>CM077147.1:90267973-91560338 GCA_039583875.1 Platanthera guangdongensis
AAGAAGTTAGCAAAACTAGGCAAAATTACCTCGGTGGCGTTGAGTCACAACTCAACGGAGAAGCTCCAAACTTTATCTTCTTCCTAGCGCGAGTTCTACGTGGAATAGTGTCCACGTTTCTGCAGAAGTCCACACGAGCGGAAGAACGCCGAGCTTTCCGTCGCACGGAAGATCGGGAAGGCGAGACCGCACCTTTGCTTTCCCACGGACTGCTAGGTCCGCGCCAGGAATGCAGCGCCAGCGACGTCGCTGGAGAGAGGTGGTCAACGGAGCAAACACGGCGGCGGAACTCTTCCGGCGGCAGGATCGGGATCGGCGGAGCGAACGCGGAACTCTTTCCGTCGGGTTCGATTCGCACAGAAGAGACAGATCGCAATATCTTTCCCGAAACCCTAAGTGTTATATTTATATACTTAAAGTATAAAATAAACTCAGGAAAATCGCTATCCGCAGACCACTCGAAATTAGGGTTCAGAATCGGCGAGTATAATCGGTGAGAATCGGCGAGAATCACTGAGCAGGTTCGGCGAGAATCGTTCGGCGAGTATCACATGGATCGGCGAGAATCAGAGTACAATACTCGACGATTCTCGCCGATCGTCGAGCTACGCTCGACGACACATAATGATACTCGCGATCGTCGAGCCGCGTTCGACGACAATTGTCAAGGTAGTCGATCGTCGAGAATCAACAATTGATTCTCGACGATTCTCGTCGATCGGCGAGAATCAGGGAGACGATTCTCGCCGATCGGCGGGAATCAGAAGACCATTCTCGACCATGTCTTTGACCCTTGGACGACGAACCTAACCAGCCCAGCCCCCAGGCAACATTTGCCCAACCCGATGATCCTATAAGGCAACACTTTGCCCATACCCTATTCAGGTCGGTGATTGGTAACCTTACCAAACACAGTCAGTCATCCAACTTCTCCACACTCTATGTGCGACCCTGCAGGCTCATATTGCGTTGGCAGTGAGATTACATGTTTGACCACTTCCAGATCATCATGGTAACTCCAACAGACTCCCACTTGATCTCGAAAGTATCAAACCAAAAACCTCACAAACAATGAGCGGCATCTAGCAATGCATCATTGCTCCCCAAGCAATAAGAGTTAATAACTCATAAGCCTTTATGACCAATGTATCAGCGTTGTCTTTGTCCCTTTGTCCCTTACATCCGAAAGAACTAGAGGCATGGACCTTGTCACCCTCGTAATAGCTCAATCCAAGTTTTCTTGATCCAGGACGGACTTCCAGAGAATGGTGACTCCAATATCACATATTGACTCAACCAAGCATGACCATGCATTTCTCAGTCCAGTTCCATCAAGGGCCCATGGAAGCAACTCATGTCATACAGGAGGACAAATTCCATATCGCTCACACACACAAACACCCAATGATTCGTAACATGCCCAACAACCACCCTTATCATCAACCTTTCTCAGGAAGACTTTAGATTGCATCAAAGCATGCTCTTCCTCACTTAATGAATGCTGTGACTTCAGGCAGGTCAAAGGACCACAACACCATTGTCAAATGAGACCTACTCGTGACACGATTGGATGACAATCCACAGAGTAGTCTCAGTTGGTCTGTCCAGTACAACTTGTTCACTAACAAGTACCCACGTGATGACTTGATATCACAATATCATGGTCTGTGAGAACCAGTCATCAGTCAACATACGTGCTAGCCTTCATGTATCATCATCACCCTTAGCTTCTATGATGATACTCGACCAGGGACCTTTAAGATGAAGCTTCAAAAATCATAGGCTCTCACATTCAAGTCACGTACTTGATGTCCTATGGAAGCGCAACATTCTAAGGGTATCTATTATGTTAACATTTAACTATCATATATAGAAAAACTCACAATAAAAGATTTGCCATTAATTATAAAGAAAAACTAGTACACAGTTCATCGTATGAACAAACATCCAACAAAATACATTTTGCATGCAATCCACAAGATCCTCGCATAGAGTTGATCGTTTAGGTATCGCATACCCATCGATCTAGTATGACCATCATGCTTTCTCTGCGCGAGAGGCTTTGTCAGCGGATCCCGCAATATTTTCCTCAGTCGGCACTCTGCAAATGTTTACATCTCTTCGTTCGACAATCTCACGAATAAGATGAAAACCGCCGGAGTATGTGCTTGGAGCGCTGATGAGATCTAGGTTCCTTAGATTGTGCAATTGCACCATTGTTATCACAGTAGAGAACTACGGGACCAACAATGCTAGGAACTACATCAAGCTCGCCCGATGAATTTCCTAATCCATACAGCCTCCTTCGCCGCATTAGCTGAGGCTTATACTCGGCCTCTGTTGTAGAATCAGCAACTGTCTCTTGCTTGGAACTCTTCCAGCTCCCAAGCTCCTCCATTCAGCAAAACAACAAACCTGACTGAGACTTGGAGTCGTCTCTATCAGTTTGGAAAGCTAGCATCCGTGTAACCGCTTACAACGAGCTCTTCCTCTCCACCATACACCAAGAACACGTCCTTAGTCCTTCTCAATACTTCAGGACATTCTTGACTGCAATCCAGTGACACTCACCGGGGTCTGACTGGTACCTGCTAGTCATGCTCAAAGCAAAGAACATCGAGGATGAGTCGAGTACATAACATCGCGTACATGATTGATCCAATTGCCGAAGCATATGGAATCAACTTCATGTGGTCCTTGTCTCACAAGACTTTGGACACTGGTCCTTAGAGAGATTCACACCATGAGATATGGGCAAAAATCCTTTCTTGGAGGACTCAAGCATGTTGAACCGCTTCAACACCTTTCGATGTACGTACTCTGGGTCAAACCCAGCAACTTCTTCGATCTATCTCTATAGATCTTAATACCGAGTATATAAGTCGCTTCACACCAAATCCTTCATTGAAAAGCAGTTCCCTAGGTTGTTCTTAACAACTTTCAGGGTAGGAATGTCATTCCAATCAACATTATGTCATCTACATACAATATCAGGAAGACAACAATGCTCCCACTGATTCGCTTGTAAAACACAAGGCTCATCTTCATTCTTGATGAAACCAAACTCTTTGATTTTCTCATCAAAACGAAGATTCCAACTTCGAGAGGCCTGTTTCAGTCCATAAATGGACTATTTAGCTTGCATATTTTAGTGGCTTCATCTGGGATACAAAACCCCCTCGGGTTTGTCATATACACTTCCTCAAGGAGGTTTCCATTAAGAAAGCCGTTTTGACATCCATCTGCCAGATCTCGTAGTCATAATAAAAGCAGCAATAGCAAGCAATATCCTAATGGACTTTACCATGGCAACAGGGGAAAAGGTCTCATCATAGTCAATACCATGAATTTGCTTGAAACCTTTAGCCACCAGTGCCGCCTTTTGAATGTCTGTACATTCCCCTCCATGTCGGTCTTCTTCTTGAAGACCCACTTGCACCCCTATGAGTCGTACCCCTTCAGGTGGTTCCACCAAGTTCCAAACTTGGTTTGCATACATGGAGTCCATTTCGGATTTCATAGCCTCAAGCCATTTTGTCGGAGTCCGGTCCATTCACAGCCTCTTGGTAGGTTTGCTGGTTTCACATCCATGATCCATAGCAAGCATTTTCGGAGTCCGTACCTATTTGAGGACATCATGAAAGAAATCCATAATCCATCTCAGCCTCAAACCTCAGGTCTAAACCAGATCTACATAGGACTTGTGTTCCCTAAGCAGGTTCTCTAGCTACAACATCTTGTAGTCCTGACTCAGAATCCAATTCCGATTCATTCACTACTGTGGTTCTTGAACTTCTTCAAGCTCTACCTTTTCAGTCTTTCTTGATAAGAACTCTTTCTCCAAGAGACACCAGTCCTTGCGACAAACACTTTGCCCTCGGATGGTAGGTAAAAGTAATACCCTTTCGTTTCCTTAGGATATCCCACCAGATAACATTTATCCGATTTGGGTTTCCAGCTTGTCAGGCATTTGACGTCTCACGTATGCCTCACAGCCCCAAATTTTAATGAACGACATACTAGGACGCTTCCCAGTCCATATCTCATATGGTGTCTTCAGAACCGTTTTAGTTGGAGCGCGATTCATGTCATTGCACATTTAGTCTAAAGCAAAACCCCAAAAGGAAACAGGCAAGTCTGCATGACTCATCATCGAACGTACCATGTCTAACAGAGTACGATTTCTCCTCTCAGACACACCATTATGTTGTGGTGTTCTAGGCGGAGTGAGCTGTGATACAATACCACACTCTTTCAGATGATCACGGAACTCATGACTCAGGTATTCGCCTCTCGATCAGATCGGAGGGTGCTTTAACCCTCTTACCCAACTGGTTTTCTACTTCATTCTTGAACTCTTTGAACTTTTCAAAGGTCTCGGATTTGCACTTCATAAGATACACATATCCGTATCTACTGAAATCATCAGTAAACGTAACAAAGTAGAAATACCCACCTCTAGCTATGGAACTCATGGGTCCGCATACATCACTATGTACAACACCCAAGAGATCCTCAGCCCTCTCAGTATAACCAGTGAAAGGAGCTTTAGTCATCTTGCCTAACAAACAGATTCGCATCGCTCAAATGATTCATAATCAAATGAGTCCCAAAAGTCCATCTCTATGGAGCTTGGATATGCGCTTCTCGTTGATATGGCCCAAACGACAATGCCAGAGAAACGTAGGGTTCGAATCATTTGTTCTTAGTCTTTTTATTATTTTCTACATTAGATCAGATGGTCCAAGTTCAAAACGTAAAGACCATTAAAAATTGGGCTACAGCATAACAAACATCATTCTTAAATAAGAACAACAATTGTTCTTAATTATAAAAGAAAATCCAATCATGTCCAAACATGAAATAGATATAATGTTTCTAGTTATCGCCGGAACAAAATAACAGTTATCTAATTCTATTACAAGCCCACTGGGCAAAGAAAGACGTAAACTCCTACGGCTACAGCAGCAACTCTTGCTCCATTGCCGACGCGGAGGTCCACCTCCCTTTACTCAGCAATCTTCTCCTTCCCAGTTCCTGCACATTTGTACAAATGTGAGAACCACATCCGGTATCCAATACCCAAGATGAAGGATCAGAAAGGTTTATCTCTATAACGTAAACATTAGAAGCGAAGTCATACCTCCCTTCAATTTCTGCAGACCCTCAATATACGAAGGACAGTTCCTCCACCATGACCAGCCTTGCCACAGTGGTGGCATTTCCCTTCCTTCACCGTGCTCTTCTTCTTTATCAGTGCTGAAGACTTGGGCTCAAGATATGACTTAGGTCCCACCTTTGTCTTCTTGGAGCCCTTGGCTTTGCCCTTGCCCTTATGCACCATCAGTATGGGGCTGGCAGGCTTGGCCTTCTTCATGTTGATCTCGGCAGTTCTTAACATGCCTAGGAGTTCGGGCAGTGTCTTGTCTATCTCATTCATGTTGTAGTTCAAGACGAACTGCTCATAACTGTCCGGCAACGATTGCAGGATCAGATCCGTGGCCAACTCTTGACCAAGAGAAACCCAGCCTTTCAAGGTTCTCTATATACCCAATCATCTTGAGTACGTGAGTCCCTACTGAGTCTCGAACTCCCATCTTGCACTGAAATAACGCTTTCGTGATGTCGAACCTCTCTTGACGAGCCTGCCCCTGAAACATTTTCTTGAGATGCTCGTCAATCTCCTTGCACCCCATGTTCTCATGTTGCTTCTGAAGCTCAGAGTTCATGGTGGCAAGCATAAGGCACTCGACATCCAAAGCATCATCAGTATACTTCTTATAAGTATCCTTCTCAGCACGGGAAGAGTTCCCAGTCGGCACCTCGGGGGCTTCTTCTTCCAAGACATAGAGCTTTCGCTCTTGCCTGAGAACAATTCTCAGGTTCCTATACAAGTCCATATAGTTTGTCCCGCTGAGCTTATCCTTCTCAAGGATGGCTCTCAGAGACAGCGTGGAGTGTGAAACGCTTGCCATGGAATTCTACAAGAATTTATGCAGAATTAAAATCAGTACCTAAATTTCAATTACAATTTATTCTAATTAGGACTTCAATTAAAATACTCCCACTATTTTATTCGAAATGATAGCCCTCACTAACAATTCAGAGAGTTCATACGAGCTACTCTCTTAGTGGACAAGACCCGTATTTCACCAACACAATGAGTCCGCTTTGGCGTTCCTCTCACGATGTGGTTATTTAGGTAGGCAATGCTTGCCAATTGCATCCTCATGCAATTCTTGTATGGTTGGTGAATAACTCCTTATTCGCATCCATCACATGGTGCATGCCAACCCTATGCCTCTAGGCACTCAACCTTTGAGGTCACCTAGTTAAGCTGGACCCGATGTCGACAGTGGGATATCACAATTATCCGCTCGCACCCTTACCAAGATAGATTAATGCACCTTGCTTTGGCAAGCCCACATTTCATCGATCGAGGCAGGAAGAGTGTCATCCATCGGAAGGCATCCGAACACTTAATATTAAAAGAAGGGATTTCAATTTTAGGTTAACAATTAACCATGATCAACATTTGATCAATGTGCACATCCAAAGAAAAACAATTCTAAACCACATGCATCCCTTATGTGCACATCCTTACACCATCAACAATTTGATAGAAGGAAGGGCTAAATCTGAACATCCGGAGATTTCCAAATCCTCAGATTTACATGCATTGGACAGAAGGCAAAGACAACTCAACTTAAGCAGTAGACAAGCTCATCTCTCTATGTTGGATTCAAAATCCACAACATACTCGAGGGATGGTTACTGCCAAGGAGACAACAATTTCTAACACTTAGAAATTCCACCGAAATTCCAATCGTTCTTGGCGAAGTGCCAAGACTAAATCTAGATATTTAGAACACTTCTAAATCTCTAGGTTTACACGCATTGGAATAAGACAACTTCCAAAACAACATTCATGGCCGAACCTCCCTCTGATACCACTGTTGGGTTTCTCTATAGGGTTGGCACAACGCTTGTGCACGCAGCGGAAAGAAAAACAATAAGAAAACCCAAAGAAATGCGGATCGAGCCATGACGGTTGAATCAAGAAGTTAGCAAAACTAGGCAAAATTACCTCGGTGGCGTTGAGTCACAACTCAACGGAGAAGCTCCAAACTTTATCTTCTTCCTAGCGGCGAGTTCTACGTGGAATAGTGTCCACGTTTCTGCAGAAGTCCACACGAGCGGGAGAACGCCGAGCTTTCCGTCGCACGGAAGATTGGGAAGGAGAAGACCGCACCTTTGCTTTCCCACGGACTGCTAGGTCCGCGCCAGGGAATGCAGCGCCAGCGACGATCGCTGGAGAAGGTGGTCAACGGAGCAAACACGGCGGCGGAACTCTTCCGGCGGCGGGATCGGGATCGGCGGAGCGAACGCGGAACTCTTTCCGCCGGGTTCGATTCGCACAGAAGAGACAGATCGCATATCTTCCTGAAACCCTAAGTGTTATATTTATACTTAAAGTATAAAATAAACTCAGGAAAATCGCTATCCGCAGACCACTCGAAATTAGGGTTCAGAATCGGCGAGTATGAATCGGTGAGAATCAGCGAGAATCACTGAGCAGGTTCGGCGAGAATCGTTCGGCGAGTATCACATTGGATCGGCGAGAATCAGAGTACAATACTCGACGATTCTCGCCGATCGTCGAGCTACGCTCGACGACACATAATATACTCGACGATCGTCGAGCCGCGGTCGACGACAATTGTCAAGGTAGTCGATCGTCGAGAATCAACAATTGATTCTCGACGATTCTCATCGATCGGCGAGAATCAGGGAGACGATTCTCGCCGATCGGCGGGAATCAGAAGACCATTCTCGACCAATGTCTTTGACCCTTGGACGACGAACCTAACCAGCCCTCCAAGGAAACATTTGCCCAACCCGATGATCCTATAAGGCAACACTTTGCCCATAACCCTATTTAGGTCGGTGATTGGTAACCTTTACCAACACAGTCAGTCATCCAACTTCTCCACATCTCTTATGTGCGACCCTGCAGGCTCATATTGCGTTGGCAGTGAGATTACATGTTTGACCACTTCCAGATCATCATGGTAACTCCAACAGATCCACGGGGGAGCAGGGATCGAGGCCTCCCGCAAGGCTAGTCTCCGCACCATGTACCGGCGAAGCGTCGCCTCTACATCCCAAACCCCGCCACCAGAGGAGAGGATCACCTTCTCCAGGAGTGATCTACCAGACCACGAGGATCCGTTATGTGATGTGCTGGTTATCAAGACGGCCATCGAGAACTTCACCGTCTCACGGATCCTCGTGGACAACGGGAGTTCCGTCAACGTCGTCTTCAAAAAGGCGTTTGACGTAATGAAGGTGGAGGCGAGAAGGGTGCTGGCCTCGGATGGCCCCCTGTTCGGGTTTTCAGGAGAAAGGAAGGAGGTAGAAGGAGGAGTCGGACTCCATGTCACCTTGGGGGGGCAGTCCCGAAACTGCAAGTTCGTCATTGTGGACGCCCCCAGCAGCTACAGCGCCATCTTTGGAAGGCCCCTGATCAGCGCCTTCCGCTGCGTCCCCTCATTTTTTCATCAATGCTTGAAGTTCAACACCGAGGGGGTCCAAGTCAGGGTTAGGGGAGACCCAAAGGTGGCGCGGGAGTGTTATGTCACTGCGGTGAAGACCATCTCTTGGCAGGAGGGAGCCGAGGAGATGGGGCGAAGGATGGAGGAGGTCGAAGAGGAGGCAGAGAGGAAAGAGCCGGGAGAGAAGGGCTGCGTAGAGGAGGCGGCAGGAGGGAGTCTGGAGGAGGTGACCGAGGTGAGGGTCGAGGAGGAGGCGATGGAGGTAGAGGTCCCCGTTCCGGAGGAAAGGGACGCCGAAGGATGGGCAGAGCAATCCAGGCTGGAGGCAGCTGAGGAGGTGGTGGAGCTGGAGGTATTCACCCGGGGAGGGAGAATGGAGAAGGTTCGCGTCAGCGGGGGGCTGACCCCGGAAGACCAGGGCAGGATGCTGGAGTGCATCCAGAAGAACGTGGACATCTTCGACTGGAACGCCGCGGAGATGCCGGGGGTTGACGCGGATGTGGCCTGCCACCGCCTCAACTTGGACCCGGGGACACGCCCCGTTCAGCAGAAAAAGAGATCCACGGCGGACAAGCTGGCGGAGCCCATCAGGGAGGAGGTGGCAAAGCTTCTCAAAGCTGGCTTCGTGTCCGAAATTCAGTACCCCGGCTGGGTCTCAAACGTTGTGATGGTCAAAAAAGGAGACGGCCGCTGGCGGTTGTGTATCGATTTTTCCCTTCTTAATAAAGCTTGTCCTAAGGACTGTTACCCTTTGCCTCGGATCGACGCGCTGGTTGATTCCGCCGTCGGCTTTTCTGTAATGAGTTTTTTAGATGCCTTTTCAGGTTACCATCAGATCAGGATGCACCCCCCGGACATCAAGGATGTCTCATTCATCACAGGGGACGCTGCTACTGCTACAAGATGATGCCGTTCGGGCTGAAGAATGCTGGGCCACCTACCAAAAAATGATGGATAGGGTCTTCAAGGAACAGAGGGGGAGGAACTTGGAGGTATATGTAGATGACCTCATGATCAAGAGCCGGGATGTGGACTCCCACCTCCGGGACCTGGAGGAGACCTTCGCCACCCTGCGCAAGTACAAAATGCGGCTGAATCCCCTTAAGTGTGTTTTTGGGCTAGCCGGGGAAAGTTCTTAGGGCATCTCCTCACCCCCGCGGGGGTCGAGCCGAATCCGGACAAGGTCAAGGCCTCTTGGAGCTGGGATCCCCGCGGAATGCAAAGGAGGTCCAACGGTTGACAGGGAAGCTAGCAGGGCTAAGTCGCTTCCTTTCTCGGGCAGGGGAGAAGTGCTCCCCCCTTCTTCAAGACGTTAAGGGGGGGGGGGGGTTAGAGGTTGAATGGGAGCAGGGAATGTGAAGAGGCCTTCCAGGCCCTCAAGGTGCAGTTGACACAGGCTCCGCTACTCCAAGGGCCGAAGGAGGGGGAGGACCTGTTCTTATATCTGGGGGTCGGGGCGGAGGCCTTGAGCTCGGTCCTGGTTCGAGAAGAGGGGAATAGACAGCTCCCAGTCTATTATGTGAGCCGGGTCTTGAGGAAGGCTGAGCTCCGGTATCCGATCTCGGAGAAGCTTGCGTTCGCCCTAATCATCTCGGCTCGGAGGCTACGACCCTACTTCCAGGCACACTCGATCCGAGTGGTGACCGACCATCCCCTCCGCAACATCTTTGAGGGGGTGGAGCATTCAGGCAGATTGGCTAAGTGGTCGGTGGAGATGAGCGAGTTCGATGTCTCCTTCATTCCGCGGCTCTCGATCAAAGCCCAGGCGATGGCCGACTTTCTTGCTGACTATGTGGTCGAAGTGGCGGAAGAAGAACTCACTCGCCTGGCTCCTTGGAAGGTGAGAGTGGATGGAGCATCGGGAAGGCATTCCTTAGGAGTAGGAGTGATCCTAGAAAGCCCTCAAGGGACCCGGATCGAGCAGACGGTGGTGGTGCACTTTCCCATTACCAACAACCAGGCCGAGTACGAGGCCGTGATAGCGGGGCTTCTCCTGGCCAGCGAGCTTGGAGTGTCAGATGTGGAGGTCCTCACAGACTCCATGGTAGTAGCCTCCCAAATCAACGGGGAGTTCGAGGTAAGGGAGCCCACCCTGCGTTCATACTTGGCCAAAGTAAGGGGATCATTGGAACTTTCCAAACTTTCGCCATCCAACATGTGCCCAGGGAAGAGAATGAACAGGCCGATCAGTTGGCTAAGCATGGTCCCCAGGTGGGGGGCACCATCACCGACCTGTTTCTCCCCTCCATCGAAGAAGGGGAGCTCATTGAGATCGATCAGCAAGCTTCATGGATGGATCCAGTGGTGGTTTTTCTCTCCACAGGGGAGTGTCCGGAGGGGGTAGACAAGAAGAAGCTGAGGCACAAGTCAGCATACTACCTCCTCCAGGACGGGCAGCTATACAGAAAGACCCTCTCAGGGATGCTGGCCCGCTGCGTAACTGAGGGTGAAGCGCGAAGGATCTTGGAGGAGGTCCACTCCGGGGAATGTGGGAGTCACTCCGGGAGTCGGAACCTAGAAGGGAGGATAGTCAGGCAAGGTTATTTCTGGCCCACCCTGGGTCGGGACGCTGCAGAATTCGCAAGGAGATGTCACAAGTGCCAACTGTTTGCCCCTCTCTAGCTGCAGCCGGCCCAACGGCTCCGTAGTATCACGGCCCCATGGCCATTCGCAATCTGGGGAATGGATCTGGTTGGGCCGTTTCCCCAAGCCAGCGGCCAGAGAAGGTTCCTCCTAGTGATGATTGACTACTTCTCAAAGTGGATGGAGGTGAAAGCATTGGCCAAGGTGACCTCCCAGGTGATCAGGAATTTTGTATGGGGGGAGATCATCTGTCGCCATGGGCTGCCCCAGGCCATCGTCACAGACAATGGGCCCTAGTTCGCCAGTGCCGAGTTCACCAGCTTTTGCGAACAGCTTGGGATCGATCTCAGGTTCGCCTCGGTCCATCACCCCAGGAGTAACGGGCAAGTGGAGGACGCAAACAAGATCATCGTCAACCTCCTCAAGAAAAAGGTGGAGAACCTGAAAGGGAGCTGGGTGGAGCAGCTTCCCGCGGTCCTTTGGGCCCTGAGGACCACCCCCAACATAGCTACAGGAGAGACCCCCTTCAAACTCTCCCACGGGTGCGAGGCAGTGCTTCCCATTGAATTCGAAGTCCAAACGCCGCGAGTCGTGGCAGCAAAGGAAGACCGTGAGGAATGGCAGGCAGAGAATGAGGAGGAACTGAGGCTCTCCCTTGACATGGTAGAAGAAGTAAGAGACCTTTCCGCCATCCGACAGGAGGAGGTAAAAAGGAGAATGGCCAAGTACTTTGACAAGCATGTCAGGGTCAAGCAGTTCGTGGAGGGGGACTTGGTGCTGAAGAAAGTGGATGCAGCGGGGAGGTCAGCATCCGTGGGAAAGCTCAATCCCAGCTGGGAGGGACCGTTCATTGTAAAGGTAGCCTTGGGGTCGGGGGGCTATCGACTCCAGAATGTAGAAGGTGAGACCCTGAGTCTCACCTGGAGTGGTGACGACCTCAAACGCTTTTTTCCCTGAAACATGTAAGCAACACTTTGATTATAATAAATTCCTTCAAGCTCTCTGATATCGTTATAATTGGCCTGTATGGTGGAATGTGATGTATTTTGGACCCCGAGCAGATCCCGCTGTCAGGCTCTCACCTAGCTGACAGGGCTGGAAGTCACTCGGTGTCATCCTTGGCCTCGAGCAGATCCCGCTGTCAGGCTCTCACCTAGCTGACAGGGCTGGAAGTCACTCGATGGTAGTAGTAATGGACCCCGAGCAGATCCCGCTGTCAGGCTCTCACCTAGCTGACAGGGCTGGAAGTCACTCGGTGTCATCCTTGGCCTCGAGCAGATCCCGCTGTCAGGCTCTCACCTAGCTGACAGCGCTGGAAGTCACTCGATGGTAGTAGTAATGGACCCCAAGCAGATCCCGCTGTCAGGCTCTCACCTAGCTGGCAGGGCTGGAAGTCACTCGGTGTCATCCTTAGCCTCGAGCAGATCCCGCTGTCAGTCTCTCACCTAGCTGACAGGGCTGGAAGTCACTCGATGGTAGTAGTAATGGACCCCGAGCAGATCCCGCTGTCAGGCTCGCACCTAGCTGGCAGGGCTGGAAGTCACTCGGTGTCATCCTTGGCCTCGAGCAGATCCCGCTGTCAGGCTCTCACCTAGCTGGCAGGGCTGGAAGTCACTCGATGGTGGTATTAGTGGACCCCGAGCAGATCCCGCTGTCAGGATCCCCTAGCTGGCAGAGCTGGAGGTCACTCAATGGTGCCGACCTTGAAGTCGTTGGGAGCAGGCCAAGGTCTGTGGCAGGGAGCAAGGGGGAAGGGTCCTGTCGGGGCGAGCTCGGGCTCGGCAAACTCAGCTCGGCGTAATCAAGAAGGCAAGCCGGACTGGAGGGCTCGGCATAGGCGAGTTCGGGCTCACCATTTCGGGCTCGGCATGGGAAAGCAGGCCGCGAGCCCGGGCCTCGCCAAAGACAAGCCAGACCGGGGGCGCCTCGCACCCATGGCCCATCACACTTCGAAAAATTTCTTCGATGGGCACAACCTGGGTGGCTCGCGTGCGAGAAAAGGTAGGCGGATAGAAGGCAGAAGGCCCCGCGCGAGTAGTAATGGCGTAATAAGGGCGGAGAGTAACTCGCCGCGAAATCATTTGGGGCTCGGCGAACACTCCAAACACGCTTCGCTCGCGTGCGCGCTCTCATGATCACTCTACTCGCGGAACCGATCTCTGCGAGGTCGCGGGAGGAAGCACTCACATACATTTATAACACAACGGGCATAGAAAAGAACACCGGTATGATCAAAACACTTTCATTTATTATTCACAAAAGTACAGGGAGCTCGCCACAGCGAGTAGTCAAAAAAGAAAAAAAGAAAAGAAAAATACAAGGCTGTCAGCTGGCCTCGCCCCCTCCGCCGGACTGGTCCTCGCCGCCGCCCGAGTGATCCTGGAGGCTCTTCCTGAACATTGCGTCCAGACTATCTTCCTTCTCACTGGGCGGCGTCGCCGGAAACAGACTCAGCATCAGGTCCCGAGCGGAGATCTCCCCGCATCCTTCCACCAGCACCCCGGAGTCCTTCATCATCGCGAGGGTGCACTCGGCGGTCTGGATGGAGTTGATCCGCAGTCTCTCGACGAGGTCCGCCTCGCCGAAGATGCGCGGGCTCTTGTAGGGGAGTGTGGGATCGATGTTGTGCCCCGGGAAGAAGATCTCCGCCTGGCGACGCACCTCGCCGAGAAGGTGCTGGTTCTCCCCCTTCAGCTTCGCGTTCGTGCTCTCCAACTCGCCAAGGCGTGCGCGCAGTCGGACGATCTCCTCCCCTCGCTCGATGTCGCGAGCCTGGAGCTCCCCAGCAGCATCGGCATCCGCGGCCAGCTGCGCGCGCAGGCGGCTGTTCTCCTCCCCCAGCTCAGTGTTGCGAGCCTGGAGCTCGCCCGCCGCCTTGGCATCCTGGAAAAAAGCTCACTTAGCAGCAGCACAAAGCTTTCTAAGTAAAAGAGTGGTGCGTGACGCTTACTAGCCCGCCAGCAGTCTGGGCGAGAAGACTATCCGCGATGCCGAGCCGCCTCGCCTGATCGGCAACCTGCTCCTTGGCGAGGTCGCGGGCTTGCTCGGCCTTTTCGAGCTGGTGACTGAGGGCGAAGCTGCGGCGCGCCAGCATGTGGTGCAGCTCCAAAGTCCGCAGGTGGGACTGCAGCCCCTCATGGCCGAGCTGACGGAGGGTCACCCTCTTGTAGGCCTCGGCATCCTCCCGACCATAAAGGCCGAAGCCGAGGGCGTAGGCGTGACCGGTGGAGGGCTCACGTTCGTGCCAGGACGGGTGCAGAGTGGAGACGGAGACTCGATGAGCGAGCTCGTCCCACTGCAGCATGGGCTCGCCCGCGGAATCCTTCCAGCGCGCGCCGAAGTTGAAGAGGGGGTGCTGCTTCGGCGGCGCGCGCTCGCGGGCAGCCCTCTTCGCCGAGGGAGGAGGGGAGATCGCAGCCGAGGAAGAGGGGGCCTTGCCACCCTTTCGGCCCTTGCTGGTCGTCTCCTTCAGCGGGCTCCCCGGGGATATGTCGGGAGGAGTCTCCGACGAGCTGATGTACTTGGGACTGGACTGATGTTGTTGCTGCCCCCGCGAAGCTAGCAGGGCTCTCCGCATCTTTTTCATCTGACGGGGGCCGGATGGCGGGTTCGACCCCGCGTCCTCAGAACGCCTCTTGCCGGAAGAGGGCTGCGAGAGGGCCGCCTCGTCTCGGCAGGCCGCTGCCGCCGCCCTCTCACGAGCAAGAGGGTCAGTATCAAGCCCCGGGTCCGCAAAAGGCGGGTTTGCGGGGATTATTCGCTCCCCTGCAGGAAAATACTTGAAATGGTTAGAAAATTCAGATATGATGATGTGTCGAGCTCGCGAGTAGGCGAGCTCGGCAAGATAAGGAGAACATACCTTCGCCAGGCAGAACCGGGGGGAGCGCGTCGATGCCCCTCCGTAGGAAGGCGACCTCGAAATCTTTGTGGAGGAAGAATTTGTGGAGCTCGGCGTCGTTGCCGGACACGGCCGGCGGGCGGTACACCTCCTCGCCTTTCTGTTGCGGCGAGTAGGGGATGTTGCCGAGATCGCCCTTGATGAAGGCGATCTTGGTCATCCAGGTGTGGTGCTTGTTCGCGATCTCGCGAACTTTGATAAAGGAGCCGCCGAAGTACGCGACCCCGTCCGTCGTCGCCTTATAGGAAAAGAGTTTCCTGAACACAGTCAGGTTGAACTCGATCCTCTCCCGCCGGAGGTAGCTCGCGAACGCCACCATCATGGCGATGGCGTTTGAGTTAAGCTGCGCGGGGACGGCCCCGTAGTATTTCAGGATCTGCCGGATCTCCGGCCACAAGGGAAGCCGCAGCCCCACCTCGAAGTGCGAGATGGGGAAGGCGAGCTCGTCCTTATAGAACGTGTTGATGGCCTCGCCCGGTCCCGGCCTGCGCGCCTCAAAGCCCGGCGGCACATACAGAGCTATGAATTCTGCGAGCTCCTCCTCGTTGGTGTGGCCGTCGAAGAAGCAGTAATCCGCGAAATGCTGCGCGCATTTGGAGCGGCCATCAGCGTCCGGGTTAGTCTTGCCCATGATCGCAGGAAAGAAGCAAAGCGCAGCGCGAGCAGAAGGAAAAAGCAGGGAAGGGAAGCAAAGCAATAAAGACAGTACGGGGGTAGGTGAGGGGGGGGGGGGGGGGCTATTTATAGGAAAAGGGATCTGAGGCAGGCTGTCACATCGGCGCATCTCGCCACCCCAGCTCGCCACCCCAGCTCGCCGACTTCCGGCGCATCCCAACTGAGGCTAAGTCAAAACATTACGGCTTTTTATTTAAATAATAATTAAAAATGTTCTAAAAATTATTCATCCAAGCAGGGGAAAGTTCGAAACAGAAAACGGGGCGTGCGAGCAGGGAGGGCACCAGGATGCGAGCGCCGGTCGGCTCGGCAGAGGAGCCCGCAAATTT
Source organism: Platanthera guangdongensis (assembly GCA_039583875.1). Classification (NCBI taxonomy): domain Eukaryota; kingdom Viridiplantae; phylum Streptophyta; class Magnoliopsida; order Asparagales; family Orchidaceae; genus Platanthera; species Platanthera guangdongensis. The sequence goes on from CM077147.1 coordinate 90,284,014, forward strand.
ATCTACCCCGGCCTCGCGATCCCCGCCCCCCAAGCTTCCGCGCCCGGAGAAGCTCGCGGATCCTTCCAGAGTTCCTTTGCGCGACCAAGAGACCGTCATCTATCTCATCCAGGAGTCGGGAAGGAGACATCAACTCGCCAGGTCGGCCGAGGCGTACCTCCTCAGCAAGGCGCGCATAGTCACGCTGCAGCGTCTCGTTGGCTCCTTGCACCTCGCGCAGACCGCACACCAGCTTCTTGAGGAGCTTGACCTCCCTCCTCGACAGCTCACCCTGGTCCACCTCCGGACCTAGGTAAGAGTTCAGCGAGCTCGGAGATGGGAGGGGAGAATGGTGGGCTGCCCGCGAGGACTCCTCGGCAGCCGATTGACTGGGAAGGGTTGTAAAGGCAGATGTCAGCAGAGCAAAAGTTTGTGAAACACAGAGTTGAGCGAGGCAGACCTGAAGAGCTCGGCGGCTCAAAGGAGATGCGAGGAGGGATGAACCTCAGGTCCTTCCCGCGACCTGGGCCGCGAGCCCCCGGCGAGATGGGCTCGAAGCCCGGACAGGAATGGATCCCAGGCCCCCCCCCCCCCCCGGCGGCCGCATCAATTTGCCAAGGAGGGGAGCCAGGTGGTGAAGCTGGCCTCTGCGAGCTCACAGGCAGGATCCCGAAGAGGAACGGCGGATCCCGTGGATGGTTGTCCGGGGGCGAGAGTCGCGAAGTGGCGAGCGTGACCTCGCCTCGCGGCGTAGGGACCCGCAGCGCGGTGCCCCCGTCATCTGGAAGGCCGCCCTGGTCATCGCCGACAACAACGACCTCCCTATCATTCTCCAGAATAGTTCGAGTAGAAGAGCCGGTCTCGCGAGCCAAAGTGGCCCTCAGGTCGTGGAAGATGGGCTCGACCGCCTCGGGGAACGGCTTTGTCCTTTTGGAGCTCGGTTCGACTGGGTCAATTTGAGGAACCTTTGCGGGGACCACCGTCAGCACGGCAACGCGAGCCGCGGAAGCCTGGCGGGCTCGATCTATGCGCTCTTGAATCTCCTTAGGAAGGGGCATCTTGGCAAGGCAGCAGGGGGAATGGTAGGAGCCAGGCAGCAGAGCAGGTGCGTATATATAGCCGCAGGTGGCCCCCACCAGAAGATTCCCTTCAACTCGCCAGCCGGAGCTCGCCGCACACTTCGGGTTGGATGTTTCTTTCCGAGCTTTTTTGACAAGCTCGAAAAGAGCGGGGATTGTGTACAACCCCGTGTTCGGCGAGAAAGGTCACCAAGGGACAAGTAGATCAGGCTAGGAGCAGCAGGCGAGCTCGGCAGGAGCAGGGGCGAGGCTGAGCTCGGCATCCGTCGACCAGAGTTCGTCGATCGGCGACCACGAGCTCGGCATTCGCCGAGCAGGCTGCGACTCGCGCCCTCGCAGTAGAGCTCGGCAGCGGTAGGCGAGCAGTACATGCCGAGGTGGCCAGAGCTCCCAGCTCGCCTGGGCATCAGAGGTACTTTTTACTGTTTTACCCCTGCTGGTCTGCCCATAGCCCTTCAAAACAGCGGAGCTTGGCTGTTGGCAGGCCCAGCCAAGGGTTTCCTGGTAATTTCAGGCCAGTTATTTTGGTTATTGGCAGTCCGGGTTTCAAAAACTATAAATAGGACCCAAGGGGTACCCCAGAAAGCAGGTTTTTCCCGGTGCTCCTCTCCCCAAATTCTCTAAGTGCTTTCTGAGGGTACCTTAGCTCGGCTTCAGGCTAAGGAGGGGAAGCGCTCTGAGATCTTCCGGGTTTGTGGTGGGACCTCCCCACCGAGCCCTTGGGTCTGTTTCTCCTTGTCTTGTTGTTTCCCTTGCAGGAGCGAAGTAGGCGCGAGACCACCCCTTTCCCCAAGGGCGAGTTCCACAGGAAGCCGGGTTCCGGTTTCAACAAGGAGGACCTGAATTGTGGCCTGGGAGCGGGTGTTGTGCCTCCTCGCCATTGTCGGCCACCAAGCTTGAGCTTCTCTGGAACTTCTACACCAACCTCTCGGGAACTGGGATCTGATCGGGGGAAACGCTTCCCCTTGACCTGGTGAAGGTGTCTAATGAAGGAATTGGGGAGAGGAGGTTTGTAACTCCACAATTCTTCAAGACATCGTTAAGGCCAAAAATGTGGGATTTTCTGTTTCACTGAATTTGAATGGCTGAGCTCCTCCACTAGCTGTCCACCACCTGAAAACTCCTCCCCTGCCTCTAAGGAGTTAAAGCCCCATCAAAGGAGGTGGTTATGGAGCCTCCATGGCCATGATGTCCATTATGCACCTTCATCTCTCTCCTCAAAATGTAGGTAACTCCCTCTTTCTCTCTCCTAGTCACCCATTTCTGAATTTGGTGGGCCCAAAATATGTCTCACCACCTCCTAGACCTATGGGCCACACTAGCCTAGGCCTAGCCCACTTGGATTGGGCTTGAGTTAGCCATTTAGGCTAGTTTGACCATCTTGACCCAAGAGTTGACTTTGGTCAAATTAGTCACAGGGGCTGGCCTCAATGGATCCTTGGTGACCCATGGTACTCCCCTAAAGTCTACAAGCACTTGGGTAGGGTCCACTTGCACATTGTAGGTCACTTGCCCCTTAGTTACTGCACTTTGACCAGTTTAGGGCTAGGGTTGACTTGAGTCAACTTTAGCTCTGCAATTCACCCCAATGAGTCCTTGGTGACCCATTGACCTTATCCCAGGGTTAGGAGGGCATGGGTGGGGTCTACTTGGCTAGGGAATGGTCAATTGACCCTAAGTAGTTTAGTTTGACACATTTAGGGTCAGAGTTGACTTTGGTCAACTTAACCACTCTGACTGCCCTCCTTGGGTCGTTAGTGACCCATTGACCCACTTTAGGTCTAGGAAGACCCTGGTAGGGTTGGTTGGGCTTACTAGGGCACACTGCCCTTGGTTAGGGCACCTTGCCCACTTTAGGCCTTTAGTGGTTCTAGGTTAACTGGGCCACCCTAGGTCGACTTCCAATGGACCCTTAGGGCTCCAATGGACCTCACAATGGATTGATGAGACCATGGTGGGGTCTTGAAGTCTTGATGAAGACCTTTGATCATCTTAAACCAAGGTTCAGAAATTTATTATTTGCAGACAATACAACCCAACCACCTTTATTCCCAAGTCCACTTGGTCTTGTTGGGCTTACTTGGGTTTTGTCATGACCTAGTCATGACAAAACCACTCACATGGGTCTAGTTGTTTGAGGGATGTTACAAATCCCAATATATAACAAAAAAAATTTCATCCTCAAAATTCTAGTTAGGCCTGCGGGGTTTCAAATATACAAGAAAAATTGTAACATCCCGAGAGGTTATGAGTAATACTTGACTGAAAAGCTCTGGGTACCTTTGTTGCATCAATTCCTGAGGCTCCCAAGTGTGCTCCTCTCTCCCGTGATTCCTCCACAGGACCTTGCCAATGGTACCTTATTGCAGCGTTGGACCCGTATCCCCTTGTCATCAATCCAGACCAGTTCCAGATGAACCGACCAATCAGATGCTATCGGCCCATCAGTGGCAGTAATCTGCTGCTCCGGGCGTAGTAGAGCCCTCCTGAGAGAGGATACATGAAACACGTCGTGTATGTTTGCCAGCTCCGGTGGCAGCTCCAGCCTGTATGCCAAGGTACTAATCCGCTCCCGGACCCTATAAGTCCCCATATATCTTGGGCTGAGCTTCTTCTTCCGGCCGCGCACCAGTGAAACCGCATGCATCGGTCGGATCTTCAAGAACACCTGGTCCCCCACCTGAAACTCCACCTGATGATGCCGAGCGTCGTAGTATTTAGCCTGTCGGCTTTGTGCCTCTAGCATCATGTCCCGTATCATCCTCACCTGAGCCTCGGTGTCCTCAACAAACTCTGAACTCAAAGCCTTCGGATCCTCATCCTGTATCCATGACAATGGAGTCCTACACCTCCGCCCGTATAGGGACTCATAAGTGGCCATCCTAATGCAGGACTGGTAGCTGTTATCATAGGAGAACTCGATCAATGGCAACAACTTCTCCCAAGGCTCACCGCGATCCAAAATGCAAAGTCGCAGCAGATCTTCCAGAGCCCGATTGGTGCATTCCGTCTGCCCATCAGTTTGGAGATGAAAAGCTGTACTGAATGTTAGTCGCGTGCCCAAGTAAGCCTGCACCGATCTCCATTCCTTGGACGTGAACCATCCATACCGATACAATACAATTGACCGGGGTACACCATGATAATGGATGAACTTTTCCACGAACTTCCGAACCAGCACACCAACCGATTCATCCTTCCTGATCGGAATAAATCTTGCTACCTTTGTCAGCCGGTCGACTATCACCCAGATCGAATCATTTCCCGTCCGCGATCGGGGAAGCCCATGTATGAAGTCCATCGCAACATCATCAAACTTTGACTCTGGCACTGGGAGTGGCTGTATTAGTTCTGAGGGGTTCCTGCGCTCTATCTTCACCAACTGGCATGCCTCTCAGTGGGTCACGAAGTAGGTGAAATCCTTTTTCATACCTGGCTAGTACAAGGCCTTCTTCAGATCCGCAGTCATCTCTGTAATCCCCGGGTGTACCGAATACCGACTGCAGTGGGCCTCCATCATAATATCCTCCCGGACATGGCCTCCCTCTGGTATGTACACCCGACCTTTGAAGAACACTAGGCCATCCCTCAGTGAGTAATCCCCAGCAGCTCCTGCTTCTAAGGCCCGGAATATCGGCTCAAGCTGGGTATCCTGCCTCTACCCATCCTGGACTCGATCTCGAATATCATCTGGAGCAATCAACGACGGCAGGTACTCCTGTACAGCTCAGGTGATCCTCAGACACAAAGGATATCTGCATCTTTTCTAACGTCTGGACCAACTCCAAAGCCATCATTTACAGTCCGGCTGCAGGGGCTGTAGTCTTCCGGCTCAGTGTATCTGCCACCACATTCGCCTTCCCCGAATGGTACTGCATCTCGTACTAGTAATCTGCTAGAAACTCCACCCATCGCCTCTACCTGATATTCGGCTCCTTCTGCATGTCCACATACCTCAAGTTCTTGTGATCGGAGTAAATGTCACACTGGACACCATACAGATAATGTCGCCAGACTTTCAGCGCAAATATGACTGCTCGCATCTCTAAGTCATGAACTGGGAAGTTCAGCTCATGCTTCTTCAACTACCGAGAAGCGTATGCTATCACATGACCATTCTGCATCAGCACCGCACCCATGCCCTAGTAGGAAGCGTCGGTGTAGACCTTGAACCCTTCCTTCCTCGATGGAAGGGCTAGTATAGGAGCCGAGGTGAGTTGATTCTTTAACTCCTGAAAGGCCACCTCGCACTGCAGGGTCCAGACAAAGGGCACTTCTTTCCTTGTCAGGGATGTGAGGGGAATGGTAATATGAGAAAATCCCTCCACAAACTTCTGGTAGTAACCGACAAGTCCTAGAAAGCTCCGCACATCTGAGGCCGACTTCAGCTGCGGCCAATCCCGAACTTCCTGAATCTTGGCCGGGTCCACTGCAAACCCAGCACCATTGATGATATGGCCTAGGAAAACCACCTCCTTCAACCAGAACTCGCATTTGCTGAACTTCGCATAGAGCTGGTGCTCCCGTAGTCTATCTATGATCAGCAGATGTCGTGTGTGCTCCTCCTCTGTCCTCGAGTAGATGAGGATGTCATCAATAAATACAATGACGAACACATCTAGATATGCCTCAAACACCCGATTCATGAGGCTCATGAATGTCGATGGTTCATTCGTGAGCCCAAAGGGCATCACAGTAAACTCAAACAGCCCATATCTGCTACTGAAGGCAGTCTTCGGTATGTCCTCCTCCTGGATCTGCAGCTGATAGTAGACCAACCTCAAATCCAGCTTTGAAAAGAAATGTGCTCCCTCCAGCTGGTCAAACCGCTCATCTATCCTTGGCAGTGGATAGGTATTTCGGACTGTCAATCGGTTCAGTGCCCGGTAGTCGATGCACAATCTGAGTGTCCCGTCCTTCTTTTTGATAAATAAAGCCAGGGCTCCCCATGGTGAAGAGGTTGGCCGGACAAAATTGGCTTCCACTAACTCCTGCAGCTGGCAATGAAACTCTATCAGCTCTTTCGGGGCCATCCGATAAGGGGCTCTGGATGCCGGCTTAGCCCCGGGCACCAGCTTTATTCGAAAATCCTGCTCCCGATGCGGGGGTAGCCCTAGCAGCTTCTCTGGGAATAGATCCGCAAAATCTCGCACCACCGGAATATCCGAGATGGAACCCTTGGCCTCAGCCATTTCAAACAGCACTTCATAGACTTCCTCCCCCTACAAGTAATCCTCTTGGACATGCAGTCAATCTGAGCACAATTCCAGTGTAACCTTGTCATGCCGAGGATCAAGTCGAAGACTGGCATCTTCAGGACCATTGCCGATGCTTCAAATATCTTTCCGTCGATCTCCGCCTCCATGTTGCAGTGGGCGGTGATGAATTACTCCGACCCGTCCGGTAGTCGTATCCTCATCATCATGCCTGTGAACCGCTCCACGCCTTCCAGCCCTTCCACGAAGGATTCCGACACGAAATAGTATGAAGCTCCTGTATCGAACAGTGTTTAGGCGGGCTTGCCGCTGATGAAGACTATGCCTGGGGTGGTTTAGAGTCTTAGCAATCTAATTGTGGTTTTCTTTCCTAGTTTAGCAATTCTATATCCATAACTCTAATATTTGGGAAATAGAAAACTTGAATTTAACTGGCGTACCTGCGATCACTTGTTTCGGATTTCGTTGTTGAGCCAGATCCAGTGCATATACTTGCTCCCTTCCCTGCCTGTGATCTCTGCCCTAGTACCCACGACCTCAGCCGCATCCTCGGCCTCCAAAATACTGAGCTGGCGGGGCAGCCGGAGGTGCTGGTGGTGGTGCCCCCCTCATTGGGCAGTTCCTCCGGATGTGCCCCACCTGGTGACAGTTGAAGCACTCTAGCGGGGGATATGCCATACCCCCGGGTCTCTGCTCCTCCCGCATCTGGGGTGGTCGAGGGGCCACTACCACTAGTTCCCTCTACTCCTGTCTCACCTCCTGACGAGGCTGATCTTCTTCTCTTCTTCCGTCTGTGATGCGGCCCCGCCTCTGATCATTTCGGGCCCCCCCGGCCCTGATCCTCAGTTGGCCGCTTCCGGCCTCGGGTAGTATGCCAATCCGCCTCGATCCTTTTCGCCATCTCCAATATCTGAGGAATAGGCTCGTCAGACACGAACAACAGAACTTCCCTCAGATCCTCTCGCATGCCCTTATAGAACCTTTTTGTTTAGCCTGCCTCATCCAACTGGTAAGAATCTGCAAATCGGGCTAGATGGTTGAACTCCTGATGATACTCCACCACTATCTTGGTACCCTGTCTCAGTTGTAGAAATCTATCTTCCAACTCATCTCTGGCCGACTGCGGAACAAAATGCTCCAACAGTGCAGCCCTGAACTCCCCCCAAGCAATGTCAGCAACCTCCCTATCAGCAAACGTTGAGTCCATCGATGTCTTCCACCATCTATTTGCATGAGACTCCAAGCAAGAGACAACCAAGGGCACCCTCGCCTCCCACGGGCACCAGATCCTGGTCAGCATCTCATACATAATGTCCAGCCACTCCTCCATCTGAACGGCCGACTCAGTCCCCAAGTAGGATGGCGGAGCAAGTCCTCGGAAAATGCTCAGCCAGTTGGCCCCCGGGTTTGGCTGTGGAGCCGGAACCTGTTGAGCCCTAAAAGTCTCCAAGATGGCTATCAGAGTCTGTCCCATCTATGACTGTAGGAATGGAGTGGGGACCGAGGGAGGTGGTGCAATCTCCGGAGTCTGCTGGGCTCCGCCTTGTGGCGTAGGCTGAGTTGGGGGCTGCGAAACAAACTTCATTAGTAGGCAAGCGACTCAAACCTAACTAAAGTGGACAATTTACATGTGATCCCTCATATGGGCACACCACTGCTTCCGCTGCTTAGTTTGCCCCAAACAAAAACTCGCGCGGGGGTGGCCCAGGGGTTGTGGACTGCTACTTTTTGATCGAGGTTTCCTCTGATACAACTTGTAAGACCCCCACCCCCTTTTAAAAAACACTGGGGTCTTAGGCCCAGAACCGCCGCTTTGCGGTGACACCTTCGCACCCGGGAAGGTTGTTGGATCCCTAGTTGATTTGGGCTAGGTTCACTGACTTAGGATGTGACCCATCATGTATAGTCTGGGTCAAGTTTGTGTCTTAGAGTCTAGGACAGTCCTCTATCTCAACTTCAGATGGACCAGCCTTCTTCAAGACCATCAGGAACTTCAGATCTATCAGTTTTTCAGACTAAGTGAAATGAGTTCGACGTTCGTCGAACTCAGCTCGATGAAGGAAGTTGTGCACTCGACGATCATGAGACAATTCGCAGTGCTGAGCTCGATGAACTTTGTTCTTTGCTCGACGAACACTGGATTCTACTTCAAGCATTCTCAGGACTACTTCAAATTTCTCTAAGCCCAGCTCCATGCTTCGGTCGACGAATTATATTCTGAGCTCGACGAACTTGGACCTCAAGTTCACAGCTTCTCAAGTCGACGAATGCTAATCTCTACTCGACGATTTTTGTGCTCAGAGAATCTGTGTCGACACTTAGGGCTTGTGTCGACACCAGACGATTTGTGTCGACACCCAGGATTTCAGTCGACACCAGCTTGTGTCGACACCATAGGATTTGTGTCGACACCTAGACCAATCTGTCGACACCAGAGGAATTGTGTCGACACCAAGATCAATCTGTCGACACCATTTTGTGTCGACACAGCATTTCAGCAGATGCAGAGTATTTCGTCCAAGTCCAGAACTTTTCTCAGGTCGACGAAGTTTATTCTCAGCTCGACGAATTTGGTTCTCTACTCTACGAATAATGTTTGTCTGATATTGAAGATTGTCTATTCAACGAATGAAGACTGTCAGCTCGACGAACTCAGCTCAGCTCGACGAACTCAGCTCAGCTCGACGAACCCAGCTCAGCTCGACGAACTCAGCTTAGCTCGACGAATTCAAGACTCAGCTCGACGAATTCTGTTCTTCGGTCGACGATTCCAGACTAGGTCTTCTTTCGTTCCCGTCTCATTCCATGGCGCTGATTCCTGGACAATTAATGGAGTTCTTCACAGTATACTACCGTTAGGATGCGCAGTTAATTCCGGATTATTACATGCCGTTTTCCCATGGAAACAGTTGGGGAAATAATTAATTGCTGCTTCCTTTCCAGGCCATCTGTCATTACTGCTCGACATTCAATATTCGAATGTTTTTCTATGACAGACAGAGATATACAGAAACGAGAAGCAATACAACCAGTACACAACAACAGACAATAAGAAGAAAAGCATAGACAGTGATCCAGACAACACAAGAAAAAGAATTCATTCTTAGCTCAGAGAGAAATTGATCTAGAAGAAGAAGAAGAACATTACATCAATATCAAGAGTCTTCTTCATCTGCTTTTACTCAGGAGAACTTCAAAACAATATATTCATATCAGCTGCAAGAAGTTCCTGAAGACTTTCTCTGGACCTGGAATTCTAGGTCTTTGAAGACCTATCATCCTGAAGCAGTGCTCCAGTATTCTTCCTGAACCATTCTACATCTCAGGGGGAGCAAAGCTGCTAAACAACATTCCACAAGTCTTCTCATTTGATTTGAGAAAGAGAAGACCTCATCACCCTCTCACTCCGCCTCTGTACAGGGTTTTAATTCCCTTCAAAATTATTCTGGTTGCAAGTCTCCCACCAAAAGACTTGAGGGTTTGGTTTTTGGGATCCTGATCAAAACCCCATTGGTGTCAGGACACCTGATCAACCCCTTCCTGCAGTGGATTCCTACCAGGGTGGTAGAAGAGTGCACTACCCAGATTGGGGAACCACTATAAAATTCTTGTGTCGTCTGGTTGCTTTCTTTTCCTTTTGTTTTATGGCCTTGCTCTGTGAATGTGATGTGATTAGTCCATTGCTGCTTTTTTGATTTATTTTATTTGCTTCCCTGCACACACATACACACACCTAAAATACAACAGCAGTTGTAAAAGTTTTAAAATCACCATATACTCTATTCACCCCCCCCCCTCTAGAGTATATCAGATCTAGATGCACTTTCAATTGGTATCAAAGCAAGGTTGGTTAAACATACCATACCTAATTGGTTGTACAGGCCAATACCTGAACCCAAAGATCCCTTGGTTAGATCTCTTTTCTTTTCTATTCTGTTATTGGACTTATCCTTATCACAGACATTGCCCAAAACAATGATTATACAAGCATTAGACCTCCAGTGTGCAATCTTAATAAGTTTGCCATCTGGAAGGCAAGAATCAGATTATATATGAACTCCATTGATGAGGATATTTTCTCTGTCATTTCAATAGGTGTTCCTCCAGCTCCTACAACTTTTGCCAGCACATCAACTAATCTGAGTGCAGTACCACCTCCAGACAATACTGAAGCCTATAAGAAAGCCAAATGTCTGATGCAAAGGCTATAAATATTTTGGCCCAAACAATGTCAGATGACATATTTCAGAAGGTGGCTGAGTGCACCTCAGCCAAGGCCATTTGGGACTCTCTCAATCAAATGGTAGCAGGTTCAGCTGATGAAAGAAAGGATAGGAGATCCAGTCTCATTTCTCTCTATGAGAATTTCAAAAGGGATGAGACAGAATCAGTGGCTGAGATGTACAATAGATTAAGTTCAATCATCAGTGAACTCAAGACTCTTGACAAGGACATCACCTTAACTGAGGTGAATGACAAGATATTGATGTGTTTCCCCAGTTCATGGGATTCCAGAATCTGGCCAATCAAAGAAGCCAGAAGCCTCAATGAGATATCAACAGAATCTCTGCTAGGCAAGCAAAAGTCATTTGAGCAGCTTGTAAAATCAAGAGAGGCAGCAGAACAGAAGGCAACTACTCCAGTTAGGAAGGAGCACAGCTTGGCCCTCAAAGCTTCTGAAGACAATGAAACATCTACCTCCAATGAAGAGTTAATGAGCCTTTTTGCCAAAAGATTCTACAAAATGTCAAGAAAGGATTTTAGAAGAAAATCATCCAGGCAGGATGATAAACCCAAATATGACAAGACAGCAACTAAGGAGGTTGTGTGTTTTGGATGCAGAAAGCCTGGGCACTATATTTCAGAATGCCCAGAGAATCAGAAAAAGGACAAGGGCAGGGACAAGGATTCCAGAAGAAAATAAAGCAGCAGACCCTCCTCCAACAAGTATAAAAGGAAGGACAAATGATTTGTTGCTGAGTCCTGGAGTGACACAGAAGAGGAAACATCCTCCTCCAGCTCCAGTGAAGAAGAGGAAGAAGCCAGATCCAAGGAGGTGTGCCTAATGGCAATAGATGCCTCCAGAAGCAACTGTGGATCAGAAGAGGATTCTGAAGATGAAGGTGCCTCAGACTCAGAGGCTGATCAGGTGATTTCTAGTTTTGATTTCAATTCTGATGTGTTTAAAGTAGAGTTTAAAACCATGTCCATGGATCTAATAAACTCAGAAAAAGAGATAAAAACCCCGAGGACTAGACTAGAAAATCTTGAATCTGTCAGCACAGAAAACAAAAAACTAACTGACCAATTGACTCTAGCTAATGAACAGATAATTAAGCTAAAATCTGAATTATGTGAGGCAAAACAACTTGAGAAATCTCTCAATTGGAGAAGCCTCAAGCTGATGGATATCACAAGCACAGTAAATGCCAGATTAAATGGTAGGCTGGGCTTGGGTGCTTCATCAGGTTTACCCTCCATAATAAAGAAGAATGTTCTTTCCACTCCCATAAAGTTTATCACAGCTAAAGGTAAAGAGAAACTAACTGAAAAATCCAGATCAGAAAACAAGTCAAATCCCCGAGACAATAGCAACAGAAAACAGAAGAAAGCTGTTAAAAACCAAGTTCAGCAGAATTCGTCGAACCTAGATCGACGAAACCCTGCAAGATCGTCGAGCCCCGATCGACGAACGCTGAACGCAAACTTCAGAAATAATTATTCGTCCTACTACGATCGACGAACTGTGTACGGTTCGTCAAGCAGAGGTCGACGAACGTGGGACGTAGAAAATGACCATGGTCATTCTCTGAGTGGAGGTCGACGATCTCATGCCCATTCGTCGAACTCTGGTCGACGAACTTACAATAATTCATCGATCCCAGAACGACCAAATATAAATTATTTCTCCTATAGAAATTTTAAAACAGCTAACAAGACATTTAATCCAGTAGCTGATTGGATAATTCCACCAAGGAGATATCACCCTCTAGGGTATAAGTCTCAACCTGCATTATCAGTCATTTCTAGTTTTACTTTTCAACCAAACCAATGACCCAAGGTAACCTGGGTCAAGAACAATTGAGCTTTATTTTTTGATGCAGGTATAGGTGAAGAACTGTCCAAGGCTAAGTCTGACATGGTACCTGGACATTGGCTGCTCCAAGCACATGACTGGCAGCAAAGCAAATCTCACCAACTATAAGTCCAAGCTAGGACCAAAGGTGATATTTGGAGACTCAAAGAGTGGTCAGTCAGAAGGGTATGGAAGAGTAAGCATTGGAGCAGTGACATTCAAAAAGGTGACATATGTAAGAGAACTTAAACATAACCTTATATTCATAAGTCAATTATGTGATGAAGGTTATCAGGTACATTTCAACTCTACCTCTTGTTCTATTATAAATGATAAAAACCAAACTGTTTTAATTGGACTTAGACAAGGAAACATATATTTAGTAGATTTCATTTCTGCCACAACTGATATTTGTTTACTCAATATCACTAGTAACCAAAATGAGTTATGGCACAAAAGGCTAGGACATGTAAACCTTAAGAATGTATCTAGGTTATCTAAAGACAACCTTGTTAGAGATTTACCTTCTGGTCCCTACAAGAAGGAAAGCCTATGCATGGTTTGTCAACTAGGCAAGCAAACTAAAACTAGCTTTAAATCCATTAACAAAAGTGATTCACCTAGGATATTGTATCTGCTTCATGTGGATCTTTTTGGACGCATTGCAGTACAAAGCCTAGGAGGGAAGTCTTACACCTTAGTTATTATTGATGATTTCTCCAGATTCAGTTGGGTAGCCTTCCTGAGAGCTAAGTCAGATACATTCAAAGTTCTTACAGATTTTCTCAGGACCATACAGATTGAGTTCTCTACTCATGTTGCATTGATCAGAAGTGATCATGACACAGAGTTTGAGTCTCTTCTTATGCATGAGTTCTGTGAGAAGGAAGGTATCAGGCAGTGCTTCTCAGCTCCTAGAACTCCCCAACAAAATGGAGCGCTTCCTCCACCACCTTGATCACGTAATCGGCCAAAACGTCGGTCATTGCTTGCGCCGTGATTTAGAGGCGGGGGATGAAGGAGATGTCAAACTCGCTCAACTCCACTGACCACTTGGCCAGCCTACCCGAATTCTCCACCCCCTCAAATATGTTGCGGAGGGGATGGCCAGTCACCACTCAAATGGAGTGTTCCTGGAAGTAGGGTTGCAACCTTTGGGCCGAGATGATGAGGGCAAAGGCCAGCTTTTCCAATATCGGATATCGGAGCTCGGCCTTCCTAAGGACCCGACTCACATAGTATATGGTGAGTTGCCTCTTCCCCTCTTCACGCACCAGGATAGAGCTCAAGGCCTTCGCTCTGAACCTGAGATGCAAGAATAGGTCCTCCCCCTCTTTCCCCTAGAGAAAAGGAGCCTACGTCAACTGTATCTTAAGATCTTGGAATACCTCCTCGCACTCCTTGGTCCACTCAAATTGTTGACCTCCCCTGAGTGTTTTGAAGAAGGGGGAGCACTTCTCCCCTGCCCGGGAGAGGAACCAGCTCAATCCTGCTAGCTTCCCTATCAATCATTGCACCTCCTTAGCATTCTATAGTGAACCCAGCTCCATGATAGCCTTGGCCTTATCCGGATATGGCTCGACCCCTGCGGGGGTGAGGAGATGCCCTAAGAACTTTCCCCTGCAGGCCCCGAAGATGCACTTCAGGGTGTTCAGCCGCATCTTATACTTACGCAGGGTGGCGAAGGTTTCTTCCAAGTATCGAAGGTGAGAGTCCACATCCTGTCTCTTGATCATGAGGTCATCCACGTACACCTCCAGGTTCCTCCACTTTTATTCTCGGAAGACCCTGTCCATCATCTTCTGGTAGGTTGCTCCTCAAATCTTCAGCCCGAAGGGCATCATTTTGTAGCAGTAGCACCCATCCCCCGCGATGAATGAGACGTCCTTGACGTCCAAGGGGTGCATCCTGATCTGGTGGCAACCTGAAAACGCATCTAAGAAACTCATTATAGAAAAACCGATGGCTGAGTCAACCAACACGTCGATCCGAGAGAAGGGATAACAGTCCTTAGAGCATGATTTATTAAGCAGGGAAAAATCAACACACATACACCACCGACCGTCTCCTTTTTCAACCATGACAACATTGGAGACCCAACCGGGGTATTGAATTTTGGATACAAAGCCGGCCTTAAGAAGTTTGGCCACCCCCTCTCTGATGGGCTTGACCAGCTTGTCCGCAGTGGACCTCTTCTTCTGCTGGATGGGGCATGCTCCTGGGTCCAGGTTGAGGCAGTGGCTGGCCACATCCGCGTCAACCCCCGACATCTCCACGGCGCTCCATGCGAAGATGTCCACATTCTTTGGGATGTATGCCAGCATCCTGCCCTGATCCTCCGAGGTTAGCCCCCGCTGACGCGAACTTTCTCCACCCTGCCTCCGAGCGTGAGAACCTCCATCTCCACCACCTCTTCTACAGCCTCCAGCCTGGACTGCTCCCCCACTCTCCGACGTCCCTCTCCTCCAGGACGCGAACCTTTACTTCCATCTCTTCCTCCATGGCCATCGCCTTGGCCAACTCCTGCCCTCCTCCTGCCACCTCTACCTCGGTGCAGCTCTCCACCTCCATCCCCTCCCTGCCAGCCTCTTGCGCCTCCTCCATTATGTGCTCCATCTCCTCGGCCCCCTCTTGCCAGTAGATAGAATTTATGGCGGTGATGTAGCACTCCCTTGCAACTTTTGGGTCACCCCTCACCCGGACCTAGATCCCCTCAGCATTAAACTTCATGCATTGATGGAATGACGAGGGGAATCAATGGAAGGCACTGATGAGAGGCCTTCTGATGATGGCGTTGTAGCTGCTGGGGGCATCCATGTCGACGAATCGGCAGTTCCGGGATTGCCCCCCCCCCCCTAGGGAGACATGAAGCCCCACTCCTCCTTCTACCTCCTTCCTCTCCCCCGAGAACCCAAACAAGGGGCCATCCGAAGCCAGCACCCACTTTGCCTCCACGTTCATCGCGTAGAATGCATTCTTGAAGATGATGTTGACAGAGCTTCCATTGTCGATGAGGATCCAAGAGACGGTAAAATTCTCGATGGTCATCTGGATGACCATCGCATCGCAGAAGGGATCCTCATGATCCGGCATATCACTCCTTGAGAAGGTAATCTTCTCTTCCGGGGGTGGGTTCTGGGAAGTGGAGCCAATGCTCTGACGGTATATGGTGTGGAGGCTCGCTCTCCGAGAGGCCTCTACCCCCACACCCCATGGATCACTCTGATCCCTCATCGGGTCACAACATCTGCCCGGACTTCACACCTATCCTCCTCCGCCAGAGGCAGGACCTCCTCAATCCTCACCTCCTGGAGCCCCTGTTACTGTTGCTACTCCATGTTTCCTCTCATCTCGAGGAACTCTGTGCACGTGGCCGTAGCGTGCCCTTCCTCTTGATGGAAATCACAGTTGGGCAACTTCACCCTTACTTCTCTCCTCCTCTATGCTGCTCTCCTCCTCTCCCACAAGGCTATGACCATAGCCTGTTCTTAATTTGGGTGTGGAGGTCTTTGCGTCTGCCTCCAACATGAGGGGGGGAGAGGGGGCACTGATCCTGCCCCCTGGTTGTGGTCCCTTCCCTGGTGTCCTCTCTGTGGCCCTTGGTCTTGCCCCTTGGGCCTCCAGCCCAACCGACGGTCTGGATCCTGATGCCCCAACCTGGGCTGCTGCTGCCCCTAGAGCTGCCTCTGCTCCCTCTATCGGGGCTCAGCTCTCCTCTGCTCCTGCCCCCTTCCGCCTCTCGGCTCCTTCTCTTTCTCTGGGGACCACCTGGTCAGCTTCCACGCAAACTCCGGATTCGACGCCACCCCGTCGACCTCTCTCGCCGCTCTCTCCATCAGCTCCTCGTAGGAGAGGGGCGGCACCCTCTTCAGCTCCATCCTAAAGAAACCCTGTTGCATCCCCAGGGTGAAAGCCATCATCAGACTATCAGACCGACATCTCCTGGACCTGGGTGACCTCATCCTAGAACTGGTCGACGTAACTCCCCAACGTCTCATTCACTCCTTGCTTGATGTGGAACACGGACTCCGACTCCTTTTTCCTGTAAGACCCCCACCCCTTTTTTAAAAAACACCGGGGTCTTAGGCCCAGAACCGCCGCTTTGCGGTGACACCTTCGCACTCGGGAAGGTCATCATCACAAATCGCCAATCCTGCCGGCCAAATCGATCACAACCATAGCAATGTAACAAAAGATAAGTCTGCAGAAAAATCACATATAAATAGTAAATAAGCTCCACGAAGGGAGTGTCCACAGAAGTAATAAAGGCACTAACTATTATTGGTTGCTACATGATTTCCCAAAACCCTTACTTATTGTTCTAGATCTAACCCTAGTGTATTTGACACTTCCTCCCTACGGGAAGGACGATCTTTCGCCGATCCCGAGCACCAACGGACACTAGCGATTCCAACCCCTCACTAATCCCAACTTCCAACGATGAAATCTTTATCATTCATCCAAATCAGCAAACCTATAACCCCAACTCGTGTGCCCGAATTCTTACTCCAAGACAACTTCTACGATTTTACTAAATGCAGACCAACCTAAGGTATATGAAGTGTATAAAGTGAGGTACACCAAATAATCATCCAGTACTCCTATAATAATTATTAGAGGGCTATTATGACATTTGTGGCCTAAATCTAGAATTTCACACTTTTCCTATTTTAACTGATAATTTATTTATTTATTCTAGTAATCCAGAAATCTAAGTTTGAACATGAAGCACCCATTTAATACAAGAAAATACTTTACAAAATTTATGATAAATTCAAGATGACTTTTCAACTTAAAATTCAGTGTTTCCCAATTTTCCAGGAGGAAATAGGCTCTTAATAATTTATACAATAAATTCCCAAAATTATGGGTTTGTAAAGTAAATATTGCAAATAATCATCTAAAAATCATGAATTAATTTCTCCAAGTGGATATTGAACTAAAAACTGTCAGAGCCCCAATTTCACAATTTTACAACAAGGAAATAGCTCTAATTAATTTAATGACCATAATTGCCCTTTTTAAAAATTGTGAAGGAAATATTAAAGTTCTTCAACTAAAATTTATAACAAAATTCAGGGACAACCATTATGACTTAAAACATCTCTTGTCCAAGCTTCATGAGTCTAGAATGAATAGAGTGATCATAATAAATAAAATACCAATTAGGGCCACATCATATATAACAAAGGGGGTGCTAGTAGTATTACTCTTAAAATCCAATAAATTCAACAGAGGTCCTAACTAACTTAAAATCCATGCTACCTAAGTTTCACACCCTTTTAGTGAGTTTTGGTGGCTTATTCTACACAAAAGGGGGGTATGCCCTAAACTAGGGTTAGGGATTTGAGAGGTTCTTCCATCTCCAAATCCCCTAGAATTCATTCTAGAGGGCCTTGGATACTCTAGCCCCATTTTCACCAAGTGGCAAGATCACTCAAGGGTATTTGACCTCATGCCCTTCACAACACTCAAAAGCCCCTCCTTAGGAGTTTGGATCCTAGTGCAAAGCTACCTTAGACCACCCTATAATCCCTTTGAGGGTGTTAAAGGTCATTTCTAGTTAGTGGTCAAAATCCCAGCCTCTGTTGAGGTGAATTGACCACTCAACCTCAAAGTGCACTTTTCACTTAAGAGCCCCTCATTAAGGCAAAATTAGGGTTAGTTCATTTCCTATCCAAAACACATCCAAATGGGGTGAAAATGTATACAGAGGCATATCATGAGGCCAGGGACCACTCACCAAAATTTGGGAGGGTTTGGAGGTAATTAGGCCACCTAATTAAATTATCCTAGTATTATTAAATAAAAGATAAATCTATAGCCAAATTATCTCCAAAAATTCTCATTTTTTGAAAGACCCTAGACATGGTGAAGGGTGATCCCATGTCCAAACTTCAGCTCATTTGGACAAGGGATGAAGAGTGGGCACTCAGTTTAATTTCTGACTAGCCCTAGGTGTAGGCCCCACCAAAATGAGTGCCCTGGTCAAACCAGGCACCCAAATTGGTTAAAATAAATTTTAAAATAAACTAGATTTCAAGCACTACAATGTTCATGTTGGCCACGTTTATAGTAGAGGCATCTAGGTATTTTTTAAAATTTAACACATTAAATACTTAATGTGTGACATAAATCAAATAACAGAAATCATTTCCTACAGTTTTATATTTCCCCTGCACGAATCTTGGCGCGCGACGGACGGCATCCCATCGTCTTCAAGCTCCAACCGATAGCCTGGATTCATCTCTCCTGGAGCTCCTTCCGGACACTGCCGCCGGCGATCCGGCCACCTCCCCGGCCGGCCACCACCACCACCACCTCCGTTGAGGTGGTGGTTGTCGCCAGGCGGCGGCACAGCCACCGGTGAGCGCTATTCCGACGGTTCTACCAAGATAATTTTCGGCCCAAAACCATGAAATTTTCGAATTGCATCGGGCTCAACTGTGCCCAAACCTTGGGCATAGTGATTGCCAAGAACTATCCATGGAAGAAGGAGTGGAGGAGTGTACAACCCCGTGTTCGGCGAGCAAGGTCACCAAGGGACAAGTAGATCAGGCTAGGAGCAGCAGGCGAGCTCGGCAGGAGCAGGGGCGAGGCTGAGCTCGGCATCCGTCGACCAGAGTTCGTCGATCGGCGACCACGAGCTCGGCATTCGCCGAGCAGGCTGCGACTCGCGCCCTCGCAGTAGAGCTCGGCAGCGGTAGGCGAGCAGTACATGCCGAGGTGGCCAGAGCTCCCAGCTCGCCTGGGCGTTAGAGGTACTTTTTACTATTTTACCCCTGCTGGTCTGCCCATAGCCCTTCAAAACAGCGGAGCTTGGCTGTTGGCAGGCCCAGCCAAGGGTTTCCTGGTAATTTCAGGCCAGTTATTTTGGTTATTGGCAGTCCGGGTTTCAAAAACTATAAATAGGACCCAAGGGGTACCCCAGAAAGCAGGTTTTTCCCGGTGCTCCTCTCCCCAAATTCTCTAAGTGCATTCTGAGGGTACCTTAGCTCGGCTTCAGGCTAAGGAGGGGAAGCGCTCTGAGATCTTCCGGGTTTGTGGTGGGACCTCCCCGCCGAGCCCTTGGGTCTGTTTCTCCTTGTCTTATTGTTTCCCTTGCAGGAGCGAAGTAGGCGAGAGACCACCCCTTTCCCCAAGGGCGAGTTCCACAGGAAGCCGGGTTCCGGTTTCAACATTTTGGTGCGGTGAGCGTGGAGCGTGGTCAGCGCAGAAAAGTTTCCGCGAGCTCGATGACGGGACAAGGATCTGACAGGCCGAGCTCGCCGCCCCCCCCCCCCCCCCCCGCCTCTCGCAACGGTGGGAATGTTCGAAGACTTCAGAAACGAGGTGCTGAATCTGGTCAAGTTCGCACTCGGCACGCGGGCCGAGTGCTCGACTCCGGCCAACCAGATCGCGGCCGCCCCCTCATTGGGCGAGGACTCTCCCGGCAGGCGAGCTGGGAAGGAAGTGGCCGAGGAAGGCCGAGGATGCGAGCTCCCCGGGCGCGAGCACTTCCCCGGCTCGGCAGGCCGAGGTCGCTTCGGCGAGCTGGGCTCGCGAGACTCGCCAGCTCGCCCAGTGGGAGGAGGGAGTCCTTTCAGCGAGCTGGTCTCTTCAGCTCCAGTTCCAGATGGGTTCAGGGAGCCCGAGATGTCCTATTACACTGGGAAGGGAGACCCGGTACAGCACGTCCAATGGTTCGAGGACGTGGTCTCCATCCGTCAGATGTCGGACGGATTCAAGTGCCGGCTCTTCGCCATCACCCTCCGGGAGAAAGCGAGAGAATGGTTCCACCAGCTACCGGCCAGCTCCATCTATTGCTTCGACGACTTGCGCCGAGGATTCATGCTGAGATTCACCACTTCGAAGAAGAGGAAGAAGGAGTCTGAGTCCCTGTTTCACATCAAGCAGGGGGTAAACGAGACGTTGGGAAGCTATGTGGACCGATTCCAGGAGGAAGTTACTCAAGTTCAGAGATGCCAGGCCATAGTATGATGATGGCCTTCACCCTAGGCCTACAGCAGGGCTTCTTCCGGATGGAGCTGAAGAGAGTTCCCCACTTCTCCTATGAGGAGTTGATGGAAAGGGCGGCGAGAGAGGTTGACGGGGAAGCGTCAAACCCGGAGTTTGCAAGGAAGTTGGCCAGGTGGGCCACAGAGGAGGAGAGGGAGTCGAAGGGAGGAAGAGGTCAGGAGGAGAGAAGAGGGGAGCCCAAGCAGAGGGAGCAGAGGCAGCTCCAAGGGCAGCAGTAGCCGGGGTGGGGGCGTCAGGAGCCCGACCGTCGGCTAGGCTGGAGGCCAGAGTGGCAGGGGCAGGGGCCACAGAGGGGGAACTTTGGAAGGGGTCATTTTCAGGGGAGGCAAGACCAATTCCACCCCCAGGGCTGGAGGCAGGGTCAGAGGCCCCGGCTCCCTGATCAAGAGGAGGCCATGGCCATAGCCTTGGGGGCCAGGAGAGGAGCGTGGAGGAGAAGAAGGAGGGAGGTTAGGGTGGAGCTACCCTATTGCGACTTCCATCAGGAAGAGGGGCACGCAACAGCCACGTGCCCGGAATTCTTGGAGATGAGAGGGAACAGGGAGCGGCAGCAGCAGCAGCAGGAGGTGCGATAGGAAGTGAGGATCGAGGAGGTCCTACCTCGGGCGGAGGAAGATCGGTGTGAAGACCGGGTGGATGTGGGGACCCGAGGAGGGATCGGGATGATCCACGGGGGAGCAGGGATCGAGGCCTCCCGCAAGGCTAGTCTCCGCACCATGTACCGGCGAAGCATCGCCTCTACATCCCAAACCCCGCCACCAGAGGAGAGGATCACCTTCTCCAGGAGTGATCTACCAGACCACGAGGATCCGTTATGTGATGCGCTGGTCATCAAGACGGCCATCGAGAACTTCACCGTCTCACGGATCCTCGTGGACAACGGGAGTTCCGTCAACGTCGTCTTCAAAAAGGCGTTTGACGCAATGAAGGTGGAGGCGAGAAGGGTGCTGGCCTCGGATGGCCCCCTGTTCGGGTTTTCAGGAGAAAGGAAGGAGGTAGAAGGAGGAGTCGGACTCCATGTCACCTTGGGGGGGCAGTCCCGAAACTGCAAGTTCGTCATTGTGGACGCCCCCAGCAGCTACAGCGCCATCTTTGGAAGGCCCCTGATCAGCGCCTTCCGCTGCGTCCCCTCATCTTTTCATCAATGCTTGAAGTTCAACACCGAGGGGGTCCAAGTCAGGGTTAGGGGAGACCCAAAGATGGCGCGGGAGTGTTATGTCACTGCGGTGAACACCATCTCTTGGCAGGAGGGAGCCGAGGAGATGGGGCGAAGGATGGAGGAGGTCGAAGAGGAGGCAGAGAGGGAAGAGCCGGGAGAGAAGGGCTGCGCAGAGGAGGCGGCAGGAGGGAGTCTGGAGGAGGTGACCGAGGTGAGGGTCGAGGAGGAGGCGATGGAGGTAGAGGTCCCCGTTCCGGAGGAAAGGGACGCCGAAGGATGGGCAGAGCAATCCAGGCTGGAGGCAGCTGAGGAGGTGGTGGAGCGGGAGGTATTCACCCGGGGAGGGAGAATGGAGAAGGTTCGCGTCAGCGGGCGGCTGACCCCGGAAGACCAGGGCAGGATGCTGGAGTGCATCCAGAAGAACGTGGACATCTTCGCCTGGAACGCCGCGGAGATGCCGGGGGTTGACGCGGATGTGACCTGCCACCGCCTCAACTTGGACCCGAGGACACGCCCCGTTCAGCAGAAAAAGAGATCCAC
This sequence comes from Platanthera guangdongensis, assembly GCA_039583875.1. Taxonomy (NCBI): domain Eukaryota; kingdom Viridiplantae; phylum Streptophyta; class Magnoliopsida; order Asparagales; family Orchidaceae; genus Platanthera; species Platanthera guangdongensis. The sequence goes on from CM077147.1 coordinate 90,306,082, forward strand.
GGCGGACAAGCTGGCGGAGCCCATCAGGGAGGAGGTGGCGAAGCTTCTCAAAGCTGGCTTCGTGTCCGAAATTCAGTACCCCGGCTGGGTCTCAAACGTTGTGATGGTCAAAAAAGGAGACGGCCGCTGGCGGTTGTGTATCGATTTTTCCCTTCTTAATAAAGCTTGTCCTAAGGACTGTTACCCTTTGCCTCGGATCGACGCGTTGGTTGATTCCGCCGTCGGCTTTTCTGTAATGAGTTTTTTAGATGCCTTTTCAGGTTACCATCAGATCAGGATGCACCCCCCGGACATCAAGGATGTCTCATTCATCACAGGGGACGGCTGCTACTGCTACAAGATGATGCCGTTCGGGCTGAAGAATGCTGTGGCCACCTACCAAAAAATGATGGATAGGGTCTTCAAGGAACAGAGGGGGAGGAACTTGGAGGTATATGTAGATGACCTCATGATCAAGAGCCGGGATGTGGACTCCCACCTCCGGGACCTGGAGGAGACCTTCGCCACCCTGCGCAAGTACAAAATGCGGCTGAATCCCCTTAAGTGTGTTTTTGGGGCTAGCCGGGGGAAGTTCTTAGGGCATCTCCTCACCCCCGCGGGGGTCGAGCCGAATTCGGACAAGGTCAAGGCCATCTTGGAGCTGGGATCCCCGCGGAATGCAAAGGAGGTCCAACGGTTGACAGGGAAGCTAGCAGGGCTAAGTCGCTTCCTTTCTCGGGCAGGGGAGAAGTGCTCCCCCTTCTTCAAGACGCTAAGGGGGGGTCAGAGGTTTGAATGGAGCAGGGAATGTGAAGAGGCCTTCCAGGCCCTCAAGGTGCAGTTGACACAGGCTCCGCTACTCCAAGGGCCGAAGGAGGGGGAGGACCTGTTCTTATATCTGGGGGTCGGGGCGGAGGCCTTGAGCTCGGTCCTGGTTCGAGAAGAGGGGAAGAGACAGCTCCCAGTCTATTATGTGAGCCGGGTCTTGAGGAAGGCCGAGCTCCGGTATCCGATCTCGGAGAAGCTTGCGTTCGCCCTAATCATCTCGGCTCGGAGGCTACGACCCTACTTCCAGGCACACTCGATCCGAGTGGTGACCGACCATCCCCTCCGCAACATCTTTGAGGGGGTGGAGCATTCAGGCAGATTGGCTAAGTGGTCGGTGGAGATGAGCGAGTTCGACGTCTCCTTCATTCCGCGGCTCTCGATCAAAGCCCAGGCGATGGCCGACTTTCTTGCTGACTATGTGGTCGAAGTGGCGGAAGAAGAACTCACTCGCCCGGCTCCTTGGAAGGTGAGAGTGGATGGAGCATCGGGAAGGCATTCCTTAGGAGTAGGAGTGATCCTAGAAAGCCCTCAAGGGACCCGGATCGAGCAGATGGTGGTGGTGCACTTTCCCATTACCAACAACCAGGCCGAGTACGAGGCCGTGATAGCGGGGCTTCGCCTGGCCAGGGAGCTTGGAGTGTCAGATGTGGAGGTCCTCACAGACTCCATGGTAGTAGCCTCCCAAATCAACGGGGAGTTCGAGGCAAGGTAGCCCACCCTGCGTTCATACTTGGCCAAAGTAAAGGGGATCATTGGAACTTTCCAAACTTTCGCCATCCGACATGTGCCCAGGGAAGAGAATGAACAGGCCGATCAGTTGGCTAAGCATGGTCCCCAGGTGGGGGGCACCATCACCGACCTGTTTCGCCCCTCCATCGAAGAAGGGGAGCTCATGGAGATCGATCAGCAAGCTTCATGGATGGATCCAGTGGTGGTTTTTCTCTCCACAGGGGAGTGTCCGGAGGGGGTAGACAAGAAGAAGCTGAGGCACAAGTCAGCATACTACCTCCTCCAGGACGGGCAGCTGTACAGAAAGACCCTCTCAGGGATGCTGGCCCGCTGCGTAACCGAGGGTGAAGCGCGAAGGATCTTGGAGGAGGTCCACTCCGGGGAATGTGGGAGTCACTCCGGGAGTCGGGCCCTAGAAGGGAGGATAGTCAGGCAAGGTTATTTCTGGCCCACCCTGGGCCGGGACGCTGCAGAATTCGCAAGGAGATGTCATAAGTGCCAACTGTTTGCCCCTCTCTAGCTGCAGCCGGCCCAACGGCTCCGTAGTATCACGGCCCCATGGCCCTTCGCAATCTGGGGAATGGATCTGGTTGGGCCGTTTCCCCAAGCCAGCGGCTAGAGAAGGTTCCTCCTAGTGATGATTGACTACTTCTCAAAGTGGATGGAGGTGAAAGCATTGGCCAAGGTGACCTCCCAGGTGATCAGGAATTTTGTATGGGGGGAGATCATCTGTCTCCATGGGCTGCCCCAGGCCATCGTCACAGACAATGGGCCCTAGTTCGCCAGTGCCGAGTTCACCAGCTTTTGCGAACAGCTTGGGATCGATCCCAGGTTCGCCTCGGTCCATCACCCCAGGAGTAACGGGCAAGTGGAGGCCGCAAACAAGATCATCGTCAACCTCCTCAAGAAAAAGGTGGAGAACCTGAAAGGGAGCTGGGTGGAGCAGCTTCCCGCGGTCCTTTGGGCCCTGAGGACCACCCCCAACATAGCTACAGGAGAGACCCCCTTCAAACTCTCCCACGGGTGCGAGGCAGTGCTCCCCATTGAATTCGAAGTCCAAACGCCGCGAGTCGTGGCAGCAAAGGAAGACCGTGAGGAATGGCAGGCAGAGAATGAGGAGGAACTGAGGCTCTCCCTTGACATGGTAGAAGAAGTAAGAGACCTTTCCGCCATCCGACATGAGGAGGTAAAAAGGAGAATTGCCAAGTACTTTGACAAGCATGTCAGGGTCAAGCAGTTCGTGGAGGGGGACTTGGTGCTGAAGAAAGTGGATGCAGCGGGGAGGTCAGCATCCGTGGGAAAGCTCAATCCCAGCTGGGAGGGACCGTTCATTGTAAAGGTAGCCTTGGGGTCGGGGGGCTATCGACTCCAGAATGTAGAAGGCGAGACCCTGAGTCTCACCTGGAGTGGTGACGACCTCAAACGCTTTTTTCCCTGAAACATGTAAGCAACACTTTGATTATAATAAATTCCTTCAAGCTCTCTGATATCGTTGTAATTGTCCTGCATGGTGGAATGTGATGTATTATGGACCCCGAGCAGATCCCGCTGTCAGGCTCTCACCTAGCTGACAGGGCTGGAAGTCACTCGGTGTCATCCTTGGCCTCGAGCAGATCCCGCTGTCAGGCTCTCACCTAGCTGACAGGGCTGGAAGTCACTCGATGGTAGTAGTAATGGACCCCGAGCAGATCCCGCTGTCAGGCTCTCACCTAGCTGGCAGGGCTGGAAGTCACTCGGTGTCATCCTTGGCCTCGAGCAGATCCCGCTGTCAGGCTCTCACCTAGCTGACAGGGCTGGAAGTCACTCGATGGTAGTAGTAATGGACCCCGAGCAGATCCCGCTGTCAGGCTCTCACCTAGCTGGCAGGGCTGGAAGTCACTCGGTGTCATCCTTAGCCTCGAGCAGATCCCGCTGTCAGGCTCTCACCTAGCTGACAGGGCTGGAAGTCACTCGATGGTAGTAGTAATGGACCCCGAGCAGATCCCGCTGTCAGGCTCTCACCTAACTGGCAGGGCTGGAAGTCACTCGGTGTCATCCTTGGCCTCGAGCAGATCCCGCTGTCAGGCTCTCACCTAGCTGGCAGGGCTGGAAGTCACTCGATGGTGGTATTAGTGGACCCCGAGCAGATCCCGCTGTCAGGCTCCCCTAGCTGGCAGAGCCGGAGGTCACTCAATGGTGCCGGCCTTGAAGTCGTTGGGAGCAGGCCAAGGTCTGTGGCAGGGAGCAAGGGGGAAGGGTCCTGTCGGGGCGAGCTCGAGCTCGGCAAACTCAGCTCGGCGTAATCAAGAAGGCAAGCCGGACTGGAGGGCTCGGCATAGGCGAGTTCGGGCTCACCATTTCGGGCTCGGCATGGGAAAGCAGGCCGCGAGCCCGGGCCTCGCCAAAGACAAGCTAGACCGGGGGCGCCTCGCACCCAGGGCCCATCACACTTCGAAAAATTTCTTCGATGGGCACAACCTGGGTGGCTCGCGTGCGAGAAAAGGTAGGCGGATAGAAGGCAGAAGGCCGCGCGCGAGTAGTAATGGCGTAATAAGGGCGAAGAGTAACTCGCCGCGAAATCATTTGGGGCTCGACGAACACTCCAAACACGCTTCGCTCGCGTGCGCGCTCTCATGATCACTCTACTCGCGGAACCGATCTCTGCGAGGTCGCGGGAGGAAGCACTCACATACATTTATAACACAACGGGCATAGAAAAGAACACCGGTATGATCAAAACACTTTCATTTATTATTCACAAAAGTACAGGGAGCTCGCCACAGCGAGTAGTCAAAAAAGAAAAAAAGAAAAGAAAAATACAAGGCTGTCAGCTGGCCTCGCCCCCTCCGCCGGACTGGTCCTCGCCGCCGCCCGAGTGATCCTGGAGGCTCTTCCCGAACATTGCGTCCAGACTATCTTCCTTCTCACTGGGCGGCGTCGCCGGAAACAGACTCAGCATCAGGTCCTGAGCGGAGATCTCCCCGCATCCTTCCACCAGCACCCTGGAGTCCTTCATCATCGCGAGGGTGCACTCGGCGGTCTGGATGGAGTTGATCCGCAGTCTCTCGCCGAAGATGCGCGGGCTCTTGTAGGGGAGTGTGGGATCGATGTCGTGCCCCGGGAAGAAGATCTCCGCCTGGCGACGCACCTCGCCGAGAAGGTGCTGGTTCTCCCCCTTCAGCTTCGCGTTCGCGCTCTCCAACTCGCCAAGGCGTGCGCGCAGTCGGACGATCTCCTCCCCTCGCTCGATGTCGCGAGCCTGGAGCTCCCCAGCAGCATCGGCATCCGCGGCCAGCTGCGCGCGCAGGCGGCTGTTCTCCTCCCCCAGCTCAGTGTTGCGAGCCTGGAGCTCGCCCGCCGCCTTGGCATCCTGGAAAAAAGCTCACTTAGCAGCAGCACAAAGCTTTCTAAGTAAAAGAGTGGTGCGTGACGCTTACCAGCCCGCCAGCAGTCTGGGCAAGAAGACTATCCGCGATGCCGAGCCGCCTCGCCTGATCGGCAACCTGCTCCTTGGCGAGGTCGCGGGCTTGCTCGGCCTTTTCGAGCTGGTGACTGAGGGCGAAGCTGCGGCGCGCCAGCATGTGGTGCAGCTCCAAAGTCCGCAGGTGGGACTGCAGCCCCTCATGGCCGAGCTGCCGGAGGGTCGCCCTCTTGTAGGCCTCGGCATCCTCCCTACCATAAAGGCCGAAGCCGAGGGCGTAGGCGTGACCGGTGGAGGGCTCACGGTCGTGCCAGGACGGGTGCAGAGTGCATACGGAGACTCGATGAGCGAGCTCGTCCCACTGCAGCATGGGCTCGCCCGCGGAATCCTTCCAGCGCGCGCCAAAGTTGAAGAGGGGGTGCTGCTTCGGCGGCGCGCGCTCGCGGGCAGCCCTCTTCACCGAGGGAGGAGGGGAGATCGCAGCCGAGGAAGAGGGGGCCTTGCCACCCTTTCGGCCCTTGCTGGTCGTCTCCTTCAGTGGGCTCCCCGGGGATACGTCGGGAGGAGTCTCCGACGAGCTGATGTACTTGGGACTGGACTGATGTTGTTGCTGCCCCCGCGAAGCTAGCAGGGCTCTCCGCATCTTTTTCATCTGACGGGGGCCGGATGGCGGGTTAGACCCCGCGTCCTCAGAACGCCTCTTGCCGGAAGAGGGCTGCGAGAGGGCCGCCTCGTCTCGGCAGGCCGCTGCCGCCGCCCTCTCACGAGCAAGAGGGTCAGTATCAAGCCCCGGGTCCGCAAAAGGCGGGTTCGCGGGGATTATTCGCTCCCCTGCAGGAAAATACTTGAAACGGTTAGAAAATTCAGATATGATGATGTGTCGAGCTCGCGAGTAGGCGAGCTCGGCAAGATAAGGAGAACATACCTTCGCCAGGCAGAACCGGGGGGAGCGCGTCGATGCCCCTCCGTAGGAAGGCGACCTCGAAATCTTTGTGGAGGAAGAATTTGTGGAGCTCGGCGTCGTTGCCGGACACGGCCGGCGGGCGGTACACCTCCTCGCCTTTCTGTTGCGGCGAGTAGGGGATGTTGCCGAGATCGCCCTTGATGAAGGCGATCTTGGTCATCCAGGTGTGGTGCTTGTTCGCGATCTCGCAAACTTTGATAAAGGAGCCGCCGAAGTACGCGACCCCGTCCGTCGTCGCCTTATAGGAAAAGAGTTTCCTGAACACTTTCAGGTTTAACTCGATCCTCTCCCGCCGGAGGTAGCTCGCGAACGCCACCATCATGGCGATGGCGTTTGAGTTAAGCTGCGCGGGGACGGCCCCGTAGTATTTCAGGATCTGCCGGATCTCCGGCCACAAGGGAAGCCGCAGCCCCACCTCGAAGTGCGAGATGGGGAAGGCGAGCTCGTCCTCATAGAACGTGTTGATGGCCTCGCCCGGTCCCGGCCTGCGCGCCTCAAAGCCCGGCGGCACATACATAGCTATGAATTCTGCGAGCTCCTCCTCGCTGGTGTGGCCGTCGAAGAAGCAGTAATCCGCGAAATGCTGCGCGCATTTGGAGCGGCCATCAGCGTCCGGGTTAGTCTTGCCCATGATCGCAGGAAAGAAGCAAAGCGCAGCGCGAGCAGAAGGAAAAAGTAGGGAAGGGAAGCAAAGCAATAAAGACAGTACGAGGGTAGGTGAGGGGGGGGGGGGGCTATTTATAGGAAAAGGGATCTGAGGCAGGCTGTCACATCGGCGCATCTCGCCACCCTAGCTCGCCACCCCAGCTCGCCACCCCAGCTCGCCGACTTCCGGCGCATCCCAACTGAGGCTAAGTCAAAACATTACGGCTTTTTATTTAAATAATAATTAAAAATGTTCTAAAAATTATTCATCCAAGCAGGGGAAAGTTCGAAACAGAAAACGGGGCGCGCGAGCAGGGAGGGCACCAGGATGCGAGCGTCGGTCGGCTCGGCAGAGGATCCCGCAAATTTATCTACCCCGGCCTCGCGATCCCCGCCCCCAAAGCTGCCGCGCGCGGAGAAGCTCGCGGATCCTTCCAGAGTTCCTTTGCGCGACCAAGAGACCGTCATCTATCTCATCCAGGAGTCGGGAAGGAGACATCAACTCGCCAGGTCGGCCGAGGCGTACCTCCTCAGCAAGGCGCGCATAGTCGCGCTGCAGCGTCTCGTTGGCTCCTTGCACCTCGCGCAGACCGCACACCAGCTTCTTGAGGAGCTTGACCTCCCTCCTCGACAGCTCGCCCTGGTCCACCTCCGGACCTAGGTAAGAGTCCAGCGAGCTCGGAGACGGGAGGGGAGAATGGTGGGCTGCCCGCGAGGACTCCTCGGCAGCCGATTGACTGGGAAGGGCTGTAAAGGCAGATGTCAGCAGAGCAAAAGTTTGTGAAACACAGAGTTGAGCGAGGCAGACCTGAAGAGCTCGGCGGCTCAAAGGAGATGCGAGGAGGGATGAACCTCAGGTCCTTCCCGCGACCTGGGCCGCGAGCCCCCGGCGAGATGGGCTCGAAGCCCGGACAGGAATGGATCCCAGGCCCCCCCCCCGGCGGCCGCATCAATTTGCCGAGGAGGGGAGCCAGGTGGTGAAGCTGTCCTCTGCGAGCTCACAGGCAGGATCCCGAAGAGGAACGGCGGATCCCGTGGATGGTTGTCCGGGGGCGAGAGTCGCGAAGTGGCGAGCGTGACCTCACCTCGCGGCGTAGGGACCCTCAGCGCGGTGCCCCCGTCATCTGGAAGGCCTCCCTGGTCATCGCCGACAACAACGACCTCCCTATCATTCTCCAGAATAGTTCGAGTAGAAGAGCCGGTCTCGCGAGCCAAAGTGGCCCTCAGGTCGTGGAAGATGGGCTCGGCCGCCTCGGGGAACGGCTTTGTCCTTTTGGAGCTCGGCTCGACAGGGTCAATTTGAGGAACCTTTGCGGGGACCGCCGTCAGCGCGGCAACGCGAGCCGCGGAAGCCTGGCGGGCTCGATCTATGCGCTCTTGAATCTCCTTAGGAAGGGGCATCTTGGCAAGGCAGCAGGGGGAATGGCAGGAGCCAGGCAGCAGAGCAGGTGCGTATATATAGCCTCAGGTGGCCCCCACCAGAAGATTCCCTTCAACTCGCCAGCCGGAGCTCGCCGCACACTTCGGGTTGGATGTTTCTTTCCGAGCTTTTTTGACAAGCTCGAAAAGAGCGGGGATTGTGTACAACCCCGTGTTCGGCGAGCAAGATCACCAAGGGACAAGTAGATCAGGCTAGGAGCAGCAGGCGAGCTCGGCAGGAGCAGGGGCGAGGCTGAGCTCGGCATCCGTCGACCAGAGTTCGTCGATCGGCGACCACGAGCTCGGCATTCGCCGAGCAGGCTGCGACTCGCGCCCTCGCAGTAGAGCTCGGCAGCGGTAGGCGAGCAGTACATGCCGAGGTGGCCAGAGCTCCCAGCTCGCCTGGGCGTCAGAGGTACTTTTTACTGTTTTACCCCTGCTGGTCTGCCCATAGCCCTTCAAAACAGCGGAGCTTGGCTGTTGGCAGGCCCAGCCAAGGGTTTCCTGGTAATTTCAGGCCAGTTATTTTGGTTATTGGCAGTCCGGGTTTCAAAAACTATAAATAGGACCCAAGGGGTACCCCAGAAAGCAGGTTTTCCCGGTGCTCCTCTCCCCAAATTCTCTAAGTGCTTTCTGAGGGTACCTTAGCTCGGCTTCAGGCTAAGGAGGGGAAGCGCTCTGAGATCTTCCGGGTTTGTGGTGGGACCTCCCCGCCGAGCACTTGGGTCTGTTTCTCCTTGTCTTGTTGTTTCCCTTGCAGGAGCGAAGTAGGCGCGAGACCACCCCTTTCCCCAAGGGCGAGTTCCACAGGAAGCCGGGTTCCGGTTTCAACAAGGAGGACCTGAATTGCGGCCTGGGAGCGGGTGTTGTGCCTCCTCGCCATTGTCGGCCACCAAGCTTGAGCTTCTCTGGAACTTCTACACCAACCTCTCGGGAACTGGGATCTGATCGGGGGAAACGCTTCCCCTTGACCTGGTGAAGGTGTCTAATGAAGGAATTGGGGAGAGGAGGTTTGTAACTCCACAATTCTTCAAGACATCGTTAAGGCCATAAATGGGGGATTTTCTGTTTCACTGAATTTGAATGGCTGAGCTCCTCCACTGGCTGTCCACCACCTGAAAACTCCTCCCCTGCCTCTAAGGAGTTAAAGCCCCATCAAAGGAGGTGGTTATGGAGCCTCCATGGCCATGATGGCCATTATGCTCCTTCATCTCTCTCCTCAAAATGTAGGTAACTCCCTCTTTCTCTCTCCTAGTCACCCATTTCTGAATTTGGTGGGCCCAAAATATGTCTCACCACCTCCTAGACCTATGGGCCACACTAGCCTAGGCCTAGCCCACTTGGATTGGGCTTGAGTTAGCCATTTAGGCTAGTTTGACCATCTTGACCCAAGAGTTGACTTTGGTCAAATTAGTCACAGGGGCTGGCCTCAATGGATCCTTGGTGACCCATGGTACTCACCTAAAGTCTACAAGCACTTGGGTAGGGTCCACTTGCACATTGTAGGTCACTTGCGCCTTAGTTACTGCACTTTGACCAGTTTAGGGCTAGGGTTGACTTGAGTCAACTTTAGCTCTGCAATTCACCCCAATGAGTCCTTGGTGACCCATTGACCTTATCCCAGGGTTAGGAGGGCATGGGTGGGGTCTACTTGGCTACGGAATGGTCAATTGACCCTAAGTAGTTTAGTTTGACACATTTAGGGTCAGAGTTGACTTTGGTCAACTTAACCACTCTGACTGCCCTCCTTGGGTCGTTAGTGACCCATTGACCCACTTTAGGTCTAGGAAGACCCTGGTAGGGTTGGTTGGGCTTACTAGGGCACACTGCCCTTGGTTAGGGCACCTTGCCCACTTTAGGCCTTTAGTGGTTCTAGGTTAACTGGGCCACCCTAGGTCGACTTCCAATGGACCCTTAGGGCTCCAATGGACCTCACAATGGATTGATGAGACCATGGTGGGGTCTTGAAGTCTTGATGAAGACCTTTGATCATCTTAAACCAAGGTTCAGAAATTTATTATTTGCAGACAATACAACCCAACCACCTTTATTCCCAAGTCCACTTGGTCTTGTTGGGCTTACTTGGGTTTTGTCATGACCTAGTCATGACAAAACCACTCACATGGGTCTAGTTGTTTGAGGGATGTTACAAATCCAAATATATAACAAAAAAAATTTCATCCTCAAAATTCTAGTTAGGCCTGCAGGGTTTCAAATATACAAGAAAAATTGTAACATCCCGAGAGGTTATGAGTAATACTTGACTGAAAAGCTCTGGGTACCTTTGTTGCATCAATTCCTGAGGCTCCCAAGTGTGCTCCTCTCTCCCGTGATTCCTCCACAGGACCTTGCCAATGGTACCTTATTGTAGCGTTGGACCCGTATCCCCTTGTCATCAATCCAGACCAGTTCCAGATGAACCGACCAATCAGATGCTATCGGCCCATCAGTGGCAGTAATCTGCTGCTCCGGGCGTAGTAGAGCCCTCCTGAGAGAGGATACATGAAACACGTCGTGTATGTTTGCCAGCTCCGGTGGCAGCTCCAGCCTGTATGCCAAGGTACTAATCCGCTCCCGGACCCTATAAGTCCCCATATATCTTGGGCTGAGCTTCTTCTTCCGGCCGCGCACCAGTGAAACCGCATGCATCGGTCGGATCTTCAAGAACACCTGGTCCCCCTCCTGAAACTCCACCTGATGATGCCGAGCGTCGTAGTATTTAGCCTGTCGGCTTTGTGCCTCTAGCATCATGTCCCGTATCATCCTCACCTGAGCCTCGGTGTCCTCAACAAACTCTGAACTCAAAGCCTTCGGATCCTCATCCTGTATCCATGACAATGGAGTCCTACACCTCCGCCCATATAGGGACTCATAAGGGGCCATCCTAATGCAGGACTGGTAGCTGTTATCATAGGAGAACTCGATCAATGGCAACAGCTTCTCCCAAGGCTCACCGCGATCCAAAATGCAAAGTCGCAGCAGATCTTCCAGAGCCCGATTGGTGCGTTCCGTCTGCCCATCAGTTTGGAGATGAAAAGCTGTACTGAATGTTAGTCGCGTGCCCAAGTAAGCCTGCACTGATCTCCATTCCTTGGACGTGAACCATCCATACCGATGCAATACAATTGACCGGGGTACACCATGATAATGGATGAACTGTTCCACGAACTTCCGAACCAGCACACCAACCGATTCATCCTTCCTGATCGGAATAAATCTTGCTACCTTTGTCAGCCGGTCGACGATCACCCAGATCGAATCATTTCCCGTCCGCGATCGGTGAAGCCCATGTATGAAGTCCATCGCAACATCATCAAACTTTGACTCTGGCACTGGGAGTGGCTGTATTAGTTCTGAGGGGTTCCAGCGCTCTATCTTCACCAACTGGCATGCCTCTCAGTGGGTCACGAAGTAGGTGATATCCTTTTTCATGCCTGGCTAGTACAAGGTCTTCTTCAGATCCGCAGTCATCTCTGTAATCCCCGGGTGTACCGAATACCGACTGCAGTGGGCCTCCATCATAATATCCTCCCGGACATGGCCTCCCTCTGGTATGTACACCCGACCTTTGAAGAACACTAGGCCATCCCTCAGTGAGTAATCCCCAGCAGCTCCTGCTTCTAAGGCCCGGAATATCGGCTCAAGCTGGGTATCCTGCCTCTACCCATCCTGGACTCGATCTCGAATATCATCTGGAGCAATCAACGACGGCAGGTACTCCTGTACAGCTCAGGTGATCCTCAGACACAAAGGATATCTGCATCTTTTCTAACGTCTGGACCAACTCCAAAGCCATCATTTACAGTCCGGCTGCAGGGGCTGTAGTCTTCCGGCTCAGTATATCTGCCACCACATTCGCCTTCCCCGAATGGTACTGCATCTCGTACTAGTAATCTGCTAGAAACTCCACCCATCGCCTCTACCTGATATTCAGCTCCTTCTGCGTGTCCACATACCTCAAGTTCTTGTGATCGGAGTAAATGTCACAGTGGACACCATACAGATAATGTCGCCAGACTTTCAGCGCAAATATGACTGCTCGCATCTCTAAGTCATGAACTGGGAAGTTCAGCTCATGCTTCTTCAACTACCGAGAAGCGTATGCTATCACATGACCATTCTGCATCAGCACCGCACCCATGCCCTAGTAGGAAGCGTCGGTGTAGACCTTGAATCCTTCCTTCCTCGATGGAAGGGCTAGTATAGGAGCCGAGGTGAGTTGATTCTTTAACTCCTGAAAGGCCACCTCGCACTGCAGGGTCCAGACAAAGGGCACTTCTTTCCTTGTCAGGGATGTGAGGGGAATGGTAATATGAGAAAATCCCTCCACAAACTTCTGGTAGTAACCGACAAGTCCTAGAAAGCTCCGCACATCTGAGGCCGACTTCAGCTGCGGCCAATCCCAAACTTCCTGAATCTTGGCCGGGTCCACTGCAAACCCAGCACCATTGATGATATGGCCTAGGAAAACCACCTCCTTCAGCCAGAACTCGCATTTGCTGAACTTCGCATAGAGCTGGTGCTCCCGTAGTCTATCTATGATCAGCAGATGTCGTGTGTGCTCCTCCTCTGTCCTCGAGTAGATGAGGATGTCATCAATAAATACAATGACGAACACATCTAGATATGCCTCAAACACACGATTCATGAGGCTCATGAATGCCGATGGTTCATTCGTGAGCCCAAAGGGCATCACAGTAAACTCGAACAGCCCATATCTGCTACTGAAGGCAGTCTTCGGTATGTCCTCCTCCTGGATCTGCAGCTGATAGTAGACCAACCTCAAATCTAGCTTTGAAAAGAAATGTGCTCCCTCCAGCTGGTCAAACAGTTCATCTATCCTTGGCAGTGGATAGGTATTTCGGACTGTCAATCGGTTCAGTGCCCGGTAGTCGATGCACAATCTGAGTGTCCCGTCCTTCTTTTTGATAAATAAAGCCAGGGCTCCCCATGGTGAAGAGGTTGGCCGGACAAAATTGGCTTCCACTAACTCCTGCAGCTGGCAATGAAACTCTATCAGCTCTTTCGGGGCCATCCGATAAGGGGCTCTGGATGCCGGCTTAGCCCCGGGCACCAGCTTTATTCGAAAATCCTGCTCCCGATGCGGGGGTAGCCCTAGCAGCTTCTCTGGGAATACATCCGCAAAATCTCGCACCACCGGAATATCCGAGATGGAACCCTTGGCCTCAGCCATTTCAAACAGCACTTCATAGACTTCCTCCCCCTACAAGTGGGCCTTGACGGCCTGCACAGATGACAGCAAGAGAGGGGGAATAGGTCTAATACCTTCGATGGTGGTATAGGAATCCCCAAGCCTCATAGTAATCCTCTTGGACATGCAGTCAATCTGAGCACAATTCCAGTGTAACCTTGTCATGCCGAGGATCAAGTCGAAGACTGGCATCTTCAGGACCATTGCCGATGCTTCAAATATCTTTCCGTCGATCTCCGCCTCCATGTTACAGTGGGCGGTGATGAATTACTCCGACCCGTCCGGTAGTCGTATCCTCATCATCATGCCTGTGAACCGCTCCACGCCTTCCAGCCCTTCCACGAAGGATTCCGACACGAAATAGTATGAAGCTCCTGTATCGAACAGTGTTTAGGCGGGCTTGCCGCTGATGAAGACTATGCCTGGGGTGGTTTAGAGTCTTAGCAATCTAATTGTGGTTTTCTTTCCTAGTTTAGCAATTCTATATCCATAACTCTAATATTTGGGAAATAGAAAACTTGAATTTAACTGGCGTACCTGTGATCACTTGTTTCGGATTCCGTTGTTGAGCCAGATCCAGTGCATACACTTGCTCCCTTCCCTGCCTGTGATCTCTGCCCTAGTACCCATGACCTCAGCCGCATCCTCGGCCTCCAAAATACTGAGCTGGCGGGGCATCCGGAGGTGCTGGTGGTGGTGCCCCCCTCATTGGGCAGTTCCTCCGGATGTGCCCCACCTGGTGACAGTTGAAGCACTCTAGCGGGGGATATGCCATACCCCCGGGTCTCTGCTCCTCCCGCATCTGGGGTGGTCGAGGGGCCACTACCACTGGTTCCCTCTACTCCTGTCTCACCTCCTGACGAGGCTGATCTTCTTCTCTTCTTCCGTCTGTGATGCGGCCCCGCCTCTGATCATTTCGGGCCCCCCCGGCCCTGATCCTCAGTTGGCCGCTTCCGGCCTCGGGTAGTATGCCAATCCGCCTCGATCCTTTTCGCCATCTCCAATATCTGAGGAATAGGCTCGTCAGACACGAACAACAGAGCTTCCCTCAGATCCTCTCGCATGCCCTTATAGAACCTTTTTGTTTAGCCTGCCTCATCCAACTGGTAAGAATCTGCAAATCGGGCTAGATGGTTGAACTCCTGATGATACTCCACCACTATCTTGGTACCCTGTCTCAGCTGTAGAAATCTATCTTCCAACTCATCTCTGGCCGACTGCGGAACAAAATGCTCCAACAGTGCAGCCCTGAACTCCCCCCAAGCAATGTCAGCAACCTCCCTATCAGCAAACGTCGAGTCCATCGATGTCTTCCACCATCTATTTGCATGAGACTCCAAGCAAGAGACAACCAAGGGCACCCTCTCCTCCCGCGGGCACCAGATCCTGGTCAGCATCTCATACATAATGTCCAGCCACTCCTCCGTCTGAACGGCCGACTCTGTCCCCAAGTAGGATGGCGGAGCAAGTCCTCGGAAAATGCTCAGCCAGTTGGCCCCCGGGTTTGGCTGTGGAGCCGGAACCTGTTGAGCCCTAAAAGCCTCCAAGATGGCTATCAGAGTCTGTCCCATCTATGACTGTAGGAATTGAGTGGGGACCGAGGGAGGTGGTGCAATCTCCGGAGTCTGCTGGGCTCCGTCTTGTGGAGTAGGCTGAGTTGGGGGCTGCGAAACAAACTTCATTAGTAGGCAAGCGACTCAAACCTAACTAAAGTGGACAATTTACATGTGATCCCTCATATGGGCACACCACTGCTTCCGCTGCTTAGTTTGCCCCAAACAAAAACTCGCGCGGGGGTGGCCCAGGGGTTGTGGACTGCTACTTTTTGATCGAGGTTTCCTCTGATACAACTTATAAGACCCCCACCCCCTTTTAAAAAACACTGGGGTCTTAGGCCCAGAACCGCCGCTTTGCGGTGACACCTTCGCACCCGGGAAGGTTGTTGGATCCCTAGTTGATTTGGGCTAGGTTCACTGACTTAGGATGTGACCCATCATGTATAGTCTGGGTCAAGTTTGTGTCTTAGAGTCTAGGACAGTCCTCTATCTCAACTTCAGATGGACCAGCCTTCTTCAAGACCATCAGGAACTTCAGATCTATCAGTTTTTCAGACTAAGTGAAATGAGTTCGACGTTCGTCGAACTCAGCTCGATGAAGGAAGTTGTGCACTCGACGATCGTGAGACAATTCGCAGTGCTGAGCTCGATGAACTTTGTTCTTTGCTCGACGAACACTGGATTCTACTTCAAGCATTCTCAGGACTACTTCAAATTTCTCTAAGCCCAGCTCCATGCTTCGGTCGACGAATTATATTCTGAGCTCGACGAACTTGGACCTCAAGTTCACAGCTTCTCAAGTCGACGAATGCTAATCTCTACTCGACGATTTTTGTGCTCAGAGAATCTGTGTCGACACTTAGGGCTTGTGTTGACACCAGACGATTTGTGTCGACACCCAGGATTTCAGTCGACACCAGCTTGTGTCGACACCATAGGATTTGTGTCGACACCTAGACCAATCTGTCGACACCAGAGGAATTGTGTCGACACCAAGATCAATCTGTCGACACCATTTTGTGTCGACACAGCATTTCAGCAGATGCAGAGTATTTCGTCCAAGTCCAGAACTTTTCTCAGGTCGACGAAGTTTATTCTCAGCTCGACGAATTTGGTTCTCTACTCTACGAATAATGTTTGTCTGATATTGAAGATTGTCTATTCAACGAATGAAGACTGTCAGGTCGACGAACTCAGCTCAGCTCGACGAACTCAGCTCAGCTCGACGAACCCAGCTCAGCTCGACGAACTCAGCTTAGCTCGACGAATTCAAGACTCAGCTCGACGAATTCTATTCTTCGGTCGACGATTCCAGACTAGGTCTTCTTCCGTTCCCGTCTCATTCCATGGCGCTGATTCCTGGACAATTAATGGAGTTCTTCACAGTATACTACCGTTAGGATGCGCAGTTAATTCCGGATTATTACATGCCGTTTTCCCATGGAAACAGTTGTGGAAATAATTAATTGCTGCTTCCTTTCCAGGCCATCTGTCATTACTGCTCGACATTCAATATTCGAATGTTTTTCTATGACAGACATAGATATACAGAAACGAGAAGCAATACAACCAGTACACAACAACAGACAATAAGAAGAAAAGCATAGACAGTGATCCAGACAACACAAGAAAAAGAATTCATTCTTAGCTCAGAGAGAAATTGATCTAGAAGAAGAAGAAGAAGAACATTACATCAATATCAAGAGTCTTCTTCATCTGCTTTTACTCAGGAGAACTTCAAAACAATATATTCATATCAGTTGCAAGAAGTTCCTGAAGACTTTCTCTGGACCTGGAATTCTATGTCTTTGAAGACCTATCATCCTGAAGCAGTGCTCTAGTATTCTTCCTGAACCATTCTACATCTCAGGGGGAGCAAAGCTGCTAAACAACATTCCACAAGTCTTCTCATTTGATTTGAGAAAGAGAAGACCTCATCACCCTCTCACTCCACCTCTGTACAGGGTTTTAATTCCCTTCAAAATTATTCTCGTTGCAAGTCTCCCACCAAAAGACTTGAGGGTTTGGTTTTTGGGAACCTGATCAAAACCCCATTGGTGTCAGGACACCTGATCAACCCCTTCCTGCAGTGGATTCCTACCAGGGTGGTAGAAGAGTGCACTACCCAGATTGGGGAACCACTATATAATTCTTGTGTCATCTGGTTGCTTTCTTTTCCTTTTGTTTTATGGCCTTGCTCTGTGAATGTGCTGTGATTAGTCCATTGCTGCTTTTTTGATTTATTTTATTTGCTTCCCTGCACACACATACACACACCTAAAATACAACAGCAGTTGTAAAAGTTTTAAAATCACCATATACTCTATTCACCCCCCCCCCCTCTAGAGTATATCAGATCTAGATGCACTTTCAATTGGTATCAAAGCAAGGTTGGTTAAACATACCATACCTAATTGGTTGTACAAGCCAATACCTGAACCCAAAGATCCCTTGGTTAGATCTCTTTTCTTTTCTATTCTGTTATTGGACTTATCCTTATCACAGACATTGCCCAAAACAATGATTATACAAGCATTAGACCTCCAGTGTGCAATCTTAATAAGTTTGCCATCTGGAAGGCAAGAATCAGATTATATATGAACTCCATTGATGAGGATATTTTCTCTATCATTTCAATAGGTGTTCCTCCAGCTCCTACAACTTTTGCAAGCACATCAACTAATCTGAGTGCAGTACCACCTCCAGACAATACTGAAGCCTATAAGAAAGCCAAGATGGCTGATGCAAAGGCTATAAATATTTTGTCCCAAACAATGTCAGATGACATATTTCAGAAGGTGGCTGAGTGCACCTCAGCCAAGGCCATTTGGGACTCTCTCAATCAAATGGTAGCAGGTTCAGCTGATGAAAGAAAGGATAGGAGATCCAGTCTCATTTCTCTCTATGGGAATTTCAAAAAGGATGAGACAGAATCAGTGGCTGAGATGTACAATAGATTAAGTTCAATCATCAGTGAACTCAAGACTCTTGACAAGGACATCACCTTAACTGAGGTGAATGACAAGATATTGATGTGTTTCCCCAGTTCATGGGATTCCAGAATCTGGCCAATCAAAGAAGCCAGAAGCCTCAATGAGATCTCAACAGAATCTCTGCTAGGCAAGCAAAAGTCATTTGAGCAGCTTGTAAAATCAAGAGAGGCAGCAGAACAGAAGGCAACTACTCCAGTTAGGAAGGAGCACAGCTTGGCCCTCAAAGCTTCTGAAGACAGTGAAACATCTACCTCCAATGAAGAGTTAATGAGCCTTTTTGCCAAAAGATTCTACAAAATGTCAAAAAAGGACTTTAGAAGAAAATCATCCAGGCAGGATGATAAACCCAAATATGACAAGACAGCAACTAAGGAGGTTGTGTGTTTTGGATGCAGAAAGCCTGGGCACTATATTTCAGAATGCCCAGAGAATCAGAAAAAGGACAAGGGCAGGGACAAGGATTCCAGAAGAAAACAAAGCAGCAGACCCTCCTCCAACAAGTATAAAAGGAAGGACAAATGATTTGTTGCTGAGTCCTGGAGTGACACAGAAGAGGAAACATCCTCCTCCAGCTCCAGTGAAGAAGAGGAAGAAGCCAGATCCAAGGAGGTGTGACTAATGGCAATAGATGCCTCCAGAAGCAACTGTGGATCAGAAGAGGATTCTGAAGATGAAGGTGCCTCAGACTCAGAGGCTGATCAGGTGATTTCTAGTTTTGATTTCAATTCTGATGTGTTTAAAGTAGAGTTTAAAACCATGTCCATGGATCTAATAAACTCAGAAAAAGAGATAAAAACCCCGAGGACTAGACTAAAAAATCTTGAATCTGTCAGCACAGAAAACAGAAAACTAACTGACCAATTGACTCTAGCTAATGAACAGATAATTAAGTTAAAATCTGAATTATGTGAGGCAAAACAACTTGAGAAATCTCTCAATGGGAGAAGCCTCAAGCTGATGGATATCACAAGCACAGTAAATGCCAGATTAAATGGCAGGCTGGGCTTGGGTGCTTCATCAGGTTTACCCCCCATAATAAAGAAGAATGTTCTTTCCACTCCCTTAAAGTTTATCACAGCTAAAGGTAAAGAGAAACTAACTGAAAAATCCAGATCAGAAAACAAGTCAAATTCCCGAGACAATAGCAACAGAAAACAGAAGAAAGCTGTTAAAAACCAAGTTCAGCAGAATTCGTCGAACCTAGATCGACGAAACCCTGCAAGATCGTCGAGCCCCGATCGACGAACGCTGAACGCAAACTTCAGAAATAATTATTCATCCTACTACGATCGACGAACTGTGTACGGTTCGTCGAGCAGAGGTCGACGAACGTGGGACGTAGAAAATGACCATGGTCATTCTCTGAGTGGAGGTCGACGATCTCATGCCCATTCGTCGAACTCTGGTCGACGAACTTACAATAATTCATCGATCCCAGAACGACCAAATATAAATAATTTCTCCTATAGAAATTTTAAAACAGCTAACAAGACATTTAATCCAGTAGCTGATTGGATAATTCCACCAAGGAGATATCACCCTCTAGGGTATAAGTCTCAACCTGCATTATCAGTCATTTCTAGTTTTACTTTTCAACCAAACCAAGGACCCAAGGTAACCTGGGTCAAGAACAATTGAGCTTTATTTTTGATGCAGGTATAGGTGAAGAACTGTCCAAGGCTAAGTCGGACATGGTACCTGGACAGTGGCTGCTCCAAGCACATGACTGGCAGCAAAGCAAATCTCACCAACTATAAGTCCAAGCTAGGACGAAAGGTGATATTTGGAGACTCAAAGAGTGGTCAGTCAGAAGGGTATGGAAGAGTAAGCATTGGAGCAGTGACATTCAAAAAGGTGACATATGTAAGAGGACTTAAACATAACCTTATATTCATAAGTCAATTATGTGATGAAGGTTATCAGGTACATTTCAACTCTACCTCTTGTTCTATTATAAATGATAAAAACCAAACTGTTTTAATTGGACTTAGACAAGGAAACATATATTTAGTAGATTTCATTTCTGCCACAACTGATATTTGTTTACTCAATATCACTAGTAACCAAAATGAGTTATGACACAAAAGGCTAGGACATGTAAACCTTAAGAACGTATCTAGGTTATCTAAAGACAACCTTGTTAGAGATTTACCTTCTGGTCCCTACAAGAAGGAAAGCCTATGCATGGCTTGTCAACTAGGCAAGCAAACTAAAACTAGCTTTAAATCCATTAACAAAAGTGATTCACCTAGGATATTGTATCTGCTTCATGTGGATCTTTTTGGACCCATTGCAGTACAAAGCCTAGGAGGGAAGTCTTACACCTTAGTTATTATTGATGATTTCTCCAGATTCAGTTGGGTAGCCTTCCTGAGAGCTAAGTCAGATACATTCAAAGTTCTTACAGATTTTCTCAGGACCATACAGATTGAGTTCTCTACTCATGTTGCATTGATCAGAAGTGATCATGACACAGAGTTTGAGTCTCTTCTTATGCATGAGTTCTGTGAGAAGGAAGGTATCAGGCAGTGCTTCTCAGCTCCTAGAACTCCCCAACAAAATGGGGTTGCTGAAAGGAAAAATAGGACACTCATTGACGCTGCAGGTACATTGTTAGCAGATGCCTACATGCCTTTATCCTTTTGGGCAGAAGCTGTAAACACAGCTAACTATGTCCTGAACAGATGTCTTATACATAAACTAAAACACAAGACCCCCTATGAATTACTTAAAGAAAAGAAACCTAAAATCACTTACTTTAAAGTTTTTGGTTGCATATGTTACATCCACACTAATAACAAAAGATACATCAGAAAATTTGAGGCTAAGGCTGAAGAATGGATTTTTCTAGGATATTCCCAAGTAAGCAAGGCCTATAGGGTTTTCAATAAATCAACCCTTAAAATTGAAGAATCTGTCCATGTGTCTTTTGATGAAGCTAACATGTCTTATAAGGAGAAAGACATTTCTACCAATAGTCCTTTGCAGGTTTCACCAATGTGTGAGTCTATGGATGGACTAAACCTTACCCAAGAGGTTCCAAATCATCCCACTCCACAGGCTGCTGAAGATAGTGAAGAAGAAATCCAAGAGGAAGTAACTGAACTTCCATCAACAGCCAGTACCATTCCTCAAGAGGAATTATTTGCAGAAGCTGTTGCTCAACCAACTCCACAAACTGATCTTGTCACACTTAGAGATCACCCCAGATCTCAAGTGATTGGGGACATTTCAGTTGGTGTACAGACAAGACATCAGCTCAATCAAGACTTGATGCATGCCTGTTTTCTCTCTCAAATTGAACCTCTCACCATCCATGAGGCTGAGCAAGATCCCACTGGATTCTTGCAATGCAAGAGGAACTAAATCAATTTGAGAGATGTAGAGTTTGGGATTTGGTTCCAAGACCCCATAACTACCCAGTTATTGGAACCAAAAGGGTCTATAGGAACAAATTAGATGCAGAAGGGAACATAGTAAGGAACAAGGCTGGACTGGTTGCCCAAGGATATAGGCAAGAAGAAGGAATAGACTATGACCAAACCTTTGCCCCTGTTGCAAGGTTGGAGGCCATTAGAATATTTCTAGCCTATGCAGCATATAAAAAGTTCAAGGTATTCCAGATGGATGTTAAGAGTGCCTTTCTGAATGGTGTACTTGAAGAAGAGGTTTATGTAGAACAACCTCCAGGTTTTATCTCTCTAACTCAACCCTCTTATGTTTACAAGTTGCATAAAGCTCTCTATGGTTTAAAGCAAGCTCCCAGAGCTTGGTATGAGACCCTAGCTAGCTTTATTTTAGAGCATAAATTTACAAGAGGAACCATAGATAAAACCCTTTTCACTAGACATCATAAGGACCAAATCTTATTGGTACAAATATATGTGGATGACATCATTTTTGGGTCTACTGATCCCAAATTGTGCAAGAGGTTTGCTGACCTCATGCATTCCAAATTTGAGATGAGTAGCATGGGTGAGCTTTCCTACTTCCTTGGTCTCCAAGTGAAGCAGCTCCCTGATGGTATCTTCCTCTCCCAATCTAAGTATGCTAAAGAGCTTATTAAAAAGTTTGGGATGGGTGATGCCTCAGGAATGAAAACACCTATGGCTACAAATGCTGTTGTGGATTCTGATGCAGCAGGGAAACCTGTAGATCAGAAACATTATAGGGCAATTATTGGATCCTTATTATACTTAATAGCTAGCAGGCCTGACATAATGTTTGCCACATGCCTTTGTGCTAGATTCCAAGTGAATCCTAAAGAATCTCATCTTATTTTTCTAAAAAGGATTTTGAGATATATAAAGAGTTGTCCTAGTTTAGGACTCTGGTATCCTGTAGAGTCAGAATTTGAGTTAACTGGATACTCAGATGCTGACTATGCTGGATGTAGAGTGGACAGGAAAAGTAGCCTCTGGAACTTGCAGTTCCTGGGTATGAGACTTGTCTCTTGGTTTTGCAAAAAGCAGACATCTGTGTCTACATCAACTACTGAGGCAGAGTACATGGCTGCTGGCAACTGTTGTTCACAGATGCTATGGATACAAAACCAACTCCTAGATTATGGTATCAACTTAAATAATTCAACCTTATTTTGTGAAATACAAGTGCTATTGCTATAGCTCAGAATCCAGTTCATCATTCTAGGACTAAACATATTGAAATAAGACATCATTTCATTAGAGATAATGTGGACAAATAGAAAATTAACTTGATCCACATTCCTACTGATCTACAGAGAGCAGATATCTTCACCAAGCCTTTGGATGAGAAATCCCATCTGTTCTTTATAAATCAACTGGGAATGATTGATGGAGAAGAGTTAAATTAATTTTTGTCTGCATTCGATGAATTTTTCAGAGTTCGTCGAACGGAGTTCGACGAATTAGGGACAGTTCGAGAGATTCTCGTCGAACGGAGATCGACGAATTCTCTGTGAGGAAACAAGTTTTCGTCGACCGGAGATCGATGAACCTTGTTTCAGAAACCATTTCGTCGAACGGAGTTCGACGAACTATTTTCAATTCTTCTGAATGGGTTCGACGAACTACTCTTCTATACTTTATTTCGTCGATCTCAGTTCGAAGATCTGTTTCTTTTTCGTGGAACGGAGCTTGTCGATTCATATTCTGAAAATCTTATATCTAGGTTTTCTTCGACCTCCGTCCCGCGCTTTCAGTTCCTTTACTCTTGATCGCTGATTTCTCTGTAATTCTCTTTGCAGGTCATCAATGGCGATTCCTACAGGAGCACTTGCAGCGATGAAGTTTGATGCAGCATTCTCAATGGACTTTGAGTCCTTCCAACATTCCGATCCAATTTTTCTGTACATCCTTGAATTACTTGAAGAATTGCATCTCAAGGACTTCATGACACGCAACATCAAGCTACACTCAACCGAGATCAGAGAATGGGTATACACTGCCACAATTTCTGAAGATGGAAATCTGACAGGAACTATTGGAAACACTGCCGTTTCCCTATCCCCAGCAGTACTCTCTGAAATTTTTGGACTGATCAATGGGGAAGACAACTTGGAAATGGACGCTGAGGAATATGCTGATATGCTGAAAGTTATGGGTTTCTCTGGCAACAACCCTAATAAGCTTCTGAAGAAACAACTGTCAGTCCGCTTATCAGTTTTTGCCGACATTATAGGGAAAATTCTGATGGGCAAGCACTCGGCACACGACTACATCACTCGCCATCAATTCCTGATCATGTGCGCAGTGCACAACAAGCGCCAGGTCGATTGGGGCATGGTTTTCTTTGACCTTATCAAGAAAAGAACTAGCAAGAAGGAAGTCTGCTACGGGAGAATCCTGGGGATTTTCCTCCAGGAAAAGGCCAGCGAATGTTTGGTCTCCCCGACCACATTCATCAATGCCAGCAAGCGCCTCACCTGCGCCTTGTTTGGCCGATCAGGGAGATGGACAATCTCCAAACCCTCCAAGGGTTCCTCCTCCTCCATCAATGCTTCTGAGAGCACCAGGACCGTCAAGGTCACTCCCCACCCAGACTCTGAAGAGGTCATTCCCCCTACCAAATCTCTTCCCACTCCTCCTGCACCTCAATTGACTCCACCTCAACATCAATCTCCACCGCCTGATCTTACACATATGCCTACACCTCCAGTTTCCCCCACTGCAACACATATTCCCTCACCTCCTCAATCCCCGCTTCCACCACACCTATCCACTATTCCATCCTACACCATACCCACTGAACCACAACCTGTTCTACCTCCCTTATCCCCTCCACATATTCTTCCTTCCTCCTCAACTATTCTCTCTCCACCTATGGATTATTCAACCATTCCCTCCATCATCTCTCTTCTGACTCCTCTTATTAAATCACTCATCACAGAGGCCATTACACCTCTGGTGAATTCCATTGATTCTTTATCTGCCCAAATCACAGCCCTCTCTGCTGCCCCCTCTTCATTCAGGGGCCTGGCTCCAGGTTTTCCTGAACCCAGGCAGGGGGAGATGCTCCATGATGAAGCTGGTGCAGCAGTTGCAGAAGTAAATATAGTTGATACAGATACAGATACTGCAGATACAGTTCTTGACACCACAGATACAGTTATTACAGTGCATGATAATGCAGTTACAGATACAGCAATAGATTTTATTCAATTCATGGACACTGACAGTAGCTTTGATGAGTCAGTAGATTCAATAACAACTGCTGGTGATTTCCTTATCAATCCAACAGTTAATTTTTCTGAGATACTTCAGATCTTTGATCCTGTATATATGAAGCTTCCTTCAGTAGAGATTGCTAAGACACATTTGGCTATTGTCTAGTATACCTCTCCAGCAAATCCAGCAGTTGCCAGGCAACTCTGTGCATCCTTTGCTGCTCCTGCTGCTGTTCCAGCTCCTGTGTCTATTCCAAACATCTGCCCTGTCCCAGATTTTGTAATGGATGATTCTCCCATGCCTGATCTGGATGAGATAATTCTGGTAGACATTGAAGAAGAGAACAAGGCAGCAGCTGCAAGTTCTGTCTCTACTGCTGTTGAACCTTCACCCTCTGAACCCTCTATTCCCCCTCAAGAACAACCTCTTTTCATTCCTGATGCCACTCTGAGGAAGCTGGATGCTTTGTATGATAATCCTCAGAGTTCAAATTCTGATGATGATGATGATGAATCAGATGAGGAGGCTGCTAAAAAGAGAAAGAAGTTGCTCTCTAAGAAAAGGAAGGCTCCTCCTCCTCCTGCTCCCAAGCCTAATCCCACTGCAGACACTCCATATTATATTCTGCATAATGTTGATCCTTACAAAGGGATGCCTGCATGGATGTGGTTATCTAAGAACCAGCAAAAAGAGAGGAAGAAAAGTAGGATATACTCTCCTCCCCTAGTTCATAGATACAGAAAGGATCCTCCTCCTCCTCCTCCAGCAGCAGGTGCCTCTGGCTCTAGCTCTCAGAGATCTGCTCCTATTCAAACCTATCAGAGACAAACAGAGAGATCCTCTAGTGGCAGTCAGCCAAGGCCACCATCTTCAGGCAGTCAACACCATCAACAACAACAGCAGCAGCACCAGGAATCTAAGGTACATGAAGTTGAAAGGCCCTATTCCCCTCCTGAAGATCCAGAAACAGCCAACACAGCCAGAATGGCAAGTTTCCAAGAAATCATTGGCTTATCTCTAATCAACAAAGCTAAAGCTGAAGGCAAGGACACAATAGGCTTAACTACTATGTCTCAGTACAGGAGAGATGAGCTAAAAAGATTTGGGAAAGCAAACAAGCTACTCAATGTTGATGAATACATGAATCTTCACCCAGAAGTAGTTGTCCCCGGAGCCACTTCACTAAACATCATAGGGGCAGCTGACATGACTATGACCAAGGCTCAAGCTTCAGATCCCAATAGGGAAATCATTTTCAAGAAGCCAGGAGAAAAAGCACCAGAAGTCAAGCCAAAACAGAAGAAATCAGAGAAGTAATTTTTGTGTTTTCTTTTCATTTCTGCTTCTGTTTCAGTCTATATCTATGCATTAAAACAAAGCCGGAATGTATATATATATCTGTTGCATGTGTTGTAAACTCTCTGCCAGATATATCTCTTAATTTTGCTTTGTTTTTCTGTTTGTTCTTTGCTTGGAGTTTCTGTTAGTGACCTCACCCAAATAGGGGGAGATTGTTGGATCCCTAGTTAATTTGGGCTAGGTTCACTGACTTAGGATGTGACCCATCATGTATAGTTTGGGTCAAGTTTGTGTCTTAGAGTCTAGGACAGTCCTCTATCTCAACTTCAGATGGACCAGCCTTCTTCAAGACCATCAGGAACTTCAGATCTATTAGTTTTTCAGACTAAGTGAAATAAGTTCGACGTTCATCGAACTCAGCTTGACGAAGGAAGTTGTGCGCTCGACGATCGTGAGACAATTTGCAGTGCTGAGCTCGACGAACTTTGTTCTTTGCTCGACGAACACCGGATTCTACTTTAAGCATTCTCAGGACTACAAATTTCTCTAAGCCCAGCTCCATGCTTCGGTCGACGAATTATATTCTGAGCTCGACGAACTTGGACCTCAAGTTCACAGCTTCTCAAGTCGACGAATGCTAATCTCTACTCGACGATTTTTGTGCTCATAGAATCTGTGTCGACACTTAGGGCTTGTGTCGACACCAGACGATTTGTGTCGACACCCAGGATTTCAGTCGACACCAGCTTGTGTCGACACCAGAGGATTTGTGTCGACACCTAGACCAATCTGTCGACACAAGAGGAATTGTGTCGACACCAAGATCAATCTGTTGACACCATTTTGTGTCGACACAGCATTTCAGCAGATGCAGAGTATTTCGTCCAAGTCCAGAACTTTTCTCAGGTCGACGAAGTTTATTCTCAGCTTGACGAATTTGGTTCTCTGCTCTACGAATAATGTTTGGCTGATATTGAAGATTGTCTATTCGACGAATGAAGACTGTCAGCTCGACGAACTCTGCTCAGCTCGACGAACTCAGCTCAGCTCGACGAACCCAGCTCAGCTCGACGAACTCAGCTTAGCTCGACGAATTCAAGACTCAGCTCGACGAATTCTGTTCTTCGGTCGACGAATCCAGACTAGGTCTTCTTCCGTTCCTGTCTCATTCCATGGCGCTGATTCCTGGACAATTAATGACAGTTCTTCATAATATACTACCGTTAGGATGCGCAGTTAATTCCGGATTATTACATGTCGTTTTCCCATGGAAACAGTTGGGGAAATAATTAATTGCTGCTTCCTTTCCAGGCCGTCTGTCATTACTGCTCGATATTCAAAATTCGAATGTTTTTCTATGACAGACAGAGATATACAGAAACGAGAAGCAATACAACAAGTACACAACAACAGACAACAAGAAGAAAAGCATAGACAGTGATCCAGACAATACAAGAAAAAGAATTCATTCTTGGCCCAGAGAGAAATTGATCTAGAAGAAGAAGAAGAAGAAGAACATTACATCAATATCAAGAGTCTTCTTCATCTGCTTTTACTCAGGAGAACTTCAAAACAATATATTCATATCAGTTGCAAGAAG
The DNA here is from genome assembly GCA_039583875.1 of Platanthera guangdongensis. NCBI lineage: Eukaryota > Viridiplantae > Streptophyta > Magnoliopsida > Asparagales > Orchidaceae > Platanthera > Platanthera guangdongensis. Next base: position 90,333,353 of record CM077147.1, read on the forward strand.
TTCCTGAAGACTTTCTCTGGACCTGGAATTCTAGGTCTTTGAAGACCTATCACCCTGAAGCAGTGCTCCAGTATTCTTCCTGAACCATTCTACATCTCAGGGGGAGCAAAGCTGCTAAACAACATTCCACAAGTCTTCTCATTTGATTTGAGAAAGAGAAGACCTCATCACCCTCTCACTCCACCTCTGTACAGGGTTTTAATTCCCTTCAAAATTATTCTGGTTATAAGTCTCCCACCAAAAGACTTGAGGGTTTGGTTTTTGGGAACTTGATCAAAACCCCATTGGTGCCAGGACACCTGATCAACACCTTCCTGCAGTGGATTCCTACCAGGGTGGTAGAAGAGTGGACTACCCAGATTGGGGAACCACTATAAAATTCTTGTGTTGTCTGGTTGCTTTCTTTTCCTTTTGTTTTCTGGCCTTGCTCTGTGAATGTGCTGTGATTAGTCCATTGCTGCTTTTTTGATTTATTTTATTTGCTTCCCTGCACACACATACACACACCTAAAATACAACAGCAGTTGTAAAAGTTTTAAAATCACCATATACTCTATTCAACCCCCCCTCTAGAGTATATCAGATCTAGCTGCACTTTCAAAGGTCATCACCACAAATCGCCGATCCTGCCAGCCAAATCGATCACAACTGTAGCAATGTAACAAAAGATAAGTCCACAAAAAAAATCACATATAAATAGTAAATAAGCTCCACGAAGGGATTGTCCACAAAAGTAATAAAGGCACTAACTATTATTGGTTGCTACCCGATTTCCCAAAATCCTTACTTGTTTTTCTGGATCTAACCCTAGAGTATTTGACACTTCCTCCCTACGGGAAGGACGATCATTCGCCGATCCCGAGCACCACCGGACACTAGCCATTCCAACCCCTCACTAATCCCAACTTCCAACGACGAAATCTTTATCATTCATCCAAATCAGCAAACCTATAACCCCAACTCGTGTGTCCCAATTCTTACTCCAAGACAACTTCTGCGATTTTACTAAATGCAGACCAACCTAAGCTATATGAAGTGTATAAAGTGAGGTACACCAAATAATCATCCAGTACTCCTATAATAATTATGGAGGGCTATTATGACCTTTGTGGCCTAAATCCAGAATTTCACAATTTTCCTTTTTTAACTGATAATTTATTTATTTATTCTAGTAATCCAGAAATTCAAGTTTGAACATGAAGTACCCATTTAATACAAGAAAATACTCTACAAAATTTATGATAAATTCAAGATGACTTTTCAACTTAAAATCCAGTGTCTCCCAATTTTCCAGCAGGAAATAGGCTTTGAATAATTTAAATAACAAATCCGCAAAATTATGGGTTTGTAAAGTAAATATTGCAAATAATCATCTAAAACCCATGAATTAATTTCTCCAAGCCAATTTCACAATTTTGCAACAAGGAAATAGCTCTAATTAATTTAATGACCATAACTGCCCTTTTTAAAACTTGTGAAGGAAATATTAAAGTTCTTCAACTAAAATTTATAACAAAATTCAGGGACAACCATTATGACTTAAAACATCTCTTGTCCAAGCTTCATGAGTATAGAATGAATAGAGTGATCATAATAAATAAAATACCAATTAGAGCCACATCATGTATAACAAAGGGCGTGCTAGTAGTATTACTCTTAAAATTCCAATAAATTTACCAGAGGTCCTAACTAACTTAAAATCCATGCTACCTAAGTTTCACACCCTTTTAGTGAGTTTTGGTGGATTATTCTACACAAAAGGTGGGTATGCCCTAAACTAGGGTTAGGGATTTGAGAGGTTCTTCCATCTTCAAATCCCCTAGAATTCATTCCAGAGGGCCTTGGATACTCTAGCCCTATTTCCACCAAGTGGCAAGATCACTCAAGGGTATTTGACCCCATGCCCTTCACAACACTCAAAAGCCCCTCCTTAGGATTTGAGTTTGGATCCTAGGGCAAAGCTACCTTAGACCACCCCATAATCCCTTTGAGGGTGTTAAAGGTCATTTCCAGTCAGTGGTCAAAATCCCAGCCTCTGTTGAGGTGAATTAACCACTCAACCTCAAAGTGCACTTTTCACTTAAGAGCCCCTCATTAAGTTAAAATTAGGGTTAGTTCATTTCCTATCCAAAACACATCCAAATGGGGTGAAAAGTTATACAGAGGCATATCATGAGGCCATGGACCACTCACCAAAATTTGGGAGGGTTTGGAGGTAACTAGACCACCTAATTAAATTACCCTAATATTATTAAATAAAAGATAAAACTATAGCCAAAGTATCTCTAAAAATTCTCATTTTTGGACAAACCCTAAGCATGGTTAAGGGAGACCCCTTGCCCAAAATTCAGCTCATTTGGACAAGGGATGAAGAGTGGGCACTCAATTTAATGTCTAACTAGCCCTAGGTGTAGGCCCCACCAAAATGAGTGCCCTGGTCAAACCAGGCACCCGAATTGGTTCAAAGAAATTTTAAAATAAACTAGACTTCAAGCACTACAATTTGATATTGGACTCTTTTACAGTAGAGGCATCTAGTTATTTGTAAAACTTTAACACATTAAATACTAAATGTGTGACATAAATCAAATAACAGAAATCATTTCCTATAGTTTTATATTTCCCCTGCACGAATCTTGGCGTGCGACGGACGACATCCCATCATCTTCAAGCTCCAGCTGACGGTCTGGATTCATCCCACCTGGAGCTCCTTCCGGATGCTGCAGTCGGCGATCCGATCACCTCCCCGGCCGGCCACCGCCACCACCACCTCTGTTGAGGTGGTGGCTGTCGCCAGGCGGCGGTACAGCCATCGGAGAGCCCTATTACGGACGTTCTACCAAGATAATTTTCGGCCCAAAACCATGAAATTTTCGAATTGGATCGGGCTCAACTTTGCCCGAACCTTGGCCCTAGTGATTGCTAAGAACTATCCATGGAAGGAGTGGAGGAGGACCTGAATCGCGGCCTGGGAGCGGGTGTTGTTCCTCCTCGCCATTGTCGGCCACCAAGCATGAGATCCTCTACAACTTCTACACCAACCTCACTGGAACTGGGATCTGATCAGGGGAAAGGCTTCCCCTTGCCTTGGTGAAGGTGTCTAAAGAAGGAATTGGGGAGAGGAGGTTTGTAACTCCACAATTCTTCAAGACACCATTAAGGCCATAAATGGGGGATTTTCGGTTTCACTGAATTTGAATGGCTGAGCTCCTCCACTGGCTGGCCACCACCAGAAAACTCCTCCCCTACCTCCAAGGAATTAAAGCCCCATCAAAGGAGGGGGTTATGGAGCCTCCATGGCCATGATGTCCATTAAGCTCCTTCATCTCTCTCCTCAAAATGTAGGTAACTACCTCTTTCTCTCTCCTAGTCACCCATTTCTGAATTTGGTGTGTCCAAAATATGTCTCACCACCTCCTAGACCTATGGGCTACACTTTCCTAGGACTAGCTGATGCTAAAGATCACGACAATGAATCGGCCGCACAAGTAATATAAAATGGGCGAGATGCCCCAAGTATCGATCTCTCAAGGAACACAGTAAGGTGGAGTTAATTTCGAGGAGGACTTGAGATTGAAGTCCTTAGGGTCGGCGGTAACGATGGGGGTTTTGATTGCTGCGATAAAAAGAAAGTAAAAATCTAACAACTACTCCTATGCAACACCGCTATGCGATGCTTCGCGAGGCGGGATGGAAGACTAGTCGGGCCGCTATGCACCGAATCGCTGGGCGGATGGACGAGTAGGCTTGCGGATGAGGTGGTCAGAATGGCGGAATGAGGGTCATGAGCACCTCTTCGCTACGCACGCCACTAGCAATTTCTAGTGCGGCAAGGGCGGATGGATGGTGGATGAAATATGGCGCTTCTCAAGCAACTAAAGCGTTAAACAATACAGAATCTCATAGACATGAATCTAATAAAGTTTACATCTAAAGTGCAACAACATACATCAATATAAATGAAGTTTTAACACATATATACAACAACAAAGGAAGAACAAGTCAAGAGATCGACTGAATCCGAGGTCTTGCTGAGGATTCACGGTTGGAATCGTCGGGTTGTCAATCCGCGTCCAAGCACGGTCCTCAACTGTGTGCGGGGTAGAGAAGGGTTGTCACCACCTTCCAATGGCCCGTCTTCTTCGTGTCACGATAGAGGACAAAAGTTGCAAGCTTCCCTTTGCTTGATGGCTATGGCGTTGAAGCTTGAAATGAACCTAAGAGATGATGGAGGAGGCAGAGAGGAAGCTCCGGCTTGGATTTGGTGGTGAAAGCTTGCCCGGAGCACCTCCCTAGGGTGGAAGATGATGAAAAATGATGGAGAAGGCAGAAAACGGTGGAGAAATATAGATCAATCCGAATTATTCTGAATTAGGACGAGACCTGCGATATTTATACAAAGCAGAATTGAACAATGCGCACGATCACGGGCACATGACCGGTGGTCGTGCGTGTAACATCTCATTTCCAACTAGACCCCTAAGTGTGGTTATTGGCCATGACTAGGTCATGACCAAACCCTAGGAAGCCCAAGAAGACCAAGGAAACCTAAGAATGTGGGTGAGACCACTATGGTCTGCAAATAGTAAATTCCTGAACCTTTGTTTAAGATAACCATGGGGCATCACCAAGACTTCAAGACCCTACCATGTTCTCAACAAACCATGGTAGGATCCATTAGATCAATAAGGACCCATGGATGGCAGTCAAAAGGGTTAAGTTGACCCAAGTCAACCCTAACCCTAAATGGGTCAAACCAACCTACTTAGGGTCAATTGATCATCCCCAAGCCAAGTGGGCCGCACCCAAGCCCACCTAACCCTAGAGTGAGGTCAAAGGGTCACCTAGGACCCATTGGGGTCCACCCAAGAGGCTGAGTTGACCAAAGTCAACTCTAACCCTAAATGGGTCAACCTAGCCTACATTGGGTCAAACTGGCCTACACAAGGGCCAATTGAAGTTCCCTTAGCCAAGTGGACCCCACACATACCTTCATAACCATAGTGAGAGGCCAACGGGTCACCAAGGACCCATTGGGGCCAACCAAAAAGGCTAAGTTGACCAAAGTCAACTCTAGCCCTAAAGTAGTCAAGGTACCCTATTTAAGGGTCAAGTGACCTCCAAAGGGCCAATACAATCCTACCTAGGCCTTAGGGGAGGCCAATGAGTCACTAAGGACCCATTTGGGCCAACCTCAAAGACCAAATTGACCTAAGTCAACCGTAGCCTAGGTTTGGGTCAAGCTAGCCCAAATGGGCTAACTCAAGCTCAAGCCCAATTCACTTGGGCTAACCATATTTTGGTGGATGAAATAAACATGTGGGCTGTCCAATATGAGATTTACCAGCCAACTTAGTGACTAGGAGAGAGAGAGAGAGAATCTCAAAATTAAAGAATAATTTAGGAGAGAGAAAGGGGTATATTTAAGGGTATTTAGTGGAATAAGCCACTTGGACTCATGCCATCAGCCCCCACATGGGATGGCCGACCCTTGGAAGTCATGAGGAGGTGCTGGAATGTAGTGGGGCCCACCCATGCATGCATGGTGACAATAACAAAGTAAACCCTCCACCTTGAACATAGGAATTATCACCCTCCCTTTTACTTCATCTTCTCACTCTCTCCCTCTCCCCTTTTAGTTTCACCACTCTCAAAACAAGGAGAGCAGCAGCAGAGAGAGAGAGAAACCAAGCTTTGGCCATGAAAACCAATGGAGAAGCGCCGCCACCGCCGCCATGGTTCCCCGCCGCTCCTCACGTCGCAAGGCCGCCGGGAAGGTCCTCCCTCACCTCTCTCTTCATGCTTAGATCTTAGGAATACCTAGGTTATGGTTCGGGGTCGAATGAGCCCGAGCCCAACACTCATTTTTCAGCCATTAATGGCGGTTTTGAAGCTCTCGGGTGAGGTGGCGCCGCCACCTCCGGCCGCCCTAGCCGCCGGAAAAGCTCGCCCCCACCACCGTGAGGGGAGAGGAGAAGTTGGCCGGTGGAGGCGCCGCCGGAGGCGGCCGGGAAAGTGCCCGTGAAGTTCGGGCAGAGAACCAGGCGTTTGGAGAAGAAAATACAGCTGCCGTCCATGTGCTTTAAGATTAGTGCCATGCATATATATAAATCCTGGTTTTATTTAATACATGAATAGTGTATTTTATGTTCTTTTATATCTGTCTTTTACATGTCAAATTTTAGGGCCCTTACAGCCTTTTACATAAACTGTTCTCAACATAAAAATTGTAGGTCTTTGAGTTACCTTTAATTTGACATATTACACATAATTTTTGGTTAAGTGTACCGCCCTATAGATCCATTTTCCTAGGGCTGGTCCTAGAGTAGGGCAGAAATTAAAATGGGTGCCCTTCCCAAACCCTAAGTCCAAATGGGCTAAAATTTTGGGCATATGGCTTAATTAGGAATATCTAGGCCCTCCCCAAAAATGGAAATTTTTGGGGAATATAATGCTATAGGTTTAGTCCAAATATGATAAATTAAATTTTGTGATATTTGGAGCATATCAACTCCAAAATGCCCCAACTTTTGGTGGCCTGCCCTTAGGGGTATATTATACCTATGGTAGAACAATTAGACAATTTATCCCTCTGCATGTTGAGATATCTCACATGCAAGATCTAAAAATTAAATGGTCTTGGGCTGCAAATAGCACAAATGCAGAAATTTGAAAGGGATGCCCAAGCCCATCCAGAGGCCCAAATGACTTGAGATTTTGGTATGTAACTGGTTTAGGGCATATTTAGGCCCTGCCCAAAAATTGGGATTTATTGTAATTAAAATTATGGTGAAATTACCAAATTACCCCTAGGTTTGTTTAGGTGATTCTTGGGTTAATTCAACTCTAAAATGCCCCAAATTTTGGTGGCTTGTCCTTCAGGACATTATAAATATATGCTTTTAAATTTCATCAAGTTTGGACCAATGTATGGTGGGTAATCCCACATGCAAATGAGGAACATGCTTAGGCTTGGGGTGCCAATAGTAATTTTTGAAATTTTGAGTATTAGGCCCATTTGGATCATGTTAAATTCATGTAATTAATTTCAGTGGCCTATTAGGATGAGTTTTACCCCTCATTGAAATAATGGGATTTTTGGAATCAAAAATCCCATTATTTGGAATTATTGAATTAATAGGACTTTTGAAGAATAAATGTTGAAATTAGGTTTGTCACTTAGTTATTTCCCCAAATTTTGTCAAGAATAATATCATGACATGTTTAACTCCTAAAAATTTTATGTCTCTGTTTGTGGAATATTGATAAGAGGAATGTGGAAATTACATTTTTGCCCTTATTTCATTTAATTTATAATTATTGCAAATACTCAGTAGAAAATTATGAAAAACTTATTGATGACATATCTGAGTATAAATAGCCTTGATTAATTTTCTCAGCATTTTTGGATGAACCACAAATTTTTAAATCTTCATAATGGCATTTTGGTAAATTATTTAGAAATAAAAGTTTATAGCCATTGTTACTTGAAAATTAGTGAAATTCTGTTTGTGGCACTCTTTTAACATTATGAGCTTGCTGGAAATTTCTTAGAATTTTTGGAAATGAATTCCTTATACCTCCTTTGAAAAATATCCAATATGTGAATTTTGAATTATTTAGGAGATAAATAGAAAACAATTGAAGAGAAAATTATAAAACTTGGCTGACAGTATTATTTTACCATTCTACAACTTATGAAAAATTCCTTGGGTCAGTGGGATCATAATTTAAGATACTTCATGATCAACTTGGCAATAATTGGCATTTGTAAGAAATTATTTAAATAGGAGATTAATTGAGAAAAATATAATATTCTGGAATTTAATCATTTATGTCATGATAGGACACCAGTAATAATCCTAGGTCATTCGGATGAAAACTCGAAGGACATCCTATCATGAACATCACTCAGTATAGGTCGGTCTGCAAATAGTAATTTGGGGAAAAGTTATATTAGGATAAGAGTTGGAATAGGGTGGAGTTAGTCGTGTTGAATTGTTTGAATAAAAGTGGATGAGTCACCTAGAAAGTTCTAAGGAGTGGTGGGAATCGTGTGGATGTGTGTTAGAAGGTAAGCGAGTTCGACGAAAGATCGTCGTGCCCGCGAGAGTGAAAGGTCTAAACTACCTTAGGATTAGCCTATCGCAATATGAGAAGGTAATGGGTAAAGGAAATCAACCAATAATATTAATAAGTACCTTGCGAAAGGGAACGCTGGGCGTAATCCCAACACAGTTCCTAGTGCCCCTTGAGAGCCCTTCACAGGGAATACCGGGGGCAGTCCTGGGTTAACGTAAAACTTAAAGAACAAATCAAAAGAGTAATTTAGTAAATAGGGTTTCACACTGCACTCACTAGTTGGGCAAGTATTGGAAATGGTTAAGTCGTCCCGAGGTGTTCAAAGGGGCGCCATCCCGCGGTGTTCAAAGGGATGAGATTTGGAATAAGAGACGGACGTTTCGGTCCGGCGAGCTTTGGCTCGGTTGATACTGGTGACGGACGGGATGGTCCGGGGAGCTTTGGCTCGGTTGATACTTGTGACGGACGGGATGGTCCGGGGAGCTTTGGCTCGGTTCTGATACGATAAACTTGCATGTGCATAAATCTAGTGGCGGGGCATGCGGTACTGGCCGTTCGTCACACCGATGGCAGTACGGTGCACCAGGCGGTTGTGAGAGTTAGAGGGGCCAGTGGTTTGTTTTACACTGCGGTCTGGAGGACGACCCCCGATAACGCACATCCGACCCAACAAGACTGACGGGTTGTCAGCAAAGTACGTACGCAAGACTCTAGAGTGCACCTTGGACGTGTACAGAGGCGTATGAGAGGGGTCTAAGGCTTGGTAGTGTGCATACCGGCCTAGAAGCGGAGACGCCCGCTCCGCTGCTGCCGTAGCCACAGCGGTGGTACCCGAGAGTGATGCTAGCTCTCAAAAAGTGGGAACTAAAGGTCTGTGATCACAGAGTCGTTGTGTGTGTGTTGCACTTGCATGTCCATCATACCCACCTGCATGTCATAGCATAATCGATTCATTTAACCCTGACACCTAAAGTATAAGTGGTATGGGACGCTTATACATTAGGCCCTGCAAAACGACCCCTTGATCTATAAGCTTGTGTGGGCAAGTTTATAAATTAAGGTTATTTCAATATTTATATGCTGCTTGTGATAACCGACACCCCAACGTATAAAGTGGTATGGGACATTTTATACGATGGGAGCCTTGTAGAAGATCCCTTGGCTTATGTGTATTCACATAAGTGAAGGTTATATTCCTTTCTTACTTTACTCATTATAACCTGATTATAAATTGCTAGCTAGGTCCCCCTGTCACCTGTTTTTGATTTCTCTCCTCTTTCACGTCCTTTCCTTTCTTCCTCCCCGCTCGGTGCCTAGGAGCATGGGGGAAGGGGTGGGGGACGATAGGGCTTAGTCTTTTAGACTAATGGTTTTCGAACCACATCATATTAGGGGATCGTGGAGCCGAGTATGGAGGAGCAGCCCAGGAGACCGGTGCAGTTGGAGATAGGGCAGTCTAGCTCAGAAGTACAGCCAGCTGGGACCGTGAGTTCCGACTTCTAGTAGTTGTTTTGTTTTGCTTCCGCATGAGAGATCTGTAGTGAGGATATTGATGTACCGGGCTTCAGCCCTTTTTATTTCTGTGCACTTTACTATTCTATGGACACTCCCTTCGTGGAGATTTTATATATATATGTGATATGCTGTGGACTTGTCTTCTCTTGTACTGCTACTTTAGCGTCAGCTGCGATCGATTTGGCCGGCAGGATCGGCGTCTTGTAGTGTCGACCTTCCCGGGTGCGAAGGTGTCACCGCAAGGCGGCGGTTCTGGGCCTAAGACCCCGAGGTTTTAGAGAAAAAAAAAGAGGGGTCTTACAAGTGGTATCAGAGGCAAACCTCGATCCAAAAGTAACAGTCCACAACCCCTGGGTCACCCCCGCGCGAGTTTAGTTTGGGGACAAACTAAGCAGCGGAAGCAGTGGTATGCCCATGTGGGGATCACATATATAATTGTCCATTTTAGTTAAGGTTGAAAAAGTTCTGACGATAAATTTTGTGACGCAACCTCCAGTACTGCCTACACAGATTCCAGAAGTTGCACCACCGCCGTCGGTTCCCACTCAATTCCTACAGTCTGACATGGGACAGACTCTGACGGCTATCCTGGAAGCCTTTAGGAACCAACAGGCCCCGGCTCCGCAGCCTATTCCGGGAGCCAACTGGCTCAGCATCTTTCGAGGACTCTCTCCCCCGTCCTACTTGGGGACATAGGGGGTAGTTCGGACAGAGGAATGACTAGACATCATGGAGGAGATGCTGACAGGGATACGGAGCCTTTGGGAGGAGAGGGTGCCACTGGTTGTTTCCTGCTTGGAGTCCCATGCCAAGCGGTGGTGGAAGACAGTTCTGGAGACTACCTTTGCTGATAGGGAGGCTGCCGAGGTGACGTGGGAGGAGTTCAGGCTCATACTGTTGGAGCACTTTGTTCCGCAGTCGGCCCGAGATGAGCTGGAGGACCGCTTCTTGCAGTTGAAGCAAGGTTCCAGGATGGTGGTGGAATACCATCGAGAATTCAACCATCTGGCCCGTTTTGCAGACTCCTACCAGCTAGATGAGGCAGCGTACACCAAGAGATTCTACAAAGGTTTACGGGAAGACATGAGGGATGCACTTCTTTTTATTTCGGACGGGCCTATCACTCGTATTCTGGAGATGGCAAAAAAAAAGGTTAGAGGCAGATTGGCTCAACACCAGAGGCCGGAAACGGCCAACGGAGGATCAGAGCCGGGGAGCCCGAAACGATCAGCGGCGAGGTCGTGCGCCAGAGGTACAGAAGGTGGAGGATCAGCCTCGACAGGAGGTGAGGCAGGAGCCGAGGGGGCAGGTGACGATGGCCCCTCAGCCTATTCAGATGAGAGATGTGCAGAGACCGGGAGGCGGGGCTTACACTCCGCCGGAATGTTACCACTACCACCAGGTGGGGCACATCAAGAGAAACTGTCCCGTGAGAGGGATGCCTCCACCAGCACCGCAGATTGCCCCACCGACTCAGTATTTTGGAGGCCGAGGACGTGGCCAAGGACACAGATATCAGTTTAGAGATCGCAGGCCGGGAGGACAGCAGATTTATGTACTGGACCTGGCTCAACCCAGGAACCCGGAGCAAGTTATTACAGTTACGACCAAAAGTTTTCCTTTTTTTTTACTTAACTACTTTTCTTCCTAGAAAAGTAGTTTCATGAACTTGAATTATTAAAGACTAGACAGTAAAACCAGAAAATAGAACTCTAAGCAAATATTCAATCTCAGGCATCGTCTTCATTTGCGGCAAGCCCGCACACACTCTCTTCGACACGGGTGCTTCGCACTCGTTTGTGTCGGAGACCTTTATCCAAGGGTTAGGAGGCGTGGAGAGGATCACCGCCCAGATGTTACGGATACGGCTACCTGATGGGTTGGAGCTGTTCGCATCATCCCATTGCAACCTGGAGGCATGGATAGGCGGAAAACCCTTCGAAGCTCCAGCGACAATTTTGTTGCTGCCTCCAAGCCCAGACATATGGGCAAACAGAGCGCACAAACCGGGCACTGGAGGACCTGCTGAGACTGTGTATTGTGGACCGTGGAGAGCCCTGGGAGAGGATGTTGCCCCTAGTGGAGTTTTCGTACAATAACAGTCATCAGTCTATTATACAGATGGCTCCATATGAGGCGTTGTATGGGCGGAAATGTAGGACTCCATTGTCTTGGATACAAGACGAGGGTCCAAAGATTGTGGGCACGGACTTTATCGAGGATACTGAGGTGCAGGTATGACTGATACGGGATAGAATGCTGGAGGCGCAGAGCAGGCAGGCGAAGTATTATGACGCTCGACATCGTCTAGTGGAATTTCAGGCAAGGGATCGGGTGTTCTTGAAGATCCAGCCGATGCATGGGGTTTCACGAGTACGTGGTCGGCGGAAGAAGCTTAGCCCGAGGTACATGGGGTCGTTCAAGATCCTGGAGCGGATCGGTCCATTAGCTTACCGACTGGAGCTGTCACCGGAGCTGGCCGGCTTGCATGACGTCTTTCACGTGTCTTCACTCAAGAGGGCTCTACTACGCCCGGAGTTGCAGATTACGGACACTGATGGGCCGGTAGCTTTGGATCGATCTGTACATTTGGAGCCGATACGGATCGACGACCAGGGGATACGAGTCTTGCGCCGCAAGAAGATCCCGCTAGTCAAGATCCTGTGGAGGAACCACGGACGAGAGGAGCATACTTGGGAGCCACAGGACCTGATGCGGGAAAGGTATCCAGAGCTATTTAGTCAGGTATACCTCACAACCTCTCAACATGTTCATTTTACTTTCCATTTTTTAAAAAACTAGTAAGGCTGCCCTAGGAAGAGTGAGGGGCTAATCTTTTGTTTATTGGGATCTTGACTTTGCCAATTGGGCGAATTGGTCGTATATTTAGGTTTTTCCCTTTGAACCCCGCTTAGCAACCATGGCGTCGAAATGTAATCTTTCACTTCTTATGGGATGTTACAAGTTTCTTTTCTTCGATAGAAATCCCCGTAGGCCTAACCTGGATTTCGGGGACGAAATCTTTGTTTTGTTTATTGGGATTTGTAACATCTCATTTCCAACTAGACCCCTAAGTGTGGTTATTGGCCATGACTAGGTCATGACCAAACCCTAGGAAGCCCAAGAAGACCAAGGAAACCTAAGAATGTGGGTGAGACCACTATGGTCTGCAAATAGTAAATTCCTGAACCTTTGTTTAAGATAACCATGGGGCATCACCAAGACTTCAAGACCCTACCATGTTCTCAACAAACCATGGTAGGATCCATTAGATCAATAAGGACCCATGGATGGCAGTCAAAAGGGTTAAGTTGACCCAAGTCAACCCTAACCCTAAATGGGTCAAACCAACCTACTTAGGGTCAATTGATCATCCCCAAGCCAAGTGGGCCGCACCCAAGCCCACCTAACCCTAGAGTGAGGTCAAAGGGTCACCTAGGACCCATTGGGGTCCACCCAAGAGGCTGAGTTGACCAAAGTCAACTCTAACCCTAAATGGGTCAACCTAGCCTACATTGGGTCAAACTGGCCTACACAAGGGCCAATTGAAGTTCCCTTAGCCAAGTGGACCCCACACATACCTTCATAACCATAGTGAGAGGCCAACGGGTCACCAAGGACCCATTGGGGCCAACCAAAAAGGCTAAGTTGACCAAAGTCAACTCTAGCCCTAAAGTAGTCAAGGTACCCTATTTAAGGGTCAAGTGACCTCCAAAGGGCCAATACAATCCTACCTAGGCCTTAGGGGAGGCCAATGAGTCACTAAGGACCCATTTGGGCCAACCTCAAAGACCAAATTGACCTAAGTCAACCGTAGCCTAGGTTTGGGTCAAGCTAGCCCAAATGGGCTAACTCAAGCTCAAGCCCAATTCACTTGGGCTAACCATATTTTGGTGGATGAAATAAACATGTGGGCTGTCAATATGAGATTTACCAGCCAACTTAGTGACTAGGAGAGAGAGAGAGAGAATCTCAAAATTAAAGAATAATTTAGGAGAGAGAAAGGGGTATATTTAAGGGTATTTAGTGGAATAAGCCACTTGGACCCATGCCATCAGCCCCCACATGGGATGGCCGACCCTTGGAAGTCATGAGGAGGTGCTGGAATGTAGTGGGGCCCACCCATGCATGCATGGTGACAATAACAAAGTAAACCCTCCACCTTGAACATAGGAATTATCACCCTCCCCTTTTACTTCATCTTCTCACTCTCTCCCTCTCCCTTTTAGTTTCACCACTCTCAAAACAAGGAGAGCAGCAGCAGAGAGAGAGAGAAACCAAGCTTTGGCCATGAAAACCAATGGAGAAGCGCCGCCACCGCCGCCATGGTTCCCCGCCGCTCCTCACGTCGCAAGGCCGCCGGGAAGGTCCTCCCTCACCTCTCTCTTCATGCTTAGATCTTAGGAATACCTAGGTTATGGTTCGGGGTCGAATGAGCCCGAGCCCAACACTCATTTTTCAGCCATTAATGGCGGTTTTGAAGCTCTCGGGTGAGGTGGCGCCGCCACCTCCGGCCGCCCTAGCCGCCGGAAAAGCTCGCCCCCACCACCGTGAGGGGAGAGGAGAAGTTGGCCGGTGGAGGCGCCGCCGGAGGCGGCCGGGAAAGTGCCCGTGAAGTTCGGGCAGAGAACCAGGCGTTTGGAGAAGAAAATACAGCTGCCGTCCATGTGCTTTAAGATTAGTGCCATGCATATATATAAATCCTGGTTTTATTTAAATACATGAATAGTGTATTTTATGTTCTTTTATATCTGTCTTTTACATGTCAAATTTTAGGGCCCTTACAGCCTTTTACATAAACTGTTCTCAACATAAAAATTGTAGGTCTTTGAGTTACCTTTAATTTGACATATTACACATAATTTTTGGTTAAGTGTACCGCCCTATAGATCCATTTTCCTAGGGCTGGTCCTAGAGTAGGGCAGAAATTAATATGGGTGCCCTTCCCAAACCCTAAGTCCAAATGGGCTAAAATTTTGGGCATATGGCTTAATTAGGAATATCTAGGCCCTCCCCAAAAATGGAAATTTTTGGGGAATATAATGCTATAGGTTTAGTCCAAATATGATAAATTAAATTTTGCTGATATTTGGAGCATATCAACTCCAAAATGCCCCAAATTTCGGTGGCCTGCCCTTAGGGGTATATTATACCTATGGTAGAACAATTAGACAATTTATCCCTCTGCATGTTGAGATATCTCACATGCAAGATCTAAAAATTAAATGGTCTTGGGCTGCAAATAGCACAAATGCAGAAATTTGAAAGGGATGCCCAAGCCCATCCAGAGGCCCAAATGACTTGAGATTTTGGTATGTAACTGGTTTAGGGCATATTTAGGCCCTGCCCAAAAATTGGGATTTATTGTAATTAAAAATATGGTGAAATTACCAAATTACCCCTAGGTTTGTTTAGGTGATTCTTGGGTTAATTCAACTCTAAAATGCCCCAAATTTTGGTGGCTTGTCCTTCAGGACATTATAAATATATGCTTTAAATTTCATCAAGTTTGGACCAATGTATGGTGGGTAATCCCACATGCAAATGAGGAACATGCTTAGGCTTGGGGTGCCAATAGTAATTTTTGAAATTTTGAGTATTAGGCCCATTTGGATCATGTTAAATTCATGTAATTAATTTCAGTGGCCTATTAGGATGAGTTTTACCCCTCATTGAAATAATGGGATTTTTGGAATCAAAAATCCCATTATTTGGAATTATTGAATTAATAGGACTTTTGAAGAATAAATGTTGAAATTAGGTTTGTCACTTAGTTATTTCCCCAAATTTTGTCAAGAATAATATCATGACATGTTTAACTCCTAAAAATTTTATGTCTCTGTTTGTGGAATATTGATAAGAGGAATGTGGAAATTACATTTTTGCCCTTATTTCATTTAATTTATAATTATTGCAAATACTGAGTAGAAAATTATGAAAAACTTATTGATGACATATCTGAGTATAAATAGCCTTGATTAATTTTCTCAGCATTTTTGGATGAACCACAAATTTTTAAATCTTCATAATGGCATTTTGGTAAATTATTTAGAAATAAAAGTTTATAGCCATTGTTACTTGAAAATTAGTGAAATTCTGTTTGTGGCACTCTTTTAACATTATGAGCTTGCTGGAAAGTTCTTAGAATTTTTGGAAATGAATTCCTTATACCTCCTTTGAAAAATATCCAATATGTGAATTTTGAATTATTTAGGAGATAAATAGAAAACAATTGAAGAGAAAATTATAAAACTTGGCTGACAGTATTATTTTACCATTCTACAACTTATGAAAAATTCCTTGGGTCAGTGGGATCATAATTTAAGATACTTCATGATCAACTTGGCAATAATTGGCATTCGTAAGAAATTATTTAAATAGGAGATTAATTGAGAAAAATATAATATTCTGGAATTTAATCATTTATGTCATGATAGGACACCAGTAATAATCCTAGGTCATTCGGATGAAAACTCGAAGGACATCCTATCATGAACATCACTCAGTATAGGTCGGTCTGCAAATAGTAATTTGGGGAAAAGTTATATTAGGATAAGAGTTGGAATAGGGTGGAGTTAGTCGTGTTGAATTGTTTGAATAAAAGTGGATGAGTCACCTAGAAAGTTCTAAGGAGTGGTGGGAATCGTGTGGATGTGTGTTAGAAGGTAAGCGAGTTCGACGAAAGATCGTCGTGCCCGCGAGAGTGAAAGGTCTAAACTACCTTAGGATTAGCCTATCGCAATATGAGAAGGTAATGGGTAAAGGAAATCAACCAATAATATTAATAAGTACCTTGCGAAAGGGAACGCTGGGCGTAATCCCAACACAGTTCCTAGTGCCCCTTGAGAGCCCTTCACAGGGAATACCGGGGGCAGTCCTGGGTTAACGTAAAACTTAAAGAACAAATCAAAAGAGTAATTTAGTAAATAGGGTTTCACACTGCACTCACTAGTTGGGCAAGTATTGGAAATGGTTAAGTCGTCCCGAGGTGTTCAAAGGGGCGCCATCCCGCGGTGTTCAAAGGGATGAGATTTGGAATAAGAGACGGACGTTTCGGTCCGGCGAGCTTTGGCTCGGTTGATACTGATGACGGACGGGATGGTCCAGGGAGCTTTGGCTCGGTTGATACTTGTGACGGACGGGATGGTCCGGGGAGCTTTGGCTCGGTTCTGATACGATAAACTTACATGTGCATAAATCTAGTGGCGGGGCATGCGGTACTGGCCGTTCGTCACACCGATGGCAGTACGGTGCACCAGGCGGTTGTGAGAGTTAGAGGGGCCAGTGGTTTGTTTTACACTGCGGTCTGGAGGACGACCCCCGATAACGCACATCCGACCCAACAAGACTGACGGGTTGTCAGCAAAGTATGTACGCAAGACTCTAGAGTGCACCTTGGACGTGTACAGAGGCGTATGAGA
Source organism: Platanthera guangdongensis (assembly GCA_039583875.1). NCBI lineage: Eukaryota > Viridiplantae > Streptophyta > Magnoliopsida > Asparagales > Orchidaceae > Platanthera > Platanthera guangdongensis. Next base: position 90,350,371 of record CM077147.1, read on the forward strand.
GGGGTCTAAGGCTTGGTAGTGTGCATACCGGCCTAGAAGCGGAGACGCCCGCTCCGCTGCTGCCGTAGCCACAGCGGTGGTACCCGAGAGTGATGTTAGCTCTCAAAAAGTGGGAACTAAAGGTCTGTGATCACAGAGTCGTTGTGTGTGTGTTGCACTTGCATGTCCATCATACCCACCTGCATGTCATAGCATAATCGATTCATTTAACCCTGACACCTAAAGTATAAGTGGTATGGGATGCTTATACATTAGGCCCTGCAAAACGACCCCGTGATCTATAAGCTTGTGTGGGCAAGTTTATAAATTAAGGTTATTTCAATATTTATATGCTGCTTGTGATAACCGACACCCCAACGTATAAAGTGGTATGGGACATTTTATACGATGGGAGCCTTGTAGAAGATCCCTTGGCTTATGTGTATTCACATAAGTGAAGGTTATATTCCTTTCTTACTTTACTCATTATAACCTGATTATAAATTGCTAGCTAGGTCCCCCTGTCACCTGTTTTTGATTTCTCTCCTCTTTCACGTCCTTTCCTTTCTTCCTCCCCGCTCGGTGCCTAGGAGCATGGGGGAAGGGGTGGGGGACGATAGGGCTTAGTCTTTTAGACTAATGGTTTTCGAACCACATCATATTAGGGGATCGTGGAGCCGAGTATGGAGGAGCAGCCCAGGAGACCGGTGCAGTTGGAGATAGGGCAGTCTAGCTCAGAAGTACAGCCAGCTGGGACCGTGAGTTCCGACTTCTAGTAGTTGTTTTGTTTTGCTTCCGCATGAGAGATCTGTAGTGAGGATATTGATGTACCGGGCTTCAGCCCTTTTTATTTCTGTACACTTTACTATTCTATGGACTCTCCCTTCGTGGAGATGTTTATATATATATGTGATATGCTGTGGACTTGTCTTCTCTTGTACTGCTACTTTAGCGTCAGCTGCGATCGATTTGGCCGGCAGGATCGGCTTCTTGTAGTGTCGACCTTCCCGGGTGCGAAGGTGTCACCGCAAGGCGGCGGTTCTGGGCCTAAGACCCCGAGGTTTTAGAGAAAAAAAAAGAGGGGTCTTACAGTGCGCACTATGTCCAGTGATCGTGCGCACTGGCATGGCAGATTAGGAAGAAGAACTGGGATAATGCGCACGAGCTGTGGCACACGACCACCAGTCGTGTTCACTAAGTTCAATGGTCGTGCGATTACCCCAGACGGGACTCCAGGAAAAGAGGAATCAATGCACACGATCAGTGGCGCACGATAGCTGGTCGTGCGCACTATGTCCAGTGGTCGTGCGATTACCCCGGGAGGATTTTGGAAATCAAGGTATATTACGCAGGATCATCGGTCGGCGCACGACCAGTTGTCGTGCGCACTATATCCGATGATCGTGCGCAGTATTCCTGCTTCAAAACGTCCCCGAAACACGCACACGACCCCTAAACCCAGCACTGATATGTGTAGACATTTCAGACGATCACAAAAATGGAGTACAAATAATAAAAGAACAAAAATACACAACCACGGGCCAAAGTGTGCACTTTCTATGCAAATAAAGATAAGATGAAATATATACGATAACAAACTAAAAGTGAAGTGCAAGCGAAGGAAAATAAGCCAGATGAGTCCAAAAATAGGTATTAAAGATGGACTCATCACACCCCCAAACTTAACTGTTTGTGCGTCCCGAGCAAACAAAATCTAAGAAGATAGGGAAAATGATTTAGCTAACAAGGAAATTGCGATACGGAGTACCATGCGAAGACGTATGCTCGCACGCATAAAAATATAATAGAAGAAATTTCTAAGTATACAAAATTTTTTATACTTTTCACAATGCGTATCAAATTTTATTATTACTCAAAAATGGAATCACGGTGAATCATCCGGTCACGCGTAGGGAGAAAGTAGACTAATCGCTAGGCAAGCATTGCCAAAGATCGGGACTCGGGATAACCTCCAAAGGAATCCACCAATGTCAGTGACCATATGGTTGCCCTTTCGCATTCTCTCCACGGCACTGGTTTGGTTCACACACGAATCAGTAGGACTTTAGGTGAAGAGATGGGGCTTGGGTTTCGGTGAGGTAAACAAAGATAACCAGGAAGGCTATGCACCTAACCCAAATGAGCTATCAAAGAAAGAATCCATCAGCTAACCAAAATATATCCGGGTACACCACACCCCCAGATTTAACTTTTAACATATAGGTGTGTGCACCGCCTACTCCGAAAATACTCACATCTCAAATAGGATTTTCAATTTTACTTTTACTTTTCACTTTTTCACAATTAACATAATTTTTTTTAACTTTTCTTTTTCTTTTTCAAATTACTTCTCTTTTAATAATTTCAGCAAATATAAGCTTTGGAGCACATCCACATATTCACTTGTAAAAGCACCACATCAGCACCCCAACATGAAAAATGTAAAACTCTAAAGCTCGACTTGGGAGTGCGACTAGTATCGGCTTTGAGGCTTTGGTGAAATAAAGTTGGAGCTGAATCAAAAGAATGGGCAGACACAACGGGGCTAGCGAGGACAAGACATTAGGAACTGTATAAATCTCAACCAGGCCAAAATGATGGCCTACATCACGCTCATGCGAGTGAACTAACCTATACCCATGCTTCAAAAATAGCTTGGGGCAAGTTCTTAGCCAACGAGAAAGACTATCCATCCTCCCGACTCGAGCAATACAAAACTAACGGCCGTCTACACACATCCCTAATTAAGCTACCATCGGATTCACACCGAATTCATCAATTTTTGAGTAAAATAAAAAGTCTTTACACAAATAGAAAAATATAAAACTATAAGCATACAGAAAAATTAAATCTACTCCAATTTCTACACGAGACGAGAGCAGTTGACTAGAAACACAACAAGGTCAACATTTTACTCTGTCTCACAATCCTAAGCCAGCACCCTAATTTTCCCAAATCTAACGAAGAAATGAGTTTAACTCGTGACATACGAACAGCTAAGCACGCGCTCAAGTGGGTGCAGTGGTGTGCGGTGCAATGAACTAATCAAAATAAAACTATAAAAGCTTCTAGTATGCACATGAAATGTGCGTGTGCAATAGGTAACAAATCTCTCCCCCAGACTTAAACTAAACCACACAGCATATGATAGAGAAATTAAAATCATAAAGAGCTAAGGGAAGAGGCAACCCAATGCTCAGCCAGTGAGCATACCAGAAGACTCGTGGAAACCTGAAGCAAGCTTGTCATACGAAGAATTACAATCCCACCAATGCAATTTGCCATGAAACCTGCAGGGGTGAGCTCCGCAAAAACAAAATAAAAACATACAAAATACAAAGAAATACTAAAACTAAATAGACATGAAAAACAAAACGCAGAAAATAAAAGATAAGTACTGGGGTTATTGTCATCCCAGTACGACTTATTCGGCTACGAAAAGGTTCTAGCTAATGGGCCTATGAAAAGAAAAATGCACAGGTAACTGTTCCATTATCTGTTGCGGTAATGGGTACCGATACGGTGATAAAACAGTTACACCTCTGCCTAAATAATCATACCTGCTCCTCGCAGGCAAAGGAAATAGGAAGTAGGATGAGGAGGAGGCCTGGTCCTCAGTCATCTCACCACAAAACAAATCCTTGCCTAGCAAGGTTTCGTCCACCACAAGTTCGCTGGGGGCGAAGGTGACGGCAGGGGCTTCCACTGTGAAGGAGGTAGGAACCTCCTCACACAAGAGGATGCACTCGTCGACAGCCTGAGCGCAAGGCTCAACGTCAACCCAACTTACCCATGGAGATTCAACCTACACAGGCTCAGATAAGGAAGGGGGGTCAAGAAATAAAAGAGACGAAATGTAACATCCCATGTTACTTCTGGACCCCTCAACTTAGATTGGGTTAGGCATGGGGTGAGACCTAAGGAGATCAATTAGGATTGACCCTAAGTAGTGGGAGGTAGCCATGTGGAGCCCACTATAGGACCAAGTCAAACTAGGTCAAACTAGCCTAATTAGGGACCCTAGCCCCACCATGACCCCACCACATTGCCCTAACCCTAAAAACAATCTAAGTGGACCCTAGGGTATGTCACTGGGTCAACATTTTGACCCCAATTGACCAAAGTCAACCTTGGGCTTAATTTGGTCAAACCCACACTCATAGGCCTAATTAACCTAAGTGGGGCACCCCTTGACCCAAACTTAGTTGGGTGGTGCCACTAGACCCACTTCCACCAAGTGGGGTCAGTCCACCCTCCATGGTTGACCAGTCAACCTTAAAAGTCAATTTGGTCAACAATTTGACCTAAAGAGAGAAAATGAAGGCCAAGCCATTTCCCCTTGGACCAAGCCCACTAAAATTGGCCCAAAGTCAGCCCAAGTGAACAAGACCAGTCCTACCCCTCTAAATCAGGAGAGAGAATACATGCAAGGGGGTAAAATTGGAATTTTGGGAGAAGAGGAGAGAGAAAAGGGAATGAAGCAAATTTTGGCCACATGGCCACCCCATCAGCTGGTTTGGGCTGCCCAAGACCAGGTGGCTGACCTCCCCTCTTTAATTCCAGCAGGAAACCAGGGCTGTGAGCCACATGGCAGCTGGGTGAACTCTCCAAAGCTCAAAACCGAGCTAACATTGGAGTTATCTCCACTTATAGGCCACCTCAGTCCAAACAAACCTCACCATTAGTTCCAGAAGGCTGAAAGGAGTGGAGTTCGACTGTTTAACCATGGAGAACGGTGGAGATTTGAGCTTTCGGGGTGGAGCTCGCCGGCGCACCACCACCACAGCAAACCGCCGCCTGACCCGCAGCCAAGCCCCGATTCAGGTGCGTTTCACTTCACCTCTACCCGTACTAGCTTCTTAGATCAAATAGGCGAGATATCGGGCTCAATTGAGCCTGATGCCATGTGAGAAAATCGAGAGAATTCCAAGTTTCTGAAACCGCTCGGGATCGCCGTTGTAACATCCCATTTCCAACTAGACCCCTAAGAGTGGTTTTGGCCATGACTAGGTCATGACAAAACCCTGGGAAGCCAGAAATGGGCCAAGAGATAGGAGGCCAAGGTAGGGATCACCATGGTCTGCAGATAGTAGAATTCTGAACAATAGTTTAGGATGACAATGGGGCTTCACCATGACCCCAAGACCCTACCACAACACTCCCAAACATTTTGGGAGACCCATTAGAGCCAAGAGGACCCATTAGGGCCAACCCAAGAGGCCCAGTTGACCAAGGTCAACCCTAGCCCTAAATAGGTCAACCTAGCCCACTTAGGGCCAATAGACCCACTCCTAGTCTAGAGGACCCCACCTATGCCCTCCTAACCCTAAAGTGAGGTCAATGGGTCACTAAGGACACATTGGGGTCAGCCCTAGAGGCCAGGTTGACCCAAGTCAACTCAAGCCCTAATCTGGTCAAAGTACCCTTACTAAGGGTATGTGACCTCCAAAGTGCAGGGTAACCCCACATAACCCTACCTAGACCCTAAGGGAAGTCAATGGGTCACCAAGGATCCATAGGGGTGGACCCTAATGGTCATGTTGACCCAAGTCAATTCTAGCTCTAAATGGTCAAAGTGACCTTACCAAGGGTCAAGTGACCTTTAAGGTGCCAAGTCAACCCTACCCAACCCTACATAGACCTTAGGGGAGGCCAATGAATCACCCAGGACCCAATGGGGTCAACCTAGATGGTCAAATTGGCCAAGTCAACCCTCATTGAGGGTCAAGTCAACTTAGCCCAAAAAGGGCTAACCCAAGCTCAAGCCACTTCTCCCTTAGGCTAAACCCATTCCCATGATCATCATAATTCAGTGGGCTGCCTTTAGCTTGTGGGGTTGACTAGTCAACCAGAGGTGACTAGGAGAGAGAAGGAGCTCCTCTCCATGATAATGGAGGAGAGAGAAATGAGGAAGGAGAAGGGGGAAGTGAGAGGCCGGCCAAGGGAGACTAACAGCCACCCATTATGGCTGCAATCAACTCCTCTAGGAGAGAGGAGTTGATTCCAGCCGTTTCCCGACCACCAAGGGGTGGGTTCAGCCCCCCTCCACACAACCCGAGCCACTCCATTAATGGAGATAATGGCCATTGAAAAACCAGCCTCTCCCCTCCCCCAATTGCCATTTAAACACCATCAGGGAGCCGAGGGGATCATTTTGGAGCACTTACCTGGAGGAGACGAGCCCTTCCACCGTGCAGTTGCAGAAGCCGAGCGCCGCCGCCGTCGCCAATGGCATCCCGCCGCTCCTCTCGCATCCAGGCCGCCAGGAAGGTCCTCCTCCTCTCCTTAACTCGCGGGTAGATCCTAGGAATCCTTAGGCTTGAGTTTCGGGCTCAATTGAGCCCGATCGAATCCGGGATTTCTCCTGGTTTCGGCAAGAAAAATTCTTGCTCAATCCGCCGGAAAACGCCTCTCCGGCGGCGGAGCCGCCGTCTGACGATAGCCACCACCTCGACGGAGGTGTTGGTGGCGGTGGCCGGCCGGGGAAGGGGCTGGATCGCCGGCGGCAGAGCTTGGAAATCGCTCCAGGCAGAACCAATCCCAGCCGTTGGCTCAGTGGGGACGATGACCAGATGCCGTCGATCTGCGCCAAGATTCGTGCGGCATCAGATCAAATACTATAGGAATTAAATAAAATTTATTTCATTTCTGTCACACTGGATGTATTTAATGTAATTAATTTTTAAAAATACTTAGGGACCTTGAATGGAAATTTGCCCAACATGAACATTGTAGCTTAGGGTGTCTAGTTGGCAGCAAAAATTGTTTGGACCCTTTTGGGTCACTGTTTAGACCAGGACACCCATTTTGGTGGGACATACCCTTAGGGCTAGGCAGTCACTAAAATGAGTGCCCACTCTTCACCCCAAGCCCAAATTGGCTGAAATTTTGGCAGAGAGTCTATCCTAGACATACCTAGGGCCTGCCAAAAAATGGGAATTTTTGGGGAAAATATTTCTATAGTTTTGGTAAAAATTTAATAGTCATTAGATAAATTAAATAGGTGCCCTAAACACATCCAAACCCTCCCAAATTTTGGTGAGTGGTCCCTGGGCTCCAATTAGGCTCCTGTATAAAATTTCATTTAGATTGGAAGAGTTTTGAATAGGTTTTAGACCCAACCCTATTTATACCCTATGAGGGCATTTTGGTCAAAAGTTGCACTTTTGGTTTTGAGTGACCAAATCACCTCAACAGAGGCTGAAATTTTGGCCACAGATATAATTTGACTTTTTACACTCACTTTTGGAGTTTGGAGTGGATTGGACTAGGGTAGCCCTAGAATGTTAGGGTAGGCCCTTTAGGGTAAATTTCTAGGGTTTGAAGAAATTGGGGTCAAAAGACCTTGGATGGACTTGAAACTTGGGAATGATGTCCATAGGGTTACTATGGTCCTGTGGTTAAAAGTTTAGGGCATTTGGAAGAATTAAGACCCCTTAAACCCATAACCCTAGTTTAGGGCACTAGCTTTGAAACCATAAGAACTAATACCAAAACTATCTGAAAAGGCCTGAGATTTTGAATGGGTAGTTGCTTAGGGCATACATGTCTCTGGAAATTTTATAATAAATTTTGGATGAATATTTTTGGTACTTTATTCACAAAGTTATATTTTATAATTTCCACTTAAGAATTTTTGCAGAGAACTATACTTGTTTAAACTTGATAAAACTTAGCAAAGGGGCTTATAGTCATGATACCCATCTCTGTAAATTTTTATGAAATTTTTGAAGAATGATATTTAGTAGTTGCTTCTTTAATTATTTAATTCCATGGAACCTTGGGAAATTTAATAATGACTTTTAGATTGTCTGAAAAATTCTAATTTCTTCATCATGATGTTTCTAGTTCCCTATGAAGCCCTAGTAATTTTTACATAATTATTGGAGACATATATGTGGCACTTCCTTCATTATATTTGATTTTAGGAATTATTTTAATAAATCCTTTAGAGGTCAAGAACTATCTGGAAAATTATGAAAATTGGCAACCAATGATATTTCTCTGTTATTTAGTGAATACAAATTTTAGGAGGCCATTACCTGAGAAAATCTTATGGTTCATGTTCAAATTGACTATGGCCTAGTTTTTGAGGAAAATTCAATAAATAGTAGATTAATTGGGAAAAATATGATTTTCTGAATTTAGTCTATATTTATCATAATAGACCTCTGATAATTATCATGAGGGTACTGGATGAGTATTTCATGTACTTCCCTTTTTACGGGTCACGTAGCTTAAGTGGTCTGCATATAGCAAAACTGCAGGATTTCATTTGGATATGAATTAGGGCACGTATGATGGGTCTTGATGGTTTGCTGTAAGGACAAGTGGAATGGGCTGCATCTTTGGAAGATGAGTGAGTAGGGTGTGGTTTTGTCTAGGGTTTAAAGGCGTTCGGGTCCGACGAAAGATCGTCCTACCCAAGGAGAGTTGGAGTCAAATCACCCTAGGATTAGCGTATCGAAACATGAGAAAATAATGGGTAAGGGAATCAACCAATAATAAAATAAGTACCTTGCGAAAGGGAACGCTGGGCGTAATCCCAACACAGTTCCTAGTGCCCCTTGAGAGCCCTTCACAGGGAATACCGGGGGCAGTCCTGGGTTAACGTAAACTGTTTAACAAGCTGAAAAGAGTAACTTAGTAATTAGGGTTGCACATTTCACAGACACTGATGGCACGGGATGTTAGCTGGGAGCTTCGGCTCGGATGGTTAAAGAGACTTTGGGTCCGGGGAGCTTCGGCTCGATTGTTTGTGACGGACGTGTTGGTCCGGGGAGCTTCGGCTCGGGTTTTGATCACGCTAAATTTGCATGTGCATAAAAGGAAAGTAAATTAAGGTGGTGGGTCTTCGGTATTGGAGGGTCGATGCACCGACGCCAATACGTTGACTCGGCAAGTGTGGTTAGCACTTCGCCAACAGAAGTCCGGTGCGCCAGCCGGCAAGAGTACGCAGGAGTCCGCTTCGTGCACCAAGCGTTGAGGCGTACGATAGGTCTGACCGGTAGTGCTTTACTGGTTTAGAGGTGGGCGAGGCCCAACCCACCGCTTCCGTCTGCCACTACGGAGGTATCCTGGGAGGTTACGGCTCCAGAAAGGGGGAACTAAAGGTCTGTGTGCACAGAGTCGGGTGTGTGTGTTGCACTTGCATGTCCATCATACCCACTTGCATGTCATAGCATAATCGTTACCTTAAACCTTGACACCTAAAGTATAAGTGGAATGGGACGCTTATACTTTAGGACCTGCAAAACGACCCCTTAGTCTATAAGCTTGTGTGGGCAAGTTTATAAATTAAGGTTAATTTTGATATATTTAGTTACTGCTGTTTGACCACCGACACCCCAACGTATAAATCGGTATGGGACTTTTTATACGATGGGAGCCTTGCAAAAGACCCCTTGGCTTATGTGTTTTTCACATAAGTGAAGGTTACATTTCATATTACAGCTTATTGTCTTTATATGCTATAGAACTTGCTAGAATAGGACCGCTGCCATCTGCTTTTGATATTCTCCACCTTCAAGTCCTCCCCTTTCTTCCTCTCCGCTCGGTGCCTAGGAGCCGTGGGGGAAGGGGTGGGGGATGATAGGACTTAGTCTTTTAGACTAACGGTTTTCGAACCGCATCATTTAGGGGATCGTGGAGACCAGCATGGAGGAGCAGCCCCAGAGACCGGTGCGCTTGGAGGTGGGGCAGTCTAGCTCCGGAGTTCATACAGCCGGGACTGTGAGTCTCGACCCTGAGTAGTTTTTCAGCTTTTGCTTCCGCATGAGTGATTTTGTAGTGAGGATATGTTGTACCGGGCATAAGCCCGTATTTTGCTACTCTGATGTTATCTTCTGTGGACACTCCCTTCGTGGAGTTATATTTATATATGTCATGTGATTCTCTGTGGACAGATAGTTTTCATTTTACTTCATTATGCTACTTTTATGTGATCGAATTGGCCGGCAGAATCGGCGCTTTGTGGTGATGACCCTTCAGGGCGTGAAGGAGTCACCGCAAAACGGCGGTTCTGGGCCTAAGACCCCGGTGTCGAAAAAGAAAAAAAAAAGGGGGGTCTTACAAGTGGTATCAGAGGCAAACCTCGATCGAAAAGTAGCCGTCCACAACCCTGGGTCACCCCCGCGCGGGTTTAGTTTGGGGACAAACTAAGCAGCGGAAGCAGTGGTGTGCCCATACAGGGGAAATCACATGTAAGTTGTCCACTTTCATTAGGCATTGAGTCGATTGTCTACTAATGTACTTCATTTTGCAGCCCCCAGCTCAGCCCACCCCACAAGGTGGAGCTCAGCAGACTCCAGACATTGCACCACCTCCCATGGTCCCCACACCTTTCCTCCAGTCAGACATGGGGCAGACCCTTACAGCTATCCTTGAGGCCTTCCGAGCTCAGCAAGCCCCAGTCCAGCAGCCAAACCCAGGGGCCAACTGGATGAGCACCTTCCGAGGACTCTCTCCCCCATCTTACTTGGGGACAGGAGTCGGCAGTACGGACAGAGGAGTGGCTGGATGTGATGTACGAGATGTTGACGGGGATACGATGCCCTTGGGAGGAGAGGGTGGCCCTAGTGGTATCTTGCTTGGAGTCACATGCCAAGCGGTGGTGGAAGACGCTGTTGGACACGACTTTTGCGGATAGAGAGATTGCAGAAATCACCTGGGAAGAATTCAGGGCCACGCTGCTGGAGCACTTTGTTCCTCAGTCGGCCAGGGACGAGTTGGAGGAGCGTTTCTTGCAGCTGAGGCAGGGCACCAGGACAGTGGTGGAGTACCACCGAGAGTTCGATCATTTGGCCCGATATGCGGGCTCTTATCAGCTGGATGAAGCAGGGTACGTCAAGAGGTTTTATAAGGGCCTAAAAGAGGAGTTGAGAGAGGCTTTGCTTTTTGTCTCTGACGGGCCCATCTCCCGGATTTTAGAGATGGCGAAGAGGATTGAGGCCGACTGGCACACCACTCGGGGCCGGAAACGGCAAACGGAGGACCAGGGCCGGAGGGCCCGAAATGATCAGCGGCGAGGCATCGTACCAGATGGAAGAAGGGCAGAGGAGCAGCCTCGTCAGGAGTTGAGGCAGGAGCCGAGAGAGCAGGTGGTCTTGGCCCCTCAACCTCTCCAGGTCCAGGAGATGCAGAGACCCCGGGGTATGGCGTATCCCCGCCGGAGTGCTTCCACTGTCACCAGGTGGGACACCTCCGGAGAGATTGCCCTATGAGGGGGGCACCACCTCCAGCACCACGGGGTGGCCCACCGGCCCAGCATTTCGGAGGCCGAGGACGCGGCCGAGGACGTGGTTACCAGGGAGGCGACCGCAGGCAGAATGGGGAGCAGATTTACGCTCTGGACTTAGCACAGCCCCGGAACCCGGACAGGGTTATTGCAGGTATGAGAGTAATCTTAATTTTGGAATTATTCTTTGCTCGTATTAAGCGTTGATAGAACTACTACACAACCTAGGTTAGAAAACCTTACACTAGAATTTCTTTCAAACTGATTTAGGAATGGTGATGGTGTGCGGCAAGCCTGCCCACACCCTGTTCGACACGGGGGCATCACACAACTTTGTGTCGGAGGATTTCGTCAAGGACCTGGATCAGATTCGTTGTTATACGGGACTACCCAGGAGGGTGCGCCTCCCCAATGGGATGGAGATCCAGTCCACAGAAAAGTGCCTCCTGGAGGTTACCATAGACGGGTTGACACTCGAGGCCCCGGCGACGATCCTGAGGATGCCGGACTTCGACCTCGTCTTGGGCATGACATGGCTTGTCTGGAACCATGCCCAGATTGATTGCCCGGCAGGAGGGTCGTGCTCAGCCACGGCGATACTTATGCAACGTTCGAAGGTACTACACCGGTCTCCCGTCGCTTGCTTTCATCTATTCAGGCCATTAAGGCTCATATGCAAGGGGACGAGGTATATCAAGTATTGTTCGAGATGACTGAGGAGAAGGACCTGATTGCAAACATTCCGGTGGTTCGTGACTACGCCGACATTTTTCCGGATAAGCTGCCAGGACTACCTCCGCATAGGGAAAAGGACTTCCAGATTCAGTTGGTACCAGGGGCTAAGCCGGTATCCAAGGCCCCTTATCGGATGGCCCCGAAGGAGTTGGCGGAGTTTCGGACACAGTTGCAGGAGCTGGTGGAAGCAGGATTTGTTAGGCCGAGTTCCTCATCATGGGGAGCTCCTGTCCTATTCGTAAAGAAGAAGGACGGTACTTTACGCCTGTGCATCGACTATCGAGCACTAAACAGGCTGACCGTCCGAAATACCTATCCGCTCCCCAGGATAGACGAGTTGTTCGATCAGCTGGAGGGAGCCCATTATTTTTCGAAGCTGGACTTGAGGTCAGGCTATTACCAGCTGCGGATCCAGGAGGAGGATATTCCGAAGACGGCCTTTAGTAGCCGATATGGATTGTATGAGTTCATCGTGATGCCCTTCGGGCTCACGAATGCTCCGTCAGCGTTTATGAGCCTCATGAACCGGGTCTTCGAGGCTTATTTGGATGTGTTCGTCATAGTGTTCATAGACGACATCCTTATCTATTCTAAGACGGAGGAGGAGCACACACGACATCTAGCATTGACCCTGGAGAGACTGCGGGAGCATCACCTTTATGCGAAGTTCAGTAAGTGTCAGTTCTGGCTGAAGGAGGTGGCTTTCTTAGGTCACATTATCAGCGGAGCCGGGCTGGCAGTGGACCCGGCAAAGATTCGAGCTATTTCGGAGTGGCCGCAGCTGAAAACAGCCACTGACGTACGGAGTTTTCTAGGACTTGCCGGTTATTACCGGAAGTTCGTAGAGGGATTCTCTCGAATCGCCCTCCCGCTCACATCCTTGACAAAGAAGGAGGCACCGTTCGTGTGGACCCCGCAGTGCCAGACAGCTTTCCAGGAGCTGAAGGATCGGCTGACCTCGGCTCCCATTCTCACTCTCCCCTCGGGGAGGGAGGGATTTCAGGTCTACACCGACGCATCATATCAGGGGATGGGAGCGGTGCTGATGCAGAACGGACACGTCATAGCTTATGCCTCCCGCCAGCTGAAGACCCATGAGAAGAACTACCCAGTACATGACCTTGAGATGGGGGCAGTTGTATTCGCACTGAAGATATGGCGGCACTACCTTTATGGAGTCCACTGTGATATATATTCCGATCATAAGAACCTTAAGTACGTGGACACGCAGAAGGAACTGAACATCAGGCAAAGGCGGTGGGTGGAGTTTCTATCTGACTATCAGTATGAGATGCACTATCACCCGGGGAAGGCAAACGTGGTGGCAGATGCACTGAGTCGGAGAGCCGCCACAGCAGGAGCAGAGCCTCAGTTGATGTCTATGGAGCTGCTGCAGAGACTAGAGGACATGCACATTACTCTGGTATCGTCTGATGATCCTGAGCTCTATGAGGAGTACTTGGCCGCGATAGGCGTTACCGATGACATCAGAGACCGGGTCAGAGAGGGACAGAGGCAGGATGCCAAGTTGGAACCCATCTTCCAAGCTCTGAAGGCAGGCACTGCAGGAGATTACACACTGAGGGACGATCTGGTGTGCTTCAGAGGACGGGTGTATATACCGGAGGGAGGCCAGATCCGGGAGGATATTATGATGGAGGCGCACTGCAGCCGGTATTCTGTACACCCGGGGATCACAAAGATGACGGCTGATTTGAAGAAGACGATGTACTGGCCGGGCATGAAGAAGGATGTCTCACACTTCGTGACCCATTGTGAGGCATGTCAGCTAGTGAAGGCAGAGTGCAGGAACCCCGCAGGATTATTGCAGCCACTCCCGGTGCCGGAGTGGAAGTTTGATGACATAGCCATGGACTTCATACATGGGCTTCCCCGGTCTCGGACAGGGAATGACTCGATCTGGGTAATCGTCGATCGGTTGACCAAGGTGGCTCGATTCATACCGATCAGGAAGGATGATTCAGTAGGAGTACTGGTGCGGAAGTTTGTGGAGCAGTTCATTCGTTATCATGGTGTGCCCAGGACGATAGTGTCGGATCGGGATGGCAGGTTCACCTCCAGGGAGTGGAGGTCCGTGCAAGCTTACTTAGGCACGCGATTGACTTTCAGCACTGCATTCCACCCCCAGACAGACGGGCAGACAGAACGCACCAACCGGACGCTGGAGGACCTTTTGAGGCTATGCATCTTAGATCGCGGGGAACCGTGGGAGAAACTCTTACCCCTTGTCGAGTTCTCCTATAACAACAGCCACCAGTCCAGCATCAGGATGGCGCCTTACGAAGCCTTTGTACGGGAGGAGATGCCGGACCCCGCTCTCATGGGTGCAGAACGAAGATCCGAAGGTATTGGGGTCAGAGTTTGTTGAAGACACCGAGGCACAAGTGAGGCTGATCAGAGACAGGATGCTCGAGGCGCAGAGTAGACAGGCCAAGTATTATGACGCCCGACATCGGCAGGTGGAGTTCCAGGTGGGGGACCGGGTGTTTCTGAAGATCCGACCCATGCATGGAGTTTCACGGGTGCGTGGTCGGAGGAAGAAGCTCAGCCCTAGGTACATGGGCCCTTACAGGATCCTGGAGCGGATCGGACCCCTAGCCTACCGGCTGGAGTTACCACCAGAGCTAGAAGCGCTGCACGACGTCTTCCACATTTCTTCTTTGAGGAGGGCTCTACTACGCCCGGAGCAGCAGATTCTGACCACCGAAGGGCCGGTAGCTTCAGACCGGTCGGTTCATTTGGAGCCTGTGAGGATCGACGACCGAGGAGTGCGGGTCTTGCGACGCAAGAAGGTCCCTCTAGTCAAGGTCCTGTGGAGGAACCACGGCCAGGAGGAGCATACCTGGGAGCCACAGGACCTGATGCGACAAAGATACCCCGAGCTATTCAGTCAGGTATACCTCTCAGACCCCTCAAGATGTTAATTTATTTTTCCTGCTTTAAGTATACTAAGGGCTGCTCTAGGTAGATAGGGGCTTATCTTTGTTTATTGGGGGCTTAACTTTGTTTATTGGGATTTTGGTTCGCCGTTTGGGCGAAAGGGGTCTTAGATCTAAGTTTTCCCTTAAATCAAATTTAACAAACAAGGCGTCATAATGGGATGTTACAAGACTCTTTCCTTCGGTAATAAGACCCGTAGGTCCAACCTTGATTTCGGGGACGAAATCTTTGTTTTGTTTATTGGGATTTGTAACATCCCATTTCCAACTAGACCCCTAAGAGTGGTTTTGGCCATGACTAGGTCATGACAAAACCCTGGGAAGCCAGAAATGGGCCAAGAGATAGGAGGCCAAGGTAGGGATCACCATGGTCTGCAGATAGTAGAATTCTGAACAATAGTTTAGGATGACAATGGGGCTTCACCATGACCCCAAGACCCTACCACAACACTCCCAAACATTTTGGGAGACCCATTAGAGCCAAAAGGACCCATTAGGGCCAACCCAAGAGGCCCAGTTGACCAAGGTCAACCCTAGCCCTAAATAGGTCAACCTAGCCCACTTAGGGCCAATAGACCCACTCCTAGTCTAGAGGACCCCACCTATGCCCTCCTAACCCTAAAGTGAGGTCAATGGGTCACTAAGGACACATTGGGGTCAGCCCTAGAGGCCAGGTTGACCCAAGTCAACTCAAGCCCTAATCTGGTCAAAGTACCCTTACTAAGGGTATGTGACCTCCAAAGTGCAGGGTAACCCCACATAACCCTACCTAGACCCTAAGGGAAGTCAATGGGTCACCAAGGATCCATAGGGGTGGACCCTAATGGTCATGTTGACCCAAGTCAACTCTAGCTCTAAATGGTCAAAGTGACCTTACCAAGGGTCAAGTGACCTTTAAGGTGCCAAGTCAACCCTACCCAACCCTACATAGACCTTAGGGGAGGCCAATGAATCACCCAGGACCCAATGGGGTCAACCTAGATGGTCAAATTGGCCAAGTCAACCCTCATTGAGGGTCAAGTCAACTTAGCCCAAAAAGGGCTAACCCAAGCTCAAGCCACTTCTCCCTTAGGCTAAACCCATTCCCATGATCATCATAATCCAGTGGGCTGCCTTTAGCTTGTGGGGTTGACTAGTCAACCAGAGGTGACTAGGAGAGAGAAGGAGCTCCTCTCCATGATAATGGAGGAGAGAGAAATGAGGAAGGAGAAGGGGGAAGTGAGAGGCCGGCCAAGGGAGACTAACAGCCACCCATTATGGCTGCAATCAACTCCTCTAGGAGAGAGGAGTTGATTCCAGCCGTTTCCCGGCCACCAAGGGGTGGGTTCAGCCCCCCTCCACACAACCCGAGCCACTCCATTAATGGAGATAATGGCCATTGAAGAACCAGCCTCTCCCTCCCCCAATTGCCATTTAAACACCATCAGGGAGCCGAGGGGATCATTTTGGAGCACTTACCTGGAGGAGACGAGCCCTTCCACCGTGCAGTTGCAGAAGCCGAGCGCCGCCGCCGTCGCCAATGGCATCCCGCCGCTCCTCTCGCATCCAGGCCGCCAGGAAGGTCCTCCTCCTCTCCTTAACTCGCGGGTAGATCCTAGGAATCCTTAGGCTTGAGTTTCGGGCTCAATTGAGCCCGATCGAATCCGGGATTTCTCCTGGTTTCGGCAAGAAAAATTCTTGCTCAATCCGCCGGAAAACGCCTCTCCGGCGGCGGAGCCGCCGTCTGACGATAGCCACCACCTCGACGGAGGTGTTGGTGGCGGTGGCCGGCCGGGGAAGGGGCTGGATCGCCGGCGGCAGAGCTTGGAAATCGCTCCAGGCAGAACCAATCCCAGCCGTTGGCTCAGTGGGGACGATGACCAGATGCCGTCGATCTGCGCCAAGATTCGTGCGGCATCAGATCAAATACTATAGGAATTAAATAAAATTTATTTCATTTCTGTCACACTGGATGTATTTAATGTAATTAATTTTTAAAAATACTTAGGGACCTTGAATGGAAATTTGCCCAACATGAACATTGTAGCTTAGGGTGTCTAGTTTGCAGCAAAAATTGTTTGGACCCTTTTGGGTCACTGGTTAGACCAGGGCACCCATTTTGGTGGGACATACCCTTAGGGCTAGGCAGTCACTAAAATGAGTGCCCACTCTTCACCCCAAGCCCAAATTGGCTGAAATTTTGGCAGAGAGTCTATCCTAGACATACCTAGGGCCTGCCAAAAAATGGGAATTTTTGGGGAAAATATTTCTATAGTTTTGGTAAAAATTTAATAATCATTAGATAAATTAAATAGGTGCCCTAAACACATCCAAACCCTCCCAAATTTTGGTGAGTGGTCCCTGGGCTCCAATTAGGCTCCTGTATAAAATTTCATTTAGATTGGATGAGTTTTGAATAGGTTTTGACCCAACCCTATTTATACCCTATGAGGGCATTTTGGTCAAAAGTTGCACTTTTGGTTTTGAGTGACCAAATCACCTCAACAGAGGCTGAAATTTTGGCCACAGATATAATTTGACTTTTTACACTCACTTATGGAGTTTGGAGTGGATTGGACTAGGGTAGCCCTAGAATGTTAGGGTAGGCCCTTTAGGGTAAATTTCTAGGGTTTGAAGAAATTGGGGTCAAAAGACCTTGGATGGACTTGAAACTTGGGAATGATGTCCATAGGGTTACTATGGTCCTGTGGTTAAAATTTTAGGGCATTTGGAAGAATTAAGACCCCTTAAACCCATAACCCTAGTTTAGGGCACTAGCTTTGAAACCATAATAACTAATACCAAAACTATCTGAAAAGGCCTGAGATTTTGAATGGGTAGTTGCTTAGGGCATACATGTCTCTGGAAATTTTATAATAAATTTTGGATGAATATTTTTGGTACTTTATTCACAAAGTTATATTTTATAATTTCCACTTAAGAATTTTTGCAGAGAAC
This sequence comes from Platanthera guangdongensis, assembly GCA_039583875.1. Taxonomy (NCBI): domain Eukaryota; kingdom Viridiplantae; phylum Streptophyta; class Magnoliopsida; order Asparagales; family Orchidaceae; genus Platanthera; species Platanthera guangdongensis. The sequence continues at coordinate 90,368,218 of CM077147.1, forward strand.
TATACTTGTTTAAACTTGATAAAACTTAGCAAAGGGGCTTATAGTCATGATACCCATCTCTGTAAATTTTTATGAAATTTTTGAAGAATGATATTTAGTAGTTGCTACTTTAATTATTTAATTCCACGGAACCTTGGGAAATTTAATAATGACTTTTAGATTGTCTGAAAAATTCTAATTTCTTCATCATGATGTTTCTAGTTCCCTATGAAGCCCTAGTAAGTTTTACATAATTATTGGAGACATATATGTGGCACTTCCTTCATTATATTTGATTTTAGGAATTATTTTAATAAATCCTTTAGAGGTCAAGAACTATCTGGAAAATTATGAAAATTGGCAACCAATGATATTTCTCTGTTATTTAGTGAATACAAATTTTAGGAGGCCATTACCTGAGAAAATCTTATGGTTCATGTTCAAATTGACTATGGCCTAGTTTTTGAGGAAAATTCAATAAATAGTAGATTAATTGGGAAAAATATGATTTTCTGAATTTAGTCTATATTTATCATAATAGACCTCTGATAATTATCATGAGGGCACTGGATGAGTATTTCATGTACTTCCCTTTTTACGGGTCACGTAGCTTAAGTGGTCTGCATATAGCAAAACTGCAGGATTTCATTTGGATATGAATTAGGGCACGTATGATGGGTCTTGATGATTTGCTGTAAGGACAAGTGGAATGGGCTGCATCTTTGGAAGATGAGTGAGTAGGGTGTGGTTTTGTCTAGGGTTTAAAGGCGTTCGGGTCCGACGAAAGATCGTCCTACCCAAGGAGAGTTGGAGTCAAATCACCCTAGGATTAGCGTATCGAAACATGAGAAAATAATGGGTAAGGGAATCAACCAATAATAAAATAAGTACCTTGCGAAAGGGAACGCTGGGCGTAATCCCAACACAGTTCCTAGTGCCCCTTGAGAGCCCTTCACAGGGAATACCGGGGGCAGTCCTGGGTTAACGTAAACTGTTTAACAAGCTGAAAAGAGTAACTTAGTAATTAGGGTTGCACATTTCACAGACACTGATGGCACGGGATGTTAGCTGGGAGCTTCGGCTCGGATGGTTAAAGACGAACTTTGGGTCCGGGGAGCTTCGGCTCGATTGTTTGTGACGGACGTGTTGGTCCGGGGAGCTTCGGCTCGGGTTTTGATCACGCTAAATTTGCATGTGCATAAAAGGAAAGTAAATTAAGGTGGTGGGTCTTCGGTATTGGAGGGTCGATGCACCGACGCCAATACGTTGACTCGGCAAGTGTGGTTAGCACTTCGCCAACAGAAGTCCGGTGCGCCAGCCGGCAAGAGTACGCAGGAGTCCGCTTCGTGCACCAAGCGTTGAGGCGTACGATAGGTCTGACCGGTAGTGCTTTGCTGGTTTAGAGGTGGGCGAGGCCCAACCCACCGCTTCCGTCTGCCACTACGGAGGTATCCTGGGAGGTTACGGCTCCAGAAAGGGGGAACTAAAGGTCTGTGTGCACAGAGTCGGGTGTGTGTGTTGCACTTGCATGATCCATCATACCCACTTGCATGTCATAGCATAATCGTTACCTTAAACCTTGACACTTAAAGTATAAGTGGAATGGGACGCTTATACTTTAGGACCTGCTAAACGACCCCTTAGTCTATAAGCTTGTGTGGGCAAGTTTATAAATTAAGGTTAATTTTGATATACATAGTTACTACTGTTTGACCACTGACACCCCAGCGTATAAATCGGTATGGGACTTTTTATACGATGGGAGCCTTGCAAAAGACCCCTTGGCTTATGTGTTTTTCACATAAGTGAAGGTTACGTTTCATATTACAGCTTATTGTCTTTATATAGTATAGAACTTGCTAGAATAGGACCGCTGCCATCTGCTTTTGATATTCTCCACCTTCAAGTCCTCCCCTTTCTTCCTCTCCGCTCGGTGCCTAGGAGCCGCGGGGGAAGGGGTGGGGGATGATAGGACTTAGTCTTTTAGACTAACGGTTTTCGAACCGCATCATTTAGGGGATCGTGGAGACCAGCATGGAGGAGCAGCCCCAGAGACCGGTGCGCTTGGAGGTGGGGCAGTCTAGCTCCGGAGTTCATACAGCCGGGACTGTGAGTCTCGACCTTGAGTAGTTTTTCAGCTTTTGCTTCCGCATGAGTGATTTTGTAGTGAGGATATGTTGTACCGGGCATAAGCCCGTATTTTGCTACTCTGATGTTATCTTCTGTGGACACTCCCTTCGTGGAGTTATATTTATATATGTCATGTGATTCTCTGTGGACAGATAGTTTTCATTTTACCTCATTATGCTACTTTTATGTGATCGAATTGGCCGGCAGAATCGGCGCTTTGTGGTGATGACCCTTCAGGGCGTGAAGGAGTCACCGCAAAACGGCGGTTCTGGGCCTAAGACCCCGGAGTCGAAAAAGAAAAAAAAAAGGGGGGGGTCTTACAGCCGTCGCCGCCGTCTCCCGCCGCCCCATCGCCGGGAAATGATAGCCACCACCACCGTGAAGGTGATGGCACCATTGGCCGGAGGTGGCGACATCTCAGCTGGCCGGAAACCGCCGGCAAAATCGCTCCAGGTCGGCTCGATCTCAGCCGTTGGCTGGAGGTAGACGATGACCAGATCCCGTTGGATCTTACTTCAAGATTCGTGCTACAGAATAAATGATTCATTTTAATTAATGTATTGAATAGTAATATTTCTGTCACACTTTTTCAGTCACCTTGCATGTTAAATATAGGCCTCTTAGAGGCATTTCCAGACCTTCGACCCTTAATGAAAAATGTAGCCTAGGGTCTTACCTTTAATATGCCACCCTAAACTTACATTTTGGTGTAGTGTACAGTCTTGTAGGACATTTCTCCTAGGACTGGTCCTAGACAAGGGCAGAAATTATATTGGATGCCCTGGTCTCAATATTAGTCACCATGGCCCCAAATTTTGGGCACATGCATGATTAGGACATACTTAGCTCCTGCCAAAATTTAGGAATTTTTAGAGAATAGTTTCCTATAGTTTTTGGTAAAATATCAAAATATAAATAAATAACATATATGGAGTTCTACTCCTCCCCATGGCCCCATATTTTGGTGGTGGGTCAGTGGGGTCATTCTTGGTGCATGATAAACTTTTCAGCACCTTGGTTTCACTGCATGTTGGGGAAATCCACTTGCATGTGCTAGCTATGTTTAGCCTTGGTGTGCAAATAGCAAAAATGCCAATTGGTGTATTTAGCCCAATGGTGACATGCAAGAGTCATGAAATTATTTACAGTGGTTCATTAGGGTAAATTTCATCCCTAAAACTAATGATGGAATTTTTGGAATCAAAATTCCATTTATTGGAATTTATTTTAATATAGCTATTTTGGAGATAAAATTGGAAAATAGGATTTATTCAAGTACAAATCCAAACAACTTTGCCAAGGCATAGATAACATCACATTTGACTTAGGAAAAATATGCTTTCTCTGTTTTGAAGAACGTTTGGAGTAGATACCCTAAATTCCTCATTTTACCCTTATTTTGTAAATTCTTGAAATGATGGATTTATACCTCTGAAAAATTTGGAAATTATTCTACTGTCATAAAATGTTATTATGAGTCTTGCACAAATTTTTCAGAATTTAATGGATGCATTATTTGTGTTAAATTAGTATAATGGCATTTTGGTAAATATCTTATAATGGAATCCTATAGGCCATCTTACATTAAATGTTGATGATTCTCTGCCAATAGTCATAAATTAGTGTCCTAAAAGCTCTGTAATGTTTTTGGAATTTTTGTGTACATAATGCCTATACATCATTTGGAAAATGGAATTTTTGTGGAATTGATATTAAATTGAAAATGATAATAAATAATTTAAGGAAAATTATGAAATTCTGTAGGCAGTAATATTTTGTCAATATACACCTCAGGAAAAATTCCCTAGGTCAGTGGATACTTAATCAAACTACTTCATGTGTAAAGTGACCTAGCATTTGAATTAAAAGAATTAATTAAAGGACTATTTGGCCAAGGAAAATTAAGAGAATTCTTAGGGTAGTTCCCTTAGTCCATAACACCTTAGGATAAATATTTAGAGGCAAGATGCCTTAAGGTTTGGAAGATCCCATTTTTAGGGTAATCATAGGTCATGGTCTGCATATAACACAAATAGGTCTTGCCTTAGGTGATTACCAGGGGAGTGATTATCGGCAGAAATAAGAGAGAGTTCAACATGAGTAACCCTGGTGGGTAGAGTTGTCTTAGTGAGGGATTAAAAGTGCAAGTCTTAGCTAGCAACTGGAGCGGGGATCGGCGGAAGACCGTCGGTTTCCCGGTAATACCTTAAGTCACTAGGGTTATACTAAAGCAATAAGGAGAGCTGGGGACATACATGGGTAGCCATCAACTAAAATAAATATCCTTGCGAAAGGGAACGCTGGGCGTAATCCCAACACAGTTCCTAGTGCCCCTTGAGAGCCCTTCACAGGGAATACCGGGGCAGTCCTGGGATTAACCTTAAATCTCTAAGTATAATAAACTGTAGATAAGAGTAGTATAATAGGTTAGGATATTGTCGTACATTCTCGCCCGTGTGGGGTTGGAGAGATTCATGATATATGCTCACCCGTTTTGGGGTTTGAGGGAGTTGGCATAAAGGCACTGATGTGCGTTCTCACCCGGGTTTGGGTTTGAGGGATTCAGGACGGGTTTTGGTCCTGCGAGCGGAAGGCTCGGTATGAATTACTTGCATGTACATAAATATCGTGGCGGGGCATGCGGTACTGGCCGTTCGTCACACCGATGGCAGTACGGTGCACCAGGCGGTTGTGGGAGTTAGAGGGGCCAGTGGGTTGTTTTACACTGCGGTCTGGAGGACGACCCCCGATAACACACATCCGACCCAACAAGACTGACGGGTTTGTCAGCAAAGTACGTACGCGAGACTCTAGAGTGCACCTTGGACGTGTACAAAGGCGTATGAGAGGGGTCTAAGGCTTGGTAGTGTGCATACCGGTCTAGAAGCGGAGACGCCCGCTCCGCTGCTGCCGTAGCCACAGCGGTGGTACCCGAGAGTGATGCTAGCTCTCAAAAAGTGGGAACTAAAGGTCTGTGATCACAGAGTCGTTGTGTGTGAGTTGCACTTGCCTGCGCATAAAAATTGCATCATATCATTCATTCATATTAGGGCATACGCTTCATAGATCCTTATCATATAAATTAGTATGGGCTCTTTTATATGATAAGTTAAATTTCCTGGAAACCCTAACTTATATATTTGTATGGGCATTTATATAAGTTAGGGTACGTTTGTGATGATAGCATAGTGGTAGCTTAGCTTATTTACTTGTACTTACTACTGCTTCTTTGCTTTTCTTTACTGCACTGCTCTTACTTACTACTTGTACCGTACATAGAATTGCTAGAGTAGAATTACAGTACTTATAACAGCATTAGTTAGATATTGTCACCTGCTTCCACTTTGCTACCCCTTGTTGTCCTCCGCTTCGTCCTCCCGCTCGGTGCCTAGGAGCTGCGGGGCGAGGTGCGGAGGAAACGACTTAGTCTTTTTGACTAATGGTCGGTGACCAACTATTTTTAGGAGCCCTTGGAGATGGAGCACCAGCACGTCGAGGAGGCAGGACATGAGGAGCAGATACCGCTTCAGCAGGCTACTACCACTACTGTGCGTCCTCAGGTGGGACGAGTCTTGATGTTCTAGTGTATCTTCCGCATTTATGATTTTGTGTGAGAGAGATTTGATGTACTGGGCATAAGCCCTTTTTACTCTTTCTTCTGTACTATTCTGTGGACTATTGATGTACTATTCATTTCTTTTACATGATTGTATTGTGACTTGTGGACTGATGGCATTTATTTACAGTTTACTTCTTTCTTCTCATGTTGGCCTACAGGTTTATGATCGTACTAGCCGACAGGATCGGCGTGTTGCGGTGTCGACTAACCCGTGAGTTAGTGCCACCGTAAGACGGCGGTTCTGGGCATAAGATCCGGTAGCCCTCCTTGGTAAGGGGGAGGGGGATCCTACAAACTGGTATCACTTGAACAACGATCATATGAGAAAGAAGTCCACAACATGGGACCACCCCCGCCCGAGCATTAGTTTGCGGACAAACTATGCAGCGCAAGCAGTGGTGTACCCATGTGTAAAGTCACATAAATGGTCCACAAAGTACAATATTTTAGGCCAACTTTGCTTTAACCTCACCTTTATGCAACCTCCACAGGTCGCAGCGCCGCAAAATGTGGCTCCTCCCCCTCCAGCTGCCACTCCATTCCTACATACGGAGATGGGGCAGACCCTGACGGCGATTTTGGATGCCTTTAGAGCCCAGCAAGTCCCGGCTCCACAGCCAAATCCGGGGTCGAGCTGGCTGAGTGCATTCAAGAGCCTGTCCCCACCGACGTACCGCGGGACAGAGGATGCGGTGAAGACAGAAGAATGGCTAGAGGCCATACACGAGATCTTAGCGGGCATCAGCTGCCCAGTCGGCCAGGCAGTACCTCTAGCCACCTCTATGCTAGAGGCCCACGCGAAGAGATGGTGTAAGTCAGTCCGGGAGTCTACCTATGCGGACTTTGAGCTGTCAGAGATATCTTGGGAAGTGTTTGGCGATGTGTTTCTGGAGCACTTCGTCTCTGCTACGGACAGAGATGCTTTGGAGGAGAGGTTTTTGAACCTCAAGCAGGGGACCAGATCAGTGATAAAGTACCAGAGAGAGTTCTCCCACTTGGCCAGGTTCGCGGGGATTCAGGACACCGACGATAGGAGGTATGCAAAGAGGTTCTACCGGGGCCTCAGGGATGATCTGAGGCAGGCTCTGTTATTCATTTCTCATGGCACATCCAGGCAGATCATCGAGATGGCGAAGAAGCTGGAGGCTGACCAGCTGATGGTGCGAGCCGGAGGGAAGAGACCATTTGATGGATCGACATCAGGTGAGAGCAGTAGGGGCTCTCAGAGAGGCAGGACCATTGGATACAGGAGGGGTGGGGGACGTCGTCGTCCCAACTTCAGGCAGGAGCAGGGGCCTCCTCCAGCATTGGCTCCCCCACCTCTACAGATACATGATCCGAGGAGACAGGATGACCGAGGCCACCGACAAGTGGTTTGTTACGGATGCCGCCAGCCTGGGCACATCAGGTCGGAGTGCCCGCACCGATTCCACCCCCCTCCTCCTCCTCCACCTCCAGTGGCCCCTGTACAGAAGGGCCGAGGACGAGGCCGAGGACGAGGCCGAGGTCGGGGATATCATGGCAGGAGGCGCGAGCAGGAGCAGATATACGCCTTGGACCTCACAGAGCCGAGGAATCCCGAGGAGGTTATTACAAGTACTTGAAGTTAATTATGAATTTTCTTGGATTTCCAATGATATATATTTAGTACCTGGAACTATAGGATAACAATTAACTTTCACATAAACAAACCTCAGGCATAGTCATGATCAGCGGCAAGCCCGCTCATACTCTTTTCGACACGGGTGCTTCACACTCGTTCGTATCCGAGGCCTTCATCGACGGACTCGAAGGCGTGGAGAGGTTCCCTGGACTAGAGATGAGGGTACGTCTACCCTATGTGTCGGAGCTGCGGACCACTGCATATTGTGATATGGAGGCCGAGATTGGCGGCAAGGCATTTGAGGCGCCGGCGACTATTCTGAAGCTGCAGGACTTTGACTTGATCTTGGGCATGGCCTGGTTGCACCAGAATCATGCCCAGATAGATTGTCCGTCCAGGAGGATCACGCTGAGACATGGCGACTCCCATGTTATCGTTGAAGGTATCCAGACTATTTGCCACCTACTGTTATCTTCTGTACAGGCTGTGAAGGCCCATGAGCAGGGTGAAGAAGTTTATCTTATCTGCTTCGAGATGGTGGGGACAGAGGCGACTATCTCAGATATTCCGGTGGTTCGGGATTTCTCCGACGTATTCCGGAGAAATTGCCCGGGCTACCGCCTGCTAGAGACTTGGATTTCAGGATTCAGCTAGTGCCGGGAGCGAAGCCGGTGTCCCGAGCACCCTACAGGATGGCTCCTAGAGAGTTAGCAGAGTTCAGGACTCAACTGCAGGAGCTAGTCGAGTTAGGATTTGTATGACCCAGTTCATCGCCTTGGGGAGCACCGGTTCTTTTCGTGAAGAAGAAGGACGGATCACTTCGATTATGTATAGATTACCGGGAGCTGAACCGGTTGACAGTCTGAAACACCTATCCTCTGCCTCGGATAGATGAGTTATTTGACCAGCTACAGGGAGCATTCTGGTTCTCCAAGTTAGATTTGCGATCCGGCTATTATCAGCTCCGTATCAGGGAAGAAGACATACCGAAGACGGCTTTCAGTTCGCGCTATGATTATACGAATTCACGGTGATGCCTTTTGGGCTCACGAATGCTCCTGCTGCATTCATGAGTCTGATGAACCGTGTTTTCGAGCCTTTCTTAGATCGCTTCGTGATAGTATTCATCGACGACATCCTTATTTATTCTCGGACTCAGGAGGAGCATACAGAGCACTTGGCACAGATCTTGCAGAGGCTGAGGGAGACCCAGATGTACGCAAAATTTTCAAAGTGCCAGTTCTGGTTGCAGGAGGTGGCATTCCTGGGGCACACGATCAGTGGGGCTGGGTTAGCAGTGGACCCGGCCAATATAGAGACAGTGAGGGATTGGCCACGGCCGAAGACCGCATCTGACATCCGTAGTTTCTTGGGACTAGCAGGCTATTACCGCAAGTTCGTGGAGGGGTTCTCAAGGATAGCACTCCCCTCACGTCCTTGACGAAGAAGGACACAGATTTTGTTTGGTCAGAGCGGTGTGAGACGGCTTTTCAGGAGCTGAAGGACCGACTCATCTCATCCCCCATTCTTGCGCTTCCATCAGGGAGCGAAGGATTCCAGATCTACACGGACGCCTCTTACCAGGGGATGGGTGCGGTCCTGATGCAGCATGGACACGTTATTGCTTATGCTTCGAGACAGTTGAAGAAGCATGAGCATAACTATCCAGTACATGATCTAGAGCTCGGGGCTGTGGTTTTCGCCCTAAAGATATGGAGGCATTACTTATATGGGATTCATTGTGACATCTTTTCAGATCACAAGAATCTCAAGTATATCGATACGCAGAAGGACCTAAACCTGAGACAGAGGAGGTGGCTGGAGTTCCTCTGTGATTATGATTACAAGATCCACTATCACCCGGGGAAAGCGAACACGGTTGCAGATGCTTTGAGCAGGAGGGCCGACACTTCTGGACCGGAGCCCCGATTGATGTCTATTGAGCTGCTACAGATGATGGAGGACATGCACATTACCATGGTGTCCGAGACGAGCCAGTTGTATATAGAGAGTATTTGAGCTCGGTGATCAGTGGCGATGATATACAGGAGCGCATCCGAGCACATCAGAGGCTGGATGCTGCGTTACAGCCGATTTTCAGTGCCCTAGAGAGGGGCAAGGTCGAGGACTACACACTACAGGATGATCTTCTTCGGTTCCGTGGGCGCATCTACATACCAGCAGGAGGCAGTATCCGGGAGGACATACTCAGAGAGGCACATTGCTCGAGATATTCAGTGCACCCCGGCATCACCAAGATGTGGGCAGATTTGCGGAGGTCTATGTATTGGCCCAGGATGAAGAGGGAGATCACGGATTTTGTGACCCATTGCGAGACCTGCCAGCGTGTGAAGGCGGAATGCAAGAGCCCAGGAGGTTTACTACAGCCACTGCCAGTTCCAGAGTGGAAGTTCGAGGACATTGCTATGGACTTTGTACACGGGTTGCCTCGCTCCCACTCTGGGCATGATTCCATATGGGTTATAGTGGATAGATTGACCAAGGTAGCGCGGTTTATTCCAGTTCGAAAGGATGCCCAGTTGCAGTTCTGGTGAGACTATTTGTGGAGCAGTACGTCAGATATCATGGTATCCCCAGGACTATTGTTTCGGACCGTGATGGTCGGTTCACTTCGAGCGAGTGGAGGGCCGTGCATGCTTATTTGGGATCTCGGCTTACTTATAGTACCGCCTTCCACCCGCAGACCGACGGACAGACCGAGCGGACCATACGGACCATGGAGGACCTGCTCAGATTATGCATATTAGATACGGGGAGGCCTTGGGAGAGGCTGCTACCATTGATTGAGTTCTCGTATAATAACAGCCACCAGGCTAGCATCAGGATGGCTCCATACGAGGCACTTTATGGGAGGAGATGCCGGACACCGCTATCATGGGTACAGGATGTGGATACCAGGGCTCTTGGATCTGATTATATAGAGGACACTGAGGCTCAGATTCGATTGATCAGAGATCGGCTACTAGAGGCCCAGAGCAGGCAGGAAAAGTATTATGATGCTCGGCACCGGAAGGTGGAGTTCCAGGTTGGAGACAGGGTATTCTTGAAGATACGTCCAGTACACGGTTTTTCTCGGGTGCGGAGGCACAAGAAGCTCAGTCCACGATACATGGGGCCCTACCTGATCCTGGAGCGGATCGGCCCCTTGGCTTACCGACTGCAGCTGCCACCGGAGTTGGGTGCATTACATGACGTCTTTCATGTCTCTTCCTTGCGAAGAGCTCTCCTTCGGCCGGAGCAGCACATTACTACTACAGCCGGACCGGTAGAGCCCGACAGATCAGTGAGATTGGAGCCCATCCGGATTGACGACACAGCCATTCGAGTGTTGCGGAAGAAGAAGGTCCCTCTTGTGAAGGTGCTGTGGTCCAACCATGGATGGGAGGAGCACACTTGGGAGCCGAGGGATCTGATGTTGGAGCAACACCCGGAGCTATTCGCATCAGGTACATTTAAGTTATGCCTTTAAAATTCTTGATGATTCTTGCAAATAGAACCCCGTAGACCCGAACTTAAATTTCGGGGACGAAATTATTTTCTTGTTTATTGGAATTTGTAACATCCCATGTTACTTCTGGACCCCTCAACTTAGATTGGGTTAGGCATGGGGAGAGACCTAAGGAGATCAACTAGGATTGACCCTAAGTAGTGGGAGGTAGCCATGTGGAGCCCACTATAGGACCAGTCAAACTAGGTCAAACTAGCCTAATTAGGGACCCTAGCCCCACCATGACCCCACCACATTGCCCTAACCCTAAAAACAATCTAAGTGGACCCTAGGGTATGTCACTGGGTCAACATTTTGACCCCAATTGACCAAAGTCAACCTTGGGCTTAATTTGGTCAAACCCACACTCATAGGCCTAATTAACCTAAGTGGGGCACCCCTTGACCCAAACTTAGTTGGGTGGTGCCACTAGACCCACTTCCACCAAGTGGGGTCATTCCACCCTCCATGGTTGACCAGTCAACCTTAAAAGTCAATTTGGTCAACAATTTGACCTAAAGAGAGAAAATGAAGGCCAAGCCATTTCCCCTTGGACCAAGCCCACTAAAATTGGCCCAAAGTCAGCCCAAGTGAACAAGACCAGTCCTACCCCTCTAAATCAGGAGAGAGAATACATGCAAGGGGGTAAAATTGGAATTTTGGGAGAAGAGGAGAGAGAAAAGGGAATGAAGCAAATTTTGGCCACATGGCCACCCCATCAGCTGGTTTGGGCTGCCCAAGACCAGGTGGCTGACCTCCCCTCTTTAATTCCAGCAGGAAACCAGGGCTGTGAGCCACATGGCAGCTGGGTGAACTCTCCAAAGCTCAAAACCGAGCTAACATTCGAGTTATCTCCACTTATAGGCCACCTCAGTCCAAACAAACCTCACCATTAGTTCCAGAAGGCTGAAAGGAGTGGAGTTCGACTGTTTAACCATGGAGAACGGTGGAGATTTGAGCTTTCGGGGTGGAGCTCGCCGGCGCACCACCACCACAGCAAACCGCCGCCTGACCCGCAGCCAAGCCCCGATTCAGGTGCGTTTCACTTCACCTCTACCCGTACTAGCTTCTTAGATCAAATAGGCGAGATATCGGGCTCAATTGAGCCCGATGCCATATGAGAAAATCGAGAGAATTCCAAGTTTCTGAAACCGCTCGGGATCGCCGTTGCCGCCGTCTCCCGCCGCCCCATCGCCGGGAAATGATAGCCACCACCACCGTGAAGGTGATGGCACCGTTGGCCGGAGGTGGCGACGTCTCAGCTGGCCGGAAACCGCCGGCAAAATCGCTCCAGGTCGGCTCGATCTCAGCCGTTGGCTGGAGGTAGACGATGACCAGATCCCGTTGGATCTTACTTCAAGATTCGTGCTACATAATAAATGATTCATTTTAATTAATGTATTGAATAGTAACATTTCTGTCACACTTTTTCAGTCACCTTGCATGTTAAATATATGCCTCTTAGAGGCATTTCCAGACCTTAGACCCTTAATGAAAAATGTAGCCTAGGGTATTACCTTTAATATGCCACCCTAAACTTACATTTTGGTGTAGTGTACAGTCTTGTAGGACATTTCTCCTAGGACTGGTCCTAGACTAGGGCAGAAATTATATTGGATGCCCTGGTCTCAATATTAGTCATCATGGCCCCAAATTTTGGGCACATGCATGATTAGGACATACTTAGCTCCTGCCAAAATATAGGAATTTGTAGAGAAGAGTTTCCTATAGTTTTTGGTAAAATATCAAAATATAAATAAATGACATATATGGAGTTCTACTCCTCCCCATGGCCCCATATTTTGGTGGTGGGTCAGTGGGGTCATCCTTGGTGCATGATAAAATTTTCAGCACCTTGGGTTCATTGCATGTTGGGGAAATCCACTTGCATGTGCTAGCTATGTTTAGCCTTGTGTGCAAATAGCAACAATGCCAATTGGTGTATTTAGCACAATGGTGACATGCAAGAGTCATGAAATTATTTACAGTGGTTCATTAGGGTAAATTTCATCCCTCAAACTAATGATGGAATTTTTGGAATCAAAATTCCATTTATTGGAATTTATTTTAAATATAGCTATTTTGGAGATAAAATTGGAAAATAGGATTTATTCAAGTACAAATCCAAACAACTTTGCCAAGGCATAGATAACATCACATTTGACTTAGAAAAAATATGATTTCTCTGTTTTGAAGAACGTTTGGAGTAGATACCCTAAATTCCCCATTTTACCCTTATTTTGTAAATTCTTGAAATGATGGATTTATACCTCTGAAAAATTTGGAAATTATTCTACTGTCATAAAATGTTATTATGAGTCTTGCACAAATTTCTCAGAATTTAATGGATGCATTATTTGTGTTAAATTAGTATAATGGCATTTTGGTAAATATCTTATAATGGAATCCTATAGGCCATCTTACATTAAATGTTGATGATTCTCTGCCAATAGTCATAAATTAGTGTCCTAAAAGCTCTGTAATTTTTCTGGAATTTTTGTGTACAAAATGCCTATACATCATTTGAAAAATAGAATTTTTGTGGAATTGATATTAAATTGAAAATGATAATAAATAATTTAAGGAAAATTATGAAATTCTGTAGGCAGTAATATTTGTCAATATACATCTCAGGAAAAATTACCTAGGTCAGTGGATACTTAATCAAACTACTTCATGTGTAAAGTGACCTAGCATTTGAATTAAAAGAATTAATTAAAGGACTATTTGGCCAAGGAAAATTATGAGAATTCTTAGGGTAGTTCCCTTAGTTCATAACACCTTAGGATAAATATTTAGAGGCAAGATGCCTTAAGGTTTGGAAGATCCCATTTTTAGGGTAATCATAGGTCATGGTCTGCATATAACACAAATAGGTCTTGCCTTAGGTGATTACCAGGGGAGTGATTATCGGCAGAAATAAGAGAGAGTTCAACATGAGTAACCCTGGTGGGTAGAGTTGTCTTAGTGAGGGATTAAAAGTGCAAGTCTTAGCTAGCAACTGGAGCGGGGATCGGCGGAAGACCGTCGGTTTCCCGGTAATACCTTAAGTCACTAGGGTTATACTAAAGCAATAAGGAGAGCTGGGGAGATACATGGGTAGCCATAAACTAAAATAAATATCCTTGCGAAAGGGAACGCTGGGCGTAATCCCAACACAGTTCCTAGTGCCCCTTGAGAGCCCTTCACAGGGAATACCGGGGGCAGTCCTGAGATTAACCTTAAATCTCTAAGTATAATAAACTGTAGATAAGAGTAGTATAATAGGTTAGGACATTGTCGTACCTTCTCGCCCGTGTGGGGTTGGAGAGATTCATGATATATGCTCACCCGTTTTGGGGTTTGAGGGAGTTGGCATAAAGGCACTGATGTGCGTTCTCACCTGGGTTTGGGTTTGAGGGATTCAGGACGGGTTTTGGTCCTGCGAGCGGAAGGCTCGGTATGAATTACTTGCATGTGCATAAATATCGTAGCGGGGCATGCGGTACTGGCTGTTCGTCACACCGATGGCAGTACGGTGCACCAGGCGGTTGTGGGAGTTACAGGGGCCAGTGGGTTGTTTTACACTGCGGTCTGGAGGACGACCCCCGATAACACACATCCGACCCAACAAGACTGACGGGTTTGTCAGCAAAGTATGTACGCGAGACTCTAGAGTGCACCTTGGACGTGTACAGAGGCGTATGAGAGGGGTCTAAGGCTTGGTAGTGTGCATACCGGTCTAGAAGCGGAGACGCCCGCTCCGCTGCTGCCGTAGCCACAGCGGTGGTACCCGAGAGTGATGCTAGCTCTCAAAAAGTGGGAACTAAAGGTCTGTGATCATAGAGTCGTTGTGTGTGAGTTGCACTTGCCTGCGCATAAAAATTGTTTCATATCATTCATTCATATTAGGTCATACGCTTCATAGATCCTTATCATATAAATTAGTATGGGCTCTTTTATATGATAAGTTAAATTTCCTGGAAACCCTAACTTATATATTTGTATGGGCATTTATATAAGTTAGGGTATGTTTGTGATGATAGCATAGTGGTAGCTTAGCTTATTTACTTGTACTTACTACTGCTTCTTTGCTTTTCTTTACTGCACTGCTCTTACTTACTACTTGTACCGTACATAGAATTGCTAGAGTAGAATTATAGTACTTATAACAGCATTAGTTAGATATTGTCACCTGCTTCCACTTTGCTACCCCTTGTTGTCCTCCGCTTCGTCCTCCCGCTCGGTGCCTAGGAGCTGCGGGGCGAGGTGCGGAGGAAACGACTTAGTCTTTTTGACTAATGGTCGGTGACCAACTATTTTTAGGAGCCCGTGGAGATGGAGCACCAGCACGTCGAGGAGGCAGGACATGAGGAGCAGATACCGCTTCAGCAGGCTACTACCACTACTGTGCGTCCTCAGGTGGGACGAGTCTTGATGTTCTAGTGTAGCTTCCGCATTTATGATTTTGTGAGAGAGAGATTTGATGTACTGGGCATAAGCCCTTTTTACTCTTTCTTCTGTACTATTCTGTGGACTATTGATGTACTATTCATTTCTTTTACATGATGGTACTGTGACTTGTGGACTGATGGCATTTATTTACAGTTTACTTCTTTCTTCTCATGTTGGCCTACAGGTTTATGATCGTACTAGCCGGCAGGATCGGCGTGTTGCGGTGTCGACTAACCCGTGAGTTAGTGCCACCGTAAGACGGCGGTTCTGGGCATAAGATCCGGTAGCCCTCCTTGGTAAGGGGGAGGGGGATCTTACACGAAAAACATAAAGAAATAATCGGGGGAGTGATCCCGGTTTCAGTCCCCAAAGGCTGAGGAAGAAAAATATCGTCAGCATTGTCGACAATGCTACAAGGCTCGGTCGGATCCATAGAGGCCTCCACCAAGACTTGGACTTCCTCCTTTGGTATCGAGGGTGAAACCTCGACACTAGGAAGGTTGTCCTCCTCCATGGGAGTGGAAACAATCCATGTATCACAAGCCTCAACATGTGTTGCATCGTCGAAAATGTCGTCAGAGACGACTGAAGTAGAATGCATAGAAGGCGGAAGAACTTTGCTTGGATAAACGTCAAGCGCAGCTTCCTCACAAAGAATCGGCTCCACGCTTAGAGATGTATGCACAGGAGAGATAGGCTCAGCCACGTCGAAGCCTAGATCAGCCACACATCTAGCGGTTGTGTCCACATCATTCCCTTCAACAAATGAAGGTGACAGGGATACATAACCAATGATGAAGGTGTGCCACCAAGGGTAGGATTTGGGATGATCCGGATGTCCGGCTCATCATCCTCTTCCATAACACGGAGGTACTCGGCACAATCCTTCAGGACATAATCTGTTCTACGACAATACAAACACTTTCTCACATTACTCTGCAGTCCTTGTGGGGACAGAGAGGAATAAGAGAGCGGTGTATGAGCGAGGACGATTGACTATAAGCTCGGGGCACAGTGTTTGAAGAGCCGTACGGATACAACATCTCATGCATTGTGCGCTGAGGCTTATGCTCAATATCTCTCGTAGGACATTCATGACTAGCGTGGGAAGGCTTTCCACACCAACGACATTGGGCATACGAATATCCCCACATGGTGTCGAAACAGCAGATTCAAAATAAATTGTGCAAATTACTAAATCCAACAATATATTACTACAATTGCCTAAACAAATAAGAAAAAGGCAGGCAAAATAGAAATATAACAAAACAAAAGCGATTTACAAAGGAAATGGAAAGCAATCTCACGTCTTCCTCTCCAGAAACTCACACAACTGTGTTCCCCGGCAACGGCGCAAAAAACTTGATACTAAAGATCACGGTAGTGAACCGGTCGCACAAGTAATATAAAATGGGCGAGTTTTCCCAATTATCGATCTCTCAAGGAACACAGTAAGGTGGAGTTAATTTCGTGGAGGACTTGAGATTGAAGTCCTTAGGGTCGGCGATAACGATGGGGGTTTTGATTGGTGCGATAAAAAGAAAGTAAAAATCTAACAACTACTCCTATGCAATGTCGCTATGCGATGCTTTGCCAGGCGGGATGGAAGACTAGTCGGGCCGCTATGCACCAAATCGCTGGGCGGATGGACGAGTAGGCTTGCTGATGAGGTGGTTAGAATGGCGGAATGAGGGTCGTGAGCACCTCTTCACTATACACGCCACTAGCAATTGCTAGTGCGATAAGGGCAGATGGATGGTGGATGAAATATGGCGCTCCTCGAGCAACTAAAGCGTAAAAAAATACAGAATCACATAGACATGAATGTAATAAAGTTTACATCTAAAGTGCAACAACATACATAAATATAAATGAAGTTTTAACACACATATACAACAATAAAGGAAGAACAAGTCAAGAGATCGACCTAATCCGAAGTCTTGCTGAGGAT
This sequence comes from Platanthera guangdongensis, assembly GCA_039583875.1. NCBI lineage: Eukaryota > Viridiplantae > Streptophyta > Magnoliopsida > Asparagales > Orchidaceae > Platanthera > Platanthera guangdongensis. Next base: position 90,385,442 of record CM077147.1, read on the forward strand.
TCACGGTTGGAATCGTCGAGCTGTCAATCCGCGTCCAAGCTCGGTCCTCAACTACGTCCGGGGTAGAGAAGGGCTGTCACCACCTTCCAATGGCCGGTCTTCTTCGTGTCACGATAGCGGATGAAAGTTGCAAGCTTCCCTTTGCTTGATGGCTATGGCGTTGAAGCTTGAAATGAACCCAAGAGATGATGGAGGAGGCCGAGAGGAAGCTCCAGCTTGGATTTGGTGGTGAACGCTTGCCCGGAGCACCTCCCTAGGTTGGAAGATGATGAAAAACGGCGGAGAAGGCAAAAAATGGCGGAGAAATGTCGAGCGATCCGAATTATTCCGAATTAGAGCGAGACCTGTGATATTTATACAAAGTAGAATTGAACAATGCGCACGATCACAGGCGCACGACCGGTGGTCGTGCGCACTATGTCCAGTGATCATGCGCACTGGCATGGCAGATTAGGAAGAAGAACTGGGATAACGCGCACGAGCTGTAGCGCACGACCACCGATCGTGCGCACTAAGTTCAATGGTCGTGCGATTACCCCAAACAGGACTCCAGGAAAAGAGGAATCAATACACATGATCAGTGACGCACGACCACTGGTCGTGCGCACTATGTCCAGTGGTCGTGCGATTACCCCAGGCAGATTTTGGAAATCAGGGTACATTGTGCACGATCATCGGCGCACGACCAGTGGTCATGCGCACAATATCCGATGATCGTGCGCAGTATTCCTACTTCAAAACATCCCCGGAACATGCACATGACCCCTAAACCCAGCACTGATATGCGCAGACATTCTAGTCGATCACAAAAAGGGAGTACAAGTAATAAAAGAACAAAAACACACAACCACGGGCCAAAGTGTGCACTTCCTATGAAAATAAAGATAAGATGAAATATATACGATAACGAACTAAAAGCGAAGTGCAAGCGAAGGAAAACAAGCTTAGATGAGTCCGAAAATAGGTATAAAAATGGACTCATCACGAGTCCACTTGGAGTGGGCTTGAGTTAGCCATTTAGGCTAGTTTGACCATCTTGACCCAATAGTTGACTTTGGTCAAATTAGCCACTAGGGCTAGCCTCAATGGATCCTTTGTGACCCATGGGACTCCCCTAAAGTCTACAAGCACTTGGGTAGGGTCCACTTGCACACTGTAGGTCACTTGCCCCTTAGTTTGGGCACTTTGACCAGTTTAGGGCTAGGGTTGACTTGAGTCAACTTTAGCTCTAGAGTTGACCCCAATGACTCCTTGGTGACCCATTGACCTTACCCCAGGGTTAGGAGAGCATGGGTGGGGTCTACTTGGCTAGGGAATGGTCAATTGACCATAAGTAGGTTAGTTTGACCAATTTAGGGTCACAGATGACTTTGGTCAACTTAACCACTATGACTACCCTCCTTGGGTCCTCAGTGACCCATTAGCCCCACTTTAGGTCTATGAATACCATGGAATGGTTGGTTGGGCTTACTAGGGCACACTGTCCTTGGTTAGGGCACCTTGCCCACTTTAGGCCTATGGTGGTTCTAGGTCAACTGGGCCACCCTAGGTCGACTTCCAATGGACCCTTAGGGCTATAATGAACCTCACAATGGATTGATGAGACCATGGTGGGGTCTTGAAGTCTTGATGAAGACCCTTGATCATCTTAAACCAAGGTTCAGAAATCTACTATTTGCAGACCATATAACCCAACCACCTTTATTCCCAAGTCCACTTGGTCTTCTTGGGCTTACTTTGGTTTTGTCATGACCTAGTCATGACAAAACCACTCCCAGGGGTCTAGTTGTTTGAGGGATGTTACACTTCCTTCTCTTTGAGGTGGTGAACCTCAATATGAACCCTCGTCGCAGGTCTTCGAAGCAGTAAATGGAGCTGGCCGGCAACTGATGAAACCACTCCCTCGCCTTCTACATGAGGGTGATGGCGAAGAGTTGACATGTGAACCCATCTGACATATACCATATCGAGACCACGTCCTCAAACCACTGGACGTGCTGGACCAGGTCTCCCTTCCCGGTGTAGTAATACATTTCGGGTTCCCTGAACCCCTATGGAACTGGGGCGGAAGAGACCAGCTCGCTAAAGGGGTTGTCTCCCCCTACTGGGCGAGACGGAGGATCCCACGTGCCCATGTCGCCGAACCGGCCTCCGCCTGCCGAGTCGGGGAAAAGCACACGCCCGGGGAGCTTGCATCCCCTTCCTTCTTTGGTGACATCCTTCCTAGCTCGCCTGCCGGGAGCGTCCTATCCCAGAGACGGGGCAGCAGCAATTGGAATAGCTGGAGTCAAGCACTCGGCCCACATGCCGAGTGCGAACTTGATGAGCATGAGTACCTCATTCCTGAAGTCTTCAAATATTCCCACTGTGGCTAGGGGTGGCGGGGGCGGAGAGTTGAACCTGTCTGAGCCTTGTCCTCCCGTCATCGAGCCTGCTGGAAATTTTCTGTGCTGACCACTTGTTGAAAATTATGAAGTGACAGTGGGTGAATGGAGTACTTAGGCAACCTATCGTGGCGGACTACGCGGACAGGCTTGGCGGACAGCTAGGTCAGTAGGCATGTTGCAGACGTTTTGTCCTATAGTGTCCTGAGCGGTCTGTGCGCGCAGACTACACAAACAAAAGCGGCGGTTAGCCAGAGCAGCTTGTGCTCAGCAAGCAGTTGGATCCCAGAAGCTAATCGGGCAGATAGAAACTCTATCTGTGGAGTCCGACAAGAAGTGTACTGTTGGGTACATTGGAAAATGTGTACCAGATTTGAAGAAGCCTCACTCTACTCAATGATATGCATCAAGGTGTATTTGATGTGTTTTAAGTTTATATGTGCAGGTTAAGTAATTGCAGGAAATGCAGAAAAATTTCTAAGTCCATGTGTCGACACCTAGAGAAGTAGTGTTGACACTTATGAAGGCTTGTGTCAACACTGAAGACAAGCAGTGTTGACACTTGGAGTTAGCTGTGTCGACACCAGGAAAGGCTTTGTCAACACCAGAAGGAATTGTGTCGACACCGGAGGCAGTCTCGACACACAGAGAAGCAAAGTCAACATCAACTGTGTCGACACCAAAAGACAGTGTCGACACATAGAAATAGCTAGTCGACATCAACTGTGTCGACACATAGGACTTGTGTCGACACACAGCAGAGTTTCAACAAAGTTAAAAAGAAGAAGTATTTGTGTCGACACACTGAGGCAGTGTCGACACCTATAAGATCTTGTCGACAACAAATGTGTCGACACACAGGACTTGTGTCGACACATGACAGAATTTAAACAAAGTAAATTTGTATGAAGAATAGAAGTGACTGTGTCGACACCACAAAGGCATGTGTCGACAAATTCAACAGAAGGCTGTGTCGAGTAGCAGTATCAACAATAGAAGAGATGTGTCGACACCACCAAGGCTTGTGTCGACACTTACTTCACTTGTGTCGACACTTAGTCTACTTGTGACGACACATGATGAAGTCCAGTCTTGACACTTTCAGACAGAGACAGTATTTTTAAGAAGTGACTGGATGACTTGATAGCTGCCATTTCCAACCAGTCAACTATTACTGTCAGAGTTGTCAGTAGTTTGTTAGAAATCGGTTCAGCCGGTTACCATGGAGGAAGACTATATAAAGGCCTTCTCCTTCAATAGAAAGGTATTGATCAATTACAATAAAGATTGAAGATCTACACAGATATCGATCAACACAAAAAGAAGAAGACCTTCGACAGAAGATCTAAGAAGTTGGAGAGAGAGAGCTCCTTCTAAGAAGAGCAGTTGCTGAACCAGGCAGCCAAGAAATATTCAGATCGAGATCTGAATCTAAAGTCAGAAGCTTATTGAAGATCAACTTATCAAGAGATTCAACCCTACTGAGTTCAGATTCAAGAAGCTTTGAAGAAAGCTAAAAGAGGTTGATCTCTGCCATTAAGTTCTTCCAATAACTGATCAAGAAGCTCTCCATCTCTTCTCACTATCTGGGTGGTGGTTAATTACTTTGTAAACACTATTTTCTGGAGGATCTATTCTAGATCTGAGTTATATTCCTATTATATAAAGGCTGAGTGTAGGAGAATATTTTCTCTGAGTGGTAGGGCTGTGAGCCTAAGGTGTAGGAGATTGTGATCTCTGAGTGTAGGCCTTGTTGAAGGCTGAGGTAGGGTTGTTGGCCTGAGTTGTACGAGTGTGGATACACTCTGAGTTGTAGGAACCTGGTTTGGGTTCTGAGCTATAAGACCTGACGATCTGAGGTGAAGTGCAGAAGTTAGGCTGAATCTAGTACACTGCTAGATAGGCGAAGGGGGAAAGTGGATGTACCCAGATCTTGGGGAACCACTATAAATAATGTGTGCACTTTGTGATTGATTGTTTCTGTGCTTGATGTGCTGTGTTAGCAGTAAAATTTGCAGTTTATTATTAGTTAACTGAACAGTTTTTCTGCCTTAAAAGAAAAACAGGAATTACACCTATTCACCCCCCCCCCCACACCTATAGGTGGTTAGGCATTAATTCTTTCAAGTGGTATCAGAGGGAGGTTGCTCAAAGAAGGACATAACAGTCTGAGTGAGATCCTTGAGGTAGAATAAAGAATCAAGAAAATGGGTTCAGGTGAAAATCATAAGGAGCTGGGTTCTATGAAATTACCCATATGCAGAAAGGAAATATTTGGCATCTGGAAAGAAAGGGACATGATGTTTATGGAGGCTTCTGATCTGAGGATCTATATTACAGTTAAGGAAGGTCCATATGTTAATATAAAGATATCAATTCTGGATGCAAACTAAAGAATTCCCAAGGATTATTCAGAGATGACCAAGGATGAGATCATCTTGACCACTATGGATAAGAGAGCCCAGAACATCATAGTAAGTGCCATTGATGATGCAACCTTTTAGAATTTGATTCACTGCAAGACCTCCAAGGAAATGTGTGATACTTTAATAGTTTTCATGGAGGGTTCTGAAGAAGTAAGACAATATAGAAAATCTATGCTAAACCAGGAATATGATAGTTTCTGAAAGAAATAGTGCCTAAACACCTAGAGGGGGTGGGGTGAATAGGTGCACTTAATCTTTTTAACTTTAAAGGCAGAAACACTGAATTATTAGACCTGTTTATGTAATTATCTACAGCAATTCAGCACAGATAACACAGCAATCACAGAATTAATCACACACAGAGTACACGCTAATTTTTATAGTGGTTCCCCAAGGTCTGGGTACATCCACTTTCCTCAGATCCTCAGATCTTACAACTCAGATTCGGCCTAACTTCTCCACTTCTCCTCAGATCCTCAGATCTTACAACTCAGAACCCCAAACAGGTTCCTAAAACTCAGAGTGATCCCACTCCTACAACTCAGGCATAAAGCCCTACCACTCAGTCTTCAACAAGACCTACACTCAGGCACAACAGCCCTACCTCAGCCTTCAACAAGGCCTACACTCAGAGAAATGATTCTCCTACACTCAGGCTCACAGGACCTACCTCAGCCTTTATAGATTTAGGCTTACAATTCAGATCTATACAAGATCCTAGAAAAATTAGAAAATACAAAGTATATAACCACAACTCTGATAGAGAGAGATGAGTTGACTAGCTTCTTGATGAGTTCTTGGAAGAACTTGGCTGAGATCAACCTCCCTTGGCTTTCTTCAAAGCTTCTTGAATTAGAACACAGTAGGGTTGAATCTCTATGCAGATGATCTTCAATCAACTGCTGACTTGAGATTCAGATCTCAATTTGAATCTAACTTAGCAGCCCGGTTCAGCAACTGCACTTCTTAGAAGGAGCTCTCTCTCTCCAACTTCTTAGATCTTCTGTTGAAGATCTTCTCTAGTTTTAATCTTCTGATTGATTACTTCACTTGTTGTTGTTGTGTGTCTCTCTGTTGATTCCTCATTCTATTGAAGGAGAAAGGTCTTTAAATAAGCTTTCTCCATGGTGATCGGCTGATCCGGTTTCTAACAACTTTCTGATGGCTTCTGACAGTTGCAGTTGACCGGTTGAAATGGAAGCTGTCAAGTCATCCAGTTACTTCTTGAAATCTCTGTCACTATCTGAAAGTGTCGAGACAGACAGTCTTTCTGTGTCGATACAAGTAGACTAAGTGTCGACACAAGTAGACTAAGTGTCGACACTAGCCTTCATGGTGTCGACACAACTCCTTGTGTTGTTGTAACATCTTCTCGACATTGCTTCTTCAGAATGTGTCGACAATGATCCTGTGTGTCGACACAAGCCTTCAGTTGAATGTGTCGACACTAGTTGAGTGTGTCGACACAAATACTTCTTCAATACTTAGTTGATTTCTGCTGTGTGTCGACACAACTCCTTTGTGTCGACACATCTTCTTGTGTTGAGACTTTGCTAAGTGTCGACACATTTCCTTTGTGTCGACACATTCCTTCATGTGTTGAAACTTTGTTGAGTGTCGACACATCTCCTTTGTGTTGACACTTGAACTTAAACTTTGTTGAAGTTTGCTGACTATTGACATAGCTTCCTGGTGTTGACACATGTACTTGAACTTTGTTAATGTTTGCTGAGTGTCGACACAGCCTCCTAGTGTCGACACTTTTGTTGTCGACAAAGTTTCTCTGGGTGTCGACACTGCTTCTAAGTGTCGACACTGATTATATAGACAATTCTTCACTGTGTATCGACACTGCCTGTATGTGTCGACACTTTTTTTTCTGGTGTCGACTCTGCCTTCCTGGTGTCGACACAATTACTCCAAGTGTCGACACAGCTTCTCTAGGTGTCGACACAATTACTCCAAGTGTCGACACAGCTTCTCTAGGTGTCGACACAAGCTTTCTTAAGTGTCGACACTTTTCCTCTTGGTGTCGACACATGAACTTAGAAACTTTTATGCTTTCCCTGCAATTACTTAACCTGCACAAATAAACTCAAAGCACATCAAATACATCTTGATGTATATCATTGAGTAGGGTGAGGCTTCTTCAAATCAGGTACATATATTCCAATGTACCCAACAATCTCCGCCTATTTGGAGAAGTCATAACCCTTAGTCAATGATATACGCCATACATAACAAATTCTCAGTATGATGTAAAACAGTATCATATGACAGGGAAAATATTAATCATGTATAAACAAAACATGTATAAATAATTATCTCAGAATAATTAATGTAATAGATTGAACATATAACATTGTTCTTACAACTCCAAACATTTTCATTAATCAAAAGTTTACATAGAGTTAAAAGCAGATGATTACAAATTGTAAACTTAAGAAAACTTCTATCTTATGGCTGCTCAGGCTCCTTGATAACAATCCCCTTTCCAGATTGAATCTTTGCTTGAAATGGAGCTTCATTTTCATTAACAGGCTTCTTCCCTTTGAGATATTTCTTTTTCAGCTCTTCAGCCTTTATCTTCTGCCTTTCAAAATAGTGATAAGGCTTAGGGAAATACTTGCTAGGCTCCTGTGTATTAGGCGGTAGCTTTCCCAGTTTACCCTTCCTTCTATATTGTACAATGGCCTCTTGCCTATTCTCATGTTTTCTCTACTGCAGGTCAGAATACCACTTGTCTCTATCCAGGACATTGTCCTTAGCAGCCTTCCAAGCAATCAATATGATATTCCTGGATGTGGGGCTCCATTGTTCAAAATCTGGCCTTAATTCAGCCTGCTCTCTGAATCTTTTCTTAGACAATTGAGTTTCTTGTTCTTTTAATAATGCTTCTTTCTCTTTGAGTACTGCCTCTAGAACAGGCTGTACTACTTTATCAAAGATAATATTCTGATTACCCTCAGGAGGACTGTACATAGACTGTACCTCCTGATGTATCATATTAAAATCTGCAGGAGGATATATCACTTGGGCCCCTTTAGCTTGCTATCCTCCAAAATATGCAGGATTTGTTCCAAAATCTGTCACATTGTCATCATCACATAAAGGTGGATATCCAAGGGTAGCTCTGATGAAGTTTGAAATCCATTTGGCATGATCAGAGCCGGCTTTGACTAGTACCCTCTCCCCTTTATGACTTCTCTCTTTATGTGATCCCTAAGATCATCTTTCTGGAATCTTATTTGAGCATTCAAATAGTTTACTCCATCCTTATAAAAAGTTTTGAACTACTGTAGCTGGGCAGAAATAGCTTTCTGAGAATCTTCAATGATAGTTTTCACAGTAGTAAGACTCTCCTGTAATTTCTTATCAAGTTCTTCTTTGGCAGTTGCACTTACTGCAGACTGTGCAGTAGCCATATTTTTCATTTCAGTTACAATGGCATTATGTGAAGCAGTGAGATTATCATTCATCCTTATCTGGTTTTCCAGGACATAGCCTTGTTTGAGTGCCAGATCATCAATCTGTTTCTTGAGATTCTCTTGATGAGTAGCCAGATAGACTACTGCATTTCCTCCTTTATGGAAGCAGTCAGTCATTTCCTTTTTGTTTTGATTCACTTCAAATCTTATATATTTGATGTCTTGTGATAGATCAAATTGCAGGGATTTATGCCCTTCATCCATATACTTTTCTAAAGCTTTTATTTGCTCATCTTGCTTAATCTGCAAAGCCACCATCAGTGAACTATAATCAGTAGATGGGGCAGGCTGTGGAGCAAGTGTCTGCAGTGCTTTCTTGTAGTTCTGCTTCTTCTCTTGAAGACTTGGAACTTCCTTTTCTTGGCTCTAGCAGCCTCTTCATCCTCTGAAGCAGAAGTGCTAGCAATATCTACTCAATCCTTAGGACTAGGAGGTAGTTCTTTCTCAGTCCTTTGTATTTGCTCAGCATCCTTTGGCTCCACAGTATCTTGTCTAGCAGTTCCCTCTACATTCTCCCCCTCAAGAGTGACTTTCTCCCCCTCAACAGCTGCTTTTTCCCCCTCTAAGTCAGTCTGTATTAGATCAGGGAATAGCTCCTCTAGAGTAAACACATGTTGAGGTTGGATTGGTGAATCTCTGTGCTCAGGAGCATCTAATACCTCTCTATCAGCAACTGATGTGTCCTCCATGACCACATCCTGGGGTTGACTATGTATCTGTGTGTGCTGATTAACATCAGGTAATGAATTAGTCAAAACTTCATCCTCAATAGTGAAATCTAATTGATTAATTTCAGTGATTACCTCTAGAATGGTTTGGGTAGCCCGTTCACTCTCTAATTGAGTTGGCTCTTCCACATGTAAAGGCTCCCCCTGGAGTGGATCCAGGTAAATTGGGCTAGATGATGGTAGCTCCCCCTGATTTTGTGCATCTTCTTGTCTTGCTGGTGACTGTCCAGCATTTCTAGTCTCTTCATCATCAGGACTAAAGACCACTTGCTCTTCAGAGCTGCTGGAGGATTCAGAAGTCACAATGGATTTCTTTTTCTTCTTATGTGGTGTGTCCTTTTCTGGAGTTGGCAATTATTTTGTCAACACTCTATCCCACCTAGAGATAATCCTTACATTCATTCTCCTCATGTGGTTTATCTTTAAACCAGCAGCTTGAGTCATCACCTCAGGAATACTTCCAGATAGGTATAGACTCAGAATTCTAGCCAGATTGGGTTTCTTCAGGCTCTCTTTTATCTTATCAAACATGACAGCAGACCAATCAGTATTAAGGTTGAAAATTATCCTTGTCATTATACGGAACATGTGAGCAGATATTCTATCATGCCCACCAGGCTTGCTCAGTATTACTTTTCCTACTATCTCAGATAGAAACTTTCCTTGTATGTTCATCCCTTTTCTGTTGAAAACTGATCCAATTTTCGAGTTTGAGTCTAATCCACACCATTTCAATGCCTCTCTAGTCTTAGAAGCAGATACATCTTCTTCCTCTTTTGTTCTTGGTAGTTGAAGTACCTTTCTTAGACTTTTCTGTGTGACCTTGACTTTTGTCCCATGGACTCTGGACTTAATCTTGAGTCCAGTATCATCAAGTGAAGCTGCACTCAAGAATTCAAGGACCTCCTTCTTCTAGATTTTGATAGGTTCTGATACAAGAGACTCTAGTCCAGTCTCGGCAATTAGGGTTACCACACCTTTGATTTCTGTTTCTGCGTCATCAAAGGCGTGACGCACAAGCTCATATCCTTCGTTAATGTTCTCTTCTAGCTTGGGCGCCATTAGGGTTTGAAGAAATTTTGAATTTAGAGAAGAGAGATGTCGACACACAAGTTTGGTCTCGAGACTAAGGTGAGCGTGTCAACAAATAATGGGGAAAACCTATTTATACCTTTCTAAAATTGAAGGTGAAAAGACGCGTCAAAATACTTAAATTGTGTCGACACTGTTGAAAAGTGTCGACACTTACTGCTAATATCTCGACAACTATGTGTCGACACAACTATAGTCGACAGAATATATGTGTCGACACTTATATATCTCAGCTCGACACTTTGTTGAGACTCTACTAGACTAATTCTGTGTAAATCTTAAGTGTCGACACCACCCTGGATGTGTCGACACCTACACTGCATGTGTCGACACTAATTCTCTGAAGTGTCGACACAGACTTTCTAGATATGTCGACACCATTTCTCTGAAATGTCGACACCACTTCTATGTGTCGACACAGACAACTCTGTGTGTCGACACCATTTTACTTAGCTAATTTTTGTAAACTATTCTAAGTTTATCATATCTAATTCAATTTTAAACTTATTGAATTTGGTTTCATCTAAGAGCTTAGTAAACATATCAGCTAACTGATTATCTGTCTTAACATACTTTAGAGAAATATCTTCTTTTTCAACATGTTCTCTTAGAAAATGGTATTTTATTTTTATGTGCTTAGTCCTACTATGGGAGACAAGATTATTTGCAATAGAAATGGCACTAGTAGAATCACAAAATAAAGGTGTTCTGCTTACTTGAATACCATAATCTTCTAGCTGGTGTTGTATCCATAGTAGTTGTGCATAGCAGCTTCCTGCAGCAACATACTCTGACTCAGCTGTGGAGATAGCCATACTAGTCTGCTTCTTGCTACTCCAAGACACCAGCCTTCCACCTAGAAATTGACAGGTTCCTGGGGTACTCTTTCTATCTTCCTTGCAGCCTGCAAAATCTGCATCTGAATAACCTGTCAGTTCAAAATCTCCATTCCTAGGATACCAAAGGCATAGATAAGGTGTGTCCTTAAGATATCTCAAAATTCTTTTGACTGCTGTCAAATGGGATTCTTTAGGGCAAGCTTGGTACCTAGCACAGACATATATAGCATACATGATATCTGGTCTACTAGTAGTCAAATATAGTAGGGAGCCAACTATCCCTCTATACAAAGTTTCATCTACAGGTTTACCTGCATCATCTTTGCTTAAAGACATTGTTGACCCCATAGGAGTTTTCATGGTAGTGGATGATTCCATACCATAATTCCTTATCAATTCTAGGGTGAACTTAGACTGGCATATGGATAAACCATCTTCAGTCTGTCTAACTTGGAGACCCAAGAATAACTTAAGTTCCCACATACTGCTCATTTCAAATTATCCTTGCATGAGTTTTGCAAACTTTCTGCAAAGACTACTTTCTGTAGACCCAAATATGATGTCATCTATATATATTTGGACTAAGATAATCTTACCTCTGGATTCCCTAAGGAATGGAGTCTTGTCTATTTTCCCCCTTGAGAATTTGTTCTCAATGAGGAAACTAGACAGGGTTTCATACCAAGCCCTAGGGGCTTGTTTTAACCCATACAAAGCCTTCCTAAGTCTATATACATAATCAGGTTTAAGAGAATCTACAAAACCTGATGGCTGCTCTACATAGACTTCTTCCTTCAGGTTTCCATTCAGAAAAGACGACTTAACATCCATTTGATATACCTTAAATCCTTGATATGTTGCATAGGCAAGGAACATCCTTATTGCTTCCAGTCTTGCTACTGGAGCAAAGGTTTGATCAAAATCAAAACCTTCTTCCTGCCTATATCCTTTTGCAACTATTGTAGCTTTATTCTTAATAATAATTCCATTATCATCCAACTTGTTCCTAAAGATCAACTTAGTTCTAATAATGTTGTGGTCCTTTGGTTTAGGAACTAGCTCCCAGACCTTGCATCTTTTGAACTGGTTCAACTCCTCTTACATGGCCTCAATCCAATGAGGGTCTAGGATTGCTTCTTCAAATTTCTTTGGCTCTACTTGGGATAGAAAGCTGGAGTAGAGAACTGAACTTAGATTCATGCTCCTTATTTGTACCCCTTGTCTGAGATCTCCAATAATTTGATTGGCTGGATGATCTTTTAAATGCCTATTTGCTGGAGGCAGCCTGTCTTCTGGTTGTACACCTTCAGCTTCTTCATTCAACTGCACCTCTTGGTCTTCTTCAGCAACAGGAGTATCTTGTACTCCCCCTGGACAGCAGCCACCATCTTCCACTTGCTGACTTGCAGAAGAACCTTCTGTTAAGGTAAGCTTCTTCATTCTCTCAGTTACATCTGTAGAGCTGCAAACACTTCTAGGCAATTCATTGTTAATGAGTCTTGCTTCATCAAAAACTACATGTACTGACTCTTGTACAACTTGAGTAATCAAGTTGTAGACCCTATAAGCCTTACTGTTGTTGTTGTACCCAACAAAGATCCCCTCTTGGGATTTGGCAGCAAACTTGGTTAGATAATATTTACCATTGTTTAGGATATATCACTTACAACCAAAGATCCTGAAATAGGATAGATTTGGTTTTCTGCCCTTCACAATCTCATAGGGGGTTTTCTTGTGGCTCTTGGTGATAGTAGCCCTATTGATTACATGATATGCAGTATTAACTGCCTCAGCCCAGAAATATTCTGGGAGAGAAGTGTCACTCAATAGGGTTCTACCAGCCTCTATCAAGGTTCTATTTTTCCTTTCAGCAATACCATTTTGCAGAGGTGTTCTTGGTGAGGAAAATTGCTGAAAAATTCCAAACTCTTCACACAGTTTTGTCATACTTTCAGACTGAAATTCAGTACCATGGTCACTTCTGATTTTGACCACTGTACTGTTCAATTCATTCTGAATTTGTTTAAGAAAACTATACAAGATACTTGGTGTTTCAGATTTTTGCCTTAGGAAGAACACCTAGGAATACCTTGAGTAGTCATCAACTACCACAAATGTATAGACCTTCCTACCTAGGCTGTGAACTGGTATAGGACCAAAAAGATCCATATGCAAGAGTTATAGACACCTCACAGCATCTTTGTTCTCAAGGCTATGAAAGGTGGATTTGGTCTGCTTGCCCTTTTGACAAGCTGAGCATATCCCAACCTTTATACACTTAACCTGAGGACCATTCCTCACTAACTCTTTGCTAAAGAGTTGGCCAATTGTCTTATAGCTAAGATGAGTTAGCCTCCTGTGTCATTTAACACAATGTGAGACTTTCTCATCAGCTACAAGACAAATAGAAGAAACAATGTTCTCACACATAATGTCTAGACAATAGACATTTCTCTTCCTATATCCTATCAGAATGATTTTTTGATCACTTGACCTACTGATATGACAACCATCCTTGACAAATGAGATGTCATATCCTAAATCACTCAGCTGACTTATGCTAATGAGGTTATGTTTCAAACCCTTTACATAAGCTATTTGAGTAATTATAATAAGGTTGCTAGAAATGTTACCAAAGCCTTTGATGATTCCTTTTTCTGAACCACCAAAGGTACCTTTAGGACCATCCTTGATTGGTGTATAGTCCTTGAGCAATCCCCTAGTTCCAGTCGTGTGCCTGGAACATCCACTGTACAAGTACCATATAGGGGCATGGCCACTTGGACTCACCTGCAAAACAGATTACTTAACCTTAGAACCCAAATAATTCTTGGGTCCTTGGTGCAGGTTAGTTTGACTTTTAACAAAACTACCTGTAGCTTTTCTAGCAGGCAGTTTTCTACTCTCTTTGACACTTGAATTGTGCCAGCAATCTATGGCAAAGTGGCCTACCTTGCCACAACACCAGCACTCAAATCTGTTGTACCTTTGTTTAGGTACAACCCTGGCTGTTTTATCTACAGCAGGCTTCTTGTTGAGTACTGGGGCTTTGTCCTTAGATTTGGACCTAACTGTCCTGGCAGGTTTTGTAAACCCCAATGCAGTCTTACCCTTTTGAGGGATAAACTCATCTATCAAAGGTAAAACTGATTTTGGTTTAGAAAAATTTGCAACAATCTCTCTCTCCTTCTGAAGTCTAACCTGCAGATTCCTAATTTGATCATTCTTAAATGTAATAGTTCTCATCTAAATAACTGTGATGTTCTTCAGCTTGGCTATTTCATTTAGTTTTTGATCTAACACTTTATCTGAATCAGCAGCTGCCAACTTAAGATTAGCAATTTCCTTAGTCAGTGTTTTGACCAGATTTTTGCTGTTCTTAAGTGCCTGCAATACATCTCTATATTCATCCATCAACTGATGAATATCTCCCTGAGATTCAGACCCACCCACATTACTTGATGCAGATGTATCTGATTCTGAATCAGTACTATAATCTGAAAGACATTGTACCTTACTTGGTCCAGGATGATCCTGGATCTTGTCTCCTTCTGTTAAGGTCATCAGTCCATTGCACTGATTGTCCTCGTGCTCATAAATTGAGTTCATTAGCTGCAAGAACTCATCTTCTTCCTCTTCAGCAAACAGTCCAATCTAGGCTTCAGCTTTTGAATCTGTTTCTGAAGATGACTGATCAGTCAAACTCTTATCCTTCTTGGCAACAAAGGACCTTTCCTTTTTTCCCTTGAACCGAGTCTTCTTCTTGTCAGTTGACTCTTTCCTCTTTTCTGGACAGTCAGCTACTATATGTCCTTGTCTATTGCAACAATAGCAAACTATCTTTGAGGATGCAGTTTTACTTGACTTGGACTTTCTTCTGTCATTCCTTGATGACTTCCTGTTCTGATAGTAGTCATCTTTTGTTTGTGAAGTGGATGGCTTAGACCTCCACTGCTTCTTTTTTAGAAACTTTTTAAAAAGGCTAGTGAAGGCTGCAAAGTCTTCATCACTTTCACTGCTTTCTTAATTCTTACTATCTGAATGTTCTGTGACTGTCTCAACAACTATTTGAGGTGGAGATGGAGACTTGCTTCTATACTTCCTAGTGGCTTCAGTCTTGAAGGCCACGGCTCTTTCCTTATGCTCCACTCCTGTAGTCTTCTCTTCCTTCTTTCTAACCATTAACTGCATTTCATAAGATATCAGTTTTCCAAACAAGGTTGGAGGAGGTATATCAGCTAATTTGGCCATTTCCCTAATGACACAAATCTTGGTATCCCAGTCCTTAGTCAGGGATCTTAAAAACTTGTCATTCAGCTCATAGTTGCTGAATTCTCTTCCATAGGACATCAACTCATTAACAATCCTATAGAATTTCTTGTAGCATTCAGTAATGCTATCAGACTTGCCTTGTCTGAAGCTTTAATACTTCTGATTTAACAAAGACTTCCTATCTTGTCTTACCTCTTCAGATCCCTCCATGTAAACTATTAGAGTGTCCCACATTTCTCTTGAGGTTTTACAATGTATTAGGTTCTGAAATGTGGCATCATCAATTGCACTTACAATAATATTCTGGGCCCTCTTGTCCATAGTGGCCAGAATTATTTCATCTTTAGTCATTTCTGAATAGTCTTTGGGAGTTCTCTGATTTGCATCCAGAACAGATACTTTCATTTGCATATATGACCCTTCTTTGATTGTGATGTATATTCTTGGGTCAGATGCTTCCATAAAGAGTCTAACCCTCTCTTGGGTCAGATGCTTCCATAAAGAGTCTAACCCTCTCTTTCCATATGCCAAAAATCTCTTTTCTGCAGATTGACAATTTCATGGATTCTAGCTCTTTGTGATTCTCAGTGGAACCCATTTTCTTGATTCTTGATTTTGATACTGCCTACAGGATCTTTACTCAGACTGTTATGTCCTTTTTGAGTAACCTCGCTTTGATACCACTTGAAAGAAATAGTGCCTAAACATCTAGAGGGGGGGTGAATAGGTGCACTTAATCTTTTTAACTTTAAAGGCAGAAACACTGAATTATTAGACCTGTTTGTGCAATTCTCTACAGCAATTCAGCACAGATAACACAGCAATCACAGAATTAATCACACACAGAGTACACACTGATTTTAATAGTGGTTCCCCAAGGTCTGGGTACATCCACTTTCCCCCTTCGCCTATCTAGTAGAGTACTATAATCGGCCTAACTTCTCCACTTCTCCTCAGATCCTCAGATCTTACAACTCAGAACCCCAAACAGGTTCCTACAACTCAGAGTGATCCCACTCCTACAAATCAGGCACAAAGCCCTACCACTCAGTCTTCAACAAGACCTACACTCAGCCACAACAGCCCTACCTCAGCCTTCAACAAGGCCTACACTCAGAGAAATGATTCTCCTACACTCAGGCTCACAGGCCCTACCTCAGCCTTTATAGATTTAGGCTTACAATTCAGATATATACAAGATCCTACAGAAATTAGAAAATACAAAGTATATAACCACAACTCTGATAGAGAGAGATGAGTTGACTGGCTTCTTGATGAGTTCTTGGAAGAACTTGGCTGAGATCAACCTCACTTGGCTTTCTTCAAAGCTTCTTGAATTAGAACACAGTAGGGTTGAATCTCTATGCAGATGATCTTCAATCAACTGCTGACTTGAGATTCAGATCTCAATCTGAATCTAACTTAGCAGCCCGGTTCAGCAACTACACTTCTTAGAAGGAGCTCTCTCTCTCCAACTTCTTAGATCTTCTGTTGAATATCTTCTCTAGTTTTAATCTTCTGATTGATTACTTCACTTGTTGTTGTTGTGTGTGTCTCTGTTGATTCCTCATTCTGTTGAAGGAGAAAAGTCTTTAAATAAGCTTTCTCCATGGTGACCGGCTGATCCGGTTTGTAACAACTTTCTGATGGCTTCTGACAGTTGCAGTTGACCGGTTGAAATGGCAGCTGTCAAGTCATCCATTCACTTCTTGAAATCTCTGTCACTGTCTGAAAGTGTCGAGACAGATAGTCTTTCTGTGTCGACACAAGTAGACTAAGTGTCGACACAAGTAGACTAAGTGTCGACACTAGCCTTCATGGTGTCGACACAACTCCTTGTGTTGTTGTAACATCTTCTCGACACTGCTTCTTAAGAATGTGTCGACACTGATCCTGTGTGTCGACACAAGCCTTCTGTTGAATGTGTCGACACTGGTTGAGTGTGTCGACACAAATACTTCTTCAATACTTAGTTGATTTCTGCTGTGTGTCGACACAACTCCTTTGTGTCGACACATCTTCTTGTGTTGAGACTTTGTTAAGTGTCAACACATTTCCTTTGTGTCGACACATTCCTTCATGTGTTGAAACTTTGCTGAGTGTCGACACATCTCCTTTGTGTTGACACTTGTACTTAAACTTTGTTGAAGTTTGCTGACTATTGACATAGCTTCATGGTGTCGACACATGTACTTGAACTTTGTTGATGTTTGTTGAGTGTCGACACAGCCTCCTAGTGTCGACACTTTTGTTGTTGACAAAGTTTCTCTGGGTGTCGACACTGCTTCTAAGTGTCGACACTGATTATGTAGACAATTCTTCACTGTGTGTCGACACTGCCTGTATGTGTCGACACTTTTTTTTTTCTGGTGTCGACTCTGCCTTCCTGGTGTCGACACAATTACTCCAAGTGTCGACACATCTTCTCTGGGTGTCGACACAATTACTCCAAGTGTCGACACAGCTTCTCTAGGTGTCGACACAAGCCTTCTTAAGTGTCGACACTTTTCTTCTGGGTGTCGACACATGGACTTAGAAACTTTTATGCTTTCCCTACAATTACTTAACCTGCATAAATAAACTCAAAGCACATCAAATACATCTTGATGTATATCATTGAGTAGGGTGAGGCTTCTTCAAATCAGGTACATATATTCCAATGTACCCAACAGTTTCAGACAAGGAATGTCTGACAGTATAATGAGTGTTATAAAAAGTTCTATAGAATAGTGAATGAGTTAACGTCCTATGGGAGAATCTTCAGTAATTATGAACTGAATGATAAATTCCTAAGATCCTTGACAAAGGATTGGGACACTAAGATTTGTGCCATTAGGGAAGTGGCCAAACTAGCAGATATCTCTCCACCAACCTTGTTTGGAAAACTGCTGTCATATGAGATGCAGCTAATGGCAAGGAAAGAGGAAGAGAAAAGTGCAAAAGGTGAGCATAGAGAAAAGTCTGTGGCCTTCAAGGTTGAAGCCACTAAGAAAAATAGGAGGATGTCTCCATCACCTCCTAAGATTGTTGTTGAAACTGCTTCAGAAAATTCAGACAACCAGAATTCAGAAAGCAGTGACTCTGATGATTTTGCAGCTTTTACAAGACAGTTTCAGAGATTCCTGAAGAAGAAGCAGTGGAAGTCTAAGCCTTCCACATCTCAGCCTAAGGATGAGTATTATCAAAAGAGGAAGCCATTCAGGAAAGACAGGAGCAGATCTAAGCGAAGCAAGTCTTCAACATCAAAAATAGTTTGCTACTGCTGTAACAGGCCTGGACATATTGAGGCTGAGTGTCCAGATAAAAGAAAAGAGACTGTTGATAAAAAGAAGAGTCAACACCAGAGCAAGAAGGAGAAATCCTTTGTTGCTAAGAAGGAAAAGACCTTGTCAGACCAATCTACTTCAGAGTCAGAATCTGAAGCTGAGGCCTACATTGGTCTATATGTAGCAGATGAAGAAGAAGAGTTTCTCCAGGTGCTGAACTCTATATATGAACAAGAAGACCATCAATGTAAGGGAATGATGGCTGTGTCAGAAGAAGACAAATGCCAGGATCAGCCTAGTCCTAGTAAGGTACAATATCTTTCTAGAAATTCAGATTGCAGTACTGAGTCAGAGTCAACAACATCTGTATCAAGTGATTTGGATGGGTCTGAGTCTGAAGGTGATATTCATCAGTTGATTGATGAATATGGAGACATGTTGTAGTCACTTAAGAAGAGCAAAAACTTGGCCAAATCCCAGGCTAAGGAAATTGCAGATCTTTGCTGCATTAGATTCAGAGAAGTTGCTGGATCAAAAACTAAATGAGATTGCCAGATTGAAAAACATAACTGTTATTCAAATGGGCACAATCACATTTAAGAATGATCAGATTAGAAATCTGGAGATTAGGCTTCAGAAAGAAAATGAGATTGTAGCTAATTTTTCTAAACCTAAATCCGTATTACCCTTGATTGTTGAGTTTGTACCTCAAAAGGGTAAGAATGGGTTAGGGTTTAAGAGAACAACATGGACTACTAGGTACAAATATAAAGGCAAAGCCCCAACTCAAAACAAGAAGCCTGCTGTAGTCAATTCAGCTAGGGTTGTAACTAAACAAAGGTACAACAAGTTTGAGTGCTGGTGTTGTGGCAAGGTAGGCCACTTTGCCTTAGATTGTTGGCACAACTCCAGTGTCAAGGAGAGTAGCAATCTATCTGCTAGAAGAGCTACAGGCAGATTTGTTAAATTTCAGACTAACTTGCACCAAGGACCCAAACATTATTTGGGTTCTAAGGTTAAGTAATCTGTGTTGCAGGTGAGTCCAAGTAGCCATGCCCCAATATGGTACTTGGACAGTGGATGTTCCAGGCACATGACCGGAACTAGGGGGTTACTGAAGGACTACACACCTATTATGGATGACCCTAAAGTAAGCTTTGGTGGTTCTGAAAAAGGAATCATCAAAGAATTTGGTAACATTTCTAATAACCAGATTACTATCTCTCAAGTAGCCTATGTGAAGGGTTTGAAACACAACCTTATAAGCATAAGTCAGTTGAGTGATTTAGGATATGACATTTCATTTATTAAGAATGGATGTCATATCAAAAGGTCAAGCGATCAAAAGGTCATATTGACAGGATATAGAAAGAGAAATGTTTACTATCTTAACTTTGTGTGTGAGAACAATGTTTCTCTTATTTGTCTTGTAGCTGATGAGAGAGCCTCTCATTGTGTGAAATGGCACAAGAGGCTGGCCCATCTTATCTACAAGACTATTGGCCAACTCTTTAGCAAAGAGTTAGTGAGGAATGGTCCTCAAGTTAAGTGTATAAATGGTGGGATGTGCTCAGCTTGTCAAAAAGGCAAGCAGACCAAATCCTCCTTTCATAGCCTTGAAAACAAGGATTCAGTGAGGTGTCTATACCTCTTGCATATGGATCTATTTGGTCCTATGCCAGTTCATAGTTTAGGTAGGAAGGTCTACACTTTTGTGGTGGTAGATGACTATTCTAGATTTTCCTAGGTGTTCTTTTTAAGACAAAAATCTGAAACCCCAAGTGTCTTATATAATTTTGTTAAACAAATTCAGAATGAGTTGGACAGTACAATGGTCAAAATCAGAAGTGACCATGGTACTGAATTTCAGTCTGAAAGTATGACAAGATTGTGTGAAGAATTTGGGATTTTTCAAGAATTTTCCTCACCTAGAGCACCACAGCAAAATGGTATTGCTAAAAGGAAGAATAGAACATTGATAGAGGCTGGTAGAACTCTATTGAGTGACACTTCTCTCCCAGAATATTTCTGGGCTGAGGCAGTAAACACTGCATGTCATGTGATCAATATGGCTACTATCACCAAGAGCCACAAAAAGACTCCCTATGAGATTGTGAAGGGCAGAAAATCAAACTTATCTTATTTTAGGATCTTTGGTTGCAAGTGTTATATACTTAACAATGGAAAGTCTTATCTAACTAAGTTTGCTGCCAAATCCCAAGATGGGATATTTGTTGGGTACATCAACAATAGTAAGGCTTATAGAGTCTATAACTTGATTACTCAAGTTGTAGAAGAGTCTGTACATGTAGTCTTTGATGAAACAAGACTGATTAACTGTGAGTTTGCCAAGTAGTGCTTGCAGTTCTACAGGTTTAAATGAGAGAATGGACAAGCTTACTATTACAGAAGATTCTACTGCAAATTAGGAAGTGGAAAATGGTGGCTGCTGTCCAGGGGGAGTACAAGACTCTCTAGATGCTGAAAAAAACCAAGAGGTACAGCTTAATGAAGAGGCTGGAGGTGTTCAACCTGAAGATAGACTACCTCCAGCTAATAGACACTTAAAAGATCATCCAGCAAATCAGATAATTGGTGATCCAAGACAAGGAGTGCAAACAAGAAGCAGGAATCTGAGCACAGTTCTTTGCTCCAGCTTCCTATCACAAGTGGAACTAAAGAAATTTGAAGAAGCTATTCTAGACCCACATTGGATTGATGCAATGCAAGAGGAGCTATATCAGTTCAAAAGATGCAAGGTCTGGAAGTTAGTTCCTAAACCAAAAGACCACAACATCATTGGAATAAAGTGGATATTTAGGAACAAATTGGATGAGAATGGGATCATTGTGAAGAACAAAGCAAGACTTGTTGCAAAAGGATATAGGCAGGAAGAAGGTATTGACTTTGATCAAACATTTGCCCCAGTAGCAAGACTAGAGGCAATCAGGATGTTCCTTGCTTATGCAACATATCAAGGTTTCAAGGTATTCCAAATGGATGTGAAATTAGCATTCCTGAATGGAAATTTAAAAGAATAAGTCTATGTAGAGCAGCCCTCAGGTTTTGTTGATCCTCTCAAACCTGATTATGTTTATATACTTAGGAAAGCATTGTATGGGTTGAAACATGCCCCAAGAGCTTGGTATGAAACCCTGTCTAGTTTCCTCATTGAGAATAAATTCTTAAGGTGGATAATAGACAAGACTCTATTCCTGAGGGAATCCAAAGGAAAGATTATCCTAGTCCAAATATATGTTGATGACATAATATTTAGGTCTACTGAAAGTAATTTTTGCAAAACTTATGCAAGGAAAATTTGAAATGAGAAGTATGGGAGAACTTAAGTTTTTCTTGGGTCTCCAAGTAAGACAGACTGAAGATGGCTTGTTCATAACTCGGTCTAAGTTCACATTGGAGTTAATAAAGAAGTATGGTATGAAATCATCCACTACCATGAGAACTCCTATGGGGTCAAGTGTGTCTCTTAGCAAAGATGATGCAGGGAAACCTGTAGATGAGACTGTGTATAGAGGGATAGTTGGCTCCCTCCTATATCTGACTGCTAGTAAACCAGATATCATGTATGCTACATGTGTCCGTGCTAGGTACCAATCATGCCCTAAAGAATCTCATCCGACTGCAGTCAAAAGGATTTTGAGATATCTTCAGGGCACACCTAATCTAGGACTTTGGTACCCTAGGAATGGAGATTTTCTACTAACATGCTATTCAGATGCAGATTTTGTAGGTTGCAAAGAAGATAGAAAAAGTACTACAGGCACCAGTCAATTACTAGGTGGAAGACTAGTGTCCTGGAGGAATAAGAAGCAGACCAATGTGGCAATCTCCACAGCTGAGTCAGAATATGTTGCTGCAGGGAGCTGCTATGCACAACTTTTATGGATTCAGCACCAGCTAGAAGACTATGGTATTCAAGTAAGTAGAACACCTTTGCTTTGTGATTCTACAAGTGCAATTTCTATTGCTAATAATCCTGTTTCACATAGTAGGACTAAGCACATAGAAATTAGATACCATTTTCTTAGAGAACATGTAGAGAAAGAGGACATTTCACTAGAATATGTCAAAACAGATTATCAAATTGCTGATATGTTTACTAAGCCTCTAGATGAAACTAAATTCAATAAGTTTAAAATTGAATTAGAAATGTTGAACTTAGAATAGTTTAATAAAATTGGTTAAGTAAAATAATGTCGACACAAGGAGTTGTCTGTGTCGACACATAGAAGTGGTGTCGACATTGTAGAGAAATGATGTCGACACATCTAGAAAGTTAGTGTTGACACTTTAGAGAAGTAGTGTCGACACATCTAGAGTAGGTGTCGACACATCTAGAAGTGGTGTCGACACTTACGTTCAATACAGATTTCTTCGAGTGAAGTATCCACTAATCCTCGAACGCAGATGTATAAGTGTCGACACATCATAATTGGTGTCGACACATAGAAGTCAACACTTATGTCGAGACTTAAGTAGTCTATGTCGACACTTTTCAACAGTGTCAACACATTAAGAGGATTTTGATGTGCCTTTTCACCTTCGTTTTTAGAAAGGTATAAATAGGTCCTCAACATTGTCTGTTGACACGCTTACCATAGTTTCAAGACCAAACCTTCGTGTCGACAACTCTATCATCTAAATTCAAGATTTCTCTAAACCCTAATGGCGCCAAAGCTTGAAGAGAATGTCAATGAAGGATATGAGCTAGTACGCAATGCATTTGACCATGCGGAACCAGAAATTAAGGAGGTTGTAACCCTAATTACTGAGAATGGGTTGGAATTTCTACTTTCTGAACCAACGAAGATCTGGAAGAAAGAAACATTAGAATTCTTTGGTGCTGCTACACTACATCAGGTTGGACTCAAAATTCGATCCACGGTCCATGGAGTAAAAGTAAAACTCACCCAGAAGAGTTAAAGAAAAGTTCTTCACCTGCCTAGAACAAAGAGGAAGAAGATGTACCTGCATCAAAGCTAAGGGAAGCACTTCAATGGTGTGGACTAAATTCCACTATGAAGATTTTCTCAGTCTTTAATAGGAAAGGCATGAATATGCAAGGAATGTTCTTGTCTAAAGTGGTAGGAAAGGTGATTCTGTGCAAGCCAGGTGGGCATGATAGGATATCAGCTCATATGTTCAGCTTAATGACAAGGATCATCTTTAAACTAAAAACTAATTGGTCAGCAGTTATTTTTGAGAAGATTACAGAAAGCATAAAGAAGCCCAATATGGGTAGAATTATGAGGCTGTACTTGGCTGGAACTCTTCTAGAAGTAATGGACCAAGCTGCTGCTTCTAAAATTAACCACATGAGGAGGATGGACATTAGGATAATCTCCAGATGGGATAGGGTTCTAACTAAGAACATGCCTGATGTGGAGAGGCAAGAAGTTCCTGAAAAATCTTCAGTACAAGACATTCCTGCACAAGACCCTGCAGATGAAGTACAGAGGCAGGGGGAGCAACCATCTGCTAGCCCCATTCACCTGGATCCACTCCAGGGTGAGCCGCACCATGAGGAAGTGCCAACTCACTTGGACAGTGAAATGGCAACACAAACAATCCTTGATGTAATACATGAAGTTAATCAATCAACTTTCCATATTGAGGATGAAGTATTAACTGAATATTTGATTGACGTTGATCAGCCAACTCAATTAAATAGTCAAGCTCAAGATGTAGTAATGGAGGATACATCTACTGTTGCTGATGTTCTTGAGAAAAGAGAATCTCTAGTCCCTTCTCAACAAGAGTTTACCTTAGTAGAGGTGTTTCCTGATTTAGCTAATATTGAGGGGGAGCATGCTAGTTTTGAGGGGGAGAAAACTTATTTTGAGGTGGAGCAAGTTAATCCTGAGGAAGTACAAGTTGATCTTGAGGGGGAGAAATTAGAAACTCAGGGAGAGAAACTAAGAACTGAGACTGAGGAGCAAAGGACTCAGGGGGAGCTACCTAAGACTACACAGGACTTGCCTCCTAGTCCAAAGAATAGAGTAGATATAGCCAGTACCTCTGATTCTGAGGATGCAGCTAAGGTTCAAGCTAAGAAGAGGAAGCTCATGGTCTTCAAAAGAAGAAGCCAAAGCTACATGAAGGCATTACAAACTGCTTCTTCTCAGCCTACCCCAACAACTGATTATAGTTCATTGTTAGTATCTTTACAAGTGAAGTTAGATGAGCAAAGGATAGCAATGGAGAGGTATATGGATGAGACTCACAAAGATCTTCAATTCTCCTTGGCTTAAGATATAAAATCTATAAGATTTCAAGTGAATCAAAATAAAAAGAGATGACTGATTGTTTCCACAAGGGGGGTAATGCAGTGGTTTACCTAGCCACACACCAAGAGAAAATCAAGAAACAAGTAGATGATATAGCAGTGAAACAGGGCTATGTCTTAGAAAATCAGATTAGGATGAATGATAATCTGACTCCATCTCATAATGCAATTGTTACAGAACTGAAAAATGTTGCAACAACCCAGCCTGCTGATAAGTCTAAAGCCAAACCAGAGTTTGATAAGGAGAAGTTTGATAAGGACTTCCAGTAAGGCATAACTGCTGTCAAAACAGCTATTGAGCTATCTCAAAAGACTATTTCTGGACTGCTGCTGAAATTAAAGGGCTTTTATAAGGATGGAGTTAATTTTCTGGATGAATAGATCAGATTTCAGAAGGATGATCGTAGGGATCATGTGGCCAGAGAAGTCATAAAGGGGGAGAGAGTCTTAGTCAAAGCTGGATATGACCATGCTAAATGGATTTCCAATAGCATCAGAGCCACACTTGGATATCCACCTCTTTGTGATGATGACAATGTGGCTAAATCTGGTATACATCCTGCTATTTTTGGAGGTGAGCAAGCTGAAGTTGCTCAAGTAATCTATCCTCCAGCAGATTTTGAGATGATACATCATGAAGTACAATCTATATACAGTACTCCTGAAGGCAATAAAAATATTATCTTTGATAAAGTAGACAACCCAGTGCCTGAGGAAATGTTGACCAAAGAGCAAGAAGCTCTATTTTCCAAGAAGAGATTCAGAGAACAGGCGGAATTAAAGCCTAATTTTGAGCAGTGGAGTCCTACTTCTAGGAACATTATACTGACTGCTTGGAAAGCTGTTAAGGACCAGACCCAAGATATGGGTAAATGGTATTCTGAACAAGAATGGAGAAAACATGAAGCCAGGCAAGAAGCTATTGTGGAGTATAAAAGGAAGGCAAAACTGGGGAAGCTACCTCCTAATGCTCAAGAGCCTAGCAAATATTTCCCTAAGCCCTTTCATTATTTTGAAAGACAAAGAATAAGGGCTGAAGAGATAAAGAATAAGGATCTGAAGGGCAAGAAGCCAGCTGATGACTCTGATGTTCCTGTACAAGCCAAAGTTCAATCAGGCAAAGGAATTGTCATCAAGGAGCCAGAGCATCCTTAGTTTTGTTTTACTAGATTTTTATAACATTGTAATCTGTAGTGTTAAAATCTATGTAAACTTTTGTTAAAGAAAGTATTGGATGTTGAAACAAAACCATAATGAATGCTCATTGTGTTAGCATACTTATTCTGTGATGAAATATATTTTATGTTTTGTTGTAAGTATTTATCCTGTCATATAATATTGTTATACATCATAATGTATATTTGTTATGAATGGTGTATATCATTGACTAAGGGTTATGACTTATCCAAATAGGGGGAGATTGTTGGGTACATTAGAAAATGTGTACCAGATTTGAAGAAGCCTCACCCTACTCAATGATATACATCAAGGTGTATTTGATGTGTTTTAAGTTTATATGTGCAGGTTAAGTAATTGCAGGAAATGCAGAAAAATTTCTAAATCCATGTGTCGACACCTAGAGAAGCAGTGTTGACACTTATGAAGTCTTGTGTCGACACTAGAGACAAGCAGTGTCGATACATGGAGTTAGCTGTGTCGACACCAGGAAAGGCATTGTCAACACCAGAAGGAATTGTGTCGACACCAGGAGGCAGTGTCGACACACAGAGAAGCAAAGTCAACATCAACTATGTCGACACCAAAAGACAGTGTCGACACACAGAATTAGCTAGTCGACATCAACTGTGTCGACACACAGGACTTGTGTCGACACACATCGGAGTTTCAACAAAGTTAAAAAGAAGAAGTATTTGTGTGGACACACTGAGGTAGTGTCGACACCTAGAAGATCTTGTCGACAACAAATGTGTCGACACACAGGACTTGTGTCGATACATGATAGAATTTCAACAAAGTAAATTTGTATGAAGAATAGAAGTGACTGTGTCGACACCACAAAGGCATGTGTCGACACATTCAACAGAAGGCTGTATCGAGTAGCAGTATCAACAACAGAAGAGATGTGTCGACACCACCAAGGCTTGTGTCGACACTTAGTTCACTTGTGTCGACACTTAGTCTATTTGTGACGACACATGATGAAGTCTAGTCTCGACACTTTCAGATAGAAACAATATTTTCAAGAAGTGACTGGATGACTTGACAGCTGGCATTTCCAACCAGTCAACTACTACTGTCAGAGGTGTCAGGAGTTTGTTAGAAATCAGTTCAGTCGGTTACCATGGAGGAAGACTATATAAAGGCCTTCTCCTTCAAAAGAAACGTATTGATCAATTACAATAAAGATTGAAGATCTACACAGATATCGATCAACACAAAAAGAAGAAGACCTTCGACAGAAGATCTAAGAAGTTGGAGAGAGAGAGCTCCTTCTAAGAAGAGCAGTTGCTGAACCAGGCTGCCAAGAAAGATTCAGATCGAGATCTGAATCTAAAGTCAGAAGCGGATTGAAGATCAACTTCTCAGGAGATTCAACCCTACTGAGTTCAGATTCAAGAAGCTTTGAAGAAAGCTAAGAGAGGTTGATCTCTGCCATCAAGTTCTTCCAAGAACTGATCAAGAAGCCATCCATCTCTTCTCACTATCTGGGTGGTGGTTAATTTTTTTGTAAACACTATTTTTTGTAGGATCTATTCTAGATCTGAGTTGTAAGCCTATAATATAAAGGCTGAGTGTAGGAGAATATTTTCTCTGAGTGGTAGGGCTGTGAGCCTGAGGTGTAGGAGATTGTGATCTCTGAGTGTAGGCCTTGTTGAAGGCTGAGGTAGGGCAGTTGGCCTGAGTTGTAGGAGTGTGGATACACTCTGAGTTGTAGGAACCTTGTTTGGGTTCTGAGCTATAAGATCTGAGGATCTGAGGTGAAGTGCAGAAGTTAGGCCGAATCTAGTACACTGCTAGATAGGCGAAGGGGGAAAGTTGATGTACCCAGACCTTGCGAAACCACTATAAATATTGGGTGCACTCTGTGATTGATTGTTTCTGTGTTTGTTGTGTTGTGTTAGCAGTAGAATTTGCAGTTTATTATTAGTTAACTGAACAGCTTTTCTGCCTTAAAAGAAAATAAGAAATTACACCTATTCCCCCCCCCTCTAGGTGGTTAGGCACTAATTCTTTCACGTACTGAACTGGAGCTCGACAGACCGGCTTGGCGGAAGCCTTGGTCTTGCTCTAGTGAAGCGGCAAGTGGAAGCCGCGGAGATCGCCAGTCAGTGCGGACAGGTGCTATAGGTCGCCGGGTTTGGCCGTCTGGATCCAGTGTCCGGTAGTAAGTGCATACTGGCCCTGGTGTCCAGTTGTGTGGACTTGGTTGGTTCTGAACCAAGTCCAAGTTTGGATCAGTCCGGGGAGATCGCGCAGTGGAGTGCGGACTGTTTCTCCGTCCGCCAAGCTCAGCAGAAGTGATGTGTGCCTTGGTTGCAAGTTTGGGGAAGCGGACTAGAAATTGTGTCCGCAACTGCGTGTGGGCTAGAGCTGGGTCCGCTGAGTCCGACAGCTAACGTTCTGGTGTGGTGGACTCAGGATTTGCGGACTGGAGCAGTCTACAGAAGATGCGGACTGGAGGAGTCTGCTGTGTTTGCAGACTAGAGCTGTCCGCAGTATGAGCGGACTTGAACGGTGTGTTCGCTGAGTCCGATAGTGGCCTTGGTGGCGAAGCCGTGGGCTCGGGATGAGCGGACTGAAGCCGTGTGTCCGCTAAGTCCAACACTTGCCTTGTGGAGTGGTGGTGGACTCGGGATAAGTGGGCTGGAGCTGTGTCCGCGAATTGGCAGACAATATTGTTGCGGAGTCCGGCTGTGGTATTGGCTTGGTCTTTGGCGACAAGGCGGACTGGCGATTGTGTCCAGCCATGGAGATGCTATGACAGACTAGCTATCTTGAACAAGCAGCGACAGTTTGGTGTGTGTATCCGCGGGCTTGCAGTTACACTTGTTCTTGCTACGGGATGTTGCGGTAATCCTATCGGCTAGGGCGGTGACCACACTCATCATCGTGCCTATAAATAGGACCTGTGTCACATCAGGAATGGTCAAGAACTGAAGTAAGTGAACAGTAAATTGAGCCCGCAACAGTTACTACCGACTGACTTTTGGTGACCGCACGGTTTGATTGAGTTGACTGGGTAGTGCTGTGCACTTTGTGCAGATAGTGCTGGAAAGCCAGGACTTGGCTGAAGAGGTGACTACTCTCAGAGGTGATAAGGCTTGGGCTCTTATGCCCAAGGTTGGTGGTGATACTCCTGTGATGCGCGAGTGGAGGTTGAAGCTGAAGAAGAAGGCAGAGGGAAGCATGGCTCCTTATGGGAGATGCTGGAGGGCTCCCTCATGGTCCATGATATGTAGGGAGATGACTATGTCTTGGACATCTTCTCGAAGGTGCTATCGTAGGGACCAGTTGCAAGGTTATGGGAGCTACTGGAGTTATTCACCACTTCTCACTTCAAGGGGGAGTGTTGAAAATTGTGAAGTGAAAGTGGGTGAATGGAGCACTTGGGCAACCTATCCGGGGGAACTACACGGACAGGGTTGGCGGACAGCTAGGTCGGCAGGGATGTTGCAGGCGGTTTGTCCTGTAGCGGTCTGTGCGCGCGGACTACGCGGACAGAAGTGACGGTAAGCCAGACCAGCTTGTGATCAGCAAGTAGTGGGATCCTAAAAGGTAATCGGGTGGATAGAAACTCTATATGTGGAGTACGGCAAGAAGTGGACTGAACTGGATCTCGGCAGACCGGCTTGGCAGAAGCCTTGATCTTGCTCTAGTGAAGCGGCAAGTGGAAGCCGCGGAGATCGCCAGTCAGTACGGACAGGTGCTGGAGGTCGCCAGGTTTGACAGGCTGGATCCAGTGTCCGCCAGCTAGTGCAGACTGGCCCGGGTGGCCAGTTGTGTGGACTTGGTTGGTTCTGAACCAAGTCCATGTTTGGCTCAGTCTGGGGAGATCGCGCAGTGGAGTGCGGACTGTTTCTCCATCCTCCAAGCTCAGCAGAAGTGTTGTGTACCTTGGTTGCGAGTTTGGGGAAGCGGACTGGAAATTATGTCCGCAACTGCGTGTGGGCTGGAGCTGGGTCCACTGAGTCGGACAGATAACTTACTGGTGTGGTGGACTCGGGATTTACGGACTGGAGCAGTATGTAGAAGATGCGGACTGGAGGAGTCTGCTGTGTTTGCAGACTACAGCTGTATGCAGTATGAGCAGACTGGAACGGTGTGTCCGCTGAGTCCGGCAGTAGACTTGGTGGAGAAGCCGTGGGCTCGGGATGAGCGGACTGAAGCCGTGTGTCCATTGAGTCCGGCACTTGCCTTGTGGCAAGGAGGTGGGCTCGGGATAAGCTGGCTGGAGCTGTGTCCACGGATTGGCGGACAAAGTTGTTGCGGAGTCCAGCTATGGTCTTGGCTTGGTCTTTGGCGACAAGGCTGACTGGCGATTGTGTTTGGCCTTGGAGATGCTATACAGACTGGCTTTCTTGCACAGACAGCGGCAGACTGGTGTGTGTATCCGCGGGCTTGCAGATACACTTGTTCTTGATGCAGAATGTGGCGGTAATCTTATCGGCTAGGGTAGTGACCACACTCATCATCGTGTCTACAAATACGACCCGTGTCACATCAAGAATAGTAGAGAACCGAAGTAAGTGAATAGTAAATTGAGCCCGCAACAGTTGTTGCGGACTGACTTTTAGTGTCTGCACGGTTTGATTGAGTTTACCGAGTAGTGTTGTGCAGGTTGTGCGGATAGCGCCGGAAAGCCAGGACTTGGCTCCGATTGCGGTTAGGGACATTGCGGACTCTGTGGTTAAGAAACAGGCGGTAAACAGCAGGTCGCAGATAGCGGCCAGACGGTCTTCCCTTTGGCAACTTGGTTCGGGGTTCAATTAGTCGCCTGCTTCAAGCGGACTGTTCTATTCGGCATCACAGCTTGTGCGGTCTGGCGGCTAGGCGACCTCGTAGTTAGGCGGCTTGCAGATTGGCGGCTAGAGCTAGCATTGGAATAAGGGGTAGTCTGCGCGGCTTGGGTTGCGGTCTGGCAACCTGGAAGACTGTGCGGACTCCACAGTAGTAGATCGGCGGCTTGGTGTTTGAGTCCGCACGGCTTATTTGTCTTGTCTTATATTTGTAGTCTCTGTTTTCCCTTTGGTGGTTTCTGGTAAGGCATGTGTCGCCATGTATGTCTCGCCTTGTAAAGAAGATTGTTGTTAATCAATAAAGACTCTTATGTTGCATGTGTTTTTGGTTGTGACTTACTTGAAGTTGAGATAACCCCTGCTAAATCCAAGGTTGGGGAAATTTCAACACCACTCTCCATGCTCTCCACACCAAAATGTTGAAACCGAAAACTCGGTTCCATGTGGAGTTCACCCTTTGGGAAGTGGTGATCGCACACCAACTTCTATCCGGCAAACCAAACAACAAGAGAGATGGGAACTGACCCAAGGGCTCGGCGGGAGGAGCCACCACACACCCGGAAGATCTTAGAGCGCTTCCCCTCCTTAGCCAAAGGCCGAGCTATGGCTACCTCAAAAAGCACAAAAAGATCTGAATGCTGATAAGCGTGCCTCCTGAGGTGCCCCTTAGGTCTTATTTATAGCTTTCTGAAAACGGCCTGCAAATAGCCAGCCTCCGCTATTTTGAACAGTTATATGCAGCTCAACTTAGTCTGCCAACAACGTAACTCCATTGTTCTAAAAAGCTATTCGCACCTATGGGAGGGGCATCCATGTAATTTTTCCTCTAGGCCCCATCGGGCAGGTCCTTAGGATTTGGAGGTCAGCTCGCCACTACTCTCCACCCCCATGGTGCGGGTGCAGCCTGACTCCCGCAGCTCGCCTACTATTCTTGGGCGAGAGCGAGCCAAGCCAACATGACCCGCTAATGCCCGCTCTGAGGCGGGCTGGCGGCCAGGTCTCCTATAAGAGGACGGGCTGTCCGATCTCAGATTATCATTATGGAAGCTCCAGAGGAGCTCGCTATTTGGGCTCAACGAGTTCAACCCTGAATATTAGTTCGAAGCATGACGAGCTCTATCCTCTGCTCGACGAATGCTGAGCCCAAACTCTGCTCGACGAATGTGAAAGGGAAACTAGATCTGATATACTCTAGAGGGGGGGTGAATAGAGTATATGGTGCTTTTAAAACACAAAAAAAAACTTTTGCAAAGCTTTACAACAATTGTTGTAATGAGTGTGAGCAGGGAAGCAGAAATAAAACTAATCACAAAACTAAGCTATGCAAGAGCTAAGCACAAGAAAATCTAGGCCAGAAACAAAAAGAAAACAAGCAGAACCAGAGGACACAAGGAAATATAGTGGTTCCCCAAACTTGGGTACATCCACTCTTCTACCACCCTAGGTAGGAATCCACTGCAGGATGAGTTGATCAGGTGTCCTGGGCACCAATGAGCTTTTGATAAGGTGCTCAAAAACCAAATCAGATTTTTTGATCAGGTGTCTTGCCACCAATGAGCTTTTGACAAGGTGCTCAAAAACCAGATTCAAACTTTTGAAGGGAGTTTGAAAAACCCTTTACAGAGTGGGGGTGAGAGAGTTATGGCAGTCTTCTCTTTCTCAATCAACTGAGAAGACTAAGTGGATTGATGTCAAAGCTCCCCCTGAATCCTTGAAATCTTCAGGAAGAAAAGCTTTGCTGAGGGTGATAGGCCTTCAAAGATAGATCTCCAGCAATAGATGATTTCAGCAAGCTGAAATGTTGAGTGTCTGGAGTCTTGAAATGGTGTTGGCCTTGAACACTTTGAGAGCTGAAGAGATCTGAAGAATGCTTGATCTCTTTGATGAGTGTTCTTCAGAATTCTTCTTGACAGAAAATTTTGAAAGAGTCTCTGTATACTGAGTTGTGTCCTATTCTTGTCAATCTCTATCTTGATTCAAAAACATTCTATCTTTTATTCTCTGTGCCAGAATAGAATATCACTCTGTCAAAGATAGCCGTTAGTCTGCATTGATTACTGCCTTAATTGCATAATTTCTTCTGAAGGAAAGTCCACTGAATTATTCCTTGAAAAATCCCTTGAAACTTGGTCCAGAAGTAAATGAAAACGGCTAGCAGATCTTCTGAATTAAATGCAGAATAACTTCTAACTGATTTGAATTTGAATTCTGGAAGATAACTGAAAACGTCGAACTGAGCTCTGCTATTGTCGAGCTGAGCTCAGCGAACTGGAAAATTCAAGCAACAGAATAATCGTCGATCTGAGCTCAAAGATCGTCGAACTGAGCTCAGAGATAAGGATCCAATGCAGAGTCAAAATCGTCGACCTGAGCTCACCGATCGTCGAATGGAGTTCAACGATATTGTGAAGTTGAGCTCAGCGATCATCGAGTGGAGCTCGACGATCTGTAGAAGTTGAGCTAGACGATCGTCGACCGGAGTTCGACGAATCGTCGTGCTGAGCTCGACGATTAGACTTGGTCTACAGAAAAACTTGGTCTTCAGGGCAGCTTCCAATCCTAGACTTCTAACCCTTAGACTCAATTCTAATTGACCTATTAAGCTATACAGAAGGTCAAACACAGATTCCTAGAGACATAGTGATCCTGACCCAAATTAGTAATAGGGTGTTCCAACAATCTCCCCCTATTTGGGTTAGGAAAACTATTTACAGACTTTGGAAAAATTAAATAACATCATACAATCAGAAAAGCATAAAAACAACAACAGCTAGACACATTGCAGAAACATCACAGATATATATATATATATATATGACATCCAGATAGCAGTCAGAAAAACCAAAGATTGTCACCTTATAGAGTTACTTCTTCTCTTTGCCTTTAACCATCTTGATTTCTCTGTTAGGGTTCAGGGCTTCCTTGTTAGACCTAGTGTCATCAGCTGCACCCAAGTATGTTTGCTTTGAAGTCCTGGGAACCACAGTAGCAGGATGCAACTCCATGTATCTGTCTGCATCAAAGAACTTGCTGGAGGCATATCTTTCTAACTCCTTTTGTCTTTGCTCTGACATGGTAGAAATATTAGAAGTGTCTAAGCCTTGCTCTCTGGCTTTCTTTATCTGGTCTAATGCAGCCATTTCTTTCATTCTAGCAGTCCAAGAGGCTGGGTTCTTTTCAGGGTCCTCAAATGGTACAGGTGGCTCATACTTGTTGGAAGAAGTGTCTTGAGGAGGCCTAGCAGACACTGTCTCTTTGAGCTTAAAGGGGAATGGACCAGAAGTAGTATCAGATGAAGCATGTCCTCCCCTGGAGTAAGGGTGCTGCCTGGAATGTCCTTTAGAATATACCTGAATATCTCTTTGACTTCCCCTGTATCCTCCTCTCCTGTAATAGGAACCCCTAGATTGGCTTTCCCTTTGATAAGATCTGGCATGGGGTTGATAGGGAGCCTGGCT
This sequence comes from Platanthera guangdongensis, assembly GCA_039583875.1. NCBI lineage: Eukaryota > Viridiplantae > Streptophyta > Magnoliopsida > Asparagales > Orchidaceae > Platanthera > Platanthera guangdongensis. The sequence goes on from CM077147.1 coordinate 90,419,680, forward strand.
TCTAGCTGGGGCTTGACTGGCAGAGCTTCCACCTGCACCTGCATCAGGAGGATGTGGTGGAGGAGGATAAGGGTGCTGGAACTGGGAGGAGCTCTTCTCATACTTTCTTTTCTTCTTCATTACTTTCAGCTGATTTTTAGAGTACTGCATCCAATGTTCAGTAATTTGGCAGTTATGCAGAATATAGTAAGGAATATCATTATCATCTTTTACTTTTGCAGGAGGAACCCTTTTCATAGCCTTGCTTCTAGCTTTCCTCTTCCTGGCAATAGTGGCAGTAGAGTCATCAGAGTCTGTCTTGAACTCATCAGAGTCAGAACTCTAGGCATCATATATAGCATCTATCTTCTTCATAAGATCTTTCTTCAGTTGAATTGCAGCAGATGAGGCAGAAGCAGAAGGGCCAGCAGCAGGAACAGCAGCAAATACAGCAGCAGATACAGGAACAACAGCAGATGGGGCAGCAGATTCAGCAGCAGATACAGAAGGAGAAGCAGAAACAACACTAGTAACTTCAGGAGTGATGGCAGCAGCAGCTTCAGTAACAACAACAAAATCTTCAGCAGATGGAGCAACAGAAGCTGGAGAAGTGACAGTAGCAGTGACATCATCAGAATCTGCAGCAGGCTCAAACACAGTGGCCTCTGTCATCAGAAAATCCTGGGATGTTTGCTCATCAGAAGCAATTTGAATTTCAGCAGCAGGGAGAACAACTTCAGCATTAGCATCAACAATTTCAGAAGCAAAGGCAGACCTTTCTTCATCAGCAGCAGCAGTAGTAATCACTGAGAGTACAAAGGAGGAAATAATGCTGGGGTCACAGCCAGAGAAAGGCACCAGAGCCTTGGACAGATCTTTTGGGGGCTGGACAGCATTAGGCTCTGGGAGATGGCTGAAGTATGCAGTATCAAAGGCAGAAAGCAAAGACCTTAGGTCTATTGCCAAAACTGCAGTAGGAGCCTGGACTGGAGTAGCAGCAACAGGAGCAGCAGATACAAAAACAACAGCAGCAGCAGCAGCAGTATCAACAACAGGAGCAGAAGCAGCAGCAACAGCAGCATGAAGGCTGGCTTCATATGGCATCTCCCCCTGCCTGGATGCAGATACATCTGTATCAAGGCACACTGCTGGAGGTGCTGCCTGAGGAAGGAGTGAGGAAAGCCTGGCAGATAGGGCTGCCATTGACTGTTGTAGAGGAGATAAGGAGGCCTCCATGAGAAGAGAGAGCCTGGGGGCAAGTAGCTCATACAACTTGTCAGCTAAGGCTGGCAGATCTACATGCTCAATAGCATGAGCAGAGGTAGATGGTATAGGGATGGCTGAGGAAGCTGGAAGTGGAGGGCTGGAGAGTGGAGGTATGGATGGCTGAGGTGTGGGGATGGTGGAGATGGATAAGGGGATGGATATGGATGGAGTGAATGTTGGTTGGTCAATGATGTGGAGGAGGAGATCTTGGAATGAGGTTGAGGAGGAGGGTAATTCTGGAGGAGAAGAGGGGGAATCATCCATGTAGGATTCATCCAGAAGGGTGAATGATGGTATGGATGGAGATGATGTGACATCTGGTGGTGGATAGGAGAACAATGGGTGAAAATGGTCTACTGGAGGTGATGAAATGGTTGCTGGAGATGGAATTGATGTTGGAGATGGGCTGGAGATGGTAATTGTGGATGAAGCTGGAATGGTGGATGGAAGAGGTAGGGTTGGGCTTGGAGGAGGAGAGGAAGCAGCAACAGCAGCAGCCAGGTCTTCTGCAGGAGCAGAGACCTGTGGGGGAGTGACTCTTTGAGTCCTGGTGCCTGAAGGAGCACTAGAAGAGGGCCTGCTGGGCTTGCTTATCTGCCTGTCCCACTTGCCAAAGAGGGCACAGGTGAGTCTCTTGGAGGCATTAATGTGCACTCCATAGGAGACCAGCAAGGCAGGGCATTTGTTTTGCAAGAAGACTCCAAGGATCCTTCCAAAATTAACAAAACTTTTATTGATTTTCTTCTTTATCAGGTCAAAGAAACCTCTCCCCAGTTCAAGCTTTTCTTATCTACCAGAGCTCCCATGAGGCAGAGCTGATGTCTGGAGATAGTATCATGAGCTGAGTGCTTTGCGAGCAGCACTTTTCCTACAACATCTGCTAGGAACCTGTACTCAACAGACAAGTTCCTTTGAATAACTTGCTAGGGTTTCCCTCTGGATGACCCATCCTGGCAAGTATATCAGAAAATTCCTCCCCAGATAATTCAGCAGAGTCTTCTCCATTTCTCAAACCAAAGACCTCTGTTAAAACTGTGGGGGTCAGAGGTACCTGAGTTCCAGCAATAGATCCAACTATTGTGTTGTTGTCAAGGTTGTGAGCAGTATAGACCCATTCCTTTATTTCATCTGAAGCAAGCTTGATTCTAGTGGTCATGAGGGCAGACAAGTTCTGATCCTTGAATAAACTCAAAATGTCCTGGAAGATTTGATCAGTAGTGTTGAATGAGTCCAGATCAATGTCGAATCCTGCATCGAACTTCATGGCGGCTAGAACAGCAACTGATACGGCCATTGTACCTGCAAAAATTTAACAAACAAAACGAACAAGCGTAGAACTATTTGGAGGGAAGAAAATTCTTGCAGAGAAATTGAAAGCGCAAGAGAGAACGACGGCGAAAAATGAGTTTTATATTAGGGTTCGACGCAGAATTGGAAAGATCGTTGAACTCAGTTCGACGATCGAGGCTTCTAAAGGAATCTGAAGAGACTCCAACATCGTCGATCTCCGTTCGACGATCTGGAAAGGCGTCGAGCTCCGTTCGACGATCGTTCAGGGGACAAAATCGTCGAGTGCCGTTCGACGATCGTTGACCGGAAGAGATAGTTCATACTATCTGAGGGGCGCCGAACTCAGTTCGACGATTCTGGGAATCGTCGAACTCCGTTCGACGATCTTTGGGGAAATCGTCGAGCGCAGTTCAGAGATTAGAAAATTCTAGACACTAAGAAAAATCAGAATTTTTGCCTAGTCTTGGTCAATTTTTAGCTTTCCAAAATCTTGGGTATTATTTAAGACTTCCTCCATCTAACATTCCTAACTGATTTAGGAAGAAAGTGTGTTTCTTTTCATCCAAAGGCTTGGTGAAAATATCTCCCCTTTGTAAATCAGTTGGGATATATTGTAATTCAATTTTATTCTTTTCAACATTGTCCCTTAAGAAGTGATGCCTAATCTCTATGTGTTTTGTCCTACTATGGAGGACTGGATTTTGAGCTATGGAAATAGCACTTGTATTGTCACAAAAGATTTTAGACTTCTCTAAGTTGTAGCCATAGTCTAGGAGTTGGTTTTGAATCCACAATATTTGTGAACAACAACTGCCTGCAGCCATATATTCAGCTTCAGCAGTTGAGGTTGACACAGATGTTTGTTTCTTACAAAACCAAGAGACAAGTCTGTCACCAAGGAACTGACAAGTTTCACTGGTGCTTTTCCTGTCAATTCTGCATCCAGCATAATCAGCATCAGAGAATCCAGTTAAATCAAATGCTGAATCTTTTGGATACCAGAGACCTAGATTTGGACAACTTTTAACATACCTGAGAATCCTCTTTACTAATATTAGGTGTGACTCTCTAGGGCTTACTTGGAACCTAGCACATATACATGTAGCAAATATTATATCTGGTCTACTAGCTGTAAGATACAGTAAAGAGCCAATCATTGCTCTATATGTTGTCTGATCAACAGGTTTCCCATGTTCATCAGCATCCAATACAGCATTGGTAGGCATGGGTGTTTTCATACAAGATGCCTCAGACATACCAAACTTCTTAACCAGTTCATTAGCATATTTGGTTTGAGAAATAAAGATGCCTTCAGCATGTTGTTTGACTTGCAATCCTAGGAAGAAGGATAGCTCACTCATGCTACTCATCTCAAATTTAGAATACATCAGATTAGAGAACCTTCTACACAATTTTGAGTCAGTAGAACCAAAAATGATATCGTCTACATAAATTTGCACTAGTAGGGTATGGGTCTTATAGGTTCTAATAAAAAGAGTTTGGTCTACTCTACCCCTTATAAAACCATTTTCCAAGAGAAAGCATGCTAGGGTCTCATACCATGCTCTAGTAGCTTGCTTGAGACCATATAATGCTTTTTTCAGTCTAAAAACATAATCAGGATAAGTTGGAGAGATAAAACCTGGAGGTTTTCTGACATAGACTTCCTCTTTGATGTCTCCATTTAAGAATGCACTCTTGACATCCATCTGATAAACCTTGAAGCCTTTGTGAGCTGCATAAGCTAGAAATATTCTGATGGCTTCTAATCTTGCAACAGGTGCAAAAGTCTGGTCGTAGTCAATTCCTTCTTCTTGAGAATATCCCTGGGCAACTAGCCTTGCCTTGTTCCTTATTATTACTCCTTGATCATCCAGTTTATTTCTGAATACCCATTTTGTTCCAACAATGGAATGATCCTTTGGCTTTGGCACTAGTTCCCATACTTTGTTCCTCTCAAATTGATGCAACTCCTCTTGCATTGCAATGATCCAGTGTGGATCTTGCTCTGCATCTTGAATGGACTGAGGTTCAATTTGAGAAAGGAAGCAGGTGTGCAACAAGGTTTTGGTTGACCTGATTTCTGATTTGCACACCAGCTGAGAGTTCTCCAATTATTTGGGTAATTGGATGGTCTCTTGATGTTACTAGATCAACAGGGGGTGTTGATTGTTCACCAACCTGTGTTGTTGTTTCCTCTTGTGGTACAACAACTGGCTCTTCAAGTTGAGCTTCAATGTGTTGAGCATTGCTTTCATCTTCACTGCTTTCTTCTTCTTGAGCAACCTGTAGCTTGTTCATATCTTCAACTAGAGAGTGTTCCTGCAAAGGTTCTATGGTAGAAGAAATCTTCTCCTTGAAAGACATGTTAGTTTCATCAAAAGAAATATGAACAGATTCCTCAATTTTCAAAGTTGATTTATTATAGACCCTATAGGCCTTGCTGATCATGGAGTATCCCAGAAACACTCCTTCATCAGCTTTGGCTTGAAATTTTGCTAAATATTTCTTGTCATTATTGTGAATATAGCAAATGCAACCAAAGATTCTGAAATAGTCAACTTTAGGTTTCTTCCCTTTGAGTAATTCATAGGGAGTCTTTCCCTTTAGTTTATGTATCAGACTTCTGTTCAGCACATAGTTGGAGGTGTTCACTGCCTCTGCCCAAAAGGATAGAGGTAGATGAGCATCTGACAACAATGTAGTGGCAGATTCAATAAGGGTTCTATTTTTCCTTTCAGCTACCCCATTTTGTTGAGGAGTTCTAGGAGCTGAGAAAATATGCCTGATCCCTTCACTCTGACAGAACTCTTGCATAAGAAGAGAATCAAACTCTGTCCCATGATCACTTCTGATCAGGGCAATGTGAGTATTGAACTCAATCTGTATACATTTGAGAAACTCTGTCAGACACTTAAAGTTATCAGACTTCTTCCTTAGAAAGAACACCCAAGTGAATCTAGAGAAGTCATCTACAATTACTAAAGTGTAGGATTTCCCTCCTAGGCTTTGTACTGTGATGGGTCCAAATAGATCCATGTGTAACAGATACAATATCCTAGGTGAATCACTCTTATTAAGTGACTTAAAACTGTTTTTAGTTTGCTTGCCTAATTGACAAGCCTTGCAGAGTCCTTCCTTCTTGTAGGGGCCAGAAGGTAGTCCTCTAACAAGGTTGTCCTTGGATAGCCTAGCAATAGTTCTAAGGTTTAGGTGTCCTAATCTCTTATGCCATAACACATTTGGTCTACAGACTGAGTTAAACAGGCAAATATCTATATCAGTTGAAAGAAAATCTACTAAGTAGATGTTACCTTTCCTTATACCTGTCAACACAGTTGTGTTGTCCTCTGACTTGATTTTGCATAAGGTTTTGCTGAAGGTCACCTGGTAGACTTCATCACATAGCTGACTGATGCTGATTAGGTTGTGCTTCAGTCCTTCCACATATGTTACCTTCTTGAAGGTTACTGATCCAATCTGGACTGCACCATATCCTTTATTTGTCCAAAGTTGGAATCACCAAAGATAACCTTGGGTCCAAGCTTGGCTCTAAAGGCAGTGAGGTTGTCCTTGTTCCCTGTCATGTGCTTAGAGCACCCACTATCCAAATACCATTGCTGGTTAGATGTTGGATAGGTCTTCACCTGCACATAAAACAATTCACTTATTTTTGACCCAGTTTACCTTGGGCCTAGGTTGATAACCTCTAAATTCAGAAATGAAAGACATCCCTGGCTGACTCTTATATCCTTCAGGATGATATCTCCTTGGAGGTATAATCCATTCAGTATAAGGGTTAAAGGTTTGGGATGAAGAACCCTTAGGATTCAATTTTGACTTGCCTTTGAAAGAGTTTCCAGAGCTCTGACCTCTGTTCAACGATCTTGGAGCTGCGTTCGACGATCGTGGGTCAGATCGTCGAGCTCCGTTCGACGGTCGACTATGGCTGAGGTCAGGTATATGGGATCGTCGACCTGCGTTCGACGACTTTGGCTGAGATCGTCGATCTGCGTTCGACGATCTGTCCTGAGATCGTCGAGCTGCGTTCGGCGATCGTCGATCTTCATTCGGCGATCGTCGATCTCCGTTCGATGATTTGTGCTGGGACTTAGTTTTCTGAGGCAGATCAGAATTTTTCCTGGCAACCTCTACAACTCCCTTTCCCTTGTCAGAAATGAACTTGATAGGAGTTGTCAGAATAATAGGTTGGCTGGATGAGGCACCCAAGCCCAGTGTACTGTTGAATCTTGAGTTCACTGTGCTTGTGATGTCCATCAGCTTGATGCTTCTCCCATTAAGGGATTCTTCAAGCTTCTTGGCCTCAGAGAGCTCACTTTTCAGTGTAGCTATCTGTTCCCTATAGTTCTCCAACTCCTGAGAGAGTTTGAGGTTTTCTGACTTTAAAACATTTTGTTCAGATAATTGATTTCTGAGAGAGATGATCTCTTTCTCAGACTTTAGCAGGTCTAAACATAGTGCTTTAAATTCAGATTTAAAATCTTCTAAAGTAAAATCAAAAGAGCTGATTACCTGATCTTCTTCAGGTTGAGTCTCTGAGTCTGACTCTGACTCTGACTCCTCTTCCTCTGAGTTGTGTTGTGAGGCATTGATTGTCATCATGCAGAACTCCTTTTCCTCTGCATCATCCTCATCATCACTGGAGCTGGAAGAGGCTTCTGACTCCTCTTCAGTCTCACTCCAGGATTCAGCAACAAACCCTTTCCTTGTATGCTTATTTTTGCTGAAAGAAGGTTTGCTATTGCCCTTCCTTTTGGAGTCTTTCTCCTTTCTTCTCTCTTTTCTTTCCCTTCTGTCCTTGTTCTTGTTCTCTGGATAGTCAGGAACTATATGGCCTGGTTTCCTGCAACCAAAGCAAATAATGTCTTTGTTATTGCCAATGGACTTGTCATACCTTGGCTTATCCTGCTCCTTGTATGATCTTCTTCTGAAGTCCTTTCTGGCCATCTTATAGAATCTTTTGGCCAACAAGCTGAGAAGTTCATCATTGCCTGTTCCCTTTTCTTCAGGCAGATCCTCAGTTGCCTTGAACGCTGTGGTCTTCTCCTTTCTTGTGGCTGGTGAAGCAGCCTTCTGTTCTTCCTCTCTGTTCTTGATGAGTAGCTCATAAGATTTGAGCTTACCCAACAAGGCTTCAGTGGTGATCTCATTCAGACTTCTGGCATCTTTAATTGGCCAGATTCTTGAATCCCAAGTGCTGGGAAAGCACATTAGGATCTTGTCATTAAGCTCTGTCAGTGAGATCTCTTTGTCTAATGTCCTCAGTTCACTGACAATTAGACTCAGTCTGTTGTACATGTCTCCCACTGACTCAGTTTCTCCCTTCTTGAAGTTCTCATATTGGGAGATGAGATGGGATCTTCTGTCCTTTCTCTCATCGGCTGAGCCTGAAACTATTTCTGAGAGCTTGTCCCAAATCTCCTTGGCTGAATTACATTCAGCTATCTTTTGAAAAATGTCATCTGACATTGTCTGAGCTAGAATGTTCATAGCCTTGGCATCAGCTACTTTCCACTTTTTGATGTCAGCATCTGTTCCTGATGGAGGTGGAACAGCATTTGTGCTTGTGCTCTCTAGGGGTCTTGGACACACTGTCAAAACAGAATTAAAAATATCTTCGTCAATAGAATTCATGTAGAGTCTAATCCTTGCTTTCCAAAGTGCAAACTTTGACAGATTGCACACTGGAGGTCTGGTGCTAGCATAATCTTTGTTTTGGGTCATGATTTGTGCAAACAAAATCTAATAATAACAAAAAGATCTAGTTTGGGATCTTGGGGTTCAGGTGTTAGCCTGTACAACCAATCAGGTATGGTATGTTTAACCAACCTCGCTCTGATACCAATTGAAAGGGAAACTAGATCTGATATACTCTAGAGGGGGGTGAATAGAGTATATGGTGCTTTTAAAACACACACAAAAAAACTTTTGCAAAGCTTTACAACAATTGTTGTAATGAGTGTGAGCAGGGAAGCAGAAATAAAACTAATCACAAAACTAAGCTATGCAAGAGCTAAGCACAAGAAAATCTAGGCCAGAAACAAAAAGAAAACAAGCAGAACCAGAGGACACAAGGAAATATAGTGGTTCCCCAAACTTGGGTACATCCACTCTTCTACCACCCTAGGTAGGAATCCACTGCAGGATGAGTTGATCAGGTGTCCTGGGCACCAATGAGCTTTTGATAAGGTGCTCAAAAACCAAATCAGATTTTTTGATCAGGTGTCTTGCCACCAATGAGCTTTTGACAAGGTGCTCAAAAACCAGATTCAAACTTTTGAAGGGAGTTTGAAAAACCCTTTACAGAGTGGGGGTGAGAGAGTTATGGCAGTCTTCTCTTTCTCAATCAACTGAGAAGACTAAGTGGATTGATGTCAAAGCTCCCCATGAATCCTTGAAATCTTCAGGAAGAAAAGCTTTGCTGAGGGTGATAGGCCTTCAAAGATAGATCTCCAGCAATAGATGATTTCAGCAAGCTGACATGTTGAGTGTCTGGAGTCTTGAAATGGTGTTGGCCTTGAACACTTTGAGAGCTGAAGAGATCTGAAGAATGCTTGATCTCTTTGATGAGTGTTCTTCAGAATTCTTCTTGACAGAAAATTTTGAAAGAGTCTTTATATACTGAGTTGTGTCCTATTCTTTTCAATCTCTATCTTGATTCAAAAACATTCTATCTTTTATTCTCTGTGCCAGAATAGAATATCACTCTGTCAAAGATAGCCATTGGTCTGCATTGATTACAGCCTTAATTGCATAATTTCTTCTGAAGGAAAGTCCACTGAATTATTCCTTGAAAAATCCCTTGAAACTTGGTCCAGAAGTAAATGAAAACGGCTAGCAGATCTTCTGAATTAAATGCAGAATAACTTCTAACTGATTTGAATTTGAATTCTGGAAGATAACTGAAAACGTCGAACTGAGCTCTGCTATCGTCGAGCTGAGCTCAGCGAACTGGAAAATTCAAGCAACAAAATAATCGTCGATCTGAGCTCAAAGATCGTCGAACTGAGCTCAGAGATAAGGATCCAATGCAGAGTCAAAATCGTCGACCTGAGCTCACCGATCATCGAATGGAGTTCGACGATATTGTGAAGTTGAGCTCAGCGATCGTCGAGTGGAGCTCGACGATCTGTAGAAGTTGAGCTAGACGATCGTCGACCGGAGTTCGACGAATCGTCGTGCTGAGCTCGACGATTAGACTTGGTCTACAGAAAAACTTGGTCTTCAGGGCAGCTTCCAATCCTAGACTTCTAACCCTTAGACTCAATTCTAATTGACCTATTAAGCTATACAGAAGGTCAAACACAGATTCCTAGAGACATAGTGTTCCTGACCCAAATTATTAATAGGGTGTTCCAACAGAATGCCGAGCCCGAACTCTGCTCGACGAATGCCGAGAACAAACTCTTCTCAACGAATGACGAGCCCAAACTCTGCTCGATGAATGTCGAGCCCGAACTCTGCTCGACGAATGTTGAGCCCAAACTCTACTCGACGAACTTGAGGAGAGTGCGAGGGGGTAGTGGCCAGCTCGTGCGGCTTGCCCACCCAGATTGGACGAGAGCGAGCTGTCCATCTAGTGTCTGCCTGCATGTTGTTCTGGTGCGGGCAAGGTGCCTTGGTCCACTCGCCTGGCCTGGCGGTCCCACTCGGAGAATACGGGGCGCATGCTATTCTGGTGCGGGCAGGGTGGCTTGGTCCACTTGCCTGGCCTGGCGGGCCCACTCGGCGAACACGGGGTTGTACACAAAGCTTTTTATTCCTCGTTCTTCCCTTAGACATTTTATCGTATGGGAGTTACATAGTGGTGGTCTAGGTGGACATTTTGGGCGTGATAAGATGATTACATTAGTTGAAGATAAGTTATACTGGCCAGGCCTAAAAACTACAGCTAATAAAATTATGGGTAGTTGTCATGCTTGTCAACTAGCTAAAGGTAATAAAACGAACGCAGGACTTTATACCCCTCTGCCGATTCCTTCCATTCCCTGGGAAGATGTTAGTATGGACTTTATCTTAGGCCTACCAGTCACGATTCTTCGTCATGATTCCATTCTAATGGTAGTAGATCAATTTTCTAAAATGACCTATTTTATTGCGTGTAGTAAGACTGATGATGCGTCAAATGTAGCAAAATTATTTTTTAAGGAAGTTGTTGGTCATAGGGGCATTCCAAAATTGATAGTGACCGATAGAGATGTGAAATTTACTAGTTATTTTTGGAAGACCTTGTGGAGGATTATGGGCACCAAACTATTGATTTCTTCGGCCTACCATCAACAGACGGATGGGCAAACAAAAGTGGTAAATAGAAGTTTGGGTAGTTTGCTATGTTGTCTTGTAGGTGACCATAAGGGTACATGGGACCTTATCCTTTCTCATGCTCAGTTAGCGTATAATAATTCGAAAAATAGGTTCACTGGTTTGTCACTGAATGACATCCTGCAAGGATATAAAGCACCAGTGCTACTTGACTTGATTCCGTTACCATCTTATAAGTCAAGTCCATTTGCACATGATTTTGCCTCTCACATTCATAATTTTCATAAGCACATAAATGAAACGCTAACCACACAATACACATCTTATCAAGTTCATGCTAACGTGCATAAAAGAGAGTCTCACTTGAAGGTTGGCGATTTAGTCTTGGTCCGTCTCGTCCTTGAACGGATGCCTTCAGACACTATAAAAAAGTTGCCGAATCGGCGAGCTGGACCTTTTCGGATCTTAAAGAAATTCGGAGAAAACACATATCGTTTGGAGTTACCCACTGATTGGGGGTATTTCCCCTATTTTTAATGTTTCTGATTTAACGCCATAAGTTTCTCCATCATTTGAATTATCTACATGTCCGTTTAGCTCCACTGCATCTTCTAATGGGTTGGGGGTGAGCTTGTATCTAGATTGCTCTCTCCATCGATGTCCAATGGAGGTACGTTGGTTGTTGATGAAGAAAATTTTCCTCCTTTATTGCCTAATGCTTTTCCCAGGTTTCCTAGGACAAACTTTTTGCCAAACAGGATCATTAAGGATGATGTGCTTTCCTATCCAGGTGGTGATGTTCGCAGCTACTTGATTCGTTGGCGTGATCGTCCGGCCTCCGATGACTCTTGGCTTCCGGAATCAGAGGTGGCTCTCTTGGATGATGCTCTTCTGCGGAGGTACCTTCGGGTCAACTCATCGGTGATGAGTACTTTCGAGCGGGGGAGGATTGATGGAGACGATGGCCCCCAACATGTTGATGATAATGAAGGCTTGCTCGCGGATGATCTTTCTCCGTCTCCAACAAAATACTTACGGCGCCATGGTGACCTTGTGAAGCGACGTTACAATCTCCGCCCACGGCGCAAGACAGCCAATTAATATTTAGTTTCGTATTATTTTATGTTATTATTTTGCTAGCATTTGAGCATGTTATTTATTATTTCATGTCATGATAAAACTTTAGTAGTGTTTTATATTTGTTTGGGTTGCATGTAACCAAAACATTGTTATGAGCCTATATAAGGCCATACCATGGTTAAATTTTATTAAGTTGAATGAAATAAATTTGAACCCTACTTTTCCCTCTTCAGATCTACCTCCTCTTTCCTCCTCCTCTAGAATTTTGGCCAAGCCTCTCCCTATTGTTCCTAGCTGCCAACCTCACCACCCGCCCCCTCTCTCTCCCTCTCGGCCAAATACCTCCCCTCTCCAAGAAAAATGCCACATTTTTCTACCTCCTTTCCGCACTGATCCCCCTCTTCACCACCCTAATCCGGCCGACCACCCAAACCCCAAACCCGACCAGCCTTTCAACCCCACAAAACTGACCAGCCATCTTCAAGGAGAAATCCGACCACCCCTCTCACTTGGTGGTTAGTCCAATGTGTTTGCAACAAGTTTTCGTGGATCTCAGCAGAATTTCCTCTCCATCTGGTGTAACTTCGGTGGAGCCGTTGAAGAGCGATTCAAGTTAGATAATCGAAATCATCCATTCCGATTTAGGTAACGAAAATTTCTACCTTCGTGTGATTCTCTATTTTTTTAGACATTCTTGTGGTTGAAATTATTGGCGTTAAATTTTGATAGCGTTAAATCATTGTGGTTTTCTTTGATCGGTTTGTGTTTATCTTGATTGATTTATTTTCGAAAGGATTGGTGAACCTCGTAACTTTTTGTTAGGAGAGATCTACAGTTTTCTGAATCGTAATTTTTGGTAGATCTCTTTTGGTACAACCTTCACTCGATTGGATCGGGTGGGTCCTTTTAGCCGGAAAGAATATTGGCCTATCGCCTCTATTCGATCCTAATCGGTTTGGCTACCCGTACGTAAGCATTAAAGTGATAAAATTGCTAGGCATATGCACTGCATGAAAATTTGTGCGAGCGTAGAATTTGAATCGTAGAGAGACGATCGTGCTTAGTCCGTAGATTTCCCGGTAATCAACGCATGGTACTGCACCATTCTGGAAGTTGAGGAAGTGGATGGCTTCACTCGAATGCTGTCCTTGATGTACATCCTGAAGCAGAGCTTCTTCAGCCTGGAGATTGGGTATAAGCCCCTGCGATATTTTGAGGAGATGATCGGGAGGGCGAACATGTAAGACCCCCCCCCCCCACCCCCTCCCGGATCTCAAAACACGGCACGAAGGGGGAGTCTTATGCCCGGAACAGCCGCCTTGCGGTAGCATTACCACACGGGCTAACCTATACCACAAGACGCCTATTCCACCGGCAACAACAATATCAATAGAACATGCCAGCCCAACCATATATAATAAGCAAGAGAAGTCAAATCCACACTAAGTAATATTGTCGAAATACATCAATAAAGGAGAAGCCAAAACATGCTTCTACAATATATCACAGTACAACTAAACATTGCCCAAACGGGCTACATCAGAGTAACAAAACACTAACATCAGTAACAGACGGTATCGACGGCACCGTCACTTCAGGCCTTGTCGTCCTGACCTGGTTGTCCTGCTGCGTAAACCACGGCTGCTCTACCTGCGGCGTGACCTCCTAAAAAGGAAGATGTAGCAACCGTTAGTCGAAACGACAAAGTGGTTTCACATCCGCTCCCCCGGCGACTCCTCGGCACCGGGCGGAGAGAAGGAATAAGGGTAATATATATATATATATATATATATATATATATATATATATATATATATATATATATATATATGCAAGTAAAGAAGTATAAGCAGGTGGCAGTAGTGTAAGAGTAACAATAACATGATCTAGCAAATATTTAAGAGCTACAGCAAACTAGAATGTATATGTAACAGCAGGAAAGTAACTTAACTTATAAGAATGCTCATACAAACTTATAAGTTAAGGATCGGGTTACATAAAAGTAACTCATCGTATAAGAGTGCCCATACAAACTTATACGATGAGTATCTTGATGTGCAATGTTATGAAATGCTATGTATGTTATGCAATGACTCACTAATGATCACACACATGCAATTGCTATGTCGACACAGACTATAGTTCCCACTTTTCAAGCAAGTAGCTAACCTCTCAGGCATCAGCCGCCGTGGCCAGGCGGTGACAGTAGAACGGGCACTTCTACTACTAGGCAGGTATCCACACTACTTCACCTAGGCCTCCGTACGCCTCAATGCTAAGAACACAACAGTGTAGCCCATGCGTACTATGGCCCAGCGGGGTCTTGGGTAGATGTGCACCAAGAACACAGCCCGAACTGACCTTGCGTGACCCGGAAGGGGCCTCGAAAGTAAGCATGAGGACACATCCAACTGTTCACTTGGCACGGAAGGGACCCCGGGACATGAACACCGAGGACACGGCCCAACCGCCCAAAGTCTAATTATCGACTCCCGTCTGTGTGACGACTGGCGAGCCCGTAGACCTGCCACACTATCCTTAACCTAGGATTACGACATCGCGTGTCGACTCACACCACATGCAAATGCCACATCAACTTTACATGGAAGGGGCCTCGGAAGTAAGCACGAGGAGACAGCCCAACCATCCATCCATACCTTATCCCAACACAACCAAACCAGTGACGGTCATCACCGCACTTATATCACTTCACAATACTACTCGTAGGGAGACGACGCTTTAAGTATTGGACTACTAAACCCAATTCATTAATCAATCATACTCATGGCCATGATTTATTCCTCTACATGACTTCCTAAATGATGACAACATAATATAACATGATGCGCATATAAAGATCTATCACCCTTTCCAAATGGTAACGGCATATTATAAACATGATGCGCATAAGTAGCAATCTATCAATTTCTATCAAGTCAATTTATTTAAATAAGCTTGCTACACAATGTGATTATATGAAATTTGATTAATAAGCTTCGTCAATCATGCAACAAATGACTAATTATAAGAGTTCATCCAAGCTAAGTAACTTACAATATTAATTCCACCGAATCCAAATCCTTCTTATAAATAGCCCAGATTTTAGGTGCATATTGAATCTAGACAGCAACTTCGACCAGAGATTCCCGAAGCTACAGGAATCCGGTGAAGATGTGTAACCCCACGATGGAAATGTCTTTCCGTGGTCCACAACGTTCGTATTCAGACCTCAATCCAGATTTGACGTTATCCTATTTGAAATCGGACTTGAAGTCCGCTGCATACAGAATACAATTTCTGCATGCAGGATTTATTGAACACCATTTTCGTTTAGACTATCCTGTGGCTACACACTTCGCCTGAAGTCGTGCAACCATTCGTTGGAAAGGTACTTTCAAGGGCTTCAACTTTCGTGTTTAGCCAAAAGCCCAGATCTGGCCATATCACACCTAATAATGGTCACGAAGTTCGCTGCGTGCAGAATACAGATTCTGCACGCATCTTAAGGCGAAATGAACGACATCAGTTCATCTTCCTCCTCAAGGAGATCTTCCCAAATCATTCCAGAATTTCCTCCACCCTTATTCACCCTCATGAGGCCTTTGCTCTACACGAAACCATTCCCCCATCTCCACATAGAAGTTTGGAGAGGTTGAAGACACCGCTAACCAGGAGCACAAGCCCCGGATTGGCCTCACCCTAGAGAAAACATCTTCTCACATGTCAAGACTCTTTTGAGTCGACATCTCGCCTAGATATCTACAGATCTAGCACCAAGGGAGAGGGTAGGAAACTCACATCGGTTCCAGCGGTACCACCATTTCCGGCTATGGATCGCGTAGTTCTCCTCGACGACATCTTCTACTTCACGGCGGCGGTGGATCTCCCCCTGTAGAACTTGCTCCAGCAGTTTTCCCTCTCATCAGGAGTTCTCACAGGAAATAGGGAATGAAATGAGCATGAAAACGGCTAGGATTTTCTCTTCCTGTTATATATGAAAGGTGACACGGGTAGGGACACGCCCGTGTCCTTACCCGTGTCCCGCTTGAGCAAAACGACAACGACCGTTTCCGTGTCGGTTTAATACTTGACACGGGTAGGTACACGCCCGTGTCCCGACCCGTGTCCACATGACACGGCCGTGTTCCTGGCCATGTCCTCGGTTGTGTCCTTCTCTAGATACATCTCTACGAACTCAACTCGACACACCCTGAACACGGGTAGAGACACACCCGTGTCATACCATTCGTCGACCTCGACACGAGTTCGTCGATCTCGACACGCCTCGTCGAGTCCAACTCAACACACACGGGTAGTAACACGCCCGTGTTTCTACCCGTGTCATACACTTCGATGATCTCGACACAGATCATCGATCTCGACATGCTTCGTCGAGTGTAATTCGACGCACACGGGTAGGGACACGCACGTGTAGCTACCCGTGTCATATGATGTCGACACACCTCGTCGATCTCGACACGCTTCGTCGAGTGTAACTCGACACACACACGCACATTGGTAGGGACACGCCCGTGTCTCTACCCGTGTCCCTTCACAACACTGATTTCTCCACTCCTCCACAAGTGTAGTCCAATTCCCTGCACATCCCAGGACTCGAGTCAACCCTCCTGACTCAAAAAAAAACACACACGAGGGGCCTAGAGCGATTCGGCACGTTACAAATCCTATAAACAAAATAAAAGATTTCGTCCCCGAAATCAGGCTTGGGCTAGGGGAGAAAAGCATAACAGGAAAATTAACATATGCTTTTAAATAAAATTACCTTGAGCGAACAACTCCGGGTAGCGTTGCTGCATCAAATCCATTGGCTCCCATGTGTACTCCTCTTTCCCATGATTCGACCATAGCACCTTCACTAAGGGAACACTTTTGCGGCGCAATGTTCTTGTCTCGCTGTCAACAATCCGCACCGGCTCTAGTCGCACAGACCTATCTGACTCCACTGCACCATCAGTAGTGGGAATATACTGGTCCGGCCTCAACAGTGCTTTTCGAAGCGACGACACATGGAACACGTCGTGGAGATTCTCTAGTTCTGGTGGTAACTCCAACCGATAGGCCAACTAGCCAATCCTTTCTAATATAGTATAAGGCCCAACATACCTTGGGCTGAGCCTTTTCACCCCACGCACCCGCGACACACCATGCATCGGCCAAATCTTGAGGAACACCTTATCACCCACTTGGAACTCCACCATTCGGTGCTTTGTATTATAATACTTCGCCTGCCGACTTTGAGCATCCAACATGCAATCCTGTATCAATCTGACCACCGCATCTATATCATCTATATATTCATTTACCAATGCCTTCGGATCTTCATCCTGCACTTAATACAATGGAGTCCTGCACCTTCTTCCGTAAAGGGCTTCATGGGGCGCCATGCCGATGCTCGCCTGATTGCTATTATTATAGGAGAATTCCACTAGTGGCAAGAGCCTTTCCCACGGCTCTCCTTTGTCCAGCACACATAACCTCAATAAATCCTCCAGTGTTCTGATGGTCCGCTCAGACTGCCTGTCTGTCTGAGGGTGAAATACAATACTAAAGGTTAGGCACGAGCCCAAATTCGCCTGTACCGCCTTCCACTCCTTGGAGGTAAACCGACCATCCCGATCCGAAATAATTGTCTTGGGCACGCCATGATACGGTACGAATTGATCCACAAAAAGGCGTACCAAAACATCCATGTGTGCTTCCTTCTTCATTGGAATGAACCGGGCCACCTTTGTCAGTCGATCAACAATAACCCGCACTGAATCATTCCCGGAGCGGGAGCGAGGTAGCCCGTGGACAAAGTCCATGGAGATATCCTCGAACTTCCATTCGGTAATGGGCAACGACTGCATCAAACCATCGGGAATCCTGCATTCAGCCTTCACTCTTGACAGGCTTCGCAATGTGTAACATAGTAACGAACATCCTTCTTCATTCCTGGCCAGCACATGGTCTTCCGTAAGCCGGCTTACATCTTGGCAATACCCGAGTGTACAGAATATTGAGAGGAATGTGCCTCTCTCAAGACATCCTCCCGGATTTTGCCGCCCTTGGGAATATAGAGCCGGTCACAAAAATAAACAACGCTGTCTTTTAGTGTGTACTCATCGGTGGTCCCATCTTCAATTGCCTTGATTTTCGGGGCCAAGGCCGCATCCATGCCTTGCTCCACCCGAATCTGGTCCCGGATATGACAAACTATGCTCATGCTGGCCAAATACTCCGCATACTCGGCCGAAGGAGCTTTGAATACTAGAGTAATTTCCATCTCCTCGATCATTCGAGCCAACTCCATACTCATCAACCGAGACTCTGGGCTAGAGCCTGGCACTTTTCTACTCAATGCATCGGCTACCAAGTTTGCTTTCCCGGGGTGGTAGTTCATGGTGAACTCATAGTCGCATAGAAATTCCAACCACCGTCGTTGTCTCAGGTTCAACTCCTTCTGAGTGTGGACATACTTCAAGTTTTTGTGATCGGAAAAGATCTCGCAGTGGACGCCATATAGATAATGCCTCCAGACCTTCAAAGGGAACACCACTGCTCCCAACTCCAAATCATGAACCGGGTAGTTGATTTCATGTTTCTTTAACTGCCTTGAAGCATAAGCGATTACGTGCCCGTGCTGCATCAATACCGCTCCCATCCCTTGATATGATGCGTCCGTGTAAACCTAAAATCTTTCCTTCCCCGACGGAAGTGCAAGGATGAGGGCGGAGGTAATCCTATCCTTCAGCTCTTGAAATGCCACTTCACATTATGGTGTCCACTCAAATGGCACACCCTTCTTCATCAAGGAGGTAAGAGGAAGGGCAGTCTTGGAAAATCCTTTCACGAACTTGCGGTAGTAGCCAGCAAGTCCAAGAAAGCTTCGTATATCGGTCGCCGACTTCAAGGGCAACCACTCCTTCACGGCTCGTACTTTTGCTGGATCCACTGCTAATCCTGCCCCACTGATCACATGCCCCAAGAAGGCAACCTCCTTAGGCCAGAATTCACACTTGCTAAACTTGGCATACAAGGCGTGCTCCTTCAATTTCTTCAACACCAAGGTTAGATGCTCAGCATGCTCCTCCTCTGTCTTTGAGTAGACCAAGATGTCGTCGATAAAAGCAATGACGAAGATGTCCAAATACGGTTCGAACACCTTGTTCATCAAGCTCATGAAGGCCGAAGGGGCATTTGTGAGCCCAAACGGCATTACCGTGAACTCATACAAACCATATCTTGAGCTGAAGGCCGTTTTTTGGATGTCCCCTTCTTGTATCCTCAACTGATAGTATCCAGAGCGCAAATCCAGTTTAGAAAACCAATGTGCTCCCACTAGTTGATCGAACAACTCGTCGATCCGAGGTAGCGGATAAGTGTTCCGCACCATCAACCGATTGAGTTCCCGATAATCTATGCACAAACGCAGGGTTCCATCCTTCCTCTTCATAAACAACACAGGGGCTCCTCAGGGCAATGAAGTGGGGCGAACGAACCCAGACTCCACCAGTTCTTGCAATTGAACTCTAGACTTCGCGAGTTCTTTCGGGGCCATTCTGTACGGAGCCTTGGATACAGGCTTGGCACCTGGTACTAGATTAATCTGGAAGTCAACCTCTCTATGCGGAGGAAATCCTGGTAGCTTCTCAGGAAAAACCTCGGCAAAATCCCGCACTACCCGTACATCCTTTAATTACAATGCTTCTTCCTTCAACTCGAACTAGATCATGAAGACCTCGTCCCCCTTCATATGAGCTTTTACAACCTGGACGGAAGATAACATCATGCGAGGTGCGAAGCCAATACCTTGGAAGATGATGTCAGAGTCTTTATGTCTCAAATAGATCCGCTTCTCCGCACAGTCGATCCTTGCGAAGTGCCAGTCCAGCCATGCCACGCCCAAAAAGCCCAAAATAATGTCAAACTTCGGCATACTCAGAACCGTGGCCGGCGTATCGAAGGCCTTCCCATCAATAAATAACTCCAACTCACACTTTGCGGTTGCGATCATCTCTGAGCTGTCTGGAAGGCGTACACGTCGGGCTATACCAGTTTCTCACTAACCATTACTCCTAAGTGTCAGAATTGTGAAGTCTCAAGCCAGATTTTTAGAACAACTTAGATAGACTAAGGACGAATACTTAGTTTCTTCCTCGTAGTCCTCATCCTGGAGTTGGGTCATGCTTCAATTACACCTTTAGCGAATCTCTTAACGCTTGTCTGAACACCCAAAAGACCCGCTTACAACCACTTTACCCTATCCATTATCTCCACCAAACTTGAGTCTGCTATAAACAAAAGTGGTTGCCCTAGGGAATCTACCATGCCTATTATCTCTGCCAGAATCAAAATCTGCTATAAACAAAAGTGCTTGCCCTAGAGGATCTCGCAAGACTTTATACAATAGGTTTACATACCTAGGGTCGTCCAAACTTTAGGAGATCAACGTATAAAGGTACGTACCTATGGTCAGGTTGGCTAATCGTAGTGTCAAAGTTGGACAAACTTAGTGTGAATTACATATGGGCACACCACTGCTTCCGCTAAGTCAGTTTGTCCGCAAACAGACTAATCGAACGGGGGTGGTACCATTGTTAAATGACTTCTTTAGTTGAGGATCGTGGCAAACTGATACCATTTGTAAGACCCCCCCCCTCCCGGATCTCAAAACACAGCACGAAGGGGGAGTCTTATGCCCGGAACAGCCTCCTTGCGGTAGCATTAGCACACGGGCTAACCTGTACCACAAGATGCCTATTCCGCCGGCTACAACAATATCAATAGAACATGCCAACCGAACCATATATAATAAACAAGAGAAGTCAAATCCACACTAAGTAATAATGTCCAAATACATCAATAAAGGAGAAGCCAAAACATGCTTCTACAATATATCAGAGTACAGCTAAACATTGCCCAAACGGGCTACATCAGAGTAACAAAACACTAACATCAGTAACAGACGGTATCGACGGCACCGTCACTTCAGGCCCTGTCATCCTGGCCTGGCTGTCCTGCTGCATAGACCGCAGCTGCTCTACCTGCAGCGTGACCTCCTAAAATGGAAGACGTAGCAACCGTTAGTCAAAATAACTAAGTGGTTTCACATCCGCTCCCTCAGCGACTCCTCGGCACTGGGCGGAAAGAAGGAACAAGGGTAATATATATATATATACAAGTAAAGAAGTATAAGCAGGTGGCAGTAGTGTAAGAGTAACAATAACATGATCTAGCAAATATTTAATAGCTACAGCAAACTAGCAAGTATAAGTAACAGCAGGAAAGTAACTTAACTTATAAGAACGCCCATACAAACTTATAAGTTACGGATCGGGTTACATAAAAGTAACTCATCGTATAAGAGTGCTTATACAAACTTATACGATGTGGATCTTGATGTGCAATGTTATGAAATGCTATGTATGTTATGCAATGACTCACCCATGATCACACACATGCAATTGCTATGTCGACACAGACTATAGTTCCCACTTTTCGAGTAGGTATCTAACCTCTCAGTCATCAGCCGCCGTGGCCAGGCGGTGACTGTAGAACGGGCACTTCTACTACTAAGCGGGTGTCCACACTACTTCACCTAGGCCTCCGTACACCTCAACGCTAAGAACACAACAATGGAGCCAATGCGTACTATGGCCTAGCGGGGTCTTGGGTAGATGTGCACCAAGTACACAGCCCGAACTGACCTTGCATGACCCGGAAGGGGCCTCGGAAGTAAGAACGAGGACACAGCCCAACCGTTCACTTGGCACGGAAGGGGCCCCGGGACGTGAACACCGAGGACATAGCCCAACCGCCCAAAGTCTAACTGTCGACTCCCGTCGGTGTGACAACTGGCGAGCCCGTAGACCTGCCACACTATCCTTAACCCAGGATTACGACACCGCGTGTCGACTCACACCGCATGCAAATGCCACATCAACTTTACATGGAAGGGGCCTCGGAAGTAAGCACGAGTACACAGCCCAACCATCCATCCATACCTTATCCCAACACAACCAAACCAGTGACGGTCATCACCGTACTTACATCACTTCACAATACTACCCGTAGGGAGATGATGCTCTAAGTATTGGACTACTAAACTCAATTCATTAATCAATCATACTCATGGCCATGATTTATTCCACTACATGACTTTCCAAATGATGACAACATAATATAACCTGATGCGCATATAAAGATCTATCACCCTTTCCAAATGGTAACGACATATTATAAACATGATGCGCATAAGTAGCAATCTATCAATTTCTATCAAGTCAATTTATTTAAATAAGCTTGCTACACAATGTGATTATATGAAATCTAATTAATAAGCTTCGTCAATCATGCAACAAATGATTACAAATCTAATACAAAAAGAGAGGAAAGAGAAAGAGAAAACCCCATTCCATAGGTTGGAAATCCATCTACGCAGCACCTCCCCTTACAAAATGGAGCCAAAAAAGGGGAACAGGATTACATCCAGCAAGCTGGCTTAAATAGGCAAAAATTTCAGGTTATACGCCCCCTGGCACGGGCATGTAGGGGGGGCGTGTCAGCACTGTACAAAATGCGAACGTCGATTTGACGTGAAAGTGGACTTTGGGCTGGACATGTGTCGGTCTCGCGTTGGTCACGCCCCAGGTCACGGGCATGACGGTGGGCATGTCGAGGAGGTGGATCTGAGTGCGGTGCGTCAAAAGTCGTCGCGCGGGTCTTGTCAGCCAGGTGGAGGAAGTCACGCCCTAGGTCACGGCGTGTCATGTGTTCGACAATCGTCGAGCTGAAAAATCATCGAGCGGGAAAATGGGTTCGACGATCGTCGAGCGGGATGGACACGGGCTAGGGTCACGCCCCGTGTCGGATTGACACTGGTGTGTGGTCGGGCATGTCGACGATCTTTGAGCTTGAATTCATCGAGCTGATTTCACGGGAAATTGGATTGTCACGCCCTGGACACGGGCATGACCAGTAAGTACACGGGCGTGTACTTACTGTTTTGGGCAGTTTTTTTTTTATTTTTCCTGCAAATTTCAGAAAAGAAAAATAAAAAAAGTTAGAACTTTGTTTACAAAAAAGAAACATTTTATTAAAGAAAAATAAAGAAAAATAACAAAAATAAACTAAAACGATTAATTTAATGTACATAAATATAGGTATATTTACAATTCATCAAATACCCTCATACTTAAGCTTTTGTTATTCCAGAGCAAAAGTTGGAGATAAACTTATAAGGAATAAAAGAAATCCTAAGTTTAGTTACCGCTTGACTTAATTAAAAGTAAGATCAAAATAAATATCCTGGGTCTAAGAATTAAATCCTAAATTACGAAAATATTATAAATAGAGGAAGAGTTCCAAAAAGACTTCTAGAAAAAAATAAAATAGAAAACAAAAATTTATTTTTTGTTTGTTTAACAAAGATGGATTGAAATTATATAAAAAACTTTAGCTTAAAAGAAGTTAAAGGAAATAATGCAATTTAAAAATTATGCTCTCAAAAAATTTTGAATTAATTCTCGAATCATTGAAATAAGATAAGTGGTTTGGTGGTTTATGAAGAGGGCTTGGAATTAGAGGCGAGGCAATTTTTTCTCGAACCTCTACATATATTTTTCTTTTGAATAATTAGAAAATGAAATCTTATTTTCCTAACACAATGATTTTTTTTCTTTCTCAACTTCATAATAATAAAAATAACCCAATGTATATGTGTAGGAGCAATGAATTTTATCCTCTTACTCCATAACATATAATCTTTTTAAATATTGGGTGCCTATGTTTACGGAATGAAATCTTATTCTCACTGACATAGAATCTTTTAAGGGATAAAATAGGGGTAGGCATATCAGGTAAGACATGAAAAAATGGAGGTGGGTTTATTTTTTCAAAAAGAAAACTAGCTTTTAATAAAAACGTTTTGAGAGCAACCTTTTTAAAATGAACGTTCTGATGTTTCTAAAAGCAAAAAGTAGAAATAATTGAAATCCATGGTTGTTATTTTCTAACATAAAAAACGAGCTTCTATTTATAAATTAGAAGTGGTAGTGAAAAACAAGTTCTCTATTATAAGGAAAAGATATAAAAAATTCTTTAAATCTTAACCCCAAACACTTAAATCTATCAAGCTTTAATTAATAAACGAATAGTAAACAAAAAATAAGTAAAATTCGCATATAAATTAACTCGAAACTAGATTTTTGAAAAGCAAAAGGGTTAAGATATGGTATATTCGATTTATTTTGTTACATAATTAACAAAACATTTTTTTGGGATTTTATGGTTTTTCTCTCTTTTTTTGTTTTGATTATTATCTTTTTTGGATTTTTAGAGTTATTCACTTTTTTTTAGAATTTTGGTTTTGCTAATTTTTTTGTTTTTTTAGTATTTTTTGATAAGTTATTTACAAGAAGAGGAGAGAAAGAATTATTATTTACAAAGAAGATAGGGGGGAAAGAGAATAAATTTTTTTTGTTTTTAAATATTATACAAAGTAAAAAACTCGAGGGTGGCCCGCGAACAGACTCTTATTTGGGTGGTTGGTTCGATGAGTCGAACGCCGCAGACAGTCCAAAAAGCGAGCTTTTTTCAAAAAAGGAAGAGAAGAGGGGGGAAGAGAGATTTTTTTGTTTTCGGAGAGAAATTTTTTTTTTGTTTTCAAATAATGTACAAAGTAAAAACTCGAAGGCCCGCGAACAGATTCTTATTTGGGTGGTTAGTTCGATGAGTCGAACGCCGCGGGCATGCTAAAAAGCGAGCTTTTACAAATAAGAAGATGGGGGGGGGAAGAGAAAGATTAATTTTTTACAAAAAATATTTACAAAGTAAAAGAAATTTTATTTTATTTTTTTGAATTTTTATCTTATGAATTTTTTTGAACTTTTTGTTTTATAATTTTTTACATTTTTGGTTTTATGAATTTTTTTTAAGTATTTGATTATAAAAATAAGGAAAACAATTTTTGAGTTTTTGATTTTTGCATTTTTTTTGTATTTTTTGCTAAGTACAGAATATAAAAAGTGCAGAATAGGAAAACAACCCCATACTTAAACCCAACATTGTCCCCAATGTTGTAATCTAAGTATGCGGAATAGATAATATAAAAATTAAAAGATGAACAAAAAAAAATAAAAAGAGACGGTAGAAGCTTCCCTTAGACGAGTGCGGGAGGCCCGAGTTGAAACCCTGCATTAGGTAGAGGAAAGAAAAAACAAAAAGATAACATAAAAACAAAAAAGATACACTCGGCTAAAAAGGGGTTGTGGGCCATAGGGGGTGACAAGTGCGTGTGACTCGAAGCTAACGTTTTAGCTTATAAGTGCTTACAAAATGCGACCCCTAGCACGGACAAGTGTGAAAAAGTGTCGAATTAAAATAAAACAAGTTAAAAAAATAAGATAGGTTAAACAAAATATAAATATTTTTAAAATCAAATTATTATATATTTTTTTGGTGTTTTTAAGTAGATTTTTTTATTTTTTAGTTGTTTTTTAGGTAGGTTTTGTTTTTCAGTTTTGTTTGATTTTTAGATTTGTTTGTGGTTTTTTAGTTTTTTAGGTTTGTTTTATTATTATTTTTTGGTTGTTAGTTTTTTATAGATTTGTTTTATAGAGTTTTGTAGTTTTTAGATTTTTGTTTGGTTTTTTAAGTTTTTTTAAGGATTTTTAAGTTTTATAGAATTTTTTTTTAAAAACAAATTTAGAGTTTCATAGTTGTTTTTTTAGTTTTTAGGCTTTTTAGTGTTTCGTGTTTTTTTTTATTTTTTTTAGAAAATAATATGATAATAACAAATTTGTTAAGTTTTTTTTTGTTTTTTTGTTTTTGATGTTTTATTATTATTATTATTATTATTATTATTATTATTATCTTTAGAATTATCATTATTATTAGTATTATTTTTTGTTGGTCATTTTAAATTGTTGTTATATATATAGATAGATATAAGTAAAATTAATAGATATTCAGGGTTCAAAATAACGACTCGAAAATCCCCGGCAACAGCGCCAAAAACTTGATTGAAAGAATCGCATCAAGTCCCTGACAACGGCGCCAAAACTTGATTGCGTATTTTTCGCATCAAGTCCGAAAACTTAATCGGTTAAAACTCCAAAAATAGGTGAGGATTCACGCGGCGCCTCGGGCGGTTTATTTAAGTAGAAAAGCGGATTGTGATTTTTATTTAAGAAAACGGGGGGCGCGTATTTATTTGGATATAAAACGGATGTGATCGAGTTTTAATGAAAGGAGGTAAGTGCACCTATCGTGAGTAGTACAAGATATTCCGTGAAATTTGAGTAGTACAAGATATTCCGGGTGGAATATTGAGGTCGTATTGTTCTCGGGGTCGGTTCGATTATTTCTACTCTTCCCTGGAGGGGACTATTATTTTACCGATAATTAACTTATCGGGTTATATTTTATATATAATAAAAAGACATAAAATGGCAGAAAGAAAATGAAAACATGAAGGTGGAGCCGATGAAGAGCTTAGCTCGATGGCACCGAATTAAATTCGAACCAAAATAGACTTTTAATAAAAAGAGATCCTAAGTTTCTATTTAATTAATGCGGAGACTTGGCCGTGGAGGTTCCACTAGAATGAGCTCACTTATCTCTAGGATTATTGCTCACCTGAACCCTAAGACTATTCAACTGAACGTTAGTCCGACGAAGGATTCCTCTTAACGCCCGCATTACGCTAAGAACCATGCTATTGGGTGGGGAACCCAATCCGGTAGAGTTGGCGCGCCTCCTCTCTCGAGGGTTTGTGCGGAACTCTCTTTGCCAAGGGGTGATCTGTCCATACGCACAGCCTCTCGGCTATCTAGCATATGGACTACGGAAATAGGGCCCACACATCGATTATGTGGTCCTACACGTCGTAAACCCTAGGCAAACCTTAAGTAATTTTAATTAATTAAAACGTAAGGACCTTTAATTATTTTTAGCTATTTTATCTGTCCCAATGCTCTTCGATACTGAGGGCTAAGAACGGTTAGTCACTCATCGGAATGGGGACGGTTTGCGAGGAAAGCAATAAAGAAAGCGATAAAGAAAGCAGGAAAGTGAAAGTAGTAAAATGAAAGCAGTAAAGGAAAGCTGAAAATTGCAAGTCCTTCTCAAACGAGTAGGACTGAAATGAAAGCAGTAAAATACGAGTCCCGGCGCAAATGCGTGGGCGGGAGAAAGAAAGCGGGTCCTACTCAAACGAGTAGGACTAAATAAATGCTCACACGCACACACTCGACAGAAAGTAAAACTCACACACACACTCTCGACATAAAGTAAAACACACACACACAAATCCTACTCAAATGAGTAGGGAAAATAAATACCTGCCATTTAACTCCTAGCGAGTAGGAGAAAATAAATGAAAATTGCAAACTGACACACTCTACAGAAAGTAAAAAAACAAAGCGTCATTTAACTCTTAACGAGTAGGCGGAAATAAATGCGCACACGTATAGAAATGTAAAAAAAACTAAGTTAATTAAAATGAAAACAACTGCATTTCTACCGCTAGAAAGCGGTAGAAATGCATAAAGAGTAAAAATAAAAATTAACCGAGCAAATGGATTTGCAAATACATGCAAAAGCAAAGTGCCCTAAAAATTAAAACAAATACATTTCTACCGCTAGAATGCGGTAGAAATGCGTAAAAATAGAACAAAAAAATTAAACGAACAAAATTTTAAAATGAAAATGCAAGTGCACGAAAACTTAGAACAACTATATAATCATTCCTATAGCTCCGTAAAAATGCTAAAAAAAGTGCAAATAAATTAAAAAGGAAGAAAAGTTTTACAGCATAAAAATGAAAAGCTAAGTTAGTGAAAAAACGAAAATTAGTTTCAAAACGTTTTTACGGATCTATAGGAATGAAGTAAAATCTATAAAAATTCTAAGTTAACAAAAGCTAATGAAATGAAAACATAACAACTTCTTATCTAAAAAAAATGAAAACATAACATTTACTCTCTCACACACACACACTTTAAAAAGAAGAAAAATAAAGTTAAAACAAAGAATAAATAAGATTGCAAAGGGTGGGCACATAGATGAAGTCCAAAACATAGAAATGAGAAACAATCTACATTTTTATTAAGTCTAAAAACTATTACAAAGCTAATACAAAAAGAGAGGAAAGAGAAAGAGAAAACCCCATTCCATAGGTTGGAAATCCATCTACACAGCACCTCCCCTTACAAAATGGAACCAAAAAAGTGGAACAGGATTACATCCAGCAAGCTGATTTAAATAGGCAAAATTTCTGGTGACACGCCCCCTGGCATTGGCGTGTAGGGGGGCGTGTCAGCACTGTACAAAATGCGGCCGTCGATTTGTCGGGAAAGTGGACTTCGGGCTGGACACGTGTCGGTCTCGCGTTTGTCACGCCCCAGGTCACGGGCGTGATGGTGGGCGTGTCGAGGAGGTGGATCTGGCCGCGGTGCATCAAAAGTCATCGCGCGGGTCTTGTCGGCCAGGTGGAGGAAGTCACGCCCCAGGTCACGGCGTATCATGTGTTCGACGATCGTCGAGCTGAAAAATCGTCGAGCGGGAAAATGGGTTCGACGATCATCGAGCGGGATGGACACGGGCTTGGGTCACGCCCCATGTAGGATTGATACGGGCGTGTGGCCAGGCGTGTCCACGATCTTCGAGCTTGAATTCGTCGAGCTGAATTCACGGGAAATTGGATTGTCGCGCCCTGGACACGGGTGTGACCAATAAGTACACGGGCGTGTACTTACTGTTTTGGCAGTTTTTTTGGATTTTTCCTGCAAATTTCAGAAAACACAAATAAAATAAGTTAGAACTATTTTTACAAAAAAGAAACATTTTATTAAAGAAAAATAAAGAAAAATAACAAAAATAAACTAAAACGACTAATTTAATGTGCATAAATATAGGTATATTTACAATTCATCAGTACCCTACATAGGGGGAACCACTATAAACTTGTTATGTCCCTTGTGTTGTTTGTTATGTTCTTTACTGTGTATGTTGTGATCAGTTTTGTTATTCTATTATTTATGCTGTGTACAACTTGTATTCTGAAATGCATTAGGGTTCATAGCAAAAGTTAGAAGAACTTCCAAGAAGTTTAATAGGTCACCTATTCACCCCCCCCAGGTGACTTTCTACCCATAGGCATGACTTTCACTTGGTGCTGATTTTTACTCTTTAGAGAAGTTTTCTCTTCCTCTACCTTTTATTTTAATACATTGGGGACAATGTTCTATTTAAGTATGTGGGGATATTTCTCACTATTTTAACCTCTTTTTTTAGCACAACTTAAAAAAACATATTACTATTTATAAAGTTTTTAGTAATTTTTTTTCAAAAAATTACAAAAATAACAAAAATAAAAAATTTAGAAAACCAAAACTTAATTTCTTAGAAAGGGATGTTTGGGATATCATCCCATCTTACCTCCAATTACCAGTGAGAGCCCTTCTCTAGGAATACCTTGGTAAGTCTAAAAAATAACAAAAAAATTAGGTTTATTTTTTTATTAGAGAAATAATTAATTCTATATTTAGTCACATGCAAAATTCCTAGAAATTTAACTTTTACATAGTGTTTCGAGGATTTTCATGCTTTAATTCAATTTTGAATTTTGGAGTGGAACTGGTTGCCATGCTATATTCCTAGTCAAGTGCACGTGTTAGTAGAATTTTATCTAGAACTAAATATTCAACATACGATTAGACCTTTATTTTTTTAAAATGCCTGGAAATAGTTTATTCCACTTTTATTTTAAAATCGGTAAAATTCAAAAATAATTTAGGTGAGTACGTAGAAGTTTTCTAGAGAAATATTTCATGAATCTAGAGAAATTGTATTCTTTCTCAATGTCTAGAGCTTGCCATCTAGCGATTCTCAAGACTCTGCATAAGTTAAAATCATTAGCATGAATAGGATATAGGCACCTTCTTTTGGCCAGTTTGTGCCTTTGAATCCGCACCTAACATTTTATCTTTGTTAAAACCACTTTGAGCATATTACCTTATCTTTTGTTTCAACTCCACCAAATACTTCCCCAAGGCCTAAAAAGCATCTTAATTGCACACCAAAGTCTTAGCTCGATAGTGGTTATATACAAAAAAAGCTTTGTGAGTGATTTTAAGCCATTTTATTTTTGTGTCTATTTTTATTGAAAAAAGTTAATTTGTTTTTCCTTCCATTTGAAAATATTAGAAAAGTCATAAAAAAGGGGAAGGAAGAAAAATAATTAATAAAAAATGATGATGATAATAATTTGAATGAAAAAAGGTTTGGGAATTGGCTATGTTCTTAAAGTCATGTCTATTAATTTCGTGCGAGCTCTCTTTAGGTTTGGGTGTGACTAGCAATCGATTTTTATCCTTGATTATCCACACAAGAAACCTAAGCCTATGTTTCAACCTAAATAAGTACTATTGATTTGTACTTATGAGTTAGACTAGTGTTGTGACGAGAGTGTGAAAGGATAAGCCTATGACAAACGACATTGATGGATTTCTTTGGGAGGTATCTCGATCTTCGATTTGTGTATTGTCGATCTTAGTTCACACGCTACCTTCTCCCTAAATATAATTTTAGGATTTATCGAAATTTCGATTTAAAAGTAGAAAAAATAAGTGGAAACACATTCCCAAAAAATATAAGCTAATTTGTATGTTGAGTTGGTTTTTCTGCTAAAAAAGGGACTGTTGAAACCAAAATTCGGTCTCTTGTGGAGTTCACCCTTAGGGAAGGGATGATCGCGCACCTACTTCACTCCAACAAGCAAAACAACAAAGAAAACAAGGAGAAACTGATCCAAGGACTCGGCGGGGAGGACCCACCACACACTCGGAAGATCTTGGAGCACTTCCCCTCCGACATCCAAAAGCCGGGCTAAGGTATCCTTAGAAAGCACTTGAGATCTGGAGTAAGAGGGCACAAGAAGCATGCATTTTGAGGTACCCCTTGGGTCCTATTTATAGATTTCTGAAGATGGTCTGCAAATAGCCAACCTCTGTTGTTCTGAACGGCTATGTGCAGTCCAGATTGGCCTACCAACAGCGTAACTCCGCTATTCTAGAAGGCTATGGGCAGACTATCGGGGGAAAAATAGTAAAAAATACCTCATGGGCCAACGGGCGAGTAGCCCTCTGCTGTCTCTACTCGGCACTGGCGGCGAGCACGGGCACGGACTTCCCTGCTCGCGAGCTGCGAGTCCGCCAAGCTGTGCGGACTCGGCGAGCCATCTGGAGGTCGGCAAGAAGGTTGAGGGAATGACGATCGTTGAGCTACGTTCGACGAACGTCGAGCCCGCGAGGTTGGCCGAACTCGCGTAGCATGAGCCGGGCTCACCTGGGCGAGCTGCAGGTTGCCTAGCTCCGTTTCCCCTTGGTGCTCTCCCGTCTCAGAGAAAAAGGGTGGGGCCGCCTGTCTTTTCTCTTGTCAGGCCCACTCGCCGGATACGGGATTGTACACAATCCCCGCTCTTTTTGAGCTTGGCCAAGCTCAGAAAGAATCATCCAACCCCAAGTGTTCAGCGAGTGCGGGGTGAGCCAGAGGGAATCTTCGGGTGGGGTCCACCTGTGGCTATATAAATACACCTGCATACCTGCTTAACTCTTGCCATTCCCTTTGCTATAGCCCTGCTGAGATGTCGATCCCCAAGGAGATCCAAGAGCGCCTTAACCGAGCTCGCCAGGCCTCTTCCGCTCGCATGGCCGCCCTGACAGCGGTCCCACTCGCTGTGCGTCAATGTGTCTTGGCCAAGCCTGACCCCGCTAAGAGGGTGAAGCTATTCCATCCGGCAACCGAGCCCATTCTCGATGACCGGACGACAGTACTGGAGCATGGTGTCAGCTCCTCCAATTTGCCTACCCGCAACAAGGGAAAAAATATTGTTGATCTCTGTGACGGTCCAGGAAACCAGCTGGACGGCAGCGGAGTCACCACGCCGCGAGACTCCACCCTGCAAGCCAAGGACACACTTGACGACTCGTGATTTAGAGCCCCGGAGAACCACCGTCGGGACTCATCGCCCCCCTTCGGTACCTTGGCGGTGGGCTCGCAGAAGCCGAGCTTGCCAGTTTCACGCCCCTTCTCCTCAACGACCTATCATGACCACGGGGGCATGAGTAGAGAGCATCCCTATTTCGGGATTCGAGCTCCTCTCACCGGGAACGCTCTGCCCAGGCCACGGGAAGGACCTATGGTTTGTCCCTCCCCGCACCTTCTTAGAGGTGTCGAGCTCGTCAGGTAAGCTTGGACTCAGATTCTCGTCATGTGAATTTCTAGCACGCCTCCCCTTGCTAATGTTTCTGTCTTCACTGCCCCCCAGACAATCCGCGGCCGAGGAGTCTTTGTGGACAGCCCACTACTCTCCCCTCCCCTCTTCGAGCTCGCTGGACTCTTATTTCGGCCCTGAGGTGGAGAACGATGAGATGACAAGGAGGGGGATCAAGCTCTTCAAGAAGCTCGTGTGCGGGGTGCGCGATGTGCAGGAGGTCAACGAGGCGCTTCAATGTGAATACGCGTGTCTCGCTGACGAGGTGCGAAGTGGCCAGGTTGGCGAGATGACGTCTCCTTCCCGACTTCTAGATGAGATTGACGACGGCCTCTCAGTGGCACAGAGGAATTCGGGGAGGATTCGGGAGCTTCTCCACGCGCGGTAGTCTGGGGGATGGGGGATGCGATGCCGGGTTAGATAGAAGGTGGATCCCTTGTCGAGCCGACCGGTACTCGCCTCCTGGTTTCCCCCCATACGCGCGCCCTGCTTTCTTATTCCTGCGCATGATTATTGTGATAACCTTCGAACATTTTTAGACTGGTGTTTGATGATTAAATATTAATTAGTATATTTCCTTATATTTAACTCGGCGAGGGGGGGATGAGTCAGAAGTCGGCGAGCTGGGGTGGCGAGCTAGGGTGTCGAGCTGGGGTGGCGAGCTGGGCCGATTGGACAGCTTGCCCTCAGATTTCCTTTTCTATAAATAGCCCCCCTTCACCAACCCCGTACGCCATATTAATTGCTCATCTTCTCTCTCTTCCTGCGCTTTTCTCTTTCTTACTCACGCCTCACCTCCTCTTCTGCTAGCATGGGCAAGACCAACCCTGATGCCGACGGCCGCACCAAGTGCGCCCAACACTTCACTGACTACTGCTTCTTTGAAGGGAACACCAGCAAGGCCGAGCTCGTCGAGGTTGTGGGAGACCATGTGCCGCCAGGTTTCGAGGCGCGCTGGCCGAGGCAGGGGGAGGCCATCAACACTTTTTATGATGACGAGCTCGCCTTCCCCATCTTGCACTTTGAGGTGGGGCTGTGCCTCCCCCTCTGGTTGGAAATTCGCCAGATCCTGAAGTATTACGGGGCGGTGCCCGCGCAGCTGAACTCGAATGCCATCACCATGATGGTGGCATTCGCAAACTACATCCGGTGAGAAAGGATAGAGTTCAACCTAACTGTGTTCCGAAAACCTTTCTCCTACAAGGCGACGCCAGATTTGGTAGCCTACTTCGGGGGCTCGCTGATCAAGGTTCACGAGATCACGAACAAACTTCATAACTGGATGACCAAGATCGCCGTCATCAAGGGCGATCTCAGCAACATCCCTTACTCCACCCAGCAGAAAGACAAGGAGGTCTATCGCCCCCCGGCCGTGTCCTGCAATGATGCCGACCTCCACAAGAACTTTCTCCACAAGGACTTCGAGGTCACCTTCCTGCGAAGGGGTCTTGACTTGCTCCGCCCCGTCCTGCCCAGCGAAGATACTGTCTGCTCTGCTGCCCAGCTTGCCATTACTATCAAAGAAATTTTTCTAAGTTATTTTATGCAGGAGAGCAACTGATCCCCGTGAACCCGCCATTTATGGACTCGGGGTTATACCCGGACCCTCTTGCTCGCGAGAAGGCAGCGGCGGCGGCCTGCCGAGATTAGGCGGCCTTCTCCCAACCCTCCTCCAGCAAGAGGCGACCTGAGGATGCGGGGTCGAACCCGCCCCATCGCCAACAACTACCCAAAAAGATGAGCAGAGCTCTGCTGGCTCCGCGGGCGAAACAAAAACAACAACATCAACCAAGCCCCAAATACATGAGCTTGCCTGAAGTTATCCTGGATGCGTTACCGGAGAGCCCGCTTAAGGAGATCACGAGCAAGGGGCAGAAGGGTGGTGAATCCTCTGCTCCCCCTGCGGCGACCTCTGCCCCTCCAGCAGCTAAGAAGGCAGCACGCGAGCCCGGCGTGCCGAAGGAACATCCCCTCTTCAGCTTTGGGGCGTGGTGGAAGGACTCGGCAGGTGAGCCCATGGTTCAGTGGGATGCGCAGGCCCACTGGGTCTCCATCTCCACCCTACATCCCTCCTGGGATGACCGCGAGCATGCCACCGGTCACGCCTATGCCCTCGGCTTCGGCCTCTATGGTCGGGAGGATGCCGAGGCCTACAAGGGCACGACCCTGCGATAGCTCGGCCATGAGGGCATGCAGGCCCATGTGTGAGCCATGGAGATCCACCATATGCTAGTTTGCCGCAGCTTCGGCCTCAGCAACAAACTCCAAAAAGCTGAGCAGGTCCGCGACGTCGCCAAGGACAAGATCGTCAACCAGGCAAGGCAGCTCAGCATTGTCGAGGGTCTTCTCGCCCAAGCCGCCGCCAGATTGGTGAGTATCGGGCTTCCTCTTCCCCCTTTTACATAGAATATTTTCTGTGCTGCTGCTAACGAATTTCCTTTCTCATCAGGATACCAAGGCCATCGGGGAGTTGCGAGCTCGCAATGCCGAGCAGGAGGAGGAGATCGGTCAGTTGTGCGCCCGCCTTACCAAGCAAGAGGGGGCGAATGTGAAGCTGAAGGAAGAGAATCAGAGCCTCAACCGCGAGGTCTGCTGCCGGGCGGAGATCTTCTTCCCAGCCGGCGGCGTCGATCCTACCCTCCCCTACAAGAGGCTGAGGATCTTTGGTGAGGCTAACCTCACCGAGAGGCTACGGGTCAACTCCATCCAGGCCGCCGAATGCACCCTCTAGATGATGAAGGACACTGGAGTGCTGGTGGAGGAGTGTGAGGGTATCTTAGCCCGGGACCTTATGCCGAGCCTGTTCCCGGTGACGCCGCCTAGCGAGAAGGAAGACAGCCTCGATGCGTTGTCCAAGAAGGGCTTCCAGGACCTGTCTGGCGAAGGTGGAGACGGTCACCAGCCAACAAGGGGGGAAAGGGTTGATGCTATTTTTTCTCTCTTTTTTGTAATCTCGCCGAGGCGAGCTCCTCATGTAACTATCCCCATTAATCAATACATTTTGATAGAACTTTCGTTCCCCCTTCTTTTTTTTTCTATCTTTTTTTGCATGTCCTTGTTGTGCTCTATTTGCTCGTGAACTCTTCCCTGTGATACCTCTCGTAGATATGTTTTGCGAGTAGGATAATTGTCAGAGCACGTTTGTGAGAGTACGCTTCTGAGAGCTCGCCGATTTTTAGATAATCCGGGGGTGGGTTACCCGCCGCACTTGGCACGCTACCCCAAATCTCTGACGAGCCACCCATATTCTTATCAACATAATATTAGACCTATGAAAATTTCTAAGTAAAACAGAGAAGGGGTGAAGCATCCTAGCGGGGCCCGCATCCCTTTAGCGAGGTCCAAGGGCCTTGCTCGTTATCCTTCTGCTGAGGATGAGCTGAGCTTGGCGAGTCCTGGCTTGCCTTTGTCGAGCCTCTTCCCCTTTTTCCTAGCAGAAACACCAAACTTCTTACTCAACATTTGGAAATTATAGGACTTCCCCGAGTGACGTCCAGCCCTGCCGGCTTAGTGAGAGCCTGACAGCTGGATCTGCTTGGGGTCCAAGGTTGACACCATCGAGTGACTTCCAGCCCTGCCAGCTAGGTGAGGGCCTGATAGCGGGATCTACTCGGGGTCCAAGGTTGACACCATCGAGCGACTCCCAGCCTTGCCAGCTATGTGAGAGCCTGACAGCGGGATCTGCTCGGGGTCCAAGGTTGACACCATCAAGTGACTTCCACCCCTACCAGTTAGGTGAGAGGCTAACAACGGGATCTACTCGGGGTCCAATGTTTACACCATCAAGTGACTTCCAGCACTGCCAGCTAGGTGAGAGCCTGACTGCGAGATCTGCTCGGGGTCCAAGGTTGACACCGAGTTACTTCCATCCCTGCCAGCTAGGTGAGAGCCTGACAGCGGGATCTGCTCAGGGTCCGAGGTTGACACCGTCGAGTGACTTCCAGCCCTGCCAACTAGGTGAGAGCCTGACAGCGGGATCTACTCGGGGTCTGAGGTTGACACTAAGTGGCTTCCAGCCCTGCCAGCTAGGTGAGAGCCTGACAGCGAGATCTGCTCGGGGTCCGAGGTTGACAACGAGTGACTTTCAGCCCTGCCAGCTAGGTGAGAGCCAGACAGCGGGATCTTCTCAGGGTCTAAGGTTTACACTATCGAGTGACTTACAGCCCTGCCAGCTAGGTGAGAGCCTGACAACGGGATCTGCTCGGAGTCCGAGGTTGACACTGAGTGACTTCCAGCCCTGCCAGCTAAGTGAGAGCCTGATAGTGGGATCTGCTCGGGGTCCGAGGTTAACATAGTCAAGTGACTTCCAGCCCTACCAGCTAGGTGAGAGCCTGATAGCGGGATCTGCTCGAGGTCCAACGTTAACACTGAGTGACTTCCAGCCCTGCCAGCTAGGTGAGAGCCTGACAGCGGGATCTGCTCGGGGTTCAGAGTTGACACCGTCGAGTGACTTCCAGCCCTGCCAGCTAGGTGAGACACTAACAGTTGGATCTGCTCGGGGTCCAAGGTTGACTCCGAGTGACTTACAGCCCTGTCAGCTAGGTGAGAGCCTAATAGCGGGATCTGCTCGGGGTCTGAGGTTGATACCATCGAGTGACTTCCAGCCCTGCCAGCTAGGTGAGAACCTGAAAGTGGGATCTGCTCGGGGTTTGAGGTTGACACCGAGTGACTTCCAGCCCTGCCAGCTAGGTGAGAGCGTGACAGCGGGATCTGCTCGTGGTGTATGTGTACTTCGTCTTTTCGTACAAGCCATTGCGACAGGATTTCCAGGTCAAAGAACTTTATTATTAAAAATCAAAACACCACGTACATGTCTTAAGGAAAAAAGCGCTTTAAGTCATCACCACTCCAGGTGAGACACAGGGTCTCGCCCTCCACATTTTGGAGTTGATACCCTCATGATCTCAATGCCTCTTTTACAATGAATGGCCCCTCCCAGCTGGGGTTGAGCTTCCCTACGGTTGCCGACCTTCCTGCCGCATCAACCTTTTTCAGGACCAAGTCCCCCTCCGCGAACTGTTTAACTCTGATGTGTTTGTCAAAGTACTTGGCCATTCTTCTCTTCACCTCTTCTTGCCTAATGGTGGAAAGGTCGCGCAGCTCCTCCAACATGTCCAGGGAGAGCCGCAATTCTGCCACTCTTCCTTGCCTTCTGCCTCCGCAGCTACCTGGGGCGTTTGGACTTCAAAATCTATGGGGAGCACTGCTTCGCATCCGTGGGAGAGCTTGAAGGGGGTCTCCCCGGTGGCCGTGTTGGGGCTAGTCCTCAGGGCCCAGAGAACCGAGGGAAGCTGCTCCACTCAGCTCCCTTTTAGGGTCTCAACTTTCTTCTTCAGGAGATTTACAATGATCTTGTTCGCGGCCTCCACCTGCCCGTTGCTCCTGTGGTGGTGGACCGAGGTGAACCTGAGGTCGATCTCGAGCTACTCGCAGAAGCCATTGAATTCTGCGCTGGTGAATTGAGGCCTATTGTCCGTGATAATGGCCTAGGGCAGCCCATGGCGGCAGATGATCTCCCCCCAAACTAAGTTTCTGATGACCTGAGGAGTCACCTTGTCCAGCGCCTTCACTTCCAGCCACTTGGAAAAGTAGGCAATCATCACTAACAGGAACCTCGTCTGCCCAATGGCCTGGGGGAATAGCTCGACTAAATCCATCCCCCAAATCACAAAGGGCCAGGGGGTTATGATGCTTTTGAGGTGCTGGGCCGTCTGCAGCTGGAGGGGGGAAAACAACTGGCAGTTGTGAAACTTTCTTGCGAATTATGCAGCATCGTGGCCTAGGGTTGGCCAGAAGTACCCCTGCTTGACAATCTTCCCTTCCAGGCTCTGACTCCCGGAGTGGCTCCCACACTCCCCGGAGTGGACTTCTTCCAAAATCCTTTGTACTTCCCTCTCAGCCACGCAACGGGCGAGTATCCCCGAGAGAGTCTTCCTGTACAGCTGCCCATCTCGAAGGAGGCAGTATGCTAATTTGTACCCGAGCTTCTTCTTATCTGCCCATCCCGGATACTCCCCCATGGAGAGGAAAGCCGTGACCGAGTCCACCCACGAGGGGCGCTGATCTATCTCCATGAGCTCTCACTCTTCGATGGAAGGGCGGAACAAGTCGGTGATGGTACCCCCGCCCACCCCCCACCCCCCACCCCACCCCGGGGACCATGCTTTGCGAGCTGATCGACCTACTCATTTTCTTCCCTAGGCACGTGTAGGATGGAGAAGGTTTCGAATGTGCCAATGACCCCCTTCACTTTGGCTAAGTATAGCCGCAGGGTGGGCTCTCTCGCCTCGAACTCCACGTTGATTTGGGAATCTACCATCACGGAGACAGTGAGGATCTCCACGTCCAACAACCCCAGTTCCCTAGCTAGGCGTAGACCTGCGATCACAGCCTCGTACTTGGCCTGATTGTTGGTGATGGGAAAGTGCACCACCACCGTTTGCTCGATTTTAGTTCCATGGGGGCTTTTCAAGATCACCCCCGCCCCCAGGGAATGCCTTCCTGAAGCGTCGTCTACCTTTACCTTCTATGGAGTCGGGCGAGTGAGTTGCTCCTCCACCACCTCGATTACATAATCAGCTAAGAAGTCGGCCATTGCTTGGGCCTTGATTGAGAGGCGGGGGATGAAGGATATGTCGAACTCGCTCAACTCTACCGACCACTTGGACAACCTGCCTGAATGCTCCACCCCCTCGAAGATGTTGCGGAGGGGGTGGTCAGTCACCACTCGGACGAAGTGTGCCTGGAAGTAGGGCCAAAGCCTCCGGGCCGAGATGATCCGGGCAAAGGCCAACTTCTCCAAGATTGGATACCGGATCTCGGCCTTCTTCAGAACCCGGATCACGTAGTATATGGGGAGCTGCTTCTTCCCCTCTTCGCGAACTAGGATGGAGCTCAAGACCTCCGCCCAGACCCCAAGATACAAAAATAGGTGCTCCCCCTCCTTGGGCCTGAAAGATAATAGTTGCCAACCTAAATCACCTAGAGGGGGGTGAATAAGTGAGTTGTTCGTCTTTTTGCGGAATAAAAAAATCTCAACCAAAGCACAGATCTATCTACCAAACAAGCAAACAGAGATGAGGCAAGATTTATAGTGGTTCCCCAACCTTGGGTACATCCACTTTCCCTCACAGATCTAGCAATATACTAGACTCGATTACTCCACTATCTCGGATTGGAAAACAATCCTACCCTCGGAACAATGTTCCTTCAAACTCGATCCACAAACGGATCTACACTCGGAAGACAAAACTTCCTACAATCTCGGAGTTGAAAACTCCTACACTCGGAGAAATCTTCTCCTACAATAATGAAATAAAGTAGTACATAAATACAAACAGTAAATTCTCTGGTTCAGATCTGCAACAGAAAATAAGAAAATCCTTCTTCTAGGCATGCAGATTTATCAGAATATTGAAGAAGAATCTCGGTAAAATCAGATCTGGAACTTCTTGACTTTACACGATCAGATGAGATGATGAAGCGTTGAGCGGAGATCTCGAGTTGTAGAGTCTTCTTAATCTGAATCCTCTGAAAAGAAGAAACCCTAGCCGGTCGGAAAATAGCGATGGCGGCGGCGGCGAGTTTTCGGTTCTTGCAGATAGAGAGAGAGGAGACAAAAATATTTTTGGAAAGAGACAGCTGCAAAAACTTTCTTATAATAATTTTCTTTGAAAACTTAGGGTTTGTCGGTTTGACAAGAACTTTTATAGGAGACAAGAAGATTAGACTTAAATGAGTCATAATGAGAAAGACACGTGGACCAATCACGTCAGA
Organism: Platanthera guangdongensis; assembly: GCA_039583875.1. Lineage (NCBI taxonomy): Eukaryota > Viridiplantae > Streptophyta > Magnoliopsida > Asparagales > Orchidaceae > Platanthera > Platanthera guangdongensis. Next base: position 90,459,632 of record CM077147.1, read on the forward strand.
GTTTAAGAATAAGACAGTTAGGTCTGGACTTAAAGAATTTCTGAAAACGTTCAAAGTAAATTACTCGAGTCAAGTAGAACTACTCGAGTATCTGCAGCACTACTCGAGTAGGTAGAAGATGACTACTCGAGTACATGAGAAAAATTACTCTGGAGAAAAGAAATCATTACTCGAGTACGTGGAGTCAACTACTCGAGTAAATAAGAATGAGAGAGACTCAGTTACTCGAGTAACAAAAATGACTTACTCGAGTACTTAAGTACTTATACGAGTGGTGGAGCAAATTACTCGAGTATAAGAAATACTACTCGAGTATATAGAAATGAACTACTCGAGTATATCAGAAACTACTCGAGACAAACACTTAGAAAAATTCTGGAATAGGAAAAATTGAACTACTCGAGTATGTAAGATAATCTACTCGAGACATAGGGAATTACTCGAGTATATAAGATGAATTACTCGAGACAATTAGAACTACTCGAGTATATAACATGAACTTACTCGAGTAATTCACTTAGAGAAATATTCTAGAATAGAATTCTGGATTACACGAGTAAAAGCACTTGACTACTCGAGTAGTATATGAACTACTCGAATATATGATTTAGACTACTCGAGTAAGTAGGAACTACACAAGAGTCAGAATACAATTAACTCGAGATAGAAGATAGAACTACGCGAGTATATATAATACTACTCGAGTATTTCACTTAGACAAATTTGAGAAGAGAAAATCTGAAAACTCGAGAGATAAAAGGAAGCTACTCGAGTATAAAAGATGAACTACTCGAGAGCCATAATTGGACTACTCGAGTATATCTTAACTACTCGAGTAAGTGAATTACTACTCGAGTATAAACTCAGTAACTTACTTGAGTAAGTAAGGAAGTACTCGAGTACTTTACTTAGGAAACTTTTTCTGACAGATTTTCTTCTTCTAAGAGAAATCATCATCAAGTCTTTTCACATAGTCCTAGAGCATGAATATGAAGTGTATCCCAATAGAGAGGCTTCACATGAGACAACACTTTGAAACACATAATGAGGGATTACATTATATGGTCCTGTGTTTGGTGACCCACTGTAGACTGACATTGGTCTACACTTCCCATTAGAATCCTGCAAACACATGACTCAAACCAAGCATCAAATACAACTTAATTCATCTTAGTTCAAGGGTGACTTCATCAAATCTGGGTTAGTGTGGATACAATACCCAACAATCTCCGCCTATTTTTAGAAGTCAGAACCCTTTACACTAAGGTGAATTATGGACATAAAAAAGAATGCTAAGTAATCAAGTAGTGTAAGCAAACAAGGAACTATGAAAAAGATAATAAGATCCAAAACTTTGAATTATATAAATATGATTATCCAGAAATATCATTAACAATTAAAATCCATTTCCATAGCTCATGAGTCTTTTGGGGTAGCTTTGATGATGTTGCTTGTCTTGTTTCTCTTGCTGTCTTCTCTGATAGCTGTAAGGTTCAGGATAATACTTGGGGGGTCTAGGAGGAGCAGCTGGATTATTTCTTCCATATTTTCTGTCATAGATCCTCCTTTTGGTCATGGACTTCTCATACAAATCCCATTAATGGGAATTGTAGTGAATGTTTCTGTTGAATTTTGTGAAGTGGAAGTGGTTGACGGGACAGGCCGGGCGGCCTAGGGCGGACAGCTTTTGCGGACTAGGTGGACTGGGCAGACTGAGATGTGCGGCCTGGTGGAAGGTCTAGTGGAAAGCCGGTTGTTCTTCCGAGCGGCTTGTTGCATGTAGTCCGCGGACTATGCGGCCTAGTTTCTGCGGATAGGGTGTTCGCTGATTGGCTTTGCCAAGGAGCGGCCTGTGCGGATGGAGGCTTGCGGACTGGTGCATTGCTCAGTGGTCGCGGGTGCAAGCTTGTGCTGATAGGCGGTTTGGCTCATGTCCGCCGGAAGCTTGCGGACTGGAGTGTCCGCGGTGTGGGCTGTTGCGGACAGGGCTTAGAGCTTGGCTGAGGCCTTGTCGAGCTCTGGTGGCACAGCAGGCGATTTGCTGTGGAGATCGGTTGGCGGACTGGTTTTTGGAGTCCGGGGTTGGCTGCTGCGTTGGACAGGAGTGCGAGGAGCTCGCGGACTGATGGCGGTCTGTGTTAGGGTGTTTGGCGGACGAGAGTTTGAGTCCGCCATGCTCGCATTGGCCCTTGATGGTTTTGGACCTGGTCACACCTTGTGTCAAGGCCATGTTGTCCGCGGTATCCGCCAAGTCTGCTGTGACCGGGCGGACTGTTGCTGTCTTCCTTTGGTCGTGGACTTGTGGCGGATTGAGGTGTGAGTCTTGCGGACTGCCTCGGTTTGGTGCGGACTGCCATTGAAGGGGGTTGTTGTCCTGCAGTGGTTGGAGCTTTGCGGGCTGATGCCTTGTCCCCATAGCTTGGCGGACTGGAGAGGGTTCGCCAATGTTTGCCTTGCTCCTGGCGGTTTTCCTTGGTATCCGGCTAAGTCCTTGCGGACTCAGCGGACGGTGTTTTTGCTATCGCGCGGGCTGGGGCGGTGTCGCTATCTCCTGGGCGGTGACCACACTCCTCACCTTGCCTATAAATAGGACCCCCCATGGCAAACCTAAGTGACCAGAGTGAACAGTAAGTTGGGTTGAGCGAAGTGTTGCGGTCTGTGTTTGTCAATCCGCGCGGATTGTTTCAGGCTGACGGTTTGCTGTGTGCAGGTCGCGCGGGTAGCTTCAAGGAGCCAGGAGTTTTGCTGTGACTTCGGTCAAGTACTTGGAAGTGTGCGGTCTCTGCGGACTCAGCAGGAGGTCGATCTGCGGCTTGTCAGTTCTGTTTCATCTTTGCCAGCTTCAATAACCTGTCCGCCGGCTTCAGGCGGGTAGGGGTGTTCCTCAGTTCAGGTTCAGCAGGAGGAGAATAACGGTGTGTCCGCGCGGCCTCGCGGCTTCGGCGGACTGCGTGTCTATTCGGCGGATTGCAGCATAGCTTGGGCGAGCTCAGCGGTCTCGGCGACCTCGGCGACCTCGCGGTCTCGGCGGACTCCGGTGCTGTCCGCTCGGCTTGTTTTTTGGTGCTTTCTGTTTATAGCTGTTATACTAGCGAAATCATGTCTCGCTATGTATGCCTTGTGTTGTAAAGAAGTAAATGTATAAAAAACATGCTTGTACTTCCATTGTTTGTTGGGTTTAACCTCTGTTCCTTGGTTCCGCTGGTTCAACGTGAGAACTGGGTAGTTCCGAAGATATTAATTTGGCATTTGGGCTATCTTGCTGACCACGTTGAGAAAATTTAACATGGTATCAAAGCAGGTTTCTGAGGTTCAGCTGCGTGAGCGGAAGTCAGCCAGTGTTGTTACTCAGTGATTGAGTGGTGATCAACCTGTGTTGTTGCTCGGAGCTGCTGAAAGGTTGCCAACAGGTGTTGCAATGGAAGGGAGCTTTGCAAGAGGTCTGGGCATTGAACTCTTAACGCCGACTAACTTCAAGAAGTGGAAGTCGTGCATGAAGAGTTATCTTCTTGGCGAGGAGCTGTGGGAAGTCGTCGGTGGTGACGACAGGCAGGAAGTCACTGCTGCTTTCGGTACTGCTGAGCAGGTTAGGCTCTGGAGAAGAACAAATGCTAAGGCAGAGTTCATTCTGAAGAGAGCCGTGTCTTCGGAACTGTTTGATCACATCGTTGGGTGTGAGTCGGCTGCTGATATTTGGACAACCATTGATGAGTTGTTCAATAGGAAGAATGTGGCGCGGCTTCAGTTCCTAGAGAATGAGTTGGCCAGGGAAACTCAGTGAGACCTTTCCATGTCCAAGTACTTCTTAAAGATGAAGAGCTTGTGTGCTGAGCTGTCGGCACTGGATCCTGATGAGCCTATCTCTGAGGCAAAGATGAAAAGGCACATTATCCGCGGCTTGCGGAAGGAGTATGTGGCCTTTGTCACATCTGTTCAAGGGTGGGCTACTCAGCCGTCGTTGCTGGAGCTGGAGAATCTTCTTGCCTCGCAGGAGAGCTTAGCAAGGCAGATGGCTGGAGTGAACCTGAATCAGGAAGGCAGCGAAGCTCTCTTCTTAGGTAAGAAGAAGGGATGGGAAGGGAAGAAGAAGAAGAAGGTGCAGGCCGTTGTTGAGAAGGAGACTTCAACTTCATATCCGCCGGAGAGGAGCAATGCTCCTAAGGACTGGAAGAAAAATCTGAAGTGCTACCGGTGTCATCAGCGAGGGCACTTCAAGCAGGACTGCAAGGTCAAACTGCAGCCTGGGCATGCTGCGGGAAAGGAGGAAGCTTGCTCAAGAAGTGAAGAAGCAGAATGGGGCGGAGCTTTTATGACGGGCACTTGTGTCCGGGCCTTGTCTGCTGAGGACTTCAACGGCGAGTGGATCGTGGACTCCGGGTGTGGTCATCACCTCACCGGAGACAAATCGAAGTTCACCTCCATGCAGGCTTACTCAGGTAATGAAGCTATTATCATTGCTGATAATACTGTTTATGCAGTAGAGAAAGAGGGGGTCGAGTCATTGGGTAGTGATCAGGGGCCACTCACGTTAAGGAGTGTGTATCACGTGTCGGGCATGAAGAAAAACCTCTTCTCGGTGACCAATGCGGTGGACGCTGGGTATCACGTTCTGTTTGGGCCAACAGACGTGAGGTTCCTTCGCAACGTATCAGCGGTAAAGACTGATGTTGCTCATGTTGGAAGGAGGGTGAAGAACTTGTTTGTTCTTTCCACCAATGCTTATGTTGATAAGATGAGGGCCAATGATAGCGCTGCTATCTGGCATGAGAGGCTGGGGCATGTTGGCAGGGACAAGTTGAAGGCGATGGTGAGTAGAAGTTTGGTGAGGGTGTTGCCGAAGTTGTCCTCCTTTGGTGATGGGCATGTTTGTGCGGGCTGTCAATACGGTAAGGCACATCACCTTCCGTTTGATAAATCACAAACAAGGAGCAAGAAACCATTGGAGTGTATTCATGGCGACCTGATGGGACCAACGGTTACTGCCAGCCTTGGCGGTAGCAGATACATGCTTGTCTTGGTTGATGACTACTCAAGGTATACTTGGGTGTACTTCTTAAAGGAGAAGTCGGAAGCCTTCCGTTTGTTTGTGGAGTTTAAGAAGTTGGTAGAAGGCCGGCTTGGCTTGCGGATTAAGAAGCTTAGAACTGATAACAGGGGTGAGTTTGTCTCTTCCGAGTTTTCTAACTTCTGCAGGAAGCACGGGATCCAACGGGAGCTTACTTGTGCTCACACTCCACAACAAAATGGGGTAGCGGAGCGGAAGATCCGTCATCTGACGGAGACCTGCAAATGTTGGCTTCATGCGAAAGATATCCCAAGGTCCTTTTGGGCGGAGGGAATGTCTTGTGTTGCTTATGTTGTCAACCGGATGCCACTCAGCCCTATCAACCTGAAGACTCCTATTGAGCTGTTGCTGAAGGAGAAGCCGAGTGTTGGACACCTTCGGGTGTTCGGTTCGACTTGCTACGTGCATGTCCCGGATGCTTCACGGACAAAGCTGGATGCGAAGGCAAGGAAACTTGTCTTTGTTGGCTATGATGAGCAGAAGAAGGGATGGAAATGCATGGACCCTGTGATGAAGAAGTTCGTGGTGTCAAGAGACGTTGTGTTTGACGAGCTGACGTCATATGGAGGTGGCTCGGTGGAGCTAACCGGAAGTAGCAAGGGTGATGAAGCACCGGTGGAGGCTGCTGAAGGCTTGGAAGAGGAGCTTGCTGTTTCACCAGCAGCTCCTGTTGCTTCGAACTCCGAGGCTGAGCCTTCTGGCTCAGGAAGCAGGGGGAGCACTGCTCAATGCTTGCCCCAGGTAGGAGTGGAGCCCGAAGAAGCAACGGAAGCCGTGAGCAAGGAGCCGTGTCTTCGGAGATCGAAGAGGGTGGTTAAGCCACCGGCTCGGTACTGTGATGGGAATGCAGTGAGCTTTGTCTCCTGCTTCTTTGCAGGTCCTCTGGATGAGCGAGAGCCTGCAAACTTCAACGAGGCCACTAGAGTAAAGGAGTGGGAAGATGCCATGAAAGAAGAGATTGATGCTCTGAAGTAGAATGAAACCTGGGACCTTGTGCACAAGGTTGATGGCATTACTCCGATTACTTGCAAGTGGGTGTATAAGTTGAAGAAGAAGGCTGATGGGAGCATTGATCGGTTCAAGGCTCGCCTGGTCGCTAGAGGATTCTCACAGCAGTATGGAGAAGACTATGAGGAGACATTCAGTCCAGTTGCGAAGATGACTTCAGTAAGAGTGGTGATCGCCTTGGCTGCTAGCAAGGGATGGAGGTTGTGGCAACTCGATGTGAAGAATTCCTTTCTTTACAGAGAGATTGACAAGGACATCTTCATGGATCAGCCGCTTGGTTTTGTCTCTGAAAAGCATCCGGACTATGTCTGCAAACTCAGGAAGGCTCTTTATGGGTTGAAGCAAGCTCCTAGAGCTTGGTATGGGAAGATTGCAGAGTACTTGCAATTCTGTGGATACCTTGCTTCCAACTCGGATTCAAGCTTGTTCGTCAAGAAGAAGGGGGAGCTACTAGTCTTGGTCCTACTGTATGTGGATGACATGATCATCACAGGGAACTCGGAGGGGGAAGTAGCAAGGCTCAGGGCTGAGCTTGCTATACGCTTCGAGATGAAAGACTTGGGAGATTTGCATCACTTTCTCGGTCTGGAAGTGGAGAGGAAGGAGTGCGGGGTTCTCATTAGACAGAAAGGATATGCTGATCGCATTGTGAAGCGGTTTGGCATGGGCGAAGGGAATAAGTGCTCTACTCCACGGGAATCTGGGCTGAAGCTTCGACGGGATGAGGGAAGGGTTCTTCATGATCCCTTGGTGTTCAGGGCTCTTGTTGGGAGCTTGATTTATATGTCGATTACAAGGCCAGATATTGCTTATGCTGTTGGCCGAGTAAGTCGGTATATGGCTGAACCAAGCCAATCTCATCTAATGGCGGCGAAGGGAATTCTGAAGTATGTCAAGGCTTCTTCTGATATGGGACTCCTCTATAGAAGGGATGCGGAGTTTACATTGCTCGGGTACACGGATGCTGACTATGGCGGTGATTCGGATGATCGAAGGTCTACTTCTGGTTATGTGTTCACTTGCGGTTCAGCTAGCATCTCATGGTGTAGCAAGAAGCAGGACTCGGTGTCGGTTTCAACCACGGAGGCGGAGTATAAGGCTTCGGCCTTGGCTGCTCAGGAAGCCGTTTGGTTGAGGAGGCTTATAGAGGATGTTCATGAAGAAGTGCAAGGGCCTACTTTACTCCGGGGTGACAATGAGAGTGCTCTCAAACTGGTAAACAATCCAGTGTGTCACGCCATGACCAAGCATATAGAGATTGATCACCACTTCATCAGGGAGAAGGTGTTGGAGGGGTCTCTGCTGGTCGGGCATGTTCGGAGTGAAGATAATCTTGCTGACGTCTGTTGGGTATTGTATCCACGATTACCTAGATTTGAGGAAGCCACCTGTCAAGCTAAGATGAATTCACAATGTATTTGATAAACTCTTTCAAGTTGTACTTGCAGTCTCTCCACGCTAAGTGCACACCAATGTCAGGGTGCAGTAGGTCAATATACACGGGTCTGCACGACGTAATCCCTCGTTGAGCAGATCAGTGTGTTGGCCTATGTGTACTCTCTCTATTGGAGTGCACTTACTTTCAAGTACAGGGCCGCTCATATGCAAGAGAAGACAAGGAGCTTGGAGGATCATGGAGCAGCTCCTAGGTGGAAGACGAAAAATCGTCCAAGGCAAATTCGACGAGAATCACCAAGTGATTCTCGCCGAATCGGCGAGAATCACTAGGTGATTCTCGTCGAATCGTCGAGAATCATCAGTGATTCTCGCCGACTCCTTCTGGCCATCTCAAAATGGTGCCAAGTAAGATTCGGCGAGAATCACTTGTAATTCCCGCCGAACCTGTGGTCAAGCAGCCCATGAATACAAAGTAAAATTCGTTGAGAATCAACAAGTGATTCGACGAGAATCACAAACGATTCTCGACGAATCGTCGAGAATCACTTGGTGATTCTCGCCGATTCGTCGAGAATCGTCTGCGATTCTCGCCGATTTTTACTTGGCGTTTTCTCAGAATGCTGCTGAACCGGATTCTGCTTCTGGATTTGTTTGAACCGGATTTTGGGGATTTCATTTGTGGGTCCCACAAACGGTCATATTTGAGAATCCTACAGTATTTATACACAGGTATTTTGAACAGTAAATCTACGGATAAGAGAGAAAGAAAATCCAGCGGCGACGTAACCCTAACTTCGCGAAATCGCTCCGCTCCGCCGCCGCCGCTCGCGTCAAGTGGTCGCCGCTGCTGATCGCTCTTCTTCCCGATCTCCGGTGACAGAAGCTTAGCAAGGCTTGAGTCTCACGCGTCTATCCGGAGATCTCTTGTCTCTCGATTTGTTGACCGGGAAAACTCCCCCGTCCGAATCGATCGAGACGACTGATCCTAGAGTGACCGTTGGTAGACCTAGCTTGCTTCGCTACGAAGTTTAGATCTCCAAGTTCTGCAGCCACTTTTCATCGTAGCCGCCGATTCCGAAGCTAGCCGCCGCTCGTGTGCCGCCGCCGGTTCCGGGGAGATCTTCTCCAAGAGAGACCAAGGTCGTAGACTCTTCATCGACTTCAAGAACACGTCGTCGAACAAAGAGGAACACCGTAGTCTCCAAAAGAAGTTTGTATCACGTGTACATTCTACATTTTCATTTCGTTGTAAAGGAACTATTGTTCCGAGTTGTAAGGGTTGGGTGCAACCCGCTTTGTGGGAGTGTTGACTCTCACGTGTGGAAGGGCTCCTTCCGTTAGTGCAGGGATTGGATTTCAATCCCGTGGGTGAAGTGACCGAGTCGTCCCTTGTTGGGGAGATAGGTCGAAGGGGGAAAGTGGATGTACCCAAGTCGGGGAACCACTATAAATTTGCTGTGTTTTCTGTGTGCTGTGTTTGTTGTTTTTATTATGCAGGTACATCTGTAAATTCCGCAAAAGAACCACACGTCACCTATTCCCCCCCCCCCCCATAGGTGCACATAACTGACACTAGGTGGACTTTCAAGTGGTATCAGAGACAGGTTACTCTTCAAAAAGGTTAACACCTTGAGCAGAATCCTGCCACCAGTGTCAGAAGCATGGATCTGGATTATGACGTATTGCCACTCAAACTCCCAGCATGCTCAAAGGATTATTATCCCATCTGGAGGATGAGAGTATTATTTCACCTGGATGCCATCGATCCACGAGCATCCCTCATCCTGGAAGAGGGTCCGTTTATCCCCATGAAGACCTCCGACTCGGGGATCCAAGTGCCCATGTGCATTGCTGAGATGAGTGAGATGGAACTCTCACTTTTCCAACTGGACCAGAGGATTCGACAAATTATTATGGATGTCTGGTCTGGAGCCTCTCACTCCAGGTTGGAAAAATGTAAAACGGCTAAATCTCTGTGGATGACGATCTCAGAGCTGATGGGGGGGTCAGAGAATGCTGAAATATGCTGCCAATCAGAGGATGAAGCGTATGTGGGGGTCCTCACCTCTGAAGATGAATGCAAGGATCCTTCGGATTGCATCAGAGCTCCAGTATCCTTGTCAGAGACTGAAGAAGATAGTGAGGAAAGCAGCTCCGACGAGGACGAAACATTGGTCACTGATTCTAATGACAATAACCCAGATGAGCAGGTATCATCTTCATCCTGTCCCACATCTTTTGACTTTTCTGAAGACAGAAACTGCTCCCCTCCAGAAAATACTGATTCCCTGAAGAGAGCCCTTCAGGAAAGCAATCTACTTGCTGAGGAGCAAGCTCGAGAGATTGCTCGACTGAAGATCTTGTTGGTTCTCCAATTGGCGTCAAACAAGGTCAAGGACTCTAAGATCTCAGCTCTAGAGAATAGTCTAGAAAATGAGAAACGTATAGTATCTAACTTTTCCAAAGTTGATGCTATAAAGAGAAAACAAGAAACCGGGTGGATCTCCCGGATTATCCAGGGATGGAGAAATGGGGAAACGGTGTTCCGACCTCCCACTCCAAGCGGGAAGGCAACTCATCATGCCTTCAGGTATGACCACAGGAATAATCGTGGTCACTGCAAGGGTGAATTGTCCCCATGTGGAAACGTCCATAGTGCAAGAGGCGTCATGGCCACCCATGAGGAAATACCTAAGGCTCATTCTGAGCCCTTTGTATTCACGGCCACTGCCACAACAAAGTGTGGATCTGCAGGTCCTAGTTCACAGAAGAATTCTCTCCATTCGAGGACACGGGATAGGGAGAATAGAAGTCATGATGTCAGGCGTCATGGAGCCTCAGCAAGGAAGATGCCTGAAAGAATGGCACCGCCTTCTCGGCCTCATAACGCTCACATCATGCATTCGTTCCACCCTTCATCATGCCTCAACGGAAGAGGAATTTGTGCAACAAGAACATGCCCTATCCCTTTTAGACCTAGGACCGTGACTACATCCGTCACTAGATCAGGTCGAAAACGGCGATACAACATTCACTCTTGTTGGTGCTGCGGCAAAGTGGGACACTTTGCCATTGACTGTTGGCACAACCCCTCAGTGCCCACAGCAAGGGCTTATCCACATTCTAGGGACAGGGGTAGTCTTCCAGACAGGTTTTCCGAAGGAAGGCAGTTGCATGCTTATGCTAATAGAAACCTAGGACCCAATATGATTTGGGTTCCTAAGGTAAAGTAATTCTGTCTTGCAGGGTAGTCTAGGTCCCCGTGAATACTTTAGGAACTAGACAGTACGTGGCTCAAGGCTAACTTGGAACAAGCGTCTGCAATAACAGATGTGCTACCTGTTGAGCATACTCACTTTAAGCTACTAATATGTTCTACCTGTGGGACTAAGACGATGACTCTCCATATCCCAGGTAATTTTGATCAGTTCAAGGACTTGTGTCATGATGCATCCTCATTCAAAGTAAATATATATATATTTCTATCCTTGTGTATACGTATACTTATGCTTATCACGAGGCATGCAAACCATTACACATCAATAAAAGGATAACAAAGATATGTCATTGCGAATTTTGACACATCACAATTGACATCAAGAAGTGTCTGAAGAAGTCTCGCTCAAATCCGAATAGATTGTCGTTATAATAAACATGTATTTATTAATCTTGTATTAACTTGACATTCGAAGACATGTCGTTGTAAATCTCGACAACATACAATTGACATTTAGAAGACTTTGCAAAAACCGCAGTAAAATTCAAATAGATTGACTTTAGAATATACTTGTATTTATCATTCCTTTTATTAACTTGACATCGGAAAATCTCTAAAATGGTGCAATGCTTCCCAAAGTAGTCAAGAAAAACATCAATATTTACTCCGAATCCCGCCGACCCATTTTACATCTCGCCGAATTAGACAAATCCCGCCGAAGAAGCTCCCGACCGCTCGGCTTCCTTAAGAATCCCGACGACGTATATAAATCCCGCCGAAAGACCGTCTCCGCCTGTTCGCCTTCCTCACGACTCGCGCAAGAGCCCACCCGACGACCCTCACGCAAGAGAACTCCCTAAGACTCGCGCACGGGCACTTCCGCGAACTCGCCGACACCCGCAGCCCTCCGACGCTCTCGTCGACGTCGTCGAATCGCTGCTGTGTGTGACCATCTTCTCACGGCAAGGTTCTAGCAAGGCCGCACCCCTCGGGATACTCTTCCCTCCACCGAAGATCTTCCCGAAGCTCATCAACTCACTTGCGTGTAATCCCTTAGGTAACCTCCTCCTCAATGGCTCCAAGGCCGAACCCCAAGTGATGTTTTCCTTTTGAATGTTCACTAATGTTTAGAGTCGGGCTTCTTCCTAGATCCTCAATGGCCCCAAGGACGACTGCAGGCTTGATTTCTGGTTGCGAGCTGGTTCGCACTGGTTTTTCTCATGCCTCGGACGAGTTCCGGAACATCATTCTCATGCTGGAAGAAGCCGGACTAACCTTCGTATTGGAGCATCCTTGCAAAGTTTTAGATAAAGAAGTGCTGGAGTTCTTCTCTACCGCAAGGCTTCGAGACAGAGACTCCATCATCAAGAGCAAGGTGGCTGGGACTAAGGTAAAGATGTCTGCCAGTAAGCTAACACGCTACCTGCAGCTTTCAAGTGCGGAGCAGGAAGACTATTTGGAGGACGAGGACAAAGCCAGAACCCTCCTGTTCTGCGGTCTACCCAGAGGCACTCGATCAGTAAAGCGAAAAGAGATGAATGAAGAAGGGAAGCTCCTATCTGACATCATAGGAAAAGTACTCATCTGCAAGCCAGGCTCCCATGATCATATCTCCGGAGATATGTTCAAAATTCTCATAGCTGTGGTCTGCAGAAAGAGGTTCAACTGGGGAGAGTTGCTGTTTCAAAAGATCAAGGACACTCTGGGCACTCCAAGCTTCGGCCGCATCATCAGTCTATATCTCAACCAGCTCAACGGAGACAAATTCGACATGAGCAAAGGAGTCCCTCTCCATTACTTGAAAAAGATGGATGCTACTGTGTTTGATCGATGGGAGCGGCGCATCGGACAGCCTGCTGTAGAAGAGCATGAGGAAGTATCTCCCGCAGCCTCCCCCCGTGAAATTCCTGATACCCTGACTGCAGGAATCGAGGGGGAGACTCTACCCTCTCATATGGATATAATATCTGACATCGCCCAGGTGGCCAGGGATGCGGTGGCCGAAGTTCATGAAGAAAGTGAACCTGGGTTGGAGGATGAGGAGGTCCTGAACAGACACACTCAAGGAACTGAAGCTGAAACACTGGACTCTGCTGATCAAGAAGAGGAAGAAGCTGCTGATGTGGATGAATTTTTGGATGCGGACGGAGAGGACGCTGTGAATGAGGGCCATGAAGTGTTTGAGACTCCGGATACTAATTAACCTCCTACTGATAAGTCTGCACCAGTGGAGGGGGAGGTAAATGAGGCCACCAACATTCCTCCCATAGAGACTGTGATGGTATCCAGCTCTACTGATGCGTCTGCTGCCGAGCCAGAGCAAGGCCAAGAAGTGCCTCCGGGTATCCCATTACGAGATGACCTAGCCATTCACACTGTCCATATAATTCAGGGCATCGTGAATGAGCTTAAAACCTCTTTTGATAAAGCTCAGAAAACAATGCTGCAAGAGATTAAGACTTCTGAAGATCTCATGCTGAAGAATATGGTGGCAATCAACCATAAGCTAGACGTAATGGAGAAGAAATTCGAAGAAAAATATAACGCGGCCGGCGAAGCTGTCACACTGTTAATGGCCGGCTTGAAAAAGGCTACTGATACTCTGGCTGTTGTCAATCAGAACGCACACGTTGTGGCCAACAATATTCAGAAATTTGATGGTAACATGGTCACTTTAAATGCAAATCAGCAGGCCCTAATCACTGAATTCAGCAAGACAACTAAGCATATTGATGACTCCTTGCACTCATATGCCAATTGCATAGCTGACGAAGCCAAAAAGGGGAGAAGGAGTATATCGCTAAGCTGGCCGAGCTCCAAGAAAGCATGGATGCAAACTTTGCCCAATCAAGCAAATACGTCTATGAGAGTTGCTGGTGGATGCTACAACAGGCACTGGGCACGTTAGGCGTCGTCCTACCTGACCAACCTGCCGGTGTTCAGGTTCCTGAGACTTCTAAGGCTGCTGAGGAAGTACATATTGCTGAGGATGTAAGTACAAGTGCTGCTGATATTTTCACTGATGAAGCTGACGCTAGGGCCATCTCCAAATCTAAGCTGAGAAGTATGTTTGACCAGGAGGCTTTAGCTAAAGCAAGGGGAAAGAGGAAAGTTCAGGAAGGGACATCAAAGGAGACACCAACTCAAAAGAGGATCAGACTGAGTGAGGAGGATGTAAGAAACGAAAGGTGGAGCCCAGTTTCAAGGAACATCATCTTAGACACCTTCCGGCTGCAAGAAAGAGGAGAGATAAATCGAAATGAAGCGTATAGCCAGTATGAATGGGAGACGCACAAAGCATTTGAAGCGAAGCGCAACATTTTCTTCAGAAACAACAAGGATCCAGACAAAGTTGCTCCTCCTAGGTACTACCCGAAGCCCAAGGAATACATGGAAAGGCAGAGCAAAAAGTACTTGGCGCAAACTCTTAAGGGTGACGTAGCTAAGGACAAATAGTCATTATTTTATAGCTGGTCACGGTGTATTAAGAACATTTAATAATTATTACTGTCGTATGAATAGTTCTGAATTATATGTGAATATATTTCTCTTGGTATATATATATATTCTTGAATGTGTGAATGATTCAAGTCCTGTTCTGATTACATATATTCCCTTGAGTTGCATATTTAATTTTTTAAATGCTATAATTATTATTTGATAGGTGTTATTCATCTTAGCTAGTAGGGTTTTGGCTTCGTCAAATAGGGGGAGATTGTTGGGTATTGTATCCACGATTACCTAGATTTGAGGAAGCCACCTGTCAAGCTAAGATGAATTCACAATGTATTTGATAAACTCTTTCAAGTTGTACTTGCAGTCTCTCCACGCTAAGTGCACACCAATGTCAGGGTGCAGTAGGTCAATATACACGGGTCTGCACGACGTAATCCCTCGTTGAGCAGATCAGTGTGTTGGCCTATGTGTACTCTCTATATTGGAGTGCACTTACTTTCAAGTACAGGGCCGCTCATATGCAAGAGAAGACAAGGAGCTTGGAGGATCAAGGAGCAGCTCCTAGGTGGAAGACGAAAAATCGTCCAAGGCAAATTCGACGAGAATCACCAAGTGATTCTCGCCGAATCGGCGAGAATCACTAGGTGATTCTCGTCGAATCGTCGAGAATCATCAGTGATTCTCGCCGACTCCTTCTGGCCATCTCAAAATGGTGTCAAGTAAGATTCGGCGAGAATCACTTGTAATTCCCGCCGAACCTGTGGTCAAGCAGCCCATGAATACAAAGTAAAATTCGTTGAGAATCAACAAGTGATTCGACGAGAATCACAAACGATTCTCGACGAATCGTCGAGAATCACTTGGTGATTCTCGCCGATTCGTCGAGAATCGTCTGCGATTCTCGCCGATTTTTACTTGGCGTTTTCTCAGAATGCTGCTGAACCGGATTCTGCTTCTGGATTTGTTTGAACCGGATTTTGGGGATTTCATTTGTGGGTCCCACAAACGGTCATATTTGAGAATCCTACAGTATTTATACACAGGTATTTTGAACAAGAAATCTACGGATAAGAGAGAAAGAAAATCCAGCGGCGACGTAACCCTAACTTCGCGAAATCGCTCCGCTCCGCCGCCGCCGCTCGCGTCAAGTGGTCGCCGCTGCTGATCGCTCTTCTTCCCGATCTCCGGTGACAGAAGCTTAGCAAGGCTTGAGTCTCACGCGTCTATCCGGAGATCTCTTGTCTCTCGATTTGTTGACCGGGAAAACTCCCCCGTCCGAATCGATCGAGACGACTGATCCTAGAGTGACCGTTGGTAGACCTAGCTTGCTTCGCTACGAAGTTTAGATCTCCAAGTTATGCAGCCACTTTTCATCGTAGCCGCCGATTCCGAAGCTAGCCGCCGCTCGTGTGCCGCCGCCGGTTCCGGGGAGATCTTCTCCAAGAGAGACCAAGGTCGTAGACTCTTCATCGACTTCAAGAACACGTCGTCGAACAAAGAGGAACACCGTAGTCTCCAAAAGAAGTTTGTATCACGTGTACATTCTACATTTTCATTTCGTTGTAAAGGAACTGTTGTTCCGAGTTGTAAGGGTTGGGTGCAACCCGCTTTGTGGGAGTGTTGACTCTCACGTGTGGAAGGGCTCCTTCCGTTAGTGCAGGGATTGGATTTCAATCCCGTGGGTGAAGTGACCGAGTCGTCCCTTGTTGGGGAGATAGGTCGAAGGGGGAAAGTGGATGTACCCAAGTCGGGGAACCACTATAAATTTGCTGTGTTTTCTGTGTGCTGTGTTTGTTGTTTTTATTATGCAGGTACATCTGTAAATTCCGCAAAAGAACCACACGTCACCTATTCCCCCCCCCCCATAGGTGCACATAACTGACACTAGGTGGACTTTCAACATCTTCACGAAGCCACTGTCGAAGGGGCCCTTTAAACGCTTGCGCAGCTTGCTGGGCTTGGTCACCACTTCCCACTTCAAGGGGGAGTGTTGAATTTTGTGAAGTGGAAGTGGTTGACGGGACAGGACGGGCGGCCTGGGGCGGATAGCTTTGGCGGACTAGGCGGACTGGGCGGACTGAGATGTGCGGCCTAGTGGAAGGTCTAGTGGAAAGCCGGTTGTTCTTCTGAGCGGCTTGTTGCATGTAGTCCGCGGACTATGCGGCCTGGTTTTTGCGGATAGGGTGTTCCCTTATTGGCTTTGCCAAGGAGCGGCCTGTGCGGATGGAGGCTTGCGGACTGGTGCATTGCTCAGTGGTCGCGGGTGCAAGCTTGTGCTGATAGGCGTTTTGGCTCATGTCCGCCGGAAGCTTGCGGACTGGAGTGTCCGCGGTGTGGGCTGTTGCGGACTGGGCTTAGAGCTTGGCTGAGGCCTTGTCGAGCACTGGTGGCACAGCAGGCGATTTGCTGTGGAGATCGGTTGGCGGACTGGTTTTTGGAGTCCGGGGTTGGCTGCTGTGTTGGACAGGAGTGCGCGGAGCTCGCGGACTGATGGCGGTCTGTGTTAGGGTGTTTGGCGGACGAGAGTTTGAGTCCGCCATGCTCGCATTGGCCCTTGATGGTTTTGGACCTGGTCACACCTTGTGCCAAGGCCATGGTGTCCGCGGTATCCGCCAAGTCCGCTGTGACCGGGCGGACTGTTGCTGTCTTCCTTTGGTCGTGGACTTGTGGCGGATTGAGGTGTGAGTCTTGCGGACTGCCTCGGTTTGGTGCGGACTGCCATTGAAGGGGGTTGCTGTCCTGCAGTGGTTGGAGCTTTGCGGGCTGATGCCTTGTCCGCATAGCTTGGGCGGACTAGAGAGGGTTCGTCAATGTTTGCCTTGCTCCTGGCGGTTTTCCTTGGTATCCGGCTAAGTCCTTGCGGACTCAGCGGACGGTGTTTTTGCTATCTCGCGGGTTGGGGCAGTGTCGCTATCTCCTGGGCGGTGACCACACTCCTCACCTTGCCTATAAATAGGACCCCCCCCCCTAGCAAACCTAAGTAACCAGAGTGAACAGAAAGTTGGGTTGAGCGAAGTGCTGCGGTCTGTGTTTGTCAGTCCGCGCGGATTGTTTTAGGCTGACGGTTTGCTGTGTGCAGGTCGCGCGGGTAGCTTCAAGGAGCCAGGAGTTTGGCTGTGACTTCGGTCAAGTACTTGGAAGTGTGCGGTCTCTGCGGACTCAGTAGGAGGTCACTCTGCGGCTTGTCAGTTCTGTTTCATCTTTGCCAGCTTCAATAACCTGTCCGCCGGCTTCAGGCGGGTAGGGGTGTTCCTCAGTTCAGGTTCAGCAGGAGGCGAATAACGGTGTGTCTGCGAGGTCTCGCGGCTTCAGCGGACTCCGTGTCTATTCGGCGGATTGCAGCATAGCTTGGGCGAGCTCAGCGGTCTCGGCGACCTCGCGGTCTCGGCGGACTCCGGTGCTGTCCGCCCGGCTTGTTTTTTGGTGCTTTCTGTTTACAACTGTTATACTAGCGAAATCATGTCTCGCTATGTATGCCTCGTGTTGTAAAGAAGTAAATGTATAAAAGACCTGCTTGTGCTTCCATTGTTTGTTGGGTTTAACCTCTGTTCCTTGGTTCCGCTGGTTCAACGTGAGAACTGGGTAGTTTCGAAGATATTAATTTGGCGTTTGGGCTATCTTGCTGACCACGTTGAGAAAATTTAACAGTTTCTGCTTTCATGGAAGTCCAGAACTAACTTGAGAGTTTCCAGGATGAGAGACTTGGAAGTGGGAGACCCGACCTCAGCATGTTCAGGAACTTTAGCAGGAACAAACTTGCTAGCAGACAGACCTTCACCATATTTCCTTTTCTTCTTATAAGTCAGCATCTCAGGAGGGGCTTTGAGAAAGATATCAGCAGGATCATCTTCCCAATCCCGAGCATAAGAATCTGGAGGAGCAACAGAATCACCAGGCTTTGGAGAAAATTTGGGTTGCAGAGGAGGAGCAGGAGCATCAGCAGCAGCTAGTGGGTTCAGGTGATGAGGAATAATGTTAGGATCAGCAGCAAATTCTAGAAGAATCTGGTTGTGCATCCAAACAGCAGTGTTATATGTGTGGAATTTGACACTCTGTATCTGAGATAGAACATCATCATGGACCTCTTTAACTTTGGCTTCCCATAATTCTTTCTGGAGGGCATCAGATTTTTCTAAATATTCTTTTACCAACTTCTCCCCCTTTCTGACTTCAACAGATAGCTGGGAGATGGCATCATCTTTGAAAGTTCCAACTTCCTCATAAATCTTCATCTTGGTTGCTTCAGTCCTTTTGTCCAGTTCCATTTGATTGTTGGCAAGAGTCAGGCCTTGCTCCATAACCTGTCCAACACTGGTGATGGTGTGGTCTAAGGCTTTGCCACCAATTTGGAAGAGATGTTTGAGCTGATCAGAGTTGTGATGGATCTCAGCAAATCCTCAGCTCATCTCAGTTTCTAGAGCAGTTACCTTGTCTGTGATAGTCTAGATACAAGTATCAAAGTATGTTTTCTAGTCTTGAAGAAGAAGTACAATCTGATTCATCAATTCTGTGGAGGCAGGAGCTGGAGCAGCAGAAGGAACAGAAGTTGATGAAGCAGAAGGAATAGGAGGAGCCACCCATGGAGCTATTTCAGAGAGAGTGACTGAGCTCTGAGCTCTTGTAGTGGGTATCATGGCATCCTCTTCATTTATAATCTGAGGGATGGAGAAATCCAAATTTCTGAGAGGAGCTTCAGCTGGCTCAAGTGAGAGCTCATCAGAAATGAGAATTGTTTCTCGCTGTTCTTTGGGGGCATCAGGGGATTTTGCTGGTGTCCTTGCTGGAGAAGTGTCTGGAGATTGTCCAGAAGTTGGGTCCTTGGGAATTTCAGTGGATGGAGCTGGTGGAGATAGAGGAGGATGTGGTTCATCTGTAGTTAACTCTTCTATCATTTCATTTATGGCAGCATCAGTAGAAAGCAGTGCTTCTTGAATCTCTTGATCTGAGAGGATATCTTCTAGAGTGACAGGAGGAGGAGTAGGTGGAGGAGTAGTATGTGGCCTGGCCTAAATAGTAGGAGCAAGCTCCCCCTCAATAGGTGCACCAGAGGAGCTGGGGACCTGAGATGGAGAAGGAGATGGAGTCTTGTCCTCTGTGTCTGCAACTTCAGTAATTTTGGCAGCTTGAGAGGGATTTTGCAACTTTAACTCCCATCTCTGGATGGAGGAGATGGAGACCTTCTTCATGTGGTGAATGATACTTCCTTTGGAGAAACTAAAACCCTCTGGATTGATCTCATGGAGAAGCAGGGAAATTATCCTTGCATAGTTGAGGGACTTTATACTCTCCTTAATCTTATTCAGAATCAACAAGCCAAACTGAAAGGCTTTTCTACAGACTATAGCTTGCATCAATTCAAAGAAATAAATGGGTATGGCCCTGATGGAGTTGGTCTTGCATAGAAGAATCTTACCAATAACATCAACCAAGAATTTTCCTTCAGCATGCATATCAGACCTATTGATGTATTTAGAGTCAGCAGAAAGTCCACAGAATGAACAGGTTCTGGAATAGTCTTCATCACTCAGAAAATCATCTGCATCTGAAGCTGGCAGTCGGAGAAGTCGAGAAATAGAGGTTGGAGTGAGTTTAATGGTGATACCTTTGACTAAAGACTTCAAAGCTGTGCCATGGTGCTTGACCTTGATATTCCTGAAAAACTCTACAACTTTGGGGGAAGAGGATACGATATGGTTCTTGGAGAACTAATTTTAGCCGGCGGTGTCGAGCAAAATAAGAAGATTATGGAAATCGGCGGATAGGTTTGCAATCCCTGCAGTGACTAATTCCGAACCAACACCGATCTTAGATGAGGCGGCCATGATTCAGAAGTCTTGGAGATGGAAAAACCCTAGAGAGCTTCGACGGGGAGACAGAAGGGGCTCGGCTCTGCAACTGATGGAGGAAGGCGAAGAGGCAGTCGGGTACTCGAGAGAAGGAAATGATTTCGTGTAGATGGAATTTTCGGATTTTCTTATTTATATAACCCTAGGTTTAGGTCTAATTATTTGAAAAGAAACTGAAGTAAACCATAGAATAGGCAGCATAAGCCCTTGGTTTGCGCATAAGAAAATTTGAATAAGAGATGACTCGGCATATACACGAGTGAGGAAAATATCTCGAGTAGATAAGTCTGGAGTTACTCGGGTAAGAATACAGAAGTACTCGAGTAGATGTATAGAAGTACTCGAGTAGGTCAATGAGGTACTCGAGTAAGTGAAGTTGACTACTCGAGTATGTCAGTCTGCTACTCGAGTAGTTCAAGTCGACTAGTCGAGTATATCATTCCACTACTCGGTAGGTCAAGTTGACTACTCGAGTATGTCATTCTACTACTCGAGTAGGTCATATACTTACTCGAGTATGTTGTTACTTAATCGAGTCAAATACTTAAACTTTTGGAAAAATCTAACTTTTGACTAACCTCTGAGCCTTGAGCCTTCTTGAAAGTCCAGCCTCTTCTAATCTTCCTTGTTGAGCATCCCAAGTTCTGTTTTGAAGAATGAGAACTTGGTCTCGTCAAGCGGCTTTGTGAAAATATTTGCAATTTGCCTGTCTGTAGGGACATATTGTAGGTTTATGTCCCCATGCTCCACATGCTCCCGGATGAAGTGATACCTTAGCTCTATATGCTTTGTCCGGCTGTGCGAGACTGGGTTGTTGGCTATTTCTATTGCGCTGGAGGAGTCACAAAACAGTGGAATCTTTGCAAACGTCATGTTGTAGTCTTCGAATTGATTCTTTATCCAAAGTAACTGTGCACAGCAACTGCCTGCAGAGATGTACTTTGACTCGGTTGTTGAGATTGCCACACAGTTTTGCTTCTTGCTACTCCAGGAGATAAGCCTTCTTCCAAAGAATTGGCAAGTCCCTGAAGTTCTTTTCCTATCATCTTTGCTACCTGCAAAATCTGCATCTAAGAAGCCTATTAGTTCGCTATCATTACTTCTTGGGTACCATAAGCCAAGATTTGGTGTACCTTTAAGGTATCTCAAAATCCGCTTCGCAGCAGCGTAGTGAGATTCCTTAGAGTTCACCTGAAATCTAGCACAGACACATGTTGAGAACATTATGTCAGGTCTACTTGCAGTAAGGTAAAGAAAGGATCCAATAATGCTTCTGTACTTGGTTTAATCAAAAGGTTTCCCTTTTTCATCCTTGTCCAGAGACATTGTTGAACCCATTGGAGTCCTCATTGAGGTTGTGTTCTCCATTCCGAATTTCTTAATCAGCTCTTTGGTAAACTTAGTCTGCGAGATGAAAATTCCATCTTCTGACTGTTTTACCTGAAGCCCTAAGAAATACTTCAGTTCGCCCATACTGCTCATTTCAAACTTCCCTTGCATAAGTTTTGAAAACTTCCTGCAGAGGTTATCATCAGTAGAGCTAAAATTAATGTCGTCGACATAGATTTGCACTAGCAAAATCTTGCCCTTAATTTCCCTAAGAAATAATATTTTGTCTATCTTTCCCCTTGTGAACTTGTTCTCAAGTAGAAAGCTAGACATCGTCTCATACCAAGCTCGAGGAGCTTGTTTCAGACCATATAATGCTTTATGTGATAAATAAACGTAATCAGGAAAGTTAGAATCAATGAAACCTGGAGGTTGTTCCACATACACCTCTTCCTTTATGTCACCATTAAGGAAGGCAGACTTCACGTCCATTTGGTAGACAGTGAAGCCTTTGAGTGCAGCATATGCTAAGAATAACCTTATAGCCTCCAGCCTTGCCACTGGAGCGTACGTCTGGTCGAAGTCGATTCCTTTTTCTTGATGATAACCTTTGGCGACAAGTCTGGCCTTGTTCTTTACTATCGTTCCATCCTCGTCCATCTTGTTCCTATAGACCCATTTTGACCCAATGACATTCTTACCTTTGGGTCTTGGAACAAGCTTCCATACTTGCAGCGCTTGAACTAGTTCAGTTCTTCTTCCATTGCCATTATCCATGATGCATCTGAGTTTGCTTCCTCAAACTTCTTTGGTTCAACCTGCGAGAGAAAACTTAAATATAGATTCTCATTAGTTGTACATCTACGAGTTCTGACACCATCTCAGGGATCTCCTATGATCTGGTCCATGGGATGATCCTTCAAATGTCTGAGCTCTAGAGTCCTTGCATCTGAATTGTCTTCTATCACCGGAGTGACTTCTTCATCTTGGATGACTTCTTCATCTTGATCATCAGCCTCTCCAATAGGGGTTGGAGTGGTGATCTTGATGAACTTTTCACCTTTGTCTTCGGACGGTTCATCCAAGCTAATTTCTTTCAGCTTTGCACCTGCATCTTCAATAAGCACAGTAGAAGAGTTGCTTTGCAGCAAACTCGTCTCATCAAATACAACATGTATCGATTCTTCTACCACCAGGGTTTTTCTATTAAATATCATATATGCCTTACTATGACTACTATATCCTTCAAAAATACCTTCAAAACTCTTTTCGCTAAACTTAGTAGTGTGATACTTGCCATTGTTTAGCACGAAGTATTTACAGAAAAAAATCTAAAATATAAGACTGTTGGTTTCCTGCCTTCCAGAAGTTCGTAAGGTGTCTTATCGTGGTTTTCATTTATGAGGGCTCGATTTTGCACGTGGCATGCAGTGTTGACGGCTTCAACCCAGAAATATTCCGGAAGTGAAGCATCACTCAACATGGTCCTTCAGGCCTCTATAAGCATTCTATTCCTTCTCTCGGCCACTCTGTTTTGTTGAGGAGTGCGAGGAGAGGAAAACTCATGAAAGATACCCAAGCTTTAACAAAATTCTATCATGGCCCTAGATTTTAATTTTATTCCGTTGTCACTTCGGATTTTGACCATGGAGTAGTTGTACTCATTCTGAACTTGCCTGACAAAATTAGTAAAGATGTCGAAGGTATCTGACTTGTGTTTCAGAAAGAACTCCCACGCAAAGCATGAGTAGTAACATCCCATGTTACTTCTAGACCCCTCAACTTAGATTGGGTTAGGCATGGGGTGAGATTTGAGGAGACCAACTAGGTTTGGCCCTAGGTAGTGGGTGGTAGCCATGTGGGGCCCACTATAAGACCATAGTCAAACTAGGTCAAACTAGCCTAAGTGGGGACCCTAGCCACACCATGACCCCACCACATTGCCCTAACCCTAAAAACAATCTAAGTGGACCCTAAGGTATGTCGCTGGGTCAACATTTTGACCCCAGTTGACCAAGGTCAACCTTGGGCTTAATTTGGTCAAACCCACACACATAGGCCTAATTAACCTAAGTGGGGCACCCCCTTGACCCAAACCAAGTTGGGTGGTGCCACTAGACCCATTTCCACCAAGTGGGGTCAGTCCACCCACCATGGTTGACCAGTCAACCCTAAAAGTCAATTTGGTCAACAAATTGACCTAAAGAGTGAAATGAAGGTCAAACCATTTCCCCTTGGACCAAGCCCACCAAATTGGCCCATGACCAGCCTTAATGGTTAATGACAGCCCCTACCCTCCTGAAATTGGAGAGAGATTGCATGCAAGGGGGTAGTTTTGGAAATTGGGGAAAAAGAGGAGAGAGAAGAGAGGGAAAATGGGGATGAAGGCCATGTGGCCCTCCTCCTCTCTTTCCAAGCACAAATCTGAACCCACACATCAATTATCATCCTTTCCAACCCAATTTCATGCCACTTGGAGCCAAGGAGGAGAAACCAAAGCTCATGGCCGAAATTCCCATCATGGCATCTCTGTATACAAGCCATATCAGCCAAAACCAACCATCCCATTAGCTTCAGAAGGTCCAAAGGAGTGGAATTCGATACCTGGATCGAAGCTTTTGGTGGAGAATCGAGTTCGGGAGCAAGCTCGCCGGAGAGGAAATTTTTCATGGCCAACCGCCGCCAAACCCGCCGCCAAGCCCCAATCGAGGTCCGTTTCACCTCACCTCTACCCGTACTAGTTTCCTAGATCTATTAGGCGAGACATCGGGCTCAAATGAGCCAGATCTAAGGTGAGCTTTTTTCATGGATTTTGGAATTTTGATGGAGTGCAAGTTCGCCGGAAACCGCCGCCTCCGGCCACCATTTCGCCGCCAAACGTTGGCCACCACCTCAACGGAGGTGGTGGTGGTGGTAGCCGGCCGTGGAGGCTAAGGGGTGGCCGGGAAATGAGGTTTGAAGGTGCTCCAGGTCGGGCAAATCTCGGCCATTGGCTGGAGGAGGAAGATGAACGGATGCCCTCCATCCTGCTTCAAGATTCGTGCTACATCAAAATTTAATTTTCTGTCCATGTTTTGGCTGTCACTTGCATGTTAAATTTAGGCCTCTTAGAGGCATTTTCAGAACTTAGGCCCTTAATGAAAAATGTAGCCTAGGGTCTTACCTTTAATATGTCACCCTAAACTTACATTTTGGTGTAGTGTACAGTCCTGTAGGACATTTCTCCTAGGACTGGTCCTAGAGTAGGGCAGCAATTAAATTGGGTGCCCAGGTCATACTATTATTCACCATGGCCCCACATTTTGGCCACATGCATTATTAGGGCATACTTAGCTCCTGCCAAAATTTAGGAATTTTTGGAAAATATTTTCCTATAGTTTTTGGTAAAATATCAAAATTTAAATAAATGACATATATGGAGTTCTACTCCTCCCCATGGCCCCAAATTTTGGTGGTGGGTCACTGGGGTCATCCTTGGTGCATGATAAAATTTTCAGCACCTTGGGTTCACTTCATGTGTGAGAATCCACTTGCATGTGCTAGCCTATGTTAAGCCTTGGTGTGCAAATAGCAAAAATGCAAATTTGTGTATTTAGCCTAATGGTGACATGCAAGTGTCATGAAATTATTTCCAGTGGTTCATTAGGGTAAATTTCACCCCTCAAATTAAT
This sequence comes from Platanthera guangdongensis, assembly GCA_039583875.1. NCBI lineage: Eukaryota > Viridiplantae > Streptophyta > Magnoliopsida > Asparagales > Orchidaceae > Platanthera > Platanthera guangdongensis. Next base: position 90,484,622 of record CM077147.1, read on the forward strand.
GATGGAATTTTTGGAATCAAAATTTCATTTATTGGAATTTATTTTAAATATAGCTATTTTGGGAATAAAATTGGAAAATAGGATTTATTCAAGTACAAATCCAAACAACTTTGCTAAGGCATAGATAACATCACATTTGACTTAGGAAAAATATGATTTCTCTGTTTTGAAGAATATTTGGAGTAGATACCCTATATTTCCCATTTTACCCTTATCTTGTTAATTCTTGAAATGATGGAATTATACCTCTGAAAAATTTGGAAATTATTCTACTGTTATAAAATGTTATTATTAGGTTTGCATAAATTTCTCAGAATTTAATGGATGCATTACTTGTGTTAAATTAGTTCAATGACATTTTGGTAAATATTTATAATGGAATCCTATAGGCCATCTTACATTAAATGTTGATGATTCTCTGCCAATAGTCTTAAATTAGTGTCCTACAAGCTCTGAAATTTTTCTGGAACTTTTGAGTACATGATGCCTATACTTCATTTGGAAAATGGAATTTATGTGGAATTGATATTAAATAGAAAATGATGATAAATAATTTCAGGAAAATTATTAAATTCTGTAGGCAGCAATATTTTGTCAATATACATTTCAGGAAAAATTCCCTAGGTCAGTAGATACTTAATCAAACTACTTCATGTGTAAAGTGACCTAGCATTTAAATTAGAAGAATTAATTAAATGACTATTTGGCCAAGAAAAAATTGTGAGAATCCTTAGGGTAGTTCCCTTAGTCCATATTACCTTAGGATAAATATTTACAGGCAAGATGCCTTAAGTTTTGGAATATCACATTTCTAGGGTAGTCATGGGTCATGGTCTGCATATAACACAAATAGGTCCTGCCTTAGGGATTACCAGAGGATTGATTATCGGCAGAAATAAGAGAGAGTTCAACATGAGTAACCCTGGTGGGTAGAGTTGTCTTAGTGAGGGATCAAAAGTGCAAGTCTTGGTCATCAACTGGAGTGGGGGATCGACGGAAGACCGTCGGTTCCCGGTAATACCTTAAGTCACTAGGGTTATACTTAAGCAATAAGGAGAGCTGGGGAGATACATGGGTAGTCATCAACTAAAATAAGTATCCTTGCGAAAGGGAACGCTGGGTGTAATCCCAACACAGTTCCTAGTGCCCCTTGAGAGCCCTTCACAGGGAATACCGGGGGCAGTCCTGGGATTAACCTTAAATCTCTAAGTATAATAAACCGTAGACAAGAGTAGCTTAATAGGTTAGGACATGGTTGTACCTTCTCGCCCGTGTTTGGGTTGGAGAGTTTCATGATATATGCTCACCCGTTTAGGGTTGGAGGGAATTGACATAAAGGCACTAATGTGCGTTCTCACCCGGGTTTGGGTTTGAGGGATTCAGGACGGGTTTTTGTCCTGCGAGCGGAAGGCTCGGTATGAATTACTTGCATGTGCTTAAATATCGTGGCGGGGCATGCGGTACTGGCCGTTCGTCACACCGATGGCAGTACGGTGCACCAGGCGGTTGTGGGAGTTAGAGGGGCCAGTGGGTTGTTTTACACTGCGGTCTGGAGGACGACCCCCGATAACACACATCCGACCCAACAAGACTGACGGGTTTGTCAGCAAAGTACGTACGCAAGACTCTAGAGTGCACCTTGGACGTGTACAGAGGCGTATGAGAGGGGTCTAAGGCTTGGTAGTGTGCATACCGGTCTAGAAGCGGAGACGCCCGCTCCGCTGCTGCCGTAGCCACAGCGGTGGTACCCGAGAGTGATGCTAGCTCTCAAAAAGTGGGAACTAAAGGTCTGTGATCACAGAGTCGTTGTGTGTGAGTTGCACTTGTCTGCGCATAAAATTGCATCATATCATTCATTCATATTAGGTCATACGCTACATAGATCATTATCATATAAATTAGTATGGGCTCTTTTATATGATAAGTTAAATTTCCTGGAAATCCTAACTTATATATTTGTATGGGCATTTATATAAGTTAGGGTACGTTTGTGATGATAGCTTAGTGGTAGCTTAGCTTATTTACTTGTTCATACTGCTGTTTCTTTACTTTCCTTTACTGCACCGCTCTTACTTACTTACTACTTGTACTGTACTTAGCATTGCTAGTGTAGAATTTCATTACTTAGTACCACTTTAGATAGATATTGTCACCTGCTTCCATTTTGCTACCCCTTGTTGTCCTCCGCTTCGTCCTCCCGCTCGGTGCCTAGGAGCTGCGGGGCGAGGTGTGGAGGAAACGACTTAGTCTTTTTGACTAATGGTCGGTGACCAACTATTTTTAGGAGCCCGTGGAGATGGAGCACCAGCACGTCGAGGAGGCAGGACATGAGGAGCAGATACCGCTTCAGCAGGCTACCACTACTACTGTGCGTCCTCAGATGGGACGAGTCTTGATGTTCTAGTTTAGCTTCCGCATTTACTATTTTGTGAGAGAGAGATTTGATGTACTGGGCATAAGCCCTTTTTACTCTTTCTTCTGTACTATTCTGTGGACTATTGTACTATTCATTTCTTTTATATGATTGTACTGTGACTTGTGGACTGATGGCATTTTATACACAGTTTTACTTCTTTATTCTCATATTGGCCTACAGGTTAATGATCGTACTAGCCGGCAGAATCGGCGTATTGCGGTGTCGACTAACCCGTGAGTTAGTGCCACCGTAAGACGGCGGTTCTGGGCATAAGATCCGGTAGCCCTCCTTGGTAAGGGGGAGGGGGGGTCTTACAAACTGGTATCACTTGAATAACGATCATATGAGAAAGAAGTCCACAACATGGGACCACCCCCGCCCGAGCATTAGTTTGCGGACAAACTATGCAGCGGAAGCAGTGGTGTGCCCATGTGTAAAGTCACATAAATGGTCCACGAAGTACAATGTGTTAGGCCGGTTTTGATTTTTAACCTTACCTTTATGCAACCTCCACAGGTCGCAGCGCCGCAAAATGTGGCTCCTCCACCTCCAGCTTCCACTCCATTCTTACAGACGGAGTTGGGGCAGACCCTGACGGCGATTTTAGATGCCTTTAGAGCCCAGCAAGTCCCGGCTCCACAGCCAAATCCGGGGTCGAGCTGGCTGAGTGCATTCAAGAGCCTGTCCCCACCGACGTACCGCGGGACAGAGGATGCGGTGAAGACGGAAGAATGGCTGGAGGTCATACATGAGATCTTAGCGGGCATCAGCTGCCCAGTAGGCCAGGCAGTACCTCTAGCCACCTCTGTGCTAGAGGCCCACGCGAAGAGATGGTGGAAGTCAGTCCGGGAATCTACTTATGCGGACTTTGAGCTGTCAGAGATATCTTGGGAAGAATTTGGCGATGTGTTTCTGGAGCACTTTGTCTCTGCTACGGACAGAGATGCTTTGGAGGAGAGGTTTTTGAACCTCAAGCAGGGGACCAGATCAGTGATAGAGTACCAGAGAGAGTTCTCCCACTTGGCCAGGTTCGCGGGGATTCAGGACACCGACGATAGGAGGTATGCGAAGAGGTTCTACTGGGGCCTCAGGGATGATCTGAGGCAGGCTCTGCTATTCATTTCTCATGGCACATCCAGGCAGATCATCGAGATGGCGAAGAAGCTGGAGGCTGACCAGCTGATGGTGCGAGCCGGAGGGAAGAGACCATTTGATGGATCGACATCAGGTGAGAGCAGTAGGGGCTCTCAGAGAGGCAGGACCATTGGATACAGGAGGGGTGGGGGACGTCGTCATCCCAACTTCAGGCAGGAGCAGGGGCCTCCTCCAGCATTGGCTCCCCCACCTCTACAGATGCATGATCCAAGGAGACAGGATGACCGAGGCCACCGACAAGTGGTTTGTTACGAATGCCGCCAGCCTGGGCACATCAGGTCGGAGTGCCCGCACCGATTCCATCCCCCTCCTCCTCCTCCACCTCCAGTGGCCCCAGTACAGCAGGCCGAGGACGAGGACGAGGACGAGGCCGAGGCCGGGGATACCATGGCAGGAGACGCGAGCAGGAACAGATTTACGCCTTGGACCTCACAGAGCCGAGGAATCCCGAGGAGGTCATCACAGGTACTTGAAGTTAATTTTGAGTTTTCTTGAATTTTTCGATGATATATATAGTACCTGGAACCATAGGATAACAATTAACCTTCACATAAACAAACCTCAGGCATAGTCATGATCAGCGGCAAGCCCACTCATACTCTTTTCGACACGGGTGCTTCGCACTCGTTCGTATCCGAGGCCTTCATCGACGGACTCGAAGGCGTGGAGAGGTTCCCTGGACTAGAGATGAGGGTACGCCTACCCGATGGATCGGAGCTGCGGACTACTGCACATTGTGACATGGAGGCCGAGATAGGCGGCAAGGCTTTCGAGGCGCCGGCAACTATCCTGAAGCTGCAGGACTTTGACTTGATCTTGGGCATGGCCTGGTTGCATCGGAACCATGCCCTGATAGATTGTCCGTCCAGGAGGATCACGCTGAGACATGGCGACTCCCATGTTATCGTTGAAGGTATCCAGCCTATTTGCCACCTACTGTTATCTTTTGTACAGGCTGTGAAGGCCCATGAGCAGGGTGAAGAAGTTTATCTTGTCTGCTTCGAGATGGTGGGGACAGAGGCGACTATCTCAGATATTCCGGTGGTTCGGGATTTCTCCGACGTATTCCCGGAGAAATTGCCCGGGCTACCGCCTGCTAGAGACTTGGATTTCAGGATTCAGCTAGTGCCGGGAGCGAAGCCGGTGTCCCGAGCACCCTACAGGATGGCTCCTAGAGAGTTAGCAGAGTTCAGGACTCAACTGCAGGAGCTAGTCGAGTCAGGATTTGTACGACCCAGTTCATCGCCATGGGGAGCGCCAGTTCTTTTTGTGAAGAAGAAAGACGGGTCACTTCGATTATGTATAGATTACCGGGAGCTGAACCGGTTGACGGTCCGCAACACCTATCCTCTGCCTCGGATAGATGAGTTATTTGACCAGCTACAGGGAGCATTTTGGTTCTCCAAGTTAGATTTGCGATCCGGCTATTATCAGCTCCGTATCAGGGAAGAGGACATACCGAAGACGGCTTTCAGTTCGCGCTATGGTTTATACGAATTCACGGTGATGCCTTTTGGGCTCACGAATGCTCCTGCTGCATTCATGAGTCTGATGAACCGTGTTTTCAAGCCTTTCTTAGACCGCTTCGTGATCGTATTCATCGACGACATCCTTATTTATTCTCGGACTCAGGAGGAGCATACGGAGCACTTGGCACAGGTTTTGCAGAGGCTGAGGGAGACCCAGATGTACGCAAAATTTTCAAAGTGCCAGTTCTGGTTGCAGGAGGTGGCATTCCTGGGGCACACGATCAGTGGGGCTGGGTTAGCTGTGGACCCGGCCAAGATAGAGACAGTGAGGGATTGGCCGTGGCCGAAGACCGCATCTGACATCCGCAGTTTCTTGGGACTAGCAGGCTATTACCGCAAGTTCGTGGAGGGGTTCTCGAGGATAGCACTCCCCCTCACGTCCTTGACAAAGAAGGACACAGATTTTGTTTGGTCAGAGCGGTGTGAGACGACTTTTCAGGAGCTGAAGGACCGACTCATCTCATCCCCCATTCTTGCGCTTCCATCCGGGAGCGAAGGATTCCAGATTTACACGGACGCCTCTTATCAGGGGATGGGTGCAGTCTTGATGCAGCATGGACACGTTATCGCTTATGCTTCGAGACAGTTGAAGAAGCATGAGCATAACTATCCAGTACATGATCTAGAGCTCGGGGCTTGTGGTTTTCGCCCTGAAGATATGGAGGCATTACTTATATGGGATTCATTGTGACATCTTTTCAGATCACAAGAATCTCAAGTATATCGATACTCAGAAGGACCTAAACATGTGACAGAGGAGGTGGCTGGAGTTTCTCTGTGATTATGATTACAAGATCCACTATCATCCGGGAAAAGCGAACACGGTTGTGGATGCTTTGAGCAGGAGGGCCGACACTTCTGGACCGGAGCCCCGATTGATGTCCATAGAGCTGCTTCAGATGATGGAGGACATGCACATTACCGTGGTGTCCGAGGCCGAGCTAGTGGTATATAGAGAGTATTTGAGCTCCGTGATCAGCTGCGATGATATACAGGAGCGCATCCGAGCACATCAGAGGCTGGATGCTGCGTTACAGCCGATTTTCAGTGCCCTAGAGAGGGGCAAGGTCGAGGACTACACGTTGCAGGATGATCTTCTTCGGTTCCGGGGGCGCATCTACATACCAGCAGGAGGCAGTATCCGGGAGGACATACTCCGAGAGGCACATTGCTCGAGATATTCAGTGCACCCCGGCATCACCAAGATGTGGGCAGATTTGCGGAGATCTATGTATTGGCCCGGGATGAAGAGGGAGATCACGGATTTTGTGACCCATTGCGAGACCTGCCAGCGTGTGAAGGCAGAATGCAAGAGCCCGGGAGGTTTACTACAGCCACTGCCAGTTCCAGAGTGGAAGTTCGAGGACATTGCTATGGACTTTGTACACGGATTGCCTCGCTCCCACTCTGGGCATGATTCTATTTGGGTTATAGTGGACAGATTGACCAAAGTAGCGCGGTTTATTCCAGTTCGGAAGGATGCCCCAGTTGCAGTTCTGGTGAGACTATTTGTGGAGCACTACGTCAGATATCATGGTATCCCCAGGACTATTGTTTCGGACCGTGATGGTCGGTTCACTTCGAGCGAGTGGAGGGCCGTACATGCTTACTTGGGATCTCGGCTTACTTTTAGTACCGCCTTCCACCCGCAGACCGACGGACAGACCGAGCGGACCATCCGGACCATGGAGGACCTACTCAGATTATGCATATTGGATACGGGGAGGCCTTGGGAGAGGCTGCTGCCATTGATCGAGTTCTCGTATAATAACAGCCACCAAGCTAGCATCAGGATGGCTCCGTACGAGGCTCTTTATGGGAGGAGATGCCGGACACCGCTATCATGGGTACAGGATGTGGATACCAGGGCTCTGGGATCTGATTATATAAAGGACACTGAGGCTCAGATTCGATTGATCAGGGATCGGCTACTGGAGGCCCAGAGCAGGCAGGCAAAGTATTATGATGCTCGGCACCGGCAGGTGGAGTTCCAGGTTGGAGACAGGGTATTCTTGAAGATACGTCCGGTACACGGTGTTTCACGGGTGCGGAGGCACAAGAAGCTCAGTCCACGATACATGGGGCCCTACCTGATCCTGGAGCGGATCGGCCCCTTAGCTTACCGACTGCAGCTGCCACCGGAGTTGGGTGCACTACATGACGTCTTCCATGTCTCTTCCTTACGGAGAGCCCTCCTTCGGCCGGAGCAGCACATCACTACTACAGCCGGAACAGTAGAGCCTGACAGATCAGTGAGATTGGAGCCGATCCGGATTGACGATACAGCCATCCGAGTGTTGCGGAAGAAGAAGGTTCCCCTTGTGAAGGTGCTGTGGTCCAACCATGGACGGGAAGAGCACACTTGGGAGCCGAGAGATCTGATGCTGGAGCAACACCCAGAGCTATTCGCATTAGGTATATTTAAGTTATGCTTTTAAGATTCTTGATAATTCTTGCAATTAGAACCCCGTAGACCCGAACTTAAATTTCGGGGACGAAATTATTTTCTTGTTTATTGGAATTTGTAACATCCCATGTTACTTCTAGACCCCTCAACTTAGATTGGGTTAGACATGGGGTGAGATTTGAGGAGACCAACTAGGTTTGACCCTAGGTAGTGGGTGGTAGCCATGTGGGGCCCACTATAAGACCATAGTCAAACTAGGTCAAACTAGCCTAAGTGGGGACCCTAGCCACACCATGACCCCACCACATTGCCCTAACCCTAAAAACAATCTAAGTGGACCCTAGGGTATGTCGCTGGGTCAACATTTTGACCCCAGTTGACCAAGGTCAACCTTGGGCTTAATTTGGTCAAACCCACACTCATAGGCCTAATTAACCTAAGTGGGGCACCCCCTTGACCCAAACCAAGTTGGGTGGTGCCACTAGACCCATTTCCACCAAGTGGGGTCAGTCTACCCACCATGGTTGACCAGTCAACCCTAAAAGTCAATTTGGTCAACAAATTGACCTAAAGAGTGAAATGAAGGTCAAACCATTTCCCTTTGGACCAAGCCCACCAAATTGGCCCATGACCAGCCTTAATGGTTAATGACAGCCCCTACCCTCCTGAAATTGGAGAGAGATTGCATGCAAGGGGGTAGTTTTGGAAATTGGGGAAAAAGAGGAGAGAGAAGAGAGGGAAAATGGGGATGAAGGCCATGTGGCCCTCCTCCTCTCTTTCCAAGCACAAATCTGAACCCACACATCAATTATCATCCTTTCCAACCCAATTTCATGCCACTTGGAGCCAAGGAGGAGAAACCAAAGCTCATGGCCGAAATTCCCATCATGGCATCTCTGTATACAAGCCATATCAGCCAAAACCAACCATCCCATTAGCTTCAGAAGGTCCAAAGGAGTGGAATTCGATACCTGGATCGAAGCTTTTGGTGGAGAATCGAGTTCGGGAGCAAGCTCGCCGGAGAGGAAATTTTTCATGGCCAACCGCCGCCAAACCCGCCGCCAAGCCCCAATCGAGGTCCGTTTCACCTCACCTCTACCCGTACTAGTTTCCTAGATCTATTAGGCGAGACATCGGGCTCAAATGAGCCAGATCTAAGGTGAGCTTTTTTCATGGATTTTGGAATTTTGATGGAGTGCAAGTTCGCCGGAAACCGCCGCCTCCGGCCACCATTTCGCCGCCAAACGTTGGCCACCACCTCAACGGAGGTGGTGGTGGTGGTAGCCGGCCGTGGAGGCTAAGGGGTGGCCGGGAAATGAGGTTTGAAGGTGCTCCAGGTCGGGCAAATCTCGGCCATTGGCTGGAGGAGGAAGATGAACGGATGCCCTCCATCCTGCTTCAAGATTCGTGCTACATCAAAATTTAATTTTCTGTCCCTGTTTTGGCTGTCACTTGCATGTTAAATTTAGGCCTCTTAGAGGCATTTTCAGAACTTAGGCCCTTAATGAAAAATGTAGCCTAGGGTCTTACCTTTACTATGCCACCCTAAACTTACATTTTGGTGTAGTGTACAGTCCTGTAGGACATTTCTCCTAGGACTGGTCCTAGAGTAGGGCAGCAATTAAATTGGGTGCCCAGGTCACACTATTATTCACCATGGCCCCACATTTTGGCCACATGCATTATTAAGGCATACTTAGCTCCTGCCAAAATTTAGGAATTTTTGGAAAATATTTTCCTATAGTTTTTGGTAAAATATCAAAATTTAAATAAATGACATATATGGAGTTCTACTCCTCCCCATGGCCCCAAATTTTGGTGGTGGGTCAGTGGGGTCATCCTTGGTGCATGATAAAATTTTCAGCACCTTGGGTTCACTTCATGTGGGAGAATCCACTTGCATGTGCTAGCCTATGTTAAGCCTTGGTGTGCAAATAGCAAAAATGCAAATTTGTGTATTTAGCCTAATGGTGACATGCAAGTGTCATGAAATTATTTCCAGTGGTTCATTAGGGTAAATTTCACCCCTCAAATTAATGATGGAATTTTTGGAATCAAAATTCCATTTATTGGAATTTATTTTAAATATAGCTATTTTGGGAATAAAATTGGAAAATAGGATTTATTCAAGTACAAATCCAAACAACTTTGCTAAGGCATAGATAACATCACATTTGACTTAGGAAAAATATGATTTCTCTGTTTTGAAGAATATTTGGAGTAGATACCCTATATTTCCCATTTTACCCTTATCTTGTTAATTCTTGAAATGATGGAATTATACCTCTGAAAAATTTGGAAATTATTCTACTGTTATAAAATGTTATTATTAGGTTTGCATAAATTTCTCAGAATTTAATGGATGCATTACTTGTGTTAAATTAGTTCAATGGCATTTTGGTAAATATTTTATAATGGAATCCTATAGGCCATCTTACATTAAATGTTGATGATTCTCTGCCAATAGTCTTAAATTAGTGTCCTACAAGCTCTGTAATGTTTCTGGAATTTTTGAGTACATGATGCCTATACTTCATTTGGAAAATGGAATTTATGTGGAATTGATATTAAATAGAAAATGATGATAAATAATTTCAGGAAAATTATTAAATTCTGTAGGCAGTAATATTTTGTCAATATACATTTCAGGAAAAATTCCCTAGGTCAGTAGATACTTAATCAAACTACTTCATGTGTAAAGTGACCTAGCATTTAAATTAGAAGAATTAATTAAATGACTATTTGGCCAAGAAAAAATTGTGAGAATCCTTAGGGTAGTTCCCTTAGTCCATATTACCTTAGGATAAATATTTAAAGGCAAGATGCCTTAAGTTTTGGAAGATCACATTTCTAGGGTAGTCGTGGGTCATGGTCTGCATATAACACAAATAGGTCCTGCATTAGGGATTACCAGAGGATTGATTATCGGCAGAAATAAGAGAGAGTTCAACATGAGTAACCCTGGTGGGTAGAGTTGTCTTAGTGAGGGATCAAAAGTGCAAGTCTTGGTCATCAACTGGAGTGGGGGATCGACGGAAGACCGTCGGTTCCCGGTAATACCTTAAGTCACTAGGGTTATACTTAAGCAATAAGGAGAGCTGGGGAGATATATGGGTAGTCATCAACTAAAATAAGTATCCTTGCGAAAGGGAACGCTGGGCGTAATCCCAACACAGTTCCTAGTGCCTCTTGAGAGCCCTTCACAGGGAATACCGGGGGCAGTCCTGGGATTAACCTTAAATCTCTAAGTATAATAAACCGTAGACAAGAGTAGCTTAATAGGTTAGGACATGATTGTACCTTCTCGCCCGTGTTTGGGTTGGAGAGTTTCATGATATATGCTCACCCGTTTAGGGTTGGAGGGAATTGACATAAAGGCACTAATGTGCGTTCTCACCCGGGTTTGGGTTTGAGGGATTCAGGACGGGTTTTTGTCCTGCGAGCGGAAGGCTCGGTATGAATTACTTGCATGTGCTTAAATATCGTGGCGGGGCATGTGGTACTGGCCGTTCGTCACACCGATGGCAGTACGGTGCACCAGGCGGTTGTGGGAGTTAGAGGGGCCAGTGGGTTGTTTTACACTGCGGTCTGGAGGACGACCCCCGATAACACACATCCGACCCAACAAGACTGACGGGTTTGTCAGCAAAGTACGTACGCGAGACTCTAGAGTGCACCTTGGACGTGTACAGAGGCGTATGAGAGGGGTCTAAGGCTTGGTAGTGTGCATACCGGTCTAGAAGCGGAGACGCCCGCTCCGCTGCTGCCGTAGCCACAGCGGTGGTACCCGAGAGTGATGCTAGCTCTCAAAAAGTGGGAACTAAAGGTCTGTGATCACAGAGTCGTTGTGTGTGAGTTGCACTTGTCTGCGCATAAAATTGCATCATATCATTCATTCATATTAGGTCATACGCTTCATAGATCCTTATCATATAAATTAGTATGGGCTCTTTTATATGATAAGTTAAATTTCCTGGAAATCCTAACTTATATATTTGTATGGGCATTTATATAAGTTAGGGTACGTTTGTGATGATAGCTTAGTGGTAGCTTAGCTTATTTACTTGTTCATACTGCTGTTTCTTTACTTTCCTTTACTGCACCGCTCTTACTTACTTACTACTTGTACTGTACTTAGCATTGCTAGTGTAGAATTTCATTACTTAGTACCACTTTAGATAGATATTGTCACCTGCTTCCATTTTGCTACCCCTTGTTGTCCTCCGCTTCGTCCTCCCGCTCGGTGCCTAGGAGCTGCGGGGCGAGGTGTGGAGGAAACGACTTAGTCTTTTTGACTAATGGTCGGTGACCAACTATTTTTAGGAGCCCGTGGAGATGGAGCACCAGCACGTCGAGGAGGCAGGACATGAGGAGCAGATACCGCTTCAGCAGGCTACCACTACTACTGTGCGTCCTCAGGTGGGACGAGTCTTGATGTTCTAGTTTAGCTTCCGCATTTACTATTTTGTGAGAGAGAGATTTGATGTACTGGGCATAAGCCCTTTTACTCTTTCTTCTGTACTATTCTGTGGACTATTGTACTATTCATTTCTTTTATATGATTGTACTGTGACTTGTGGACTGATGGCATTTTATACACAGTTTTACTTCTTTATTCTCATATTGGCCTACAGGTTAATGATCGTACTAGCCGGCAGAATCGGCGTATTGCGGTGTCGACTAACCCGTGAGTTAGTGCCACCGTAAGACGGCGGTTCTGGGCATAAGATCCGGTAGCCCTCCTTGGTAAGGGGGAGGGGGGGTCTTACATGAGTAATCATCAACAATTACCAATGTATAATCCTTACCTCCCAAACTTCTAATTTGCAGTGGACCAAACAAGTCCATATGTAGTAGATGAAGACATCTATTAGAATCCTTGTCAATAACGCTTTTAAAGGTAGCCTTTGTTTGCTTGCCTTTTACACATGCATGACAACGTCTATCTTTGACGTACTTGATATTTGGGGCATCACGTACTAAGTTCATTGAAAATAATTTATTTATAGTTTTGGAATTAATATGTGATAATCTCTTGTGCCATTAGACACCAAGAGATGCACTATCTTTTGCTAAAAGGCACACTGGTGTCGAAGAATCTATACAAATGAAATTCAAACAGAAAATGTTTCTGCTTCGAGTGCCGGATAGAATTGTTTCCATATTGTCAACAGATTTTATCAAGCACTTGTCAGCGTGAAACTCAACAATGTATTCTTTATCGCAGACTTGGCTTATGCTTATAAGGTTATGTTCCAAACCTTCAACGTAAGCCACATCTGAGAAGGATACATTACCGTTAGTAATCATACCATAGCCTCTAGTAATTCCATGGTCTGAACCTCCAAAGATGACCTTCGGTCCGTTCATAACTGGAGTAAAGTTCTGAATAAGGCTTCTTATCCCGTTCATATACCGAGAGCATCTACTGTCCAAATACCAGATTGGCGTTTTGTTAGCCTTTGGACATTCCTGCAATCACAATCAGTTAGCCTTAGGAACCCAAATACTTTTGGGTCCTTGGTCTCGGGTCAGAACACTCCCCCTACGAATATTGGCATTAGGAGAGGTCTTCCTCATATTGCCAACATGTGGGGTTGCAACATTTCTAGGATTAAACCAACAATCAATGGCAAAGTGACCAATTCTGCCACAACACCAACAGTCAAATCTGTTGTATCTTCGCCTTAAGTTCTCTTGCTTGACCTTTTGGAATTGTGGTCTAGCAGGGGCAGCATTCTTGGAGGAAGATGCCTCATGATGATGATAATCACACGGCTTCTTCTCCTTCACTGGATTTTCTACAACAGGCTTTGCCTTTGGTGCCTTCTTGAAGTTATGCCCATGATTGATAGGGTCATAGCTCTGAAGAATGGCTTCTTCATAAGGTGCCTTAAAAACACTTTTGCCAATGTTTCTGGGTCGAGTCCATCATTTATAACGGGACTTTGGCTCTACATAGGTTGTCCTAGCAAAGTGCCCGTAGGATGAGTCAAAATCAGACTAATTTGAAGGAAATATAACCTTCTTGAACGTGGTCTGATCTTGAGGGGCTTTCCCCTTCTCTTTGGCTAAAGCCTTTTTGACGGCCTTATTCTTTCGTTGAGCCTTATTTCTCCTAGAGGATTTACTAAGAGTTTCTTCATGGCCTAATCCAGCACCCTTGGCCTTGCCTGAGAATTCAGCAATGAATGGAAGAACTGTCTTGGGCTTCGAGAAACATTCAACTAGTTTCTTTTCCGCAGCAAGTTGGGCTTCCAGTTCCTTGATGATTTTCTCTTTGAGGTCAAGGTGCTCAAGAGCCTTATTATATTCTTCAATAGCATTATTGAAGTTTTCTTCGAGCGAGTCAGTCTTTGCGACTTTCTCTCTCAAGATGCTCTCTTTAGCTTTGAGAAACATTATCTATTTAGCCTGAGTTTTCACGACTCGGCGACATTTGTCGTAAGCCATGATTAACACCATATATTGGGCCATGAGTTCTGACTCATTGTTAGAAGAGCTATCCTCACAATCATGTTCAGAAACTTCAGAATCAGAGAGAGGAGTGTGATAGTTTACCTTCCCAGTGAATTGGGGCTCTTGTTCATCATCAGTTTGAGCCATGAGTCCAAAATAGGCTTCTTCTACTTCACTCGACTCAGATGAGTCAGAGTCACTAAGAGTTTTGCTCTTTTTGGCCATCAAGCTCTTCTCTGTCCTCTTCTTGTTGTACGAGGACTTCTTTTCCTGTCTTCTACCACCCTCCTTCTTCTTGTGAGGGAAGTCAGCGATGACGTGTCCTGGCTTATTACAACAATAACAAACAATGTCAGTCAAAATATGTTTGTTCTATTTAGAATTATACCTGTCATGGCTGCTTCAGCCTTTTCTTTGTCGATCACCATCGCGTCGTGATCTTCTATAAGAGGCATCCTTGCCTTTCCATTGCTTCTTCTTGTTCAAGAATTTCTTGAACTGCCGAGAGAGTAGTGAGAACACTCCTTCTAATAGTTCAGAGCCTGAGGTGCTTGGCTCTGAGGTTTCTTCTTCACTAACTTCTGGTGCTGGAGTAGGAGGAACAGCCTTGGACATCTTAGAGGTGTCTGCCTTTAAAGCAACAGACTTCTCTTTGAATGCAGACCTATTTTTCTCTTCTTCAGCCTTCCTGGTGTTGAGTTGGAGCTCATAGGACATCAGCTTCCCGAAGAGATTCTGAGGATCTGTCTCGGCCAGTTTTCCAAACTCCCTTATAGCACAGACCTTGTTATCTCATTCCTTAGTCAGGGATCTCAAAAACTTATCATTTAGCTCTCCATTAGTGAAGACTCTTCCATAGACCCTTAGCTCATTCACTATCTTGAAGAAGTTCTCAAATGCTTCAGTAATGGTTTCTTTGTTTCCTTGTCGGAAAGCCTCATACTTCTGATTAAGTAGGGATCTTCTATCATCCCTCAATTCTTCGGTACCTTCCATGAAGGTAACTAATGACTGCCACATCTGCTTTACAGACTGGCAGTGAATCAGATTTTGCAGCATTGAATCATCGACTGCACTTGCTATGATATTTTCGCCTTTTTGTCCAATGAGACAAGTGCAATCTCATCCTTATCAAGATCCATGAGTTTCTTGGGGACTTTCTTAGTTAGATCTATAGTGGAGACGGTCATGGGAATATATGGACCTTCTTCAACTATCATGAAGATTCTTGGATCGACAGCTTCCATGAAGAACTTGATCCTCTCTTTCCACATAGGGAAATTATTTTTGCTGCACAACGGAAGCTTGACAAAATCTTTAGCCTTGTCCATTTGGTAGATCTCAAATGACAACTATTTAAGGATCTGATCAAGGTGTTAACCTTTTAACGATGAACCTGGCTTTGATACCAATTGAAAGATAATAGTTGCAAACCTAAATCACCTAGAGGGGGTGAATAGGTGAGTTATGCGTCTTTTTGCGAAATAAAAAAATCTCAACCAAAGCACAGATCTATCTACCAAACAAGAAAATACAGACAAAGCAAGATTTATAGTGGTTCCCCAACATTGGGTACTTCCACTTTCCCTCACCAATATAGCAATATACTAGACTCGGTTACTCCACTATCTCGGATTGGAAAACAATCCTACCCTCGGAACAATGTTCCTACAAACTCGATCCACAAACGGATCTACACTCGGAAGGCAAAACTTCCTACAATCTCGGAGTTGAAAACTCCTACACTCGGAGAAATCTTCTCCTACAATAATGAAATAAAGTAGTACATAAATACAAACAGTAAATTCTCTGGTTCAAATCTGCAACAGAAAATCAGAAAATCCTTCTTCTAGGCGTGCGGCTTTATTAGAATATTGAAGAAGAATCTCGGTAAAATCAGATCTGGAACTTCTCGACTTTACACGATCGGATGAGAAGATGAAGCGTTGAGCGGAGATCTCGATCTGTAGAGTCTTCTTAATTTGAATTCTCTGAAAAGAAGAAACCCTAGCCGGTCGGAAAATAGCGATGGCGGCGGCGGCGAGTTTCCGGTTCTTGCAGAGAGAGAGAGGAGACAGAAATCTTTTTGGAAAGAGACGGTTGCAAAAACTTTCTTAGAATAATTTTCTTTGAAAACTTAGGGTTTGTCGGTTTGACAAGACCTTCTATAGGAGACAAGAAGATTAGACTTAAATGAGTCATATTGAGAAAGACATGTGGACCAATCACGTCAGAGTTTAAGAATAAGACTGTTAGGTCTGGACTTAAAAAATTTCTGAAAAAGTTCAAAGTAAATTACTCGAGTCAAGCAGAACTACTCGAGTATATGCAGCACTACTCGAGTAGGTAGAATATGACTACTCGAGTACATGAGAAAAATTACTCGGGAGAAAAGAAATCATTACTCGAGTACACGGAGTCAACTACTCGAGTAAATAAGAATGAGAGGGACTCAGTTACTCGAGTAACAAAAATGACTTACTCGAGTACTAAGTACTTATACGAGTGGTGGAGCAAATTACTCGAGTATAAGAAATACTACTCAAGTATATAGAAATGAAGTACTCGAGTATATCATAAATTACTCGAGACAAACACTTAGAAAAATTCTGGAACAGGAAAAATTGAACTACTCGAGTATGTAAGATAATCTACTCGAGACATAGGGAATTACTCAAGTATATAAGATGAATTACTCGAGACAATTAGAACTACTCGAATATATAACATGAACTTACTCGAGTAATTCACTTAGAGAAATATTCTGGAATAGAATTCTGGATTACACGAGTAAAAGCACTTGACTACTCGAGTAGTAGATGAACTACTCGAGTATATGATTTAGACTACTCGAGTAATTAGGAACTACACAAGAGTCAGAATACAATTAACTCGAGATAGAAGATAGAACTACGCGAGTATATATAATACTACTCAAGTATTTCACTTAGACAAATTTTGAGAAGAGAAAATCTAAAAACTCGAGAGATAAAAGGAAGCTACTCGAGTATACAAGATGAACTACTTGAGAGCCATAATTGGACTACTCGAGTATATCTTAAATACTCGAGTAAGTGAATTACTACTCGAGTATAAATTCAGTAACTTACTCGAGTAAGTAAGGAAGTACTCGAGTACTTTACTTAAGAAAATGTTTCTGACAGATTTTCTTCTTCTAAGGGAAATCAGCATCAAGTCTTTTCACATAGTCCTAGAGCTTGAATATGAAGTGTTTCCAATAGAGCGGCTACACATGAGTCAAAATTTTGAAACACATAATGATGGATTACATTGTATGGTCCTATGTTTGGTGACCCACTGTAGACTGACATTGGTCTACACTTCCCATTAGAATCCTGCAAACACATGACTCAAACCAAACATCAAATACAACTTAATTCATCTTAGTTCAAGGGTGACTTCATCAAATCTGGGTTAGTGTGGATACAATACCCAACATGGCCCTTCAAGCAATGGAGCCTGCATTAATTGCATCTTGAGGGCCTAGAATGCCTCCTCACATTCCTTTGTCCATTCGAATTTTCGCCCCCCCCCCCAAGTGTTTTGAAGAAAGGGGAGCACTTCTCCCTGGCCCAGGAGAGGAACCTGCTTAACCCTGCTAGCTTTCCTGTCAGCCATTGTACCTCCTTTGTAAACCGCGGCGACCCCAGCTACACGATAGCTTTGAACTTATCTGGATTTGGTTCGACCCCCGCGGGGGTGAGGAGGTGCCCCAAGAACTTCCCACTGCTGGCCCCGAAGACGCACTTCAGGGGGTTGAATCGCATTTTGTACATGCGTAGGGTGGCAAAGGTCTCCTCTAGGTCCTGGAGGTGAGAGCCCACATCCTGACTCTTGATCATGAGATCATCCATGTATACCTCCAAATTCCTCCCCTTTTGTTCTTGGAAGACCCCATCCAGCATTTTTTGATAGGGTGCCCCTGCATTCTTCAGACCAAAGGGAATCATCTTGTAACAGTAGCATCCATCTCCCGTAATGAATGAGACGTCCTTGACGTCCGGGGGGTGAATCCTGATTTGATGGTAATCTGAAAACGCATCTATAAAACTCGTTACAGAAAAACCGACGGCTGAGTCAACCACCGTGTCGATCCGAGGCAAGAGATAACAATCCTTAGGGCACAATTTATTAAGTAAATAAAAGTCAATACACATGCGCCACCGGCCATCTCCTTTTTCACCATCACTACATTGGAGACCCAGCCGGGGTATTGAATCTCGGATATGAAGTCGGGCTTGAGAAGCTTTTCCACCTCCTCACCGATGGGCTCGGCCAGCTTGTCCACCGTGGACCTCTTCTTTTGTTGGACGGGGAGTGCTTCTGGGTCCAGGTTAGGCGGTGGCAAGCCACATCCGCGTCAACCACCGACATCTTCGTGGTGCTCCATACGAAAATGCCACGTTCTTTTGGATGCATTCCAGCATCCTGTCTTGTGTAACACCCCCTATCCGTCGCATAACATATAGCAGTAGGTCTGGCCGGGGCCCGACACCATATACCACAGACAGACCGGGTGGTTACTCAATGGAAACCATCCAACCAATCATAACGTCCTACATAGAGCATTCTAGCGGAAGCTGTTTAAGTTGCAATAAAGAACCCAGCACAAAGAGCATGAATGTCCACTAATACACCAAATAGGAATGTCGTACATACACGAGTACAAGCCTTAAGGCCTTATAAAATGGTTTACTTCAATATTACATGTTTTACAAACCACGACACGCAGGCCGGTCATACATGAGTAAAAGCAGTAAACATTCCAACTAGGCCTTCGAGGGCCGGCTTCACAATTTGGGCTTTAGCCCGCTATTGACCACTTGGTCCAGCAGCACCTGCAAGCACAATCCACCGCACGGTGGCAAACAAATGTAACGGTCAGCATTGCTGACCAAATTATAACGATCCCGCCCCCAACTCGGGGCGGCGATGCTCCTTCCCTGCATTATATTAGCGCAACCAAGTAGTAAATAAATACATTACATCACAGGCGTTGGCACGCACGGCCACACACCCCGTGCTCTCAGGGCACATTCTCGGTGATCACAGTCTAAGTCTGCCGACTCACCACCGTCCCCGGGACGGCAATCTCTCGTGAGCATTTGGTCTTTTTGGCCACTGCCTAAGACCCTCCATCTATGCCAACGGTAAGTGCCACGTTAACTTTAGGTCTCTTTAACCAAACGACATAGAGCGGGTACGGTTCCGCCTGACCCGTTGCTCACACCGCAACGTTAATTTAAACTATATGCGCGGGTCAAACTTCTCCCGAGTCCCAAATCGTTTACACACAACACATAACCCAGTTATGTTCAAATTGGCTCACAGGCCCATAATTTTGGCAGAATCACGCATCTGCCCAGTTTTCCGGGTGCACCTTTGAGTTAATCTCCAAGGCTCCCTGTTGCAATATACCACGTAGAAAAACCCGAAAACAAACATTCACATAGAGTCTTCTCCGGCCATTTATGCAATGCAACATCACCGATCCAGACCAACTTGTCCGGGTAGGCTTCACACATCATGCTTATGTCTGTTTTCGAATACGGACTCTAAACAATGGGGACTTTACATATCTACCCGAAGGAACGCCTCCAAATCACCGCAAACTCGCGAGAGCGGGCTTCCTATGCAAACGAAGTAGAGCTTCACATGCTCAAGTAGAGAATCATTACCCTAGCGTTCTTCCTTGGCGCCATGGAAAAGTAAGCGGATGAAAATCACCGCACTCTCTTTGCCTCCGTAGATCCGAAGTCGGCTCGCGATTTGGAGCTTCGAAGCTCCTCCAATGGCCGGATCTAGCTTCTTCTTCCTCCTTTGGCTCTCCTCTCTCTCTATACTTTAGAAAGATAACCTCTCAAGTGAAATGAGGGTTTCAAGGGTCCAATCCCGTGTATATCCTATCAGGAACAACCCCCAGCCATTGGATCCCGAATTAAAGAAACGAACGACCACGATCCAGATCTAAAATGCAGAATCTTGGCCGAACACGGCCTGGCACACGCCCGTGTCCAGGGCCGTGTTCCTCATTCGCCGTCAAAATCGACGTGCCTGGAACAACACACGGGCATCCAACATGCCCGTGTTTGACCTGACATGCCCGTGTTCCAACTGACACGGCCGTGTGGGAGGCCGTGTGCCCCCATCGACACAGCCTCGAAAATAACCCGAGAGTCACACGGGTGTTGGACACGCCCGTGTCCGAGCCCGTGTCTACTCGAACAAGCCTGGGCTCCAGGTCGTGTTCACGGTCTCGACACTTCGTCGAGTGAAGTTCGTCGACCACACGACATTACCTTGGACACGCCCGTGTCCTAGGCAGTGTGCCTTCTCTCGACACATCGTCGAGCGAAATTCGTCGACTCGCTGACACGGCCTTAGACACGCACGTGTCCTAGGCCCTGTGCCTTGTCTCGACACCTCGTCGAGCAAAACTCGTCGACTCCCCGGGCCGATCGTCGACACTGGCTCAACACGCCCTGAGACACACCCGTGTCTCCGGCCGTATTCTCTGCTCGACGATCGTCGACTCCAAAATCGTCGACCTCTCGACCAAATTGTCGACTCCAGCCAGACACGCCCTGGGACACGCCCGTGTCCCAGGCCGTGTGCCTACTGCCAGATTCCAAATCTGTCCCAAAACGTCCCCCGTCGCTCTTTTGAGGGGCGTTACAACTCTCCCCCTCTTAAAATAATTTCGTCCATGAAATTATATAAAGGAAAGACAAGTACCAAATTTAAATTGTGCCTTAGCGGAACAACTCCGGATACTCATCAAGCATAGTCTGCTCTCATTCCCAAGAGAGCTCCTCCCGACCGCAATTGTCCCATCGGACCTTGACCATCCTGATCTCTTTATTGCGTAACTGCTTGACCTCCGAGTCCTCAATTTGCACGAGTTTAACCTTCGTCATCAACCCGCTATCAACCGACACTTAATCGACTGCGATCACTTGCGTAGGCTCTTGCACCGCCTTCCGTAGCACCGATATATGGAATACATCATGTAAACTACTAAGCTCCACTGAAAGCTTCAACCGATAGGCTGCTTCACCAACTCACTCCAAAACCTCAAACGGCCCAATGTACCTCGGCCTTAGTTTTTTTTTCAATCACCGCACCCGCGAGACACCCTTGAATGGCTTGATCTTTAAGTACACATAGTCGCCCACAGCGAACTCCACGTTCCTGTGCTTGGTATTATAGTACTTCGCTTGCCGGTCCTGAGCGATAAGCAACCTCTCCCGAATGGTACGCACCAACGAAGTAGCATCCTCCACTTCTAATCACTTATACAACTGTGACTCACCCGTTTCTAGCCAAGACAACGGCGTGTGACATTTTCTACCATATAGGGCCTCGAAGGGCGCCATTTGAATACTCGCTTGGTAGCTAATGTTGTATGCAAACTCCACCAAATAAAGATGGTCTTCCCATTGCTTTCCAAAATCCAAGACACACGTGCGAAGCATGTCTTCCATAGTTCTATTGACCCTCTCGGTCTGCCCATCTGTTTGCGGATGGAAGGCTGTGCTGAATTTTAGCTTTGTTCCCAACATTTGCTGCACAAGCCTCCAAGCTTTGGACGTGAACCGCCCATCTCGGTCACTCACGATGCTGCGGGGCACACCGTGAAGCTGTACAATATTATCCACGTATAGATTTGCCAACTTCTCCACTGGATCATCCTTCCTATGCGGAATGAAATGCCACACCTTTTTTAGCCGATCCACGACCACCCAAATGGCGTCGTTCCCCTTTTGCGACCTTGGCAAACCGTGTACAAAGTCCATAGAGATGTCGTCAAATTTCCACTTCGGAATAGGCAAGGACTTCAAAAATCCTCCCGGCTTTTGGTATTCCGCCTTCACCAAAGCACAAGTTTGGCACTTCGCCATGTAGAGTGCCACATCCTTCTTCAAACCCGGCCACCAAAATAGTTTCTTGATATCGCGGTACATATTTGTGCTTTCCGGGTGAATTGAGTATTTAGTATGATGTGCCTCGTACAACAATTCCACCCGTAAATTGCCCCCACTTGGGACGCACAGACGACCGCCTTTCCAAAGCAATTCGTCCTCCACAACGAATTGAGAATTTGACCCATCCAGAGCCTCTACCATGAACTGCTTCATATGGACATCCATATCCAAAGCCTGCCGAATCCGATCAGCCAGGTCATATTGGGCTTCAGTCCAATTCAGTACTGCTTCAGCACTTGATTGCTTATCCACACAAATAATCTCCAACACTTCCAACTCCCGCACCAACCGCTCATCATGCACCGATAGTCAATTGGCTTGAGCTGGGGCTCGACGACTCAACGCATCCGCAACCGCATTACCGTTACCAGGCATGTAGTGGATCTTGAATGTATAGTCCCCAGGAACTCCTTCCATCTACGCTGCCGCATATTCAGATCTTTCTGATCAATCAAATACTTCAGGCTCTTGAGATTGGTGTAGATATCAATCTTCACACCTTACAAATAATGCCTCCACTGCTTCAAGTCAAAAATCACGGCCGCTAACTCCAAGTCATGGACCGGATAATTCCTCTCGTGCACTTTCAGCTGTCTCGAGCCATAAGCTATCACACTTCCGTGTTGTAGTAGCACGTAACCCAAACCGCTGCCCGAAGCATCGCTATAAATCTCGTAGCCTTCTGTCCCACTCGGCGAATTCAGCACAGGTGCTGTGGTAAACCGACACTTCAACTCCTCAAAAGATCGCGCGCGCACTTCGGCGTCCAAACGGACTTCTGCTCCTTCCTCGTCAAAGTAGTGAGAGGTAATGCTATCCGTGAGAAGTTCTCTACAAAGCGCATATAATAGCCGGCAAGCCCCAGAAAGCTCCGGACTTTCGCTACCGTAGAAAGCTCAGGACACTCCCGTACCGCAACAATCTTCGTCGGATCCACTGCAATACCCTCTCCACTCACTATATGACCGAGGAACGCCACTGAGGATAACCAAAACTCGCACTTCGAGAATTTGGCATACAACTGATTCCTCCTTAGCGTCTCCAAAACCAAATGAAGATGCTTGAAGTGATCTTCCTCACTCTGCAAGTACACCAAAATATCGTCGATGCAGACGATCACAAAATGGTCCAAGAAGTCCCTGAAGGTCTTGTTCATCAAATCCATGAAAATTGACGGCGTATTAGTCAGCCCAAATGACATGACCGTAAACTCATAATGCACGTATCTCGTATTGAACACTGTCTTCAGGATATCACTCTCCCTTATTCGCAGCTGATAGTACCTAGACTTGAGACCCAACTTTAAGTATACCGTCGACCCGACCAACTGATCAAAAAGATCATCGATCCGGGGGATCGGGTGCTTGTTATTTTCCGTCAACTTGTTGAGCTCCCGATAAACAATACATAGCCTCAAGCTTCCGTCATTCTTCTTAACAAAGAGGACCGGCGCGCTCCAAGGCGAAGAAGATGGATGCACATACCCTTGCTCCAACAACGCTTAAAGTTGAACCTTCAGCTCCGCCATTTCCTTAGGCGCTAGCCAATACGGAGATCGTGACACAAGCTTTGCACCTGGCACTAGCTCAATCGTGAAATCTATCTCCCATTGTGGCGGTGCTCCAGGAAGATCTCTAGGGAACACAACAGGGTACTCCGATACCACTGAAATACTATACAATGTAGGCTTTGGCTTTGCAACCTCTAATAGTGTAAAGAACAGTTCTGCACCAGCATGAACCGCCTTCACCACCTGAAGAGCAGACACCAACGACTTGCTCGACCCATTCAAGTCCGTAAAAGTCGTCTCACGACTTACTCCCCACTTGACTTCCTTGCGACCGCAATCAATATAGGCTGGCTGCTCCGAGAGCCAGTCCAAGCCAAATATCAAGTCGAGCTTCCCTAGCAGTAGTAACGACACTTGTAAGTCAAAGTCTTGACTCCCTGACCACACCTAAGCGCAATAGATTCTACCCGCGCACAATGAGCACCATTGGACCATAACGCATCCAATAAGTCTCTTCCCATCGAAGGAGGTACTTCGACGCGCAATATAGTTCCTAAATAAAGGAATGCGAAGCTTCGTTTACACGAACGGTGCTCTCGCCAGATAAACGAAAATCAGAACAAAGCTTAGCACAAGTAATTCTAAGTTAACATGCACAAGGGCGACAAGTATTTAAGGCTAAGTTGCAATAACTTTAAACCATACCTGTCCTCACGGTGGCATGCATTCTCTCGGGCTTTAGGCACCCACGGGCATAGTGCCCCGACTCCACGCGGTTAAAACATGCGCCCGGGGTTTGGCCTGTGGATGCCCCCGAAGCACTGAAAGGAGGGACTAGACCCAAAGTCCTAGCCTTCTTATACCACCTACGATAAACAGACTTTGAGGTGTTCGGCGTTTTGAATGTCGTTTCCTTTGCACTAAAGTCCTCAACTG
The DNA here is from genome assembly GCA_039583875.1 of Platanthera guangdongensis. Lineage (NCBI taxonomy): Eukaryota > Viridiplantae > Streptophyta > Magnoliopsida > Asparagales > Orchidaceae > Platanthera > Platanthera guangdongensis. The sequence goes on from CM077147.1 coordinate 90,509,040, forward strand.
CTCCTGACATAACTTTCTTAGTCTTCTGAGCACCTTTCCAACACCTTCGGGCAAAGTGCCCTTTCTTTCCACAAGTATAACAAGTGGAAGTAACTTTGTTAGTCGATGTCGTAGCCCCTTCTCCAGCATTCTGCCGGATGCAGCTCCTATGGGGCTTGCATAGTTTGATACCATGGTCGCTGGCATCAGGAGAGTCTTCCTCAAATCTACCTCCAAAGATCTAGCTGATTCCACCAAGGCTTGGAATCCCAATAACCTTGGTCCTAGCAATATAACTCGTAACTCAGCGTGCGGGCCATTGTAAAACCTATCGACTGTAACTTGCTCATTATCCAACTCGAAGCATGGGTAGTGGCTTATCATAAGAAATGCTTGCAAATATTCATCAACTGTGTCCGCTACCTGCACTAAATGCATATTCAGCTGCTACCCCGATGGTCTACAAAAAGTCATCTGCTCCATCACGCCACCCAACGTTGAAGCCACAACAGGGGCACAGGGTTGTACATTTCTTTCATGCTGTGCACTCGTCACAGCGAACACCGCTTCAACGATCCTTCTTACGATTTCATATGAAGGAGGAGTCTCAAACACCTCACCGGGTGCACTATACTCCTCAGAAACCGGACATTCTGGCGGCCCAGCACCAATTCTGGTCACCTATAGTGGTACAAAACACCGTTAAGAGACCAAATAAAATTGCAAACAGCAATTATAGGAACACACAGGTTCCCCAAACACGTGTATTTTCATTCCTAAGTGGACATTCATGTGTTCTTTTGTTGTTATAACGATGACGCACATACATGTGCTCACCACCCCTTAAAAAGAATTCGGCCACGAATTCATGTTAAGCCTGACCGAAACCAGTAGTCTGATACCAAATTGTAACACCCCCTATCCGTCGCATAACATATAGCAGTAGGTCCGGCCGGGGCCCGATGCCATATACCACAGATAGGCCGGGTGGTTACTCAATGAAAACCATCCAACCAATCATAACGTCCTACACAGAGCATTCTAGCGGAAGCAGTTTAAGTTGCAATAAAGAACCTAGCACAAAGAGCGCGAATGCCCACTAATACACCAAATAGGAATGTCTTACATACACGAGTATAAGCCTTAAGGCCTTACAAAATGGTTTACTTCAATATTACATGTTTTATAAACCACGACATGCAGGCCGGTCATACATGAGTAAAAGCAGTAAACATTCCAACTAGGCCTTCGAGGGCCGACTTCGCAATTTGGGCTTTAGCCCGCTATTGACCACTTGGTCCAGCAGCACTTGCAAGCACAATCCACCGCACGAAGGAAAACAAAAGTAACGGTCAGCATTGTTGATAATATTATAACGATCCCGCCCCCAACTCGGGGCGGAGATGCTCCTTCCCTGCATTATATTAGCGCAACCAAGCAGTAAATAAATACATTACATCACAGGCGTTGGCACGCACGGCCACACGCCCCATGCTCTCAGGGCACATTCTCGGTGATCACAGTCTAAGTCTGCCGACTCACCACCGTCCCCGGGACGGCAATCTCTCGTGAGCATTTGGTCTTTCTGTCCACTGCCTAAGACCCTCCATCTATGCCAACGGTAAGTGCCACGTTAACTTTAGGTCTCTTTAACTAAACGACATAGAGCGGGTACGGTTCCGCCTGACCCATTGCTCACACCGCAACGTTTATTTAAACCAAATACGCGGGTCAAACTACTCCCTAGTCCCAAATCATTTACACACAACACATAACCCAGTTATGTTCAAATTGGCTCACATGCCCATAATTTTGGCAGAAACACGCATCTGCCCAGTTTTCCGGGTGCACCTTTGAGTTAATCCCCAAGGCTCCCTGTTGCAATCTACCACGTAGAAAAACCCGAAAACAAACATTCGCACGGAGTCTTCTTCGGCCATTTATGCAATGCAACATCACCGATCCAGACCAACTTGTCCGGGTAGGCTTCACACATCATGTCTATGTCCGTTTTCTAATACGGACTCTAAACAACTGGGACTTTACATATCTACCCGAAGGAACGCCTCCAACTCACCGCAAACTCGCGATAGCGAGCTTTCTATGCAAAAGAAGTAGAGCTTCACATGCTCAAGTAGAGAATCGTTACCCTAGCATTCTTTCTTGGCGCCATGGAAAAGTAAGTGGATGAAAAGCACCGCACTCGCTTAGCTTCCGTAGATCAGAAGTCGGCTCGCGGTTTGGAGCTTCGAAGCTCCTCCAATGGCTGGATCTAGCTTCTTATTCCTCCTTTGGCTCTCGTCTCTCTCTATACTTTAAAAAGATAACCTCTCAAGTGAAATGAGGGTTTTAAGGGTCCAATCCCGTGTATATCCTATCAGGAACAACCCCCAGCCATTGGATCCCGAATTAAAGAAACCAACGACCACGATCCAGATCTAAAATGCAGAATCTGGGCCGAACACGGCCTGGTACACGCCCATGTCCAGGGCCGTGTACCTCATTCGCCATCAAAATCGACGCGCCTAGAACAACACACGGGCATCCAACATGCCCGTGTTCGACCTGACACGCCCGTGTTCCAACTGACACGGCTGTGTGGTCGGCCGTGTGCCCCCATCGACACAGCCCCGAAAACAACCCGAGAGTCACACGAGTGTTGTACACGCCCATGTCCGAGCCCGTGTCTACTCGAACATGCCTGTGCTCCAGGCCGTGTTCACGGTCTCGACACTTCGTCGAGTGAATTTCGTCGACCACACGACACGGCCTTGGACAAGCCCGTGTCCTAGGCTGTGTGCCTTCTCTCGACACATTGTCGAGCGAAATTCGTCGACTCACTGACACGGCCTTGGACATGCCCGTGTCCTGGGTCGTGTGCCTTGTCTCGACACCTCGTCGAGCAAAACTCGTCAACTCCCCGGGCTGATCGTCGACACGGGCTCGACACGCCCTGAGACACTCCCGTATCTCAGGCCGTGTTCTCTGCTCGACAATCGTCGACTCCAAAATCGTCGACCTCTCGACCAAATCGTCGACTCCAGCCAGACATGCCCCGGGACACGCCCGTGTCCCCGGCCGTGTGCATACTGCCAGATTGCAAATCTGGCCTAAAACGTCCCCCGTCGCTCTTTTGAGTTTCGGGGTGTTACATCTTGAGCTTCCGGGGTCAGCCCCCCGCTGACGCGGACTTTCTCCATCCTGCCTCTAAGGGTGAGAACTTCTAGCTCAACCACCTCTTCTGCAACCTCCAGCCTGGACTGCTCCCCCCATTCTCCAACATCCCTCTCCTCCGTGATGAGGACCTTTGTCTCCACCTCTTCCTCTACAGCCATTGCCTCGGCCAACTCTTCCTGGACTTCTTCTGCCACCGCTACCTCGGTGCAGCTCTCCACCTCCATCTCCTCCCTGCCAACCTCCTGCTCTGCCTCCTCCATCCTTCTCTCCATCTCCTCGGCTCCCTCCTGCCAAGAGATGTAGTTCACGGCGGTGACGTAGCACTCCCTTACTACTTTGGGGTAACCCCGGACCCGGACCTAGATCCCCTCGGCATTGAACTTTAAGCATTGGTGGAAGGATGAGGGGATGCAGCGGAAGCCGCTGATGAGGGGCCTCCCGAAGATGGTGTTGTAGCTACTGGGGGCATCCCCGATGACAAACCTGCACCTCCTGGACTACCCCCTTAGGGAGACATGGAGCCATACTCCTCCTTCCACTTCCTTCCTCTCCCTCGAAAATCCAAACAGAGGCCCATCCAAGGCCAGCACCCTCTTCGCCTCCACCTTCATCACATCAAATGCCTTCTTGAAAATGACGTTGATGGAGCTTCCGTTATCAATGAGGATCTGGGAGATGGTGAAATTTTCGATGGTCGTCTGAATGACCAGCGCTTCGCAAAATGGATCCTCATGATCCGACATATCGCCCCTTGTGAATGTAATCCTCTCTTCTGGGGCTGGGGTCTGGGACGTGGAGCCAATGCTCCAGCGATACATGGTGTGGAGGCCTTCCCTCCGAGAGGCCTCTACCCCCACTCCCTCATGGATCACTCTGATCCCTCCCCGGGTCCCAACATCTGCCTGGTGTTCACACCGGTCCTCCTTCACCCGAGGCAGGACCTCCTCTATCCATACCTCCTGGCGCCCTTATTGTTGCTGTTGGTCCCGGTTTCCTCTCGTCTCGAGGAACTCCGGGCACGTGGCTGTGGTGTCCCCTCCTCTCGGTGGAAGTTGCAGTAGGGCAACTCTAACCTAACCTCCCTTCTCCTCCTCTGCACCGCTCTCCTTCTCTCCCCTTGGGCTATGGCCATAGCCTGCTCTTGATTGGGGAGGGGAAGCCTTTGTGTCTGCCTCCAACCTGGGGGGTGGAACTGACCTTGCCGCCCCTCCCGGTGGTGGTCCCTTCCTTGGTATCCTCTTCGTGGCCCCTGGTCTTGCCACTCGGGCATCCAGCCCAGCCGACGGTCCGGCTCCTGTCGCCCCCAACTGGGTTGCTGCTGCCCCTAGAGCTGCCTCTGCTCCCTATACCGTGGCTCGGCTCTCCTCTCCTCCAGTACCCTTCCGCCTCTCGGCTCCTTCTCTTACTCAGTGTCCCACCTAGACAGCTTCCGTGCAAACTTCGGATTTGACGCATCCCCGTCAACTTCTCTTTCCGCCCTCTCCATAAGCTCCTCGTAGGAGAGGGGGGTAATTCTCTTCAGTTTCATCCTGAATAACCCCTATTGCAGCCCCAGGGTGAAGGCCATCATCAAGCTATGGCCTGACATCTCCTGGACCTGGGTGTCCTCCTCTTGGAACCGGTCAACATAACTCCCCAAGGTATCATTCACCCCCTACTTTATGGGGAACAGGGACTCCGACTCCTTCTTCCTCCTATTCGAGGTAGTGAATCTCAACAGGAAGCCCCGGCGCAGGTCCTCAAAGCAGTAGATGGAGCTAGCCGACAATTGGTGAAATCACTCCCTCGCCTTTTCCTTGAGGGTGATAGTGAAGAGTCGACACTTGAAGCCGTCCGACATTTGCCATATCGAAACCACATCTTCGAGCAATTAGACGTGCTAGACCGGGTCTCCCTTCCTGTTGTAGTAAGACATCTCGGGTTCCCTGAACCCCTCTGGAACCGGGGCAGAGGAAACCTAATAACTGAAGGGGCTGACTCCCCCCACTGGGCGAGCTAGCCCGTCTCGCGAGCCCAACTCGCCGACCCGGACTCCGCCTGCCGAGCCGGGGAAGAGCATGCGGCCGGGGAGCTCGCACCCCTGGCCCTCCTCAGCGACCTCCTTCCCAGCTCGCCTATCGGGGGCATCCTCGCCTAGAGACGGGGCAGCGACGATCTAGACAGCTGGAGTCAAGCACTCGGCCCATGCGTCAAGTGCGGACTTGACGAGGTTCAGTACCTCGCTCCTGAAATCCTCGAACATCCCCATCGTGGCCAGAGGTGGGGGGTGGCGAGTCTGACCTGTCAAATCCCTGTCCTGTCATCGAGCTCGCTGAAGGTTTTCTGTGCTGACCACTCTCCATGCTCACCGCACCAAAATGTTGAAACCGAAATTCGGTCTCTTGTGGAGTTCACCCTTGGGGAAGGGGTGATCGCGCACCTACTTAACTCCTACAAGCAAAACAACAAAGGAAACAGTGAGAAACTGACCCAAGGGCTTGGCGGGGAGGACCCACCACACACCCGGAAGATCTTGGAGCGCTTCCACTCCGACAACCAAAAGCCGGGCTAAGGTATCCTCAGAAAGCACTTGAGAGTTGGAGCAAGAGGGCACAAGAAGCGTGCGTTATGAGGTACCCCTTGGGTCTTATTTATAAATTTCTGAAAATGGCATGCAAATAGCCAACCTTCGAGGTTCTGAACGGCTATGTGCAGTCCAGATTGGCCTGCCAACAGTGTAACTCCGCTGTTCTGAAAGGCTATGGGCAGTCTAGTGGGGGCAAAATAGTAAAAAATACCTCATGGGCCAACGGGCGAGCAACCCTCAGCTATCTCTACTCGGCACTGGCGGCAAGCACGGGCACGGACTTCCCTGCACGCGAGCTGCGAGTCCGCCAAGCTGTGCGGACTCGGCGAGCCATCCGGAGTTCGGCAAGAAGGTCCAGGGAATGGCGATCGTTGAGCTACGTTCGACGAACGTCGAGCTCGCGAGTTTGGCCGAACTCACGTAGCATGAGCCGGGCTCGCCTGGGCGAGCTGCAGGTGTCCTAGCTCCATTTCCCCTTGGTGCTCGCCCGTCTCAGAGAAAAAGGATGGGGGCCACCTATCTGTTCTCTTGTCGGGCCTACTCGCCGGATACGGGGTTATACAACTACAAGCATAGGTAAAAGACTTCGAATTTTACTCCGTAGGTTCAAATTTTTTTTTTCTAGCATGAAATTTTTCTACTCCTTATGGAAAGTTGTTTGCTCGGGACTCACAAATGAGTAAGTATGAGGGTATTTGATAACTCTAATTTTATCTTTATTTTATATAGTTTTTTAATAATTATTTAATTTACAATTATATTTTATTAATTAAGTTTCTAATTTATTTATTTTTATATTTTAGGTTAATACATACTACAAATAACATTTTGAAGCTGTAGGATTGATTACGAGAAAATTTCGAGCAAATCTAGAAAAATCACAAGGACATGCCCGAGGTCACAGGCGCGACATGAGGGTATGACCTATGCCACCGACCAAGCCTGATTCGAGCTGTTCTAGAGCAATTTCCATGTCAATTAAAAACACACGACCAGAAGTCACAGACATGACACGAGGCTTAACTCTAGACACTCGTATGAGTCCCTGCTAAAAATCCAAATGTTATTGACACGTTAGATTAAAAGTACACACACACCTGTCACGGGCACAAACTTTATACCACGGGCATGACGTATAGGCGTGACCACAAACTTAGGTGCGTGACTTAGCCATTAAGAACGCAGTTTTCACTACAAGCCATTCAATCTTACATACCTTAATCACGGGCCTGACCAGGGGGCGTGACCTCTTCTGCAATCACCAGATTAACACCCACTGTTTTTTGAAATAGTCAATACACGCACTAGGACATGAGCATGACCTAGGGGCATGACCCGCCAATTAACCGTTTATTCTAATTTCATTTTGAAACCGATATAATTCAAAAATATTTTAGGTGAGTACGTAACAGTTTACTACAAATATATTTTGTGAATCAAGAGTAAATGAATTATTTCTCAATGTGTAGAACTTGTCCTTTAGCAATTCTTAAGACTTTGTATAAGCTAAACTCATTAGCATGAATAGGATATAGGCACCTCCTTTTGGCCAATTTGAAACTTTGCATCCGTACCTAACATTTTATCTTTGCTAAAAACAATTTGAGCATATTGCCCTACCTTTTGTTTCGGCTCTACCAAATACTTCACTAAGGCCTAAAAATCATCCTAATTGCACACCTAAGTCTGAGCACGATAATGGTTATATATATATATATATAAAAGTTTTGTGTGTGATTTGAAGTCATTTTATTTTGGTGGCTATTTTCATTGTAAAACAAAAGCTAATTTGTTTCTCTCTCCTTTTGAAAATATTAGAAAAATCTTAAAAAGGGGAAGGAAGAAAAATAATTAATAAGAAATGATGAAGAAAAAATTGAATGAAAAAAGAGAAAATATAGGTTTGGGAAGTTGGCTATGTTCTTAAATCCATGACTATTTATTTTATGCTCTTTAGATTTGGGTGTGACTAGCCATCGTTTTTATCTTTAATTATCCACACCAAAAACTGAAGCCTACATTTCAACATAATTAAGTCCTATTGATTTGCGCTTATGAGTTAGACAAGTGTCATGGCAAAACTGTGAAAGGGCAAGCCTATGACCATTAACATTAATGGATTTCTTTAGAGGATATCTCGATCTTCGATTTATGTAATGTCGATCTTAGTTCGCACGCTACCTTCTCCCTAAATATAATGTTAGGATTTACCAGAATTTTAATTTAGAAATAGAAATAATAAGTTGAAACACATTCTTGTAAAATATAAACTAATTTGTATGTTGTGTAGTTTTTATGCTAAAATAGATATTCACATAGGCATAAGACTTCCCATTTTACTCCATAAGTTCAATTTTCCTTTCTAGCATTGAAATTTTTCAGCTCCCTATAGAAAGTTGTTTGCCCAGGACTAGTAAACGAGTTAATATGAGAGTATTTTATAACTCTAATTTTATGAAATAATTAGAGTTAATTTATAGTTATATTTTTGTGTATATTTAATTTAATAATTACTTAATTTATAGTTATATTTTATTAATTAAGTTTCTAATTTATTTCTTTTTATATTTCAGGTTACTATGTGCTACAAATAATATTTTGAAGCTGCATTATTGATCAGGAGAAAATTTGGAGCAATTCTAGAAAAATCCCAAGCACACACCCAAGGGTCACAGGCGTGACATGGGGGTCTGACTTATGTCATGGGTCGTGCTTGCATCCAGCTGCTCAAGATCAATTTCCACATCAATTAAAAATACACGCCCCTAAGTTACGTGCATGACATGGGGCGTGACTCCAGACACAGGCGTGACTCTTGCTAGAATTCCAAATGCTCCTGACATGTCGGATTAAAAGTACATGCCCACCAGTCACGAGCGTGACCTATAAGTGTGACCACCAACTCAGGTGGCGTGACTCAGCTATTAAGAAGGCAATTTACATCGCAAGACATTCCAGCTTATACGCCCCGGTGATGGGCATGAATAAGGGGCATGACCTCTCCTACAGCAACCAGAATAACTCCTGTCATTCCATGCTGAAACATTCAAGACACTCCCTAGGTCACGGGAGTGATGTAGGGGCATGACCCACAAATTAATAGATTTTGTCTGTTTTTCTCCGAATGTTCCCGGGCTTTCAAGACCACAGGTCCATAGCTTGTACGGACCCTAGTCATAGGTGTGACCTAGGGGTGTGACTCACCAACAAATTTTATTATAAATTCCAGGCAAGACCGAGAACTTGGGAGTTGGATTTTGGAGCTTGTTTCAGTTTTCCTGTATTTCTTTTCCTGTTTTTTCCAATGTATAGTGTAACTTTTAGCTTTGTTAGTTTTTAATTCAAGTACTTCTTTTCCTTTTTAATCATTCCCTCTCTACCATTTGTGTAATTCCCTTATGATGAGTAACTAAACTCCATTTAGTACTTGATCATAATGAACTTTGAAATGAAATAAACTTTCTTTATTTTTATCAAAATTGTCGTGCTCTCTACTATTATTCACTTCGATTTATCTTTGAATTTAATTGCGTCGAATTCATATGTCGCGAATATGTCTTTTTGATCTTAGATCTGTATCCTATATTTTACCGAGAGGTTGTGGATACGAGTAGATCACTCAAAGAAAAAAGGAGTTGCATGCACTCCTCAATAGAGGACGACATAAATCTTCCGGATTGGAGTCAAATGTAATAGTGGTGTTCACCTCCTAAAGCAAGCTTAGGGGTTTTGACTAGCCGAGAGGTCTTAATCGATCAACCTAAGGTTAGTCAAGAGCGTATTCTTGAGAGAGGCGCTTTTGTATTTTGGGAACCTCCACAGTCGAAGTTAGTAATTTATAAGCTTGCACTTTTTTACTTCATGAAAGTTTATTTTAATCCAATTACATTCTAGATCAAGTGCTTGTCTTTAAAAACATTGACTTTATCTTTAGTTAAATCACTATTTTTCTTAGTTTTCCGAAATCCCAAAACAAACTTTTATTCGATAGAATAATAGCTCTTCCTTGTAAGTAAAAGTACTCGACAAGCCCCGAGTCTAAATACAACACTTAACATATACTCTAAAATGATAGGTATACTTATCTTATCGATTTAGAATTGCGCTCTTGCATGAATTTTATTCATCAAGTTTTTGGTGCCGTTGCCGGAGACTCTTCTTTTTGTCGATATTTTGAAAATGAGGTTCTATTAATTTTAATATTTTATTTTTGTTTTAAAAATAAAAAATATTTTGTATGTTTATTTTTCAAAAGTTTTATCTTTAATTTTTATTATAATTTTAATTTCTTGCAAAAGGGTCGTATCGGGTTTTCATCCCACAAGATCGTCGTTAGGAAATTCAGGAAATTTTATTTTATAAATTTTTAATCATAAAACTTTTATTTTTATTTTATTTTGATGTATGACCCGAAGTAATTCGTCAAATCTATTTGACTTGGATCCGGAGATCGAGCAAACTTTACGACGACACCTAAGACTCCATGAATTCAATTCTCCAGATTTGGTTGAAGATCCATAGGTCACATTTCTTCTTCTTCTTCTTTTTTCTCTTCTTCACCTTCTTCTTCTACTTCCCCCTCTTCTCAATTTTCTTCTATTTTGGGTGACACAAATCGGAATATGGCTAAACAACGGATTATGTACTGTTATGCTCAGCCAAATTTGGATGAGGCTCAATCAAGTATTGTTCGCCCGGCTATTGCGAACAATTACTTTGAATTGAAGTAGAGCATCATTCAAATGGTATAACAATCTGTACAATTTGATGAGCTTTAAGATGAGGACTCAAACACACATATTTCTAACTTTTTAGAAATATGTTATACTTTTAAAATTAATGGAGTTTCTGATGATGCTATCCGGCTAAGGCTTTTTCCTTTCAGTTTGCGCACCAAAGCTAAGTAGTGGTTAGGTTCTCTACCAAGTGGGTCCATCACTGCATGGGCCGAGATGATGAAAAAATTTCTCACAACATATTTTCCACGCACCAAAATGGCCAAGTTGCGCAATGATATCACATACTTATCCCAAGTTGATACAAAAACGTTATATGATACTTGGGAACGATTTAAGGAATTGCTTCACCGTTGTCCGAATCATGCAATCCACGATTGGTTGCAAATTCAAACCTTCTATATTGGCCTAAATTCCCAAAAGAGGCAACATATCGATGTCACTACAGGTAGAACGTTAAACAACAAGACATCAGTGGCTTCCCAAGAGCTTATAGAAGGTACGACCATGAATACGTATCAGTGGAGTACACATTGGTCTCGTCCCCAATTTGTTGAGATGCTTAATAAAAGAATAGAAGAGATTTTTGCTTCCTCTTCTACACCTACCTGGGAACCTACCACTATTGCCGAACATGTTGATTATATGGGTAATCCGAATCTGCCACCTTTTTATTCGGGTAATAATTATGGCAATACTTATCTCCCAGGATTAAGGAATCACCCAAACTTCTCTTGGAGTAAATCGGGAAACGCGACACGTCCATCGAACACAATTCCACCCAAATTTCTACCACCACAAGCTCCAAAAACTACCACTTTCGAGGTGGATTTCACCAAATATGCTTCTAGTAATGACGCAAATATCTGGAATCTCACCAAATCCATTAGTAATTTGGAGAATCAAATTGCAAAAATCACAAAAATGCTCTCTGATCGTCAACAGGAGCATTACTGGGCAATACAGAGCCCATCCCAAAGGAGCAGGCAAATGCAATCATGCTACGGAGTGGGAAGGAGGTAATTAATTCCTCAAATCCAGTTGAAATAGCGGAAACAATTTCTACATCTACTCCTCTTAAGGTTTCCATTGAAAATAAAATTAAGTCATTTCAACCGCCTCTTCCCTATCCATCCAGATTAAAGAAAGACCGAATGGATGTGCATTATGGTAAAATCTTAGAAATGTTTAAGAAAATTCATATAAATTTACCGTTTTGCAAAACGATAGCTGTCGTTTTATCTAATAAAAAGAGACTTGAGGTTATTTCTACGGTTCAATTGATCCTGGATTGTTTGGCGGTTTTGTTTAATAAATTGCACAAGAAATTAACCGATATGGGTAGTTTCTCTATTCCATGTTTACTTGGCGATATATTAGTAAAACACGTGTTGGCCGATCTAGGCGCCTCTATTAATTTGATGCCTTATTTTTTATTTAAAAAAATTAGGATTAAGAGAGTCTAATCCTACGAGAATGAGCATCCAATTGGTGAATCGGTCTATCAAATTCCCTTTGAGAATTATTGAGGATGTGCTTGTCAAAGTTGATAAATTTATCTTTCCTGTAGATTCCATCATCCTTGACATAAAATAGGACACCGAGGTTTCGCTCATTCTCTATAGCCCTTTTCTTCCCACCCTGCGCGTCATAACAGACGTAAGTAACGGTAAACTTCTCCTTAGAGTCGGATATGAAGAAGTTACCTTTACTATTAATATATCTATGAAAAATACGCTTTCCAATGATGACTCGTGTTTCTTTTTGGAGGCTTTTCCCGATGAAGACTCCATTTTATTTTCTGAAAATTTTTCAGCGTTTATTTTTCATGAAGAAAATTTTGAAAATCTAGATTTAATTTCCCATGAAGAGAGTAATTGTTGGGTATTGCATCCACAATAACCCAGATTTGTATGAAGTCACGCTTGAACTAAGATGAATTAAGTTTGTATTTGATGTCATTTCTAGTTGAGTGTTTGTAGGATATATTTGTCAAGTGTAGACCAATGTCAGTTTACAATCAGTCACCAAACACAGGACCATACAATGTAATCCCTCATTGTGTGATCCATGGTGTTGACTCATGTGTAGCCTCTCTATTGGGATACACTTCTTTTTCAAACACTAAAGCCATGGGAGAAAAGATAGTTGCTGAATTTATTGAAGAAAATAAGTTTTCAGACTTTCAGAAGAATTACTAAGTATTTTTGTCGAGTAGGATCTTTTGTACTCGAGTAGAACTTAAGTTCATACTCGAGTAAGATCTGTCATGTATTCGAGTTGTAGAAGCAGTTCTCGAGAAATCTTAGTGCTCTTCTCAAGAAAGCCATGTGTACTCAAGTACTCCATGACTTTCCTTCTCGAGTTACATCATTTCCAGTCAATATTTTTTCTAAGTCTTTTCCTCGAGAAGTCAGGGATTTTTTCTCGAGAAGGCCTGATTAGTTCTCGAGAACCAGAAACGTTTTCTCGAGATCTAGAATACTTTTCTCGAGAGTCAGAAATCTTTTCTCGAGATACTTCCTTGATCTCGAGTACCAGAATGACTCTTCTCGAAAACAGAAGTTCATTCTTCTCGAATACTTACTTTCATTCTCGAGATAGCTGAATTCCACCTCCACATTTTTCCTAAGTACTTTTCTCGAGAACCTCATAGTTCTTCTCGAGAAACAGATAACATCTTCTCGAGTACATGTGACTCTCTCGAGAAATGCAGTACCGATTTCAGAATTTTTCTAAAGTCCAAACAGAAGTAATTTCAAATTTGATTAGAACTTGATTGGTCCACATGACATGCATTTAATGTGATTGTGACTGTTAGGCAAGTCCTATAAAAGGTTTTATCATAATCGGCCAAACCTAAGAAGAAAAACCCAAGTATTCTAAATCACAAATTCTCTTTCTAAATCGGGAGCCCCCGCTATTCATCGTCGATCTGCTTTCAATCCAGAGATTCATAACAAGAGATTCAACAGATCAAGATTGTCTACATCGACAGATTCTTTCCTTGATCGTGTTGAGTCCAAAGCTTTTAGATCCAGAGATTTAGCATTGTCTTCTTCGATCTATTTATGACAGAGCTTTAAAGTTTAAGAAGGAAGAAGGTCTGAAGATTCAGATCTGCAATAATATTGTTTGTATAATTTTTTTGTAAATCATTTGATTCTTGTAGGATCTTTGTTCTCCGAGATTTTTGTAGGAAGTTTCTTTTCTGAGTGTAGATCCTTTTTGAGGGATCGAGTTGTAGGAACTTTGTTCCGAGTGGTAGGATTGTTTTTAATCCGAAAATAGTGGAGTAGCCGAGTCTAGTGTATTGCTAGATCGGTGAGGTGGAAAGTTGATGTACCCAAGATTTGGTAAACACTATAATACTTGGAGTCGTCTGTGAATGCTTGTTTATTTTTTGTGCATCGCTTGCTCAAATTTTTTTCCCGCAAAAAGATGCAGAACTGACTTATTCATCATCCTCTAGGTGATTTAGGCAGACAAATTAAACATTTTTCAATTGATATCAGAGGGAGTGAAAGTAGGGGTTAGACCTGATATACTCTAGAGGGGGGGTGAATAGAGTATCTTTTAAATCTTTAAAAGTTTTTGCTATTGATAAAATCTACAGAGTAGGGCAGCTATTAGATACCAATTTTACTGTAAGTAAAAAAATAACCTAAGATAAACTAATCTACCACAGGCACAACAAAAATAAACTAACTAACACAAGCACAATAAAACTAACTAGCACAGGCACAACAAAAACAAAAAGGAAAAAGGGCAATCAGACAACACAAGAATTTTTATAGTGGTTCCCCAACTTGCGTACATCCACTCTTCTACCACCCTGTTAAGAATCCACTAACAAGTTTTGAACAGGTGACTGCCACCAATGAGCTTTTGATCAGGTGCTCAAAAACCAACCCAAGTCTTTTGATCAGGTGACTTGCAACCAAGGAATAACTTTTGAAGGGAGTTAAAGAACCCTTTGTACAGTGAGGGGGTGAGAGAGTTATGGTGTCTTATCTTTCTCAAATACAACTGAGAAGACTAATGGATCTTTGATGTTATCAAAGCTCCCCTTGAGTTATTGAGTTGTTCAAGAAGATTGGAGCTTTGCTTCAGGGTGAGTAGGTCTTCTATCTTCAGCCTTGAATAAAAGAAATCCAGGAACTTCTTGACTGATAAAGTTTTGTTGTCCTTGAAGAATCCTAAAATAAGAATGAAGAAGACTCTTGAATTGGATGAGTGTTCTTCTTCTTCTTTAGCAGTATCAAGGTGAAGACCAGATTCTTTTTGTGCACACAGAAACGTTTTAATGTTGTTGATGTGTATCTTCTCTGAGTGTTTTCTCTTTCTCTATATTTTGAGGAAGGAAGAAAATCACTTATATATCTCAATGGAATTTCTTCTTTGAATTTCGAATTCCTTCCTGCATTGATTGGTATCGGCCTGTAGAATGTAATACCACTGGAGAGAATGTCTGCATTATTTGGATTTCCCCAACTGTCCCATTGAAAAATGACAAGTAATAATCCTAATAAATGTCATAATCAATGTTGCTTCCAATGGTAATATTCAGAGAATATTAAGCTGAAAGTGATAGATCTTAACTAAGCTGATTAGAGTTATAAATATCACAGCACAAAAACAAAACTAAAATAAGCAATGCAGAAAGAAATCAAGCAACACAGAAGAGACACAAGGATTTTATAGTGGTTCCCCAAATCTGGGTAGTCCACTCTTCTACCACCATGGTAGGAATCCACTCAGGTTTTTGATCAGGTGCCTGACACCAATGGGTTTTGATCAGGTCCCCCAAAACCAAAATCTCAAGTCTTTTGGAAGGAGACTTGTGAACCAGGAATCACTTTTGAAGGGAGATGACAACCCTTTATACAGGAGGGGGAAAAGAGTGATTTTGTCTTCTCTGTCAGCAATCAGAGAGAAGACTTGTGGATTGATGATGTTAGCAGATTTGCTCCCCCTGAGATGTAGAATGGTTCAGGGAAAACTAGAGCTCTGCTTCAGGGTGATAGGCCTTCAATCTTCAGGCCTGGACCAGAGAAATCTTTAGGAACTTCTGACTGATATGTTGTTTGTTGTCCTTGAAGTTGTCATGTAGTGATGTAGAAGAAGAAGTCTCTTGATATGAATGGATGTTCTTCTTCTTCTTATGATTGTCGTCTCCTCTGGTCTAGGGGTACTAGTTGCTTCAGTGATATATTACCCTTTTTGTGTGTTCTTCACTTTCTGTATATGTTCTTTTCTTCATGTGTTCTGTTTGTTGTTCTTCTTCTTCCTGTGTATTTGAATCCTGTAGACTTGATGGTGGAAGAAACATTCCCGAGAGTGAAGATGCTTTGGAAACTGATCCTCACTTAATTCCTCTGTAACTGTCCGTTTGAACGACTATTTTCACTGGGAATGTTGACTGTAATTAATCCCCAATTAATTATGTCAATTATTACTGATTCCACATAAATCGTCGACCTGAGAATTCGTTGAGTTCATCGATCGTCGACCTGAGTTCGAGATTCGTCGAACTCAGCTAGATTCGTCGAGCTGAATATCTTGTCTGCGTTCGTCGACCGGAGCTTGCAATTCGTCGAGCTCAGATTCTGTGTTCGTCGAGCTGAGAGAACTGTTGAGTGTCGACATAGTTGCTGTGATGGTGTCGACACAGCCTTGCTTGAGTCTTGAGATCGTCAACCTGAGTTCAGAGAAGCAAGGCAGAATTCGTCGACCAGATATCGCCGTTCGTCGAACTGCGTTCGACGATCGTCGATCTGATTCTCTGACTTTGTCTTAACTGCATTTCTTGGACTTCTTTCAGCAATTCTGGAGAAACCTTCTGAATGACCTGTCCTGGAAAAAGGTCCTATGACCCATGACTATACATGTTGGGTCAATCTAAGCAACCCTAATAGTGTTCCTTGCCCAAATCCTAACTGGGGTTCCAACAATCTCGCCCTATTTGTGTAAGGACACTATTGACATCAAAAGCAAATGAAAATGCAAAGGAAAAAACAGATCTGCTTGATTTATAAGATATTAGCAGATTTACATAAAAGCTTTGAAAAGAAAATAAAATAAAATAAAAACTAATCTACTGAACTAGCCAAACTCCCCCTATATGCATAGCCTTACACAAAGTATTCAGCCACTGATATCATGTATATTTGCTGGACTGAATTCTGTTCCTGCAAGGAGATGTTAGGAGTTCTGGACCCAGATAACCTTGGGTCCTGGTTCTCTTTTATAATAGTCTGAAATAAAAGAATAAAAATTTATGTTTTGAAATTCTGAGTTCGACGAAAAATATTTTCGTCGATCTGAGTTCGACGAATGATATTGAGATCGTTGATCTCTATTCACAGAATGATAATAATTATTTTCTGTGATCCATTTTCGTCGATCTCTGTTCGACGAATGATATCTATTTCATCGAGCACAGATTTCTGAACAGTTCAAAGCAAAATCTTTGACCATAGTTCGTCGAGCTGAGTTCGACGAATAGTATTGATGTCGTCGATCTTCGTTCGACGAAATATTTTGAACTAAGATTTTCTGATGATTTTCATGAGGTAATCTGAAATCAGTGTTAAATTTAGCTAAAGGAGAGTCAAGGGAAGAAATAACCTGATCCTCTTCATCTGATTCACACTCTGATTCTTCAGATTCTTCAGCATAGCTGCTGCGAGAAGCATCTATTATCATTAGGAAAAATTCTGTTGCTCTTGCTTCTTCTTCATCACTCCAGGATTCAGCTTCAATTATGCTTTCTTTTGCTGATCTAGCAGCCATTGCTGTGATGGAGTCCACATCTCTTTTGCAGATGAACATTCAGCAAGTTCTTCAAAAATGTCATCAGACATTGCTTGTGCCAGAATGTTCATTGCTTGTGCATCAGCAATCTTCATCTTTTTCTCGGCATCTGAGGCTGCAGGTAGTGTAATGGGTCCTGACAAAATAGATTTGAAGATGTTTTCATCAATGTAGTCCATATAAAATCTAATCCTTCTCTTCCATAGTGCAAGCATATCAAATGATCTTTGTGGTTCAGGTGTTAGCCTGTACAACCACTTAGGGTGTGGTATTTTAACCAACCTGCCAAGTTCTGGAGTTTAACCAACCTAGAAGGTCTGGTATTTTAACCAACCTGGAAGGTCTGGTATTTTAACCAACCTCTCTCTGATACCAATTGAAAGTGATAGATCTTAACTAAGCTGATTAGAGTTATAAATATCACAGCATAAAAACAAAACTAAAATAAGCAATGCAGAAAGAAATCAAGCAACATAGAAGAGACATAAGGATTTTATAGTGGTTCCCCAAATCTGGGTAGTCCACTCTTCTACCACCCTGGTAGGAATCCACTCAGGTTTTTGATCAGGTTCCTGACACCAATGGGTTTTGATCAGGTCCCCAAAAACCAAAACCTCAAGTCTTTTGGAAGGAGACTTGTGAACCAGGAATCACTTTTGAAGGGAGATGATAACCCTTTATACAGGAGGGGGGAAAAGAGTGATATTGTCTTCTCTGTCAGCAAGCAGAAAGAAGACTTTTGGATTGATGATGTTAGCAGATTTGCTCCCCCTGAGATGTAGAATGGTTCAGGGAAAATTGGAGCTTTGCTTCAGGGTGATAGGCCTTCAATCTTCAGGCTTGGACCAGAGAAATCTTCAGGAACTTCTTACTGATATGTTGTTTGTTGTCCTTGAAGTTGTCCTGTAGTGATGTAGAAGAAGAAGACTCTTGATATGAATGGATGTTCTTCTTCTTCTTATGATTGTTGTCTCCTCTAGTCTAGGGGTACTAGTTGCTTCAGTGATATATTGCCATTTCTGTGTGTTCTTCACTTTCTGTATCTGTTCTTTTCTTCCTGTGTTCTGTCTGTTGTTCTTCTTCTTCCTGTGTATTTGAATCCCGTAGACTTGATGGTGGAAGAAACATTCCCAAGAGTGAAGATGCTTTGGAAACTGATCATCACTTAATTCCTTTGTAACTGTCCGTTTGAACGGCTATTTTCACTGGGAATGTTTACTGTAATTAATCCTCAATTAATTTTGCCAACTGTTACTGATTCCACATAAATCGTCGACCTGAGCATTCATTAAGTTCATTGATCGTCGACCTGAGTTCTACATTCGTCGAACTCAGCTAAATTCGTCGAGCTAAATATCTTGTCTGCGTTCGTCGACCGGAGCTTGCAATTCGTCGAGCTCAGTTTCTGTGTTCGTCGAGCTGAGAGAACTATTGAGTGTCGACACAGTTGTTGTGATGGTGTCGACACAGCCTTGCTTGAGTCTTGAGATCGTCGACCTGAGTTCAGAGAAGCAACTCAGAATTCGTCGACCGGAGATCTCCGTTCGTCGAACTGCGTTCGACGATCGTCGATCTGATTCTCTGACTTTGTCTTAACTACATTTCTTGGACTTCTTTCAGCAATTCTGGAGAAACCTTCTAAATGACCTGTCCTGGAAAAAGGTCCTATGACCCATGGCTATACATGTTGGGTCAATCTAAGCAACCCTAATAGTGTTCATTGCCCAAATCCTAACTGGGGTTCCAACATAAGAATTGATTACTCAGGAATTACTACAATAAAATAAGGACAGAAGGAGGGAAAACTCCCAGTCTGGATCTGCACAGAAATCGTAGAGTAAAGAACAGAATCCATCGACCAGAGATCCAAGATCGTCGAGCTGAGAAGTCATGTTCGTCGACTAGGTAATTGTTGTTCGTCGAGCTGAGATCCAAGATCGTCAACCTGAGAACTGCTAACTACTACTTGATAAAACTTGTCACTACTATGGTCCAAGTTCGTCGAGCTGAGAACATAAATTCATCGACTGGAGTTCAGAGAAATGATTCTGGACTTGGAATGTTGAAGTAGAGCATCCAGAAATCGTCGACCTTAGAACTAAGTTCGTCGAGCTCAACTCAGAGAATTGTCTCTGAGTTCGTCGAGCTGAGCATGTCTTTCGTCGAGCTGAGTTCGACGAACGTCGAACTCACTTTCCTGAAACTGATTTTTCTTTAAGTCTTGAGTCTTCTGCACTCTGTTGTTGGCTGGTCCATGCAATGTTGACTTTAAGGACATGGCCTACACTCTAGGACACAGACATGACCCCAGCTATATAAGTTGGGTCAATAATCCTAGTTTAGTGAACCTAACCCTAATCCAAATAGGGACCCAACAATCTCCCCCTATTTGGGTGAGTCCACTAATTACAGACACAAAATATTTACTAAGCAAGAAAAATATATCTCACAGGAAACTTTAAAATATGCAGCAGATATATATATACAGTGAGCTTTGTATCAAGAAATAAATAAGCAGTTTTTAAGACATATAAAAAGATTAAGCAGATTAAGAGCTCATTTCATCTTCTTTGGCTCCTTGTGCTTATCCTCTTTAGCTTTATCCCCAAGCTGAGTAAACATGATTTCTCTATTTGGATTGGCTGCTTGTGTCTTTGTTATTATCATATCAGCAGCTCCAATAATATTTAGGGAAGTAGCTCTTGGCACCACAGCTTCTGGATATAATTTCATGTAATCATCAACATTAAAGAATTTATTAGGTTTGGCAAACCTGTTTAGTTCTTCCTTCCTGTATTTGGGCATTGTTGTGTATTCAGAGGGATCCTTGCCTTCAGCTTTTGTCTTGTTGATCATAGATAGGCCAACCAATTCTAGGAACCTGGCCATCCTTACAGTTGTAGCTATTTCTGGGTCCTCAAAAGGTATAGGAGGAGATGTAGGTCTCTTTGGGCTTTCAGCCTTTTGATATTCAGTAGTTTGTTGTAGATGATGCTATTGATGTTGATGTTGTTGTTGCCTTCCTGAAGAGTAGTACCTGTGCTGGCTGCTTCTAGAAGAAGAGGATCTACCATGCTGTCTCTGATAAGTTTGATATTGAGTAGTCCTCTGAGATGAAGAGCCTGAAGCACCAGTAGCAGGTGGAGGAGGAGGAGGGTCTTTCCTGTATCTCTGTGGAGGAGGTGAATACTTCCTTCTTTTCTTCCTATCTTTTTACTGATTTTTGGAAAGCCACATCCAAGCTGGAATGCCCTTGTATGGAGTAATATTTTGAAGAATATAGTATGGAGTATCATGTTTTGGATTGGGTTTTGGGGCTACAGCTAGAGGGGCTTTCCTCTTCTTGGAGATTTTATTTTTGGACTTTGGCTCATTATCAAAAGAATCATCTTCATTATTAGAAGATCCTTGACGAGTATCATATAAAGCATCAATGGCTTTTAGTAAATCTTTATCAATGGGCTTTTCAGCCTAAGATGCTGGAACTGGTGCTGGAGCTAGAGCTGGAGGGCTGAGTACATTAGTGCTTTTAACAACTAATTAACTTTCATCTTCAATATCAGCCATGATCAACTCATCAAGATCAGGAATGGGGCTATCATCTATAATGAATGTTGGAGCAGAAATGACTTTGGGAGGGGATGAAACAATGAAGGAATCAGCTCTTGGTGGAGATGGAATGACAGGAGCCTCTGTAATAGCAAAACTAACCTTGAGTTGCTTGGCAACTTTGGGGCTTATTGGGGAGGTATAGGGAACTATATCCATGGATGGCTTTATGTTGTATTTTGGAAGAGAGTTTAAATGAACTGTATCAAAAATATTCAACAAATTCAAAATATCTACCGTGGGATTTATAATGTAATCACCCACAGCTTTTATTTCCTCTGTGACTGTCTCATCCAGATCCATATCAGATTTAATAAAATTAATTAAATCAAACAAATCATTAGCTGCTTCTGCTTCTGCTACTGCTGCTGCTTCTACTTCTGCTGTTGTTGCTACTTCTTCTGTTGCTGCTGCTACTACTACTTCTTCTGCTGCTGCTACTTCTTCACAGAGTATCTCCCCCTGCCTGGTTTCAGTGGAAACTGGAGCCAAGCCCCAAACTAAAGAAGGAGGGACAGAGAGGGCAGAGATTGGAGCAGCAAGAGAAGAGATAGAAGAAGCAAGAGGTGAAATAGCCTCTGCTATGAGGGTTTTGAGGAGGGGAGTGAGAAGTGCTAGAAGAGGTGGAATGATGGAGGGGTGCAGTGTCAGGAATGCAGGAGGGGGCTCAGTTGAGACAGAAGGGTGGATGGGAGATGATGGTGGAGGAGGTGGGGGAAAATCTGGCATTTACTCATTTGGGGAAGAAGTATGAAGAGGGGAGGAAATCAGATTGAAGAGGGGGATGTTATCCAGATGTTGGGGTAAAGGAGATGAGGGTGTTGATGGAGTGGGTGTATGAGAGTGAATATGAGTTTGAGGTAGAGGGGATGTATGAGAGTGAGTATGATTTGGTGATGTAGTTGGTGTTCCATGATGGGATGGTGTATGAGAGTGAGTATGAGTGTGTGATGGAGTTGGTGTACCATAGGGGGATGGAGTATGAGAGTGAGTATGAGTTTGTGTTGGATGTACTCAAGAGGATGGAGGTGTAGGAGTGTGGACTGTGGTGTGAACTGGTGAGAGGAGTTGGTGTACCATCTGGGGATGACGTTGGATGGCTGGATGTGGTGGAGGTGGAGGAAGGACATCCTCAGCAGGGTAGGGAGTGGCTAGAATAGCCCTTGTACTCTTAGAAAGCCAGGAGGAAGTGGAAGAAGCCTTGGATGTCTTGGTGATGTTCCTCTCCCACCTGCCAAAGAGGGCACAGGTGAGCCTCTTGGAGGCATTAATGAATATGGTCGGTGTGACCAGGGATTCAGCAGCCTTTTCCAGAAGAAAGATTCCAAGAATCCTTCCAAAACAGACCTCCTCCTTACTGTTCTTTTTCTTGATCAGCTCAAACATAATCTTAGCCCAATTTATAGGCTTCTTATTCACCGCAGCACACATCACCAGGAATTGATGCCTAGTGATATAGTCATGGGTTGTATGCTTACCCAGCAGTACCTTGCCCATTTGCTAGAAACTTATATTCAGCAGATAAGTGTTTCTTCAATAGTTTGTTGGGTGTTGCTCCAGAATTACCCATCTTATTTAACATTTCACCAAATTCTTCAGTATCTATCTCCATTTCCTCTTCACCATTTGCTAATCCAAAAATATTTGTTAAAATCGCGGGGGTAAGAGAGACTGCATTGTTGAAATTTGTGAAGTGGAAGTGGTTGACGGGACAGGCAGGGCGGCCTGGGCGGACAGCGTTGGCGGATTAGGCGGACTGGGCGGACTACTGTGTGCGGCCTGGTGGAAAGTCTAGTGGAAGCTGGCTGTTCTGAGCAGGTTGTACGGGTGAAGTCTGCGGACTATGCGGCCTGTTATCTGCAGATAGGACGTTGGTTGTTTGGTTTAGCCAAGGAGCGGCTTGAGCAGATAGAGACTTGCAGACTGGTGCATTGCTCAGTGGCTGTGGTGCAAGCATGTGCTGATCGGCAGTTTGGCTCATGTCCGCGGGAAGCTTGCGGACTAGTGTGTTCGCGGTATGGGCTGTTGCGGACTGGGCTTAGAGCTTGGCTGAGGCCTTGTCGAGCTCTGGTGATACAACAGGTGCTTGATGTGAAGGTCGTTGGCGGACTGGTGTGTGGAGTCCGAGAGATGGCTGCTGTGTTGGGCAGGTGTGCGAGTAGCTTGCGAACTGCTGGCGGTCTGTGTGCTAGGGTGTTTGGCGGACGAGAGCTTATGTCCGCCATGCTCGCATTGGCCTTTGATGGTTTTGGACTTGGTCACACTCTGTGCCAAGACCATGGTGTCCGCAGTATCCGCCAAGTCCATTGTTGACCGGGCAGACTGTTGCTATCTGCCTTTGGTCGTGGACTTGTGGTGGATTGAGGCTTAAGTCTTGCGGACTGCCTCGGGTTTGTGCGGACTGCCATTGAAGGTGGTTGTTGTCCTGCAGTGGTTGGAGGCTTTGCGGGTTGATGCCTTGTCTGCATAGCTTAGGCGGACTGATGAGGGTTCGCCAATGTTTTATTGCTCCTGGCGGTTTTCCTTGGTATCCGGCTAAGTCCTTGCGGACGCGGCGGATGGTGTTTTGCTATCGCGCGGGCTAGGGAGGTGTCACTATCTATAGGGAGGTGACCACACTCCTCACCTCGTCTATAAATAGGACCCCCTCTGGCACATCTACAGTAATTGAGTGAACAGTAAGTTAGGTTCGGCGAAGTATTGCGGTCTCAGTTTTCTGTCCGCGCGGATTGATTCAGAGTTAACTGTGTGCTGTGTGCAGGTCGCGCGGGTAGCTTCACGGAGCCAGGAGTTTGGATGTTACTTCGGTCAAGTACTTGGAAGTTTTGCGGTCTCTGCGGATTCAGCAGGAGGTCGCTCTGCGGCTTGTCAACTCTGTTTCAACTTTGCCAGCTTCAATAACCTGTCCGCCGGCTTCAGGCGGGTAGGCGGTTTGTTCCTCAGTTCATCTTCAGCAGGAGGTGAATAACGGTATGTCTGGGCGGCCTCGCGGCTTCGGCAGACTTCGTGGCTATTCGGCGGATTGCAGCTTAAGTTCGGGCAATCTCAGCGGACTCGGCTACCTCGGCGGTCTCGGCGGATTCCGGTGCTGTCCGCCCGGCTTGGTTTTTGGTGCTTTCTGTTGTCAGCTGTTTATACTAGCGAAATCATGTCTCGCTATGTATACCTCGTTTTGTAAAGAAGTTTAATGAATATAAAATCTGCTTGTTCTTCCATGTGCTTGGTGTGTTGAGCATGCTCCTTGGGTTTCCACTGGTTCAAGGTGTGAACTGGGTAGTTACGAAGATATTAATTTGGCGTTTGGGCTATCTTGCTGACCACCTTGAGAAAATTCAACATGGTATCAGAGCGGAGGTTCAGTTGCGTGAGCGGTAGTAAACCAGTGTTGTTACTCAGGGCTTGAGTGGTGATCAACCTGTGTTGTTTCTCGGAGCTTCTGAAAGGTTTCCAACGGGTATTGCAATGGAAGGGATCTATGCAAGAGGTCTGGGCATTGAACTCTTAACACCGACTAACTTCAATAAGTGGAAGTTGTGCATGAAGATTTATCTTCTTGGCGAGGAGCTGTGGGAAGTCGTCGGTGGTGATGACAGACAGGAAGTGACTGCTGCGTTCGGTACTGCTGAGCAGGTTAGGCTCTGGAGGAAAACAAATGCTAAGGCGGAGTTTATCCTCAAGAGGGCCGTGTCTCCGGAACTGTTTGATCACATCATTGGATGTGAGTCGGCTGCTGATATTTGGACAAACATTGCATAGTTGTTCAATAGGAAGAATGTGGCGCGGCTTCAGTTTCTGGATAATGAGTTGGCCAGGGCAAGTCAGGGAAACCTTTCCATCTCGAAGTACTTCTTAAAGATGAAGAGCTTGTGTGCTGAGCTGTCGGCACTGGATCCTGATGAGCCTATCTCTGAGGCGAAGATGAAAAGGCACATTATCCGCGGCTTGCGGAAGGAGTATGTGGCCTTTGTGACATCTGTTCAAGGATGGGCTACTCAGCCGTCTTTGCTCGAACTGGAGAATCTGCTTGCATCGCAGGAGAGCTTGGCAAGGAAGATGGCTGGAGTTAATCTTAATCAGGAAGGCAGCGAAGCTCTCTTCTCATGCAAGAAGAAAGGATGGGAAGGGAAGAAGAAGAAGAAGGTGCAGATCACTGGTGAGAAGGAGACTTCAACTTCATATCAGCCGGAGAGGAGCATTGCTCCTAAGGACTGGAAGAAGAATTTGAAGTGCTACCGGTGTCATCAGCGAGGGCACTTCAAGAGGGACTGCAAGGTCAAACTGCAGCATGGGCATGCTGCGAGAAAGGAGGAAGCTTGCTCGAGAAGTGAAGAAGCAGAATGGGGCGGAGCTTTCATGATGGGTACTTGTGTCCGTGCCTTGTCTGCTGAGGACTTCAACGGCGAGTGGATCGTGGACTCCGGGTGTGGTCATCACCTTACCGGAGACAAGTCGAATTTCACCTCCATGCAAGCCTACTCAGGCAATGAAGCTATTATCACTGCTGATAATACTATTTATGCAGTAGAGAAAGAGGGGGTCGTGTCTTTGGGTAGTGATCAGGTGCCACTCACGTTAAGGAGTGTGTATCACGTGTCGGGCATGAAGAAAAATCTCTTCTCGGTGACCAATGCGGTGGATGTTGTGTATCACATTCGGTTTGGGCCAACAGACGTGAGGTTCCTTCGCAACGTATCAGCGGTGAAGGCTGATGTTGCTCATGTTGGAAGGAGGGTGAAGAACTTGTTTGTTCTTGCCACCAATTCTTATGTTGATCGTATGAGGGCCAATGATAGCGCTGCTATCTGGCATGAGAGGCTGGGGCATGTAGGCATGGACAAGCTGAAGGCGATGGCTATTAGAAGTTTGGTGAAAGAGCTGCCTAAGTTGTCCTCCTTTGGTGATGGGCATGTTTGCGCGGGATGTCAATACGGTAAGGCACTTCGCCTTCCGTTTGATAAGTCACAAACAAGGAGCAAGCAATCATTGGAGTGCATTCATGGCAACTTGATGGGACCGACGGTTACTTCCAGCCTTGGTGGAAGCAGATACATGCTTGTCTTGGTTGATGACTACTCAAGGTATACTTGGGTGTACTTCTTAAAGGAGAAGTCAGAAGCCTTCTGTTTGTTTGTGAAGTTTAAGGAGTTGGTAGAAGGCCGGCTTGGCTTGCGGATTAAGAAGCTTAGAACTGATAACGGGGGTGAGTTTGTTTCCTCCGAGTTTTCTAACTTCTGCAGGAAGCACGGGATCCAACGGGAGCTTACTTGTGCTCACACTCCACAACAAAATGGGGTAGCGGAGCGGAAGATCCGTCATCTGACGGAGACCTGCAAATGATGGCTTCATGCGAAAGATATCCCAAGGTCCTTTTGGGCGGAGGGGATGTCTTGTTCTGTTTATGTCATCAACATGATGCCACTCAGCCCGATCAATATGAAGACTCCTTTTGAGTTTTTGCTGAAGGAGAAGCGGGGTGTTGGACACCTTAGGGTGTTCGGTTCAACTTACTACGTGCATGTCCCGGATGCTTCACGGACTAAGCTGGATGCGAAGGAAAGAAAGTTTGTCTTTGTTGGCTACAATGAGCGGAAGATGGG
This sequence comes from Platanthera guangdongensis, assembly GCA_039583875.1. Lineage (NCBI taxonomy): Eukaryota > Viridiplantae > Streptophyta > Magnoliopsida > Asparagales > Orchidaceae > Platanthera > Platanthera guangdongensis. The sequence continues at coordinate 90,535,520 of CM077147.1, forward strand.
ATGGAAATGCATGGATCCTGCGACGAAGAAGTTCGTGGTATCAAGAGACATTGTCTTTGACGAGCTGACGTCGTATGGATATGGCTCAGTTGAGCTAACCGGAAGTAGCAAGATTGATGAAGCACCGGTGGTGGCTGCTGAAGGCTTGGAAGAGGAGCTTGTTGTTTTACTAGCAGCTCATGTTGCTTCTAACGCTGAGGCTGAGCCTTCTAGCTCAGGAAGCAGGGGGAGCACTGCTCAATGCTTGCCCCAGGTAGGAGTTGAGCCCAAAGAAGCAACGGAAGCAGCGAGCAAGGAGCCGACCCTTCGGAGATCGAAGAGGGTTGTTAAGCCACCGGCTCGGTACTGTGATGGGAATGCAGTGAGTTTTGTCTTCTGCTTCTTTGCAGGTCCTCTGGATGAGCGAGAGCCTGCAACCTTCAACGAGGCCACTAGAGTGAAGGAGTGGGAAGGTGCCATAAAAGAAGAGATTGATGCTCTGAAGAAGAATGAAACCTGGGACCTTGTGCTAAAGGTTGATGGCATTACTCTGGTTACTTGCAAGTAGGTGTATAAGTTGAAGAAGAAGGCTGATGGGAGCATTTATAGGTTCAAAGCTCGCCTGGTCGCTAGAGGATTCTCACAGCAGTATGGAGAAGACTATGAGGAGACATTCAGTCCAGTTGCGAAGATGACTTCAGTTAGAGTGGTGATCGCCTTGGCTGCTAGCAAGGGATGGAGGTTGTGGAAACTCGATGTGAAGAATGCCTTTCTTTACGGAGAGATTGACAAGGACATCTTCATGGATCAGCTGCTCGGTTTCGTTTCTGAAGATCATCCGGACTATGTCTGCAAACTCAGGAAGGCTCTCTACGGGTTGAAGCAAGCTCCTAGAGCTTGGTATGGGAAGATTGCAGAGTACTTGCAATTCTGTGGATACCTTGCTTCCAACTCGGATTCAAGCTTGTTCGTCAAGAAGAAGGGGGAGCTACAAGTCTTGGTCCTGCTGTATGTGGATGACATGATCATCACAGGGAAGTCGGAGGGGGAAGTAGCAAGGCTCAGGGCTGAGCTTGCTATACACTTCAAGATGAAAGACTTGGGAGAGCTTCATCACTTTCTCGGTCTTGAGGTGGAGAGGAAGGAGTGCGGGATTCTCATTAGCCAAAAAGGGTATGCAGATCGCATTGTGAAGCGGTTCGGCATGGGCGAAGGGAAGAAGTGCTCTACTCCACTAGAACCTGGGTTGAAGCTTTGACGAGATGAGGGAAGGGTTCTTCATGATCCCTTGGTGTTCAGGGCTATTGTTGGGAGCTTGATTTACCTGACGATTACAAGACCGGACATTGCTTATGTTGTTGGCCGAGTAAGTCGGTTTATGACTGAACCAAGGAAATCTCATCTAGTGGCAGCGAAGGGTATTCTGAAGTATGTCAAGCCGACTTCTGACTTGGGAGTCCTCTATGGAAGGGACTCGGAGTTTGCATTGCTTGGGTACACGGATACTGACTATGTCGGTGATTCAGATGATCGGAGGTCTACTTCAGGTTATGTGTTCACTTGCGGTTCAGCTAGCATCTCGTGGTGTAGCAAGAAGCAGGACTCGGTGTCCGTCTCAACTACGGAGGCAGAGTATAAGGCTTCGGCCTTGGCTTCTCGGGAAGCCATCTGGTTGACGAGGCTTATAGAGGATGTTCATGAAGAAGTGCAAGGGCCAACTTTACTCTGGGGTGACAATGAGAGTGCTCTCAAGCTGGTAAACAATCCAGTGTGTCACGCCAGGACCAAGCATATAGAGATCGATCACCATTTCATCAGGGAGAAGGTATTGGAGGGATCTTTGTTGGTCGGGCATGTACGGAGTGAAGATAATCTTGTTGACATTTTCACGAAGCCACTGTCGAAGGGTCCCTTTGAGAGCTTGCGCAGCTTGCTGGGCTTGGTCACCACTTCCCACTTCAAGGGGTAGTGTTGAAATTTGTGAAGTGGAAGTGGTTGACGGGACAGGCAGGGCGGCCTGGGCGGACAGCATTGGCGGACTAGACGGACTGGGCGGACTGTTGTGTGCGGCCTGGTGGAAAATCTAGTGGAAGCCGGCTGTTCTGAGCAGGTTGTACGGGTGAAGTCCGCAGACTATGCGGCCTGTTATCTGTGGATAGGACGTTGGCTATTTGGTTTAGCCAAGGAGCGGCCTGAGCGGATAGAGGCTTGCGAACTGGTGCATTGCTCGGTGGCCGTGGTGCAAGCTTGTGCTGATCGGCGGTTTGGATCATGTCCGCGGGAAGCTTGCGGACTAGTGTGTCCGCGGTATGGGCTGTTGCGGACTGGGCTTAGAGCTTGGCTGAGGCCTTGTCGAGCTCTGGTGATACAGCAGGTGCTTGCTGTGAAGGTCGTTGGCGGACTGGTGTGTGGAGTCCGGGAGATGGCTGCTGTGTTGGGCAGGTGTGCGAGTAGCTTGCGGACTGCTGGCGGTCTGTGTGCTAGGGTGTTTGGCGGACGGGAGCTTATCTCCGCCATGCTCGCATTGGCCTTTGATGGTTTTGGACTTGGTCACACTCTATGCCAAGACCATGGTGTCCGCAGTATCCGCCAAGTCCGCTGTTGACCGGGCGAACTGTTGCTATCTGCCTTTGGTCGTGGACTTGTGGCGGATTGAGGCTTGAGTCTTGCGGACTGCCTCGGGTTTGTGCGGACTGCCATTGAAGGGGGTTGTTGTACTGCAGTGGTTGGAGGCTTTGCGGGCTGATTCCTTGTCCGCATAGCTTAGGCGGACTGATGAGGGTTCACCAATGTTGCCTTGCTCCTGGCATTTTTCCTTGGTATCCGGCTAAGTCCTTGCGGACGCGGCGGATGGTGTTTTGCTATCGCGCGGGCTAGGGAGGTGTCGCTATCTCTAGGGCGGTGACCACACTCCTCACATCGTCTATAAATAGGACCCCCCTGGCACATCTACAGTAACTGAGTGAATAGTAAGTTGGGTTCGGCGAAGTGTTACGGTCTCAGTTTTCTGTCCGCGCAGATTGATTCGGAGTTAACTATGTGCTGTGTGCAGGTCGCGCGGGTAGCTTCAAGGAGCCAGGAGTTTGGCTGTGACTTCGGTCAAGTACTTGGAAGTTGTGCGGTCTCTGCAGATTCAGCAGGAGGTCGCTCTGCGGCTTGTCAGCTCTGTTTCAACTTTGCTAGCTTCAATAACCTGTCCGTCGGCTTCAGGCGGGTAGGCTGTTTGTTCCTCAGTTCATCTTCAACAGGAGGCGAATAACGGTGTGTCCGCGCAACCTCGCGGCTTCGGCGGACTTCTTGGCTATTTGGCGGATTGCAGCTTATGTTCGGGCGATCTCAGCGTACTCGGCGACCTCGGCGGTCTCGGCGGATTCCGGTGCTGTCCGCCTGGCTTGGTTTTTGGTACTTTCTATTGTCAGCTGTTTATACTAGCGAAATCATGTCTCGCTATGTATACCTCGTTTTGTAAATAAGTTTAATGAATATAAGATCTGCTTGTTCTTCCATGTGCTTGGTGTGTTGAGCCTGCTCCTTGGGTTTCCGCTGGTTCAAGGTGTGAACTGGGTAGTTCCGAAGAAATTAATTTGGCGTTTGGGCTATCTTGCTGACCACCTTGAGAAAATTCAACAACTGCATTACCCGATATGGTGCCAGTCATGGTGTTCTCATCTGTGGTGGGGGAATTGTAAACCCATTCTCTGATCTCTACACTGGCTATCTTTATTCGGGTGGTCAAGAGATTCTTCAACTGCTGATCTTCAAGTAGTTTCAGAATGTCCAGGAAGATAGGATCCGAGTGTTGAAACGGCTCAAAATCTATATCAAATCCATTATCAAATTTTATGGCTCCAAGACTGCCTACGGGAATCGCCATGAGTGCACCTGCAATAAACAAGAGAGATCAAGTGCAATGGAACTGAAAGCATGGGATGGAGGTCGAAGAAAAACCTAGATATAATGGTTTTTCAGAATATGAATTGACAAACTCCGTTCAGCGAAAAATAAAGAATTCTTCGATTTGAGGTCGACGAAATATTTTATAGTTAAAAAATTCGTCGATCTTAGTCTGAAGATTTGAAAATATTTCGTTGAGCTCTGTTCGACGAAAAGTTTCTAAAGCAAATTCGTTGATCTCCGTTCGACGAACATAACTTCACTCACAAAGAGTTCGTTGATCTCCGTTCGACGAATATCTATAGAACTTTTCTCTGTTCGTCGATCTCAGTTCGACGATCTTTGAAAAATTTGTCGACCATAGACAGAAATTAAATTAAAGCTTCTCCATTTATCATTCCAAGCTGATTTATAAAGAACATGTGATTTCTTTCATCTAGGGGTTTGGGAAAATATCTGCTCTTTGTAAATCAGTGCAGATATAGACAAGTTTAATTTTATTTTTGTCGACACACTCTCTAATGAAATGATGTCTAATGTCTATATGCTTAGTCCTACTATGACGGACTGGATTTTGTGCTATGGATATAGCACTTGTGTTATCACATAAGAGAGTTTAATTATTTAAGTTGAACTTATAGTGTAGGAGCTGGTTTTGAATCCACAACATCTGGGAACAGCAACTGCCAGCTGCAATGTATTCTGCTTCAGCAGTTGATGTAGACACAGATGACTGTTTATTGCAAAACAAAGACACTAATCTCATACCAAGGAACTGGCAAGTCCCTAAGGTACTTTTTCTGTCTACCCTGCATCCAGCAAAGTCAGTATCTGAGTATCCAGTAAACTTAAATTCTGACTCAGTAGGATACCAGAGTCCTAGACTAGGACAACTCTTTATATATCTCAAAATTCTTTTTACGAAAATTCGGTGAGATTCTTTAGAGTTCACTTGGAACCTAGCACAAAGACATGTAGCAAACATTATGTCAGGTCTACTAGCTGTAAGGTATAGTAGGGACCCAACAATGCCCCTATATAATTTCTGATCAACAGGTTTTCCAAGTTCATCAGAATATATTACAGCATTAGTGGTCATCGGTGTTTTCTTTACTGAGGCATCAGCCATCCCAAACTTTTTAATAAGATCTTTAGCATATTTAGCCTAGGATATGAAGATGTCATTAGGTAGCTGCTTCACTTGGAGACCAAGGAAGTAGGAGAGCTCACTCATGTTACTCATTTCAAACTTAGAATGCATGAGGTCAGAGAATCTCTTGCATAATTTGGAATCTGTAGACCCAAATATAATTTCATCTACATAAATTTGTACTAACAAAGTTTGATCCTTATGGTGCCTAGTGAATAATATTTTATCTACAATATCTCTAGTGAATTTATGCTCTATCAGTAAGCTAGCTAAGGTCTCATACCAAGCTCTTGTAGCTTGCTTTAAACTATAAAGAGAATTATGAAATCTAAAGAAATAGGAGGGATAAGTTGGAGAGATAAAACCTGGAGGTTGTTCAACATAAACCTCTTATTTAAGTACTCCATTCAGAAAGGCACTCTTGACATCCATCTGATAGACTTTAAACTTCTTGTAGGCAGCATAAGCAAGGAAGATCCTGATTGCTTCTAACCTTGCAACTGGTGCAAAGGTTTGGTCATAGTCTATTCCTCCTTCTTGCTTATAACCTTGAGCAACAAGCCTAGCTTTATTTCTCACAATTACACATTAGGCATCTAGCTTGTTTCTATATACCCATTTAGTTCCAATGTCTGGGTAGTTTTTGGGTCTTGGAACTAAATCCCAAACTCTGCATCTCTCAAATTGATTGAGTTCCTCTTGCATTGTAATGATCTAGTGAGGATCTTGCTCAGCATCTTTTATGGATTGAGGCTCAAATTGAGAGAGGAAACAGGCATGCATCACATCTTGGTTGATTTGATACCTTGTCTGTACACCTACTAACATGTCTCCAATCACTTGGGATCTAGGGTGATCCCTTAGTGTGACAAGATCAGTAGGTGGAGTTGGTTCAGCAACAGCATTTGGATTTAATTCCTCTTGTGGAATAATGTCTGTTGTTGAATGAAGTTCAACCTCTTTCATAAGTTCTTCTTCACTGTCATCATCAGTTGGTGGAGTAGGAGGTGATATAACCTCTTGTGGAAGGTTTAACTAACGCAATTTTTCACACAAGTGAAGTACCTGCAAAGTGCTGTTGGTAGAATTTTCTTTCTCCTTATAAGACATGTTAGCCTCATCAAAAGTCACGTGTATTGATTCCTCAATTTTTAAAGAAGATTTATTAAACACCCTATAAGCTTTGCTGACTTGGGAATATCCTAGAAAAATTCTCTGTTCAGCCTTAGCTTCAAACTTTCCAATATATTTTTTGTTATTATTATGAATATAACATATGCAATCAAATATTTTGAAATAGGTGATTTTAGGTTTCTTTCCTTTAAGCAATTCATAGGGAGTCTTATCATTGAATTTATGTATTAAACTCCTATTTAGTACATAGTTTGTTGTGCTTACAGCCTCTGCCCAAAAGGATATGGGCATGTAAGCATCTGCAAGTAATGTGCTTGCAGCTTCAATTAAGTTTCTATTCTTCCTTTCAGCTACCCCATTTTGTTGAGGAGTTCTAGGAGCTGAGAAGCAATGTCTAATACCTTCCTTCTCACAGAACACATGCATAAGAAGAGACTCAAACTCAGTACCATGATCACTTTTGATCAATGTAATATGAGTAGAGTACTCAATCTGTATGATCCTGAGAAAATCTGTAAGAACTTTGAATGTATCTGATTTAGATCTCAGAAAGAACACCCAAGAGAATCTTGAGAAGTCATCTACAATAACTAGAGTATAAGATTTCCCTCCTAGGCTTTGTATAGCAATAGGTCCAAAAAGGTCCATATGTAGCAAGTACAATATCCTAGGTGAATCACTCTTATTAACTGATTTAAAACTACATTTAGTTTGCTTGCCTAGTTGACAAGCCCTACAGAGGCCTTCCTTCTTGTAGGGACCAGAAGGCAAACCTCTCACAAGATTGTCTTTAGATAGCCTAGCAATGTTTTTTATATTAACATGTCCTAGTCTTTTATGTCATAGATCATTTTGATTGCAAACAATATTAAGTAAACAGATATCAGAATTTGCAGAATGAAAATCAACTATATATATTACCTTGTCTATTTTCAATTAAAACAGTTTGATTTTCTTTATTAGAAATAATACAAGATTTTGAGTTAAAATATACCTGATAACCTTCATCACATAGTTGACTTATGAAGATGAGGTTATTCTTGAGTCCACTTACATATGCCACCTTTTTGAAAGTGACTGCTCCAATCTTCACTTCTGCAAAGCCTTCAGACTGGACACAATTTGAATCACCAAAGATCACATTTGGTCCAAGCTTGGACTTATAGTTATTTAAGTTATCCTTGCTGCCAATCATATGCTTGGAGCAACCACTGTCCAGATAGCATTTTTGATTAACAGTTGGACAACTCTTTACCTGTAAAGAAAACAATTAGTTATTCTTAACCCAGGTCACCTTGGGTCCTTGTTTCTTTACATAAGAGAAGCTGGAAATGTAAGAGTACTCATGTTGACTTTTATATCCTAAGCGGTGATATCTTCTGGGAGAAATTATCCAGTCAGCAAGTGGATTAAAAGGCTTTCTAGGTTGATTAGGGTTTCTGTCAAAGTTATGATTTTTATTAGGTCTGACGGGTTCGACGAAAAGTTGTAAGTTCGTCGACCAGAGTTCGATAAAGTGGGATGAGATCATCGATCTCCGCTCAGAGAATGAACATATTAATTTTATATGCCCCAAGTTTGTCAAACTCTTCTTGACGAACCATATACAGTTCGTCGATCGCGGTAAGATGAATTATTATAGCTAATATTGGGGTTCATACATCGTCGATTGAAGTTCGACGAACTAGCCACATTTCGTCGACCAGAGTTCGACGAAATCGGTTGACTTTTGTTTTTACTTAAGATTTTTTGGTTTCTGTTATTTTGATTTTTAGTGTTAGGTAATTCTTCTGTGGTTTGTTTGATGTTTATTACCTCTTTACCTTTAGCTGAAACAAGTCTAATAGGAGTTGATAAAATGTTCTTCTTAAGTATGGGGGGGGTAAACTTGATGATGCACCCAAGCCCAGTTTGTCATTCAGTCTCGAATTGACTGTGCTTGTGATGTCCATCAGCTTAAGGATTCTCCCATTGAGAGATTCCTCAAGTTGTTTAGCCTCACATAGTTGTGTTTTTAAGGAAACGATTTATTCATTAGCAAGTGTTAGTTCATCTTTTAACTTAGTGTTTTTAGAAATCAGATTTTCTTGATTGGTCAGTCTTTCCCTAAGTGTTTTGATTTACTTTTCAGAATTAATTAAGTCAATGCACATAGTTTTAAATTCAATTTTAAAAGTATCAGAATTATAATCAAAAGATGAAAGTACCTGATCAGCTTCTGATTCTGAAGCTCCTTCCTTATCAGATTCTTTTTCATCATCTGATGGACTGCTGGAGGCATTGATGGCCATAAGGCAGACTTCCTTGTCCCTTGCCTCTACTTCCTCTTCACTAGAAATAGAAGATGTGGATTCATCTTCTGTCTCACTCCAGGTATCAGCAACAAAGCCCATCTCCTTCTTTTTGTATTTGATGAAGGAAGGTCTGCTACTTTGTTGTCTTCTGGAGTCCTTCTCCCTTCTTCTTTCTTTCTTCTAATTCTTTGGACACTGTGAGATAAAGTGCCCAGGTTTCCTGCAGCCAAAACATACAACTTCTTTAGTAGGAGTTTTATCATACCTTGGCTTATCATCCTGCCTGGATGATTTTCTCCTGAAGTCTTTTCTAGCCATTTTTTAAAATCTCTTGGCAAGGAGACTCATGAGTTTTTCATTTACTGTTGAAGCTTCAGTCTCTTCAGTAGCCTTGAATGCTAAGTTGTGCTCCATTCTTGCTGTTGGAGGGGTTCTTTGTTCTGCAGCTTCTCTGGACTTTATCAGCTGCTCATAGGATTTGAGCTTTCCCAATAGAGATTCTGTGGAAATCTCATTTAAGCTCCTGGCCTCCTTGATCAGACAGATCCTGGAATCCCAAGAGCTTGGGAAGCACATGAGGATTTTGTCATTTACTTCAGTAAGGGTGATGTACTTATCCAAAGTCTTCATCTCATTGATTATTGAGCTCAATCTATTGTACATGTCAGCAACAGATTCTTACTCATCTTTCTTGAAGTTCTCATACTAGGATATGAGATTTGATCTTCTGTGTTTCCTCTCATCAGCAGAGCCAGCCACCATTTGGTTGAGAGAGTCCTAAATATCCTTGGCTGATGTACATTCAGCCACCTTCTAGAAAATATCATCAGACATAGTCTGATCCAGAATGTTCATGGCCTTTGCATCAGCAACCTTGACCTTCTTTTGTGCATCTGTCCACTCGGGTGGTGGAACAGCATGAGTGCTTGAGGTTGTTGTAGATGTAGAAGAAGTTGATTAATGAGGACCTATCAAGATAGAGTTGTATATGTCCTCATCAATGGAATTCATATATAGTTTAATTTTTGCCTTCCATATGGCAAGCTTATTTAAGTTGCACACTGGAGGTCTGGTGCTTGTATAGTCCTTGTTCTATGTCATGCTGCGAATATACTCCTAAGAGAAATAAAAGGTCAGATCTAACACATGATCTTTTGGTTCAAGGGTTAACTTGTATAACCAAAGAAACACTGCTCTAATACCAACTGAAAGTAGGGGTTAAACCTGATATACTCTAGAGGGGGGGTGAATAGAGTATCTTTTAAATCTTTAAAAGTTTTTGTTGTTGATAAAATCTACAGAGTATGGCAGCTATTAGATACCAATTTTGCTGTAAGTAAAAGAATAACCTAAGATAAACTAATCTACCACAGGCACAGTAAAAATAAACTAACTAACACAAGCACAGCAAAACTAACTAGCACAGGCACAACACGAACAAAAAGGAAAGAGGGCAACCAGACAACATAAGAATTTTTATAGTGGTTCCCCAACCTGGGTACATCCACTCTTCTACCACCCTGGTAGGAATCCACTAATAGGTTTTGATCAGGTGATTGTCACCAATGAGCTTTTGATCAGGTGCTCAAAAACCAACCCAAGTCTTTTGATCAGATGACTTGCAACCAAGGAATAAATTTTGAAGGGAGTTAAAGAACCATTATTTGTACAATGAGGGGGTGAGAAAGTTATGGTGTCTTCTATTTCTCAAATACAACTGAGAAGACTAGTGGATCTTTGATGTTATCAAAGCTCCCCCTAAGTTATTGAGTTGTTTAGGAAGATTGGAGCTTTGCTTCAGGGTGAGTAGGTCTTCTATCTTCAGCCTTGAAGAGAAGAAATCCAGGAACTTCTTGATTGATAAAGATTGTTGTCCTTGAAGAATCCTAAAATAAAGTATGAAGAAGACTCTTGATTTGGATGAATGTTTTTCTTCTTCTTCAGCAGTGTCATGATGAAGACCAGATTCTTTTTCTGCACACAGAAAAGTTTTAATGTTGTTGTTGTGTATCTTCTATGAGTGTTTTCTCTTTCTCTGTATTTGGAGGAAGGAAGAAAACCACTTTTATATTCTCAATGGAATTTCTTCTTTGAATTTCGAATTCCTTCTTGCATTGATTGTTGTCAGCCTGGAGAATGTAATACTGCTGGAGAGAATGTCTGCATTAATTGGATTTCCTCAACTGTCCCATTGAAAAACGGCAAGTAATAATCATGATGAATGCCATAATTAATGCTGCTTCCAATGGTAATATTCAGAGAATATTAAGCATGTATTTCACATAAATTACTGCAATAAAATAAGGACAGAAGGAGGGAAAAATCCAAGTCTAGATCTGTACAGAAATTGTCGAGTAAAGAACAGAATTTGTCGACCTGAGATCCAAGATCGTTGATCTGAGAAGTCATGTTCGTCGACCAGATAATTGTTGTTCGTCGAGCTGAGATCCAAGATCGTCGACCTGAGAACTGCAAACTACTACTTGATAAAACTTGTCACTGTTGTGGTCCAAGTTCGTCGAGCTGAGAACATAAATTCGTCGACTGGAGTTCAGATAAATGATTCTAGACTTGGAATGTTGAAGTAGAGCATCCAGAAATCATCAACCTGAGAACTAAGTTCGTCGAGCTCAACTCAGAGAATTGTCTCTGAGTTCGTCGAGCTGAGCACGTCTTTCATCGAGTTGAGTTTGACGAACGTCAAACTCACTTTCCTGAAACTGATTTTTCTCTAAGTCTTGAGTCTTCTGCAGTCTGTTGTTGGCTGGTCCATGCAATGTTGACCCTAAGGACATGGCCTACACTCTAGGACACAGACATGACCATGGCTATACAAGGTGGGTCAACAATCCTAGTTTAGTGAACCTAACCCAAATCCAACTAGGGATCCAACATTGAGGTTGTTCATCAAAAGGTTAACATCATGAACAGATCTGCCCCTACTTGTCTTTTGAGTGATACAAGCATGGACAGAGCCAAGGATTTTGCTAAGCTTCCCTTATGCACAAATACAAACTTTTCCATGTGGAAAGAAAGAATTAAATTTTTCATAGAAGATGTGGATCCAAGAATCTTTATGATTGTGGAAGAAGGACCCTTTGTTCCTATGACGGTCTCCACTATTGATCCCGCCAAGAAACTCCGAAAGAAACTGATGGATCTTGATATGGATGAGATTGCACTGGTCTCTTTAGACAAGAAAGCCAAAAATATCATCTCAAGTGCAGTCGATGACTCTATGTTATAGAATCTGATTCACTGCCAATCCGCCAAGGAAATATGGCAGTCTCTCATCGTCTTGATGGGAGGTACTGAAGAGGTTAGGGATGAAAGGAGATCCCTCCTAAATCAGAAATATAAGGCATTCAGACAAGGACCCAAGGATTCATTTGCTAATACATTTGAAAGTTTCTTCAAGACAGTCAACGTCCTAAGAGTCTATGGTCGGGTCTTCACTAATGGAGAACTGAATGATAAATTCCTGAGGTCCCTAACTAAGGAATGGGACAACAAAGTCTGTGCAATCCGGGAGTTTGGTAAGCCAGTAGAGATTGACCTTCAGAATTTCTTTGGAAATCTTATGACATATGAGCTCCAAAAAAATTCAAGGAAAGCTGAAGAAGAGAAGAGTCAGTCTTCATCCAAGGAGAAGTCTGATGCTCTAAAGGCAGACATCTCAAGGAAGTCAAAAACTGCATCTCCTGTCCCTGCACAAGAAGAGAGTGAAGAAGAAGCTTCAGAGCCAAGTACGTCAGGCTTAGAGTTATCTGAAGGAGAGTATTCTCTTCTTTCAAGGCAATTCAATGAGTTCTTGAACAAGAAGAAACAGTGGAGAGGCAAAGATGCCTCGTCCAGAAGATCATGTCATTATGGTGATCGTCACAAGAAAGGCTCAAGTAGCCAAGACATGTATCACTCTAAACCGAACAAACATATTTCTTCCGACATTATTTATTTTTGTTACAATAAGCCAGGACACGTCATAGCTGATTGCCCTCACAAGAAGAAGGAGGGTGGAAGAAGGGAGGAGAAGAAATCTTCTAATAATAAGAAGAAAACTAAAAGAAGCCTGGTAGCCAAGAAGGGAAAGACTCTCAGTGACTCTGACTCATCTGAGTCAAGTGAGAAAGAGGAAGCCTACTTTGGGCTAATGGCACTGACAGAAGAAGAAGAAGAGCCCCAAGTATATTAGGAAGGTAAAGTCTCACACTCTACTCTCGGAATCAGATGCTTCTGACCATGATCATGAGGACTTCTCTTCTGATGATGAGGCTGAACTCATGGCTCAATACAAAGAGTTAATAAAGGCTTACGCCAAATGTCGAAAAGTTGTGAAAACTCAGGTCAAGGAGATTAAATATCTCAAGGCTGAAGAGAGAACTTTGAGAGAGGAAGTCTTAAAGATAGACTCACTCAGAGAGAATTTCAATGCTGCAATTGAAGAATGTAATAAGTCTCTCGAGCACCTAGATTTGAAGGAGAAAATCATTGAGGAATTGGAAGAACAACTTGCAGCGGAAAAGAAACTTGTTGAAAGTTTCTCCAAGCCCAAGAAAGTCCTTCCATTTGTTGGTAAATTCTCTGCTCAGGTCAAAGGTGCTGGCTTAGGCCATGTGGATGCTCCTAGTAAATCTTCTAGGAGAAATAAGGCATAGCGGAAGAATAAGGCTGCCAAGAAAGCTTTGGCCAAGGAGAAGGGGAAAGATTCTCAAGATCAAACTTCATTCAAAAAGGTTATCTTTCCAACTAACGAGTTTGATCTTGATTCCTCCTACGGTCACTTTGCTAGGCCTACTTATATAGAGCCCAAGTCTCGATACCAAGGACGGACCCATCCCCGGAACTTTGGTTAAAGTGTATTCAAGGCACCTTATGATGATATCACTCTTCAGCGCTATGGCCCTTATAGTTATGGTCACAACATCAAGAAAGCTCTGAAAGTAAAACTCGTTGCTGAAAATCCTCTTAAGGAGAAGAAGTCATGTGAGTGCCATCACCACGAAGCTTCTACCTCCAAGCCCGTTGCCCCTGCTAGACCACACTCTCAAAAAGTCAAGCAGGAGAACTTTAGGCAAAGATACAATAGGTTTGACTGTTGGTGTTGTGGCAAAGTGGTCACTTTGCTATACATTGCTAGTTTAACCCCAGGTATTATGTAACTCCTCAAGTTAATAATGTGAGAAAGACCACTCACAATGTTAACACACGTAAGGGGAGTGTGTTAACTAGAGACCAAGGGCCCAAACGAGTTTGGGTTCCTAAGGCAAACTGATTTGTGAATGCAGGTATGTCCAAAGGCCACCAAAAATCCTATGAGGTATTTGGACAGTGGATGCTCTCGGCATATGACCGTGACTAGAAGCCTACTCCAGAATTATTCTCCAGTCATGAACGGGCCAAAGGTCATCATTGGAAGTTCTAACAGAGGAATTACTAAAGGCTACGGTATGATTACTAATGGTAGTGTATCCTTCTCAGATGTGTCTTACATTGAAGTATTGGAACACAATCTTATAAATATAAGTCAGCTCTGCGATAAAGGATACATAGTAGAATTTCATGCAAACAAGTGTTTGATAAAATCGGTAGATAATTTGGAAACGATTCTATCAGGCACTCATAGTAGGAATATATTTTTTGTAAATTTTATTTGCATAGAATCTTCTACGCCAGTGTGCTTTTTGGCAAAAGATAGTGCGTCTCTTGGTGACCAATGACACAAGAGATTAGCACATATAAATTTCAAAACTATTAACAAATTGTTTTCTCTTAATTTAGAACGTGATGCCCCAAATGTCAAGTGCGTTAAAGATAGATCTTGTCACACATATGCAAAAGGCAAGCAAACAAGGCTACCTTTAAAAGCATCATTGGAAAAAAAACTCTAATAGGTGTTTACACCTACTTCATGTGGACTTGTTCGGTTCACTACAAGTTAGAAGTTTGGGAGGTAAGGATTTTACATTATTTATTGTTGATGATTACTCTCGTTTTGCGTGGGTGTTCTTTCTAAAACACAAGTCAGATAATTTTGATATCTTTACTAATTTTGTCAGGCAGGTCCAGAATGAATACAGTTGTTCCATGGTCAAAATCAGAAGTGACAATAGAACAGAGTTCAAGTCTGGGGTTATAATAAAATTCTGTGAAAGCCTAGGTATCTTTCATGAGTTTTTCTCTCCTCGTATTCCTCAACGGAATGGAGTAGCTGAGAGAAGGAATAGAACACTCATAGAGGCCTACAGAACCATGTTGAGTGATGCCTCACTACCGGAATATTTCTGGGCTAAAGCCGTCAACACAACTTGTCACGTGCAAAATCGAGCACTCATAAACAAGAACCATAATAAGACACCTTACGAACTACTAAAGGCAGGAAACCGACTATTTCATATTTTAGAATCTTTGGTAGCAAATGCTTCATCCTTAACAAAAACTGACACATCTAAATTTAGCGAAAAGAGCTTTGAAAGTATTTTCGTAGTCTATCGTAACCATAGTAAGGCATATAAGATTTTTAATAAGAAAAACTTAGTTGTAGAAGAATCTATTCACGTTGTATTTGATGAGACGAGCTTGTTGCAAGGTAGCTCTTCTAGTGCGTTTATTGAAGATGTAGGTTCAAGAATAAAGGAATTAAACTTGAATGAGCCGACTGAAGAAAAAGATCAATAGTTCATCAAGATCACCACTCTAACCCCAATTGGAGAGGTTGATGACCATGATGAAGATATCATTCAAGTTGAGGAAGTCACTCCAGTGGTTGAAGAAGCTCCAAATGCAAGGACTCTAGAGCTCAGACAATTGAAGGATCACCCAATGGATCAAATCACAGGAGATCCCCAGGATGGTGTCATAACTCGTAGAGGTACAACTAATGAAAATTTATATTTGAGTTTTCTCTCATAGGTTGAACAGAAGAAGTTTGAGGAAGCAAACTCAAATGCATCTTGGATAATGGCAATGGAAGAAGAATTGAATCAATTCAAGCGTTGCCAAGTACGGAAGCTTGTTCCAAGACCCAAAGTAAGAACGTTGTCGGAACAAAGTGGGTCTACAGGAACAAGATGGACGAGGATGGGACAATTATAAAGAACAAGGCCAGACTCATCGCCAAGGGATACAGACAAGAAGAAGTAATCAACTTCGATCAGACGTATACACTAGTGGCAAGGCTGGAGGCAATCAAGTTGTTCCTAGCATATGCAGCTCCTAAGGGCTTCAATTTCTATTAGATGGATGTGAAGTTGGCCTTCCTTAATGGTGTCATAAAGGAAGAGGTGTATGTGGAACAACCTCCAGGTTTGGTTGATTCTAACTTTCCTGAGCATGTTTATCTTTTATTTAAAGCTTTATATGATTTGAAACAAGTTTCTCGAGCTTGGTATGAGACGCGGTCTAACTTTCTTATTGAGAACAAGTTCACAAGAGGAAAGATAGATAAGAAATTATTTCATAGGAAAAAAATGCAAGATTTTGCTAGTGCAAATCTATGTCAATGACATCATATTTGGCTCTACTGACGACAACCTTTGCAAAAAGTTTTCCAAACTTATGCAAGGGAAGTCTGAAATGAGCAGTATAGGAGAGCTGAAGTATTTCTTAGGACTTTAGGTGAAACAATCTGAAGATGGAATTTTCATCTCTCAGACGAAATTCACTTAGGCGTTAATTAAGAAATTCGGATTGGAGAACGCAAACTCTATGAGGACTCCAATGGGTTCAATAATGTCTCTAGACAAGGATAAAAAAGGGAAATCTTTTGATGAAATCAAGTACATAAGCATAATTGGATCCCCTCTCTATCTTACTACTATTAGACCGGACATAATGTTTTCAACATGTGTGTGTGCTAGATTTCAAGTGAACTTTAAGGAATCTCATTACGTTGTTGCAAAGAATATTTTGAGATATCTTAAAGAAACCCCAAATCTTGGCTTATTGTACCCAGGAAGTATTGATAGCGAACTAATTAGTTTTTCAGATGCAGATTTTGCAGGAAGCAAAGATGGTAGTGAAAGAAATTGTACCTAATCACCTAGAGGGGGGGTGAATAGGTGACTAAATCCTTTTTGACTTTTTAGGCAGATTACAGATTATATCATAGAGTTATAATTACTTCTTCACAGAAATCAATCAGCAATCACATAATCAAACATGCACACAGTAAACACACAGATTTATAGTGGTTCCCCAAGGTTTGGGTACATCCACTTTCCCCCTTTGCCTATCTAGTAGTGTACTAGATTCGGCCAAACTCGTCCACTATCTCAGATCCTCAGATCTTACACTCAGAACCCCAAACAGGTTCCTACAGCTCAGGCTCAAGGCCCTACAACTCAGTCTTCACAAATACCTACACTCAGCCTTCAACAAGGCCTACACTTAGCCACAGTAGGCCTACACTCAGCCACAACAGACCTACACTCAGAGATATGGATCTCCTACACTCAGGCACACTGGCCCTACCACTCAGCCTTTATAATTGCAGGCTTACAACTCAGATCCCTATGAATCCTACAAGAAATTTAGAATTACAAAGTGTATACCTACAACTCAGAAAAAGAGAGATGAGTTGATAGGTTCTTGATGAGTTCTTGGAAGAACTCTGCTGAGATCAACCTCACTTGGCTTTCTTCAAAGCTTCTTGAATGTAGAACACAATAGGATTGATTCTCTGCAGCTTATCTTCAATCACTACAACTTAAGATTCAGAACTAGTTCTGAACCCTTCTTCACAGCCTGGTTCCAACGGCTGACTTCTTGGAAGGAGCTCTCTCTCTCCAACTTCTGAGATCTTCACTTGATTCTTCAATGAATAGCTAGATCTTCTTCTTTGATTATTGATCTCTTGTTGTTAATCACTTAGACAACTTCTTTCTGTTGACAGAATAAACCTATTTATAGGCCTTCTTCATGGTGACCGGCTGATCCGGTTCCTACCAGCTTTCTGACAACTCTGACAGTTGCAGTAGATCGGCTGGAATGGCAGATGTCAAGTCATCCAGTCAGTTCTTGAAATATCTGTAACTGTCTGAAAGTGTCGAGACAGTCTGTCTTTAAGTGTCGACACTTGTAGACTAAGTGTCGACACTAACATATCAAGGTGTCGACACAACTCCTTGTGTTGTAGAATTTACTTCTCGACACTGCTTCTTCAATATGTGTCGACACTGATATTGTGTGTCGACACAAGTCCTTGTTCTTCAGTACTTTGTTGAATTCTTGTAAGTGTAGACACAACTCCTTTGTGTCGACACAGCTCCTTGTGTTAAGTGTCGACACATCTTCTTGGTGTCGACACATTCCTTCAGTGTTGATACTTTTGCTGAGTGTCGACACATCTGCTTGGTGTCGACACATTCTTCTTCTGTTGAGACTTTGGCTGAGTGTCGACACATCTCCTTTATGTCGATACTTGTACTTAGAATTTTTGTTGAACTTTGCTGAGTGTCGACACAACCTCCTAGTGTCGACACTTTCTTTATGTATTGAGACTTCTGCTGTGTGTCGACACAGTCTTCATTATGTCGACACTTTCTTCATGTGTTGAGTCTTCTGCTGTGTGTCGACACATTCTTCATTATGTCGACACTTATACTTAGACTCTGCTGAAATTTGCTGAGTGTCGACACAGCCTCCAAGTGTCGACACTTTCTGATGTAGACACAGTTCCTCTGGGTGTCGACACTGCTTCTAAGTGTCGATACTTCTTCACTAGACTTCTCTTCATTGAGTGTCGACACAGCCTTCATGTGTCGACTCTTTCTGTCTGGTGTCGACTCTGCATCCCTGGTGTCGACACAATTACTCCAAGTGTCGACACTGCTTGCCTGGGTGTCGACACAAGTCTTCTTAAGTGTCGACACTTTCCTTCTGGGTGTCGACACATAGACTTAGAAACTTTTCAGCTTTCCCTGCAAATACTTAACCTGCACAACTAAACTCAAAACACATCAAATACATTTTGATGTATATTATTGAGTAGGGTGAGGCTTCTTCAAATCAGGTACATTTAAACCAATGTACCCAACAATCTCCCCCTATTTGGAGAAGTCATAACCCTTAGTCAATGATATACACCATACATAACAAAATTACAGAATGATGTAAAATAGGATTATGCAATCAGGGAAAGTACATAAACATGTAGTAAACAAAATATGTACACACATATATCTCAGAACAATTATGTAATAGATTTTTCACTCAACACATTGTTCTAACAACTTTGTCATATTCATTATACAAAAGTTTACAGAGTGTTTAAAATCAAAAGATTACAACTGTAAACTAAAGATAATTCTATTCTATTTTTGCTCAGCCTCCTTGATAAATATGCCCTTCTCAGACTGTATCTTTGCTTGCACAGGGGCTTCAGCATCTTCAGCATCAGCAGGCTTCTTGCCTTTAAGATCCTTCTTCTTCTGCTCTTCAGTCTTGATCTTTTGCCTCTCAAAGTAATGATAAGGCTTGGGAAAGTACTTGCTAGCCTCCTGGGCAGTAGGAGGTAGCTTTCCCATCTTAGCCTTTCTCCTGTATTGCACAATGGCTTCTTGCCTGGACTCATGCTTTCTCCATTCTAGTTCAGAATACCACTTGTTTCTATCTTGAATATTATTCTTGGCAGCCTTCCATGCAGTTAAGATAATATTCCTTGAAGTGGGGCTCCACTGTTCAAAATCAGGCCTTTGTTCAGCTTGCTCTTTGAACCTCTTTTTAGACAATTTAGCTTCTTGTTCCTTCAGTATAGCTTCTTGTATAGCCTCAGATACTGGTTGAACCACTTTTTCTATGATGACATTGTGCTGTCCCTCAGGTGGGCTATACATTGATTGTATATCTGCTTGTATCATATCAAAGTCTGGTGGAGGATAGATCACCTGAGCTACTTCAGCTTGCTCACCTCCAAAATAAGCAGGATTAATCCCAGACTCTGCTACATTGTCATCATCACATAATGGAGGATATCCAAGGGTGGCTCTGATGGAATTGGAAATCCATTTTGCATGATCAGAGCCTGCTTTGACTAACACCCTCTCCCCCTTTATGACTTCTCTTTCAATATGATCTCTTAGATCATCTTTCTGGAATCTTATTTGGGCATTTAGATAATTGACTCCATCCTTGTAGAAAGGTTTCAACCTTTGGAGCTTTTCAGTGAGGTGCTTCTGAGAATCTTGAATTGCAGAAGTTACAGCAGTTAGGCTCTCTTGCAATTCTTTGTCAAATTCCTCTTTGGCAGTGGTCAGGGCTGCATTCTGGGCAGTTGCTATATTCTTTAGTTCAGTGACAATTGCATTGTGGGAAGCTGTCAAATTATCATCCATTCTTATTTGATTCTCCAGAACATAGCCTTGCTTTACTATAAGTTCATCCACTTGTGCTTTGATCTTCTCTTGATGAGTTGCAAGATAGACTACTGTATTCCCTCCTTTGTGGAAGCAGTCAGTCATCTCCTTCTTATTCAGATTCATCTCAAATCTGATGGACTTAATATCATGTGCCAGATCAAACTGTAGAGATTTTTGTCCCCCATCTACATACTTTTCCAGTGCTTGTCTTTGCTCATCAAGCTTTATCTGTAAGGCCACCATCAATGAACTGTAATCTATTGATGGGGCTGGCTGTGATGTAGGCTGTGGGGCAATGGTTTGTAAAGCCTTTTTATAAGTTTGGCTTCTTCTCTTAAAGACTTGGAATTTCCTTTTCTTTGCTCTTGCAGCCTCCTCATCTTCAGAAGCTGATGTGCTGGCTATTTCTACCCTCTCCCTTGGTAGCTCCTCAACATCCTTTGGCTTCTCAGGCTTTTTCCTTGTAGTTTCTTCTAGAATCTCCACTTGCTCCCCCTCAACTTGAGCATTCTCCCCATCAGCAGCAGCACTTTCCTTCTCAAAGTCTATTTGGAGAAGATCAGGGAAAAGTTCTTCCAAAGTAAACTCTTGTTGATGAGGGGGTGGAGAATTCCTGATCTCATCAACTACTTGATCAGACACTACTTGATCTGCAACAGATGTGTCCTCCATGACAACATCTTGAGGTTGACTAGGAACCTGAGGTTGCTGATTTGCAGTAGATAATGTGTCAGTTATAACTGCATTCTCAATAGAGTAATCTAATTGGTTTATTTCAGTTATAACCTCAAGTATGGTTTGTGTAGCTCTTTCACTTTCTAGAGGAGTTGGCTCTTCAACCAGTAGAGACTCCCCCTGGATAGAATCCTGGTGAAGAGGGCTAGCTTGAGGTAGCTCCCCCTGCCTGTCTGCAGCTTCTTGTCTATCTGGAGACTTTCCAACAGTTCCAGTTTCTTGTTCATCATCTGGTGTAAAGACAACATGCTCTTCAGAGCTACTAGATGATTCTTGAGCCACTGGGCTATCTTCTTCTTCTTCTTTTGGGGTGTTACCTTCTCAGGTGTTGGAAATTCCTTGGTCAAGACCCTATCCCACCTTGAGAAGATCCTCATGTCCATCTTCCTCATGTGGTTGATTTTTGATCCTGCAGCGTGACTCATTTCTTCTGGTATACTACCAGCAAAGTAAAGACTTAGTATCCTACCCAAATTGGGCTTCTTTAGGCTCTCCTTAATCTTCTCAAACACTACTCCAGACCAATCAGTATTTAGCTGGAAGATTAACCTTGTCATTAGATTGAACATATATGCTGAAATCCTGTCATGTCCTACAGACTTGCACAGGATCACCTTGCCAACAATTTCAGAGAGAAATTTTCCTTGGTTGTTCATTCCCTTTCTATTGAATACTGATCCAAATTTCATCTTGGAATCCAGTCCACACCATGTTAAAGCTTCTCTGGTCTTAGAAGCAGAAACTTCATCTTCTTCTTTAGTCCTTGGTAGGTTTAGTACCTTTCTCAAACTCTTAGGTGAGACCTTCACATTTTCTCCATGAACCCTTGACTTTATCTTGAATCCAGATTCGTCTAGGGTTGCTCCATTCAGAAATTCTAGAACTTCTTTTTTCCATATTTTGGTTGGCTCTAAAACAAGAAAATCTAACCCTGAGTTTGCAACTAGGGTTACCACATCCTTGATCTCTGGTTCTGCGTCATCAAACGCGTGCCGCACCAGTTCATATCCTTCATTCACGTTCTCTTCGAGCTTGGGCGCCATTAGGGTTTGAAGAATTTGAATTGAGAGAAGAGAGGTGTCGACATACAAGTTTGGTCGCGAAACTTTGGTGAGCGTGTCGACAGACAATGTTGAAACCCTATTTATACCTTTCTAGAGTTGAAGATGAAAGGGCGCGTCTACAAACTTAAATTGTGTCGACACTGTTGAAAAGTGTCTACACAGTCTTATACTGTCACGACAACTATGTGTCGACACAAGTATAGTCGACAGAATATATGTGTCGACACTTGTTTATGTGTCGACACCACTTAGCTCGACACTTAGTCGAGACTTTACTTCACTAATTCTGTATAAAGTCTAAGTGTCGACACCACCTTGGATGTGTCGACACCTACCCTGAATGTGTCGACACTAATTTTCTGAAGTGTCGACACCAACTTCCTAGATGTGTCGACACCTTTTCTCTGAAGTGTCGACACCAATTTTCTGTCTCGATACAGACAACTCTGTGTGTCGACACTATTTTACTTAGCCATTTCTGTAAACTTATTCTAAGTTTATCATACCTAATTCATTTTTAAACCTATTGAATTTGGTTTCTTCTAAAGGCTTAGTATACATGTCAGCTAGTTGATTATCTGTTTTAACATACTCTAGTGAAATATCTTCTTTTTCAACATGTTCCCTTAGAAAATGATATTTTATTTCAATGTGTTTAGTTCTACTATGGGAAACAGGATTGTTTGCAATAGATATAACACTAATAGAATCACAAAACAGTGGTGTTCTACTTACTTGAATACCATAATCCTCAAGCTGATGTTGTATCCATAGAAGTTGAGCACAGTGGCTTCCTGCAGCCACATATTCTGATTCTGCTGTGGAGATAGCCACACTTGTTTGTTTCTTGCTACTCCAAGATATCAGTCTTCCACCTAGGAATTGACAGGTACCAGTTGTACTTTTCCTATCTTCTTTGCAGCCTGCAAAATCTGCATCTGAATAACCTGTCAGTTCAAAGTCTCCATTCCTAGGGTACCAAAGGCCTAGATAAGGAGTGCCTTTAGATATCTCAGAATCCTTTTGACTGCTGTCAAATGAGACTCTTTAGGGCATGCTTGGTACCTATCACAGACACATGTAGCATACATGATATCTGGTCTACTTGCAGTCAAATATAGAAGGGAGCCAACTATCCCTCTATACAAAGTCTCATCTACAGGTTTCCCTACATCATCTTTGCTAAGAGACATACTTGACCCCATAGGAGTTTTCATGGTACTGGAAGATTCCATACCATACTTCCTTATCAGTTCTAGGGTGAACTTAGACTGGCATATGGATAAACCATTCTCAGTCTGTCTAACTTGGAGACCCAAGAAGAACTTAAGTTCCCCCATACTGCTCATCTCAAATTGTCCTTGCATAAGTTTTGCAAACTTTTTGCAAAGACTACTTTCAGTAGACCCAAATATGATGTCATCTACATATATTTGGAGTAGTATTATCTTGCCTCTGGATTCCCTAAGGAATAGAGTCTTGTCTATTTTCCCCCTTGTGAATTTATTCCCAATGAGGAAACTAGACAGGGTTTCATACCAAGCCCTAGGGGCTTGTTTTAACCCATACAAAGCCTTCCTAAGTCTATAGACATAATTAGGTTGAGTTGAATCAACAAAACCTCATGGTTGTTCCACATAGACCTCTTCTTTCAGATTACCATTCAGAAAGGCTGACTTAACATCCATTTGGTAGTCTTTAAGTCCTTGATAGGTTGCATAGGCCAGGAACAACCTTATGGCTTCTAGTCTGGCTACTGGAGCAAAGGTTTGATCAAAGTCAATACCTTCTTCCTGCCTATATCCCTTAGTAACCAATCTTGCTTTGTTCTTGATAATTACTCCATGTTCATCCATATTGTTCCTAAAGATCCACTTGGTCCCAATTATGTTGTGGTCTTTTGGTTTAGGAACAAGCTCACAGACTTTGCACATCTTGAACTGATTCAGCTCCTCTTGTATTGCCTCAATCCAATGAGGGTCTAGGATGGCTTCTTCAAACTTCTTTGGCTCTACTTGAGATAGAAAACTGGAGTAGAGTACTGCACTCAGATTTCTGCTCCTTGTTTGTACCCCTTGTCTTATATCACCAATGATTTGATCTACTGGATGATCTCTTAGATGCCTATTAGCTGGAGGCATCCTGGCTTCAGGTTGAACTCCTTCAGCTACTTCATCTTACTGCACTCCTTGGTCTTCTTCTACATCAGGTGCATGTAGTACTCCCCCTAGACAGCAGCTACTATCATCTACATGTTGACTTGCAGTAGATCCTTCTTCAATAGTGAGCTTGTCCATCTTCTTAGTCACATCTATGGAGCTGTAAATACTTCTAGACAACCCATGGTTAATAAGTCTAGCTTCATCAAATACTACATGTACTGACTCTTCTACAACTTGAGTAGACAAGTTGTAGACTCTATAAGCCTTACTATTGTTGTTGTACCCAACAAAGATCCCCTCTTGGGAGTTGGCAGCAAACTTGGTCAAGTAAGACTTTCCATTGTTAAGTATAAAGCACTTACAACTAAAGATCCTGAAATAGGATAGATTTGGTTTTCTGCCTTTCACAATCTCATAGGGGGTCTTATTGTGGCTTTTAGTAATGGTAGCTCTATTAATTACATGGCATGAAGTATTAACTGCCTCAGCCCAGAAATATTCTGGGAGAGATGTGTCACTTAATAGGGCTCTACCAGCCTCAATCAAGGTTCTATTTTTCCTCTCAGCAATGTCATTTTGCTGAGGTGTTCTTGGTGAAGAAAATTCCTGAAATATCACAAATTCTTCACATAGTTTTGTCATACTATCAGACTAAAATTCAGTACCATGGTCACTTCTTATTTTGACCACTGTATTGTCTAACTCATTCTGAATTTGTTTGACAAAGCTATAAAAGATACTAGGTGTTTCAGATTTCTGTCTAAGGAAGAACACCCAGGAAAACCTTGAGTAGTCATCTACAACCACAAATGTGTAGACCTTCCTACCTAGGCTGTGAACTGGCATAGGACCAAAGAGATCCATATGCAAGAGGTATAAGCACCTCACCGCATCTTTGTTTTCAATGTTACTAAAGGTGGATCTAGTCTGCTTGCCCTTTTGACAAGCTGAGCATATTCCATCTTTAATACACTTAACTTGAGGACCATTCCTCACTAAATCTTTACTATAGAGTAGGTCAATTGTCTTGTAGTTAAGATGGGCTAGCCTCTTGTGCCATTTGACACAATGAGAGACTTTCTCATCAACTACAAGACACACTGGAGAACCATTGTTCTCACACATAATGTCTAGGCAATAGACATTTCTCTTCCTGTAACCTGTCAAAATGATCTCTTGATCATTTGACCTCCTGATATGACAACCATCTTTGACAAATGAGATGTCATATCCTAAATCACTCAGTTGACTTATACTGATAAGGTTATTTTTCAAACCTTTAACATAAGCCACTTGAGTAATTGTTATATGGGTGCTAGAAATGTTACCAAAACCCTTGATAATTCCTTTTTCAGAACCACCAAAGGTGACTTTAGGACCATCCTTGATAGGTGTGTAGTCCTTTAGCAATCCCCTAGTTCCAGTCATGTGTCTGGAACATCCACTGTCCAAGTACCATATTGGGGCATGGCTACTTGGACTTACCTGCAAAACAGATTAGTTGACCTTAGAACCCAAAGAATTCTTGGGTCCTTGGTGCTGGTTAGTTTGCCTCTTAATAAAGCTACCTGCAGATCTTCCAACAGGCAGTTTGCTACTCACTTTGGCATTAGTATTATGCTAACAGTCTATGGCAAAGTGGCCTACCTTGCCACAGCACCAGCACTCAAATCTATTGTACCTTTGCTTAGGTACATCCCTAGCTATTTTATCTACAGCTGGCTTGTTGAGAGCTGGGGCTTTGCCCTTAGACTTGGACTTTACAGTCCTAGCAGGGTTAGTAAACCCCAATCCAGTTTTACCCTTGTGAGGTATAAACTCATCAATCAAAAGTAGAACAGACTTAGGTTTAGAAAACCTTGCAACTATGTCTCTCTCCTTCCGAAGACTAATCTCCAGATTTCTGATTTGATCATTCTTGAATGTTATAGTTCCCATCTGAATAACAGTTATATTCTTCAGTCTGGCTATTTCATTTAACTTTTGATAAATCAGCTTCTCAAAATCAGTTGCAGCAACTTTAAGATTAGCAATCTCCTTTGCCTGACTTTTGGCCAAGGATTTGCTTTTCTTAAAAGCATGCAACAGTACTCTATATTCATCAATCAATTGATGAATATCCCCTTCAGATTCAGATCCACTGGCATCATTTGATGCTGATGTAACTGAATCTGAACTAGCACTAGAAATTGAACTTAAAGAACAATTTTGTACCTTACTAGGTCCAGGCTGCTCCTGGATTTTGTCACCTTCTGTTAAGGCCATCAGTCATTTGCACTGAATGTCCTCTTGCTCATATATAGAGTTCATTATCTGGATGAACTCCTCTTCCTCTTCTTCAGCAAACAGTCATATGTATGCTTCAGCTTCTGACTCAGTTTCTGAAGAAGATATGTCTGACAAGCTTTTGTCCTTCTTGGCAACAAAGGACCTTTCCTTTTTGCCCTTGGTTTGAATCTTCTTCTTATCATTAGACTCTTTCCTTTTCTCGGGACAGTCAGCAATAACATGTCCTTGTCTGTTACAGCAATAGCAAACAATTTTTGATAAAGTTGCTTTGCTTGACTTGGTCTTCCTCCTGTCTTTCTTTGATGACTTCTTGTTCTGATAATAGTCATCTTTTCCCTGTGAAGTGGATGGCTTTGACCTCCACTGTTTCTTCTTTAGAAACTTCTGAAAGTGTCTTGTGAAGGCTGCAAAGTCCTCATCACTCTCACTGCTTTTAGAATTTCTGCTTTCTGATTCATCTGACTCAGTCTCAGCCACTTTTGGAGGTGGAGGTGGAGACTTACTTTTGTATTTTCTGGTGGCTTCTGTCTTGAATGCCACTGTCCTTTCTTTATGCTCACTTCTTGTAGTCTTCTCCTCTTCTTTCCTCACCATCAACTGCATCTCATAGGACAGCAGTTTTCCAAACAATATGGGAGGAGGGATATCTGCTAAGTTGGCCATTTCCCTTATGGCACAGATCTTGGTGTCTCAATCCTTTGTTAGATACCTCAAGAACTTATCATTCAGCTCATAGTTGCTGAATTCTCTTCCATAAGACATCAACTCATTGACAATCCTATAGAATTTCTTATAGCATTCTGTTATGCTATCAGATCTGACTTGCCTGAAACTTTCATATTCCTGGTTTAACAAAGACTTTCTGTACTATCTCACTTCTTCTGAACCCTCCATGTACACTATAAGAGTATCCCACATCTCCCTAGATGTCTTACAGTGTATCAAGTTCTGAAAGGTAGCATCATCTATGGCACTCACAATGATATTCTGAGCCCTCTTGTCCATGGTGGCCAGAATAATCTCATATTTTGTCATCTCAGAAAAGTCTTTAGGTGTTCTCTGATTTGCATCCAAGACTGAAACCTTCATAGACGCATATGGCCCTTCTTTAACTGTGATATATATTCTAGGGTCTGAGGCTTCCATAAACAGTCTCACCCTTTCTTTCCAAATGCCAAAAATCTCTTTTCTGCAAATGGGCAACTTCATGGATCCAAGTTCCTTATGATTCTCTGTTGAACCCATGTTTCTTGATTTTCTTGATTCTGCACTTTACTTATACTGAATCTGCCAACAGGATCTACTCAGACAGTTAAGTCCTTTTTGAGTAACCTCCCTCTTATATCACTTGAAAGAAATTGTACCTAATCACCTAGAGGGGGGGGGGGTGAATAGGTGACTAAATCTTTTTTGACTTTTTAGGCAGATTACAGATTATATCATAGAGTTATAATTACTTCTTCACAGAAATCAATCAGCAATCACAGAATCAAACATGCACACAGTGAACACACAGATTTATAGTGGTTCCCCAAGGTTTGGGTACATCCACTTTCCCCCTTTGCCTATCTAGTAGTGTACTATATTCGGCCAAACTCCTCCACTATCTCAGATCCTCAGATCTTACACTCAGAATCCCAAACAGGTTCCTACAGCTCAGGCCCAAGGCCCTACAACTTAGTCTTCACAAAGACCTACACTCAGCCTTCAACAAGACCTACACTCAGCCACAGCAGGCCTACACTCAGCCACAACAGGCCTACACTCAGAGATATGGATCTCCTACACTCAGGCACACTGACCCTACTACTCAGCCTTTATAATTGCAGGCTTACAACTCAGATCCCTATGGATCCTACAAGAAATTTAGAATTACAAAGTGTATACCTACAACTCAGAAAAAGAGAGATGAGTTGATAGATTCTTGATGAGTTATTGGAAGAACTCTGCTGAGATCAACCTCACTTGGCTTTCTTCAAAGCTTCTTGAATGTAGAACACAATAGGATTGATTCTCTGCAGCTGATCTTCAATCACTGCAACTTAAGATTCAGAACTAGGTCTGAACCCTTCTTCACAGCCTGGTTCCAACGGCTGACTTCTTGGAATGAGCTCTCTCTCTCCAACTTCTTAGATCTTCACTTGATTCTTCAATGAATAGCTAGATCTTCTTCTTTGATTGTTGATCTCTTGTTGTTAATCACTTAGACAACTTCTTTCTATTGCAGAATAAACCTATTTATAGGCCTTCTTCATGGTGACCGGCTGATCCGGTTCCTAACAGCTTTCTGACAACTCTGACAGTTGCAGTAGACCGGCTGGAATGGCAGCTGTCAAGTCATCCAGTCAGTTCTTGAAATATCTGTAACTGTCTGAAAGTGTCGAGACAGTCTGTCTT
This sequence comes from Platanthera guangdongensis, assembly GCA_039583875.1. Lineage (NCBI taxonomy): Eukaryota > Viridiplantae > Streptophyta > Magnoliopsida > Asparagales > Orchidaceae > Platanthera > Platanthera guangdongensis. The sequence continues at coordinate 90,563,972 of CM077147.1, forward strand.
TAAGTGTCGACACTTGTAGACTAAGTGTCGACACAAGTAGACTAAGTGTCGACACTAGCCTTCAAGGTGTCGACACAACTCCTTGTGTTGTAGAATTTACTTCTCGACACTACTTCTTCAATATGTGTCGACACTGATATTGTGTGTCGACACAAGTCCTTGTTCTTCAGTACTTTGTTGAATTCTTGTAAGTGTCGACACAACTCCTTTGTGTCGACACAGCTCCTTGTGTTAAGTGTCGACACATCTTCTTGGTGTCGACACATACCTTCAGTGTCTATACTTTTGCTGAGTGTCGACACATCTGCTTGGTGTCGACACATTCTTCTTCTGTTGAGACTTTCGCTGAGTGTCGACACATCTCCTTTGTGTCGACACTTGTACTTAGAATTTTTGTTGAACTTTGCTGAGTGTCGACACAGCCTCCTAGTGTCGACACTTTCTTTATGTATTGAGTCTTCTGCTGTGTGTCGACACAGTCTTCATTATGTCGACACTTTCTTCATGTGTTGAGTCTTCTGCTGTGTGTCGACACATTCTTCATTATGTCGACACTTATACTTAGACTCTGCTGAAATTTGCTGAGTGTCGACACAGCCTCCAAGTGTCGACACTTTCTGATGTAGACACAGTTCCTCTGGGTGTCGACACTGCTTCTAAGTGTCGATACTTCTTCACTGGACTTCTCTTCATTGAGTGTCGACACAGCTTTCATGTGTCGACACTTTCTGTATGGTGTCAACTCTGCATCCCTGGTGTCGACACAATTACTCCAAGTGTCGACACTGCTTGTCTGGGTGTCGACACAAGTATTCTTAAGTGTCGACACTTTCCTTCTGGGTGTCGACACATGGACTTAGAAACTTTTCAGCTTTCCCTGCAAATACTTAACCTGCACAACTAAACTCAAAACACATCAAATACATTTTGATGTATATCATTGAGTAGGGTGAGGCTTCTTCAAATCAGGTACATTTAAACCAATGTACCCAACAGGTAGAAAGAGCACTTCCGGGACTAGCAATTACTTGGAAGGAGGCTCATTTCATGGAGCAGCAAGAAGAAAAATTGTGTCGCAATCTCAATGGCCGAGTCAGAATACATTTCTGCCGGCAGTTGTTGTGCACAATTGTTATGGATAAAGAATCAACTTGAAGATTATAACTTGGAGGTCAAGGACATTCCTTTGTTTTGCGACTCCTCAAGTGCAATTGCAATAGCCAACAACCCAGTCCCACACAGCCGGACAAAGCACATAGAGCTGCGGTACCACTTCATCCGGGAGTATATGAAGCATGGAGACATCAATCTCCAATATGTTCCAACTGACATACAGATTGCAGATATATTCATGAAGCCGCTGGACGAGGCCAATTTCTCATTCTTCAAAACAGAACTTGACATGCTCAATAAGGAAAATGAAGAAAAAGGTCTCAAGCAAGTTCAAGATCAGATTATACTTCAAAATCCAAGAAAATTCAAAGTGCTGGACTTCGTTTCTCGAGTACATCACTTGTACTCGAGAACAAGGACTTATTTCTCGAGAATAAAAACTCTACTCGAGAGCTTGACAAGTTCTACTCGAGAATAAGAAGAATTCTACTCATGTGCTAATCTTCTTCTTCTCGAGAACAATAATCCACTCGAGAAATCAGATTGGAAATTTCTCTTCAAGTTCAAATTTTTCATATTGGCACCCGGGCACTTCACCGCATACTCCAGGTATTTTTAGCATTATTTATGTCATTTATCATCAAGATTAAAGGAAAATATAAATAGATTTAGGACCAAGAATTTTCTATTCCCGAGTTCAAATCCCTCTCTCTCGAGAAAAACTCTCCAACTTCTCGTCAAGTTCAAGTTCTCTTCACTTTTCTCAGTTGGAGGATCCCAATTCAAAGGAGCTTATCGAGGAGGATTTTGATGATACTTTTCTCAAGGAGCGCCTCCTTGCTATATATAAGGTAATAACTCTCCCCACTCCTTGGTTCGTCGATTTCACAAACAATCTTGTTGCAAGATTTCTCCAAATGATTTTTCTTATCAAGAAAATAAGAAATTCTTTTCCGATATGAAAAATTATTTTTGGGAGGATCCATTTCTTTTTCGAGTTTGTGCAGACCAAGTGGTGCAGAGATTTGTTTCTCCCGAGGAGGGCGCCCAAATATTAAAACATTGTCATAAAGGACCCATCGACGGGCACTACAAAGCAAATTGGACAGCACAAAAAGTACTTGAAGCGGGCTTTTATTGGTTGAGCATCTTCAAAGATGCTCACACTCATGTAAGTCATTGTGAACAGTGCCAACGCTTAAGTAATATTTCCCGCCTTGGTGAAATGCCATTAAATTCATTTTTAGAAACATAGGTTTTTGATTTATTGGGGATCGACTTTGTCCGACCGCTACCAACTTTATTTTGGAAATCGATATATTTTGGTAGCGGACGATTACGGGTCATGGTGGGCGGAAGCGCAAGACCTTCCCACCAATGATGCCTAAGTCGTGACCCAATTTTTCAAAAAGCTCTTTTTACGATTTGGAGCACCGCGAGCGATAGTGAGTGATAGGGGCACTCATTTTTATAACCCACAATTTGATAAAGTATCATCTAAATACGACATTACACATAGGTTAACCACCCCCTATCACCCTAAAACAAGTTGCCAAGTAGAAGTAGTAAATCATGAATAAAAACGAATATTAGAAAAAACTGTTTCTATTAATAAAAAAATTGGTCGGCTAAACTTGAAGATGAACTATGGGCTTATCGGAACACGTACAAAACCGCTATCAGTTGTACACCATATCGATTAGTCTATGGGAAAACATGCACTTATCGGTTGAGCTTGAGCACCACGCTTTTGTGCGCTTAAGTTTATAAATATTGATGAAAATTTGTCATCTGAGCTCCGCAAATTCCAAATTAATGAGTTTGATGAGTGACACTCCTTCACATATGAAAGTAATAAACTATATAAAGAGAGCACAAAATTTTATCATGATAAAAACTTAAGCACCTGAAGGAGATCAAATCGAGAGACCAAGAGCTACGTTATAACTCATGTTTACATCTTTTTTCGGGGAAACTTAAGTCCCAGTGGTCCGACCCCTTTATCGTAAAAGTGGTGTGGCCCTATGGGACAGTACTTATCTCACACACGAAAAAAGGAGAGTTTAAAGTGAACATGCACTGGTTGAGATTATTTTTCTCCCGCGAAAATATTAATGAGCACCAGAATGAAATTATCCTCTCTAACCCGTAAACTAGTGCACCATTTTGGTTGAGCTCAACGACCGTAAACAAAGCACTATTGGGAGGCCCCACATGGTTATCTTTTCTTTACCTTTTTTTTATAAATTTTATGTTTAGTTTTTTTACAGATTTGGAAGTTTATTGATGGATGACGGTCATCCAGGCTCGAACGTCAAGATTCATGTAAACTCTTCAAAGTCAGTAATTTCTGTTTTATTTATTTTATTTTCTATTTTCTTAGTAAATCAAAATAAAAACTAGTAATAAAAAAAATTCAGCAATTTTATTTTTACACGCCCCAGTCACGGGCCTAACCTAAGGGTCACGAGTATGACAAGTAGGCATGTGCTACCAGGAATACAGATCCCAGCGCTGGTTCCGAGAGGGAGGTTTTCATTCCGTCTTACAGTCAAGTCACGTGCATGACCTTCATTTGTCATGGGCGTGATGTTGGTAGAATTTCTTCGACCCAAAAAAAGGAAAAAATCAACTATGTGAAGTCACGCCCGTGACATAGTTAAGACACGCTTGTGATTTCCAAGTGAAAAAATTTAAACAATAAAAAAAGCCAAAAATATAATCTTTTATGTCTATACGCCCCAGGGTCATGGGAGTGACCCTATGTCGTCTCATGCGTATCCGAGGCACTGACCCGATCATTCCCTCAGATTTACTTTTTTTAATTATTTTACATTATACGCCCTTGAGTCATGGACGTGGCTCTGGGGCATGACCTGCCAAACTTCATTTTTAGCCGATTCCCGAGGGTTCGTGCAGTTTCACACCTGTGCAGGTTACATGCCCCTAGTCAGGGCATGAAGGCGGGGGTGTGACGCCCCCAATTTTTTGATAATATTATTTGATTTGTTATCGTCATATTTATGACGTCAGGGCGTTACCTTTTTACATCATGTTGATGGCGCTACACCGTTAGTGCGTTTTCACGTCTGTTGGGTCTATTTGACCAGGATTTGGAGTTTTGATGATATTGAATGATTTCTTATTGAAAGAATTAAATTTGTGGAATTTATGCCATAGTAAGCATTTGATGTTAGTGTCTCAAGAGTGGTGTGTCAGATTCTACGGTTGTCTTCGCTGCTAAATCGTGGAGTCAACGATTTATCCCGGAATAGTAATCAAATCTGAATTTCTGAAATTTGTCATGCTTAGTACTTGAGAAGGACAGCTCTGTTTCTTGAGAAGTTCTGCCAGTTCTCGAGAAGTCCAGTTTTGTTCTCGAAAAATCAAAAGCTCTTTCTCGAGAAATCCATAACTCCTTCTCGAGAAATCCTTATTTGTTCTCGAGAAAGCCTTATGTAATGTACTCGGGATTTTGCCCTTCATTTCTCGAGATGCCGGGTGTTGTTCCCGAGTAGTGCTATTCGTTCTCGAGAAGCTTTGCTTCTTTCTTGAGAAATCCTACCTTAGTTCTTGAGAGATCTGTGAGCTCCCGAGAAATGCTTCTATTATTCTAGAGATATTCGTCCTGAAGTTCTCGAGAAATCTACTCAGCTCTCGGGTGGTCTATATTGGTTCCTGGGAAATGATTCTACTTGTTCTCGAGAATACCTTCTTAGTTCCCGAGAACCCTTCTCCCTCTTCCCGAGAAGTTTTCTTCTATTCTCGAGAATACCTTCTTAGTTCCCGAGAACCCTCCTTCTGTTCTCAAGAAACCTTCATCCTACTCTTGAGCGAGTTTGACAACTCCTTCGTCCCCCGCCTCTTGATCAAGGCTGAAGCGATGGCCGACTTTTTGGCCCATTATGTCATCGAGGTGGTGGAGGAAGAGCTCACTCGTCCGACTTCATGGAAGGTGAAGGTGGATGGCGCTTCAGGAATGCATTCCCTAGGGGTGGGGGTGATCTTGGAGAGCCCCCAGGGAACTAGAATCGAGCAAACAGTGGTGGTGCACTTCCCCATCACCAACAACTTGGCCGAGTATGAGGCCGTGATAGCAGGGCTGCGCCTGGCCAGGGAACTAGGAGTGTTGGACGTGGAGGTCCTCACTAACTCAATGGTGGTAGCTTCCCAGATCAACGGGGAGTTTGAGGCAAGAGAGCCTACCCTACGACTATATTTAGCCAAAGTAAAGGGGGTCGTCGGCACGTTCCAAACTTTTTCCATCTGACACGTACCTCGGGAGGAGAATGAGCATGTCGATAAGATAGCGAAGCATGGTCCCCGGGTGGGGGTACCATCACCGATCTATTCCGCCCTTCCATCGAAGGAGAGATGATGGAGATAGAACGACACCCATCGTGGATGGACCCGATCACGATTTTCCTTTCCTCAGGAGAGTATTCGGAGGGGATGGATAAGAAGAGCCTCAGACACAAATCGGCATACTATCTCCTCCGGGACGGGCAGCTATATAGGAAGGCTCTCTCGGGAATGCTGGCTCGTTGTGTTGCCGAGGGCGAAGTACAAAGAATCTTGGAAGAAGTCCACTCCGGGGAGTGTGGGAGTCACTCCGGGAGTCAGACCCTGGAAGGAAGGATCGTCAGGCAAGGGTATTTCTGGCCCACCCTGGGCCGTGATGCTGCGGAATTCGCAAGGAGATGTCACAAGTGCCAACGGTTTGCCCCCCTCCAGCTACAGCTGGCCCAGCGCCTCAAGAGAAACACAGCCCCCTGGCCCTTTGCAATTTAGTGAATGTAGCTGGCAGGGCTGGATGTCACTCGATGGTGTCTACCCAGACCCCGAGCAGATCCCGCTGTCAGGCTCTCACCTAGCTGGCAGGGCTGAATGTCACTCGATGGTGTCAACCCGGACCCCAAGCAGATCCCGCTGCCAGGCTCTCACCTAGCTGGCAGGGCTGGATGTCACCCGATGGTGTCTACCCGGACCCCGAGCAGATCCCGTTTTCAGGCTCTCACCTAGCTGGTAGGGCTGGATGTCACTCGATAGTGTCTACCCGGACCCCGAGCAGATCCCGCTGTCAGGCTCTCACCTAGGTGGCAGGGCTGGTTGTCACTCGATGGTGTCTACCCGAACCCCGAGCATATCCCGTTGTCAGGCTCTCACCTAGCTGGCAGGGCTGGATGTCACTCGATGGTGTCAACCTGAACCCCGAGCAGATCCCACTGCTAGGCTCTCACCTAGCTCGCAGGGCTGGATGTCACTCAGGGAGGTCCTGTACTCTCCAGATGTTATCCAAGAAGTTCGACATTTCTCCTAAAAACTGGGGACAAAACTCTTCACAGGCGGGTCGAGACTAGACAGCTTAGCTCGGCCTTGGCAGAAGGGTGGTGAGCCGGGCCCTGGGATCTTGCTGAAGGGAGGCGGGTTCTGGCAGGACACTCCACCCCTTCTCAGTTTTACTTGGGAAATTTTTTGACTTATAGTCTTATATTGATAAAATGGTAGGCAGCTCGCGAGCGAGCTGGGGGGTGGTGCGCCCGGTATGGCGGGTAGCCCAGCCCCGGATCGTCTGAAGATTGGCGAGCTCTCAAGGTCTACTCTCAGGAGCGAGTCCTAACAACCATCCTAATCACAAAATCTATCTGCACGAGGTCGCTAGGAAAAGGGCTTGCGAGCAAGCCGGACACAACAAGGAAACCCCGGAAAAAGATGGAAGAAATAGACAAGATCATATCAAAAATGTATTCAATTAAATAATGATAGTTACAGCGGAGTTCGCCTCAGCGAGATTACAAAACAAAAAGAAAATACAAGATCAGCATTTTCCCCCCTCGCTGGACTGGCGATCCTCCCCCTCTTCACCGGGCAAGTCCTGGAAGCCCTTCCCGAAGAGCGCGTTGTAACAACCCAAATTTCAAACTGGAAAAATTTTGGGTGACACGGCCTGGGACATGAGCGTATCCCAGGGCGTGTCCTGCTCGGGTGCGGAGACGTCGCGAGTTCGACGAAAATGCGTTCGACGAAGTGTTCAAGTGGAACACGCCCCTTGTCACGGGCGTGTCCGGGGGCGTGTTAGGAGCGTGTCCGACCCAAAAGACTACTCGAGTGATTATCTCAAGTAGGTCTCGAGTGGGTCTCGAGTAGTGGTGACACAGGCGTGTCATCCTTCGGACACGGGCGTGTCATCCTTCGGACACAGGCGTGTCCGGTTCTATGTTGATGACTCGAGTCGATCTCGAGGAAATATCTCGAGTGGATGGAACTGTCTCGAGTACCTATGGAGCACGGGCGTGTCAGTCAAGTGACACGGGCATGTCATAACGAACTACTAGAGTAGTCCTCTCGAGTAGGTCACAAATATGACTCGAGTGAGGTACACACCCTATGTCATGGGCGTGACCTGGCCGTCACGTGCGTGACCTAGCCGTCATGGGCATGTACCCTGGTCGTGACCTGTTTCGGGATAAGGCGGTCTGTGCACCGCTTAGAGTACACGGCCTGTGACACGGGCGTGTCACAGGGCCTGTGACACGGGCGTGTCACAGGGCCTGTCAGACCCGAAAAGTGATTTTACAGCATTTTCGTGGCCGTCCATTGTCTTCAGCTGGGATCTAAGGGCTGCGAGGTCTTCCTTCTTCCTTAAGGCCGAGACTTGAGAAGGAAAGTCTCATTTTTATTTTGGCCTTCATCTTTCTACAATTCTAGAGAGATAAAAAGTGGAAGAAGGAGGAGGAGGAAGAGGGGCTGATCTCTGGAGGAGCTTGAGAGTGTCAAGCTGAGATCCGAAACCATCTTTGTGGCGGAAAAGGTGTTGCGGTTCTTCCTAGCCAGCTAGGACCTCATGGCACTGAAGCGGTCTTCAAAGATAACGACCTTTCTTCTTAGCCTTGTGAAGGCATCCGTTTTGGTAGCTGCATATTATTCCCCCACCAAAGGGTGGCTGATTGTGGGAGTCTTTGGGTTGATTCATGGAATCCCCAATTCGTTGGCATATAGATCCGGAAATTGAGTATGGAATAGGCATGTTGTGTGAAGCCCATCTGGACAGGTTGGTCTGGATTGGTGATGTTGCATACGAACCAGAGTAGACTCCGTGATAAACGCGTAGTTTAGGAGTCGACGGGTTGGACCTGTGAAGGGAAGTAGCAGGAAGTACTGGAGTGGTAGTCCAGGAAAATACCCGTATAATGCTTGTGCTTTTGGGTTCTACCTGTGAAAGGGAGTAACATGAAGTACTAGGGTGGTAAGCCAGGAAAAGCCCTTGACATTTGTGATATGTGTGGAGTAATACCTGTGAAGGGAAGTAGAAGGAAGTACTGGTGTGCCCAGGAAAGATCCGCTAATGTTGTGATGAAACGGGTGTAAAAGAAAGTACTTGTGTGCCCAGGAAAGCACTCAGGCTTGAATGCCAGAACAGGAATGGTGAGACCGACCCCCACATTTTGTAGCCGCGAGTACGTCGTACTCGGTGATGGCACTGCGATTTGAGCAACGGGGGGTGGAGGATCCGACATGCGTTATGTCCGTCCGACGTGAGACCGGAAAGTGCGGTCTGTTGAAGCACATAGCAAGAGTCGTAGGCCTGCGCACCATGACACAATGGGGGGCTACGGGCCAATTCCGGTGCATTATGACTAGAACTCCAACTGCATGCCATGGAGTGAAATGCTCAATGTTTTACCATTGGGTTGTGACCCTGATACGGTGGTGGGCGACTGGTTCGCCTGTACACCAAGAATGTGCCCGGAGTGCATGGATCGTCAGGCCGAGTGGCTGACGGTTGTGATGGAATGTGTGCGTGAAAGCACATTAGATGAGATATATATATGCTTGTGAAATGCTATGCCTGCAGGGAAGAATAACACTGCCTCGGGAAAGGGTGTGGTCGCTATAATTTGGTCAGCTAAATGCTGACCATTGCCTCTGTTTTCCACTGTTGGGTGGGCTGTCCCTGTACAAGTGTTGGAGAGCTGAGCGGGACGCATAAGTGCTGAAGTCCCTGCTGCTGCTGCTAGCCCTTGAAGGCTAAATAAATGAAATGCAACTGTTTTGTTTTCTTTTGATGTGTCCGGCCGGCGCGCCAATGTTTGAGGCCACTGTTATGAAAGCCCTGTAAGGCCATAAGGCCAACCGTTTGTGTTTGTAAGACATTCCTATGATATATAAAAATGTGGAGCTTTTATATGTTGGACATTCAGGTGTGGATTTCACGTTTAGTGTTTAGGCTTCCGCTAGAATGTCATGTGTTAGGGTGTGTTGCGCTACTCTGGTATCACGTCGTAACTTCACCGTCTGTTTTGTGGTATATGTTGTGGGGCCTCGGTCGGACCTTCTAGTATATGCGATGTGAATAGATGGGGTTGTTACATTTTTGGTATCAGTTGCCTCGGTCTTTCCCTCACGAAGTCGTGGTTGACTTCTTTTTTGGGGTGGCGAGCACGTGTCTGTGCGAACCAAGTTAACACGATTGAACTCCTAAATGTCCATGGTAGGAATGCAAATACATGTGTTTGAGGAACCTGCACGTTCCTATCTGCTGATATTACTTGTGTACGGTCGCTGATGTGTGTGTCTTATCCAACTTTAGGTGATGCAGAGTGGTGCATAGCAATCAGAGCCCCAGCGGTCTGATGAAAGTACGGCACCAGCTGAGCTGCCGACACCTCCGCCATCTGCAGAAACTGTGCGACAAATTGCTGAGGCTTTGTTTGCCATGGTTCAAGGACAGCCAGTTGGGCAGGTGCAAGGGCAGGCACAGCCGACCGTGAGGACAGAACAGGTCGCGGCAAGGCCAGAAACTGTACCAACTATGAATCCTCGAGCACCTGAGAAACAGTTAAAATAGTTCATGAGTTTTCACCCGCCTACGTTCTCAGGAGTGGGATCTCCTGCACAGGCTGAATACTGGTTATCGCGTGTCAAGCAGATTATGACGGTGATTGGAACGGAGGAGCATCAGAAAGTCACCTTAGCCACCTTCTTGCTGGAAGGTGAGGCGTGGTTGTGGTGGGACGAGATGGAGATACATCATGTAGCGGGAAGACCGTTAACACAAGTGTCGATGGAGGAATTATCTCGGCTCTTCCTGGCAAAGCACCTCCCGGCGGCACAATGTATAGCCATGGAGAATGAATTCCAAAGGCTGAAGCAAGGATATGGCAGTATGGAAGCTTACCTGCATGAGTTTACACGCTTGGGACGGTATGTGGGTTCGATTTTTGCTGATGAGCAAAGGAAGACGAATCGGTTCTATGAAGGGTTGCGGGACGAGTTGAGGTTCCTGCTTTTTAGTTCCGTGAACCAAGGCTTCCAGGCGTTAGTTGACACTTCTTGCGCGCTGGAAAAAGACATGAAGAGGGTGCATGGGAAGCGGGCCTTGGCTGTGACACGGTCGGAGTTTAAGGTGCCCCGACCGACGAAGTCATTTTATAAGAAGAAATGGGGCAAAAGGCCCAAGACGACGAGACAAGCTCCTTCTTCAGTTGCCTCAGGAACAACATTGGGGGCCACCTCAAGGCCGGATACTCGTACATGCTTCAATTGTGGACGGGTGGGGCATATAGCCCATGAGTGTCGGGCACCGCCAAAGAGTGAAACGAAGGCGGGAGCATCATATGCTGAGAAAGGCAAGGTTGTGGTGGAATCCTCTGCATCTCAAGCGCAGCCCAGGGTCTACAATCTTGTCCTGTAGGAGGCCATTAAGTAGAGTGACGTCGTCACAAGTACGAGTTAAGTTTTTGAGTATTGTATTGCTTGTATGCTTTGTTTATTACATAGTTGTATGAAGTTTGTGTGTGTGACATGATGGTAACAGGATTTGTGATGATTCGGAACACTCTAGCGCGAGCCCTGTTCAATATGGGTGCTTCTCATTCTTTTATGTCTAAAGAGTTTATAGCACGGCTTGGGATACCTAGTCGTGTAAAGACAGATAGCGTCAGAGTGATGTTGTTGAATGGTTGTATAATGCTTGCGGACCAAGCTTGTGATGTGGCAGTGCAATTAGGAAGTCAGGATTTCTGTTTGACTGCATCTGTATTACCGATATCGAAATTTGACGTGATCTTTGGTTTGGATTGGCTCGCGGAGCAACATGTCTTGATTGATTGTAATGGCAAAGAGATCACTTTGGGCCAGAATACCGAGCAGGAGACTAAGTTCGCGGGTATGCGAGGAGTGGGAGGGACGTTGATGTCTGCACTCCAAGTTGTCAAAGCTGTTCGGAAGGGCGCGGAGTGTTACTTTGCGCTGATTCAGGCTGTTGAGCCTCAGGCCAGTGTGTGTGATGTTCCGATCGTATCGGAGTTTGCAGATGTATTTCCCAAAGATCTCCCTGTGCTACCACCCCAACGAGAGATTGACTTCATGATTGAGCTAGTGCCAGGTGCGAAACCTGTGGCCCGCTCGCCATATCGCGTTGCGCCTAAGGAAATGGCGGAGTTGAAGGTCCAACTGCAAGAATTGCTGGAGCAAGGGTATATACGCCCAAGTATGTCTCCTTGGAGCACCCCTGTACTTTTTGTGAAAAAGAAAGACGGTGGTTTGCGGTTATGTATTGACTACCGCGAACTGAATAAGCTGACCCTAAATATCTGATTCCGCGAATTGAGGAGTTGTTCGATCAGCTAGTGGGATCGACCGTCTACTCCAAGTTGGACTTGAAATCTGGTTATTAGCAGTTGAGGATCCGGGAAGAAGACATTCCCAAAACCGCATTTGGAACACGTTACGGACACAATGAGTTCACGGTAATGTCGTTTGGACTATGCAATGCGGCATCAGTGTTTATGGACTTGATTCACCGAACATTTAGAGAGTACCTAGACCGGTTCCTGATATTATTCATTGATGATATTCTGGTCTACTCTTGATCTAAATCCGAGCTTGAAAACCACTTGCGTTTGGTGTTGAATACCTTGAGGCAGAATCAGCTCTACGCCAAGTTCTTGAAGTGCGAGTTTTGACTATCGTCGGTGGCTTTTTTGGGTCATGTGGTAAGTGGAGCGGGCATAGCAGTGGATCCAGCGAAGATAAGGGCCATACAGGAGTTGCCAGTGTTGTCTTTGGTGGCCAAGGTCAGGAGCTTCCTTGGACTAGCGGGCTACTATCGAAGATTTGTTGAAAATTTCTCGCGGATTGCTTTGCCGCTAACCACGCTGACGAGAAAAGATCATAAGTTCGTTTGGACTCCAGAGTGCGCGCGAGCTTTTGAAGAATTGAAAGTTCTGTTAACCACGGCGCCTGTGTTGTCATCGTCATATGGTACCGATGGATTTGTAATCTATAGTGATGCCTCAGGGAGCGGCTTAGGTTGCGTTCTTCTGCAAAATAGAAAGGTGATTGCTTATGGCTCATGCCAGCTGAAGGTGCACTAGCGAAACTATCTCGTCCATGACTTAGAATTGGGGCCAGTGATCTTTGCACTAAAGCTGTGGCGACACTATATTTATGGTGTGAAGGTAGAGATCTATACAGATCACAAGAGCCTAAAGTACCTGTTGGAGCAGAAGGACCTGAATATGCGACAACGAAGGTGGTTGGAGTTCCTTAGGGACTACACCTTTGAGATTCACTATACGCCCAGGAAGGGAAATGTGGTCGCGGATGCCTTGAGTCGGAGAGCTCCGGCAAGGGCATGTTGGTTGCAGAGGCATGATGAACATCTCATCCAGGAGTTAGAAGCGTTAGAGATTTCTTGTGTTGACAAGAATTCCATCGTCGATGCATGCTTGAACTGGACGGACGTGCAGTGTGACCTCGCGGACCGGATTCGACGCGCAACGGAGCTGGATGAAGATCTCCTACGCTATGCTAAAGATGGGTCAGAGGGCAAGTTATCCTGGGATGATTGTCTTTTGTGGAAAGAGGGCCGTTTGTGAATCCCGAATTTGGGTAAATTGAGCGAAGAGCTGATGTATGAAGCGCATTTTACGAAGTACTCAGTTCACCCTGGGAGCACGAAGATGTTCAGAGATATGAAAAAGCTGTTCTGGTGGCCAGGGCTCAAGAAAGATGTTGTGCATTATGTGGCAAAATGCCAAACCTGTGACATGGTAAAGGCGGAATGCTAAAAGCCTGGCGGTTACTTGAAATCATTGTCGATTCCAGAATGGAAGTTCGACGATATTTCCATGGATTTCATGCACGGGTTGGCGAGATCTCAGCACGGAAATGACTCCATTTGGGTGATTGTCGATCGGCTAACGAAAGTGGCACACTTTTTGCCGAACAGATGGGATGATTCGGTGGAAACTTTGGCAAAGTTGTACGTTGACCAGATTATGCGGCTACACAGTGTTCCTCGAAGCATCGTAAGTGATAGAGATGGGCGGTTCACAACAAATGACTGGAGGCTAGTTCATCAACTTTTGGGCACGAAATTACAATTCAGTACGACTTTTCATCCCCAAACAGATGGCCAAACTGAAAGGACCAATAGAACAATGGAAGACATGCTCCGGATGTGCGCCCTCGACTTTGGGAGGAGATGGGAAGATCATCTCTACATGGTGGAGTTTGCTTACAATAATAGCTACCAAGCGAGTATTGGTATGGCACCGTATGAAGCTCTGTATGGACGGAAGTGTCATACTCCTTTGGCTTCGGTAGAAGCGGGAGAAGCTAGAGTGTATAACCATAATGAAGTCGATAAAGCAAACTCGACCATACGAACTATTCGAGAGAGGCTACTAATAGCCCAGGATCGACAAGCGAAACACTACAACGTCAAGCACTGGAACGTGGAGTTCGCGGTAGGCGACTGGGCATACTTGAAGATCAAGCCCTTCAAAGGCGTATCTAGGATTCGACGTCTGAAAAAGTTGAGTCCACGATACCTTGGCCCATTTGAAGTGGTCAAGCTAGTCGGGGAAGCTGCATATCGGCTAGCTCCGTCAGCCGACTTGAGTGAATTACATGATGTGTTTCACATCTCAGTGCTTCGGAGGGCCATGAAAGATCCAGATCAAATGATCGAGACTGATCGTGTGCCGGTAGAGTATGGGCTAACGACGAAGGTTTGGCCCATTCAGATCGAGGATCATGCCGAGAAGCAACTGCGGAACAAGACGGTCGGGATGGTCAAAGTCCGATGGGACAATTGCGGCCGTGAGGAGCTTACATGGGAGCAAGAGCAAACCATGCCAGCTAATTTTCCGGAGTTGTTTTGTAAAAATGGTTGAGTAGTGAAAAGTTTGTTGTAACCTAAACATTTTGATGTTATAACTTCTTGCTTGTTGGTTCCTTCCTGTGTACAAATTTCGAGGACGAAATTTCTTGTAGGAGGGGAGGTTTGTAACAGCCTAAATTTCAAACTGGGAAAATTTTGGGTGACACGGCCTGGGACACGAGCGTGTCCCAGGGCGTGTCCTGCTCGGGTGCGGAGACGTCGCGAGTTCGACGAAAATGCGTTCGACGAAGTGTTCGGGAGGAACACGCCCGATGTCACGGGCGTGTCCGAGGGCGTGTCAGGGGCGTGTCCGACCCAAACAACTACTCGAGTGATTGTCTCGAGTAGGTCTGGAGTGGGTCTCGAGTTGTAACAACCCCATCCGTTCATATGATATATTCTAGAAGGTCCGGCCGGGGCCCCACAGGATATACCACAAAACAGTCGGTGAAGGTACAGGATGATACCAGAGTAGCGCATCGCACCTATCACAAGCATTCTAGCGGAAGCCTAAACTACTTGAACTCCTCATGAATGTCCAAATATAAACTCCACATTTTATATATAGATAGGAATGTCTTACAACGTGTATCAAGTATTGGCCTTATGGCCTTACAGGGCTTTCATACAGTGGCCTAAACAAATTGGCGCGCAGGCCGGCCACAAAAAGAAAACACTCAAAAGAACATTAGCCTTCGAGGGCTAGCAGCAGCAGCAACACCAGCAGGAGCATCAACCTCTATGCGACCCGCTCGGCTCTCCAGCACCTGTGCAAGGACAATCCACCCAACGGTGGCAAACAAAAGCAACGGTCAGCGTTCAGCTGACCAAATTATAACGACCCTACCCCTCCTCTCGGGGCAGCGGTATTTTCCCTGCAGGCATATCATATCACAAGTATGGCAAGCTAGATCATCAAAGGTGCTTTCACGCACACAAGCCATCACAACCGTTCGCCGCCCGGCCCAACGGTCCGTGCACTCAGGGCACATTCTTGGTGTTCTGGCAACCTCTTGCCCACCACCGTATCAGGGTTATCACCCGACGGTAACACTCTTGAGCATTTACTCCATGGCGTGCAGCCGTAGTTAGTCCTCGGACACCGGGATGGCCCGTAGCCCCCCTTTGTGTCATGGCGCGCAGGCCGAAGACTCTTGCTATGCGCTCTAACAGACCGCACTTTTTGGTCTCACGTCAGACGGACATAGCGTAGGTCGGATCCTCCACTCCCCGTTGCTCAAATCGCCTTGCCTTCTCCGAGTACAGCGTACTCACGGCTCTATCAAAGGCGCGGGTCGGTCTCACCAATCCTGTTCCTGGCATTCAAGCCTGGGTATGTCACTATACCCATTTCCTCACAGCAACAACGGGTCTTTCCTGGGCGCACCAGTACTTCCTGTGATTCTCTCCACAGGTGGACACCGCATAAGCACAAATGTCAGGGGTCTTTCCTGGGCACACCAGTACTTCCTGTGACTCGCTTCACAGGTGGACACCCTATGACATCAAGCATCACAAAAAGGGCCTTTCCTGGTCCCACCAGTACTTCCTGTGCCTCAACCACAGGTTGGACCCAAAACCACCACAAGGCTATTTTCCTGGACTACCACCCCAGTACTTCCTGCTACTCCTTTTCGCAGGCATAACCCATAGACTCCTTACACTACACGTTTATCACGAAGTCTTCTCCGGTTCGTATGCAACATCACCAATCCAGACCAACCTGTCCAGATGGGCTTCACACAGCATGCCTATTCCGTACTCATTTCCGGATCTATATGCAATACCAAGGGGATTTCAAGCATCCACTCAAATGACTCCCAAAAGCAGCCACCTCTTGGTGGGGGAATCAAAAGATATGCCAAAACAGAAGCCTTCACATGGCTAGGAAGAAAAGTCGTTACCCTTGACGATCGCTTCGGTGCCATGGCTTGAAAGCTTGCTTGCAAGACTCGCAAGAGCGTTTCCTCCGCAACGCTGGCTTCGGATCTCTCGCCGGTAAACCGCAACACCACCAACAGCAGCCCCCTTCCCTTCTTCCTCCTCCTTTCTCTCTCTCTTTCTCTCTCTCTTAAAGAAAGGTTAAGGCCAAAGAGAATGAGAAATAATTCTCTGACTTCGGCCCTTAAGGAAAAAGAAGAAGAGCTTTCAGCCCTTGGATCCAGACTGAAGGAATGGACGGCCACGATTCTGCCAAAAACACAAATTTTGACCCGACACGGCTTCGAACACGGCCGTGTGCCTGGCCGTGTGCCTCAAGCGGTGGTCAACCGACTTATCCAAACCAGTGACACGCCCACGGGACACGCCCGTGTCATGGGCCGTGTCACCAACACGCCTTCAGACACGCCCGTGTCTGTGGCCGTGTACCTGGGTGAAAAAAATCCCAAATCATCCCGAGACTTCACACGGCCTGTGACACGCCCGTGTCCCAGGCCGTGTGCCCAGACACGGCACAAAGACACGCCCTGTCGAATTCTCGGCGGGCTGAGTTCGTCGCCTGATTTGACACGCCCTGTGACACGCCCGTGTCACAGGCCGTGTTCAACACTCGACACGCACTTCTCGACACTCGACGATCGTCGAGTAAAAATCGTCGAGCATGCGACACGGCCTTGGACACGCCCGTGTCCTGGGCCGTGTGCCTCCTCTCGACGAATCGTCGAGACAAAGCCCAATCGTCGACACAACTCGACACGCCCTGCGACACGCCCGTGTCGCAGGCCGTGTCACCTGACACGCCCTGGGACACGCCCGTGTCCCAGGCCGTGTCACCCAAATTTGCCTGTTTCAGAACTTTGGGCTGTTACAATCCTCCCCTCCTACAAAACAATTTCGTCCTCG
The DNA here is from genome assembly GCA_039583875.1 of Platanthera guangdongensis. Taxonomy (NCBI): domain Eukaryota; kingdom Viridiplantae; phylum Streptophyta; class Magnoliopsida; order Asparagales; family Orchidaceae; genus Platanthera; species Platanthera guangdongensis. The sequence goes on from CM077147.1 coordinate 90,581,100, forward strand.
AAATTCAGAGACAGGAAAGTAACAAAACGACAGCAAGAAAAATGTAACAATATCTCAATGTTTATGTTACAACAGTCTTGCTACCAATTACAGAAACAACTCAGGGAACTCTTCTCGCATGGTCTGCTCGCGTTCCCACGTCAACTCTTCACGGCCGCAGTTGTCCCACCGGACTTTCACCATACCGACCGTCTTGTTCCGCAACTGTTTCTCGGCTCGATCTTCGATCCGAATGGGTCTAACTCTCGTTGTTAGCCCATACTCCACCGGCACACGATCATCCGCGATCACTTGAGCTGGATCTTTCACGGCTTTCCGCAGCACCGAGATGTGAAAGACATCATGTAACCCACCCAAGTCCGCCGACAGAGCTAGCCGATAAGCCGCTTCGCCAATTCGCTCAACCACTTCAAAGGGACCCAAATACCTTGGACTCAACTTTTTCAATCGTCGAATCCTGGAGACACCTTTGAATGGCTTGATCTTCAAGTAGACCCAATCGCCAACCGCAAATTCAACGTTCCGGTGCTTGGCGTTGTAGTACTTCGCTTGTCGATCTTGAGCAACTAGCAATCTCTCTCGAATAGTCCGAATGGTTGAGTTTGCTTCGTCCACCTCATTTGGTTTAACAACCCGGGCTTCACCCGCTTCTACCCAAGCCAAGGGAGTACGACATTTCCTGCCATATAGGGCTTCATATGGTGCCATCCCAATACTTGCCTGGTAGCTGTTATTATATGCAAACTCGACCATATAGAGATGATCTTCCCATCTCTTTCCGAAGTCAAGGGCGCACATTCGGAGCATGTCCTCCATTGTTCTGTTGGTACGTTCAGTTTGGCCATCCGTTTGGGGATGAAAGGCCGTGCTGAAGGTCAATTTCGTGCCCAACAGTCGGTGAACTAGCCTCCAATCATTTGACGTGAATCGCCCATCTCGATCACTTACGATGCTCCGAGGAACACCGTGAAGACGCACAATTTGATCAACATATAACTTTGCCAAACTTTCCACCGAATCATCCCGCCTGTTCGGGAGAAAATGTGCTACTTTTGTTAGCCGGTCAACTATCACCCAAATGGAATCATTTCCTCGCTGCGATCTTGGCAATCCATGCACAAAATCCATGGAAATATCATCAAATTTCCATAATGGGATCGGCAGTGATTTCAAATAACCGCCCGGCTTTTGGCATTCCGCCTTCACCATCGCACATGTTTGACATTTGGCTACATAAAGGGCAACATCTTTCTTAAGCCCTGGCCACCAGAAAAGCTTCTTCATATCGTTGAACATCTTTGTGCTCCCGGGGTGAATGGAATACCTCGTATAATGTGCTTCATACATCAGTTCTTCCCTCAGTTTCCCCACATTTGGGACGCACAATCGGCCTTCTTTTCGCAACAGACCGTCAATCCAGGTGAATTTGCCCTCTGGCCCTTCATTCCCATAGCGCAAGAGATCTTCATCCAACTCTGTTGCCCGTCGAACTCGGTCCGCAAGGTCACATTGCACCTCGGTCCAGTTCAAACACGCAATGGCAGTGGAATTTTTGTCAACACAATAGATCTCCAATGCCTCCAACTCCTGGATCAGACGTTCATCATGCCTTTGTAACCAATTCGCTCTAGCCGGAACTCGCCGACTCAAGGCATCCGCGACAACATTCCCCTTCCCAGGTGTATAATGAATCTCGAAAGTGTAGTCCCCAAGGAACTCCAACCACCTTCGTTGTCGCATGTTCAACTCTTTCTGCTCCAACAGATACTTAAGGCTCTTATGATCAGTATAGATCTCCACCTTCACACCATAAAGGTAGTGTCGCCACAGCTTTAGTGCAAAAATCACCGCTGCTAATTCCAAATCATGGACGGGATAGTTTCGCTCGTGCACCTTCAGCTGGCGTGAGCCATAAGCAATCACCTTTCCGCTTTGCAGAAGAACGCAGCCTAAGCCGCTCCCTGAGGCATCACTATATATTACAAACCCATCGGTTCCACATGGCGAAGACAACACCGGCGCCGTGGTCAACCGAACCTTCAGCTCTTCAAAAGCTCGTGCGCACTCTGGCGTCCAAACGAACTTCTGATCTTTTCGCGTCAGTGTGGTTAGCGGCAAAGCGATCCGCGAGAAGTTTTCCACAAATCTTCTATAATAGCCCGCAAGTCCAAGGAAACTCCTAACTTCGGCCACGGAAGACAGTATTGGCCAATCTTGTATGGCTCTTATCTTCGTTGGATCCACTGCAATGCCCGCTCCACTCACCACATGGCCCAAAAATGCCACTGACGAAAGCCAAAACTCGCACTTCGAGAACTTGGCATAAAGCTGATTTTGCCTCAACGTATTCAACACTAACCGCAAATGAATCTCATGCTCCGCTTTGGACTTCGAGTACACCAGGATATCATCAATGAACACTATCACAAACAGATCCAGGTACTCACGAAAAATACGGTGCATCAAATCCATAAACACCGAGGCGCATTACACAATCCAAAGGGCATGACTGTGAACTCATAGTGCCCATAACGCGTTCCAAATGCGGTTTTGGGAATGTCACCTTCCCGAATCCTTAACTGGTAATAACCAGACTTCAGGTCCAACTTTGAATAGACGGTCGAGCCCACTAGCTGATCAAATAATTCATCAATCCGAGGTATCGGATACTTATTCTTCTCAGTCAGCTTATTCAATTCACGGTAGTCTATACACAACCGTAACCCACCATCTTTCTTCTTTACAAAAAGCACAGGCGCGCTCCAAGGTGACATACTTGGGCGGATATAGCCTTGCTCTAACATTTCTTGTAGTTGAACCTTCAACTCAGCCATCTCTTTAGGCGCAACGCGATATGGCGAACGGGCCACTGGTTTCGCACCTGGCACCAACTCAATTGTGAAGTCAATCTCCCGCTGGGGTGGTAGCCCAGGGAGATCTGCGGGAAACATATCAGCAAATTCTGCCACAATCGGAACCTCGCACAAAGTGGCCTTAGGCTCAACAGCCTGAATTAGTGCAAAGTAACACTCCGCACCCTTCCGAACAGCTTTGACTACCTGGAGTGCAGACATCAACGTCCCGCCTACTCCTCGCAAACCCGCGAACTTGGTCTCCTGTTCGGTATTCTGGCCCAACGTGATTTCTTTGGACTGGCAATCGATCATAGCATGCTGCTCCGCAAGCCAATCCATCCCAAATATCACATCGAATTCCGAAATTGGCAAAACAAATGCGGTTAAACAAAAATCCCGACTTCCTACTTGAACCGCCACATCGCAAGCTTGATCCGCAAGCATCCAACAACCATTCGGCAACACCACTCTGACGCTATCTGCCTTTGCACGACTGGGTATCCCAAGCCGCGTAAGAAATTCACTAGACAGAAAAGAATGCGATGCACCTGTATCAAACAGTGCTCGCGCCAGCGTGTCCCGAATCATCACAAAGCCTATGACAAACATGTCACACACACAAACCACAAACGTAGGGGTACTAAGCTAAGCATACAAACATTAGCATAAGCAAAACTAAACTCATACCTGTGACCACGTCACTCTGCTTGATGGCCTCCTGCAGGCCAAGATTGTAGACCCGGGGTTGCGCTTGCGAGGCAGAGGAATCCACCACCGCTTTTCCTTTCTCCGCATAAGATGCTCCCGCCTTCTTTTCACTCTTTGGCGGCATCCGGCAATCTCGCGCAATGTGCCCCATCCTACCACAATTGAAGCAGGTACGAGTTTCTGGCTTGGAGGTTGCCCCTGATGTTGCTCCCGTTGCAACTGATGAAGGAGCTTGTCCACTCGGCTTGGACCTCTTACCCCATCTCTTCTTATAAAACGATTTTCCAGATCGGGGCGCCTTCCACTCCGGTTGCGTCATCACCAACGCTCTCTTCCCTTGCACCCTCTTCATATCTTTTTCCAACGCGGTCGCAGTGTCAACCAACGCTTGGAAACCCTGGTTCACCGAACTAGACACAAGGAACCTCAACTCGTCCCTCAGTCCTTCATAGAACCGATTAGTCTTCCTCTGCTCATCAGCAAAAATCGAACCCGCATACCGCCCCAAGCGAGTAAACTCATGCAGGTACGCGTCAACACTGCCATCACCTTGAGTCAACCGTTGGAATTCATTTTCCATGGCTATCCGTTGAGCCACAGGAAGGTGCTTCGCAAGGAAGAGCCGGGAGAATTCTTCCATCGACACGTGGGTTAACGGACGACCCGCCAAATGATGCAACTCCATCTCATCCCACCATAACCGAGCTTCTCCTTCAAGCAAGAAGGTGGCTAAGGTAACTTTCTGATGCTCCGCCGTGCCTATCGCCGTCATCACTCGCTTGACGCGCGATAACCAATCCTCAGCCTGCGTCGGGGTTCCCGCTCCCGAGAACGTAGGCGGATGGAAACTCATAAACCGCGTTAGCTGCTTCTCGGCCGCTCGAGGTACCACATCCACGACAGGTTCAGGCCTTGCCGCCACCTGTTCTGGCCCCACAGCCGCTTGCTCCTGCCTAAGTGGCTGGCCTTGGATCATGGTAAACAAGGCCTCCGCAACTAAACGGACATGTTACGCAGACGGTGGAGGTGTAGGCACCGCGGCTGGTGTCGTACTGTCATCAGAACGCTGGGGCTCAGACTGCCCAGCTCCACTCCGAGTCACCTAAAGGTGGACAAGACACACACATTAGCGGTCGTACCCAAGCAAACAACACAAAATAGGAACACGCAGGTTCCTCAAACATACAAAATGCATTCCTATCATGGACATTCAGGAGTTCAATCGTAGACTTTGGTGTGCACAACCACGTGCTCGCCACCCCACAAAAGAAGTCGGCCACGACTTCGAGAGGGAAAGACCAAGACAACGGATACCAAAAATGTAACAACCCCATCCGTTCATAAGATATATTCTAGAAGGTCCGGCCGGGGCCCCACAGGATATACCACAAAACAGTCGGTGAAGGTACAGGATGATACCAGAGTAGCGCATCGCACCTATCACAAGCATTCTAGCGGAAGCCTAAACTACTTGAACTCCTCATGAATGTCCAAATATAAACTCCACATTTTATATATAGATAGGAATGTCTTACAACGTGTATCAAGTATTGGCCTTATGGCCTTACAGGGCTTTCATGCAGTGGCCTAAACAAATTGGCGCGCAGGCCGGCCACAAAAAGAAAACACTCAAAAGAACATTAGCCTTCGAGGGCTAGCAGCAGCAGCAACACCAGCAGGAGCATCAACCTCTATGCGACCCGCTCGGCTCTCCAGCACCTGTGCAAGGACAATCCACCCAACGGTGGCAAACAAAAGCAACGGTCAGCGTTCAGCTGACCAAATTATAACGACCCTACCCCTCCTCTCGGGGCAGCGGTATTTTCCCTGCAGGCATATCATATCACAAGTATGGCAAGCTAGATCATCAAAGGTGCTTTCACGCACACAAGCCATCACAACCGTTCGCCGCCCGGCCCAACGGTCCGTGCACTCAGGGCACATTCTTGGTGTTCTGGCAACCTCTTGCCCACCACCGTATCAGGGTTATCACCCGACGGTAACACTCTTGAGCATTTACTCCATGGCGTGCAGCCGGAGTTAGTCCTCGGACACCGGGATGGCCCGTAGCCCCCCTTTGTGTCATGGCGCGCAGGCCGAAGACTCTTGCTATGCGCTCTAACAGACCGCACTTTTTGGTCTCACGTCAGACGGACATAGCGCAGGTCGGATCCTCCACCCCCCCCCCCCCCCCCGTTGCTCAAATCGCCTTGCCTTCTCCGAGTACAGCGTACTCACGGCTCTATCAAAGGCGCGGGTCGGTCTCACCAATCCTGTTCCTGGCATTCAAGCCTGGGTATGTCACTATACCCATTTCCTCACAGCAACAACGGGTCTTTCCTGGGCGCACCAGTACTTCCTGTGATTCTCTCCACAGGTGGACACCGCATAAGCACAAATGTCAGGGGTCTTTCCTGGGCACACCAGTACTTCCTGTGACTCGCTTCACAGGTGGACACCCTATGACATCAAGCATCACAAAAAGGGCCTTTCCTGGTCCCACCAGTACTTCCTGTGCCTCAACCACAGGTTGGACCCAAAACCACCACAAGGCTATTTTCCTGGACTACCACCCCAGTACTTCCTGCTACTCCTTTTCGCAGGCATAACCCATAGACTCCTTACACTACACGTTTATCACGGAGTCTTCTCCGGTTCGTATGCAACATCACCAATCCAGACCAACCTGTCCAGATGGGCTTCACACAGCATGCCTATTCCGTACTCATTTCCGGATCTATATGCAATACCAAGGGGATTTCAAGCATCCACTCAAATGACTCCCAAAAGCAGCCACCTCTTGGTGGGGGAATCAAAAGATATGCCAAAACAGAAGCCTTCACATGGCTAGGAAGAAAAGTCGTTACCCTTGACGATCGCTTCGGTGCCATGGCTTGAAAGCTTGCTTGCAAGACTCGCAAGAGCGTTTCCTCCGCAACGCTGGCTTCGGATCTCTCGCCGGTAAACCGCAACACCACCAACAGCAGCCCCCTTCCCTTCTTCCTCCTCCTTTCTCTCTCTCTTTCTCTCTCTCTTAAAGAAAGGTTAAGGCCAAAGAGAATGAGAAATAATTCTCTGACTTCGGCCCTTAAGGAAAAAGAAGAAGAGCTTTCAGCCCTTGGATCCAGACTGAAGGAATGGACGGCCACGATTCTGCCAAAAACACAAATTTTGACCCGACACGGCTTCGAACACGGCCGTGTGCCTCAAGCGGTGGTCAACCGACTTATCCAAACCAGTGACACGCCCACGGGACACGCCCGTGTCATGGGCCGTGTCACCAACACGCCTTCAGACACGCCCGTGTCTGTGGCCGTGTACCTGGGTGAAAAAAATCCCAAATCATCCCGAGACTTCACACGGCCTGTGACACGCCCGTGTCCCAGGCCGTGTGCCCAGACACGGCACAAAGACACGCCCTGTCGAATTCTCGGCGGGCTGAGTTCGTCGCCTGATTTGACACGCCCTGTGACACGCCCGTGTCACAGGCCGTGTTCAACACTCGACACGCACTTCTCGACACTCGACGATCGTCGAGTAAAAATCGTCGAGCATGCGACACGGCCTTGGACACGCCCGTGTCCTGGGCCGTGTGCCTCCTCTCGACGAATCGTCGAGACAAAGCCCAATCGTCGACACAACTCGACACGCCCTGCGACACGCCCGTGTCGCAGGCCGTGTCACCTGACACGCCTTGGGACACGCCCGTGTCCCAGGCCGTGTCACCCAAATTTGCCTGTTTCAGAACTTTGGGCTGTTACACGAGTAGTGGTGACACGGGCGTGTCATCCTTCAGACACGAGCGTGTCATCCTTTGGACACGAGCATGTCTGGTTCTATGTTGATGACTCGAGTCGATCTCGAGGAAATTTCTCGAGTGGATGGAACTGTCTCGAGTACCTAGGGAACACAGGCATGTCGGTCATGTGACACGGACGTGTCATAACGAACTACTCGAGTAGTCCTCTCGAGTAGGTCATGAATATGACTCGAGTGAGGTACACGCCCTATGTCACGGGCGTGACCTGACCGTCACGGGCGTGTACCCTGGCCGTGACCTATTTCTGGATAAGGCGGTTTGTGCATCGCTTAGAGTACACGGCTTGTGACACGGGCGTGTCACAGGGCATGTCAGACCCGAAAAGTGATTTTACAGCTTTTTCGTGGTCGTCCATTGTCTTCAGCTGGGATCTAAGGGCTGAGATGCCTTCCTGCTTCCTTAAGGCCGAGACTTGAGGAGGAAAGTCTCATTTTTATTTTGGCCTTCATCTTTCTACAATTCTAGAGAGAGAAAGAGAGGAAGAAGGAGTAGGAGGAAGTGGGGTTGATCTTTGGTGGAGCTTGAGAGTGTCAAGCAGAGATCCAAGGCCATCTTTGCGGTGGAAAAGCTGTTGCGGTTCTTCCTAGCCAGCTAGGAGCTCATGGCACCGAAGCGGTCTTCAAGGATAACGACCTTTCTTCTTATCCATGTGAAGGCTTCCGTTTTGGCATCTGCATATGATTCCCCCACCAAAGGGTGGCTGATTGTGGGGTCTTTGGGTTGATTCATGGAATCCCCAATTTGTTGGCATATAGATCCGGAAATTGACTACGGAATAGGCATGCTGTGTGAAGCACATCTGGACAGGTTGGTCTGGATTGGTAATGTTGCATACGAACCAGACAAGAATCCGTGATAAACGCATAGTTTAGGAGTCGACGAGTTGGACCTATGAAGGGAAGTAGCAGGAAGTACTGGAGTGGTAGTCCAGGAAAATACCCGTATAATACTTGTGCTTTTGGGTTCTACCTGTGTAAGGGAGTAACAGGAAGTACTGGCGTGGTAAGCCAGGAAAAGCCCTTGACATTTGTGATATGTGCAGAGTCATACCTGTGAAGGGAAGTAGCAGGAAGTACTGGTGTGCCCAGTAAAGATCCGCTAATATTGTGATGAAACGGGTGTAAGAGAAAGTACTGGTGTGCCCAGGAAAGCACCCAGGCTTGAATGCCAGAACAGGATTGGTGAGACCGACCAGCTCCTTTTGTAGCCGTGAGTACGTTGTACTCGATGATGGCAAGGGGATTTGAGCAGCGGGGGGGGTGGAGGATCTGACCTGCGTTATGTCCGTCTGACGTGAGACCGAAAAGTGCGATCTGTTGGAGCGCATAGCAAGAGTCGTAGGCATGCGCGCCATGACACAATGGGGGGCTACGGGCCAATCCCGATGTATTACGACTAGAACTCCAGCTGCACGTCATGGAGTGAAATGCTCAATGCTTTACCGTTGGGTTGTGACCCTGATACGGTGGTGGGCGACTGGTTCGCCGGTACACCAAGAATATGCCCTGAGTGCATGGATCGTCGGGCCGAGTAGCTAACAGTTGTGATAGAATGTGTGTGTGAAAGCACATTAGATGAGATATATATATATGCTTGTGAAATGCTATGCCTGCAGGGAAGAATACCACTGCCCCGGGAAAGGGGTGGAGTCGCTATAATTTGGTCAGCTGAATGCTGACCGTTGCCTCTGTTTTCCACCGTTGGGTGGGTTGTCCCTGTGTAGGTGTTGGAGAGCCGAGCGGGACGCATAAGTGCTGAAGTCCCTGCTGCTGCTGCTAGCCGTTGAAGGCTAAATAAATGAAATGCAACTGTTGTGTTTTCTTTTGATGTGGTCGGCCTGCGCGCCAATGTTTGAGGCAAATGTTATGAAAGCCCTGTAAGGCCATAAGGCCAACCGTTTGTGTTTGTAAGGCATTCCTATGATATATAAAAATGTGGAGCTTTTATATGTTAGACATTCAGGTGTGGAGTTCAAGTTTAGTGTTTAAGCTTTCGCTAGAATGTCATGTGTTAGGGTGCGTTGCGCTACTTTAGTATCACACCGTAACTTCACCGTCTGTTTTGTGGTATATGTTGTGGGGCCCCGGCCGGACCTTCTAGTATATGCAATGTGAATGGATGGGGCTGTTACACGCATCGAGGTTATCTTCTTTCTCGCTGGGGGGTGTCGCTGGGAACAGGCTCGGCATGAGGTCTCGGACCGAGATCTCCTTGCAGCCCTCCACCAGCACTCTTGTATCCTTCATCATCCGGAGGGTACATTCGGCGATCTGGATCGAGTTGACCCGTAACCTCTCAGCGACGTTGGCCTCGCCGAAGATCCTCGGGCTCTTGTACGGGAAGATGGGCTCGACGTCGCGAGCTGGGAAGAAGATCTCCGCTTGGCGGAGAACCTTGCGGCTAAGGCTCGTGTTCTCCTCCTTCAGCTTCACGTTTGCCCCTCCAGCTCGGCAAGACGGGCGCGCAGCTGGCCATTCTCGTCCTCTAGCCCGGCTGCGCGAGTCCGCAACTCCCCGGCAACCTCGGCATCCTGAAGAACAAAGAAACACATTTATGAGGGAAGAAATTTCTAAGTATAAAGGAAAGGAAGTAGCCCGACGCTTACCAGTCCGCCGGCGGCTTGGGAGAGAAGGTTTTCAGCAATGCCGAGCTGCCTCGCTAGGTCGATGGTCTTATCCATAGCGACCTCGCGTGCCTCCTCTATTTTTTGGAGGTGGTTGCTGCGATTGAAGCTGCGGCAGACCATCACATGGTGGAGCTCCATGGCCCGCATGTGGGCTGCATCCCCTCATGGTCGAGCTGTCGCAGGGTCATGCCCTTGTAGGCCTCGGCGTCCTCTCGGCCATAGAGGCCGAAGCCGAGTGCATAGGTATGATCGGTGGAGAGCTCGTGGTCAGCCCAAAAGGGGTGGACGGTGGAGATGGACACTCGGTGGGCCAGCATGTCCCAGTGGACCATGGGCTCGCCAGCCGAGTCCTTCCACCTCCCCCCAAAGTCGAAGAGGGTGTGTTCCTTCGGCGTGGCGGGCTCGCGAGCCTCCTTCTTCGGAGCAGGAGGAGCAGATGTCTCGCAACCCCCCTTCCCCTTGCTTGTGATCTCCTTGAGCGGGCTCTCCGGTGACCCATCTGGGATGGTCTCGGGCAAGCTCATGTACTAGGGCTGTTGATGTTGTTTCGCCCGATGAGCCACCATGGCTCTCCTCATCTTTTACGGCAGTTGTTGGTGATGGGGCGGGCTCGAACCGGCAGGCTCAAATCGCTTTTTGCCGGATGAGGGTTTAGAGGAAGCTGGCTCGTCTCAGCAAGCCGTGAAGGATGGTATGAAAGATACCACCTGAGGGGTTAGACTGTTTTACTCTAGAGGGGGGCGAATAGAGTATTTTAAAATTTTATTAGATTTTTATTGCGGAATTAAAATAGTAATACTTATATGTGTAATCAGATAGTGTAGAAAAATAACTAAGCTATTCAGCAAACAACACATAGTAAAAATAAGATAGCAACACAGACGACACAAGAATTTTATAGTGGTTCCCCTAAAACTTAGGTACATCCACTCGTCTACCACCCTGTTAGGAATCGACTCAGGTTTTTGATCAGGTTCCCTGCCACCAATCAGGTTTTTGCTCAGGTGCCTGTCACCACAAGATCTGCTTCAGATAGATCAGGAAACCCTTCAGGCTTTTGATCAGGTGCCCAAAAATCAAATCAAGTCTTTTGATCAGGAGACTTGCAACCAAGTGTTTAAGTTTTGAAGGGAGCTAGAACCCTGTGTACGGTGGGATGAAACAAACAAAAACTATATGTTGTCTTGTCTTTTCTCAGAACAACTGAGAAGACTTGTAGATCCTTGATGGTGTCAAAGCTCCCCCTGAGATGAAGATATGTTCAGGAAGATTGAGAGCTTTGCAGGGTGAGTAGATCTTCTTGAAAAAGTTCTCCAGAAAGCTGTAGACAGATTGAAGTTGATTGTCTCTTGGAAGCTTGCTGGAAGAGGAACACTTGATGAAGACAGAGCAGAATTCTTTCCCTTGAATGATTTTTGGTGTTCTGTGTATTTCTGTCTTGTTCTCTATGTGCTCTTCTACTTTCGACTGAAGGAAAAAAATCTCTTTTATATGTTCAGTAAAATTCTCCTTTGAATTTTGAATTCCTTTGCATTGAATGCTAACTGCCTGGAGAATGAAATGCGGTTGCAGAGAATATTTGTATTAATGAATTTCCCCAACTGTCCCATTTAAAAGCAGCAAGTAATATTCTTGATGAAAATCATAATCAATGTTGTCACTAATGGCTATATTCAGATAATATAAGCATTAATTACTCAGGAATTACTGCTATGGAATAAGGACAAAATGACGGAAATTTCCATGTCTGGAAATGCACAGGATTCGTCGAGCAGAGAACAGATTTCGTCGACCTAAGATCAAAGTTCGTCGACCAGAGAAATCATGTTCGTCGACCTGAGAACCAATTTCGTTGACCAGAGTTCAGCTAACTGCTTTCTGTGAAAAACTTCTCAATTCTGTGGGCCAAGTTCGTCGAGCTGATAATATATCTTCGTCGACCTGAGTTCAGAGAAAGTATTCTGGACTAAATTAGTTGAAGTTGAACTGTCAGAGTTCGTCGACCTGAGCTTGAATATCGTCGAGCTCAACTCAGAGAATTTACTCTGGGTTCGTCGAGCGGAGCAAGACTTTCGTCAAGCTGAGTTCGACGAACGTCGAACTCACTTCCTGAACTTGATTTTCTTCTAAGTCTTGAGTCTTCTGCAGTCTTCTGTTGGCTGGTTCATGTAGGGTTGAATCTAAGGGCTTAGCCTAAACTCTAGACACAATGACATAACCCTGGCTATACATGGTGGGTCAAACATCCTAGTTAGTGAACCTAGCCCAAATCAAACTAGGGATCCAACAATCTCCCCTTATTTGGGTGAGGTCACTAATACAAATGAAATGAAAACATTAACAAAGCAGGAAAAAATATATCTGACAAAAAAAATTAAAACATGCAGCAGATATTTACATAGTAGCTTTGCGATAGTAAATAAGTCAAGAGTTTAAACACACAGAAACTAAACAAAATATTCTAATTTCTTTTTCTTCAACTTTTCCTTTTGCTTGTTCTCTTTTTCTTTGTCAGAAGGCTGTGTAAATCTAATTTCTCTATTGGGATTAGTTGTTTGCCTCTTGTACATGGTCAAATCAGCAGCTCCAATTATATTAAGAGATGTAACTCTAGGCACAACAGCCTCTGGATGTAGCTTCATATATGCATCTACATTAAAGAATTTATTAGCTTTCTCATACCTTTTTAATTCTTCTTTTATGTATTTAGACATAGTAGAATACTGTGATGGATCTTTCCCTTCAACTTGAGCTTTGTTGATCAATGAAAGTCCAACAAGTTCCTAGAACTTGGCCATTCTGGATGTTGTTTCAGTTTCTGGATCCACAAATGGTATGGGTGGAGACTCTGGCGTTTTAGGACTGTCAGCTTTTTGTGGTTCAGGAGCTTGTTGTTGTTGTTGCTGCTGTTGTTGATGTTGCAGTTGTCGTGGTTGACTGCTGGAAGAGTACCTCTGCTGGCTGCTTCCTTGATATGATGAGGATCTACCATGATGTCTATGATAGGTTTGAGCATATGAGGCAGACCTCTGAGAAGTGTTTCCTGAAGAACCAGCAGCAGGTGGAGGAGGAGGACGAGGTCCTTTCTAGTGCCTCTGAGGAGGAGGAGAATATCTCCTGCTTTTATTCTTGGCTTTCTGCTGATTCTTTGACAGCCACATCCATGCTGGCATCCCAGGGTATGGAGTAATTTTTTGTAGGATATAATAAGGTGTGTCATGTGTAGGATTTGGCTTGGCAGCAGCAACTGGAGGGGTCTTTCTTTTCTTTGAAACTTTCTTCTTGGCAGAGGGACTATCATCAGAATCATCATTATCATCATCATCTTTATCAGAGGAGGATCCCCAAGTATTATCATATAAGTCATCCAGAACTTTCAGAAGATCTTTTAGAAATCTGCTTTTCAACCTGAGGCTGTACTGGAGGTTCTGGAGCTTTTAGGACAACTGTTTCAGGAATATGTTCAGCAACTGATAAATTTTCTGCTTCTATATCTGCCATGATTATCTCATCCAAATCTGGAAGAGTACTGTCATCCATCTTATAAGTGGGAGCTGAGACAGCCTCTGGAGAATAAATATCCTTCGAAAGGGATACATGTTGAGTTTCTGTAACTTCAAAACTGTCCTTAAGTTGCTTGGCAACTGTGGGACTTATTGGTGCTGTATATGGTACAATAGCCAAGGAGGGTTTTAGGCAGATAACTGGAAGAGAATTTAAATAAGTAGTATCAAAAGAATTTAACAAACTGAAGAGATCAACTGTGGGATTGACAATGCAATCACCAACAGTTATTATTTCTGTAGACTGTGTAGCTGTATCTGTGCAGAGCATATCAATATCTGTAACTGTTGTATTTGTAACCATGTATATATCAGTATCTGTATCTTCTATTGCTGCTGTTGAAACTGGAGCTTCTTCTTCACTGAGCATCTCCCGCTGCCTGATTTCAGTGGTAGCTGGAATCAGGCCCGTAGTAGAAGAAGTAGGGACATAGAAGCAACAATGAGAGCAGGAAAAGAAGAAATGGAATTAGCAAGAGGTGTAATAGCCCCTGCTATAAGTGTCCTAATCACTGGAGTGATGTGCTCCAAGATGGTGGATAGGGAGAGAGAAACTGTATCCATAAACTCAGGTGGAGTTTGAGTGGAGACAGAGGGAGGAGCAGAATGAGTGACATCTGGTAGGATGTCATCCTATGGAGATGATGCAGGAGGGGATGGGTTGGACTGGGAATATCATGGATAAGTGAGGTGGGTATAGATGGTAATGAGGTGAGCAGATTAAAGGTGGGGGAAGACAGGAATGTGTTAGTATTGATGTCCTGTAGGTGAGATGGTAGTGGAGATTGAGGAGGTGTAATGTTTTGTGGAGATTGAATAGGTGTTGGCAGATGTGTTAGTGAAGGGATTGAGAGGGCTGGTGGTTGCAGAGGAGGAGGTGAAGATGGCTGAGGAGATGGAGGAGTTATTGCTGGAAGAGATGTTGTTGAAGGAGGAGGTGGAGGAGGAACTTCTTCAACACTAGGGTGGGGAGTGGCTGGTACAGCCCTGGTGCCCTCAGAAGGCCTGGAGGAGGAGGAAGCCTTGGATGGTTTTGTGATTCTTCTCTCCCATCTGCCAAACAGGGCAGAGGTTACCCTTTTGGATGCGTTTATGAACAATGTTGTGGAAATTAGATGTTTAGATGCCTTGTCTTGCAGAAATATCCCCAAAATCCGTCCAAAACAGACCTCTTTCTTATTGTTCTTCTTTTTAATCAGGTCAAACAATAACTTGCCCCAATTTACACCTTTATTTTCAATCAAGGCATCCATTACCAAGAACTGGTGCCTGGTGATGTAGTCATGTGCTGTGTGTTTGCCCAACAACACTTTTCCAACTACATCTGCTAAGAATTTGTACTCAACAGACAAGTTCTTCTTCAACAGCTTGTTTGGGTTATCTTTAGAATGACCCATTTTGAGCAGCATATTATTTTATTCCTCATTGTCTATTTCTATCTCTTCATCACCATTCAGTAGACCAAAAATTTCGATTAGTGCGGTAGTGGAGAGGGAAACTTGATTACCAGAAATTGTTCCTGTCATGGTATCTTCTGTTGTTGTAGAGGTAAACACCTATTCCTTTATTTCTGTCATAGCTATCTTGATTCTATGTCTCATGAACTTCTTCAGATGTTGATCTTCAAATAACTTCAGAATTTCTACAAAGATTGGGTCAGAATGCTGGAAAGAGTCAAAATCAATATCAAAACTCATATCAAATTTTATTGCGGAAAGAGCGCTCCCCGGAATCGCCATGAGTGCACCTACAAGAGAAAGACAAAAATCAAGTGCAAGGGAACTGAAAGCGCGGGACGGAGCTCGAAGAAAACCTAAATATAAGATTTTCAGAATATGAACCGGCAAACTCCGTTCGGCAAAAAAAGAAAAGATCTTCGATCTGAGTTCGACGAAGTATTTTAATAGAAAATGAGTTAGTCGATCTCAGTCTGAAGAGGATGAATAAATCGTCGATCTCAGTTTGACGATAAATTCACTAAAGCAGGGATCGTCGATCTCCGTTCGACGAAAAGTGTTTCACAAGAAGTGATCGTCGAACTCCGTTCGAAGAACTCTTCACGAGGAGTTCATAGATCGTCGTCGATCTTCATTCGATGAATTGTCAACAAATCGTCGATCATAGACAAAATTTAAATTAACTCATCTTCATTGATCATTCTTAACTGATTTAAGAAAAACAGATGTTTCTTCTCATCCAATGGCTTGGTGAAGATGTATACTCTTTGTAAATCAGTGGAAATAAAGGCAAGATTATATTTCTTTTTGTCTACATAATCTCTAATGAAATGATGTCTTATTTCTATATATTTGGTTCTACTATGATGCACTGGATTTTGTGTTATGAATATAGCACTGGTACTATCACAATATATAGTTGAATTATTTAAGTTGTATCCATAATCCAGTAGTTGGTTTTGTATCCACAAAGCTTGTGAGCAACAACTGTCAGCAGCTATATATTCTGTTTCTGCAGTGGATGTGGACACAGAGGTTTGCTTTTTACAAAACCAGGACACTAGCCTATCACCAAGGAACTGGCATGTTCATGTTGTGCTTTTTCTATCCACTTTACATCCAGCATAGTCAGCATCTGAAAATCCAGTTAAGTCAAATTCTGACTCTAACTAATATAGAAGTCCTAGATTTGGACAACCCTTTATATATCTCAAAATCTTTTTTAGCAAAATATAGTGAAAGAGAGGGTTAGACCTGATATACTCTAGAGGGGGGGTTGAATAGAGTAACTTGAAAACTTTTTGATGTTTATAGAATATTCAAAGTAGAGCAAATAATAGATACTAATATTTACAGTAAGCAAAAGGGCAACCTAAGATAAACTAACCAAACATAGCCACGCCAAAACTAAACTAACACAACTACAGCAAGAACAAAAAGAAAGAGGGCAACCAGACAACACAAGAACTTTTATAGTGGTTCCCCAACTTGTGTACATCCACTCTTCTACCATCCTGGTAGGAATTCACTAGCAGGTTTTGATTAGGTGACTGCCACCAATGAGTTTTTGATCAAGTGCTCAAAAAACCAACTCAAGTCTTTTGATCAGGAGACTTGTAACCAAGAGATAACTTTTGAATGGAGTTAAAGAACCCTTTGTACAGTGGGGGGGTGAGAGATTTATGTTGTCTTCTTTTTCTCAAAACAACTAAGAAGACTAGTGGATCTTGATGTTGTCAAAGCTCTCCCTGAGATATTGAATTGTTCACGAATATTTGAGCTTTGATTCAGGGTATAGGTCCTCTATCTTCAGCTTTGATTTAAAAGGATCCAGGAACTTCCTGACTGATAGAAGTTTGTTATCTCTGAAGAATCCTTGAGTGAAGGTTGAAGAAGACTCTCGATTTGGAATGATTGTTCTTCTTCTTCAGCAATGTCAAGGAGAAAACAAGATTGTTTTCTATACAGAGAAGGATTAGAATGTGTTGCTGTTGATCTTCTCTGTATGCGTTGTATTATTTCTCTGGTCTGGACTTCCTTGTATAGAAAGAGAGAAAATATCGTTTATCTGATCAGTCAAATTTTTCCTTTGAATTTTTGAATTCTCTTTTTGCATTAATTACTGACGGCCAGGAGAATGAAATACGGCTGGATTGAATCTCTACATTAATGGATTTCCCCAACTGTCCTATTGAAAACGACAAGTAATAATCCTGGTGAACACCATAATCAATGTTGTCGCTAACGGCTATGTCCAGAGAATATAAACATTGATTATTCAGGAATTACTGCAATGGAATAAGGACAGAAGAAGGAAAAAATCCAAGACTGGATCTGAACAAAATTCTTCGAGCAAAGAACAGATTGCATCGACCTGAGTCAAGAGTTCGTCGACTAGAGAAACTATGTTCGTCGACTAGATAATTCGTTTCGTCGACCTGAGCATTGAGTTCGTCAACCTGAGAACAACTAACTGCTTTCTGATAAAACTAGCCAATTCTGTGCTCTAAGTTCATCGATCTGATAACATAACTTCGTCGACTGGAGTTCAGAGAAAGGATTCTGGACTTAGAATGTTGAAGTTGAGCTTTCAGAAATCATCGACCTGAGCTTGAATATCGTCGATCTCAACTCAGAGAATTGTCTCTGACTTCGTCGAGCTGAGTTCGACAAACATCGAACTCACTTTCCTGAATCTTGATTTTTCTCTAAGTCTGGAGTCTTCTGCAGTCTATTGTTGGCTGGTCCATGCAATGTTAACTCTAAGGACATAGCCTAAACTCTAGGACACAGACATGACCCTGGCTATACATGGTGGCTCAATTATCCTAGTTAGTGAATCTAGCCCAAATCAAACTAGGGATCCAACAATATCCTCCTATTTGGGTGAGGTCACTAATATAAACAAAAATATTCACAAAGCAAAAGAAAAGTATATCTAGTAGAAAAATTTTAAAACCTGCAGCAGATATATATACAATATAGCTTTGTGTCTGTGAATAAATAGTTTAAGACATACAGAAAATTGAACAGCATATACTCATTTCTTCTTCTTCATTATCTCCTTTTGCTTATCCTCCTTTTCTTTGACGCCAGGATGGGTAAATTTGATCTCTCTGTTATGATTAACTGCTTGACTCTTTGTCATAGTCATATCAGCAGCTCCAATGATGTTGAGAGATGTGGCCCTTGACACAACAGCCTCTGGATGTAATTTCATATAATCATCTACATTAAAGAACTTATTTGTTTTTGTATACCTGTTTAATTCCTCTTTCCTATACTTGGACATTGTTGAATACTGTGAGGGATACTTTCCTTCAGCTTTAGGCTTGTTTATCATAGATAATCCAACCAGTTCATGGAACTTGGTCATTCTAGCAGTAGTAGCTGTTTCAGGATTCTCAAATGGAACAGGAGGAGATTCAGGTCTCTTTGGACTGTGAGCTTTTTGATGTTCAGGAACTTGTTGTAGATGTTGCTGTTGTTGTTGATGTCTGCTTGATGTGTACCTCTGCTGACTGCTTCCAAAATGTGAAGAGGATCTACCATGTTGTCTTTGGTATGTTTAAGGATATGTGGTAGACCTCTGAGAAGAACTGCCTGAAGCACCAGCAGCAGATGGAGGAGGAGTAGGTGGATCTTTCCTGTATCTTTGAGAAGGTGGAGGAGGAGAGTATCTCCTGCTTTTCTTCTTGGCTTTCTGCTCATTCTTTGACATCCACATCCAAGCTGGCATACCCTTGTAAGGAGTGATATTTTGCAGAATATAATATGCGGTATCATGAGTGGGATTAGGTTTTGATGCAGCTTGAGGAACAGCCTTTCTTTTCTTAGACACTTTCATCTTAGTCTTTGGCTCATCATCAGAATCATCTTCCTCATCTTCATCATCAGAAAATCCCTGAGGATTATCATATAAGGCATTTATTTCCTTTAGAGCTTCTGTAGATATCAAAAAAATTTCAGCCTGAGGAGCTGGAGGTAGAACAACTGATTCATTGGCTTTTTCTGCAACTAGTAGATTTTCTTGTTTTATATCTGCCATCATGATCTCATCCAAATCTGGCATGTGACTATCATCCATATTGAATGTTGGAGAAGAGATGGCTTTGGGAGGGGATGAGGCAATGAAAGAATCTGCTCTTGGTGGAGATGGAGTAACTGGAGCCTTTATACTTGCAAAACTAGCCTTGAGTTGCATGGCAACTTGGGGCTTATTGGAGAAGTGTAAGGAACTATAGCCATAGAAGGCTTAGGGCTGTCTTCTGGGAGAAAGTTTAAATAAACTGTATCAAAAGTATTTAACAGACTTAAAATATTTACTGTGGGATTTATAGTGTAATCACCACAATGTTCATTTCAGCTATAACTGTCTCATCCATATCTATATCAGATTCAATAAAATCAATCAAATCAGCAGGAATAGCTGTGTCTGTTGCTGCTTCTGCTACTGCTACTACTCCTGCTACAGTTTTTGCTGCTGCTTCTGCTGGAGCTACTTCTTCATGGAGTATCTCCCCCTGCCTAGTTTCAGTAGGAATTAGAGACAGGCCCCTAACTGAAGGAGGGACAAAAAAGGCAGAGAGGTGGGCAGCAAGGGATGAGATGGAAGTAGTAAGAGGGGAAATAGCCTCTACTATAAAGTTTCTGATGAGTGGAGTGAGAATTGCCAGAAGATGTTGATTGGAAGGAGGGTCCAATTGCATGAACTCAAAAGGTGTCTGAGTGGATACAGAAGTATGGATGGAAGATGATGGCGGAGGAGAAGGTAGAGAATCTGGCATTGGCTCATCTTCAGGTGATGGAGTATGAAGGGGGGATGACAGTAGGGCAAAAGAAGGGAGTGAGAGGAGGTTGGAAAGAGGGATGTTATCTAGATGGAGTGGTAGAGGAGATGAGGGTGGGGTACCAGGGTGTGATGGAGTTGGTGTAGCATGTTGTGATGCAGTTGGTGTACCATGTTGTGATGGAGTTGGTGTACCATGGTGTGATGGAGTTGGTGTACCATGGTGTGATGAAGTTGTACCATGGTGTGATGGAGTTGGTGTACCATGTTGTGATGGAGTTGGTGTACCATGATGCGATGGAGTTGGTGTACCATGGTGTGAAGGAGTTGGTGTACCATGGTGTGATGGAGGTGTTGGAGTATGGACTGTGGTATGAAGTGGTGAAGAGAGATGAATTGGGGAGGCTGGAGGAGATGGAGGTGGAACATCTTCAGCAGGGTGGGGAGTGGCTGGAACAGCCCTTGTACTCTCAGAAGGTCAGGAGGAAGAGGAAGCCTTGGTTGGCTTGGTTATCCTCCTCTCCCATCTGCCAAAAAGGGCAGAGGTGAGCCTCTTAGAGGCATTGATGAACACTGCTGTAATAACCAGATGTTCTTGTGCTTTCCCCTGCAGAAATATCCCTAGAATTCTGCCAAAGCAGACCTCTTTCTTGTTGTTTTTCTTTTTAATCAGATCAAACAGCAGTTTTCCCCAATTTGCTGCTTTCTTCTTGACCAGAGCACTCATCACCATGAACTGGTGCCTGGTTATGTAGTCGTGGGCGGTGTGTTTGCTCAGCAGCACCTTGCCGACTACGTCAGCCAAGAACTTGTACTCAGGAGACAAGTTCTTCTTTAGCAGTTTGTTAGGGTTGTCGCCAGAATAACCCATCTTGGTCAGCATATTAGCATACTCCTCAGAGTCCATTTCAATTTCTTCTTCACCATTTATCAGACCAAAAATGTCGGTTAGTATGGAAGGGGAGAGGGTAACTGGATTGCAGAAACTGATCCAGTCATATTATCTTCTTCTGTAGTTGTAGATGTATACACCCATTCTTTCACTTCAGTCATCGCTATCTCGATTCTCATTGTCATGAACTGTTTCAGATGTTGTTCTTCAAATAACATCACGATTTCGACAAATATGGCGTCAGAGAACTGGAAAGAGTTGAAATCGATGTCAAAGCTCATATCAAATTTCATGGAAGAGAGAGCGCTTGCTAGAATCTCCATGAATGCACCTGCAAGAGAGAAACAAAGATCAAGCGCAAAGGGAACTGAAAGCGCGGGACGGAGGTTGAAGAAAACAAAGATATAAGGTTTTTCAGAATATGAATCGACAAACTCCATTCGGCGAGAAATTAAAAATTCTTCGAGGTGGGGTCGACGAAATATTTTATGGTCAAAAGAATTCGTCGATCTCTGTCAGAAGATGTGAAAACATTTTGTCGAGCTCCGTTTGACGAAAGTTTTCTGAAGCAAATTCGGCGATCTCTGTTCGACGAAAATAGCTTCACTCACAGAGAGTTCGTCGAACTTCGTTCGACGATTTCTCTAAAACGTTTCTTTGTTCGTCGATCTCCATTTAACGAACTTTGAAAAATTCGTCGACCATAGACAGAAATCAAATTAGTTCTTCTTTATTTATCATACCAGGCTGATTTATGAAGAACAGATGATTCGTCTCATCCAAAGGTTTGGTGAAGATATCTGCCATTTGTAAATCAGTATAGATATAGACAAGATTAATTTTATTTTTGTCTACACACTCTCTTATGAAATGATGCATAATGTCTATATGTTTGGTCCTACTGTGATGAACTGGATTTTGTGTTATGGATATAGTATTTGTGTTGTCACGTAATAGAGTTGAATTATTTAAGTTGAACCCATAGTCCATGAGTTGGTTCTGAATCCACATCATCTGGGAACAGCAATTGTCAGCTACTATATATTCTACTTCAACAGTTGATGTAGACACAGATGACTGTTTCTTGCAAAACCAAGACACTAGTCTCATACCAAGGAACTGACATGTCCCCGAGGTACTTTTTCTGTCTACTCTGCATCCAGCAAAGTCAGCATCTGAGTATCCAGTTAACTCAAACTTTGACTCAGTAGGATACCAGAGTCCTAGACTAGGACAACTCTTTATATACCTCAAAATTCTTTTTAAGAAAACTAGATGAGATTCTTTAGGGTTCACTTGGAACCTAGCACAAAGACATGTAGCAAACATTATGTTAGGTCTGCTTGCTGTAAGGTATAGTAGGGATCCAACAATGCCCCTATATAATTTCTGATCAACAGGTTTCTTATGTTCATCATAGTATATTACAGCATTAGTGCCCATGGGTATTTTCTTTAGTGAGGCATCAACCATCCCAAACTTTTTGAGAAGCTCCTTAGCATACTTAGCCTGGGATATGAAGATGTCATCAGATAGCTGCTTCACTTGGAGACCAAGGAAGTAACAGAGCTCACCCATACTACTTATTTCAAACTTTGAATGTATGAGGTCAGAGAATCTTTTGCATAGTTTGGAATCTGTAGACCCAAATATAATATCATCTATATAAATTTGTACTAACAATATTTGATCCTAATGGTGCCTAGTGAATAATGTCTTATCTACAATTCCTCTAGTGAATTTATGCTCTATCAAGAAGCTAGCTAAGGTCTCATACCAAGCTCTTGAAGCTTGATTTAAACCATAAAAAGCTTTATGCAATCTAAAGACATATGAAGGATGAGTTGGAAAGATAAAACCTAAAGGTTGTTCAACATAAACCTCTTCTTTAAATTCTCCATTCAGAAAGGCACTTTTGACATCTAATTGATAGACTTTAAACTTCTTGTAGGCAGCATATGCAACGAAAATCCTAGTTGCTTCCAACCTTGCAACTGTTGCAAAAGTTTGGTCATAGTCAATTCCTTTCTCTTGTCTATAACCTTGAGCAAGCAGCCTTGCTTTATTCCTAACTATAATACCTTGGGCATCTAGCTTGTTTCTATATACCCATTTAGTTTCAATGACTGGGTAGTATTTGGGTCTTGGAACTAATTCTCAAACTCTGCATCTCTCAAATTGATTGAGCTCCTCTTGCATTGTAATAATCCAGTGGGGATCTTGCTCAGCATCATTTATGGATTGAGGATCAACTTGAGAGAGGAAACAGGCATGCATCACATCTTGGTTGAGTTGATGCCATGTCTGTAGACCTACTGACATGTCCTCAATCACTTGAGATATAGGGTGATCCCTTAGTGTGACAAGATTAGTGGGAGGATTTAATTCAGCAACAACATTTGGAGTTAATTCCTCTTGTGGAATAATGTATGCTGTTGAAGGAAGTTCACCCACTTCCAAAAATTCTTCTTCACTGTCTTCATCAACTTATGGAGGAGGATGTGATATAACCTCTTGTGTAAGGTTTAACTCACTCAATTTCTTACACAAGTGAGGTACCTGCAAAAGATCTGAGATAGAAGAATCCTTCTCCTTATAATACATGTTAGCTTTATCAAATGAAATATGTACAGATTCTTCCATTTTTGAGGATGATTTATTAAAAACCCTATAAGCCTATCTAACTTGGGAATATCCAAGAAAAATTCTCTCTGTAGGTTTAGCTTCAAATTTTCTAATGTGTTTCTTATTATTGTTATGAATGAAACATCTACATCCAAAAATTTTAAAGTAATCAATTTTATGTTTCTTCCCTTTGAGTAATTCATAGGGGGTCTTACCCTTAATTTTGTGTATCAAACTTCTATTCAGCACATAGTTTGCTATGCTCACAGTCTCTGCCCAAAAGGATAGGGGCATGTGTGCATCTGCAAGCAATGTTCCTGCAGATTCAATGAGGGTTCTGTTTTTCCTTTCTGCTACCCCATTTTGTTGAGGAGTTCTAGCAGCAGAGAAACAATGTCTGATACCTTCGTCCTTACAGAATCTTTGCATAGGAAGAGATTCAAACTCAGTACCATAATCACTTCTGATCAATGCAACTGAAGTAGAATACTCAATCCTTATGCTCTTAAGAAAGTCTGTAAGGACTTTAAAGTTATCTGAATTGTTTCTCAAGAAGAACACCCAAGAGAATCTAGAGAAGTCATCTACAATAACTAGAGTGTAAGACTTCCCTCCTAAGCTTTATACAGCAATGGGTCCAAAAAGATCCATATGTAGCAAGTATAGAATCTTAGGTGAGTCACTCTTATTAATTGACTTGAAGCTATTTTTAGTTTGCTTGCCTTCTTGACAAGACTTGCATATGATTTCCTTCTTGTAGGAACCAGAAGGCAATTCTCTGAAAAGGTTGTCCCTAAATAGCTTAGAGATGTTCTTAAGGTTAACATGACCTAGTCTCTTATGCCAAAGAATATTGTTATTACTAACTTGATTGAATAAGCATAGTTCGGAACTAGTGTGGAAACCACCCGTCACCACACATCTTCCCAAAACCCCGAGGTGATGGTAAGGGGGGACGGGGGTACATAAACACCAAGGACCACCCGCTGCAGGCAATGTGGGACTAATCCAACCACGGGATGGCGGGGATATTCCGTCACACGGGGGGCCCACTGGGGTCAACACCCAGACCTGGAACGCGATGGGGAAGCCCAAATATGCGGTCCCACACACACCCAATCCCGCTGGACCTTGGATCTCAACACACCCCCGCAGCGGGATTGCTCTGATACCATGTGGAAACCACCCGTCACCACACATCTTCCCAAAACCCCGAGGTGATGGTAAGGGGGGACGGGGGTACATAAACACCAAGGACCACCCGCTGCAGGCAATGTGGGACTAATCCAACCACGGGATGGCGGGGATATTCCGCCACACGGGGGGCCCACCGGGGTCAACACCCAGACCTGGAACGCGATGGGGAAGCCCAAATATGCGGTCCCACACACACCCAATCCCGCTGGACCTTTGATCTCAACAACTAGCAGAGTTAAAATTTAGTTGGTATATATTCCCTTGTCTACAACCTGTTAAAACAGTTTGGTTATTTGAAGAAATAATATATTTGGAATTAGTAAAGCAAACCTGATAACCTACATCACATAACTGACTTATGAATATTAGGTTATGTTTGAGTCCATTTACATATGCCACTTTTCTGAAAGTGACAGCTCCACTGTTGAAGTCTCCATAGCCTTCAGTTTGTCCAAAGCTGAAATCTCCAAAGATCAATCTTGGACCCAGCTTTGCCTTGAAATTGATTAGGCTATCCTTGCATCCAGTCATGTGCTTTGAGCACCCACTATCCAGATACCACTTACTTTGAGTGATAGGATAGTTCTTCACAAACAAGGAAACAAGTTAAATGTTCTTGACCCAGGTCACCTTGGGTCCTTATTTATTTTCATAAGAAAAACTGGAAACGTAAGAACACTCAGGTTGGCTCTTATACCCTAAGGGGTGATATCTTCTAGTTGGAATGATTCACTGATTAAACTGATTATTGAATGTTCTTAGTTGGTTATGAGTTATTGAGGAATTAAAATTTTTGTTATAGTGAACTTTATTCGATGAATTTTGGTGAGTTCGTCGATCTCAGTTCGATGAATTGGGATGAGTTCGTAAAACTCCGTTCAGAGAATGATAGAAGACATTTTCTGAGCCCCACAATCGTCGATCTCTGGTAGACGAACCATACTGCCTTCGTCGATCGTAGTTCAACGAATTATTATAATATAAATCTGCGTTCGAAGTTCGTCGACTTGAGTTCGACGAACTGTACATGTTTTTTCGTTCGGAGTTCGACAAAAACTGCTGAACATTGTTCTAGTTATCATTTTTCTTATTATTTCTTTTTTCTTATTCTTGTGTGTAATTTCAGTTTGATTAAGATTGTTATCTTCTACTTTCTCCTTACCCTTTTCAGAAACAAATTTTATTGGGGTGGTTAATATGTTTTTTGAATTAGTGGGGGTTGGCTTGATGAAGCACCTAAGCCCAGCTTGCCATTAAGTTTGAAATTCACTGTGCTAGTGATGTCCATCAACTTGATGCTTATCCCATTCAGGGATTCTTCAAGTTTCCTTGCCTCAGGCAGTTCAGATTTTAAAGATATAATTTGTTCGCTTGCTAGGGTTAGTTCATATTTTAATTTAGTATTTTTCAGAAATCAAATTTTCTTGATTAGACAGTTTTTCCCTAAGCATTTTGATTTCTTTTTCAGAGTTAATTAAGTCTATACACATGATTTTAAATTCAATTTTAAAACTATCAGAAATATAATCAAATGATAATAGTACCTGATCAGCTTCTAATTCTGAAGCTTCTTCATTATTAGATTCTTCTTCATCATCTGATGGGCTGCTAGAGGCATTGATGGTCATGAGGCAGACTTCCCTGGCATTTGCCTCTTCTTCCTCTTCACTGGAACTGGAAGATGTCGATTCATCTTCTGTGTCACTCCAGGATTCAGCAACAAAGCCCCTCTCCTTCCTTTTCTGTTTGCTGGAGGAAAGCTTGCTATATTGTTGTCTTCTGGAGTCCTTCTCTCTTCTTCTTTCTTTCTTCTGATTATCTGAACATTCTGAGATAAAGTGTCAGGTTTCCTGCACCCAAAACACCATATTTCTTTAGTAGGAGATTTATCATACCTGAGTTTATCATCCTGCCTGGATGATTTTCTCCTGAAGTCTTTTCTTGCCATTTTGTAGAATCTCTTGGCAAAGAGACTCATTAGTTCTTCATTAACTGTTGAAGCTTCAGTCTCTTCAGCAGCATTGAATGCTATATTTTGCTCCTTTATTGCTGGTGGAGGAGTCCTTTGTTCTGCAGCTTCTCTAGACTTTATCAGCTGCTAATAAGATTTGAGCTTCCCAATAGAGATTCTATGGAAATCTCATTTAAACTCCTGGCCTCCTTGATTGGCCAGATCCTGGAATCTCATGAGCTTGGGAATCACATGAGGATCTTATCATTCACTTCAGTAAGAGTGATGTCCTTGTCTAAAGTCTTCAGCTCATTGATTATTGAGCTCAATATGTTGTACATGTCAACAACAGACTCTGACTCATCTTTCTTGAAGTTCTCATACTGGGAGATGAGAGTTGATCCTCTATCTTTCCTCTCATCAGCATAACCTGCTACCATCTGGTTAATAGAGTCTCAAATAGCCTTGGCTGATGTGTATTCAGACACCTTCTGGAAGATGTCATCAGACATAGTCTGAGCCAGAATATTCATGGCTTTTGCATCAACAATCTTGGTCTTCTTCTGAGCATTTGTCCACTTAGTTGGTGGAATAGCATGTGTGCTTGATGTTGATGTAGATGCAGTTGGTTGAGGAGGACATGTCAAAATAGAATTGTAGATGTCTTCATCAATGGAATTCATATAAAGTTTAATTCTTGCCTTTCAGATGACAAACTTATTCAAGTTGCACACTGGAGGTCTGGTGCTTGCATAATCCTTGTTCTATGTCATGCTGTGAAAATAATCCTAAGATAAATAAAAGATTAGATCTAACACAGGATCTTTTAGCTCAAGGGTTAGCTTGTACAGCCAAAGGAAACTCCTCTGATACCAATTGAAAGAGAGGGTTAGACCTGATATACTCTAGAGGGGGGAATAGAGTAACTTGGAAACTTTTTGCTGTTTATAGAATTTTTAGAGTAGAGCAAATAATAGATACTAATATTTACAGTAAGCAAAAGGGCAACCTAAGATAAACTAACCTAACACAGCCACAGCAAAACTTAGCTAACACAACCACAACAAGAACAAAAAGAAAGAGGGCAAGCAGACAACACAAGAACTTTTATAGTGGTTCCCTAACTGGGTACATTCACTCTTTTACCACCCTGGTAGGAACCCACAAGCAGGTTTTGATCAGGTGACTGCCACCAATGAGCTTTTGATCAGGTGCTCAAAAAACCAACTCAAGTTTTTTATCAGGAGACTTGCAAACAAGAGATAACTTTTGAAGGGAGTTAAAGAACCTTTTGTACAGTTGGGGGTGAGAGATTTATGTTGTCTTCTCTTTCTCAAAACAACTGAGAATACTAGTGGATCTTGATGTTGTCAAAGTTCCCCCTGAGATATTTAATTGTTCAGGAAGATTTGAGCTTTACTTCAAGGTGTAAGTCTTCTATCTTCAGCCTTGATTTAAAAGGATCCAGGAACTTCTTGACTGATAGAAGTTTGTTGTCTCTGAAGAATCCTGGAGTGAAGGTTGAAGAAGACTCTTGATTTGGAATGATTATTCTTCTTCTTCTTCAGCAATGTCAAGGAGAAAACAAGATTGTTTTCTGTACAGAGAAGGATTAGAATATGGTTGTTGTTGATCTTCTCTGTATGTGTTGTATTATTTCTCTGGTCTGGACTTCCTTGTATAGAAAGAGAGAAAATCTCTTTTATCAGATCAGTCAAATTTTTCTTTTGAATTTTTGAATTCCCTTTTTGCAATAATTGCTGACGTCCTGGAGAATGAAATAAGGCTGGATAGAATCTCTGCATTAATGGATTTCCCCAACTATCCTATTGAAAATGGCTCGAAATAATCCTGGTGAACAACATAATCAATGTTGCCGCTAACGGCTATGTCCAGAGAATATAAGCATTGATTATTCAGGAATTACTGCAATGGAATAAGGACAGAAGAAGGGAAAAAATCCAAGACTAGATCTGCACAGAATTCTTCGAGCAAAGAACAGATTTCGTCGACCTGAGTCCAGAGTTCGTCGACTAGAGAAACCATGTTCGTCGACCAGATAATTCTTGTTCGTCGACCTGAGCACCAAGTTCGTCGACCTGAGAACAACTAACTGTTTTCTGATAAAACTAGACAATTCTGTGCTCTAAGTTCGTCGAGCTGATAACATAACTTCGTCGACTGGAGTTCAGAGAAAAGATTCTGGACTTAGAATGTTGAAGTTGAGCTTCTAGAAATCGTCGACCTGAGCTCGAATATCATCGATCTTAACTCAGAGAATTGTCTCTGAGTTCGTCAAACGGAGCACGACTTTCGTCGAGCTGAGTTCGATGAACATCGAACTCACTTTCCTGAATCTTGATTTTTCTCTAAGTCTGTAGTCTTCTGCAGTCTATTGTTCGCTGATCCATGCAATGTTAACTCTATTGTTGGCTGATCCACTATGACCCTAACTATACATAGTGGGTCAATTATCCTAGTTAGTGAATCTAGCACAAATCAAACTAGGGATCCAACATATAGTGAGATTCTTTAGGGTTCACTTGGAACCTAGCACAAATGCATGTAGCAAACATGATGTCTGACCTACTTACTGTGAGATATAATAAGGACCCAACAATGGCCCTATATAATTTCTGATCAACAGATTTTTCATGCTCATCAGAATCTATCACAACATTTGCAGCCATGGGTGTCTTCATTGTTGAGGTATCACACATCCCAAATCTTTTAATAAGCTCCTTAGCATATTTAGATTGGGAGACGAAGATACCATCAAATGATTGCTTCACTTGGAGACCAAGGAAATATGAAAGTTCACCCATGTTATCATCTCAAACTTTGAATGCATAAGGTTAGAAAACCTTTTGCATAGTTTGGGATCATTTGAGCCAAAAATGATGTCATCTACATAAATTTGTACTAATAAGATTTTATCTTTATGATTCTTAATAAAAAGAGTCATATCTACAATGCGTCTAGAAAATTTACGCTCTAACAAGAAGCTAGCTAAGGTCTCATAGTAAGCTCTTGGAGCTTACTTTAAACCATAGAGAGATTTATGCAATCTAAAAACATAAGAGAGATAGGTTGGAGAGATAAAACCTGGTGGTTGCTCCACATATACTTCTTCTTTGAGTTCTCCATTTAGAAAAGCACTTTTAACATCCATTTGATAGACTTTGAACTTTTTGAATGCAGCATATGCAAGGAAGATTCTTATAGCCTCAAGTCTTGCAACAGAAGCAAAATGTATGATCATAGTCAATTTCTTCCCCTTGTGTATAGCCTTGATATACTAGCCTTGCCTTGTTTCTCATAATGTTGCCTTCTGCATCCAACTTATTTCTGAACACCCATTTGATTCCAATGACTGGGTAGTCTTTGGGTCTAGGAACCAATTCTCAAACTCTACATCTCTCAAATTGATTGAGCACCTCTTGCATTGCAATGATCCAGTGGGGATCTTGATATGCATCTTTAATGGATTGGGGCTCAAGTTGAGAGATGAAACAAACAAACATCAAGTCAGGGTTGAGTTGATGTCTTGTTTGCACACCAGCTGAAATGTCTTCAATCACTTGAGATATAGGATGATCTCTAAGTGTGACAAAATCAGTGGGAAGAGCTGGTTGGGCAGCAGCTTGGGAAAAAATTTCCACTTGTGAAATTTCATTAGCTGTTGGAAAGGGTTCTGTCACTTCTATACTTTCTTCTTCACTTTCTTCTTCAGCTTATGGAGAGGGATGTATTGGAATCTCATGGGTGAGGCTTAGATCATCTAATCTCTCACACATGTGAGGTACCTGCAAAGTGTTGTTGGTAGAAATTTTTTTCTCCTTATAAGACATGTTAGCTTCATCAAAAGTCACATGTACAGATTCTTCAATTTTTAAAGTAGATTTATTAAACACCCTATAAGCTTTGCTGACTTGGGAATATCCTAGAAAAATTTCTTCTGCAGCCTTAGCTTCAAGATTTCTAATATATTTCTTGTCATTGTTATGAATATAGCATATAAAACAAAATATTTTAAAATAGGTGATTTTAGGTTTCTTCCTTTTAAGCAATTCATAGGGAGTCTTATTTTTAAGTTTATGTATTAGGCTTTTATTCAGTACATAGTTTTCTGTGCTCACAGCCTCTGCCCAAAAGGATAGGGACATGTAAGCATCTGCAAGTAATGTGCCTGCAGCTTCAATTAGGGTTCTATTTTTCCTTTCAGCTACCTCATTTTGTTGAGGAGTTCTAGGAGTTGAGAAGCAATGCTTGATACCTTCTTTCTCACAGAACTCATGCATAAGAAGAGACTCAAACTCAGTACCATGATCACTTCTAATCAATGCAACTTGAGTAGAGTACTCAATCTTTATGGTCTTGAAAAAATCTGCAAGAACCTTGAATGTATCTGACTTAGATCTCAGAAAGAACACCCAAGTGAATCTTGAGAAGTCATCTACAATAACTAGAGTATAAGATTTCCCTCCTAGACTTTGTACAGCAATTGGGCCAAAAAGATACACGTGTAGCAAGTACAAGATCCTAGGTGAAACACTCTTATTAACTGATTTAAATCTAGATTTAGTTTGTTTGCCTAATTGACAAACCCTGCAGAGACCTTTCTTCTTGTACCAGAAGGCAATCCTCTAACAAGATTGTCTTTAGTTGACCTAGCAATGTTTTTCATATTAACATGTCCTAATCTTTTATGTCATAAATCATTTTGATTGCTAACAAGATTAAATAAACATATGTCTGATGTTGTAGATTGAAAATTAACTACATATATTTTGTCTTGTCTATTTTCAATTAAAACAGTTTGGTTTTGTTTAGTAGAAATAATACAAGAGCTTGAGTTAAAAGATACCTGATAACCTTTATCACATAGTTGACTTATGGAGATGAGGTTATGTTTCAGTACACTTACATATGTAATCTTTTTGAAAGTAACTGCTCCAATGTTAACTTCTCCAAAGCCTTTAGACTGACCACAATTTGAGTCACCAAAGATCACCTTTAGTCGCAGCTTGGACTTGTAATTACTTAGGTTGTCCTTGTTGTCAGTCATATGCTTCGAGCATCCACTGTCCATATACCATTATTGATTTAAAGCTGGACAGCTCTTTACCTGCAAAGGAAAACATTAGTGGTTCTTGTCCCAGATTACCTTGGGCCCTTTATTTTTTCTGATATGAGAAACTTGATATAACAGAAAATTCAGGTTGAGATTTATATCCTAAGGGATGGTATCTCCTAGGTGGAATTTCCCAATTAGTAAATAGATTAACAGGTTTTCTAGGTTGATTAAAATTTTTGTTAAAGTTATGATTTTTGTTAAGTCTGGATGGGTTCGACGAAATGTTGTAAGTTTGTCGATCGGACTTCGACGAGATGGGATGAGATCGTCGATCTCTGCTTAGAGAATGAATACATTCATTTTTTTGGGCCCCAAGTTCGTCGATCTCTGCTCGAAGAACCATACAAGAGTCGTCGATCGCAGTAAGACGAATTATTATGGCTAATGTTAGCGTTCATAGATCGTCGATCGGAGGTCGACGAACTAGCCATATTTCGTCGATCTGAGTTTGACGAAATCTGCTGAACATTGTTTTTATTTAGGTTTTTCTTGTTTCCATTCTTTTGATTTTTGGATTTAAGTAAGCCTTCTTTGTGTTGCTTATTGTATATAACTTTTTTTCCCTTTTCTGGAACAAATTTTATGGGGGTTGACAATATATGTTTCTTAAGTATGGGAGGTAACCTTGATGAAGTACCTAAGCTCAGCTTGTCATTTAGTCTGGCATTGACTATACTTGTGATGTCCATCAGCTTAAGGCTTCTCCCATTGAGAGATTCCTCAAGTTGATTGTCCTCATATAATTCTGTTTTTAGAGAAATGATGTGTTCATTTGCTAAGACTAAATCATCCTTGAGCTTAGTGTTTTCAGCAAATAGATTATCAAATTCAGCTTGCCTATCTCTTAGCATTTTGATTTCTTTTTCAGATTTTATTCGGTCATTACATAAGCTTTGAATTCATTTTTAAAATCAATAGAATTGAAGTCAAAGGAAGAGATTACTGGATCATCTTCTGTCTCTAATTCATCTTTTGATTCCTCAGAATGAGTTTCTGTTTGGTCTTCAACATTAGGCCAGCTGCATGAGGCATTGATTGTCATAAGGCAAACTTCTCTTGCCTTAGCATATTCTTCATCTTCACTGGAGCTGGAAGATGTGGTCTCTTTATCAGTATCACTTCAAGTTTCAGTAATGAAGCCTTTTTCCTTTCTTTTATATTTGTTGGAGGAGTGTTTGCTTGAGTGCCTGTTTGAGTTCTTTTGGTTCTCTTTCTCTTTTCTTCTATCTCTTTTCTGAGCTTCTGGGCATTCAGGAAGAATGTGCCCAGACTTTCTTCATCTAAAGCAGACAATCTCTTTGGTAGGAGTTCTTTCATACTTAGGTTTGTCATCACTCTTGGATGGTCTTCTGCTGAAGTCTTTCTTGGCATGTTTGTAGAATCTTTTGGCCAGCAAACTCATCAACTCTTCATTGGCAGGAACGGTTTCTGTTTCTTCTGTTGCTTTGAAAGCAATATTGAAAGATATTGTACTTAATCACCTACAGAGGGGGTGAATAGGTGACTTAAATCTTTTTGACTTTTTAGGCAGAATTCAGATTATATCACAGAGTTCTAGTTACTTTATCACAGCAAACAATCAGCAATCACAGAATTCCACAAGCACACAGTAGACACACAGATTTATAGTGGTTCCCCAAGGTTTGGGTACATCCACTTTCCCCCTTCGCCTATCTAGTAGTGTACTAGATTCGGTCAAACTCCTCCACTATCTCAGATCCTCAGATCTTACACTCAGAACCCCAAAACAGGTTCCTACAGATCAGGTCCAAGGCCCTACAACTCAGCTTCTTCAAAAAGCCTACACTCAGCTTCTTCACAAAGCCTACACTCAGCCACCAAGGCCTACACTCAGCCACAACAGGCCTACACTCAGAGATACAAATCTCCTACACTCAGGCACACAAGCCTTACACTCAGCCTTTATAATTACAGGCTTACAAACTCAGATCCCTAAGGATCCTACAAGAAAATATGAATACAAACATGTAAACTCTACAACTCAGAGAAAAGAGAGAAGAGTTGAGAGTTTCTTGATGAGTTCTTGGATGAACTCTGCTGAGATCAATCTGACTTGGCTTTCTTCAAAGCTTCTTGAATGTAGAACACAATAGGATTGATCTCCTCTGCAGTTGATCCTTGATCTCTGCTACTTAAGATTCAGAACAAAATCTGAACCCTTCTTCTCAGCCTGGTTCCAACGGCTGTCTTCTTGGATGGAGCTCTCTCTCCAACTACTTAGATCTTCACTGGATTCTTCAATGAATATTTAGATCTTCTTTGTATTACTTGATGTGTTGAATCTTCTCTTTCTGTAGACAGTATAAGCCTATTTATAGGCCTTTTTCATGGTAACCGGCTGGTTCGGTTCATAACTGATTTCTGACAACTCTGACAGGTGCAGTAGACCGGCTGGAATGGCAGCTGTCAAGTCATCCAGTCAGTTCTTGAAAAATCTGTAACTGTCTGAAAGTGTCGAGACTGTCTGTCTTTAAGTGTCGACACTTATAGACTAAGTGTCTGATGGCGTGCCCCCTCCTCCACCATTTGAAGACGATGCTGACGATGCTGCTGATGATCCGGTTGATAAGGACATACGACTCAAGGACGTGAGGCGGCACGATGACACTAACAGAAGGCTACGCTACAACCTCCGCCCGCGACGTGCTACCGCCACGGCAACGCATTAGCTTTATTTATTTGATTTTCTTGCACCCTATTTTATATTTGGAATATAAAATTATCCTATGTTTATGTGATAATTTTATATTCATGACATGTGTTGTTATTTTTCATTTTTGAACTATTTTTAGTATTGATGTGCAATTAGCCATTCAGATGGATGAGATTAAATCTCCATCATGAAGGGCTAAGACTTGTTTGTAACTCCTATATAAGGAGGCTTTGTTATGAGATTATTAGAGAAGAAATTAACCCTAAAGCTCCCATTGTGGAATTCGGCCAAGAGGAGGAATCTCCAATCCGCCGCCCCCCCCCCCCCCCCCCCCCCTTGGTTGTGTTGTGAAACCGCCGCCCCCCCTTGCTCCCTCCATCCGTTCGGTGCGACTCCGGCGCGGCTTCCTTCGGTGCGAATACTTGGAAGAAGGTTGCAAACCATTCGGTGTGACGCCGGTGGATCCGTGGAGAGAGTGATTCTCCCACAGTTATCTCGTGTGAAAGCTTTCCGGTTGGGTAATCCCTTTCCTCTTCCTTGTGTGATTCTTATCCTTAGTTGTGGTGGATTTTCGCAAATCGTTTTCTCCAGATCTTTAATCTAATCGCTGCAAGTTTTGAATCGAAATCGCCGTTGCAAGGCTTTTTAATTCCGGATCGGGTGGATCCTATTTGCCTGAGCGGATCTTGGCCTATAGCCTTGGTCTTGCTCTCAAAAAGGAGTGGCAACCTTTGTGTTTTCTTGGGGAATATTCCGACTCAAATTTCTGATCGTCGTTTTCGAGTCGACCATTCCTCCCTCGTTGTTTGTGCTGCGTTTTGTGACGAGGACTATTGTGGGCGATAGGTGCTGTGTAGGTGCGGTAGATCTACGACGTGTTGTGCGTAGGGAGAGCGTTAGCTTCGCGGAGATCTCCGATCCGACATCCCTACATCAATTTGGTATCAGAGGCGGTCGTTTCAACTTTCACGTTGCAAGCATCCTCTCTGCGTTCCTTGTTGGAGATCAGATCGTTAGAAAATCAAAAAAATTATTTTGTGTTCTGCCAATAGCGGGCTGAAATCTTTATTTTTCAGCAAAATTTCAAAAAAAAAAAAATTAACGATCTACGTGTTATTCACATTGGGAATATATAAAAATATCTTATTTTCAATATAGCTACAGCCCTAGGAAAATTCATCTTGCTCGGGGCCTCCCAAACCTGAATGTGCACTAGGCTAGGAACGGAGTACGCAACCCCGTCTACGTCTAGTATGGCTGCGAACGAGCATGGTGATCCCAACACCGCGGCTATAGCGGGTCTTCGTGCCGAAATGGCTGAGCTTAGGAACGTCTTAGCCCAGATCCTACAAAACCAAGCTAGGCCACCCCCGCCACCCGTTAATGTTGACCGGCCCAACCGGCACCAACATAACTCTGATTCGGATTCTGATGGGGACTCTCCGCGGGTGCCCCCTAGAGGACACCGCCCCGAGCGAGACTTTGACATTACTAGGGCCATTAAGATAAATGCCCCCACGTATGATGGCATGGGAGACCCCCAAATCTTGCTTAACTGGACTGTGGATATGGAGTGTTACTATGAGTGGCACAACCTGACGGATCCCCAAAAGGTCCAAGTTGCCCGGATGAAGTTAACAGGTCGTGCAAAGACGTTCTGGCTGAATAAGGAGCGAAGATTAGGAACCGGACACGGAGCCCCCCTTATAGGTTGGCCAGTAATGAAGAACCTGTTGACCGATCAGTACGTTCCTGCGTACCATCGGACACTGATGTTCGATGAGCTTGCCACTCTGCGGCAGGGCTCAAGCTCGGTAACTGAATATATGGGTGAACTTAAGGACCGAATGGTGCGATGTGACCTTAGGGAGATCCCCGAAGTCACTTTATCTAGATTTCGAAAGGGCCTTAACCCCGATATCCAAAGGAAGCTCTTGCGATATGGGCATACGGACTTGAACATGACTTTCAATGCCGCCTTGGACATTGAAAAACACCTAGCCTCTAAGGCTCACTCCCGTTACGCTCATGCGAAGAACAAGTCCACCACTGGGGTATCTTCTTCCACATATCCTGATAAGGGAAAGTTTAAATCTACCGAGTCGAAGTCAATCGTGATCACCGCAAGGAACTCCAAGAACCCTGCGAGTGAGCGTGTCCCTATCGGGAAGGTTAGCAAGGCTAACACCACTTGTTACTCTTGCGGCATTCAAGGCCACTATGCCTACGAATGCCCAACAAAGACAAAAACACTAGCCTTATTAGAGCCAACTACCGACCCTGACGATTACGTATACGAGGCCGCAGAAGAGAGTGACCCCGAAGGAGTCCCTAGTGACTTAGAGGACGATCACCCCCTTACGGTGATGTGTTGTATTTTGACCACTCCTCGTCCATTAGATGATTGGAAGAGGACGAGCATATTTTCTCTGATTTTTAAGAGTGGCGAGAAGCTTTGCAAGCTGATTATTGATAGTGGTAGCTGCGTGAATGTCATATCTGAGAACGCCGTAGCACGTATGTCCTTGGTCACGGAACCACACCCGACCCCATATCAGCTCGCTTGGATCAACAAGCTCTCTGTACCCGTTACCAAGCGATGTCTGGTCCCACTCTCATTCAAATCCTACATTGATGAGGTGTGGTGTGATGTCCTTCCGATGGACGCTTGTCATGTGTTGCTAGGCCGCCCTTGGCTATAGGACCGTGATGTTACACATTTTGGTAGAGCCAACACTTATGAATTCAAATTCAATGGCAAAACCATCACTTTGAGGCCGACCATCCCAAAGGAGCCCGTTGTCTTGGCTAAGGACACCACTATTCCGGTAGAACGAAAAACGTTGAATCTAGTTGGTAGGAAAGAGTTTGAGAGGGATCCGTTCTTTGATGGAGTCATGTATGCGTAGTCCTCTTAAGTGTGAAGCCCAATTCTAGCATTTTGGATGAGTTACCTAGTGAGTTACGGGTACTGTTGGAGGAGTATAGGGACGTGTACCCGGATGAGTTGCCGTCCACGTTACCCCCGCTTAGGAATATCCAGCAGGCGATAGATCTCATCCCGGGGTCTTCCTTGCCAAATCAGCCCCATTACCGACTCCACCCCGCAGCTCACCTGGAGTTGCAGTCTCAGATAGAGGGCTTGCTAGCGAAGGGTTTTATTAGGACTAGTATGATTCCATGTGCTGTACCAGCCCTACTTGCCCCCAAGAAGGATGGTACATGGAGGATGTGCGTTGATAGCCGGGCTATCAACAAAATCACCGTCAAGTATAGGTTCCCCATTCCCCGCCTAGATGATTTGTTGGATGTCTTGTCTGGAGCCACCGTATTCTCCAAATTAGATCTTCGGAGTGGCTATCACCAGATTAGGATACGAGAGGGCGATGAGTGGAAGACGGCATTTAAGTCGAAGGATGGTCTGTACGAATGGCTTGTGATGCCATTTGGGTTGTCCAATGCCCCTAGTACCTTCTCCCGGATGATGACACATGTCTTTCAGCCATTCATGGGAAAGTTCGTTGTCGTCTACTTTGACGA
Source organism: Platanthera guangdongensis (assembly GCA_039583875.1). Taxonomy (NCBI): domain Eukaryota; kingdom Viridiplantae; phylum Streptophyta; class Magnoliopsida; order Asparagales; family Orchidaceae; genus Platanthera; species Platanthera guangdongensis. The sequence continues at coordinate 90,618,934 of CM077147.1, forward strand.
TATTCTGATTTATAGCACCTCTACTACCGAGCACATCTCCCACATGAGAGTGATCCTTTCCACCCTGCGGAAGGAGACGTTATTTCTCAACCTTAAGAAATGCACTTTCTATGTCTCGGAGGTAGAGGTCTTAGGCTATATAGTCGGCTCCGAGGGTATCCGAGTCGATCCGGGCAAAGTTCAGGTCATTAAGGACTGGCCCGTGCCAACCACCCTACGTGAGGTGCGTAGTTTTCATGGGTTAGCCACGTTTTATCGTCGTTTCATACGAGACTTCAGTAGTATTATGGCGCCTATCACGGACTGTATGAAGAAGGGAGAGTTTACGTGGACGAAGTCCGCCACCCATGCTTTTGAGCGAATCAAGGAGCTTATGACTAAGGCACCTGTCTTACGTCTACCTGACTTTGCTAAAGTCTTTGAGCTCACATGCGATGCGTCTGGGGTGGGGATTGGAGGTGTCTTGAGCCAGGAGGGCCATCCCGTTAGTTATTTTAGTGAGAAGTTGTCCGGCCCTAAGCTGAACTACTCAAATTATGATAGGGAGTTTTATGCTGTAGTCCGATGTCTACACCATTGGAGGCACTATCTCCTCTCCAAGGAGTTTGTGATCCTCTCCGATCATGAGGCTTTACGTTTCATCAACGGCCAGCATAAGATCAGCCCACGTCACGCTAAGTGGGTCGCTTTCCTACAAGGTTACACGTTTAATCTCAAGCACCTTAAGGGAGCTGATAACCGAGTCGCGGACGCCCTTAGTCGTCTTACCCTTTTACTCACCTCTATGGAAGTACATGTTGTAGGGTTTGAGCGGATTAAGGATGAGTACGCCACGTGTCCTGACTTCCAGGACTTCTATCTTTCTGCCCAGGATAGCTCCCCCACGACGATATCTGCCTACGTCATCAAGGACGGTTACCTGTTTAGGAACGGGAAACTATGTATTCCACAGTCATCGTTACGACTACATATCATATGGGAGTTGCATAGCGGAGGGTTGAGTGGCCACTTCGGTAGAGATAAGACCATTACGTTAGTCGAGGACAAATTCTATTGGCCAAAACTTAAGGTTATGGTGGGACAGGTAGTGAGTAGCTGTCGCACGTGCCAGGTGTCTAAGGGTAGTAAAACCAACGTAGGATTATATACACCCTTGCCTATTCCCTCAATGCCTTGGGTAGACGTTAGTATGGATTTTGTATTAGGCCTTCCCGTTACTCTACGCCGTCACGACTCAATTTTTGTAGTTGTGGATAGGTTTTCAAAGATGGCTTATTTCATCCCGTGCAGTAGGACGAATGATGCATCTCACGTCGCTAAACTTTATTTTAAATAAGTCGTTAGTCACCGTGGAGTGCCAAAGACCATAGTATCGGATAGGGACGTAAAATTCACTAGTTATTTTTGGAAGACTCTTTGGATATTAATGGGAACAAGATTATTGTTTTCCTCTGCCTATCATCCCCAAACTGATGGGCAGACGGAAGTGGTTAATCGGAGCTTAGGAAATTTGTTACGATGCCTTGTGAGTGATCACAAGAGCACGTGGGACCTTCTCCTTCCCGATGCCCAGTTAGCCTACAATAATTCCAAGAATAGGTCTACGGGTCTGTCCCCGAATGAGATTGTCCACGGGTATAAGGCTCCCGTGCCGCTTGACTTGGTGCCGTTGCCCCCAACGTACAAGGCAAGTCAGTTTGCACAATCCTTCGCCCAGCACATCCATGATTTACATGCACGTATACGGGCCACCTTGACTACGCAATACGAATCTTATCAAGCGCACGCTAATTTACATAGGAGAGTATCAGACTTCAAAATTGGCGATCTAGTTTTAGTCTGTTTGGTTCCCGAACGCTTGCCAACTGGCACCATTAAAAAGTTAGCACCAAAGCGCGCCGGCCCTTTTCGGATTATTAAGAAGTTAGGTGACAACGCTTTCGTTTTGGACTTGCCTGCTGATTGGGGTATCTCCCTCATTTTTAATGTTTCGGATTTAACGATGTTTGTGTCACCACCACAAGAGTTGATTTCTTTGTCGTCTTCTTCTCCCACTGAAAATTCTCATGGGTTGGGGAGTGGTAGTACGGATGATCTCTGTCTTTTGGTCCCCACAGGTATATCATCGGATGGTAAGTTGCCTTCTTTCCTGCCTACTGCTAATATGTTCCCCAGGTTTCCACGGACGTTTTCCACTCCAGAGATGATACTTGATGTTGAGCCCGTTACCACTGCTGATGGCGACACCCACCGCTTTCTCATCCGTTGGCGTGATCGGCCCCCTTCGGATGACTCTTGGGTACTCGAGACGGAGCTGCAGAGTTTGGATGCCGCTCTCCTTCACCGCTATCGCTTGGACCACGCAACGGAGATGCGTGCATTTGAGCGGGGGAGGATTGATGGCGTGCCCCCTCCTCCACAATTTGAAGACGATGCTGACGATGCTGCTGATGATCCGGTTGATAAGGTCATACGACTCAAGGACGTGAGGCGGCATGATGACGCTAACGGAAGGCTACGCTACAACCTCTGCCCGCGACGTGCTACCGCCACGGCAACGCATTAGCTTTATTTATTTGATTTTCTTGCACCCTATTTTATATTTGGAATATAAAATTATCCTATGTTTATGTGATAATTTTATATTCATGACATGTGTTGTTATTTTTTATTTTTGAACTATTTTTAGTATTGGTGTGCAATTAGCCATTCAGATGGATGAGATTAAATCTCCATCATGAAGGGCTAAGGCTTGTTTGTAACTCCTATATAAGGAGGCTTTGTTATGAGATTATTAGAGAAGAAATTAACCCTAAAGCTCCCATTGTGGAATTCGGCCAAGAGGAGAAATCTCCAAGCCGCCGCCCCCCCTTGGTTGTGGTGTGAAACCGCCGCCCCCCCCCCCCCCTGCTCCCTCCATCCGTTCGGTGCGACTCCGGCGCGGCTTCCTTCGGTGCGACTCCTTGGAAGAAGGTTGCAAACCATTCGGTGTGACGCCGGTGGATCCGTGGAGAGAGTGATTCTCCCACAGTTATCTCGTGTGAAAGCTTTCTGGTTGGGTAATCCCTTTCCTCTTCCTTGTGTGATTCTTCTCCTTAGTTGTGGTGGATTTTCGCAAATCGTTTTCTCCGGATCTTTAATCTAATCGCTGCAAGTTTTGAATCGAAATCGCTGTTGCAAGGCTTTTTAATTCCGGATCGGGTGGATCCTATTTGCCTGAGCGGATCTTGGCCTATAGCCTTGGTCTTGCTCTCAAAAAGGAGTGGCAACATTTGTGTTTTCTTGGGGAATATTCCGACTCAAATTTCCGATCGTCGTTTTCGAGTCGACCATTCCTCCCTCGTTGTTTGTGCTGCGTTTTGTGACGAGGACTATTGTGGGCGATAGGTGCTATGTAGGTGCGGTAGATCTACGACGTGTTGTGCGTAGGGAGAGCGTTAGCTTCGCGGAGATCTCCGATCCGACATCCCTACATCAGTGTCGACACAAGTTGACTAAGTGTCGACACTAGCCTATAAGGTGTCGACACAACTCCTTGTGTTGTAGAATGCACTTCTCGACACAGCTTCTTCTTCATGTGTCGACACTGATATTGAGTGTCGACACAACACTTTGTTCTTCAGCACTTTGTTGCATTCTTGTAAGTGTCGACACAACACCTTTGTGTCGACACATCTTCATGTGTTGAACTTGTTCAGTGTCGACACATCTTCTTGGTGTCGACACATGCCTTCTGTGTTGATACTTGCTGAGTGTCGACACTGCTACTTGTGTCGACACATTCTTCTTCTGTTGAGACTCTGGCTGAGTGTTGACACATCTCCTTAGTGTCGACACTTGTACTTAGAATTTTGTTGAACTTTGCTAAGTGTCGACACAGCTCCTTGTGTCGACACTTTCTTCAAGTGTTGAGTCTTCTGCTGAGTGTCGACACATTCTTCATTGTGTCGACACTTGCCTTCAAGTGTTGAGTCTTCTGCTGAGTGTCGACACTTTCTTCATTGTGTCGACACTTATACTTAGACTCTGCTGACTTTTGCTGAGTGTCGACACAGCCTCCAAGTGTCGACACTTTCTGATGTAGACACAGTTCCTCTAGGTGTCGACACAACTGCTAAGTGTCGACACTGCTTCATTGGGCTTCTCTTCACTGAGTGTCGACACAGCTCCTTGTGTCGACACTTTCTGTGTGGTGTCGACTCTGCATCCCTGGTGTCGACACAAATACTCCAAGTGTCGACACTGCTTGCCTGGGTGTCGACACAAGTTTTCTTAAGTGTCGACAATTTCCCTCTGGGTGTCGACACATGGACTTAGAAATTTTTTCATCTTTCCTGCAAATACTTAACCTGCACAAGGTAACTCAAAATACATCAAATACATTTTGATGTATATCATTGAGTAGGGTGAGGCTTCTTCAAATCAGGTACATTAAAACCAATGTACCCAACAATCTCCTCCTATTTGGAGAAGTCATAACCCTTAATCAATGATATACACCATACAGAATAAAATCATAGCATGATGTAAAGCAGGATTATATAACAGGGCAAACATAAACATGTATTCAACAAAACATGTATACACAGATATCATCTCAGAACAATTATGAAATAGGTTTAACATATAACACATTGTTCTAATAACTTGTCATATTCATTTTCCAAAAGTTTACAAAGTGTTTAACAATCAAAATATTACAACTGTAAACTCAAGAAAAATTCTATTCTAATTCTGATCAGCCTCCTTAATCACAATTCCTTTTCCTGATTGTACTTTGGCTTGAACAGGGGCTTCAGCAACTTCAGTATCAGCAGGGTTCTTGCCTTTCAGATCCTTTCTCTTCTGCTCTTCAGCTTTAATCTTTTGCCTCTCAAAATAATGATAAGGCTTGGGAAAGTACTTGCTAGGCTCCTGGGCAGTAGGAGGTAGCTTTCTCATCTTGGCCTTTCTCCTGTATTGCACTATGGCTTCTTGCCTTGTCTCATGCTTTCTCCATTCCAATTCAGAAAACCACTTGTTTCTGTCTTGTATATTATCTTTTGCAGCTTTCAATGCAGTTAAGATTATGTTTCTTGAAGTGGGGCTCCACTGCTCAAAGTCAGGTCTTTGTTCAGCTTGCTCTCTGAACCTCTTCTTAGACAGTCTGGCTTCTTGTTCAGCTTGTTCCTTCAGTATAGCTTCCTGTAAAGCCTCAGATACTGGCTGAACCACCTTCTCTATGATGACATTTTGCTTTCCCTCAGGTGGGCTATACATTGATTGTATATCAGCTTGAACCATATCAAAATCTGGTGGAGGATAGATTACTTGAGCTACTTCAGGTTGCTCACCTCCAAGATAGGCAGGATTAACTCCAGATTACTTGAGCTACTTGAAGTGGGGCTCCACTGCTCAAAGTCAGGCCTTTGTTCAGCTTGCTCTCTGAACCTCTTCTTAGACAGTCTGGCTTCTTGTTCAGCTTGTTCCTTCAGTATAGATTCATGTAAAGCCTCAGATACTGGCTGAACCACCTTCTCTATGATGACATTTTGCTTTCCCTCAGGTGGGCTATACATTGATTGTATATCAGCTTGAACCATATCAAAATCTGGTGGAGGATAGATTACTTGAGCTACTTCAGGTTGCTCACCTCCAAGATAGGCAGGATTAACTCCAGATTCTGCTACATTATCATCATCACATAAAAGAGGATATCCAAGAGTAGCTCTGATAGAATTAGAAATCCACTTGGCATGATCAGAGCTGGCTTTGACTAACACCCTCTCCCCCTTTATAACTTCTCTTTTCATGTGATCTCTTAGATCATCTTTTTGAAATCTTATTTGTGCATTAAGATAATTGACTCCATCCTTGTAGAAAGGTTTTAACCTTTGGAGTTTTTCAGTGATGAGCTTCTGAGAGTCTTGTATAGCAGTTGTAACAGCAGTTAAGCTCTATTGCAAGTGCTTATCAAAAGTTGCTTTGGCTGTAGCACTTTCTGTAGACTGTGCAGTGGCTATATTCTTTATCTCAGTTACAATAACATTGTGAGAGGCTGTCAAGTTATCATTCATTCTGATTTGATTTTCCAGTACATATCATTGCTTTACTTCAAGTTCATCCACTTGAGCTTTTATCTTTTCTTGATGACTTGCTAGATAGACTACTGCATTCTCACCCTTGTGGAAGCAGTCAGTCATTTCCTTCTTATTTAGATTCATTTCAAATCAAATAGACTTTATATCTTGGGCTAGATCAAACTGTAGAGATTTTTGTCCTTCATCTACATACTTTTCAAGAGCTTGCCTTTGTTCATCAAGCTTTATTTGCATAGCAACCAGCAGAGAACTGTAATCTATTGATGGAGTTGGTTGTAGTGCTGGCTGTGGTGCTATGGTTTGCAATGCCTTCTTATAAGTCTGGCTCCTTCTCTTGAATACTTGAAATTTCTTTTTCTTTGCTCTGGCAGCTTCCTCATCTTCAGATGCTGATGTACTTGCAATATCTACCCTCTCCCTAGGTAGCTTCTCAACTTCTTTTGCCTTCTCAGGCTCTTGCCTTGCAGGTTCTTCAACAATTACTACTTGCTCCCCCTCAACTGGAGCATTCTCCCCCTCAGCAGCAGCACATTCCTTGTCAAAGTCTGTTTGATCAAGATTGAGGAAAAGATCTTCCATTGTATATTCTTGTGGAGAATGGGCTGGAGAAACTCTTGGCTCATCTACCACTGGATCAGATACAACTTGAACTGTAACAGATGTGTCCTCCATGACAACATCTGGGAGTTGGCTATCAATCTGAGTTTGCTGATTAACATTATTTAAGGAATCAGACAAAACATTATCCTCTATAAGGAAATCTAAAGCATTAAGCTCAGTGATTACCTCAAGGATGATGTGGGTGGCTCTTTCACTTTCAAGAGGAGTTGGCTCTTCCACAACTAGAGGCTCCCCCTGGATTTGATCCTGGTGTATGGGGCTAGCCTGAGGTTGCTCCCCCTGCCTCTCTGCAGCATCTTGTTGAGTTGGAGACTTTCCAGCATTTCCTTCTACATCCTCATCAGGAGTAAAGACAACTTGCTCTTCACTACCAGAGTTGCTAGATGATTCCTGAGCCACTAGGGCAGTCTTCTTCTTCTTCTTTAGGGGTGTGACTTTCTCAGGAGTTATTTTCTCAGGTGTTGGCATCTCCTTAGACAAAACTCTGTCCCACCCAGAGAATATCCTCATGTCCATCTTTCTCATATGGTTGATCTTAGTGCCTGCAGCCTGACTCATAACTTCTGGTATACTACCAGCCAAGTATAGACTTAAGATCCTACCCAAATTGGGTTTCTTCATACTTTCTTTAATCTTATCAAAGACAATAACAGACCAATCTGTTTTCACTGTGAAGATTATCCTTGTCATAATGTTGAACATATGGGCTGATACCCTATCATGCCCTCCAGGCTTACTCAATATCACTTTCCCAACAATTTCAGATAGAAATTTTCCTTGGTTGTTCATGCCTTTCCTATTGAAAACTGATCCAATTTTCAATTTGGAATCTAGTCCACACCAAGTTAAAGCTTCTCTGGTCTTAGAAGCAGTAACTTCATCTTCTTCCTTTGTCCTTGATAGATTTAGGATCTTTCTCAAACTTTTAGGTGATACCTTCACCTTTTCACCATGAACCCTAGACTTGATCTTGAGTCCAGATGCATCTACTTTAGCTCCATTCAGGAATTCTAAGACTTCTTTCTTCCAGATCTTAGTCGGCTCTGAAACAAGAAATTCTAACCCTGAGTCTGTAACTAGGGTTACTACATCCTTGATTTCCGGGTTTGCATCATCAAACGCATGTCGCACCAGTTCGTAGCCTTCATTGACGTTCTCCTCGAGCTTTGGCGCCATTAGGGTTTGAAGAATTTGACTGGAGAGAAGAGAGGTGTCGACACACAAGTTTGGTCTCGAAACTTTAGTGAGCGTGTCGACAGACAATGGAGAAATTCTATTTATACATTTCTAGGTTTGAAGATGAAAAGGCGGGTTAACTAACTTAAATTGTGTCGACACTGTGGAAAAGTGTCGACACAGACTTATAATGTCTCGACACCTATGTGTCGACACAGGTTTAGTCAACATATATATGTGTCGACACTTGATTATGTGTCGACACCACTCAACTCGACATTTAGTCGAGACTTTACTTAGATAATTCTGAGTAAAGTCTAAGTGTCGACACCAACTTCCTAGAAGTGTCGACACCTTTTCCCTGAAGTGTCGACACCACTTTTCTGTGTCGACACAGATAACTTTGTGTGTCGACACCGTTTTACTTAGCCATTTTTATTGAACTTAGTTTCTTCTAAGGGCTTAGTATACATAGCAGCTAGTTGATTATCTGTTCTAACATATTCCAGTAAAATATCTTCTTTTTCTACATGTTCTCTAAGAAAATGATATTTTATTTCAATATGTTTAATTCTAATATGGGAAACAGGATTGTTTGCAATTGATATAGCACTAGTAGAATCACAAAAGAGTGGAGTTCTAATTACCTGAATTCCATAGTCCTCAAGCTGATGTTGTATCCATAAAAGTTGAGCACAGCAACTTCCTGCAGCCACATATTCTGACTCTGCAGTGGAGATAGCCACACTTGTTTGCTTTTTGCTACTCCATGAAATCAGTCTTCCACCTAGGAATTGACAGGTTCCAGTTGTGCTTTTTCTGTCTTCTTTGCATCCTGCAAAGTCTGCATCTGAATAACCTGTTAGTTCAAAATCCTCATTCCTAGGGTACCAAAGGCCTAGATAAGGAGTGCCCTTTAGATATCTCAATATCCTTTTGATTGCTGTCAAATGGGACTCCTTAGGGCATGCTTGATATCTAGCATAGACACATGTAGCATACATGATATCTGGTCTACTTGCAGTCAAATAGAGTAGGGAGCCAACTATCCCTCTATACAAAGTCTCATCTACAGGTTTCCATGCATCATCTTTGCTAAGAGACATACTTGACCCCATAGGAGTCTTCATGGTACTGGATGAATCCATACCATACTTCCTTATGAGTTCTAGGATAAACTTAGACTGACATATGGATAAACCATTCTCAGTCTGTCTAACTTGGAGACCCAAGAAGAACTTAAGTTCCCCCATACTACTCATCTCAAATTGTCCTTGCATTAGTTTTGCAAACTCTTTGCAAAGACTACTTTCAGTAGACCCAAATATTATGTCATCTACATATATTTGGACTAGTATTACTTTGCCTCTAGATTCCCTAAGGAATAGAGTCTTGTCTATTTTCCCCCTTGTGAACTTATTCTCAATGAGGAAACTAGACAGGGTTTCATACCAAGCCCTAGGGGCTTGTTTTAACCCATACAATGCTTTCCTAAGTCTATAGACATGATTAGGTTGAGTTGAATCAACAAAACCTGATGGCTGTTCCACATAGACTTCTTCCTTTAGATTACCATTCAGAAAGGCTGACTTTACATCCATTTGGTAAACTTTAAATCCTTGATAGGTTGCATAGGCAGGAACATCCTTATGGCTTCCAGTCTGGCTACTGGAGCAAACGTTTGATCAAAGTCAATACCTTATTCCTGCATATATCCTTTAGCAACCAATCTTGCTTTGTTCTTAATGATGACTCCATGTTCATCCATCTTGTTCCTAAAGATCCACTTGGTTCCAATTATGTTGTGATCTTTTGGTTTAGGAACAAGCTCCCAGACCTTGCACCTCTTGAACTGATTCAGCTCTTCTTGCATTGCCTTAATCCAATGAGGGTCTAGGATGGCTTCTTCAAACTTCTTTGGCTCAACTTGGGATAGAAAACTGGAGTACAGTACTACACTCAGATTTCTGCTCCTTGTTTGTACCCCTTGTCTTAGATCACCAATGATTTGATCTGCTGGATGATCTTTTAGATGCCTATTGGCTGGAGGCATGTTGGCTTCAGGTTGAACTTCTTCAACTTCTTCATCTTGTTGTACTCCTTGAACTTCTTCTGCATTAGGTACATGTAGTACTCCCCCTGGACAGCAGCCACTATCTTCTACTTGATGTCTTGCAGTAGGTTCTTCTTCAATAGTGAGCTTGTCCATCTTCTTAGTTATACCTGTGGAGCTGCATATACTACTAGACAACTCATTGTTAATAAGTCTAGTTTCATCAAATACTACAAGTACAAACTCTTCTACAACTTGAGTAGACAAGTTGTAGACTCTATAAGCCTTACTATTGTTGCTGTACCCAACAAAGATCCCCTCTTGGGACTTGACAGCAAACTTAGTCAAGTAAGACTTTCCATTGTTAAGTATAAAGCACTTACAACCAAAGATCCTGAAATAGGATAGGTTTGGTTTTCTGTCTTTCACAACCTCATAGGGGGTCTTGTTGTGGCTTTTAGTAATGGTAGCCCTATTAATAACATGGCATGCAGTATTAACTGCTTCAGCCCAGAAATATTCTGGTAGAGATGTATCACTTAATAGGGTTCTACCAGCCTCAATCAAGGTTCTATTTTTCCTCTCAGCAATGTCATTTTGTTGAGGTGTTCTTGGTGAAGAAAACTCTTGAAATATCTCAAATTCTTCACATAGTTTTGCCATACTATCAGACTGAAATTCAGTACCATGGTCACTTCTTATCTTGACCACTGTACTGTCTAATTCATTCTGAATTTGTTTGACAAAGCTATAGAAGACACTAGGTGTTTCAGATTTCTGTCTAAGGAAGAACACTCAGGAAAACCTTGAGTAGTCATCTACAACTACAAAGGTATAGACCTTCCTACCTAGGCTGTGAACTGGCATAGGACCAAAGAGATCCATATGCAAGAGGTATAAACACCTCACAGCATCTTTGTTTTCAATGCTACTAAAGGTGGATCTTGTCTGCTTGCCCTTTTGACAAGCAGAGCATATTCCATCTTTAATACACTTAACTTGAGGGTCATTCCTCACTAACTCTTTGCTAAAGAGTTGGTCAATTGTCTTGTAATTGAGATGGGCTAGCCTCTTGTGTCATTTGACAAAATGAGAGACTTTCTCATCTGCTACAAGACACACTGGAGAACCATTGTTCTCAACCATAATGTCTAGGCAATAGACATTCCTTTTTCTATAACCTGTCAAAATGATCTCTTGATCATTTGACCTCCTGATATGACAACCATCTTTGACAAATGAGATGTCATATCCTACATCACTCAATTGACTTATACTAATAAGGTTATGTTTCAAACCTTTGACATAGGCCACTTGAGTAATAGTTATATGCAACTAGAAATGTTACCAAAACCCTTGATGATCCCTTTTTCAGAACCACCAAAGGTGACTTTTGGACCATCTTTGATTGGAGTGAAGTCCTTTAACAATCCCCTTGTTCCAGTCATGTGTCTAGAACATCCACTGTCCAAGTACCATATTGGGGCATGACCACTTGGACTCACCTGCAAAACAGATTAGTAAACCTTAGAACCCAAAGAATTCTTGGGTCCTTGGTACTGGTTAGTTTGCTTCCTAACAAAGCTACCTGCAGGTTTTCCAACAGGCAGTTTGCTACTCACTTTGGCACTTGCATTGTGCCAACAGTCCATGGCAAAATGGCCTACCTTGCCACAGCACCAACACTCAAACCTATTGTACCTTTGCTTAGGTACATTCTTAGCTGTTTTATTTACAGCTGGCTTGTTGAGAGCTGGGGCTTTGCCCTTGGACTTGGACTGAACAGTCCTAGCTGGTTTAGTAAACCCCAGTCCAGCTTTACCTTTTTGATGAACAAATTCATCAATTAAGGGTAGAACTGACTTTGGTTTAGAAAACCTAGCAACTAAATCTCTCTCCTTCTGAAGACTAATCTCCAGACTTTTGATTTGATCATTCTTAAATGATATAGTCCCCATCTGAATCACAGTTATGTGCTTTAGTCTGGCTATTTCATTTAGCTTTTGATCAAACATTTTCTGAAAATCAGTTGCAGCAACTTTGAGATTAGCAATTTCCTCTGCCTGACTCTTGGCTAGAGACTTGCTCTTCTTAAAAGCTTGCAACAGAACTTTATATTCATCTATCAATTGATGAATATCCTCTTCAGACTCAGATGCACTCTCATCACTTGATGATGATGAATCTGATTCTGAACTAGCACATGAAATTGAACTTAAAGAACAATTTTGTACCTTACTAGGTCGAGGCTGCTCCTGGATTTTTTCACTTTCTGTCAATGCCATCAGTCCTTGGCACTGACTGTCCTCTTGTTCATATATAGAGTTCATGATCTGGATGAACTCTTCTTCCTCTTCCTCATCAAACAGTCCTATGTATGCTTCAGCATCTGACTCAGTTTCTGATGAAGATATTTCTGACAGGCTCTTATCTTTTTTGGCAATAAAAGATCTTTCCTTCTTGCCCTTGAATTGAGTCTTCTTCTTATCATTAGACTCATTTCTTTTCTCTGGACAGTCTGCAACAACATATCCTTGTCTATTACAGCAATAGCATACAATTTTTGAAAGAGTAGCTTTGCTAGACTTGGTCTTTTTCCTGTCTTTCTTTGATGACTTCTTGTTCTGATAATAGTCATCTTTTCTTTGTGAAGTAGATGGTTTTGTCCTCTACTGTTTCTTCTTTAAGAACTTCTGAAAGTGTCTTGTAAAGGCTGCAAAGTCCTCATCACTTTCACTGCTCTCAGAATTTCTGCTTTCTGAATTATCTGACTCAGTTTCAGCAACCTTTGGAGGTGGAGTTGGTGACTTACTCCTGTACTTTCTGGGGGCTTCTGTTTTAAATGCCACTATCCTTTCCTTATGTTCACTTCTTGTAGTCTTCTCCTCTTCTTTCCTCACCATCAATTGCATTTCATAGGATAGCAATTTTCCAAACAAAGTTGGAGGAGGAATTTCTGCTAACTTTGTCATTTCCCTTATGGCACAGATCTTGGTGTCGCAATCTTTTGTAAGGGACCTTAAGAACTTATCATTAAGCTCATAATTACTGAACTCTCTGTCATAGGACATTAGCTCATTCACAATCCTATAGAACTTCTTATAGCATTCAGTAATGCTATCAGATCTACCTTGCCTGAAGCTTTCATATTCTTGGTTTAATAAAGATTTTCTGTTCTGCCTCACTTCTTCAGAACCCTCCATGTACACAATAAGAGTATCCCACATCTCCTTAGATGTGTTACAGTGTATCAAATTCTGAAAGGTAGCATCATCTATAGCACTCACAATGATATTCTGAGCCCTCTTGTCCATTGTAGCTAGAACTATCTCATCCTTTGTCATTTCAGAGAAATCCTTAGGTGTTCTCTGATTTGCATCTAAAACTGAAACCTTCATGGCCACATATGACCCTTCTTTCACTGTGATATATATCCTAGGGTCTGAGGCTTCCATAAATAGTCTCACCCTTTCCTTCCATATGCCAAAGATTTCTTTTCTGCAAATGGGTAGCTTCATGGATCCCAATTTCTTATGATTCTCAGTGAAACCCATGATTCTTGATTTTCTTGATTCTGTAATGTACTTAGACTGAATCTGCCAACAGGATCTACTCAGACAGTTATGTCCCTTTTTGAGCAAGCTGGCTCTGATACCACTTGAAAGATATTGTACTTAATCACCTAGAGGGGGGGTGAATAGGTGACTTAAATCTTTTTGACTTTTTAGGCAGAATTCAGATTATATCACAGAGTTCTAGTTACTTTATCACAGCAAACAATCAGCAATCACAGAATTCCACAAGCACACAGTAGACACACAGATTTATAGTGGTTCCCCAAGGTTTGGGTACATCCACTTTCCCCCTTCGCCTATCTAGTAGTGTACTAGATTCGGTCAAACTCCTCCACTATCTCAGATCCTCAGATCTTACACTCAGAACCCCAAAACAGGTTCCTACAGCTCAGGCCCAAGGCCCTACAACTCAGCTTCTTCACAAAGCCTACACTCAGCTTCTTCACAAAGCCTACACTCAGCCACCACGGCCTACAATCAGCCACAACAGGCCTACACTCAGAGATACAAATCTCCTACACTCAGGCACACAGGGCCTACACTCAGCCTTTATAATTACAGGCTTACAAACTCAGATCCCTAAGGATCCTACAAGAAAATATGAATACAAACATGTAAACTCTACAACTCAGAGAAAAGAGAGAAGAGTTGAGAGTTTCTTGATGAGTTCTTGGATGAACTCTGCTGAGATCAATCTGACTTGGCTTTCTTCAAAGTTTCTTGAATGTAGAACACAATAGAATTGATCTCCTCTGCAGTTGATCCTTGATCTCTGCTACTTAAGATTCAGAACAAAATCTGAACCCTTCTTCTCAGCCTGGTTCCAACGGCTGTCTTCTTGGATGGAGCTCTCTCTCTCCAACTACTTAGATCTTCACTGGATTCTTCAATGAATATCTAGATCTTCTTTGTATTACTTGATGTGTTGAATCTTCTCTTTCTATAGACAGTATAAGCCTATTTATAGGCCTTCTTCATGGTAACCGGCTGGTCCGGTTCATAACTGATTTCTGACAACTCTGACAGGTGCAGTAGATCGGATGGAATGGCAGCTGTCAAGTCATCTAGTCAGTTCTTGAAAAATCTGTAACTGTCTGAAAGTGTCGAGACTGTCTGTCTTTAAGTGTCGACACTTATAGACTAAGTGTCGACACAAGTTGACTAAGTGTCGACACTAGCCTACAAGGTGTCGACACAACTCCTTGTGTTGTAGAATGCACTTCTCGACACAGCTTCTTCTTCTTCATGTGTCGACACTGATATTGAGTGTCGACACAACACTTTGTTCTTCAGCACTTTGTTGCATTCTTGTAAGTGTCGACACAACACCTTTGTGTCGACACATCTTCATGTGTTGAACTTGTTCAGTGTCGACACATCTTCTTGGTGTCGACACATGCCTTCTGTGTTGATACTTGTTGAGTGTCGACACTGCTCCTTGTGTCGACACATTCTTCTTCTGTTGAGACTCTGGCTGAGTGTTGACACATCTCCTTAGTGTCGACACTTATACTTAGAATTTTGTTGAACTTTGCTAAGTGTCGACACAGCTCCTTGTGTCGACACTTTCTTCAAGTGTTGAGTCTTCTGCTGAGTGTCGACACATTCTTCATTGTGTCGACACTTGCCTTCAAGTGTTGAGTCTTCTGCTGAGTGTCGACACTTTCTTCATTGTGTCGACACTTATACTTAGACTCTGCTGACTTTTGCTGAGTGTCGACACAGCCTCCAAGTGTCGACACTTTCTGATGTAGACACAGTTCCTCTGGGTGTCGACACAACTACTAAGTGTCGACACTGCTTCACTGGGCTTCTCTTCACTGAGTGTCGACACAGCTCCTTGTGTCGACACTTTCTGTCTGGTGTCTACTCTGCATCCCTGATGTCGACACAAATACTTCAAGTGTCGACACTGCTTGCCTGGGTGTCGACACAAGTTTTCTTAAGTGTCGACACTTTCCCTCTGGGTGTCGATACATGGACTTAGAAACTTTTTCATCTTTCCTGCAAATACTTAACCTGCACAAGGTAACTCAAAATACATCAAATACATTTTGATGTATATCATTGAGTAGGGTGAGGCTTCTTCAAATCAGGTACATTAGAACCAATGTACCCAACATATATTGTGCTCCTTCCTTGAAGAGGTTGAGGCCTTTAGTTCAGCAGGCTCTTTGGTCTTGATTAATTGCTCATAGGATTTGAGCTTTCCCAGGAGGGATACAGTGGATATCTCATTCAAGCTTCTGGCTTCTTTGATTGGTCAGATCCTGGAATCTCAAGTGCTAGGGAAGCACATTAAGATCTTGTCATTAATCTCAGTTAAGGAGATATCTTTATTCAGGGTCTTTAGTTCATTGATGATAACATTAAGCCTGTTATACATCTCAGCCATTGTTTCTTATTCCTCATTCTTGAAGTTCTCGTATTGAGATATTAGGAGGGATCTTCTGTCCTTTCTTTCATCTGCTGAACCTGCCACCATTTGGTTTAGAGAGTCCCAGATTTCTTTGGAAGAAGTGCATTCAGCCACCTTTTGAAATATGTCATCTGACAAAGTCTGTGCCAGTCTATTCATAGCTTTTGCATCAACTATTTTGGCTTTCTTCTGAGCATCAGTCCACTCAGGTGGTGGAACTGCATGAGTGCTAGAGGTTGTGGTAAATGTAGAAGTTGTTGGTTGAGGAGGACCTGTCAAAATAGAATTGAAAATATTCTCATCAATAGAGTTCATGTAAAGCTTGATTCTTGCCTTCCAGAGTGCAAATTTGTTCAAGTTGCTGACTAGAGGTCTGGTGCTATCATAATCTTTATTTTGTGTCATTGTTGTAAGAATAGAAAACTAAAGAAGAGAAAAACAATATAACAAGGATCATGGTTTAGATGTGAATCTGTGAAACCAAAGAAAAACACACCCTCTGATACCAATTGAAGAATGGTATGAAAGATACCACCTGAGGGGTTAGACTATTTTACACTAGAAGGGGGTGAATAGAGTATTTTAAAATCTTATTAGATTTTTATTGCAGAATTAAAATAGTAATACTTATATGTGTAATCAGATAGTGCAGAAAAATAACTAAGCTATTCAGCAAACAGCACACGGTAAAAATAAGAAAGCATCACAGATGACATAAGAATTTTATAGTGGTTCCCCTAAAACTTAGGTACATCCACTATTCTACCACCCTAGTAGGAATTCACTCAGGTTTTTGATCAGGTTTCCTGCCACCAATCAAGTTTTTTCTCAGGTGTCTGTCACCACAAGATCTGCGTCAGGTAGATCAGGAAACCCTTCAGGCTTTTGATCAGGTGCTCAAAAACCAAATCAAGTCTTTTGATCAGAAAACTTGCAACCAAGTGTTTAACTTTTGAAGCGAGCTAGAACCCTATGTACAATGGGATGAAACAAACAAAAACTATATGTTGTCTTCTCTTTTCTCAAAACAACTGAGAAGACTTGTGGATCCTTGATGGTGTCAAAGCTCCCCTGAGATGAAGATCTGTTCAGGAAGATTGAGAGCTTTGCAGGGTGAGTAGGCCTTCTTGAAAAAGTTCTCCAGAAAGCTGTAGACAGATTGAAGTTGATTGTCTCTTGGAAGCTTGCTGGAAGAGGAACACTTGATGAAGACAGCAGAATTCTTTCTCTTGAATGATTTCCGGTGTTCTGTGTATTTCTGTCTTGTTCTCTATGTGCTCTTCTACTTTCGACTAAAGGAAAAAAATCTCTTTTATATGTTCAGTCGAATTCTCCTTGAATTTTGAATTCCTTTGCTTTGAATGCTAACTGCCTGGAGAATGAAATGCGACTAGAGAGAATATTTGCATTAATGAATTTCCCCAACTGTCTCATTTAGAAACAACAAGTAATATTCCTGATGAAAACTATAATCAATGCTGCCACTAACGGCTATATTCAGAGAATATAAGCATTAATTACTCAGGAATTACTGCTATGGAATAAGGACAAAATGAGGGAAATTTCCAAGTCTGGAAGTGCACAGGAATCGTCGACCAGAGAATAGATTTCGTCGACCTAAGATCAAAGTTCGTCGACCAGATAAATCATGTTCGTCGACCTGAGAACCAAGTTCGTCGACCTGAGTTCAGCTAACTGCTTTCTGTGAAAAACTTCTCAATTCTGTGGTCCAAGTTCGTCGAGCTGATAATATATCTCCGTCAACCTGAGTTCAGAGAAAGTATTCTGGACTAAATGAGTTGAAGTTGAACTGCTAGAGTTCGTCGACCTGAGCTCGAATATCGTCGAGCTCAACTCAGAGAATTTACTCTGAGTTCGTCGAGCGGAGCACGACTTTCGTCGAGCTGAGTTCGACGAATGTCGAACTCACTTCCTGAACTTGATTTTCTTCTAAGTCTTGAGTCTTCTGCAGTCTTTTGTTGGCTGGTCTATGTATGGTTGAATTTAAGGACTTAGCCTAAACTCTAAGACACAATGACATGACCATGGCTATTCATGGTGGGTCAAACATCCTAGTTAGTGAACCTAGCCCAAATCAAACTAGAGATCCAACAGGCCGTCGCCGCCACCTTCTCGCGAGCAAGAGGGTCTGCGTATAACCCCGAGTCCGTGAATGGCGGGTTCACAGGGATCAGCCGTTCT
Organism: Platanthera guangdongensis; assembly: GCA_039583875.1. NCBI lineage: Eukaryota > Viridiplantae > Streptophyta > Magnoliopsida > Asparagales > Orchidaceae > Platanthera > Platanthera guangdongensis. The sequence continues at coordinate 90,637,060 of CM077147.1, forward strand.
CCTGCATAGAAAGACTTAGAAAATTTCCATGATGATATGGCAAACTGGGCAATTGGAAAGAGGATAATACCTTTGCCGGGCAGAACAGGGCGGAGCGAGTCGAGGCCCCTTCGCAGGAAGGCGACCTCAAAGTCTTTATGGAGGAAGAACTTGTAGAGCTCGACATCGTTGCCGGATACGGTAGGCGGGCGGTAGACATCCTCGCCCTTCTGCTAGAGCGAGTAGGGGATGTTGCTAAGATTGCCCTTGATGAAAGCGATCTTTGTCATCCAGTTGTGGTGTTTGTTTGCGATCTCGCAAACCTTGATGAGCGAGCCCCCAAAATAGGTGACCCCATCCGGATTCGCCTTGTCAGAGAAGAGCTTCCTGAACACAGTCAGGTTGAACTCTATCCGCTCTTGGCGGAGGTAGCAGCAAAACGCCACCATCATGGCGATGGCGTTCGAGTTGAGCTGCGCGGGTACCGCACCGTAATACTTCGGGATATAGCGGACTTCCGGCTAGAAGTGCAGGCGCAATACCACCTCGAAATGCGAGATGGGGAAGGCGAGCTCGTCGTCGTAAAAGGTGTTGACCGCCTCCCCTTCCCTCGGTAGGCGCGCCTCGAAGCCGGGCAGAACACGGTCACTGATGAATTCAGCGAGCTCCGTCTCGGTCATGTTCCCGTCAAAGAAGTAGTAATCTCTGAAGTGCTCGGCGCATTTGGAGCGACCGTCGGCATCAGGGTTAGTTTTGCCCATGCTCGCAAAAGGGGTTGGGGCGCGAATGCGAGAAGAAAAAGTGCGGGAAGAGAGAGAAAGTAAGCAATTAAGACGGTGGTACGGGGTTGCTGAGGGGGGGCTATTTATAGAAAATGAAATCTGGGGCCAAGCTGTCCAATCGGCCCAGCTCGCCATCCCAGCTCGCCAACCCCAGCTCGCCGACTTCTGACGCGTCTCATCCTATGCCGAGTTAGATATAAAGTAATGCATATACCATTATTCGAATACCAGACAATGGTCTAAAAAATGTTCAAAGTTATGACAGAAATCAGAAAGAAATAAGAAAGCAGGGCGCGCGAGCAGAAGGGGACCAAGAGTCGAGTGTCGGTCGGCTCGGCAATAGAGCCGCCTTCTACCTACCCCGGCCTCGCATCCCCCGCCCCCTAGACAGCCGCGAGCGGAGAAGCTCGCGGATCCGCCCCGAATTCCTCTGCGCCACCGAAAGGCCGTCGTCAATCGCGTCCAGAAGCCGGGAAGGAGACACCACCTCGCCAGCCGGGTTGCCCCTCACCTCATCAGCAAGCCGCACGTAGTCGCGATGCAGCGCCTCGTTGACCTCCTGTACCTCGCACAGGCCGCACACGAACTTCTTGAAGAGCTTGATCCCCCTCCTCGTCAGCTCGTCGTTCTCCACTTCAGGGCCCAGATAAGAGTCCAGCGAGTTCGGGGAAGGGAGGGGAGAATAGTGGGCTGTCCGCGAAGACTCCTCGGTTGCGGATTGGCTTGGGAGAGCTGTGAAGACAGAAACATCAGCAAGGGGAGGTGTCCCGGAAAACCACGTGACAAGAATCCAAGGCCAAGCTTACCTGACGAGCTCGGCATCTCCAAGAAGGCTCGGGGAGGGACGAATCTCAGGTCCTTCCCGCGGCCTGGGCGGCGCGTTCCTGGTGAGAGGAGGTCGAATCCCGGAATAAGGATGGTTTCCACACCTGCCCCCATGGTCCCGACAGGTCGCTGAGGGGAAGGGGCGCGGACCGGCGAGTTCAGCTTCTGCGAGTCCACCCCCAGGGTCCCAAAGGGTGGCGACGGGTCCCAGGGACGATTCTCCGGAGTTCTGAATTGCGAGTCGCCAAGTACGTTCTGGGCTCGCGGCGTGGTGCCTTCAATGCCATCCTGCTGGTTGTCCGGCCGTCGCAGAGGTCAACAATATTTTTGCCCTTGTCAAGGGCAGGCAGATTGGACGAGCCAGCCACATGCTCCAGGGATGTCTTCAGGTCTTCAAAGATGGGCTCGGCCACGGGAGGAATCGGCTTTGCCCTCTTGGCGGAGTTGGGCTCGACCGAGCCACCCTGCGGGACGGCGAGTGGAACCACAGTTAGGGTAGCTACGCGAGCAGTCGAGGTCTGGCGAAATCGGGCGAGCCGCTCTTGGATCTCCTTTGGGATCGGCATCTCGGCAGGGCTAAAGCAAAGGGAACGACAAGAGTCAGCCAAGTATGCAGGCGTATATATATAGCCAGAGGTGGACCCCACCCCAAGATTCTCTCTGGCTCCCCACGCACTCGCCGAACACTTGGGGTTGGATGTTTCTTTCTGAGCTTTGTCAAGCTCAAAAAGAGCGGGGATTGTGTACAACCCCGTATCCAGCGAGTGGGCCCGCCAGAAATCAGACCGGCCGGCCCCCCTTTTTCTAAGAGGGCGAACACCAAGGGTGGATGGGGCTCAGCAACCTACAGCTCGCCCAGGCGAGCCCGGCGCATGCCACGCGAGTTTGGCCAACCTCGCAAGCTCGGCGTTCGACGAACTGAGCTCGACATTCGTCGAATGGAGCTCGTCGTTCGTCGCTCTCTCGACCTTTTTGCCGACCTCCAGATGGCTCGTCGAGTCCAGGCAGCTTGGCGGGCTCGCGGCTCGTGAGCAGGGCAATCCATGCACGTGCTCGCCGCCCTTGCCGAGTAGAGATTGTCGAGGGTTACTCGTCCATCGATCTGTGGGGTATTTTTACCATTTTGCCCCGTTTCCTGCTCATAAACTCTCAGAACAGCGGAGTTACGTTGTTGGCAGGCCAACATGGACTGCACATAACCATTCAGGACAGCGGAGGTTGGCTATTAGAAGGCCATTTTCAGAAATCTATAAATAGGACCCAAGGGGTACCTCAGAAAGCATGCTTCTTGTGCTCACTTGTTTCCTGATCTTCTAAGCGCTTTCTGAGTTTACTTTAGCTCGGCCTTCGGCTAAGGAGGGGAAGCGCTCTAATATCTTCCGGGTGTGTGGTGGGTCCTCCACACCGAGCCCATGTGTCAATTCTTCTTTGCTTCCTTTGTTGTTTTGCTTGCAGGAGAGAAGTAGGTGCGCGATCACCCCTTCCCCAAGGGTGAACTTCACAAGAGACCGAATTTTCGGTTTCAACAGTTTGAACATGTACAAAGGAGACAATTAGAGATACTAGTTAGGCATTGTGAGAGTCTAGTCATTAGACATGTTAAACAAGGGAGGGTAGACCAATAAAAACTTGAAATGAAATTATAAGAAATGACGTGATGTACTTCGACATTAGTGAGATTATGACATATGATAGGGAACAATAGCTACAAAGGAGCCATATAGCCAACCTCATTATAATGAGATAAAAGTTTGAGTGTTATTGTTTTTAAAATAAATATTTAAAAATTAATAGTTCCAATGTCAGTTGAAACAGCAGGGAATTCATAAGTTTTATATAGTCTTATTAATAGTCTAATATAGGCCATATATATTCTTCTTCTATATAGATTTATAGCCTATATTATATGGACTATAAACAATATATAAATTTATATAGCTACATGCCTACATGCATATAGACTATTATAGCTATATAGCCTATATTAGCAATATAGCCTGAATATAGATATTGCTTCTATATGGCCTAGATAGTAAAGCTATAAGGGCTTATATGATGAGCTATCTAGGTTTATTCTTCTAATAGTAGCTAGGCTTATAGGCATATATAGAAGTTATAAGTCTTTCCTCTAAATTTCAAGTGTTGATCATACTTTATCCTTTGGAAGTTATAATAATTATGTGGAAAATCATAGATAGGTTATGCTTATATTCAAGATATATGTAAGGGTTACTTAGAAATGTATTTTTAGTTGTGATATAGATGTTTTTTTGATAAAATAAATTATAAAATCTCATTTAATATATTTACAAATGTTTTAAGATTTAATTTATGTATTAAAAAGTGTTTTAAAAATTAACATCCGATCGTACCAGTAAAATCAGACCGAACCTCTTTTTTTTTATAATGAATGTCTGGCTAGTTGTCTGATATCTAATCGGATGGCATGGCTGGCACACCACGCGTATATTTTGAATATATGAGTGGCATACGCAATTTTTTTCCCGATTATAGGGTCCATTATTCGGCAATCGAAAGCGAAGTTCTACGCAATGGACACCGAGACAAATTAACCCTCCACAGCTTTACTTACATTAGCCGTATTTACCGGTTTGGCTTAGTAGGCCTGTATTAATAGGATTTGACCGTGCATTATCAATTTTGACTAAGTTGCCTTAAACTTGATTGAGCTCGATCAAAGTTGATTTGTCAGAGGCTTTGGACCAATTCATACAGGGATGAATCACAAGACAAGACATTGAGACCCTTCAAACACCCTCTGCCATATCCCCAATCCAGATGCAAAATAATTCGTTCTCGCCTCATTAATTTGAGCTTTTGGGTTAGGGTGAGACAACTAGCCCGGAAAGATTAATACTATAGAATTAGATTGAAACTCTCACATGATTCAAAATAACTCCCCCCTCAATACCTTCTATGACTAACCAACTAACAACAACATGCAATAAATCAAATATAGAAAATATAAACAAAATATAGAAAATACATCCATTTTCAAACACAGGCTTAAGCATTTTAGAGAGGGCAAATCATTTGGCATTTCTGAACCATCATATTTTTCAGGTATCCAATGGGGGACTAAAACCATCCATGTGCATTAATAAAATTTAATTCGCTATCTCTCGATATCCATGTTACACCTCTCCGTTCCATCTTTCTTCATTGCTAGGCTTAATCCTCCAGATTATTCTTTTGGATCTAGTTTACAAGTTTGCTTTATTACAACTTTTAAATTTTAGAGAGTGGGAACCAAAGGGTGGACTTGAAATTTGATTAGATGAGCCAATAATTAAACCCAATGTAAAAAAAAACTTAAACCAATGGGTGTGAGCCAACAATATGATATTTCTTTCACCAACATCTTTTTCAGATACAATATAACCCTAAATCAATACTCTTCCATATCTTTACTCATGTCTTATAGTATGGCAAAAAGATCAACCTCAACTAAATCTAAAATCAACCCCCACAAACCTACCACAGAGAACTTCAGCACAAGACAGGAGCATCACTCGGTTAGTTTTCTCCACAATTTTATGCTAGTCAAGTCTTGCTTCAACAATGCAAAGAAATGAAGAGAAAACATTTGATTATACTTATAAACAAAATTACAAGACAATTCAGTAAATAGCTCACCGAAATGAACACAGATCAAGACATAAAACAATACTCAACACTAACAAGCACACCCAACTCTCACAAGTGGAGGAGACTAAGGCTCCGTTTGAGGGGACTTATTTTCACCGGTCAAGCGGTCATGACCGCATGAATCCGGACTTAAATAAGTCCCGATTCATGCAGTCATGACCACTTGACCGGTGAAAATAAGTTCTTCCAAACGCAACCTAACTACCAAAACAAGCTTCTAGGCATGGATGATGGAAATGACAAGAAATGCCATGGATGATGGAAATGACAAGAAATCTTCCTCCTATATAGGCCTCCCCTTTTCCCTCCAAAACCCAAGTAAAAACTAGATTTCTGCACATAAGGAGACTGAAATATTCAATACACTTCAACATCATTCTATATCTCACATGCATGACTTTTGTCTACCATTCTAGAATAATCTGAAAATATTTATACTAATCTAATATAATCCTTTATGTATGGTTAAAATTGATCACAAAGCAATTGAGTTAACTTTAACATCGTGACAAAAAGCTGCAGCCCAACCTATAAAAAATGATGCATAGTGTTGAACCACGAGAGCGTGATTTATTCAAATATTGGATATGTGAAATGTATGTTGGCGCAAAAATACCATGCGGATGGTCTTCACCCTTGATCTTAATCTTTTCGGTTAAATATGAGTTTGACCAGTGATATATCTCGTCTTATCTCAGTTCTGTTGATTGTCACTCGCTAACAAGTGGCAACCGACGATTAAGTCAGCGATCAAGTAGGTTATGATGGATCGTATCCGGTTCTACCATAGTTTAGCAAGGTTTAAGAGCAGGTTGATTACCACTGCAGACCTACATGGTTAAGTTCACTCTCAATGCATAACACTTGACCGATGCAAAGAGCAATACTCGAGGGGAGACTGTTGGGGAAAGTGAGAACATGGTTAAAGCCATGTTTATCCAGGCATTGCAACTCCATTTCGGTGGGATAATAATTTCAAGAGAGAAATTGGTGTGTTTAATGAACCATCATTTTGTAGCCCCACTGCCATGAAAAGGCCAAAAACTTTATTTTGGGCTTCATTTCCTACCGGAAGATGGGAGCTCCATTTCGCTGAAGCTCTATTTTCTATTTGAGTCGCCCACAACGTTATCCCAAATGGAGTATTAGCCTCACATGGGATAAGGAGAAATATACATTCGCGCAGAAATATCATGCCGATGACCCTTACTCATGCGCTTAACCTTTTGAGTTGAATATGAGTTTGATCACGGGTGTTTCTCGTCTAACTTCAGTTCCCCCCTTAGCTCAACCATCCCCTAACAAAAATCCTCCTTAAAGATAAAACAATTTTTCTCTTTACAGGGTGTAGCATGGAAGAGCTACCACTGTATTAGTTTTCCTGCGGGGGCTGGGAAGGAAGTCGAGTTCATGGATCACACAAGGATAAGAGTTTAGAGACAAAAAGCTTTATAGAGAGACCAAGTAAACCATTGTAACTTGGAAAGAATGCATAACCTTCCCATAAGCAAAGAAAATGGCACCAACAAAAAAAAGAGGATTTATGGAAAAAAAGGTACCTTGGAAGGGAAAATTATATTCAATTTCGAGTTCAATTCGATCAAGGATGAGGAAAAAAGTGTGAAAATTACCTGTGCGGAAAGTGTGTTCTTTATGCCTGCAAGAAAAAACCAAATCTTGCCTCTGTCACTGTAAGAATTACAATATACATTGTGAAGCCAGCGTAGCAGCATCAGCAGCTCATCACGGCACAATTATAAACAAAGCTCCCCGAATGTTTGCTCGCGATCATGATCCACAAGGGCGGGTTCTTGTCTGGAATCCATGAGTTGAGCTCGATCATCCCGCCACCGAGTCCCCTCGGACCCCCGATAACCATGAGCCGCTCCCCGCAAGCTCGAAACGCGACCCCCCAGCCATTCACAGAGACATGTCTCTCCGGCAGCCGACCCAGCGTAATCCACGAGTTATTCACCTTGTCATACTCCCTCACTTCCTTAGAAGCATAATCCGCAGCATAGAGCTTGTTGTTGACGACCGCGACGAGCGGGGGAGCGCCGCTGGCGCCGTTGAGTCCCGAAGACATGTTCGCAATCAGCCTCCATACTCCTCGGATAGGATCATACTCTTCTCCGCAAGTCAGCACCTCGGTGCTGCTGGCCATACCGCCGATCACGTAGTATTTTCCGTCCATGAACACGCCGGAGCACATCTTCCGCGGCCTGTTCATGCTTGGGAGAGTCTCCCAGGTTTGCAGCTCAGAGTTGTAGAGCTCGGCAGAGCTCAATATGTTGCCGCGGGCGTCGGTTCCTCCGGCGACGATGGCCTTCTCCCCGAGGCTGGCGGATCCGAACAAGCATCTGGGCGAGTTCATCTCCTTCCCTGGCGACCAGTAGTTTGTCAGCATGCTGTATCTCAGCACGATGTGCGAGGTCACTTCCTTGCCGAACACGAGGAGCTCGGTGCCGACGGCGAGGGACTCCTTATCGGAGCACATGAAGCATTCGTTCGGCGGCATGCGGGGAAGAGCGATCCACCGCTGGCGGTAAGGATCATAGGCCTCCCACTCGAGCACGTTGCAGGAGAAGTAAACCCAGTGCTCGGCGATGCCCATCCGCCGCCGGAGCTTGTAAATCTCGCCGCTGCGGATTAAAGAACGAAAGCTCCTGTTGAGGGATGCGATGGAGCCATAATCGGAGCGGGAGCAGGAGAGGAGGCAGTTGATGGAGATATCTCTGCCAATTGGGGCTATTAGGTCTTCTACAGATGAATAATCATCTCTCTCATGGGGTGTTTGTTCGATTTGGATTTCTCTACTACTGGAGGCGATAACGAGATCCTGAGATTTTCTCCACTTTCCCCTGTCATCGATTTTTTCCTCATCTTCTTCCTCCTCTTCGGATCCTTCCTTAATAATCCCATATCTCATGTAGAAACAAGTAGATTCTTGATCGCCGGAGCTCGATAATGGCGGTCTTGGGATAAGGCAAGAGCGGCCCTCCAATATATATCCCAAGGCCAGGCGCTAAACATCCAGAAGCTTTGACATCAAACCTCAAGCCTTCTCCAATTCCTTCAAAAGGGGTAGAAACGATCCTAAATCTGAAATGAAGATGGAGAATCTAGCCTCAATACTGATTGGAGAAAACACTATAAAAATGAATATATATCTCAGTTTTTTTCTATAAATGAATAAGATCAAAACCTGCCTGCATCAGAAACTACGCATACAAAAAGAACATAGATCGAGCTTTTCCGGAAGATCTAACAAATCCATAAAGAACGAAGAAATCAACAATCAGGACGAATGGAATCCAAACTGCAAGCGAATAACAAAAATCCATGAGCAAAGAACAAAATAGTCAACAAACAAAAGCATTGAAAAGATCTGGCGGCAATCAGGCACGATTAACACCGGCGGATCCTCCCATCAGGGCATGCCGGAAACACAAAACAGCAACAACGATAAAGTCTAAAAGATTTAACCTCCGTCTAATATAAATTATTTCAGAAAGATTGAAGATCTATTGCTACCGTCATAAGATAGAGAAAAGAATCAGTCAACTTGAAGGAGCTGTGATAGAGAAATACAGCTTACGGAGATGCCGAAGCTTAGGAAGAGCTGCAGCGCCGGAGGGGCGGAGGACGGCGATGACGAACTTTGAAATGATTACAGCAGTTCGATCTTCCTAAAATACCAGCGCCATTCAACTTCTTCTTCTTCTTCTTCTTCTACAGCTTATTCAGCCGCCGTCCGTCTGATCCTCCCTGGCAAAAGCACAGCTAAAAATCTTGAGCTTGCAGGGTCGGCCTACGGAGCTGTTCACTCGACCTTATATCCCCCGCAGGCCCACGCTGGTTCTCTCTTAACCTTTTTTTTTGCATTATTTATGGTTATGGTTTTCTTTAGCATTATTGGTGGTTATAAAACTTATAATATATTTAAGAAAAAAATAGGCAACATGTGCTATTAAGTTATTGATAATATCATAATACTTTAGATTATATAAGAAAAAATAATGTTTAAGAAAATGAATAATATAGAACTTTGCACAAAAAGCTAATTTATGACAATTATATTTTTTTCTCTCCATCTTGTATTGGACATGCTGATAGTGTTGCTCGAAGCATCCGGATGGGGATCAAAGTGGAATCTCCTACCTGTTGCCCCTAGGTGGGTATAAATAGGCAAAACCCTTAGGAGTTACTACGGGTATGGGTTAACCGTGTACCCTAACTAACCCGTTAAGCCTCCGAACCCGTTATTAGTCCAAATATACACTAACAATCTCCTCCTATATTTGTGACAAATAACGTGTACGTTTCGGAGTGCAGAAAGTGGAGAATATCAAAAAATAAATTTCCGACTTTACACATTTTCATAAGAGTTAGCACAGTTTTTAAAGAAAACACGAACATGAGTCTCACAACAATAACATAATACATCCAGCAAATAAAAGTGCTACTCAATAATAAATAAGTCTGGAAAACAAAAATGACTATAGATAAACGTGTAACAATTCTACTCGGAGAGTAGATCATCATCATCTATGTCAAAATCCACTTTCTCTCCTCCATATTCACCAGTGCCTGCAAGGAATTTCATGAGTCAGACTCTATGAATTCATAAACATATGCAGTGACATATCAAAGTAAACTAGCTCTACCTAAATGAGCTTAGCACTTGTAGCAGTAGTGAAGTAACACTGTCAGCATCTCTATCCAGTCTAGCTAGGACCAGTCAAGTTTTGATTTTAATAAATCAAACGTTGTTATCTTACGCATTAGTGACCACTATGTACCTCATCATATGATTTGGCACACCGTCATTTGCAACATTATCAAATGTGGAATAATGTGCTATGATCACTGATGTTAGATTAACACATACAACGACTTTCTATTCCCAGTTGAATAATTCTCAAATCAGCTTACAACGAGAAAGATGTTAAGTCATCAGGTGTGGAATGACTAGCATCTAACCATCTTGGGCTTTCATCAAGAAATTATTTGGGGTTTTCAGTCTGTTATTAGATGCTTGAATGTTGCGACTATAGGTTCTTGCTATGAAAACATAAACATAGGAGGAAGTTTCATATCTCTATGAACTTTAATCCCATCTCCCCCGATGTTTTAATGGTGAGAACTCTATTTAAGCCCTTTGTTAAGGCGTCTGCAACATTATCTTTTGACCTCACATCAACGAGGTTCACAATCCCTTGACTCGTAAGGGAGGTCAACCAGGCTTGTTTCATCCTGAGTTGCCTTCTTTTGCTATTGAACAACGTGTTCATAGCAATCGTTTTAGTAGCCTGATTGTCGCAGTAAACTGCAACAGAACTCAACTTCAGGCTTGACAGTGGAATGTTCATCACCAAATCTCTTATCCACTCTGCTTCTTCTCCTGCTGAAGCTAGAGCGTAGAGTTCGGATTCCATAGAAGACAAAGCAATACATGATTGTCTCTTGGACTTCCAGGCTACAGCTGCTCCTCCTAGTGTGAATATAAATCCACTAGTGGACTTGCTGTCGTTTAATTCTGAGCACCATGATGCATCAGAATATCCTTCCAATACTGGAGGATGACCATGATAACATAAGGCATACTTTTGAGTGTGCTTTAGGTATCGCATCAGCCTATCGAGGGCATCCCAATGGTCTTGGCTAGGATTACTAGTGAATCTGCTTAACATGCCGACCGTAAATGCTATGTCAGGTCTTGTGCAGACCATAGCATACATGAGACTACCAATCAGTTTAGCATAATCTGACTGTCTAACCGCAGCTCCATCATTGGGCTTCAAGCGAGTATTGTAATCATAAGGTGTCTCCACTGCTCTACGTTCACTGTATCCCCACGTGTCCAACAAGGACTTTATGTAGTGGCTTTGACTTAGGAAAATGTCATTTTTCCCAAAGCTCACTTGCATGCCTAGTATAGTCTCAGCTACACCTAGGTCTTTAATGCTAAACGTCCGCATTAGTTCTGACTTAACGTCATCCACCACGGATTGATCAGAACCAAGAATAAGCATATCATCAACATACAAGCATATTATAGCGACGTTGTTCGATCTATGACGTATGTAAAGACATTTGTCCGAGAGACTCGACATGAATCTCATGTTCCTTACACTATAGTCAAACTTCTCATGCCATAATTTTGGTGCTTGTTTAAGTCCGTATAGCAATTTGATCAACTTACAGACCTTACTTTCGTGACCGTGAACTATGAAACCTTCAGGTTGGCTCATGTATATCTCTTCGGTCAGATCTCCGTTCAAAAACGCAGTCTTAACATCCATTTGATGAACAATAAAGTTCTCAATAGACGCAATAGCAAGGAGTATCCTAATGGTTGCTAAGTGACACACTGGTGAATATACATCAAAGTAATCCACCCCACTAACTTGTGTGAAACCTTTAGCCACAAGGCGTGCTTTATACTTAGTTACGCTACCATCAGGGTTGAGCTTCTCTTTCAGAACCCACTTACACCCTATAGTTTTAGCCCCTTTTGGCTTATCAACCAGCGTCCAGGTGTTGTTCTGAAGCAAAGAGTTCATCTCTTCATCAATGGCCTCTTTCCAGAGTAGGGAATCCCTTGATCTCATCGCGTCCTTATATGTGGATGGATCAGCCTCAACGTGGTAAGTGACAAAATCACTACCGAAGGTTCTGGGAGTTCTCTCTCTCATCGAAGTCCGTCTAGACTCTAGGACATTATTGTCTACCGGGACTGAATAGGAGGTGCTCGGTACTGATTCTGGTTCTTCCTCAGTAATAGTTGCTTGCATACCTGGGATGGTCAGGTTCTTATCCTTAAGGAACTTATCCTCAAAGAACACAGCATCCCTAGACTCAATAATTATATTATTAGACAGGTCTAAGAATCTATCTGCAGCACTATCTTCAGCACAACCTAAGTAGACGCACGTGTTAGTCGTAGGTCCCAGTTTAGACCGTCTAGGGTCAGAGACCCTGACATAGGCTATGCAGCCCCAGGTCTTAAGTTTAGTCAATGTCGGGGGTCTCTTAAACCAAAGCTCATAGGGTGTGACGTCTAACTTCGCATGAGGTACTTTGTTCAGAATGTTATTTGCAGTTAAAACTGCTTCTCCCCAATAGGCAGTAGGCATGCCAGCAGTGAGCAACATAGAGTTCAACATCTCTGTTAACGTTCTATTTTTCCGCTCGGCTATACCATTCGATTGGGGTGAGTAAGGAGCAGTGGTTTCTGCTATGATCCCTTGAGAGGCAAGGAAACCCCGGAACTCACTGGACATGTATTCTCCTCCTCTATCACTTCTAAACCTCTTAATTCTCATGTCTAGTTGGTTCTCTACCCTGGTTTTGAAAAGACAAAACTTTTCAAACGCTTCATCTTTAGTTTTAAGTAGATATATGTGACAGAACCTAGAGCAGTCATCTATAAACGTGATCATATACTTCCTTCCTCCTCTGGTGACAAAACTTTTAAAGTCACATATGTCGGATTGTATAAGCTCTAGAGGTGTTGTGCTCCTAGTAACCGCACTAAAAGGTTTCCTAGTGATCTTAGTCTGAGCACACACGTCACATTTCTCAGGCTGTGACTTAGTGTCCAATGTGATCTGGTGAGTTCTAGCTATTTGGAATATTTTCCTATAGTTCACGTGTCCTAGTCTCTCATGTAGAGTCTTAGGGCTAACTAAGTTTGTTTGAACTTGTTGAACTATTTCGTTTGCTAGACTTAGTCGGTACATCCTATTTTGGACGTATGCACATCCAAAATAGTGAGAGTTAACTAACAGTGTTACTCTACCGCTACAAAAAGTAAATGACATACCAGCATCACATAAAAGACTAATAGACACTAAGTTAGCAGCTAGTGAAGGAATATATTTGACACGCTTTAAAAGTAAAGACTTACCTGAGGACAACAGCAAGGTTGCGTTCCCCACTTTCAGTACGTCAGCTGTGTCTCCATTGGCCACCGTCACAGACTCTTTCACAGTAGTGATGTAAGACCCCTCCTCCCCGGATTCCAAAACACGGCACGAAGGGGGAGTCTTATGCCCGGAACAGCCGCCTTGCAGTAGCATTAGCACACGGGCTAACCTGTACCACAAGACGCCTATTCCGCCGGCTACAACAATATCAATATATCATGCCAACCCAACCGAATAAATAAGCAAGAGAAGTCAAAATCCACACTAAGTTATAATGTCCAAATACATCAATAATGAGAAGTTAAAACATGCTTCTACAATATATCAGAGTACAGCTAAACATTGCCCAAACGGGCTACATCAGAGTATCAAAAACTAACATCAGTAACTGACGGTATCGACGGCACCGTCACATCAGGCCCTGTCGTCCTGGCCTGGCTGTCATGCGGCGTAGTCTGCGGCTGCTCTACCTGCGGCGTGACCTCCTAAAAAGGAAGACGTAGCAACCGTTAGTCGAAACGACTAAGTGGTTTCACATCCGCTCCCCCGGCGACTCCTCGGCACCGGGCGGAGAAAAGGAACAAGAGTATATTATATAATAAGTATGCAAGTAAAGGAAGTACAAGCAGGTGGCAAGGTAATGTAAGAGTAACAACATCATAATCAGCATTTAAGTAAGAGCTACACTAAACTAGCAAGTATAAGTAACAGCAGGAAAGTAACTTAACTTATAAGAATGCCCATACAAACTTATAAGTTAAGGATCGGGTTACATAAAAGTAACTCATCGTATAAGAGTGCCCATACAAACTTATACGATGAGGATCTTGTGGTGCAATGATATGAAATGCTATGAATGTTATGCAATGACTCACCCATGCACACCCATGCAATTGCTATGTCGACACAGACTATAGTTCCCACTTTTCGAGCAGGTAGCTAACCTCTCAGGCATCAGCCGCCGTGGCCAGGCGGTGACAGTAGAACGGGCACTTCTACTACTAGGCGGGTATCACACTACTTCACCTAGGCCTCCGTACGCCTCAACGCTAAGAACACAACAGCGGAGCCCATGCGTACTATGGCCCAGCGGGGTCTTGGGTAGATGTGCACCAAGAACACAGCCCGAACTGGCCTTGCGTGACCCGGAAGGGGCCTCGGAAGAAAGCACGAGGACACAGCCCAACCGTTCACATGGCCGGAGGGGCCTCGGGACGTGAACACCGAGGACACAGCCCAAACCGACCAAGTCTAACTGCCAACTCCCGTCGGTGTGACGACTGGCGAGCCCGTAGACCTGCCACACTATCCTTAACCCAGGATTACGACACCGCGTGTCGACTCACACCACATGCAAATACCACATCAACATAACATGGAAGGGGCCTCGGAAGCAAACACGAGGGCACAGCCCAACCATCCATCCACACCTTATCTCAACACAACCAAAACAAGTGACGATCAACACCGCACTTACATCCCTTCACAATACTACCCGTAGGGAGACGACTCTCTAAGTATTGGACCCCTAAATTCAATCCGATATAAAACATATGCATGACCATGGGTTACCCATCTATATATCATCCCAAGTGATTTCAACATGATATAAACAAGATTTGTTCTTACGACAACCTACCGAAGTATTATCAAATCAATCCAATTAAACATAAGGAAATCAACAGGCCTCAAGCTATCTTGCAATAATAAATTGATTTCTAAAACAGTAAATATTATCATCCATAACACTTGGTGGTTAACATAAAATTATTTCACCAAAACCACGAATTAATTGCGACATTGGATCCACCAATTTCAAATCCACAATGTATGTAGAGACCCAGAATTTCAGCGCAGGATTAGCACTGGACAGCAACTTCGATCGGAGATTCCCGAGGCTACAGGAATCCGGTGAAGTCGTATAACCCCTCGATGGAAAGATCTTTTCATGATCTACAACTTTCATACTCAGGTCATAACCCAGATCTGACAATAACTTACTCGAAATCGGCTTCAAAGTTCGCTGCGCACAGAACACAATTTCTGTGTACAGGAATTGCCGGACAGCAAACTCGATTAGGATTTCCCGGGGCCACAGACATCACCTGAAGTCGTGCAACCACTCGTTGGAAAGGTATTTCCAAGAGCTACAACTTTCGTGTTTAGCCAGAAACCCAGATCTGCCCATATCCTACAAGAAAATGACCTAGAAGATCGCTGCGCGCAGATTACAGATTCTGCGCGCATCTTAAAGGAAAATGAATGGCATCGGTTCGTCTTCCTCCTCAAGGCGATCGTCCCTAAATTTTCCAGAAATATTCTCCTCCCTTATTCAACCTCAAAGGCCATAAACTCCTCACGAGACCATCCACCCATCGTCATATTGAAGAAAAGGGGAAGGGTTGAAGAGATCTAAAGTCTAGAACACAAGTTCTAACATGGCCTAACCTAGAGATCTTCTCCTCTCCATCAAGCTCTCTTGAACCGATGTCTCTCCTAAATATCTAAGATCTAGCACCAAGGGAGAGGGTAGGAAACTCACATTGGCTCCAGCGGTACCACCATTTCTTGCCATGGATCGCGTAGTTCTCCTCGGCGGCATCTTCTCTTTCGCGGCGATGGCGGATCTCCTTCGGTAAAACTTGCTCCTGCAGTTTTCCTCTCACCAGGAGCTCTCACAGGAAATAGGGGAAGGAAAAGAGAATGAAAAACGGCTAGGGTTTCTCTGCCCCTTAAATACAAAATATGACACGGGTAGGGACACGGCCGTGTCCGTACCCGTGTCCTGCTTCCGCGAAACGGCCGTGGCAGTTTCCATGTCGGTTCAATGTTTGACACGGGTAGGGACACGCCCGTGTCCCGACCCGTGTCCCCATGACACGGCCGTGTGCCTGGCCGTGTCCTTGGCCGTGTGCTTCTTGAGTTACATCTCGACACTTCTCGTCGAGCTCAACTCGACGCACACGGGTAGGGACACGCCCGTGTCACTACCCGTGTCACTTAGTGTCGACCCCGCTCGACGATCTCGACACGCCTCGTCGAGATCATCTCAACGCACACGGGTAGGGACACGGCCGTGTCACTACCCGTGTCACGATCTCGACGACTCTCGACGATCTCGACACGCCTCGTCGAGATCATCTCGACGCACACGGGTAGGGACACGGCCGTGTCACTACCCGTGTCACTTGGTGTCGACACAGCCCGTCAGCCTCGACACGGCTTGTCGAGTGGACCTCGACGCACACGGGTAGGGACACGCCCGTGTCGCTACCCGTGTCACTTCTCTCTGCACTGATTTCTCCCCTTCTCCACAAGTGCAGCCCAATTCCCTGCACTTCTCAGGCCTCGAGTCAACCCTCCTGACTCAAAAACTCACACACTAGGGGCCTAGAGCGATTCGGGTCGTTACAAATCCTATAAACAAAATAAAAGATTTCGTCCCCGAAATCAGGCTTAGGCTGTGTGGAGAAAAACTCAACAGGAAGTTTATCATATGTTTTTAAATAAGATTACCTTGGGCAAACAACTCCGGGTAGCGTTGCTGCATCAAATCCATTGGCTCCCAGGTGTACTCCTCCTTCCCATGATTCATCCATTGCACCTTCACTAAGGGGACACTTTTGCGGCGTAATGTTCTTGTCTCGCTGTCCACAATCCGTACCGGCTCTAGTCGCACAGACCTATCTGACGCCACCGCACCATCAGTGGTGGGAATATACTGGTCGGGCCGCAACAATGCTTTTCGAAGCGACGACACATGGAACACGTCGTGGAGGTTTTCTAGTTCTAGTGGTAACTCCAACCGATAGGCCAACGGGCCGATCCTTTCTAGTATAGTATAAGGCCCAACATACCTTGGGCTAAGCTTTTTCACTCCCCGCACCCGCGACACTCCATGCATCGGCCGAATCTTAAGGAACACTTTTTCGCCCACTTGGAATTCCACCATCCGATGCTTTTTATTGTAATATTTTGCCTGTCGACTTTGAGCCTCCAACATGCGGTCTCTTATCAATCTGATAGCCACATTAGTATCATCTATAAATTCATTTCCCAATGCCTTCGGATCTTCATCCCGCACCCAAGACAAGGGGGTCCTACACCTTCTTCCGTAAAGGGCTTCATGGGGCGCCATACCGATGCTCGCTTGATGACTATTGTTGTAGGAGAATTCCACCAGGGGCAAGAGTCTTTCCCACGGCTCTCCTCTGTCCAACACACATAACCTCAACAAATCTTCCAGCGTTCTGATGGTCCGCTCTGACTGTCCGTCAGTCTGAGGATGAAATGCGGTACTAAAGGTTAGGCGTGAGCCCAAATACGCCTGTACCGCCTTCCACTCATTGGATGTAAACCGACCGTCCCGATCTGAAACAATTGTCTTGGGCACGCCATGATACCGTACAAATTGCTCCACAAAAAGGCGTACCAAAACATCCACGTGTGCTTCCTTCTTCATTGGTATGAACCGGGCTACCTTTGTCAGTCGATCAACAATAACCCACACTGAATCATTCCCGGAGCGGGAACGAGGTAACCCATGAATAAAGTCCATGGAGATGTCCTCGAACTTCCATTCGGGGATGGGCAATGACTGCAACAAACCACCGGGACTCCTGCATTCAGCCTTCACTCTTTGACAAGCTTCGCAATGTGTAACATAGTAGCGAACATCCTTCTTCATTCCCGGCCAACACATGGTCTTCCGCAGTCCGGCGTACATCTTAACAATACCCGGGTGCACTGAATATTGAGAGGAATGCGCCTCTCTCAATATATCCTCCCGAATTTTGCCGCCCTTGGGAATATAAAGTCGGCCACGAAAATAAACGAGACCGTCTTTTAGTGTGTACTCATCGGTGGTCCCATCTTCAATTGCCTTGATTGCCGGGGCCAAGGCCGCATCCATACCTTGCTCCACCCGAATCCGATCTCGGATATCACAAACTATGCTCATGTTGGCCAAATACTCTGCATACTCTGTCGAAGGAGCCTTGAATACTAGAGTAATTTCCATCTCCTCGACCATCCGAGCCAACTCCATACTCATCAGCCGAGACTCTGGGCTAGAGCCTGGCGCTTTCCTACTCAAGGCATCGGCTACCGAGTTTGCTTTCCCGGGGTGGTAGTTCATGGTGAACTCATAGTTGCATAGAAATTCCAACCACCGCCGTTGTCTCAGGTTCAACTCCTTCTGGGTGTGAACATACTTCAAGTTTTTGTGATCGGAAAAGATCTCGCAGTGGACGCCATATAAATAATGCCTCCAGACCTTCAAAGCGAACACCACTGCTCCCAACTCCAAATCATGAACCGGGTAATTGATTTCATGTTTCTTTAACTGCCTTGAAGCATAAGCGATCACATGCCCGTGCTGCATCAGCACCGCACCCATCCCTTGATATGATGCGTCCGTGTAAACCTGAAATCCTTCCTTCCCTGACGGAAGTGCAAGGATGGGGGCGGAGGTAAGCCTATCCTTCAACTCTTGAAATGCTGCTTCACATTGAGGTGTCCACTCAAATGGCACACCCTTCTTCGTCAAGGAGGTAAGAGGAAGGGCAATCTTGGAAAATCCTTTCACGAACTTGCGGTAGTAGCCAGCAAGTCCAAGAAAGCTTCGTACATCGGCCGCCGACTTCAAGGGCGACCACTCCTTCACGGCTCGCACCTTAGCTGGATCCACAGCTAATCCTGCTCCACTGATCACATGTCCCAAGAAGGCAACCTCCTTAAGCCAGAATTCACATTTGCTAAACTTGGCATACAAGGCGCGCTCCTTCAATTTTTTCAAAACCAAGGTCAGGTGCTCGACATGCTCCTCCTCCGTCTTTGAGTAGACCAAGATGTCGTCAATGAAAACAATGACGAAGATGTCCAGATATGGTTCAAACACCTTGTTCATCAGGCTCATGAAGGCCGAAGGTGCATTTGTGAGCCCAAACGACATCACTGTGAACTCATACAAACCATATCTCGAACTGAAGGCTGTTTTCTGAATATCCCCCTATTGTATCCTCAACTGATAGTATCCAGAGCGCAAGTCTAGTTTAGAGAACCAGTGTGCTCCCACTAATTGATCGAACAACTCGTCGATCCGAGGTAGCGGATAAGTGTTCCACACCGTTAATCGATTGAGTTCTCGATAATCTATGCACAATCGCAGGGTTCCATCCTTCTTCTTTACGAACAGCACAGGGGCACCCCATGGTGATGAACTGGGGCGAACGAACCCTGAATCTACTAGTTCTTGCAATTGAACTCTAAACTCCGCGAGTTCTTTCGGGGCCATTCTGTACGGAGCCTTAGATACAGGCTTGGCACCTGGTACTAGATTAATCTGGAAATCGACCTCTCTATGCGGTGGTAATCCTGGTAGCTTCTCAGGAAATACCTCGGGAAAGTCCCACACAACCCGTACATCCTTTAATTCCAACGCTTCCTCCTTCAACTCGAACCAGATCATGAAGACCTCATCCCCTTTCATATGAGCCTTTACAGCCTGAATAGAAGATAATATCATACGTGGCGCAAAGCCAATACCTTGGAAGATGACGTCAGAGTCTCCATGCCTCAAATAGATCCGCTTCTCCGCGCAGTCGATCCTCGCGAAGTGCCAGTCCAGCCATGCCATGCCCAAAATGATGTCAAACTCCGGCATTCTCAGAACCGTGGCCGGTGTATCAAAGGCCTTCCCATCAATAAATAACTCCAACTCGCACTTGGCAGTTGCGATCATCTCCGAGCCATCCGGAAGGCGTACACGTCGGGCTATTCCCGTGAAGTACTGAACATCCCCCACGTCTTTTATGAAATCCTCGGACACAAAAGAGTGTGAGGCACCGGTATCGAACAACGCATAGGCCGTCTTCCCGCCAATAATCACGGTGCCTAAGTGCCAACGACCAAAACTTATTGCTAGTGTCTAATAAGTTCGAAGCAATTCATGTTAAACCATGCAAGTATGTAAACTAATTAAATCATACCTGCAATCACATCATGTGGGTTCCGTTCCTGCGCCATGTCAAGCGCGTACACTTGATCCCGGACCGGTCCGGGGTTTCCTCGTGGCGGTCCTCGTCCTCGACCACGCATATATCCCCGTCCTCGTGGAGCTGGTGGAGGGAGAGCCAGAGGGAGAGCAGGAGGGAGAGCAGGAGGGAGAGCAGGAGGGAGAGCAGGAGGGACGTTCCCATATAGCTGCGGGCAAAAACGTCGGATGTGGCCCGACTGGTTACACTAGAAGCACACCAGACCACGACGCCCTTCAGGTTGTTGAAATCGCTGAGGCTGTGGGGGTGGAGGCAACGCAGGCGGCTGCGGAACTGGATGCTCCACCCTATAGTTTCGGTGGACACGCCCTCCACCTCTTTGATAACCTCTTCCTCCTCTGAAGTCTCGCCTCCTTCTATTCCATGGGTCGGCATCCATCACGTCCTCCGCAGGCCTCTTACTACATCCCATGTGGTCCGCCTCCAATCTTTTCGCCATATCAATGATCTCCGCCAAGCTACCATCCGCTATAAACAAAAGGGACTGCCTTAGGGGATCTCGCAGCCCTTTATAGAAGCGCTTGGCATAACCTCTGTCATCCAACTCATAAGAGTCCGCAAACCTTGCGAGATGCTGGAATTCCCGCTGGTATTCTGTGACCGACTTTGATCCCTGCTTTAGTAGAAGGAACCTCTGCTCAAGCTCATCTCGGGCCGATGTAGGGATAAAGTGCTCCAAGAAAACACCCGAGAATTCACTCCAACTTATCTCTGTGTAGATCCGGCCTTGGAAGGTAGAGCCCATGAGGGACTTCCACCACCTCTTCGCATGTAAGTCCAAGACGGACACTGCCAATGTCACTGCCATGTTGGCTGGGCAACGGATACCGGCCAACAACTCCTGTATCGTGTCTAGCCATTCCTCTATACGTACGGCTGACTCCGTCCCAAGGTAGACGGGAGGGGAGAGAGCCCGGAAGGTGCTCAGCCAGTTGGAGCTCGGGGCTTGTTGTTGCACCGGAGCCTGCTGTGCCTTAAAAGCATCAAGAATGGCGGTGAGCGTCTGCCCCAACTCAGACTGTTCGAACTGAGTGGGCATGGGAGGGGTAGGAGTACCCCCCATCGGCTCAACATGTAGTGGAATCTACACGTACACGACAAATTTGTGGTCAGGTTGGCTAAACTTAAGGTCTAAGTTGGACAAACTTAATGTGAATTACATATGGGCACACCACTGCTTCCGCTAAGTCAGTTTGTCCCCAAACTGACTAACCAAACGGGGGTCGCACCATTGTTGAATGACTTCGTAGTTGAGGATCGTGGCGCTCTGATACCATTTGTAAGACCCCTCCTCCCCGGATTCCAAAACACGGCACGAAGGGGGAGTCTTATGCCCGGAACAGCCGCCTTGCGGTAGCATTAGCACACGGGCTAACCTGTACCACAAGACGCCTATTCCGCCGGCTACAACAATATCAATATATCATGCCAACCCAACCGAATAAATAAGCAAGAGAAGTCAAAATCCACACTAAGTTATAATGTCCAAATACATCAATAATGAGAAGCTAAAACATGCTTCTACAATATATCAGAGTACAGCTAAACATTGCCCAAACGGGCTACATCAGAGTATCAAAAACTAATATCAGTAACTGACGGTATCGACGGCACCGTCACATCAGGCCCTGTCGTCCTGGCCTGGCTGTCCTGCGGTGTAGTCTGCGGCTGCTCTACCTGCGGCGTGACCTCCTAAAAAGGAAGACGTAGCAACCGTTAGTCGAAACGACTAAGTGGTTTCACATCCGCTCCCCCGGCGACTCCTCGGCACCGGGCGGAGAAAAGGAACAAGAGTATAGTATATAATAAGTATGCAAGTAAAGGAAGTACAAGCAGGTGGCAAGGTAATGTAAGAGTAACAACATCATAATCAGCATTTAAGTAAGAGCTACACTAAACTAGCAAGTATAAGTAACAGCAGGAAAGTAACTTAACTTATAAGAATGCCCATACAAACTTATAAGTTAAGGATCGGGTTACATAAAAGTAACTCATCGTATAAGAGTGCCCATACAAACTTATACGATGAGGATCTTGTGGTGCAATGATATGAAATGCTATGAATGCTATGCAATGACTCACCCATGCACACCCATGCAATTGCTATGTCGACACAGACTATAGTTCCCACTTTTCGAGCAGGTAGCTAACCTCTCAGGCATCAGCCGCCGTGGCCAGGCGGTGACAGTAGAACGGGCACTTCTACTACTAGGCGGGTATCACACTACTTCACCTAGGCCTCCGTACGCCTCAACGCTAAGAACACAACAGCGGAGCCCATGCGTACTATGGCCCAGCGGGGTCTTGGGTAGATGTGCACCAAGAACACAGCCCGAACTGGCCTTGCGTGACCCGGAAGGGGCCTCGGAAGAAAGCACGAGGACACAGCCCAACCGTTCACATGGCCGGAGGGGCCTCGGGACGTGAACACCGAGGACACAGCCCAAATCGACCAAGTCTAACTGCCAACTCCCGTCGGTGTGACGACTGGCGAGCCCGTAGACCTGCCACACTATTCTTAACCCAGGATTACGACACCGCGTGTCGACTCACACCACATGCAAATACCACATCAACATAACATGGAAGGGGCCTCGGAAGCAAACACGAGGGCACAGCCCAACCATCCATCCACACCTTATCTCAACACAACCAAAACAAGTGACGGTAAACACCGCACTTACATCCCTTCACAATACTACCCGTAGGGAGACGACTCTCTAAGTATTGGACCCCTAAATTCAATCCGATATAAAACATATGCATGGCCATGGGTTACCCATCTATATATCATCCCAAGTGATTTCAACATGATATAAACAAGATTTGTTCTTACGACAACCTACCGAAGTATTATCAAATCAATCCAATTAAACATAAGGAAATCAACAGGCCTCAAGCTATCTTGCAATAATAAATTGATTTCTAAAACAGTAAATATTATCATCCATAACACTTGGTGGTTAACATAAAATTATTTCACCAAAACCACGAATTAATTGCGACATTGGATCCACCAATTTCAAATCCACAATGTATGTAGAGACCCAGAATTTCAGCGCAGGATTAGCACTGGACAGCAACTTCGACCGGAGATTCCCGAGGCTACAAGAATCCGGTGAAGTCGTGTAACCCCTCGATGGAAAGATCTTTTCATGATCTACAACTTTCATACTCAGGTCATAACCCAGATCTGACAATAACTTACTCGAAATCGGCTTCAAAGTTCGCTGCGCACAGAACATAATTTCTGTGTACAGGAATTGCCGGACAGCAAACTCGATTAGGATTTCCCGGGGCCACAGACATCACCTGAAGTCGTGCAACCACTCGTTGGAAAGGTATTTCCAAGGGCTACAACTTTCGTGTTTAGCCAAAAACCCAGATCTGCCCATATCCTACAAGAAAATGGCCTAGAAGATCGCTGCGCTCAGATTACAGATTCTGCGCGCATCTTAAAGGAAAAAGAACGGCATCGGTTCGTCTTCCTCCTCAAGGCGATCGTCCCTAAATTTTCCAGAAATATTCTCCTCCCTTATTCAACCTCAAAGGCCATAAACTCCTCACGAGACCATCCACCCATCGTCATATTGAAGAAAAGGGGAAGGGTTGAAGAGATCTAAAGTCTAGAACACAAGTTCTAACATGGCCTAACCTAGAGATCTTCTCCTCTCCATCAAGCTCTCTTGAACCGATGTCTCTCCTAAATATCTAAGATCTAGCACCAAGGGAGAGGGTAGGAAACTCACATTGGCTCCAGCGGTACCACCATTTCTTGCCATGGATCGCGTAGTTCTCCTCGGCGGCATCTTCTCTTTCGCGGCGATGGCGGATCTCCTTCGGTAAAACTTGCTCCTGCAGTTTTCCTCTCACCAGGAGCTCTCACAGGAAATAGGGGAAGGAAAAGAGAATGAAAAACGGCTAGGGTTTCTCTGCCCCTTAAATACAAAATATGACACGGGTAGGGACACGGCCGTGTCCGTACCCGTGTCCTGCTTCCGCGAAACGGCCGTGGCGGTTTCCATGTCGGTTCAATGTTTGACACGGGTAGGGACACGCCCGTGTACCGACCCGTGTCCCCATGACACGGCCGTGTGCCTGGCCGTGTCCTTGGCCGTGTGCTTCTTGAGTTACATCTCGACACTTCTCGTCGAGCTCAACTCGACGCACACGGGTAGGGACACGCCCGTGTCACTACCCGTGTCACTTAGTGTCGACCCCGCTCGACGATCTCGACACGCCTCGTCGAGATCATCTCGACGCACACGGGTAGGGACACGGCCGTGTCACTACCCGTGTCACGATCTCGACGACTCTCGACGATCTCGACACGCCTCGTCGAGATCATCTCGACGCACATGGGTAGGGACACGGCCGTGTCACTACCCGTGTCACTTGGTGTCGACACAGCCCGTCAGCCTCGACACGGCTTGTCGAGTGGACCTCGACGCACACGGGTAGGGACACGCCCGTGTCGCTACCCGTGTCACTTCTCTCTGCACTGATTTCTCCCCTTCTCCACAAGTGCAGCCCAATTCCCTGCACTTCTCAGGCCTCGAGTCAACCCTCCTGACTCAAAAACTCACACACTAGGGGCCTAGAGCGATTCGGGTCATTACAAGTGAGACCTGTCATGAGAGCAGAATTGTTGCAAACGTGGCACGTCGCCCCCAAATCCAAGTACCACTCCGAGCTGGCCGTAGCGTTTCCGACCATTGCAACAAAGTCGGAAGGCTCAGCTTGGCTAACCATATTGGCTTGGTTGCCATCCTGTGGTGCTTTGGTTCTTTTCCTTTTAGGGAGCCTGCAATCAGATGCGCTGTGTCCCCACTTGTTGCAGTTGAAACACTTGCCCTTGAATTTTTTGTTGCGTTTGTTAGGGCCTGCAACTTGGGAGCTACCATGGGAGGGTCTGGTCCTCTTAGAGTTCGGCACGCGTTTAGAACTAAGAAGCATGTTAGCTGCAGCCTTCTGCTTGCTAACAGTTTCTAAAGCGTGTCGAATCCTATTTTCATCCTCAATGTGAATAAATCGCTTGAGGTCATTAAGACCGACCTGCATCTTCTTGCGGTACATTTCAGTTTTAAAGTTGTACCACGTAGAGGGCAGTTTAAAAATAATCGTGCCAGCAACAAAGCTGTCTGGCAGGGAAATGTTCTCACTATGTAAAGAATCTACTATAGCTTCAAAATCCGATACCTGAGGGAGAATCGCCTTCTCCTCGTCGAACATGAAGGAGTGGAATTTGTCCACCAGGTGTGCCTTGGATAGATCCTCCTCTTGCCTGAAGTGCTCCTCCAGTGCCTCCCAGATTTCCTTGGCGGTCTTCATTTTGATGTACGTCTTCGCCAGGCTGGAGGACAAGCAGTTCAGCAGGTAGTCGCGGCAGAAGTCCTCATCAGCAATCCACTGGGCTTCATCGTCAGTCCCCATAACAGCAGCACGATCAGACTGAACTGTGTAGAACACGTTCAGGTATTTCATTCCAAATTGTGTATTCAGCTTCCAGTCGTTGAATTCAGTCGCTGTGAATTTCTCCAGTTTAATCATAGGAACCGGGGATGAAAAACTTCCCTTCATCATTTTTGGAGGTCACTCCCTTTCCAAAAAAAAATTAACCTCCACAAGCAAATAAAAATACTAGAAATCCTTGCTGAATTCTGCCAAAACAGAATCTATAGATCTCTCCTCCTACAACAACAGCAGGAAGGAATTGGGCCTGGAGTTCCTGTTCCAACGGCTTACAGGCAGCAGAGCTTAACAAAAAAAAAACGGCTTTAGCAATGGCCTCCTTTCTTCCTCCCGATTTTAGCAAGCAGTGTCCTCCTCCTCCCGTTCCAGGCGGAGACAAAACTGATTCCAGCGGAAGCAAAATTTTCTCCTTCCCGATCTGAAAACTGCGGCCACGGGAGATGAAATCAGGCGGCAGCCAATTGGTCTTTCACGGTTCTCGTCTCCTCCGGCGGACGAGAGCACTTCGTTTCTCCCGGCGGCGGAAAGCGTCGGCCTGCTGTGGGTTCGAAAGGAGAAGAGTTATGGAGCAGGATCACTGGATCGGGAACTGGGGGGCCTTCAGTCGGAAGGAGGACTTGTTGCTCGGCTTCGATCTAGCGAACGGAAAGTGTCGTCCTGGCTTCGATCTAGCGAAATCGGGAGCGACGGGTAGGTTTCCTTTCCGAAACCAGGCGGCGGGATGCGTCCGCACAGAAAAACGGCCTTCTTCCTCTTCGCGATCCCGATCTAGGCAGCAGCCAGGGATAGATTTCTCCTGCGCGAAAACAAGAGCACCGGTCGGCGTCTCTTCCTTCTGATTTTGGCGTGAACTCCGGCAGCGGTTCTGATTCCAGCGGCGGCGGACGGGAATCAATCGTTCCTATTCCGATCGGCGACGGGATGAGAACTGCTGGAAACAGCGGTTACGGATGCACAAAACGTGAGCGACGGGGGCGTAACTTCGAGTTTGATAGTGTTGCTCGAAGCATCCGGATGGGGATCAAAGTGGAATCCCCTACCCGTTGCCCCTAGGTGGGTATAAATAGGCAAAACCCTTAGGAGTTACTACGGGTATGGGTTAACCGTGTACCCTAACTAACCCGTTAAGCCTCCGAACCCGTTATTAGTCCAAATATACACTAACACATGCCAGGTATTTATTATTGACCTCATTTAGATATTGTGCAGGAAGGACCAAATGATCATTCAGCTAATATCTATTAGCAGTCGTGCAAGATACTTCATGAATAATGTGGATGTGATAAAATTTGGTCGATGTTTTGCGCTTCCTACAAAACATCTTTCACCACACGTACCGCACGTTACAGGAGACATCAAACAACGATTGGCCACTGCAGCTATCACACGCTGCCCATTGTGTATGGGGTACTCAAAAAAGTCCTCTACTATAGCTCTGTTTGGCATGATGGTGGCAGTCGTAAACGCATGAGTTAAATTGTCATTTGTTAACGATCACCTAACAAACATCATCCGTTTGAACAATTTAACATCTATGTTCATGACCGCCACCACCACCGTGTCAAGCAGAGCCTATATTTTTAAAATTTCATAGCGAATAGCATTTGTGCATCAGGCCCCATGGATCGTGTATGCCTCCAACCCTATTTCTCAGTTATTTTACAAAATTAATGGTGAATTTACATTTCTAGATAATGAATTTCAATTACTTATACATGAAGTAAATGAAAGAAAATGATTGGAGAAAGACGTAACCAAATCAAACAGCTTGTCATAACCTTCTCACGCTGTTGAACCACTGGACAATGTGTAATTTACATTTTTATATTAATTGTTTTGTAAGTATACATACACTATTTAAAAAGAAATAGCTTTGCTTGGTACTATATGTCTTGTAATTGGTAGGTGTTGGGGTGAATTCGTGAATTCATAACGGAGATAGATTCACTATAGTCAAAACGTTGAGATGAGACCTGAGCGTAAGCATACCTGAAACCATGCGGATGTATGATTGTGGTCACAAATCTTTCAAGTTTACAAGCTCCTGACGAATCAGACTCCTCTTGCTCATTAGGCTCTCTCTAGCAATTAGATACAAGAACTGAATAATGAGAGTGATAATGATATCGTGTGACTCGGGGATCATAACCTATTAATAGTAAAACCTAATGCTACCGTTTTACATTTAAACTCATCATATAAATGTACATGACGCTCGGTATCCCCACATAATTTGAACTGTCCATACAATATGAAACATATTAGACTCGATTAATTAAATCATCTAAATTGGGTCGATGTTAATGACAGCTCAATAACACACATAATTAACATATTTGGTACATAATATTATTATTTCTAACAATGTGATTTTAACTGTTCGGTCAAACTCCACATATAACGTCCGGATTCACGCTAGGCGCCATGCGAGTTTTGGGTCAGGAGGGCAGGCTTGAGTTCAGGAAAGTGGAGGAAAAAGGGGCGGCACTTGTGGCCTGGAGAAGTTAGTCCAGAGCAAGTTACACGCCCTGGGTCACGGCGTGACCCAGGGGCGTGACTAAGGTACTCGAGTAACTGACACGGTTACTCGAGTAGTTTTCAAGTACTCGAGTAAATTGGGTGACACCTCCTGGGTCACGGGCGTGACCCAGGGGCGTGACTAAGGTACTCGAGTAACTGACACGGTTACTCGAGTAGTTTTCAAGTACTCGAGTAAATTGGGTGACACGCCCTGGGTCACGGGCGTGACCCAGGGGCGTGACTAAGGTACTCGAGTAACTGAAACGGTTACTCGAGTAGTTTTCAAATAACTCGAGTAAATTGGGTTACACGCCCTGGGTCACGGGCGTGACCCAGGGGCGTGACTTAAGATACTCGAGTAGGTGCTTAAGTACTCGAGTAGGTGGATGGTTCTCGAGTGAAGGGGTGACACGCCCTCGGTCACGGGCGTGACCATGGGCGTGACCATAGGTGTGACCTGGGCGTGTTCTCCGTTCGACGATTTTAGTTGAGTTCGACGAATCACTATCGACGATAGGTGTCACGCCCGGTGTCACGGGCGTGACTATGGGCGTGACCAGGGCGTGTCTGTCTTTTTGAGTATTGAATCAACATTGTAACCGCCCGAAACGCTTCGCTTGAGCGGGACACGGGTAAGGACACGGGCGTGTCCCTACCCGTGTCACATTATATATATAAGGAACAGTGGAAAACCCTAGTCGTTTCCCTCTTCTTCCCAGCCGTATTTTTCTGAGAGAAGTCTTGTAAAGAAAGGGAGTTTGCTGGAGGAAGATCTAGGGAAGGAGATCCGCCAACGCCGTAAAAGAGAGGATGCTGTCGCGAAGAATCACAAGGTCTATGGCCAGAAATGGAACCGCTGGAAA
This sequence comes from Platanthera guangdongensis, assembly GCA_039583875.1. Taxonomy (NCBI): domain Eukaryota; kingdom Viridiplantae; phylum Streptophyta; class Magnoliopsida; order Asparagales; family Orchidaceae; genus Platanthera; species Platanthera guangdongensis. Next base: position 90,666,156 of record CM077147.1, read on the forward strand.
TGAGGTGAGTTTCCTACCCTCTCCCTTGGTGCTAGGTCTATAGTTATTTTCCTAGGCGAGACATCGACTCAAAAGAGTCTTGATGGAGAGGAGGAGTTTTCTAGGAAAGGCCATGCTAGGACTTGTGTCCTAGATTTTAGATTTCTTCAACCACGCCCTTCTCCAATGTGATGATAAGGAATGGTTTCGTGAAGGGTGTTGGCCTCTTGAGGTTGAATAAGGGTGGAGGAAATTCTAGAATGATTTGGGAAGATCGCCTTGAGGAGGAAGGTGAATTGATGTCGTTCATTCCGCCTTAGGATGCGTGCAGAATTTGTATTCTGCGCGTAGCGAGCTGCGTGGCCATTTTTAGGTGTGATATGGCCAGATTTGGGCTTTCGGCTAAACACGAACATTGAAGCCCTTGAAAATACCTTTCCAACGAATGGTTGCACGACTTCAGGCGAAGTCTGTAGCCACGGGAAAGTCTAAACGAATATGATGTTCAATAAATCCTGCATGCAGAAATTGTGTTCTGTACGCAGCGGACTTCAAGTCCGATTTCAAATAGGATAATGTCAAAACTGGGTTGAGGTCGGAATACGAAAGTTGTAGAACACGGAAAGACCATTCCATCGTGTGGTTACATGTCTTCACCGCATTCCTGTAGCTTCAGGAATCTCCGGTCGAATTTGCTGTCCAAATTCAACCTGCACCTAAATTCTGGACTTTAATGGAAGATGGATTTGGATTCTGTGGAATTAATATTGCAAGATACTTGGCTTGGATGAACCATTTTGATCAATCATTTGTTCCATGATCGATGTAGCTTATTAATCAAATTTCATATAATCAAATTGTGAAGCAATCTTATTTAAACGAATTGACTTGGTAGGACTTGAAAGATTGATAATTGTGCATTTCATGTTTATAATATGACATTATCAAATGGAAAGTGTGATAGATCTTTATATGTGCATCATGTTTATATTACGTTGTCATCATTTGGAAAGTCATATAGATGAATAGATTATGGCCATGAGTATGTTTGATTAATGAAATGAGTCTAGTGGTCCAATACTTAGAGCGTCGTCTCCCTACGACTAGTATTGTGAAGGGGTGTAAGTGTGGTGTTGACCGTCACTTGTTTTGGTTGTGTTGAGATAAGGTATGGATGGATGGTTGGGATGTGTGCTCTTGCTTATTTCTGAGGCCCCTTCCATGTTGTGTTGATGTGGTATTTGCATGTGGTGTGAGTCGACACGCAGTGTCGTAATCCTGGGTTAAGGATAGTGTGGCAGGTCTACGGGCTCGCCAGTCGTCACACCGACGGGAGTCGACAGTTAGACTTTGTGCGGTTGGGCTTTGTCCTCGGTGTTCACGTCCCGGGGCTCCTTCCGTGCCAGGTGAACGGTTGGGCTTGGTCCTCGTGATCACTCTGAGGCTCCTTCTGGGTCACACAAGGTCAGTTCGGGGCTTGGTCCTCGGTGCACATCTACCCGAGGCTCCCGCTAGGCCATAGTACGCATGTGCTCCGCTGTTGTGTTCTTAGCGTTGAGGCGTACGGAGGCCTAGGTGAAGTAGTGTGGATACCCGCCTAGTAGTAGAAGTGCTCGTTCTACTGTCACCGCCTGGCCACGACGGCTGATGCCTGAGAGGTTAGCTACCTGCTCGAAAAGTGGGAAATATAGTCTGTGTCGACATAGCAATTGCATGTGTGTGATCATGGGTGAGTCATTACATAGCATACATAACATTTTATAACATTGCATAACAAGATCCTCATCGTATAAGTTTGTATGGGCACTCCTATACGATGAGTTACTTTATGTTACCCAATCCTTAACTTATAAGTTTGTATGGGCATTCTTATAAGTTAATTTACTTTCCTGTTGTTACTTATACTTGCTAGTTTAGTGTAGCTCTTAAATAACTGCTGATTATGATACTGTTACTCTTACACTACTGTCACCTGCTTATACTTCTTTACTTGCATATATATATATATTACCCTTGTTCCTTCTCTCCGCCCGGTGCCGAGGAGTCGCCGGGTGAGCAGATGTGAAACCACTTAGTCGTTTCGACTAATGGTAGCTACGTCTTCCTTTTAGGAGGTCACGCCGCAGGTAGAGCAGCTGCAGACTACGTCGCAGGAAAGCCAGGCCAGGACGACAGGGCCTGATGTGACGGTGCCTTCGATACCGTCTGTTACTGATGTTAGTGGTTTGTTACTCTGATGTAGCCCGTTTGGGCAATGATTAGATGTACTCTGATATATTATAGAAGCATGTTTTGGCTTCTCCTTTATTGATGTATCTGGACATTATACTTAGTGTGGATTTGACTGATTGCTTATTATATCTGGTTGGGTTGGCATGTGATATTGATATTGTTGTAGCCGGCGGAATAGGCGTCTTGGGGTACAGGTTAACCCGTGTGCCAATGCTACCGCAAGGCGGCTGTTCCGGGCATAAGACTCCCCCTTCGTGCCGTGTTTTGAGATCCGGGAGGGGGGTCTTACAAATGGTATCAGTTTGCCACGATCCTCAACTAAGAAGTCATTCAACAATGGTGCCACCCCCGTTCGATTAGTCAGCTTGGGGACAAACTGACTTAGCGGAAGCAGTGGTGTGCTCATATGTAATTCACATTAAGTTTGCCCAACTTTGACCTTAAGTTTAGCCAACCTGACCTTAGGAACGTATCTCTATACGTCGGTCTCCTAAAGTATGGACGACCCTAGGTATGTAAAACTATTGTATTAAGTCTTGCGAGATCCCCTAGGGCAAGCACTTTTGTTTATAGCGGATTTTGAATCTAGCGGAGATAATAGACATGGCAGATTCCCTAGGGCAACCACTTTTGTTTATAGCAAACTTGAGCTTGGTGGAGATAATGGATAGGGTAAAGTGGTTGGAAGCGGATCCTTTGGTTGTTCAGACAAGTGTTAAAAGACCTACTGAAGTAGTAATTGAAGCAGGACCCAGCTTCAGGACGAGTACTATGAGAAAGAAATTCACATGTATAAGCATTCGTCCTTGGTCGGCCTAAGTTTGTTCTAGGAATCTGGCCTAAACCTTTACAATTTTGATACTTGGGCATAATGGTTAGTGAGAAGTCAGCTTGTACTCCATTTGATACCGGTGCCACACGCTCATTTGTGTTGGCAGCCTTTGTTAAAGACATAGAAGGAGTGAAATAATTTACTGGAATAGCCCTACGAGTGCGTCTTCCGGACGGCTCAGAGATGATCGCAACCGCCAAGTGCGAGCTGGAGTTATTCATTGATGGAAAGGCCTTTGATACGCCTGCCACGGTCCTGAGAATCTCGGAGTTTGACATCATTTTGGGCATGGCGTGGCTGAACTGGCACTTCGCGAGGATCGACTACGCAGAGAAGCGGATCTATTTGAGACATGGAGACTCCGACGTCATCTTCCAAGGTATTGGCTTCGCGCTGCGTATGATGTTATATTCTGTTCAAGCTGTAAAAGCCCATATGAAGGGGGATGAGGTCTTCATGATCTGGTTCGAGTTGAAGGAAGAAGCTTTGGAATTAAAGGATGTACGGGTAGTGCGGCATTTTCCCGAGGTAGTTCCTGAGAAGCTACCAGGATTACCTCCGCATAGAGAGGTTGACTTCCAGATTAATCTAGTACTAGGTGCCAAACATGTATCCAAGGCTCCGTACAGAATGGCCCTAAAAGAACTCGCGGAGTTTAGAGTTCAATTGCAAGAACTAGTGAAGTCAGGGTTCGTTCGCCCCAGTTCATCACCCTGGGGAGCCCCTGTACTTTTCGTGAAGAAGAAGGATGGAACCCTGCGCTTGTGTATAGACTATCGGGAACTCAACCGGCTGACGGTGCGGAACACTTATCCGCTACCTCAGATCGACGAGTTGTTCGATCAACTAGTGGGAGCGCATTGGTTTTCTAAGCTGGACTTGCGCTCAAGATACTATCAGTTGAGGATACATGAGGAGGACATCCAGAAGACGACCTTCAGTTCAAGATATGGGTTGTATGAGTTCACGGTAATGCCGTTTGGGCTCACAAATGCCCCTTTGACTTTCATGAGCCTGATGAACAAGGTATTCGAACCCTATTTGGACGTCTTCGTCATCGTCTTCATCGACGATATACTGGTCTACTCGAAGACGGAGGAGGAACATACCGAGCACCTGGCCTTGTTCCTGAAGAAATTAAAAGAGCACGCTTTGTTCGCCAAGTTCAGCAAATGTGAATTTTGGCTCAAAGAGGTTGCCTTCTTAGGCCATGTAATCAGTGGAGCTAAACTAGCGGTGGATCCGGCCAAGGTGCGTGCCATGAAGGAAGGGTCGCCCTTGAAGTCGGCGGTCGATGTACGAAGCTTTCTTGGACTTGTTGGGTACTACCGTAAGTTCGTGAAAGGATTCTCCAAGATTGCCCTTCCTCTTACTTCTTTGACGAAGAAGGGTGTGCCATTTAAGTGGACACCTCATTGTGAAGCGGCATTTCAAGAGTTGAAAGATAGACTTACTTCCGCCCCCATCCTTGCACTTCCATCTGGGAAGGAAGGATTTCAAGTTTACACGGACGTGTCATATCAAGGGATGGGAGCGGTATTGATGCAGCACGGGCATGTGATTGCTTATGCTTCAAGGCAACTGAAGAAGCATGAAATCAATTACCCGGTTCACGATTTGGAGTTGGGAGCAGTGGTGTTTGCCTTGAAGGTTTGGAGGCACTATCTATACGACGTCCACTGCGAGATCTTTTCAGATCATAAAAACTTGAAGTATGTTCACACACAGAAGGAGTTGAACTTGAGCCAACGGCGGTGGTTAGAATTTTTATGCGACTATGAGTTTACCATGAACTACCACCCCGGAAAGGCGAACTCGGTGGCTGATGCATTGAGTAGAAAAGTGCCAGGATCTAGCCCAGAGTCTCGGTTGACGAGCATGGAGTTGGCTCGGATGATCGAAGAGATGGATATTACCTTGATATTCAAGGCTCCTTCAGCAGAGTATATAGAATTTTTGGCAACCATGAGCATAATTTGTGATATTCGGGACCAGATTCGGGTGGAGCAAGGAATGGATGCGGCTTTGGCTCCGACAATTAAATCAATTGAAGAAGGAACTACTGACGAGTATAAACTCAAAGACGGCCTCGTTTTTTTCGCGACCGGCTCTACATTCCCAAGGGCAGAAAAATCCGGGAGGATATCTTGAGAGAGGCACATAGCTATCAATACTCAGTGCACCTAGGAATTGCTAAGATGTACACCGATTTGCGGAAGACCATGTGTTGGCCTGGAATGAAGAAGGACGTCTGGTATTATGTTACTCATTGTGAAGCCTGCCAAAGGGTGAAGGCTGAATGCAGGAGCCCCGGTGGTTTGTTGCAGCCATTGCCCATACCCGAATGGAAGTTCGAGGATATCTCCATGGACTTTATCCATGGGCTACCTCGCTCCCGCTCAGGGAATGATTCAGTGTGGGTTATTGTTGACCGGCTGACAAAAGTAGCCCGGTTCATTCCCATGAAGAAAGAGGCTCATGTGGACGTCTTGGTACACCTTTTCATGGAGCAGTTCGTACGATATCACGGCATTCCTAAGACGATCGTTTCTGACCGAGACGGTTGCTTTACTTCCAAGGAGTGGAAGGCGGTACAGGCGTATTTGGGCTCACGCCTTACCTTCAGCACCGCATTTCATCCTCAGACGGACGGACAGTCTGAAAGGACCATCAGGACATTGGAGGATCTGCTGAGATTATGTGTGTTGGATAGGGGTGAGCCGTGGGAAAGGCTCTTGCCACTAGTGGAATTCTCCTATAATAATGGCCATCAGGCGAGCATTGGCATGACGCCCCATGAAGCCCTTTATGGAAGAAGGTGCAGGACCCCCTTGTCTTGGGTGCAGGATGAAGATCCGAAGACATTGGGAAATGAATATATAGACGATACTGATGCGGCGATCAGATTGATACGGGATCGCATGTTGGAGGCTCAAAGTAGGCAGGCGAAGTATTACAATGCAAAGCACCGGGTGGTGGAGTTCCACGTGGGTGATAAAGTGTTCCTAAAGATTCGGCAGATGCAAGGAGTGTCGCGGGTGCGTGGAGTGAAAAAGCTCAGCCCAAGGTATGTTGGGCCTTACACTATACTGGAAAGGATTGGCCCGTTGGCCTATCGGTTGGAGTTACCACCAGAGCTTGAGAATCTCCACGACGTGTTCCATGTGTCGTCGCTTCGAAAGGCGCTGTTACGTCCCGATCAACATATTCCCACTACTGATGGTACGGTGGCGCCGAATAGGTCTGTGCGACTAGAGCTGGTGCGGATTGTTGACAACGAGACAAGAGCATTACGCTGCAAAAGTGTTCCCTTGGTGAAGGTACTATGGTCTAACCATGGGAAGGAGGAGTACACATGGGAGCCAATGGATTTGATGCAACAACGCTACCCAAAGTTGTTTGCTCAAGGTAATTTTATTTAAAAGCATATTTATCTTCTTTTCTGTATGCTTGTCTTCCCCATAGCCCTAGCCTAATTTCGGGGACGAAATCTTTTATCTTGTTTATAGGATTTGTAACGTCCCGATTCATGCTAGGCCCCGTGCTAGTTTTGGGTCTGGAGGGCAGGCTTCAGTTCAGGAAAGTGGAGGAAAAAGGGGCGGCACTTGTGGTCTGGAGAAGTTAGTCCAGAGCAAGTTACACGCCCTGGGTCACAGGCGTGACCCAGGGGCGTGACTAAGGTACTCGAGTAACTGACACGGTTACTCGAGTAGTTTTCAAGTACTCGAGTAAATTGGGTGACACGCCCTGAGTCACGGGGGTGACCCAGGGGCGTGACTAAGGTACTCGAGTAATTGACACGGTTACTCAAGTAGTTTTCAAGTACTCGAGTAAATTGGGTGACACGCCCTGGGTCACGGGCGTGACCCATGGGCATGACTAAGGTACTCGAGTAACTGAAATGGTTACTCGAGTGGTTTTCAAATAACTCGAGTAAATTGGGTTACACGCCCTGGGTCACGGGCGTGACCCCGGGGAGTGACTTAAGATACTCGAGTAGGTGCTTAAGTACTCGAGTAGCTGGATGGTTCTCGAGTGAAGGGGTGACACGCCCTTGGTCACGGGCGTGACCATGGGCGTGACCGTAGGTGTGACCTGGGCGTGTTCTTTGTTCGACGAATTTAGTTGAGTTCGACAAATCACGATCGACGATAGGCGTCACGCCAGGTGTCACGGGCGTGACTATGGGCATGACCAGGGCGTGTCCGTTGTGTCGAGTATTGAATCGGCATTGTAACCGCCTGAAACGCTTCGCTTGAGCGGGACACGGGTAAGGACACGGGCGTGTCCCTACCCGTGTCACATTATATATATAAGGAACAATGGAAAACCCTAGCCATTTCAATCTTCTTCCCAGTCGTATTTTTCTGAGAGAAGTCTTGTAAAGAAAGGGAGTTTGCTGGAGGAAGATCTAGGGAAGGAGATCTGCCAACGCCGTAAAAGAGAGGATGCCGCCGCGAAGAATCACAAGGTCTATGGCCGGAAATAGAACCGCTGGAAATGAGGTGAGTTTCCTAACCTCTCCGTTGGTGCTAGATTTATAGTTATTTTCCTAAGCGAGACATCGACTCAAAAGAGTCTTGATGGAGAGGAGGAGTTTTCTAGGAAAGGCCATGCTAGGACTTGTGTCCTAGGTTTTAGATTTCTTCAACCATGCCCTTCTCCAATGTGATGATAGGGAATAGTTTCGTGAAGGGTGTTGGCCTCTTAAGGTTGAATAAGGGTGGAGGAAATTCTGGAATGATTTGGGAAGATCGCCTTGAGGAGGAAGATGAACCGATGCCGTTCATTCCGCCTTAGGATGCGTGCAGAATTTGTATTCTGCGCGCAGCGAGCTTCGTCGTCATTTTTAGGTGTGCTATGTTCAGATCTGGGCTTTTGGCTAAACATGAAAGTTGAAGCCCTTGCAAATACCTTTCCAACGAATAGTTGCACGACTTTAGGCGAAGTATATAGCCACAGGAAAGTCTAAACGAAAATGGTTTTCAATAAATCCTGCATGCAGAAATTGTGTTCTGTACGCAGCGGACTTCAAGTCCGATTTCAAATAGGATATTTTCAAAACTGGGTTGAGGTCTGAATATGAAAGTTGTAGAACACGGAAAGACCTTTCCATCGTGGGGTTACACGTCTTCACTAGTTTTCTGTAGCTTCAAAAATCTCCGGTCGAAGTTTCTGTCCAGATTCAACCTGCACCTAAATTCTGGACTTTAATGGAAGATGGATTTGGATTCGGTGGAATTAATATTCCAAGATACTTGGCTTGGATGAACCTTTTTGATTAATCATTTGTTGCATGATCGATATAGCTTATTAATCAGATTTCATATAATCAAATTGTGAAGCAATCTTATTTAAATGAATTGACTTGGTAGGAATTGAAATATTGATAATTGTGCACTTCATGTTTATAATATGACATTATCAAATGGAAAGGGTGATAGATCTTTATATGTGCATCATGTTTATATTATGTTGTCATCATTTGGAAAGTCATATAGATGAATAGATTATGTCCATGAGTATGTTTGATTAATGAAATGAGTCTAGTGGTCCAATACGTAGAGCGTCGTCTCCCTACGGGTAGTATTGTGAAGGGATGTAAGTGTGGTGTTGACCGTCACTTGTTTTGGTTGTGTTGAGATAAGGTATGGATGGATGATTGGGTTGTGTCCTCATGCTTACTTTCGAGGCCCCTTCCATGTTATGTTGATGTGGTATTTGCATGTGGTGTGAGTCGACACGCGGTGTCGTAATCCTGGATTAAGGATAGTGTGGCAGGTCTACGGGCTCGCCAGTCGTCACACCGACGGGAGTCGACAGTTAGACTTTGGGCAGTTGGGCTTGGTCCTCGGTGTTCACGTCCCGGGGCTCCTTCCGTGCCAAGTGAACGATTAGGCTTGGTCCTCGTGCTCACTCCGAGGCTCCTTCTGGGTCACACAAGGTCAGTTCGGGGCTTGGTCCTTGGTGCACATCTACCCGAGGCTCCCACTGGGCCATAGTACGCATGGGCTCCGCTATTGTGTTCTTAGAATTGAGGCGTACGGAGGCCTAGGTGAAGTAGTGTGGATACATAGTAGTAGAAGTGCCCGTTCTACTGTCACCGCCTGGCCACGGCGGCTGATGCCTAGGAGGTTAGCTACCTGCTCGAAAAGTGGGAACTATAGTCTGTGTCTACATAGTAATTGCATGTGTGTGATCATGGGCGAGTCATTGCATAGCATACATAGCATTTCATAACATTGCACAACAAGATCCTCATCGTATAAGTTTGTATGAGCACTCCTATACGATGAGTTACTTTATGTAACCCGATCCTTAACTTATAAGTTTGTATTGGAATTCTTATAAGTTAAGTTAATTTCCTGTTGTTACTTATACTTGCTAGTTTAGTGTAGCTCTTAAATAACTGCTGATTATGATACTATTACTCTTACACTACTGTCACCTACTTATACTTCTTTACTTGCATATATATATATATATATATATATATATATATATATATATATATATATATATATATATATATATATATATATATATATATATATATATATATATTACCCTTGTTCCTTCTCTCCGCCCGGTGCCGAGGAGTCGCCGGGGGAGCGGATGTGAAACCACTTAGTCGTTTTGACTAACGGTTGCTACGTCTTCCTTTTAGGAGGTCACGCCACAGGTAGAGCAGCCGCAGACTACGCAGCAGGACAGCCAGGCCAGGACGACAGGGCCTGATGTGAAGGTGCCTTCGATACCGTCTGTTACTGATGTTAGTGTTTTGTTACTCTGATGTAGCCCGTTTGGGCAATGATTAGCTGTACTCTGATATATTATAGAAGCATGTTTTGGCTTCTCCTTTATTGATGTATCTGGACATTATACTTAGTGTGGATTTGACTGATTACTTATTATATCTGGTTGGGTTGGCATGTGTTATTGATATTGTTGTAGCCGGCGGAATAGGCGTCTTGTCGTACAGGTAAGCTCGTGTGCTAATGCTACCGCAAGGCGGCTGTTCCGGGCATAAAACTCCCCCTTCATGTCGTGTTTTGTGATCCGGGAGGGGGGGGGGGGGTCTTACACCACATTTCTCTTACCTCAAATATTCTTCCCAATCCCTATCTCGTGCCGCTCAAACCCACAGGCAAGGGTTTGTAATTTTGGATCCTGCTCCCTTTTCTCCCTCGCACCGGTAGAAGACCTGACTCCTCTCCCCCTCTCTGTTGAAATTGTTGAAGTATGAAGTGAGCGATTAGGATGCTGCAGACCGCACATACCACCCCGAACGCGCACGACTTGAGATGATAGGTTTGGCAAATAGCCTGGTCCTTGGCTATTTTTATTCTCGCAGTCTGACTTTAATTGTATTCCTGGTGTGTAACCGTGTAGTTAGCTTTAGTTAACCGCAGAGTGCGTGGTCTGGATTGGGAGATCGCGGAGATCGACAGACCGTAGCTTTATGTCGTTAGACGTCTAGGTGCGTTGTTGTTTACTTCGCTGCTCATGTCCACGTGGACTGAGGTTGTTGTCCACATAGCTATATAGTATGAAGGGGTAAACCACGCACGGTCTAATGTTGCATTCTGCATGATTTGGCGGACTGGTGCTGCTAGATGCCACATTACTAGTGGTTACTCCATCTCCTGGGTGGTGACGGTATCTGTCTGCCCGCCTATAAATAGGGGTGATGTCCTCGTCATAAATAACATGAACTGTAAGAACTAAAGCTTTGGTTAAACTCGACGGTTAAGATTTTCTAACCGCGCGACAAGGAGTAGTGACCGGTTTTTTTCCGTATTTGCAGATTGTGCGGCTAACACTTGGCGGCCAGGAAACTGGTTCAAATGCAATGCGGATAGCTGGTAGCAGCCGACAACGGTTAAGCAACATTAGCGGTAAGGCGGCCATGATTTGCGGTTAGGTGGCAGCTCAGTTGCAGTTCATCTGTTCACGATAACTTCAGCGATTAGGCGACCTTACGGTCAGGCAACCAGAAGTTGCGACCAAGTTGTGTTCTTCAGCAGACAATAAATAGTAGTTCGTTCAGTTAAGGGTGCGGTCTGGGAGTTCAGCGGCTTGGCGATTTGATCTATTCGCATGACTTGGAGGACGTGGAGGTTAGTGTCCCAACCTGCATTTTCTCAATATATAAAAATATTATCAGAGTGAGAGAAAATATGTGTTATGATGTCATGTCGTGCAGGGGACAATTGCAGACGCTCAAACAGTTCTGTCCCTTCATTTATTTTCATAAAAAACATATATATTTTATGTTGAAGAACATGATTTAAGTTTAAAGCTCAGAGTCTATGTCTCTCGGTTCAGTGGAACAGTCAACAAGCAGAAAAGTATATATACAGTGGAAAAGTATATAGTTTAATTCATTTTATTCTACATGAGTATGAAAACCTAACACTATGTTAATGATGTTCAAATTTCTAAATTTAGTATAAGTAAAAAAAAGAACTTTTAAGATCTTCAAAATAGGGTGATGTACAACCCCATATTCGCTGAGTGAGACCAAAAGACTTAGGACCCCGAGTTTCAGTAGACTTTAAGCTAATCGGCTCAAGTGAGTAGTGCAGGTGGAAGGGTTCCCGCCCAGGGCTTTCAGCAGGGTTTGCGCCCAGGCCGACTAGAGAACCTCAAGGTTGGCATTGAGTGATGCTTCTCCAGTCAACGCCCTAGTCCTTGGCATTGAGTGATGATTCTCCACTTAACGTTTTAGCCCTCAGATTTTGCATTGAGTGATGCTTCTCCACTCAACGCCTTAGTCCTTAGCGTTGAGTGATACTTCTCCACTCAATGTCATAGCCCTCAGAGTTGGCGTTGAGTGATGCTTCTCCACTCAATGCCTTATTCCTTGGCATTGAGTGATGCTTCTACACTCAATTCCTTAGCCCTCAGAGTTGGCATTGAGTGATGTTTCTCCACTCAATGCCTTAGACCTTGGCGCTGAGTGATGCTTCTCCACTCAAAGCCCTAGTTCCTGGAAGAGAAAGGGTTCCCTCCCAGGAATTGCTAGAAGGTTTACGCTCGGGTCAGCGTGAAGCCTTCAGGGTTGGTGTTGAGTGGTGCTTCTCCACTCAACATTGTAGTTCTTGGCGTTGAGTGATGCTTCTCCACTCAACGTCGCAGTCCCTGGCATTGAGTGATGCTTCTCCACTCAACGTCGCAGTCCCTGGCATTGAGTGATGCTTCTCCACTCAATGCCATAGAAGGGTCTAGAGGTAAATTTACCTGGAAGCCCTTAGGGGTCTGTATTTAGCCTTTTTGAATAACGGAATTACGTTGTTGGTAGATCATATACTGGAAATTTATAAATAGACCTACAGGGTACCTCAGAAGGCAAGCTTTCTCATTTTCTAAAGTCTTGCATTGCTTTTTAAGGTATCTTTAGCTCAGCACTTTGCTAAGGAGGGGAAGTGCTCTGAGATCTTCAGGGATAGTAGAGGGACCTTCGTGCTATAGCCCCAGGCCAGTTTCTTTATTCCTTGTGTCTGGTCAGGGGTTTGGGTTTGGGACAAGTAAGTATTAGCTACACCCCAAGATCCGAACTCTCATTGTGGCCAATTTTTGATTCCAACATTTCTGGTGCGGTGAGCATAGACTGTAGATGATAGAAGAAAACCTCAGGCTTAGTATCATGGCTGGTGGAGAGGAGGAAGGAACAGTCTCAGGATGTTCTCTGCCCCCCGGCGAGTGGGGTGATGTTGGGGTTGCTGGAATACTTTAGAAGGGAAGTCTTCGAGACCATCCATTTGGCATTCTCAGCAAGGAGCGAGTGGGCGATGCTTAAGGTTCCAGTAGCTGCAGCTCCGTCGTTGGGCAAGAATGCTCCCGTGAAGCGTCCCGGAAAGGAGGTTCCGGCAGAGGTTGGCGAGAGGGATATCGTCGGGCAGGAGCTCTTCCCCGAGCAGGCTAGTGTTGAGGGGCTCAGGGAGCCGAGATCCTGAGATGTACCCTCTCGGCAGGTGGTGGGCGGAAGCCATTTTAGCGAACTGATCATCTCGGCCCCAGTTCCAGACGGGTTTAGAGATCCCGACATGTCCTACTACACGGGCAGGGAAACCCCGTGCAACATGTGCAATGGTTCGAGGATACCGTTTCCATAAGGCAGATGTCAGATGCCTTCAAGTGTCAGCTCTTTGCCATCACTCTGAATAAGAAGATGAGGGACTGGTTCCATCAAATCCCTGCAAGCTCTATTTACTACTTTGAGGATTTGTGTCGAGGATTCTTGTTGAGGTTCTCAACGTCGTACAAGAGGAAGAAGTCAGCGGAGTGCTTGTTTGCCATCAAGCAAAAGCCAGAGGAGACGCTAGGACGCTATGTTGATAGGTTCTAGGAGGAAATTTTGTAGGTCCAAGAGATGTCGGGGTACACCGTGATGCTCACCTTCAACCTCGGGTTGAGGTAGATTTTCTTTAGCATGGAGCCGAAGAGAGTACCTCTCCTCTCTTTCGAGGAGCTGAGGAGAGGGTGGCAAAGGAGATAGAGATCGAGGAGGCCAACCCAGCGTTCTCGAAGAAGTTGGCCAAGTTGGTTGATGAGGATGTGAAGGATCTAGTAGCAGGGAGGAAGAGAGAGCAGAGAGAGGAGTGGAGGAAAGAGGAGCCCAGAGGTCAGGGTCATCAAGGGCAACATCCAGGTTGGAGGCAGTAAGAGTCAAACAACCGGTTAGGCTGGATGCCCTAAGAAGGACATCCCTATGGGCAGGGGAGGCTTACAAGGCAGGGATAACTTTCATGAGCAGGGAAGATTCAATCGGTTGACATGGAGGCAGGGGTAGGGGCCCCCCTCTCACTGCAGTAGAAGGTAATGGAGATCGCTCGAGGTAGAGGAGTAAGGAGGGGAGCTCAAGGAGGAGCGAGGAGGAGCGAGGAGAAGGGAAGGAAGAGTGGCATTGACTTTCTTTTACTTCCATCATGAGGAAGGTCATGCAACGGCCACCTGCCCAGAGTTTCTGGAGATCAGGGAGGCCAGGGGGTAGGTGAGGCAGCAACCTCCTATGAGGATTGAAGAAGTTCTGCCAGGGGAAGATGATAGGTGTGAGTAAAGGGCAGGTGAGGGTGCCTGAGGAGGGATCAGAGTGATCCATGGGGGAGTTGGGATTGAAGCCACCCATAAGGAGAGTTTCCAGACCATGTCTCAAAGGAGAGTTGCCTTGACCTCCCAGACTCCCCTCCCCCGCCCCGGAGGAAAAAATCACTTTTTCATCGAAGGACATGCCCAACTACGAAGACCCGTTCTATGACGCCTTGGTGATCTGGACGACCATAAAGAATTTCACCATCTCCCAAATTCTGGTGGACAATGGAAGCTCGGTGAACATGATATTCAAGAAAGCATTCGATGAGATGAAGGTGGAGGCCTATAGGGTTTTGGTCTCGGATGGACCATTGTTCGGGTTCTCGGAGGAGAGGAAGAAAGTAAAGGGAGGGGTGGGATTACACGTGAAGTTGGGGGAGTTTCGAGGAACTGTAGGTTCTTCATCGTTAACGCTCCGAGCAGCTATAATGCCATTTTGGGTGCCCTCTCATCAGTTCTTTTCATTGCATCCCCTCCAATTTTTACCAATGTCTCAAGTTTATCAATGCAGGAGTCCAGGTCAGGGTTAGGGGGACCCAAAGGTGGCGATGCAGTGCTATGTGATTGTCGTCAACACCATATCCTAGATGGCAGAGGCAGAGGAGTTGGACAAGGAGATGGCGACATAGGAGGAGGTTGTAAAGGAGGAGGAAGTGAGCCTAGGGGAGGCTGGGGATAGAGCTATGGAGAAGGAGCAGGGAGAGAGAGAAGCTGGGGGTGAGGCTCGGGGAGGCGGAGAAGTAGAGCCGAGGGTGAGCCTATTTGAGGCCATGGAGGTTGAGGAAGTAGGTGGGGAGGAAGATTTTTGGTAGGAGGAGGAGCCAAGGGGCGACGAAGAGCAGTCTAGGCCGGAGCCAGCAGAGGAGGTCGTGGAGAAGAAAGTCTTCACCAGGGAAGGGAGGACAGAGAGGGTGCGGATCAGCGGTGGTCTGAGCCCTAAGGATTAGGAGAGGATGCGGGAGTGCATCCAAAGGAACGTCAACATCTTCGCTTGGAGCGCGGAGGACATGTCAGTCATCGATGCGGACGTGGCATACCAATTCCTGAATCTGGACCCTAAGACGTGTCCCATCCGCCAGAAGATGAGGACCATCACCACCAAGCCGGAGGAGCTAGAGCTGTCACAGTTCTAGTTCGGTTCCAGTTCTACTAAAACCATGAACCGAACCACTATGGTAATGGTTCTTCAAATTAGAACCAAAACCATATTTGGTTCGACCGGTTCCAGTTCTGGTTTCAGTTCTAGCTTAATTTTTGGAACCATCATATCAATGGTTCCGATTATGGTTCAACAAGAACTAAAACCAAACCGGCCACTAACGGTTCAGTCTGGTTTCATGCGGTTCGGTCGTGTTCCAATCGGTTTCAACTAAAACCAAAATCATACTTGGCGGAATGAAATAAAAGTGGGCTGCAAATAGTAAAACTTAAAACAACATTGAAATAGAAATAATTATGTTGCGCACTTCTTGACGGTCTTTTCCACGATCGGTGGGATAGTATTCATCGCCTTCATACGTGTGTAGACTTGTCATGACGTCTAGTTGACTTGCGTACGTCTCATCGGCATGCTCAACCGTAACAATCGTCTACAATTAGTTGTTTTTCATGATTACTAATAAATAGTAGTTGTATATCTTCTATATTTTTTAAATATAATATTTCAAAAAAATATATGTAAGTAAAATTGAAAATACATTATATAACTGTATAAAAATCAATAGTGCACTGCAAAAATTGACTCCAAACCGCACCAATGTCAAATCATAACACAGTTTTTATGCGGTGAAGTTTTGTTTGGTCCAAAATCGATTCTCTTTAGTGCGATTGCGGTTTGGGTTCAATCTGCACCACCTTTACTTGTGATAGTAAGTATAAATATTATATATAAATTATAAAATAATAACAATATGATAATAATAATAATAAACGGGTTGTGATTCGATTCTACTTCGATTTGGTTCTGATCGGGTCTAAAAATCTTGAAACCGCTTCAAACTTGTATGTTACGGTTCCGGTTCCAGTTCCGATCTGTATAATAAAATGTAAGAACCACACCCAGACTAATGTTGTTCACGGTTCCAAAATTCAAATCGAAACCTGAATAATTTGCAAATGGTTTGGTCGGGTTCTTTGTGATTCCAGTTCGGTTCCGATTCGGTTTGTGATTTTCGGTTTTAAGTGATAGCTCTAGGAGGAGCCCATCCGCGAGGAGGTCAAGAAGCTTTTTAACTCATGTTTCATTTCAGAGATCCAGTATCGAGGATGGGTCTCCAATGTGATAATGGTAAAGAAGGGAGAAGAGAAGTGGCGGATGTGTATATATTTTTCTGTTTTAAATAAATCATGCCCTAAGATTTGCTACCCCTGCCTCGGATCAACGCGCTTCTTGATCCAGCTGTCGCTTTTTCAATTATGAGTTTTTTGTATGCTTTTTCATGTTACCATCGGATTTGCATGCATCCCCCCGACATCAAGGATGTCTCCTTCATCACGAGGGAGGGATGCTTCAGTTATAAGATGATGCCCTTCGGGCTAAAGAATGTGGGGGCTACACACCAACGTATGATGGACCGGGTCTTCCAAAGTCAGTGGGGTAGAAATCTGAAGGTTTTTGTAGATGACCTCATCTTGAAGAGTAGGAATGTGGCTTCACATCTCTCCGACTTGGAAGAGACATTCGCCAACCTGAGGAAATTCAAGATGAGGCTCCATTGCCAAAAATGTGTCTTTGGGGCAAGCTGGGGAAAGTTCCTTGGTCACCTCCTCACCCAAACAGGGGTGCAGCTTAACCTAGAAAGGTGAAGGCTATCATGGAACTAGAGTCGCCACGCAATGCTAAAGATGTTCAGTGTCTGACGGGTAAACTCACCGGGCTAAGTAGGTGTAACACCCCAAAAATGAGAAGTGGTCATTGGAGGTTATCGCACGACGATAGCTCAGTGAATTAAAAGACCCAGGGCTCGGGTTGTTACCGCCTGGAGATAGGAATCTAGCGCTCCGCGACAGTACTCTATACCTTTAGCAAGACCACTCAACGCTTTCAACGCTGTCAACAAAGTGTTGAGTGTGCTATCGTGCAGCGATAGAGAGTTATAATGGGGAGATAACTCTGGATAGTGGTGCCGACTGGTCAAAGCAATCAATGCATGTGATACCACGCAGTGGTAGGGGTTATTGCGCTGCGGTAGCTTTCAGATAAATGCTGGACTTGAGATTTCATTCTCATTTTCTCTCACACACCCTCTTTCTTAGTTTTGGATAGGGAAGAGGAGGAAAAGTCCAGGAGCTCAAGAGGAAAATCGATCCATGGTGTGCTTATGATTGGAATCGCGAGTCGAAGCTAGATTCACGGAGAGGAAGTTGTGACAATCAATTCCATCTGGATCAAAGAACAAGGTCATGGCTCCGAAGAAAACTACAAGGGTAGCGATCTTCCTTCTTGGACAAGTGAAGTCCTTCTTTTAGCATATACATGGAATCCACCACCAAAAGGTGGAGAATTGAGGGAATTCCTTTGGGTCAATTCATGAAATCCCCAGTGAGTCTTGCATATAGATCTAGAAATATGTAGTACGGAATAGGCATGCTGTGTGAAGCCCATCTGGATGGTTGGTCTAGATTGGTGATGTTTATTTTGCGTGTCGGAGTAGACTCCGAGTATAAACGAGTAGTTTATGGGGTCTGCGGGGTTGTACCTGTGAACTGAAAGTAGCAGGAAGTTTTGGATTTGCACTCCAGGAAAATACCCTTGAAATTCCATGGTTTTAAGACATGTTGTATATCGTCGGGCGACAGTGAGTATCACCAACGACGATAGCACTTGGTGAGCTATTTGTGATGTGTGCTATGAAAAGACCAGTGTTTCTGGCACTGCAGGATGCTTCTGGGTTTTGGGTTGAGTTTGGGCGCAGAAAGAGAACTTCTGTTGGACACATGAGGCGATCATGACAAATGTTGGAAATAACTCTCTTCTGATTATAAAGACCGTCTTTGAGAGACTATGAGGCTAATCTGTGAGCTGCGAGCTCCTAAAGGCCAGTGAGCCGAACAGACAAGGGGAAGCTGACCCGCGTCAGACTAGACATTAATTTGACGATTTGAGCAACGGGCAATGCTGAACTGTATCCGCATTATAGTTGTCTAACTCGAGTTCCTAGGTTATTGGAGTTCGTTAGGATCACATAATGAGAGTCTTTGGTTGTACGCTGTCAAGACTAAAGTCTCTGGTCGGGGGCCGTAAAGACTATGAATGCTTAAAGTTAACCATTATGTCTGGGACCTCTGAATGGTGGTAGGACCCTGGCAATAGGTACATCGAAAATATGCCTTGAATGTATGAAATGTTTGGCCGTTGAGGCATTCGTTTGTGATATATTGAACTGTGCGTGAGTGCAAGTTCTTGTGATATATCTGCTTGTGAAAATGTTATGCATGCAGGGAAGGAATACCACTGCCCCGAGAAAGGGGAGGGTCATTATAAATTAGTCAGCTGAATGCTGACCGTTGCCTTGCTTGCCACCCTTGTGGTGGATTGTCCCTGTGCAGGTGCTGGAGAGCCGAGTGGGAAATAGCGTGCTGAAGCCCTTGCTGCTATGTTGGCCATCGAAGGCCGAATGAAGAAATTTTACTGTTTTCATGTGTGACGAGCCTGCGCTCTGATGTTTATAAACCACACTTGTGAAATGTAATTGTAAGGCTTTAAGGCCATGACTTTTGTGTATTCATGAGTGACATTCCTGGTATATATATATAAATAGTTTGGTTTATATATATTGGACATTCAGTTGGTATGAGTTCATGCAACCTTAAATCTTCTGATAGCATGCTCTGAGTTAAGGTGTGAGTAGTCTTTTGATATTAACCTGTAATCCCACTGCCTGTTTGTGGAATATGGTGTGGGGCCCCGTCCGGAACCTCTATTATATTTCATGTGATAGATGGAGGTGTTATAATTTAGTATCAGCTTGTCTTGGTCTTCCTCCTGAGAATTCGTGGTTGAATTCTTTTGAGGGGTGGCGAGCACGTGTAAGTGCAGACCGTTATAACATCAATGAACTCAAGAATGTCCACTAATTAATGCAAATACACATGTTTGAGGAACCTGCATGTTGCTACGAGTCATTTTTTGCTTTTGTAAAGTAGCTAAAGTGTGTCTTTTACACGTATAGGTGACTCAAAGTGGTGCAGGGCAGTCTGAGCCCCAATGTTCTGTTGAAAGTGCGACACTAGCTGAGGTGCCCACACCTCCTCCTTCTGTGGATACAGTGCGCATAGTTGATGAGGTGTTGTTTGCGATGATAAATGCACAGCCTACTGGGCCGGCACAGCCTGCAATGGTGTCAAAACAAGTTGGTGTGAGGCCATAACCTGTTGAGGCTGTGGTATATATACAAGCAGCGAAACGACAATTGAAGTAGGTCATGAGTTTCAGTCCTCCTACGTTCGCAGGGGTAGGGTCCCCAACGTAGGCAGAGGATTGGATTTCGCGAGTCAAAAGCATTTTGACTATACTAAGAATTGAGGAGGAACAAAAAGTCACCTTGGCTACTCTCCTGTTGGAAGAAGAGGCTCGGCTTTGGTGGGCTAAATGGTGTTGCACCACTTAGCATGCAGATAACTAACAGAGGTCTCAATAGAAGAGTTTTTGAGATTGTTCTTGACGAAGAATCTGCCGTCGGTGCAACGCATAGCCATGAAAAATAAGTTTTAGTGTCTAACTCAGGGAGAAAGTAGCGTCAATACCTACTAACATGAGTTTACATGGTTGGGACGCTATGTAGGGTCTACCTTTTCTGAAGAAGATCGTAAGACCAATCAGTTCTATGAAGGGCTACGGGATGAGCTGAGATTCGTACTCTCGAGCTCGGTGAACCAAGGGTTTCAAGCATTAGTGGATACGACTCGTGCGCTGGAGAAAGACTTGAAGAGGGTGCAGGGTAAGAGGGACTTGGTCGTGAAAAAGCTCGAGTTCAAAGTGCTGAACCTGGAAAAATCGAACTACCGAAGGAAATGGGGTAGAAAGTCCAAGTCTCCGGGACAGGCTCCTTCCACAGTTATGTCTGGAGTAACATCCGGGCAAGGCCCTCAGACATGTTATACTTGTGGAAAGGTGGGTTATATAGCCCGTGATTGTCGGAGTGGTCCTCTGTAGGGTGATAAGAAAGTAGGAGCAACATATGCTGAAAAGGGAAAGGTGGTGGAATCCATTGCATCGCAGTATGCTCCAGCTCAGCAAAGGGTGTACAATCTTGGCCAACAGGAGGCCATAAAGAAGAGTGACGTCGTCACAGGTACGAGTTAAGCTATAGTTTTTCTGCTTTCTATACTACATACTTTGTGTGTTACTTGTGTATGATTTGTTTGTATTAGGGTTCGTCCTTATTCGGTACTGTCCGGCAAGAGTATTGTTTGATATGGGTTCTTCGAATTCGTTTCTATCTGAGGACTTCGTGTCTCGGATTGGAGTGCCTAATTGTGTTCCGACAGTTAGCCAATTGATATTGTTGCCTAATGGATGCATGATGCAGGCAAATAAGTCTTGCTGTATTGAGGTGCGAATAGGAAGTCGGGAGTTCTGATTGAAAGCATCTATACTGCCAATATCAGAGTTCGATATAATCTTTGGTATGGACATGCTCTCGGAGCAGCGTGCCTTTATAGATTGCAACTCAAAGGAGATCACACTGGGATATAATACCGAACTAGAGACTAAATTCGCTGGTATGCGAAGATCAAGCAAGATATTGATGTCTGCTCTAAAAGTCATCAATGTTGTTCGGAAGGGCGCAAAGTTATTCTTCACGCTTATAGAGGCTGTGGAGCCAAAAGTGTGTCTGACGTTCCCATTGTATTGGAGTATGCTGATATGTTTCCTAAGGATATTTTGGGTTTACCGCCCCAGCGGGAGATTAACTTCTCTATTGAGTTGGTACCTGTTGTGAAACCTATGACCCCCTCACCGTCCGTGTAGAGCCAAAGGAAATGGCGGAACTGAAAGTCCAGCTACAAGAACTGCTAGAGAAAGGAAATATACGCCCAAGTACGTCACCTTGGAGTGCACCGATTTTTTTGTGAAGAAGAAGGACGGTAGCTTGCATCTATGCATCGATTATAGAGATTGAACAAGCTGATGGAGAAGAACATGTATCTGATACCACAGATTGATGACTTGTTCAATCAGCTAGTTGGATCAACGGTATACTCAAAGCTAGATTTGAAGTCTAGCTATTACTAGTTGAGGATTTGGGAATGTGACATTCCTAAGACAACGTTTGGTACACACTATGGGCACAACGAGTTAACTATAATGTCATTTGGGCTAACAAATATGCCATCGATGTTCAAGGAGCTAGTGCACCAAACATTTCGAGAGTACTTGGACTTATTTGTAATCGTCTTTATTGACGACATTTTAGTGTACTCTCTGTCTAAAGAAGATCATGGGAACAATTTGCGGATGGTGTTGTACACCCCGAGAAGAAACAAGCTCTATGCCAAGCTTTCAAAATGTGAGTTCTGGCTGTCGTCAGTGGCTTTCTAGGCCATGTGGTTAGTAGAGAAGGTATTACAGTGGATCCAGGGAAGACAGTGGCAATTCAAGAGTGGCTTGTCCTGTCTACTATAGCTGAAGTATGGAGTTTCCTTGGACTTACGGGCTACTACAGCCACTTCGTGGAGAACATTTCACGGAGAGCCTTACTGTTGAAACCGAAAATCGGTCTCCTGTGGAGTTCACCCTCGGGGAAGGGGTGATCGCGTACCTACTTCACTCCTTCAAGCAAAAAAACAAAAGAAACAAGGGAGAATCGACCCAAGAGCTCGGCAGGGAGGACCCACCACACACCTAGAAGATCTGAGAGGACTTCCACTCCTTAGCCAAAGGCCGAGCTAAGGTACCCTCAGAAAGCACTTGAAAGCTGGAGCAAGAGAGCACAGGAAGCCTGCCTTCTGGGGTACTCCTTATGTCCTATTTATAGGTTTCAGAATTTGAACTGCCAATAACCAAACTGAACTGACCTGAAGTTACCAAAATACCCTTGGTTGGGTCTGCCAACAGCCAGACTCCGCTGTTTTGAAGGGCTATGGGCAGACCAGTGGGGGCAAAACAGTAAAAAGTACCTCATAGATCTGTTCAAGCTGGGGACCCTGGCCACCTCGGCAGATCTTGCTCGCCTGCTGTTGCCGAGCTCTTTTGCGCGAGGGCGAGTTAGGGCGGCGAGCTCGCCTATCAGTCGGCCCCCGTTAGTCGACCTCAGCTCGACGAATCTTAGCTTAGCTCGGCGACTGCCGAGATCGCGTTCGACGAACACCGAGCTCGGGCTCGGGTTTCTCTGTCGAGCTCGCTAGGGGCCTTAGTAATCTGAGCCGGCCGACCTGGTTCCTGGTTCACACTGCTCGCCGGATACGAGGTTGTACACAATTCTCGCTCTTTTTGAGCTTAGCAAAGCTCGGAAAGAAACATCCAACCCCAAGTGTTCGGCGAGCGCGGGGTGGGCTGGAAGGAATCTTCGGGTGGGGTCCACCTACGGCTATATATATATATACACCAACATACCTGCCTGACCTTTGTCATTCCCTTTGATATAGCCCTGCCGAGATGCCGATTCCCAAGGAGATCCAAGAGCGCCTTAACCGAGCTCGCCAGGCCTCAGCTGCTCGCATAGCTGCCCTGACTGCGATTCCGCCTGCTATTCCGCAGGGCGGCTCTGCCAAGCCCAGCTCCAAGAGGGTGAAGCTGTTTCCTCAAGCAGCCGAGCCCATTTATGATGACCTGAGGACCACCTTGGAGCACGAGACCGGCTCCTCCACTCTGCCTGCCCCTGAAAAGGGCAGGAATATTGTCGAAATCTGCGATGGCCCGGATAGCTCGCTTGATGGAATGGGGGGCGTCGCGCTGCGAGACACCACCCCACGATCCAAGACCACTCTTTGGGACTCGCGATTTATGACTCCGGAGAACTGTCCCTGGGACTCGTCCCCTCCCTTTGGGACCTTGGGGGTGAGCTCGCAGAGGCCGACCTCGCCGATGCGCGCCCCCTCTCCTCAACGAGCAGTTATGACCATGGGGGCGGGTGTGGAGACCATCCCCATCCCGGGATTTGAGCTTCTCTCTCCGGGAGCGCGCGACCCAGGTCGCGGGAAGGACCTGAGGTTTGTCCCTCCACGCATCTCCTTTGAGTTGCCAAGCACATCAGGTAAATTTTGCTTGGATTCTTTTTACACGACTTTCCAGCATGCCTCCCCTTGCTGATGCTTGTCTTTACAGTTCTCCCCAGCAAATCTGCAGCCGAGGAATCTTTGCAGGCAGCCCATTACTCTCCCATCCACTCCCCGAGCTCGCTGGACTCTTACCTAGGCCCTGAAGTGGAGCAAAGCGAGCTGACCAGGAGGGGGTCAATCTTTTCAAGAAACTGGTGTGCGTGCTGCGCGAGGTGCAGGAAGTCAACCAGGCGCTGCAGCGAGACTATGTTTGGCTCATTGACGAAGTGCGAGGCGGCCAGGATGGCGAGTTGCTGTCTCCTTCCCAGCTTCTGGATGAGATCGACGATGGTCTCTCGGTGGCGCAGAGGAATTCGGGGAGGATCCGCGAGCTTCTCCACGCATGGCAGTCTGGGGGGGGGGGGCGGGGGCTGCGAGGCCGGGGTAGATAAAAGGCGGCTCCCTTGCCGAGCTGACCGACACTTGCCTCCTGGTTTACCCCTGCCCGTGCGCCTCGCTTCTTTATTCTTGCACTAGATTGCTGAAATAAATAACTTCGAACATTCTTGAGTGTGGCCCGTGCTTGAATAATAGTAATAATCATATTGATTCTTATTTGGTTTAGCCTTGGTTGGAGCGCGCTGGAAGTCGGCGAGTTGGGGGTTGGCGGGCAGGGATGGCGAGCTGGGCCGATTGGACAGCTTGGACCCCTAATTACTTTTTCTATAAATAGCCCCCCACCAACCCCCGTACTATTGCCTTAACTGTTTACTCCTTCTCTCATCTTTTCTCTCTCTTACTCGCGACCCACCCCTTCAGCTACGAGCATGGGCAAGACCAACCTTGACGCTGACGACCGCTCCAAGTGCACCCACCATTTAACTGACTATTGCTTCTTCGAGGGTCACACAAGTGAGGCTAAGCTCGCTGAGTTCGAGGCACGCCAGATGAGACAGGGGGAGGCCATCAACACTTTTTATGATGACGAGCTCGCCTTCCCCATCTCGCACTTTGAGGTGGGGCTGCGTCTCCCACTCTAGTCGGAGATCCGGCAGATTCTGAAATACTATGGCGCTGTGCCCACGCAGCTGAACTCCAACGCCATAACCATGATGGTGGTGTTCGCGAGCTACCTCCGACGAGAAAGGATAAAGTTCAACCTGACTGTGTTTAGGAAGCTCTTTTCCTACAAGGCGACGCCGGATGGGGTCGCCTACTTCGGGGGCTCGCTAATCAAGGTTCGCGAGATCGCGAACAGACACCATAATTGGATGACCAAGATCGCCTTCCTCAAGGGAGATCTCGGCAACATCCCCTACTCGCCCCAGCAGAAGGGCGAGGAGGTCTACTGCCCGCCGGCCATGTCCGACAATGATGCCAACCTCCACAAATACTTCCTTCACAAGGACTTCAAGGTCGCCTTCCTGCGAAGGGGCCTCGACGTGCTCTACCCCGTCCTGCCCGGCGAAGGTATCGTTCTCTCCACATTACCAAGCTCGCCAGATTGACAAGCTCGCCATATTGCCGTTGAAAATCTTCAGACTTTTTAAAGTTTTTTCTTGCAGGGGAGCGGCTAATCCCCATGAACCCGCCATTTGCGGACTCAGGATTGTACCCGGACCCTCTCGCTAGCGAGAAGGCAGCGGCGTCGGCCTGCCGAGACAAGGCGGCCTTTTCCAAACCCTCTTCCAGCAAGAGATGGCCTGAGGATGTGGGGTCTAGCCCGCCCCATCGCCAACAAACACCCAAAAAGATGAAGAGAACCTTGCTGGCTCAGCGGGGGAAACAACATCAACAACATCAATCCAGCCCCAAATACATGAGCTCGCCTGAAGTCGTCCCCGACGCGTCACTAGAGAGCCCGCTGAAGGAAGTTACCAGCAAGGGGCGGAAGGGTGGCGAGGCCTCCGCTCCTCCTGCAGCGGTGTCGCTACCTCCTTTTGCGAAGAGGACGGCTCGCAAGCTCGGCACGCCAAAAGAACATCCCCTCTTCAGCTTTGTGGGGCGGTGGAAAGACTCGGCGGGTGAGCCCATGTTGCAGTGGGATGAGTTGGCCCACCGGGTTTCCATCTCCACTCTTCACCCCTCTTAGCATGACCGCAATCCCGCCACCGATCACGCTTATACCCACGGCGTCGTCCTCTATGGTCGGGAGGATGCCAAGGACTATAAGGGCATGAACCTGCGGTAGCTCGGCCATGAGGGCCTGCAGGCCCACCTGCGAGCCATGGAGCTCCATCATATGCTGGTCCGCCGCAGCTTCGCCCTCAGCAACCAACCCCAAAAAGCCGAGCAAGCCCGCGACATCGCCAAATACAAGGTCGCTGATCAGGCGAGGCAGCTCGGCATCGCTGAGGGTCTTCTTGCGCAGGGTGCCGACGGGTTGGTGAGTATCAGGCTTCCCCTTCCCTCTTTTACTTAAAATATTTTGTAATGTTGTTAACAAAATTTTCTTTCTCATCAGGATGCCAAGGCTGTCGGGGAGCTGCGGGGTCGCAATGCCGAGCAGGAGGAGGAGATTGGCCAGCTGCGCGCCCGGCTTGCCGAGCTGGAGGGGGCGAATGTGAGGGTGAATGAGGAGAATTAGAACCTCAGCCGCGAGGTCCGCTGCCAGGCAGAGATTTTTTTCCCGGCCAGAGACACCGACCCTACCCTCCCCTATAACTGGCCGAGGATCTTTTGTAACGCCCCAAAACTTAAAAGAGCGACGGGTGACGTTTTGGGCCAGATTTGGAATCTGGCAGGAGGCACACGGCCTGGGATACGGGCGTGTCCCAGGGCGTGTCAAGCTGGAGTCGACGATTTGGTCGAGAGATCGACGATTTTGGAGTCGACGATCGTCGAGCAGAGAACACAGCCTGAGACACGGGCGTGTCTCAGGGCGTGTCGAGCCCGTGTCGACGATCGGCCCGGGGAGTCGACGAATTTTGCTCGACGATGTGTCGAGAGAAGGCACATGGCCTAGGACACGGGCGTGTTGATAACTCTAATTTTGTCCATGTTTTTATATTATTTTTATTTAATAATTAATTAGTTTATAATTATATTTTGTAATTTTATTATTGAATTTTTCTCATTTCTTATTTCAGGGCAATCTGGGCTGCAAATTTCAATTTAGAGTCTATAGAGTTGACCAGGAGACAAAACTGGACAAAAGCAGGAAAATTTCAAATGTACACGCCAAAGTCACGGGCGTGACCGACAAGGTCACGGGCGTGACATACTGGCGTGAAACCGGCGCGTGGAAGAGCTATCTGCCACGTTAATTAAAAGTACACGCCCTCAAGTCACGGGCGTGAAACTGATCACACGGGCGTGTACGCCAGGCGTGACATCCAGTACTTTGTCCAGACTTCCAGCCAACGGGAGTTTCTATTAGCACAACAAGTCACGGGCGTGACAAATTTGGCACGGGCGTGACTAACCCCGTGACAGCCCGGCGTGCCAACTTAATGCTACAGTTTCAGGCGCTGGGAGTTTTCTCAAGACACGCCCAAGGTCACGGGCGTGACTATGGGCGTGACCCTTCCAACAACGGCCGGAGTTATTCCTGCCGTTTCTGCTTCCCGACGTTTTTCTACAACCGTCAAGACACGCCCTAGGTCACGGGCGTGACCTAGGGGCGTGACCCGCCAATTAACGACTTTTGGCGGTTTCGCGCCAACGTTCAGAGGACTTGAAGACGACGGTTCCGAGACCGACACGCCCTTGGTCACGGGCGTGACCTAGGGGCGTGACCATCCAGCAACTTTTTCTATAAATTCCAGACAGCTTCAGATGCTCAGGAGGAGATTTTTGGGAGCTTAATTTTATTTTCTTTACTGTTTTTCCTGCATTTTCAATTCATAGTGTAGTCTTTAATTCCAAGTAATTTTTATAATCATGTCTCTCCTCAATCTTTCTTGTAATTCTCCCATAATGATGAGTAGCTAATTTTCAATTAGCACTTGATCATGATGAACTTTGGAATGGAATAAAATTCTTATTTTTGTCTCAAATTAGCAAGCATTCTATTTTATATGCTTTGATTTATCTTTGATTTAAATTTTCTTCGAATTCATAAGTTGCAAATTATGTTTATTCGAGCTTAGATTCGTATCCTAGATTTACCGAGAGGTTGTGGATACGAGTAGATCACTCAAGGATAAAGAGATTTTCTTGCACCCCTCGAGAGAGGAACGCAAAATTCTTCCGCCTTGGAGTCAACTCCATTAGTGAGGTTCACCGCCTAAAGCAAGCTTAGGTCTTTCGACTGGCCGAGAGGTCTTAATCGATCTACCTAAGGTTAGTTGAGTGCGTATTCTCGAGAGAGGCGCTTCGTAGCTTTGGAACCTCCGCGGTCGAAGTTAATAATTTAAATGCTTGTGCTCTTTAATTTCGCGGATTTTATTCTAGCCCAAAGGGATTCCAGATCAAGTGCTAGCCTTTTATTCATCGAATTTCTCCTCTTAATTTAACGTTTGTTTTCGTTTTCGCAAAAACCAATTTTCCGATCGATAAAATAATAGTTCTTCCTTGTGAGTACAAATACTCAACGGTCCCCGAGTTTAAATACGATATTTCCTATACTAAATTTCGATAAGTGCACTTGCCTAGTTGAGAGTTTAGTTTGGATATTTTTCAAAATTTATAAAATCTATATCAAGTTTTTGGCGCCGTTGCCGGGGAAATTTTTTTGTTGATATTTTGAAAGCAAGGATCTATTAATTTTATCATTTTCTTCTTGTTTTAAAATTTTCAAAATCAAAATTAAAAAAATTTTATTTTGTCTTATTTTGGTGTATGACTCGAGGGAATCCGTCGCCTCTTTTTGATTTGGATCCGGAAATCGAGCGAACCCTTCGGCACCGCTTACGATTTTGAGTTCTGAATTTTCAAGATACGGAATCCTTAGGAGACACTCCTAATCGTTCATTAATCCTCTCTCCGTCACCGCCTTCTTCTTCTCCTTCTTCATTTAGTTCTTCTTCCCATTCTCCTAGATCTCCCTCTTCTTCTTCCAATATGGGTGAGCCAAATGCGGTCGAACAAAGGACTATGTCTTATTATGCCCGTCCAAACTTGGACGAGACTCAATCTAGTATTGTTCACCCCGCTATTGCCCCCAATAATTTTGATTTGAAGCCAAGCATCATCCAAATGGTACAACAATATGTACAATTTGATGGGCTTCAAGATGAAGATCCAAACGCGCATATTTCAAATTTCTTAGAAATATGCGATACTTTTAAAATTAATGGTGTATCCGATGATGCCATCTGGATAAGGTTATTTCCATTTACATTGCGCACTAAAGCCAAGCAGTGGTTGGGTTCTCTACCAAGAGGATCCATCACAACTTGGGCTCAAATGACGGAAAGATTTCTTACGAAATACTTTCCGTCGGCTAAAACGACTAAATTGCGCAATGATATCACTTATTTCTCCCAACTTGATTCGGAAACGTTATATGATACTTGGGAGCGTTTCAAGGAATTGCTTCGTCGATGTCCTCATCATGCAATTCCGGATTGGTTACAAATCCAAACCTTCTATAACGGCCTAAATTCGCAAACTAGGCAACATATCGATGCCGCCGCCGGTGGAACGCTTAATAACAAAACACCGGCGGCCACCCAAGAGCTTATAGAAGGTATGGCTTTGAATACCTATCAATGGAGTATACCTCGGTCTAAACCACCTAAACCGGCCGGGATGTATGAAATCTATACGGTTTCAAGTTTGTCTCTACAGGTTTAGCAACTGCAAAAACAGATGAATGAGATGTCTGCTTCCTCGTCCAAATCTACCCGTGAGCCCCAATATTGGGAGCCTTCTACTATTGCCGAGCATGTGGATTACATGGGTAATCCGAATCGGCCACCTTATAATCCGGGTAACAATTTTGGCAATACCTATCACCCGGGTATAAGGAATCACCCCAACTTCTCTTGGAGTAATCCGGGGAACGTGGCTCGCCCGCCAAACACAATCCCACCTAGTTATTTTCCGTGACAAGCTCCCAAAGCTCCCAATCTCGAGGAATTGTTCACTAAATATACGACTACAAATGATGCCAACATCCGGAATCTCACCGGATCTCTTCGAAGTTTGGAGACACAAATTGGGCAAATCGCTAAAATGCTCTCCGATCGTCAACAAGGAGCGCTACCGGGCAATACAGAGCCCAACCCAAAGGAGCATGCCAAAGCCATCACCCTACGGAGCGGGAAGGAGGTAACCACTTCTCCAAATCCGGTTGATACTTCTCCAATTCCGGTTGATACGGAGGTAATAATTTCTTCATCTTCTCCTCCGCCTAAGCCTTCTACTTTTAATAAACCAAAAGCTTATCAACCACCTCTTCCCTAGCCATCTAGAATGCAAAAAGACCGGGTGGATGAACATCACGGTAAATTTTTGGACATGTTTAAACAAATCCAAATAAATCTACCGTTTTGTGAAATAATAGCACAAATGCCGAAATACGCCAAGTACCTCAAGGATCTTTTATCCAATAAAAAGAAACTTGAGGATATCTCCACGATTCAATTGAACGCGGAGTGTTCGACAGTTTTACTTAATAAATTACCTAAGAAATTACTCGATCCGGGTAGTTTCTCCATTCCCTGTTTGTTTGGTGATTTATTAGTAAAACGTGTGTTAGCCGATCTAGGCGCCTCAATCAATTTAATGCCTTATTCTTTAGTTAAGAAGTTGGGATTAGGAGAACCTAAACCCACAAGAATGTGCATTCAATTGGCGGATCGGTCTGTCAAGCTCCCTATGGGTATCATAGAGGATGTGCTTGTCAAAGTTGACAAATTTATCTTTCCGGTAGATTTCGTCATCTTTGACATCGAAGAGGACACCGAGGTCCCACTCATTCTCGGTCGCCCTTTTCTTGCCACCTCGCGCGCAATTATAGACGTTTGTAATGGGAAACTTCTCCTTAGAGTCGGAGATGAAGAAGTTACCTTTACTATTGACACGTCTACGAAAAACTCGCTCTCAAATGACGACTCATGTTATTATTTGGAGGCTTCTCCTGAAGAAGACTCTTTTCTTTTTTCTGAAACATCTTTATCTTCTATTGATCATGATGCCGATTTAGAACATTTAGATTTAATTGCTCATGAAAATAGTGATAATCTCTCGATCACACACGCACCTATTTTTGAACTTTTAGAAATTGGTAGTGATCGTTTGAAAACTTCTTATGATGAACCTCCAGCGCTAGAACTAAAACAATTGCCTGATCATTTAGAGTATTTATTTTTAGCGGAGGATTCAAAACCTCCGGTTATTTTGTCGGCCTACTTGACCGAGTAAGAAAAAATTAAATTATCTCATACTTTAAAACTTCATCGCCGCGCAATTGCGTGGAAGATCACGGATTTGAGAGGGATTAATCCCTCCTTTTGCACCCATAAAAGTTTTTTAGAAGAACGCGCTCACAAAACCATTCAACCTCAACGCCGGCTAAATCCTAACATGAAGGAGGTAGTCAAGGCCGAGGTAATAAAATTATTAGATGCGGGTATCATCTATCCAATTTCGGATAGCTCTTGGGTGAGCCCGGTCCAAGTGGTGCCCAAGAAGGGAGGGTTAACGTTAGTGCCTAATGATAAAAACGAGTTAGTTCCTACTCGAACCATTACCGAATGGCGGGTGTGCATCGATTACAGTAAATTAAATGATGCAACCCGTAAGGATCATTTTCCTTTGCCGTTTATTGACCAAATACTTGAACGACTATCCGGGCACTCATTTTATTGTTTTCTTGATGGTCTCCTGGGATATTTTCAAATC
Source organism: Platanthera guangdongensis (assembly GCA_039583875.1). Taxonomy (NCBI): domain Eukaryota; kingdom Viridiplantae; phylum Streptophyta; class Magnoliopsida; order Asparagales; family Orchidaceae; genus Platanthera; species Platanthera guangdongensis. The sequence goes on from CM077147.1 coordinate 90,697,285, forward strand.
TTAATCGCGCCCGAGGACCAAGAGAAAACAACATTCACTTGTCCGTTTGGCACCTTCGCTTATCGAAGGATGCCTTTTGGTTTGTGCAATGCGCCGGCAACCTTTCAAAGGTGTATGCTAGTGATCTTTGACGAATTAGTAGAGGATATCATGAAGGTTTTCATGGACGATTTCTCCGTTTTTTGAGATTCGTTTGATTTATGTTTGACAAACCTTTCCCGTGTACTCCAAAGATGTGAGGACACGAACCTAGTTTTGAACTGGGAGAAGTGCCATTTTATGGTACGGGAGGGTTTGGTATTAGGCCATAAAATTTCTAGTAAGGGCATAGAGGTAGATAAAGCAAAAATTAAAACTATAGAAAAGCTACCTCCCCCTTCAAATGATAAGGCCGTTCGTAGTTTTTTGGGGCATGCCGGTTTCTATCGCCGGTTTATTAAAAATTTTTCTAAAATAACTAAGCCCCTAACCCACTTGTTAGAAAAAGACACGCCGTTCATTTTTGACGAAAATTGTTTGCGTGCTTTTTCTCTTATTAAAGAAAAATTGATTAACGCTCCTATCATGATCGCTCCCAATTGGGAGCTTCCTTTTGAGATAATGTGCGACGCTAGTAGTTTTGCCGTTAGTGCAGTGCTAGGACAACGCATAAATAAAAACTTTCATCCTATCTATTATGCAAGCAAAACATTAACCGCCGCACAGGAAAATTACACGACTACCGAAAAAGAATTATTAGCCGTAATTTTCGCATTTGATAAATTCCGCTCATATCTCACCTTGTCTAAAATTATTGTTTTTACTGATCATTCGGCTTTGAGATATTTACTAGCAAAAACAGATGCAAAGCCGCGATTGATTAGGTGCATCTTACTACTCCAAGAATTTGATTTGGAGATTCGCGACAAGAGAGGAGCGGAGAACTTGGCGGCTGACCATCTTTCGCGGTTGGAGAACCCCAATTCGGGGGAGCTCATGGAGGAGGACATTGACGACAATTTCCCCTAGGAGCGCCTTCTCGCCATTCATAAGGTAATCACCCTCCCCACTCCTTGGTTCGCCGATTTCGTAAATTATCTTGTTGCGAGATTTCTCCCGAATGGTTTTTCTTATCAAGAAAAGAAGAAATTCTTTTCTGATTTGAAAAATTATTTTTGGGAGGATCCCTTCCTTTTTCGTGTTTGCGCGGACCAAGTAGTGCGGAGGTGTGTTTCTCATGAGGAAGGCGCACAAATTTTAAAGCATTGTCATGAGGGACCCGCCGGTGGGCACTATAAAGCTAATCAGACGGCTCAGAAGATACTCGAAGCGGGCTTCTATTGGCCAAGCATCTTCAAGGATGCTCACGCCCATGTAAGTCGTTGTCAACAATGCCAACGCTCAGGTAATATTTCCCGCCGCGATGAAATGCCATTAAATACATTTTTAGAAATAGAAGTTTTTGATTTATGGGGGATCGACTTTGTTGGACCGCTACCAACATCGCATGGAAATAAATATATTTTGGTAGCGGTCGACTATGTGTCACGGTGGGCGGAAGCGCAAGCCCTTCCCACTAATGACGCCCGAGTCGTGACCCAATTTCTCAAAAAACTATTTTCACGATTTGGAGCACCGCGGGCAATAGTTAGTGAAAGTCCACCTAGTGTCAACTATCTTCACCTATGGGGGGGGGGGGGAATAGGTGACGTGAAGCGCTTTTACAGAATTTACGAATGTACCTGCACAATAAAACCAAACAGCACTGCACACAGAAAACACAGGCAGTTTATAGTGGTTCCCCGACTTGGGTACATCCACTCTCCCCCTTCGACCTATCTCCCAACAAGGGACGACTGGGTCACTTCACCAACAGGATTGAAATCCAATCCTTGCACTATCAGAAGGAACCCTTCCACACGTAGGAGTCAACACTCCCACAAACCGGGTTGCACCCAACCCTTACAACACGGAACAATCGTTCCTTTACAACAAAGGTAAAATAGAATGTACACGAGATACAAACTTCGTTTGGAGACTACGGTGTTCCTCTTTGTTCGACGACGTGTTCGTGAAGTCAACGAAGAGTCTACAACCCTAGATCTCTCTTGGAGAGGATCTCCCCGGAACCGGTGGCGGCAATACAAACGGCGGCTTGGTTCGGGATCGGCGGCGACGACGATGTGCGGCTGCACTTCTTTAGAGATCCAAACTTCGTAGCGAAGCTAGCTAGGTCTACCAACGGTCACACTATGATCAATCGTCTCGATCGATTCGGATGAGGAAGACTTTCCCGATCTACAAATCGAGAGACAAGAGATCTCCGGTTAGACACGTGAGACGCTGAGCTTAGCTAGGCTTCTATCGACCGGAGATCTGGAAGAAAACACGATCACGACTGGCGATCTACACTCTCGCGCGGCGACGGAGGCGGCGGCGGAAAATCGCGAACTAGGTCAAGTCGCGGCTCTGCTTTGTATATCTTTTTTCGTTCTTCTACTGTTCAAAAATACCTGTGTATTAATACACTGTAGATACTAACAATATGACCGTTGTGGGTCCCACAAGTAGAAACCCGAAATCCGGTTCAAAATAGACCAGCGGCAGAATCCGGTCCAGCAGCATCCAGAGAAAACGCAAAGTAAAATTCGTCGAGAATCATTGGTGATTCTCGACGAATCGGCGAGAATCAGTTAACGATTCTCGACGATTCGTCGAGAATCACTAGTGATTCTCGACGATTCCCTTGTTGATTCTCAACGATTTTCACTTGGTATTCATGACCTGCTCAGCGACGGGTTCGGCGAGAATCATCAGTGATTCTCGCCGAATCTTACTTGGCACCATTTTGAGGTAGCCGGAAGGAGTCGGCGAGAATCACTAATGATTCTCGACGATTCGGCGAGAATCACTAGTGATTCTCGCCGAATTGGCGAGAATCACTTGGTGATTCTCGTCGACTTTTACTTAGACGAATTTTCGTCTTTCCACCCAAGAGCTGCCCCTTGACCCATCCTTTCTCCTTGTCTGCTCTTGCATAAACACGGCCCTGTACTTGAAAGTAAGTGCACTCCAATAGAGAGAGTACACGTAGGCCAACACACTAATCTGCTCAACGAGGGATTACGTCGTGCAGACCCGTGTATATTGACCTACTGCACCCTGATATTGGTGTGCACTTAGCGTGGAAGAACTGCAAGCACAACTTAAGAAGTTTCATCAAATACATTGTGAATTCATCTTAGCCTGACAGGTGGCTTCCTTAAATACAGGTGATTGTGGATACAATACCCAACAATCTCCCCCTATTTGACGAAGCCAAAACCCTACTGGCTAAGATGAATAACACTAATCAAATAATAAAAAACACCATTCATAAGTTAAACATGCAGCACAAGAGAATATAAACAACCAGATCAGGACTTGAGTCATTCACATATTCAAATACAAATGTATATATATATATATATAATCTCAGAATTGTTCATATCATAACAACAAGCATTAAATGTTCTTAGGAGAGAATGACAAGCTACAAGTTGTTGACTATCTTTCCTTAGCTAAGTCATCCTTGAGTTTTTGCGCCAAAAACTTCTTCCTTTGTCTCTCCATGTACTCTTTAGGCTTCGGGTAATATCTGGGAGGAGGAACTTTATCTGCATCCGTGTTGTTTCTGAAGAAAATATTCCTTTTGGCTTCATACGTCTTATGCATCTCCCATTCATACTGGCTGTATACTTCGTTTCGATTGAGTTCTCCTTTTTCGTGTAGCCAAAAGGTGTCCAAGATGATGTTCTTTGAAACTGGACTCCACTTTTCGTTTCGTACTTCCTCCTCACTCATTCTGATTCTCTTCTTAGCTAGTGTCTCCCTAGAGGTCCCTTCCTGAGCTTTTCTCTTGCCCCTGGCTTTTGCTAGGGCCTCTTGGTCAAACATGCTCATCAGTTTAGCTTTGGAAATAGCCCTAGCATCATCTTCACTTATGGGAACATCCGCAACACTTGCACCTATTCCCTCAGCAGCACTTACTCCCGCAGCAGCCATAGAAGTCTCAGGAGCATGAATACCTGCAGGATTGTCAGGCAAAATGACGCCTAACGCCTGTTGGAGCATCCACCAGCAGCTCTTATAGACGTACTTGTTTGACTGTTCGAAGTTATTGATCATGACTTCTCGGAGTTCAGCCATCTTAGCAATGTAGTCCTTCTCCCCCTTTTGGCTTCGACAGCGATGAAGTTTGCATAGGAGTGCAGGGAGTCATCAATATGCTTGGTGGTCCGGGAGAATTCAGTGACCAAGGCCTGCTGATTGGCATTGAGAGTGACCATATTACCGTCAAAATTTTGAATGTTGTTAGCTACAACATGTGCATTCTGATTTACTACAGCAAGAGTATCAGTGTTCTTTTTCAATCCGGCCATGAGAAGTGTGACAGCTTGGCCGGCCTCGGTGTACTTTTCTTCAAATTTCTTCTCCATCTCGTCCAGTTTATGGTTGATCTCCACGATATTCTTGAGCATGAGATTTTCAGATGTCTTAATCCTTTTCAGCAGTTTATTCTGAGCTTCATCAAAGGAGGCTTTGAGTTCATTCACAATGCCCTGAATGACATTTACAGTGTGAGTGGCTAGCTCATCTCGTAATGGAAGAGCCGGAGGCACTTGTGGGCCTTGCCCTTCAGCAGACGCATCTGTAGAGCTGGATACAAGCACAGTCTCTAATGGAGGAATGCTGGCGGCCTCTATAGATTTATCTAACTCCCCCTCCACTGGTGCATGCTTGTCAGATGGAGGTTCAAAAAGATCCGGAGCCTCCAATACTTCATGTCCCTCATTCCCGTCTTCCTCTCCGTCATCATCCAAGAAATCATCTATATCAGCAGCATCTTCCAACTCGTTGTCAGCAGTCTCCAGTCCAGTAGCTTTGGCTCCTTGCTCGTTTCGGTTCGGGGCCTCCCCATTCTCCAGCTCAGGTTCACTTCCTTCGTGTAGATCTGCCACAGCATCTCTGGCCAGCTGGGAGATGACAGATACTACATCAGTATGAGGGGGTAGAGGCTCCCCCTTGATTCCTGCAGTCAAGGTATCAGGAACTTCATTGGGGGTGACTGCTAGAGATACTCCCTGTTGTTCTTCCACGGCAGTCTGCCCAATACGCCTCTCCCATCGGTCAAACACACTTGAGTCCATCTTCTTCAAGTAGTGTAGAGGAACACCTTTGCTCATGTCAAACCTGTCTCCATTTAGCTGATTTAGATACAGACTTATGATACGGCCAAAACTCGGAGAGCCCAAGGTGTCCTTGATCTTCTCGAACAGCAACTCCCCCCAGTTGAACCTCTTACGGCAGACAACAGCTATCAGGATCTTGAACATATCCGCTGAGATATGGTCATGAGAGCCCGGCTTGCAGATGTGCACCTTTCCAATAATGTCAGACAGGAGCTTCCCTTCTTCATTCATATCCTTTCTCTTTATTGACCGAGTTCCTCGTGGGAGACCGCAGAATAAAAGAGTTCTGGTTTTGTCATCGTCCTCCAGATAGTCCTCATGCTCCGAGCTAGAAAGCTGCAGGAAGCGAGTCAGCTTGCTGGCAGATAGCTTGACCTTTGCCCCAGCCACCTTGCTTTTGATTAGTGAGTTGCCATTTCGTAGTCTTGTGGTGGCGAAGAACTCCAGCACCTCTTTGTCCAAGATTTTGCAAGGGTGCTCCAGGACGAATGTTAGCCCAGCCTCTTTCAGCATCAGAATGATGTTGCAGAATTCGTCCGAGGCGTGAGAGAACCCAGTCCGAAAAAGCTCGCAACCAGTGACCAACCCAGCAGTTGTCCTTGGAGCCATTGCAGATCTAGAGAGAGAAGCCCTACTCTAAGCTTTAATGAACATTCAAAAGGAAAGCGTCACTAGTGAGAACGTCCAAGTACGGGTGAGGAAGAGGTTACCTAAGGGCGTAGACGGAAGTGAGTTGGTGAGCTTCCTGCGAGAACTCTTCCTTGTGCGTCCTTTGGGAAGACCTACGGTGGATAGGAGAGTTTTCTGCGAGGTTAGGCGGGATTCGACGGAAGCCGGTGCGATTCGACGAGAACCTTGCGAGAACCTTGCGGGAACATACGGGAAGATGATGGAGAAGCGGGATTCGTGTAGCGACGAGCTTCCTGTAGGGTTCGGCGGGATTCGACGGGATATTGCGAAGGCGGTGCGACGAGCTTCCTGTGGGTCGGCGGAAGAAACCTTGCGATTTGGCGTGTTTTCTGCGAAGGTCGGCGGGATTCGTGTAGCTTGCTCCTTCGGCGGGATTCTTAAGGAAGGTGAAGGGTCGGTGAGATTCCAAGTATATATAGGGTCGGCGGGATTTCAGCTCTGTGGTAAGTTTCCCGTGGAAATGAAAGGTCGGCAGGATTTGTCTAAGTCGAAATTGAAAGGTTTCTTTACTAGGAATTTTCACGTTAAGAAGCATTGCAACATTTTTGAATTCTTCTGATGTCAAGTCAATATAAAAATGATAAATACATATATATTTTAAAGCCAATCTATTTGGGTTTGAACGAGGCTTTTCCAAAAACTTCTTGATGTCAATTGTGAGTTGTCGAGATTCACAATGACATATCTTCGTTAACTCTTTATTGATGTATAAAGGTTTGCATGTATCGAGTTAACCTATCCTTAGATGTGCACACATACACGTATAAGCATAAGTATAAATATACACATAGATAGAGATATATATGTAAAGGAGGATGCAATATGACGCAAGTCCTTGAACTGATCAAAAGTACCTGGGATTATGGGAGTTAACAATGAGTCTCTCTGACTATAACATACCAGGTGCTCGATGTGAGTATGCTGATGTATATATATGTCACTTCTGTTATTCCAGATGCATGTTCCATTTCAGTCGTGGAACACCTACTGTCTAGTTCCCATCATATTTACGGGAACCTAAACTACCCTGCAAAAAGGAATTACCTTACCTTAGGAACCCAAATCATGTTGGGTCCTAGGTTCCTGTTAGCATAAGCACTTGACTGCCTTCCTTCAGAGAACCTGTCAGGAAGACTACCTCTGTCCCGTGAATGTGGATAAGCCCTTGCCGTTGGCACAGAGGGGTTGTACCAACAGTCGATGGCAAAGTGCCCCACTTTGCCACAGCACCAACATGGGTGAATGTTGTATCGCCGTTTCCGACCTGATCTAGTGACTGAGGTAGTCACAGTCCTAGGTCTAACCGGGATAGAGCATGATCGCCTCACAAAATTTTCTCTTCCATCGTGACACGTGGAAGGGTGGAAGGAATGCATGTTGTGAGCGTCATGAGGCCGGGAAGGTGGTGCCTTTCTCACAGGCATCCCCCTTCCAGAGGCCCCATGAAAACTTACACCATGACTTCTATCCTCCCTATTCTGTGTCCTCGGGTGGTGAGAAGTCTTCTGTGAGCTGGGACATGCAGATTCACACCGAGTTGAGGCAGTGGCAGTGAATACAAAGGGCTCAGAATGAGCCTTAGGTATTCTCTCATGGGTTGCCACGACGGCCCTTGCACTGTGGGTGTCTCCACATGGGGACAGATCACCCCTGCAGTGACCACGACTATTCCTGTGGTCATACCTGAAGGCATGATGAGTTTCCTTCCTGCTTGGAGTGGGGGTCGGAACACCGTTTCCCCATTTCTCCACGAATTGATAATCCGGGAGATCCACCCGTTTTCTTGCTTTCTCTTTATAGCATCAACTTTGGAAAAGTTTGATACTATTCATTTCTCGTTCTCTAGACTACTCTCTAGAGCTGAGATCTTAGAGTCCTTGACCTTGTTGAACGCCAATTGGAGAACCAACAAGATCTTCAGTTGAGCAATCTCTTGAGCTTGCTCCTCAGCAAGTAGGTTGCTTGACTGAAGGGCTCTCTTCAGAGAATCAGAATCTTTTGGAGGAAAGCAGTTCCTATCTTCAGAAAGTTCAAAAGAGATGGGGCAGGATGAGGAAGTTACCTGCTCTTCAGTGTTATTGTCATTCAAGCCAGTGACCATTGCGTCATCCTCATCAGAGCTGCTTTCCTCACTGGTCTCATCAGTCTCAGACACGGACACTGGAGCTCTGATGCTGTCCGAGAGATGCTTGCCTTCATCTTCAAAGGTGAGGACCCCCACATAGGCTTCCTCCTCTGGTTGACAACATATTCTAGCTTTCTCTGACTCCCCATCAACTCTGAGATCATCACCCACATGGATTTAGCCGTCCTACATTTTGCTAATCTAGAGCGAGAAGCTCCAGACCAGATATCCAAGATAATTTGACGAATCCTCTCGTCCAAGTTAAATAGTGACAGTTCCGTCTCTGACATCTCAGCAATGCACATGGGCACTTGGATCCCAGAGTCGGAGGTCTTCATGGGAATAAACGGACCCTCTTCCAGGATGAAGGATGCTCGAGGATCGATATCATCAAGGTGAAATGACACTCTTATTCTCCATATGGGATAATAATCCTTTGTGCATGCGGGGAGTTTGAGTGGCGATATCTCATAATCCAGCTCCATACTTTTGACACTGGTGGCAGGAAACTACTCAAGGTGTTAGCCGTTTTGATGAGTAACCTCCCTCTGATACCACTTGAAAGTCCACCTAGTGTCAACTATCTTCACCTATGGGGGGGGGGGAATAGGTGACGTGAAGCGCTTTTACGGAATTTACGAATGTACCTGCACAATAAAACTAAATAGCACAGCACACAGAAAACACAGGCAGTTTATAGTGGTTCCCCGACTTGGGTACATCCACTCTCCCCCTTCGACCTATCTCCCAACAAGGGGCGACTCGGTCACTTCACCAACAGGATTGAAATCCAATCCTTGCACTCTCGGAAGGAACCCTTCCACACGTAGGAGTCAACACTCCCACAAACCGGGTTACACCCAACCCTTACAACACGGAACAATCGTTCCTTTACAACAAAGGTAAAATAGAATGTACACGAGATACAAACTTCGTTTGGAGACTACAGTGTTCCTCTTCGTTCGACGACGTGTTCGTGAAGTCAACGAAGAGTCTACAACCCTAGATCTCTCTTGGAGAGGATCTCCCCGGAACCGGCGGCGGCAATACAAACGGCGGCTTGGTTCGGGATCGGCGGCGACGACGATGTGCGGCTGCACTTCTTTAGAGATCCAAACTTCGTAGCGAAGCTAGCTAGGTCTACCAACGGTCACACTAGGATCAATCGTCTCGATCGATTCGGATGGGGAAGACTTTCCCGATCTACAAATCGAGAGACAAGAGATCTCCGGTTAGACACGTGAGACGCTGAGCTTAGCTAGGCTTCTATCGACCGGAGATCTTGAAGAAAACACGATCGCGACCGGCGATCTACACTCTCGCGCGGCGACGGAGGCGGCGGCGGAAAATCGCGAACTAGGTCAAGTCGCGGCTCTGCTTTGTATATCTTTTTTCGTTCTTCTACTGTTCAAAAATACCCGTGTATTTATACACTGTAGATACTAACAATATGACCGTTGTGGGTCCCACAAGTAGAAACCCGAAATCCGGTTCAAAATAGTCCAGCGGCAGAATCCGGTCCAGCAGCATCCAGAGAAAACGCTAATTAAAATTTGTCGAGAATCATTGGTGATTCTCGACAAATCGGCGAGAATCAGTTAACGATTCTCGACGATTCGTCGAGAATCACTAGTGATTCTCGACGATTCCCTTGTTGATTCTCAACGATTTTCACTTGGTATTCATGACCTGCTCAGCGACGGGTTCAGCGAGAATCATCAGTGATTCTCGCCGAATCTTACTTGGCACCATTTTGAGGTAGCCGGAAGGAGTCGGCGAGAATCACTAATGATTCTCGACGATTCGGTGAGAATCACTAGTGATTCCGCCGAATCGGCGAGAATCACTTGGTGATTCTCGTCGACTTTTACTTAGACGAATTTTCGTCTTTCCACCCAAGAGCTGCCCCTTGACCCATCCTTGCTCCTTGTCTTCTCTTGCATAAACACGGCCTTGTACTTGAAAGTAAGTGCACTCCAATAGAGAGAGTACACGTAGGCCAACACACTAATCTGCTCAATGAGGGATTACGTCGTGCAGACCCGTGTATATTGACCTACTGCACCCTGACATTGTTGTGCACTTAGCGTGGAAGAACTGCAAGCACAACTTAAGAAGTTTCATCAAATACATTGTGAATTCATCTTAGCCTGACAGGTGGCTTCCTCAAATCCAGGTGATTGTGGATACAATACCCAACAGTTAGTGATAGGGGCACCCACTTTTGTAACGCACAATTCACTAAGGTTTTGTCTAAATACGACGTTCCACATAGGTTAGCCACCCCCTATCACCCTCAAACAAGTGGCCAGGTAGAAGTAGTTAACCGTGAAATCAAACGAATTTTAGAGAAAACGGTTTCTACTAGTAGAAAAGGATTGGTCGGTCAAGCTGGATGATGCTCTTTGGGCTTATCGGACCGCGTACAAGACCGCTATCGGTTGTACGCCGTACCGATTGGTCTATATGAAAGCATGTCATTTACCAGTTGAGCTTGAACATCGCGCCTTTTGGGCGCTTAAATTTTTAAATCTAGATGAAAATTTGTCCTCCGAGCTTCGGAAATTCCAAATTAACGAGCTCGATGAGTGGCGCTCCTTAGCCTATGAAAGTAATAAACTTTATAAGGAGCGCACAAAATTTTATCATGATAAAAAAATTAAGCACCCTAAAGATTTCAAACCGGGAGACCAAGTTCTCCTCTATAATTCGCGCCTCCGACTTTTTTCGGGCAAACTCAAGTCCCGATGGTCCGACCCTTTTATTGTAAAAGAGGTGTGGCCCTATGGGACAGTGCTTATCTCGCACCCGGAACAAGGCGACTTTAAAGTGAATGGGCACCGGTTGAAGATATTTCTCGCCGGCGATACTACTAATGAGTACCGGGAGGAAATTAACCTCCTGAACCCATAAATGAGTGCCCCGCTTTGGTCGAGCTCAACGACAATAAACAAAGCGCTTGTGGGAGGCACCCCATGCTTATCTTTTCTTCTTATTTTTAATTTTTTTAAAATTTTTGTAGGTTTGAAGGACATCTTTTTCGGCGTGACGATCGACGGAGTTGAGCGTCAAGTCTACGCGTTTCTTCAAGTCGGTAACTTTTGTTTTATTATCGTTTCATTGAATCTTAAAAAAATATATAAAAAAAAAATCAAAAGAAAAATTTTTTTTCTGCTCGTACACGCCTCTGTCACGGGCGTGACCTATGGGTCACGGGCGTGACCGAGACGTGTTTAGTTCGTCGAGCGAAACCCGAGAGTGGTTTCGTCGAGCGCAGCATTCTGTTCGTCTTTCGGTACTATCACGGGCGTGCCTATCATTAGTCACGGGCGTGTCTAGCCCGAAACTTTGTTCGACGAAGTGAAGCTGGAAAACTTCACTTCCTGCCCAGTCATGGCCGTGATAGTTTGTGTCACGCCCGTGTCGCTTGCAAGTCACGGTCGTGACTCGCCCAAAACAAAAAAAAACAAATGTTTTTTTTATTCTCATTTCAGATACACGCCCCAGGGTCACGGGCGTGACCCTGGGCCGTGTCATCGAATCCGAGGCGTGACCACAGGTCAACGCCTCAGATTCCTTTACCTTTATTTTTTTATGAGACACGCCCCAGGTCACGCCCGTGACCTGGGGCGTGGCCTTGGAATCCAATGTCAGCGCATTGGATTCCTGCATCGGATACGCCTTACACGCCCAGAGTCACGGGCGTGACTCTGGGGCGTGACCAGGGAATCCGAGGCAGGACGCCTCAGATCCTCTTTTCTTTTTGTCCCGTGCTTGTCACGCCCCCTGTCACGGGCGTGACAGGGGGGCGTGACCAACCCGAAAACCCTATAAATAGGGATTTTTCCCCTCTTCTTCCTCCACACCATCCAACCCCTCTCTTCTCCCTTTGCTAACCCGAATCCTTCTTTCTTCTCCCTTCTTCCAAAATGCCTCGCCACCACTCTCGCTCCACCGCTTCCTCCTCCGAGCACCCCGCGGATCCCGCCGCAGCGGAAGCCATGCTCCTATTTCAAAACCAAACCCAGTAGGAGCGCAGCGAGCGCCTACGCGCCAAACCCCTTGGCGTGTTCCGCATTTTAGATTGGGCGATCCTCGCCACATTTGGAGCTGCAGATTTGGTACGGGGATTTCTATCCACCCCTGGATGGAGTTCCCTCTTCTCTATTTCCGAGCATGCCTTTCTTGAACTCACCGTTGAGTTCTTGGCTTCATTCGAGTTCCGTTGGTCGGCCAATGACGACTTCATCGTCTTTCGCATAGGTGGGATGGTGCATCAGCTCACCATACGCCAGCTCAATGTCATCATGGGCTTCTGCTCGGAGGCTTTTTCCCAATCTCCCGCCTATCTCGATTTAATTACTGATTTCCCGACCGATGTCAACCTTCTCACCTTTTGGGCGGAAATCAGTAGTGACACCGCCCCCTACACCCTAAAGAAATCCAAAGGCAGCCAACTCATTTCTCCCGTCTTACGTATTCTCCACAACCTCCTTACCTTCACTATTTCTGGTTGCGGCGATAGCCACGGGGTGGTGACTCAGGCAGACTTACTATATTTATATAGTATGTTTTACCTGGTCCCCCTCAACCTTGGTTATCTGCTTGCAATTTTCTTTCGGCACCAGGCCGAAAATGCGAGGTTGGGAGCGTGCATGGCGGGAACTTCATCACTTTCCTCGCGAAGCAGCTCGGCATTTGGGATGCTCTTCCATGCCTCAGCTGCGTCCAGACGCCGCAGGTCATCCAGTTCCAGACCCTTCAGGCCCTCGGCCTAGCGCGGCGACGTGATGGAGAGTTTGAGGCTATGCCCCCCGCAGTCGGTGGTGGAGATCTTGACCTTGATTACGGTGCCGGTCCCAGTGGCACTATTCACTCTCCCCAGATTCCTCCACCACCGCAGGTCCCTTCTTCAGAGCCCGGCCCTCAAAGCTATTGGGATCGTCAGTTTGCGTCTCTTCACACACGCTTAGATACGATGCAGGCCGATTTTGACGCTCGATTTGTGAGTTTTGACAGTCGATTTACCACGCTAGCGGCAAATCAAGCCTCCTCCATGACACGTATTGAGCGTGAGTTTTCAGAACTCCGGACGCACTATCAGGAGCCGAGGCAGCATAACGATGAGGATTAGCCTGCTTTCTTTTTTCTTTGGGATTGTAGACCGCCCCATTGTATCTTTTCTTTTTATCATTTTATTTTCCTTTGTCATGTATCTTTTCTTTTTCGTAAAATAAAAAAATATGTTTTGCTTCAGCTTTGTCTTCCAGGTACATTTTGGTGCTGCATGACCCGCTTTAGGGAAGTCTCCTATCTTTTCTCTTTATTTATTTATTTTTCATTGGGGACAATGTCTTGTTTAAGTATGGGGAGATATTTCTCAAGCAAAACATACAAAAAATCATACTAATTTTCTAAAAAAAAATACAAAAAAAGGATTTTATTTCTTTTGTGCAATTTTGTTTTTTGCTTACTTTACAAAAATACAAAAAAAATACAAAAAAAAATAATACAAAAATCAAAAAAATAGGATTACTTTCAAAATTAGGGAGATCTTTATTTCTCTATTTACTCACATGCGAAATTCTAGGTATTCAACTTTTACATAAGTTTAGAAAATTTTTGATGCTTTAATTGAATTTTGAATTTTGTAGTAGAACTGTTGGCCATGGTGTGTTTCTAGTTAAGTGTACATGTTAGTAGAATTTGAGTAGAATTAAATATTCAGCATACAATTAGATTTTTCTTTTTCTGAATGCGTAGAAATAGTTTATTTTACTTCTACTTGGAAACCGGTAAAATCTAAAAATATTTTAGGAGAGTTTGTAGAAGTTCACTAGAGAGATATTTTGCGGATCAAGAAAGAGGTATTCTTTCTCGATGTCTAGAACTTGCCCTCTAGCTATTCTCAAGACTTTGTATAGGTTAAACTCATTAGCATGAAAAGGATTTAGGCATTTCTTTTGGCTAGTTTGAGCCTTTGCACCCTTACCTAACGTTTTACCCTTGCTAAGCCAATTTGAGCCTATACCCTTTCTTTTGTTATAGCTCCACCAACACTTTGCCAAAGCCTAAAAAGCATCCTAATTACACACCTAAAACCGAGCTTGAAATTATAGATAAAACCAGTTTATGTGTGATTAGGAGCCATTTTATTTTGGTGGCTTTTGAAAAAATATACAAGAGTTGTTCTATTTTTCACTTCTCCTCTAAAAAAAACAAACAAAAAAGGAAAAAAACCAAAAAACAAAAAAAGAGAAGAAAGAAAAAAAAAACAAAAAAAAAGAGGAAGTTGAAAAAAATATTCAACATATTGAAAAAAAAAAACAAATGAATTGGCGAAGTTTTTTAATTTATTTCTTTTGTGCAAGCTCTCTTTAGGTTTTGGTGTGTCTACCCATCGCTTTTATCTTTATTTTTCCAAACCAAAAACCTAAGCCTACATTCCAACCTACTTAAGTCCTACTGATTTGTGCTTATAAGTTAACCTAGTGCCGAGGCGAGAGTGTGAAAGGGCAAGCCTATGGCCATCGACATTGATGGATTTCTTTGGAGGGTATCCCGATCTTCGATTTGTGCAATGTTATCTTAGCAAACACGCTACTTTCTCCCTAAACGTGATTCGAAGATTTATCGTGTTTCCATTCTTGAAGTAAAAATAATAAGTGGAAACACATTTTAGAAAAGTAAAAAACTAATTTGTATGCTGGGTAGGTTTTACTACAATAATAACTACAAGCATAGGCATAAGACTTCGCATTCTACTCCTTATGTTCAATTTTCATTTTTAGCGTTAATATTTTTCTACTCTCCATGAGGAGTAGTTTGCTCGGGACAAGCAAACGAGTAAGTATGGGGGTATTTGATAACTCTAATTTTGTCCATGTTTTTATATTATTTTTATTTAATAATTAATTAGTTTATAATTATATTTTGTAATTTTATTATTGAATTTTTCTCATTTCTTATTTCAGGGCAATCTATGCTGCAAATTTCAATTTGGAGTCTATAGAGTTGACCAGGAGACAAAACTGGACAAAAGCAGGAAAATTTCAAATGTACACGCCAAAGTCACGGGCATGACCGACAAGGTCACGGGCGTGACATACTGGCGTGAAACCGGCGCGTGGAAGAGCTATTTGCCACGTCAATTAAAAGTACACGCCCTCAAGTCACGGGCGTGACACTGATCACACGGGCGTGTACGCCAGACGTGACATCCAGTACTTTGTCCAGACTTCCAGCCAACGACAGTTTCTATTAGCACAACAAGTCACGGGCATGACAAATTTGGCACGGGCGTGACTAACCCTGTGACAGCCCGACGTGCCAACTTAATGCTGCAGTTTCAGGCGCTGGGAGTTTTCTCAAGACACGCCCAAGGTCACGGGCGTGACTATGGGCGTGACCCTTCCAACAACGGCCGGAGTTATTCCCGCCGTTTCTGCTTCCCGCCATTTTTCTACAACCGTCAAGACACGCCCTAGGTCACGGGCGTGACCTAGGGGCGTGACCCGCCAATTAACGACTTTTGGCGGTTTCGCGCCAACGTTCAGAGGACTTGAAGACGACGGTTCCGAGACCGACACGCCCTTGGTCACGGGCGTGACCTAGGGGCATGACCACCTGATGGGCCCACGAACAGACTCTTACTGTGGTTGGTTCGGTGAGTCGATCGCCGCAGGCTCGCTGAGGTAGGCAAGTGCACCTATCGCAAGTAGTACTCGATATTCGGGGGAATACCGAGGTCGTATTGTTCTCGGGGTCGTGTTGACTATTCTTACTCCTCCGGGAGGACTATTATTTTACTGAAAGTAAGGTGGATTTTTTACTTAATAAAAGACGGAAAAGCAAAGGAGCGAAAAAAATGATTTAGAAAATATTCGATGAAGGGTTAACGCTCGGCATCGAATCGGATTAAGACAAACAATTTTTAATAATTATAGGACTTAGTTTTCAAATTAATAATAAGGCAACTTGGCCGTTGAGGTTCCACAAATGTGAGCTCACCTAGCTATAGGGATATCGCTCAGCTAAACGTTAAGACTATTCGACCGAACGTTAGTCCGACGAAGGATTCCTCTTAACGCCCGCTTTACGCTAAGAACCCCGCTATTGGGTGGGGAACCCAATCCGGTAGAATTACGCTTGTCCTCTTTCGAGGGTATGCACGCAACTCTATTTACCCTGGGGTGATCGGTCCATATGCACTGCCTCTCGGCTAGCTAGCATATGGACTACGAAAATAGGGCCCACACATCGATATGTGGTCCTACGCGTCGTAAACCCGGGGTAAACCTTAAGTGCTTAAATTAAAATGAAAATAAAGAGCTTTAATTATTAGAAATCATTTTAAATGTCCCAATGCTCTTCGATGCCGAGGCTAATAGCGATTAGCCACACATCGGTATGCGGACGGCTTATAATTTAGTGAGCCGCAAGTTCGAAATTAAACGCTAATGATTATAAGAAGGGGACATAAAAACAAAACAAACATTTAGAAAGTTAAAAAGTTAACTAAAACGAGAACTCACGCACACTACAAATTATAAATTAAACAGAAACTAAGTTACACATAAAAGAAATTTGCATATTTAAAATTTGCGAGTCCCACTCAAACGAGTGGGGGCGGTAAATAAAAGCTGAAAATTGCAAGTCCTACTCAAACGAGTAGGACTGAAATGAAAGCGAGTCCTACTCAAATGAGTAGGAGAAAATAAATGCGATTACAGGGCTTTCTCAAATATTTACAGGGAAATAAAAATCCGTCCATTTAACTCAAGTGAGTAGGCGGAAAAATAAAGAAAGAAAATTGCAAGTCCTACTCAAATGAGTAGGCGGGAAATAAAGTCCGGCCATTTGACTCAAGTGAGTAGGCGGAAAAATAAAGAAAAAAAATTACAAGTCCTACTCGAACGAGTAGGACTGAAAATGAAAACGATGCGCCATTTAACTCTTAACGAGTAGGCGGAAATAAATGCACATGAACACACACACTCCATATGAATTTTAAGAAAGCAATAAAGCTAACACATACACTCACACACTCTACAAAATTTGAATCAAAGCATAAAAGTTATACACCTACACTCACACACTCTACATAATTTGAACAAAGCATTAAAAATTATACTCATACACTCACACACACAACATGAAAATTTAAGAAGAACAAAAGAAAGTTTATTCTCATACACTCACACACACTAATAACAAAGAAAAATCAAAGTTGCTTATAAATGAAAATAACAAGATTTCTACTCCTAAAACTTACCCAAAACACATAAAAAGGACAAATAAAAAGAGAATGAGCAAAAAGTTTTACAAAATAAAGTCAAAATCAAAGGTGCTCAAAAATTAAAATTAAAACTTTTTCATTCTTAAGAATTTATAAAAGTGATAAAAAAGGTGAAGAGAAAATGAAAAGAACAAAAGATGTTTTACAATCCTAAAAGAAAAACTAAGTAAAAAAAAGAACAAAATCACTTTTCAAACCTCATTTATAAATTCATAAGAATGAAATCCTATTACTTTCAAGAAAAAGACATGGTGAAAAAGAGGAAAACCTATCATACCTAAGCATGAAGACAAGTTAAAAACATGAATATTAAGCATGTTACACTCATACACACACACACACATTTCATAAATGAAGAACAAAGATGAAACCAAGGATAAAAAGGAGAAGGAAAGTGGGCACAAGTGTTCATTCCAAAGCCAAATATGAAGAGAAAATTCTAACATTTTTATTACTTAAAGGAAACTATTACAAGCTATTACAAGAGCTAAAGCTAAAGCAAAAACAAACATGAAAGAAAAGAGGGAGAAATCTCCTTACATAGCTCTAGAAATCACGGATGCAGCCCACAAAAAGACACTATAATGGCCCAAAAATCTGAACCCTTGGACCTTACAGAATTGGGCAATTTATAGGCCAAAAATTCTAAGTACACGCCCTAGGTCACGGGCGTGTAGGGGGGGCGTGACAGTACAATTCATAAAGGCGGCCGGAGATTGGACAGGAAAGTTGACTTCGGGATGAGTTCGCGGCAGTCACGCCCCAGGTCACGGGCGTGACTCTGGGCGTGTCGGGGAGGTAGAACCGGGCGCGGGTTGCGCCGAAAGTCTTCGGCAGCATCTTGTCGGGCTAGCTGGAAAGGTCACGCCCCAGGTCACGGGCGTGACTCTGGGCGTGTCGGTTGGTGTCGACACTCGACGAATGTCGAGCGGAAAGTGTCGAGTCGAAATCGTCGAGCTGAGATTGAGTCACGCCCCAGGTCACGGGCGTGACTCTGGGCGTGACTGTTGGTGTCGATACTCGACGATCGTCGAGCGGAATTCGTCGAGTGGAGTGAACACGGGCTTGGGTCACGCCCCGTGTCGGGTGACACGGGCGTGTCGCCAGGCGTGTCGAGCTTTTCTCTTCAGAATTTTGCAATTTCACGGGAAATGCAATGTCACGGCCCGGTCACGGGCGTGACCAAATTGTCACGGGCGTGTACTGCCCAATTTTGGCAGATTTTGAAATTTTTCTACAAAATAAAATAAAACAAGTTAGAAGAAAATTTACAAGAATAGGAGCATTTTATTGAACAAAAATAAGTAAAAACGACGAAAATAAATGAAAATGACTAAATTAATGTGCACAAAAATACGTATATTTACAGTTCATCAAATACCCCCATACTTAGGCTTTTGCTATTCCAGAGCAAAAGTTTGAGGTGAATCTATAAGGAATAAAAAAAACTCTAAGTTTTAGCTACCGTTTAATCAATTATAAGAGAGATCGAAATAAATATACGGGGTGTAAGAGTTAAGTCCTAAAATTATGTAGATGATTTAAATAGCGCAAAAGTTTTGGCCAAAGACTTCTTGATGTAATCAAATAGAAGACAACATTTGTAATGGTTAGATTAACGAAAATAGTTTGGAATTATAAGAACTCTAGCTTATACGAGTGCTACTGGAAATAATACAATTTACTAATTATGCTCTCAAAAAGATTTTTGAATTAATTCTAGAATCGTGTAATTGGCTAAGGGGGTAGTGGGTTTATGAAGAGGGTTTTGATATTTGAGGTGAGGTAATTTTTTCTCGAACCTCCATTTTTTTGGATTATTAGGAAAACGAAATCTTATTTTCCTAATATGAATTTTGTTTTTCAACTTCAATAGAATAAAATTAACCCAATGTATATTTGTAGGAGTAATGAATTTTATCCTCTTACTCCATATATAATCTTTTTAAATTATTGGGTGCCTATGTTTACGGAACGAAATCTTATTCCCATTGACATATGATCTTTTAAGGCTAAAATTTTTCATGCCAAGTAGGTCATGAAAGGTAAGGGGAGAAAGAAAAACTAGATTTTAATCCTAAAAATTTTTGAGAGCAACCTTAATAATTTGTACGTTCCAATTTTTTTCAGAAAGCTAAAAGTAAGTATAATTGAATTCTATAGTCGTTATTTCCTAACATAATATACGTGCTCCTATCAATGAAAAATTAGAAGTAGTGCCTAAAACGAGTTCGCTATTTTTAACAAAGCATAAAGAATTCTTTAAAACTTAACCCCGGGTATTTAAATTTTTTCAATCAATAATTAATAAACGGGTAGCAAACAGAGAATTAATAGTATTCACATATAAATAAACTCATAACAGAATTTTTGGATAGCAGGAAAGTTTAAGGATGGAATATTTGATTTATTTGTTGCAAAACATTTTTTTGATTTTCATAGTTTTTATCATCATTTTTTTTTCTGTTTTTCATTTATTATCTTTTTTTTGTATTTTTGTTTTTCTCAATTTTTTTGAATTTTTGTTTTGACCTATTGTCTTTTTTTTGTATTTTTTTAAGAGAATTTTCATAATATGTACAAAATCAAGGGAGAAAAAGAGAGGTTTTTACAAGAATGAGGAAGGGGGAGAGAGAAAAGAGTATGTACAAAAACAATATTTACAACGTGAAACTAAATATAATTTTTTTGTTGTTTTTGAGTTTTTTTGAAAAAAAAGAAAGAAAGAGAACAAAAAATTCTTTTTGGATTTTTTATTTAAATTTTTTTTCATTTTATGATGTTTTTTAATTAAATTTTTTTTTGTTTTGTTGTTATATGTATTTTTTTTTGTATTTTTGAAATGCAGAAAAATTGAATTGCAGAAAGTAAAGTGCGAAAACACCCCCATACTTAAGTCCAACATTGTCCCCAATGTTGTAACGTAAGTATGCAGAACAAAAGGAAAGACAATATATACAAAGGAAGAAAAAAAAAGAGAGGGGGTAGAAGCTTCCCTGATAGGAGGTGGGGAAGGCCGATCAGAAACCCTGCGTTTATTAGAAAAAACAGCAAAGATAATGAGGAAAGAGCGAAAAAGATAAGCGAGGGGTGCCTCCCAGGAGCGGTTTGTTTATAGTCGTGTAGCTTGACTATTTTGGCGGGTTTATAATGTGGAGGAAAGTTATGGTTTCGCTAAAACCGATCACTGGGTCGCCTGCTATATAAGACTTTAACCGATGACCGTTTACTTTAAAAGAACCTTTGTCCGGGTGGGAGACGAATACGGTTCCATATGGAAAAACTTCTACAACTAGGAAGGGACCGAACCATCTAGATTTTAATTTACCTGGAAAAAGCCTAAGACGTGAATTGTAAAGAAGGACAAGATCGCCCGGAGAAAATAATTTTTGGGACTTGATTTTTCGATCGTGATATAACTTAGAGCGCTCCTTATAGAATTTATTGCTCTCGTAAGCGTTCGCACGGCATTCATCGAGCTCGTTTAGTTGCAGTTTTCTATTCTGAGCGGCTAAGTTGGAGTCAAGGTTTAATAGTTTTAAAGCCCAAAGAGCGCGATGCTCTAATTCTACGGGTAAATGACACGCTTTGCCGTAGACTAACCGGAACGGCGTACAACCAATTACGGTTTTGTATGCCGTCCGATACGCCCACAACGCATCGTCGAGTTTAACGGACCAATCTTTCCTATTTAGCGAAACGGTTTTTTCTAAAATTCGCTTAATCTCTCGATTTACTACCTCAACTTGGCCACTTGTTTGCGGGTGGTAGGGGGTGACAAGCTTGTGCGTGACTCCGTATTTAGCTAACGTTTTAGCCATAAGAGCGTTACAGAAATGCGTTCCCCTATCACTAACAATTGCGCGAGGCGTGCCGAAGCGAGAAAATAGTTTTTTAAGAAATGTAACGACGACTCGCGCATCATTGGTGGGGAGAGCATGCGCTTCCGCCCACCTCGATACGTAGTCCACCGCCACTAAAATATACATATTTTTGAAAGAGGGAGGTAGGGGGCCAACAAAATCTATGCCCCACAAATCGAAGACTTCGCACTCTAAAAACATATTTTGGGGCATCTCGTCGCGACGAGAGATGTTACCCGACCGCTGACAGCTATCGCATGCGCGCACAAAATTATGCGCGTCTTTGAAGAGAGTGGGCCAAAAGTAGCCCGCCTCTAGCGCCTTCCGAGCGGTCTGGTTGGCTTGATAATGCCCACCGGCTGGACCCTCGTGGCAGTGCTTAAGAATTTGCAAGCACTCCACACCCGCAACGCATCTTCAGACCGCTTGGTCCGCGCAGATACGAAAAAGAAATGTGTCCTCCCAAAAGAATTTTTTCAAGTCAGAAAAGAATTTCTTCTTTTGATGACTGGAAAACTCTTTTGGAAGGACCCGCGCTACTAAGAAATTTGCAAAGTCTGTGAACCAAGGCGAAGATGACGAAGATATATTAATGGCAAGAAGGCGTTCCTCGGGGAATCTGTCATTTATTTCAGATTCGACGAGCGCTTCCGCACCCGGATTTTCTAAACGGGAGAGGTGGTCCGCCGCTAGATTTTCCGCTCCCCGCTTATCTCGGATCTCCAAATCAAACTCTTGTAGGAGGAGAATCCATCGAAGAAGGCGGGGCTTCGCATCATTTTTAGCTAATAAATATTTAAGCGCGGAGTGATCGGTAAAAACGATAACTTTATATAGCGTTACATACGAGCGAAACTTATCGAAAGCGAAAACGACGGCTAAGAGTTCGTTTTCAGTTGTCGTGTAATTTACTTGTGCGAAAGTGAGCGTCTTGCTAGCGTAATAAATAGGATGAAAATGTTTTTCTATGCGTTGGCCAAGAACGACACCTAAGGCAATATCACTAGCGTCGCACATTATTTCGAACGGAAGGGACCAATTAGGGGCCACTAAGATTGGTGAAGTGATAAGTTTTTGTTTTATTAAATTAAAGGCGGACTCGCATTCGCTACTAAAGATGAAGCGTGATTCCTTTTCCAAGAGGTGAGTTAGCGGCTTTGTTATTTTTGAAAAGTCTTGAATGAAGCGTCGATAAAAGCCCGCATGACCTAAGAAACTCCTAATAGATTTTACGTTTGTTGGATGCGGAAGTTTTTCTATAATTTCTATCTTGGCCTTATCCACCTCTATCCCCTTAGATGAAATCATATGGCCGAGGACCAAACCTCCTCGAACCATAAAGTTGCATTTTTCCCAATTTAAAACAAGGCTTGTGTCCTTGCACCGTTGAAGGACACGATCTAAATTGTGAAGGCAATCGGGAAAAGAGCGTCCGAAAACAGAGAAGTTATCCATAAAGACTTCCATAATGTCTTCTACTAGCTCGCCAAAGATCGCTAGCATACATCTTTGGAATGTAGCTGGCGCGTTGCAGAGTCCAAATGGCATTCTTCGATATACGAAGGTGCCAAACAGGTAAGTAAAAGTTGTTTTCTCTTTGTCATTGGGGGAAATGGGGATTTGGAAAAACCCCGATAAACCATCAAGAAAACAATAATACGGATGACCGGATAAACGCTCTAAAATCTGGTCTAAAAATGGCAGAGGGAAATGGTCCTTGCGGGTGGCATCATTAAGTTTTCTATAATCGATGCACACTCGCCAACCCGTAACAGTACGAGTTGGGACGAGCTCGTTATGCTCATTCGCCACTACGGTAAGACCGCCCTTCTTGGGCACGACATGCATGGGACTAACCCATGCACTGTCCGAAATAGGGTAGATAATCCCCGCATCTAATAACTTAATGATTTCGGCTTTAACGACGTCTTTCATGTTTGGGTTAAGACGACGCTGCGGCTGAATCGTTTTGCGGCAATTATCGTTAAGGAAAATCTTATGGGTGCAAAAGGAGGGGCTAATCCCCTGTAAGTCAGAGATTTTCCACGCAATTGCGTGGTGATGTTTAAATAAAACTTCCAATAAATCGGAAGTCTCCGAATCACTCAAGTCCGAAGAGATGATAACGGGAAGCGTATCGCCTTTTCCCAAAAAAACGTATTTGAGCGATGCGGGTTAGGGTTTGAGGTCTAGGATGGGCGGTTCTTCTAGGAAGGTTTTAATGCCTATGTCTTTCTTACCAATTGGTTCGAAAGGCAAGTCTAAAGAAGTATCCTCATCGCATTTAAAATTTTCGAGCGCATAAATATCGTCGTTTAAAAATACGGACTCGAAAATGGGAGAAGAACGATCTCCGAAAAAGGTATCTAAAGAGTAGCAGAAATCGTCGCTCGATGACAAATTGTCCATCAAGGGATTAATAGAGAAAGTAACCTGATCATCGCCTACTCGGAGGAGAAGACTACCATTACTAACATCTATTAGTGCGCGGGAGGTGGCGAGAAAAGGGCGACCGAGTATTATTGGTACCTCGACGTCCTCCTCGATATCTAAGATGATGAAGTCTACCGGGAAGGTAAACTTGTCGACTCGGACAAGGACGTCCTCCACTACCCGATAGGGAACTTAACCGAGCGATCCGCTAATTGGATGCGCATATTCGTAGGACTAGGAGTACCAAAACCTAAACGCGAAAAGAGCGAGAACGGCATCAGATTAATGCTAGCCCCTAAATCAGCTAAGGCGTACTTTACTAATATATCACCAAAAAGGCACGGAATGGAAAACCGTCCCGGGTCGTTTTGTTTTGTGGGCAATTTATTAGTAAGGGCCGCCGAGCAGACAGCGTTGAGAGATACATGCAAGATATCCTCCAATTTGCGTTTATTAGAAAGTAGTTCTTTTAAAAATTTCGCATATTTGGTCATTTGCGAGATAGCCTCGCAAAAAGAACATTAATGTGAATTTGTTTTAATAATAAAATAAATTTTGCATATTGCGCGTCCTGACGCTCGTTATCTAACTTATGTGGTGTAACAGCCCAAAGTTCTGAAGCAGGAAAATTTGAGTGACACGGCCTGGGACACGGGCGTGTCCCAGGGCGTGTCAGGTGACACGGCCTACGACACGGGCGTGTCGTAGGGCGTGTCGAGGTTGTGTCGACGATTGGGCTTTGTCTCGACGAATTTTGTTCTCGACGATCCGTCGAGAGGAGTCACACGGCCCAGGACACGGGCGTGTCCAAGGCCGTGTTGCATGCTCGACGATTTTTCTCGACGATCGTCGAGTGTCGAGAAGTGCGTGTCGAGTGTTGAACACGGCCTGTGACACGGGCGTGTCAAATCAGGCGACGAACTCAGCCCGCCGAAGGATTTCGACAGGACGTGTCTTTGTGCCGTGTCTGGGCACACGGCCTGGGACACGGGCGTGTCACAGGCCGTGTGAAGTCTCGGGATGATTTGGGATTTTTTCCCCCAGGTACACGGCCACAGACACGGGCGTGTCTGAAGGCGTGTTGGTGACACGACCCATGACACGGGCGTGTCCCGTGGGCGTGTCACTGGTTTGGATAAGTCGGTTGACCACCGCTTAAGGCACACGACCGTGTTCGAGGCCGTGTCGGGTCAAAATTTGTGTTTTTGGCAGAATCGTGGCCGTCCATTCCTTCAGTCTGGATCCAAGGGCTGAAGCCTCTCCCTCTTTTTCCTTAAGGGCCGAAATCAGAGAAGTATGAATCACTTTCATTTGGCCTTCATCTTTCTTCAAGAGAGAGAAAGAGAGAGTGAAAGGAGGAGGAAGAAGGAAAGGGGGCTACTGGTGGTGGTGCTGCGGTTTACCGACGAGAGATCCGAAGCCAGCGTTGCGGAGGAAACGATCTTGCGAGTCTTGCAAGCAAGCTTTGAAGCCATGGAACCGAAGCGGTCGTCAAGGGTAACGACTTTTCTTCCCTAGCCATGTGAAGGCTTCCGTTTTGGCATATCTTTTGATTCCCCCACCAAGAGGTGGCTGCTTTTGGGAGTCGTTTGGGTGATTCTTGCAATCCCCTTTGTTGTGCATATAGATCCGGAAATGGAGTACGGAATAGGCATGCTGTGTGAAGCCAATCTGGACAGGTTGGTCTGGATTGGTGATGTTGCATACGAACCAGAGAAGACTCTGTGATAAACGTGTAGTGTACGGAGTCTACGGGTTATACCTGCGAAAAGGAGTACCAGGAAGTACTGGGGTGGTAGCCCAGGAAAATAGCCATGTGATTTTTTGGGTCTAACCTGTGAATGAGGCACGAGAAGTACTGGTGGGACCAGGAAAGGCCCTTTTTGTGATGCTTGATGTCATAGGGTGTCCACCTGTGGAGCGAGTCACAGGAAGTACTGGTGTGCCCAGGAAAGACCCCTGACATTTGTAATTTGCGGTGTCCACCTGTGACGGGAGTCACAGGAAGTACTGGTGTGCCCAGGAAAGACCCGCTGTTGCTGTGAGGAAATGGGTATAGTGACATACCCAGGCCTGAATGCCAGAACAGGATTGGTGAGACCGACCCGCGCCTTTGATATAGCCATGAGTACGCTGCACGCGGAAAAGGCAAGGCGATTTGAGCAACGGGGGGGTGGAGGATCCGACCTGCGCTATGTCCGTCTGACGTGAGACCAAAAAGTGCGGTCTGTTGGAGCGCATAGCAAGAGTCTTCGGCCTGCGCGCCATGACACAATGGGGGGCTACGGGCCATCCCGGTGTCCGAGGACTAACTCCGGCTGCACGCCATGGAGTAAATGCTCAAGAGATTTACCGTTGGGTGATAACCCTGATACGGTGGTGGGCAAGAGGTTGCCAGAACACCAAGAATGTGCCATGAGTGCACGGACCGTTGGGAAGGGTGGCGAACGGTTGTGATGGCTTGTGTGCGTGAAAGCACCTTTTGATGATATAGCTTGCCATGCTTGTGATATGATATGCCTGCAGGGAAAAATACCGCTGCCCCGAGAGAAGGGGTAGGGTCGTTATAATTTGGTCAGCTGAATGCTGACCGTTGCTTTTGTTTGCCACCGTTGGGTGGATTGTCCTTGCACAGGTGCTGGAGAGCCGAGCGGGACGCATAGAGGTTGATGCTCCTGCTGGTGTCGCTGCTGCTACTATTAGCCCTCGAAGGCTAAGTGTGTTCTTTTGTGTGTTTTCTTTTATTGTGGCCGGCCTGCGCGCCAATCTGTTTAGGCCACTGTGTGAAAGCTCTGTAAGGCCATAAGGCCAACGCTTTGTTCATGTTGTAAGACATTCCTATATATATAAAATGTGGGGTTTTATGTTTGGACATTCATGAGGAGTTCAAGTAGTTTAGGCTTCCGCTAGAATGCTTGTGATAGGTGCGATGCGCTACTCTGATATCATCCTGTACCTTCACCGACTATTTTGTGGTATATCCTGTGGGGCCCCGACCGGACCTTCTAGAATATATCATATGAACGGATGGGGTTGTTACATTTTTGGTATCGGTTGTCTTGGTCTTTCCCTCTCGCACACCAAAGTCTACGAATGAACTCCTGAATGTCCATGATAGGAATGCATTTTTGTATGTTTGAGGAAGCTGCGTGTTCCTATTTTGTGTTGTTTGCTTGGGTACGACCGCTAATGTGTGTGTCTTGTCCACCTTTAGGTGACACGGAGTGGAGCTGGGCCGTCTGAGCCCCAGCGTTCTGATGAAAGTACGGCACCAGCCGTGGTGCCTACACCTCCACCGTCTGCGGAACATGTCCGTTTAATTGCGGAGGCCTTATTTACCATGATCCAAGGTCAGCCACTTAGGCAGGAGCAAGCGGCTGTGGGGCCAGAACAGGTGGCGGCAAGGCCGGAACCTGTCATGGATGTGGTTCCTCGAGCGGCTGAGAAGCAGCTAACACGGTTTATGAGTTTCCATCCGCCTACGTTTTCGGGAGCGGGAACCCCGACGCAGGCTGAGGATTGGTTATCGCGCGTCAAGCGAGTGATGACGGCGATAGGAACGACAGAGCATCAGAAAGTTACCTTAGCCACCTTCTTGCTTGAAGGAGAAGCTCGTTTATGGTGGGATGAGATGGAGTTGCATCATTTGGCGGGTCGTCCGGTAACCCAAGTGTCGATGGAAGAATTCTCTCGGCTCTTCCTAGCGAAGCACCTTCCTGTGGCGCAACGGATAGCCATGGAAAATGAATTCCAACGGTTGACTCAAGGTGAGGGCAGTGTTGACGCGTACCTGCATGAGTTTACTCGCTTGGGGCGGTATGTGGGTTCCATTTTTGCTGATGAGCAGAGGAAGACTAATCGGTTCTATGAAGGGCTGAGGGACGAGCTGAGGTTCCTTGTGTCCAGTTCTGTGAACCAAGGTTTCCAAGCGTTGGTTGACACCGCAACCGCGTTGGAAAAGGACATGAAGAGGGTGCAAGGGAAGAGAGCTTTGGTTGTGTCGCAACCGGAGTGGAAGGCGCCCCGATCGGGAAAATCATTTTATAAGAAGAGATGGGCAAGAAGTCCAAGCCTAGTGGACAAGCGCCTTCATCAGTTGCAACGGGAGCAACATCAGGGGCAACCTCCAAGCCAGACACTCGTACCTGCTTCAATTGTGGTAGGATGGGGCATATTGCGCGAGATTGTCGGATGCCGCCAAAGAGTGAAAAGAAGGCGGGAGAATCCTATGCGGAAAAAGGAAAGGCGGTGGTGGATTCCTCTGCCTCGCAGGCGCAACCCCGAGTCTACAATCTTGGCCTGCAAGAGGCCATCAAGCAGAGTGACGTGGTCACAGGTATGAGTTTAGTTTTGCTGATGCGATGGTTTGTATGCTTTGTGTAGTCCTTCTATGTTTGTGGTTTGTGTGTGTGACATGTTTGTCATAGGTTTTGTAATGATTCGGGACACGTTGGCACGAGCACTATTCGATACAGGTGCATCGCATTCTTTTCTGTCTCATGAATTTGTTACGCGGCTTGGGATACCCAGTCGTGCAAAGACAGATAGTGTCAGAGTAGTGTTGCCGAATGGATGTTGGATGCTTGCGGATCAAGCTTGCGATGTGGCGGTTCAGTTAGGAAGTCGGGATTTTTGTTTAACCGCATTTGTTTTGCCAATTTCGGAATTCGATGTGATTTTTGGGATGGATTGGCTGGCGGAGCATCATGCTATGATTGATTGCCAGTCCAAAGAAATCACGTTGGGCTAGAATACCGAACAGGAGACCAAGTTCGCGGGTATGCGAGGAGTAGGCAGGACGTTGATGTCTGCACTCCAGGTAGTCAAAGCTGTTCGGAAGGGTGCGAAGTGTTACTTTGCCCTAATTCAGGCTGTTGAGCCTAAGGCCACTTTGTGTGAGGTTCCGATTGTGGCAGAATTTATGGATGTGTTTCCCACGGATCTCCCTGGGCTACCACCCCAGCGGGAGATTGACTTCACAATTGAGTTGGTCCCAGGTGCGAAACCCGTGGCCCGCTCGCCATATCGCGTTGCGCCGAAAGAGATGGCTGAATTGAAGGTTCAACTCCAAGAAATGCTAGAGCAAGGTTATATCCGCACAAGTATGTCACCTTGGAGCGCGCCTGTGCTTTTTGTAAAGAAGAAAGATGGTGGGTTACGGTTGTGTATTGATTACCGTGAATTGAATAAGCTGACCGAGAAAAATAAGTATCCTATACCTCGGATTGATGAATTATTTGATCAGCTAGTTGGCTCGACCGTCTATTCGAAGTTGGACATGAAGTCTGGTTATTACCAGTTACGAATTCGGGAAGGTGACATTCCCAAAACCGCATTTGGAACGCGTTATGGGCATTCTGTCATGCCCTTTGGATTGTGCAATGCGCCTTCGGTGTTTATGGATTTGATGCACCGTATTTTCCGTGAGTACCTGGATCTATTTGTGATTGTGTTCATTAATGACATCCTGGTGTACTCGAAGTCCAATGCTGAGCATGAGATTCACTTGCGGTTGGTGTTGAACACGTTGAGGCAAAATCAGCTCTATGCCAAGTTCTCGAAGTGCGAGTTTTGGCTATCGTCAGTGGCATTTTTGGGCCATATGGTGAGTGGCGCGGGCATTGCCGTAGATCCAGCAAAGATAAGGGCCATACAAGAATGGCCAATATTGTCTTCGTGGCCGAGGTCAGGAGTTTCCTTGGACTTGCGGGCTACTATAGAAGATTTGTGGAGACTTCTCGCGGATCGCTTTGCCGCTAACCACACTGACGCGAAAAGATCAGAAGTTCGTTTGGACGCCAGAGTGCGCACGAGATTTTGAAGAGCTGAAGGTTCGATTGACCACGGCGCCGGTGTTGTCGTCGCCATGTGGAACTGATGGATTTGTAATTTATAGTGATGCCTCAGGGAGCGGCTTAGGCTGCGTTCTTCTGCAGAGCGGAAAGGTGATTGCTTATGGCTCACGCCAGCTGAAGGTGCATGAGCGAAACTATCCCGTCCATGATTTGGAACTAGCGGCGATGATTTTTGCACTCAAGTTGTGGCGACACTACCTTTATGGAGTAAAGGTGGAGATCTATACCAATCATAAGAGCCTAAAGTATCTTTTGGAGCAGAAAGATTTGAACATGCGACAACGAAGGTGGTTGGAGTTCCTTGGGGACTACACTTTCGAGATTCACTATACGCCCGGGAAGGGGAATGTTGTCGCGGATGCCTTGAGTCGGCGGATTCCGGCTAGAGCGAATTGGTTACAAAGGCATGATGAACGTCTTATCCAGGAGTTGGAAGCATTGGAGATCTATTGTGTTGACAAGAATTCCACTGTCATTGCATGTTTGAACTGGACCGAGGTGCAATGTGACCTTGCGGACCGAGTTCGACGGGCAACAGAGTTGGATGAAGATCTCTTACGCTATATGAATGAAGGGCCAGAGGGTAAATTCACCTGGATTGATGGTCTTTTGCGCAAAGAGGGCCGTTTGTGCGTCCCGAATGTGGGGAAGTTGAGGGAAGAACTGATGTATGAAGCACATTATACGAAGTATTCCATTCACCCCGGGAGCACAAAGATGTTCAACGATATGAAGAAGATTTTCTGGTGGCCAGGGCTTAAGAAAGATGTTGCCCTTTATGTAGCCAAATGCCAAACATGTGCGATGGTGAAGGCGGAATGCCAAAAGCCGGGCGGTTATTTGAAGTCACTGCCGATCCCAGTGTGGAAATTTGATGATATTTCCATGGATTTGTGCATGTATTGCTAAGATCGCAGCGAGGAAATGATTCCATTTGGGTGATATTTGACCGGCTAACAAAAGTAGCACATTTTCTCCCGAACAGGCGGGATGATTCGGTTGAAAGTTTGGCAAAGTTATATGTTGATCAGATTGTGCGACTTCACGGTGTTCCTCGGAGCATCGTAAGTGATCGAGATGGGCGATTCACGTCAAATGATTGGAGGCTAGTTCACCGACTGTTGGGAACGAAGTTGACTTTCAGTACGGCCTTTCATCCCCAAACGGATGGCCAGACTGAACATACCAACAGAACAATGGAGGACATGCTCCGAATGTGCGCCCTTGACTTCGGAAAGAGATGGAAGATCATCTCTATATGGTCGAGTTTGCATATAATAACAGCTACCAAGCAAGCATTGGGATGGCACCATATGAAGCCCTATATGGAAGGAAGTGTCGTACTCCCTTGGCTTGGGTAGAAGCGGGTGAAGCCGGGTTGTTAAACCAAATGAGATGGATGAAGCAAACTCAACCATTCGGACGATTCGAGAGAGATTGCTTATTGCTCAAGATCGACAAGCGAAGTACTACAACGCCAAGCACCAGAACGTCGAATTTGCGGTTGGCGATTGGGTCTACTTGAAGATCAAGCCATTCAAAGGTGTCTCCAGGATTCGGCGATTGAAAACGTTGAGTCCAAGATATTTGGGTCCTTTCGAAGTGGTTGAGCGAATTGTCGAAGCGGCTTATCGGCTAGCTCTGTCGGCGGACTTGGGTGGGTTACATGATGTCTTTCACATCTCAGTGCTTCGGAAGGCCGTGAAAGATCCAGCTCAAGTGATCGCGGATGATCGGGGTGCCGGTGGAGTATGGGCTAACAACGAGAGTTAGACCCATTCAGATCGAAGATCGAGCAGAGAAACAGTTGCGGAACAAGACGGTCGGTATGGTAAAAGTCTGGTGGGACAACTGCGGCCGTGAAGAGCTGACATGGGAGCGCGAGCAAACCATGCGAGAAGAGTTCCCTGAGTTGTTTCTGTAATTTGGAGCGAGAATATTGTAACATAAACGTTTAGATATATATAGATATATGTTGTTACATTTTTCTTGCTAAGTCTGTTGCTTTCCTGTCTCTAAATTTCGAGGACGAAATTTCTTGTAGGAGGGGAGGATTGTAACAGCCCAAAGTTCTGAAACAGGAAAATTTGGGTGACACGGCCTAGGACACGGGCGTGTCAGGTGACACGGCCTGCGACACGGGCATGTCGTAGGGCGTGTCGAGGTTGTGTCGACGATTGGGCTTTGTCTCGACGATTTTTGTTCTCGACGATCCGTCGAGAGGAGGCACACGGCCCAGGACACGGGCGTGTCCAAGGCCGTGTCGCATGCTCGACGATTTTTCTCGACGATCGTCGAGTGTCGAGAAGTGCGTGTCGAGTGTTGAACACGGCCTGTGACACGAGCGTGTCACAGGGCGTGTCAAATCAGGCGACGAGCTCAGCTCGCCGAAGG
The DNA here is from genome assembly GCA_039583875.1 of Platanthera guangdongensis. Classification (NCBI taxonomy): domain Eukaryota; kingdom Viridiplantae; phylum Streptophyta; class Magnoliopsida; order Asparagales; family Orchidaceae; genus Platanthera; species Platanthera guangdongensis. Next base: position 90,729,153 of record CM077147.1, read on the forward strand.
ATTTCGACAGGACGTGTCTTTGTGCCGTGTCTGGGCACACGGCCTGGGACACGGGCGTGTCACAGGCCGTGTGAAGTCTCGGGATGATTTGGGATTTTTTTCCCCCAGGTACATGGCCACAGACACTGGCGTGTCTGAAGGCGTGTTGGTGACACGGCCCATGACACGGGCGTGTCCGTGGGCGTGTCACTGGTTTGGATAAGTCGGCTGACCACCGCTTAAGGCACACGGCCTGGCACACGGCCGTGTTCGAGGCCGTGTCGGGTCAAAATTTGTGTTTTTGGCAGAATCGTGGCCGTCCATTCCTTCAGTCTGGATCCAAGGGCTGAAGCCTCTCCCTCTTTTTCCTTAAGGGCTGAAATCAGAGAAGTATGAATCACTTTCATTTGGCCTTCATCTTTCTTCAAGAGAGAGAAAGAGAGAGAGAAAGGAGGAGGAAGAAGGAAAGGGGGCTGCTGGTGGTGGTGCTGCGGTTTACCGACGAGAGATCAGAAGCCAGCGTTGCGGAGGAAACGATCTTGCGAGTCTTGCAAGCAAGCTTTGAAGCCATGGCACCGAAGCGGTCGTCAAGGGTAACGACTTTTCTTCCTAGCCATGTGAAGGCTTCCATTTGGCATATCTTTTGATTCCCCCACCAAGAGGTGGCTGCTTTTGGGAGTCTTTGGGTGATTCTTGCAATCCCCTTTATTGTGCATATAGATCCGGAAATGGAGTACGGAATAGGCATACTGTGTGAAGCCCATCTGGACAGGTTGGTCTGGATTGGTGATGTTGCATACGAACCGGAGAAGACTCTGTGATAAACGTGTAGTGTACGGAGTCTACGGGTTAGTAGCAGGAAGTACTGGGGTGGTAGCCCAGGAAAATAGCCATGTGATGTTTTGGGTCCAACCTGTAAATGAGGCACAGGAAGTACTGGTGGGACCAGGAAAGGCCCTTTTTGTGATGCTTGATGTCATAGGGTGTCCACCTGTGGAGCGAGTCACAGGAAGTACTGGTGTTCCCAGGAAAGACCCCTGACATTTGTAATTTGCGGTGTCCACCTGTGACGGGAGTCACAGGAAGTACTGGTGTGCCCAGGAAAGACCCGCTATTGCTGTGAGGAAATGGGTATAGTGACATACCCAGGCCTGAATGCCAGAACAGGATTGGTGAGACCGACCCGCGCCTTTGATATAGCCATGAGTACGCTGCACGCGGAAAAGGCAAGGCGATTTGAGCAACGGGGGGTGGAGGATCCGACCTGCGCTATGTCCGTCTGACGTGAGACCAAAAAGTGCGGTCTGTTGGAGCTGAAAGTCCACCTAGTGTCGCTATGTGCACCTATGGGGGGGGGGGGGAATAGGTGACGTGTGGTTCTTTTGCGGAATTTACAGATGTACCTGCACAATAAAACAACAAACACAGCACATAGAAAACACAGCAAATTTATAGTGGTTCCCCGACTTGGGTACATCCACTTTCCCCCTTCGACCTATCTCCCCAACAAGGGACGACTCGGTCACTTCACCAACGGGATTGAAATCCAATCCCTTCACTAACGGAAGAGCCCTTCCACACGTGAGAGTCAACACTCCCACAAATCGGGTTGCACCCAACCCTTACAACACGGAACTAAAGTTCTTACAATGAAATAAAAGTAGAATGTACACGTGATACAAACTTCTCTTGGAGACACCGGTGTTCCTCTTTGTTCGACGACGTGTTCTTGAAGTCGATGAAGAGTCTACGACCTTGGTCTCTCTTGGAGAGGATTCCCCGGAACCGGCGGCGGCACACGAGCGGCGCTAGCTTCGGGATCGACGGCTACGATGAAGAGCAGCTGCTGAACTTGGAGATCCAAACTTCGTTGCGAAGCAAGCTCGGTCTACCAACGGTCACACGAGGATCGGTCGTCTCGATCGATTCAGATGGGAAGTGTTCCGATCAACAAATCGAGAGACAAAGGATCTCTGGATAGACGCGTGAGACTCAAGCCTTGCTAAGCTACTGTCGCCGGAGATCGGGAAGAAGATCTATCAGTGGCGGCGACGGACTTGCTCGAGCTCGACGGCGGCGGAGGAGAGAAATCGCGATTTTAGGGTTTCCGCAAGCTCGGCTTCTTTCTCTCTTGGTACTGTTCAAAATACCCATGTATTTATACTGTAGCTACCCCCAATAAGACCGTTTGTGGGACCCACAGAGGTAGCCCCAAGTCCCGGTCCAGATATTAAACAGCGGCAGAATCCGTTCAGGAAATTAGCTGAGACAGAATCCGGTTCAGGAAATTAACTGAGAAGACGCCAAGGAAAAATCGGCGAGAATCGCAGACGATTCTCGACGAATCGGCGAGAATCATCAAGTGATTCTCGACGATTCGTCGAGAATCGATTGTGATTCTCGTCGAATTACTTGTCGATTCTCAATGAATTCAACTTGTATTCATGGGCTGCATGACCACTGGTTCGGCGGGAATTACAAGCGATTCTCGCCGAATCTTACTTGCACCATATTGAGATGGCCAGAAGGAGTCGGCGAGAATCACTGATGATTCTCGTCGATTCGACGAGAATCACCAAGTGATTCTCGCCGATTCGGCGAGAATCACTTGGTGATTCTCGTCGAATTTGCCTTGGACGATTTTTCGTCTTCCACCTAGGAGCTGCTCCTTGATCCTCCATGCTCCTTGTCTTCTCTTGCATATGAGCGGCCCTGTACTTGAAAGTAAGTGCACTCCAATAGAGAGAGTACACATAGGCCAAACACACTGATCTGCTCAACGAGGGATTACGTCGTGCAGATCCGTGTATATTGACCTACTGCACCCTGACATTGGTGTGCACTTAGCGTGGAGAAACTGCAAGTACAACTTGAAAAAGTTTATCAAATACATAGTCTATTGACCTTAGCTTGTCTAGGGGCTTCTTCAAATCAGGTACATTGTGGATACAATACCCAACAATCTCCCCCTATTTGAAGAAGCCTAAACCCTACAAGCTAAGGTGAATAGAGCAAATGAAAAGGAAAGCAACTGAAGACCATAAACTTAACATCATTAAGTGGAGACATCCCTTACCAATACCGAGTGCTTGGGAGCAAGCTGGAGCCACCTTAGCTTGACCCCGAGAGGGTTATCTCCCCCTTTTCGGCTTCGGCAAATCGGGGTCAGGAACCTTTGGCCCTTAGCTCCCCCTCAGTTCTTGCATCTGTACTCACGCTGGAGTCCCGGCTCCCCCTCAGATTATGCACGAGTTGGGAGCCTCTGTAGTCTTCATTCTTCATAATTGAGCATCCCCAATTCTGTCTTGAAAAGATTGAACTTTGCCTCGTCTAGGGGCTTTGTGAATATATCAGCAATCTGCTTGTCCGTGAGGACATAACAGAGAGAGATATCCTTGTTCTCCACGTGCTCCCTAATGAAGTGGTAGCGTACTTCAATATGCTTCGTTCTGCTGTGGCGCGACACCGGATTGTTGGCAAATGGCAATTGCACTGGAGGAGTCGCAGTACATTGGAACTTCTTGAACTGAAGGTTGTAGTCGGCTAACTGATTTCTGATCAAAGGAGTTGTGCGCAACAGCTTCCTGCCGAGATATACTCGGACTCTGCTGTGGAGGTTGCAACACAATTCTATTTCTTGCTGTTCCATGAGATAAGCCTCCTGCCGAGGAATTGACACATCCCCGGAGGTGCTTTTCATGTCATCCCTGCTCCCTGGGATTTGGAGAGTTATCGTTTTAGTCCCACAGATGGAACATATCAGTAGCTTAAAGTGATTATGCTCAACAGGTAGCACGTCTGTTATTGCAGACGCTTGTTCCAAGTTAGCCTTGAGCCACGTACTGTCTAGTTCCCAAGTATTCACGGGACCTAGACTACCCTGCAAAACAGAATTACTTTACCTTAGGAACCCAAATCATATTGGGTCCTAGGTTTCTATTAGCATGAACACGCAACTGCCTTCCTTGAGAAAACCTGTCTGGAAGACTGCCTCTGTCCCTATAATGTGGAGAAGCCCTTGCTGTGGGCACAGAGAGGTTTGTGCCAACAGTCAATGGCAAAGTGTCCCACTTTGCCGCAGCACCAACAAGAGTGAATGTTGTATCGCCGTTTTTGACCTGATCTAGTGACTGATGTAGTCACGGTCCTAGGTCTCAAGGTATAGGGCATGTTCTTGTTGCACAATTCCTCCTTCCATCGAGGCATGATGAAGGGTGGGAACGAATGCATGATGTGAGCGTTATGAGGCCGAGAAGGTGGCTGCCATTCTTTCAGGCATCTTCCTTGCTGAGGCTCCATGACGCCTGACATCATGACTTCTATTCTCCCTATCCCGTGTCCTCGAATGGAGAGAATTCTTCTGTGAACCAGGACTTGCAGATCCACACTTTGTTGTGGCAGTGGCCGTGAATACAAAGGGCTCAGAATGAGCCTTAGGTATTTCTTCATGGGTGGCCATGACGCCTCTTGCACTATGGACATTTCCACATGGGGACAACTCACCCTTACAGTGACCACGATTATTCCTGTGGTCATACCTGAAGGCATGATGAGTTGCCTTCCCGCTTGGAGTGGGAGGTCGGAACACCGTTTCCCCATTTCTCCATCCCTGGATAATCCGGGAGATCCACCCGGTTTCTTGTTTTCTCTTTATAGCATCAACTTTGGAAAAGTTGGATACTATACGTTTCTCATTGTCTAGACTATTCTCTAGAGCTGAGATCTTAGAGTCCTTGACCTTGTTGGACGCCAATTGGAGAACCAACAAGATCTTCAGTTGAGCAATCTCTCGAGCTTGCTCCTCAGCAAGTAGATTGCTTTCCTGAAGGGCTCTCTTCAGGGAATCAGTATTTTCTGGAGGAGAGCAGTTTCTGTCTTCAGAAAAGTCAAAAGATGTGGGACAGGATGAAGATGATACCTGCTCATCTGGGTTATTATCATTAGAATCAGTGACCAATGTTTCGTCCTCGTCGGAGCTGCTTTCCTCACTATCTTCTTCAGTCTCTGACAAGGATACTGGAGCTCTGATGCAATCCGAAGGATCCTTGCATTCATCTTCAGAAGTGAGAACCCCCACATATGCTTCATCCTCAGATTGGCAGCAAATTTCAGCTTTCTCTGACCCCCCCATCAGCTCTGAGATCATCAACCATAGAGATTAGCCGTTTTACATTTTTCCAACCTGGAGCGAGAGGCTCCAGACCAGACATCCATAATAATTTGTCGAATCCTCTGGTCCAGTTGGAAAAATGAGAGTTCCATCTCTGTCATCACAGGGATGCACATGGGCACTTGGGTCCCCGAGTCGGTGGTCTTCATGGGGATAAATGGACCCTCTTCCAGGATGAGGGATGCGCGTGGATCGATGGCATCCAGGTGGAATAATACTCTCATCCTCCAGATAGGATAATAATCCTTTGTGCATGCAGGGAGTTTGAGTGGCAATACGTCATAGTCCAGATCCATGCTTCTGACACTGGTGGCAGGATTCTACTCAAGGTGTTAACCTTTTTGAAGAGTAACCTCCCTCTAATACCACTTGAAAGTCCACCTAGTGTCGGCTATGTGCACCTATGGGGGGGGGAATAGGTGACGTGTGGTTCTTTTGCGGAATTTACAGATGTACCTGCACAATAAAAACAACAAACACAGCACACAGAAAACACAGCAAATTTATAGTGGTTCCCCGACTTGGGTACATCCACTTTCCCCCTTCGACCTATCTCCCCAACAAGGGACGACTCGGTCACTTCACCAACGGGATTGAAATCCAATCCCTTCACTAACGGAAGGAGCCCTTCCACACGTGAGAGTCAACACTCCCACAAATCGGGTTGCACCCAACCCTTACAACACGGAACTAAAGTTCCTTTACAATGAAATAAAAGTAGAATGTACACGTGATACAAACTTCTCTTGAGACACCGGTGTTCCTCTTTGTTCGACGACGTGTTCTTGAAGTCGATGAAGAGTCTACGACCTTGGTCTCTCTTGGAGAGGATTTCCCCGGAACCGGCGGCGGCACACGAGCGGCGGCTAGCTTCGGGATCGGCGGCTACGATGAAGAGTAGCTGCTGAACTTGGAGATCCAAACTTCGTTGCGAAGCAAGCTCGGTCTACCAACGGTCACACGAGGATCGGTCGTCTCGATCGATTCGGATGGGAAGTGTTTCCGATCAACAAATCGAGAGACAAAGGATCTCTGGATAGACGCGTGAGACTCAAGCCTTGCTAAGATACTGTCGCCGGAGATCGGGAAGAAGATCTATCAGTGGCGGCGACGGACTTGCTCGAGCTCGACGGCGGCGGAGGAGAGAAATCGCGATTTTAGGGTTTCCGCAAGCTCGGCTTCTTTCTCTCTTGGTACTGTTCAAAATACCCATGTATTTATACTGTAGCTACCCCCAATAAGACCGTTTGTGGGACCCACAGAGGTAGCCCCCAAGTCCCGGTCCAGATATTAAACAGCGCAGAATCCGGTTCAGGAAATTAGCTGAGACAGAATCCGGTTCAGGAAATTAACTGAGAAGACGCCAAGGAAAAATCGGCGAGAATCGCAGACGATTCTCGACGAATCGGCGAGAATCATCAAGTGATTCTCGACGATTCGTCGAGAATCGATTGTGATTCTCGTCGAATTACTTGTCGATTCTCAACGAATTCAACTTGTATTCATGGGCTGCATGACCACTGGTTCGACGGGAATTACAAGCGATTCTCGCCGAATCTTACTTGGCACCATATTGAGATGGCCAGAAGGAGTCGGCGAGAATCACTGATGATTCTCGTCGATTCGACGAGAATCACCAAGTGATTCTCGCCGATTCGGCGAGAATCACTTGGTGATTCTCGTCGAATTTGCCTTGGACGATTTTTCGTCTTCCACCTAGGAGCTGCTCCTTGATCCTCCATGCTCCTTGTCTTCTCTTGCATATGAGCGGCCCTGTACTTGAAAGTAAGTGCACTCCAATAGAGAGAGTACACATAGGCCAACACACTGATCTGCTCAACGAGGGATTACGTCGTGCAGATCCGTGTATATTGACCTACTGCACCCTGACATTGGTGTGCACTTAGCGTGGAGAAACTGCAAGTACAACTTGAAAAAGTTTATCAAATACATAGTCTATTGACCTTAGCTTGTCCAGGGGCTTCTTCAAATCAGGTACATTGTGGATACAATACCCAACAGGAGCGCATAGCAAGAGTCTTCGGCCTGCGTGCCATGACAAAATGGGGGGCTACGGGCCATCCCGGTGTCCGAGGACTAACTCCGGCTGCACGCCATGGAGTAAATGCTCAAGAGATTTACCGTTGGGTGATAACCCTGATACGGTGGTGGGCAAGAGGTTGCCAGAACACCAAGAATGTGCCCTGAGTGCACGGACCGTTGGGCCGGGTGGCGAACGGTTGTGATGGCTTGTGTGCGTGAAAGCACCTTTTGATGATATAGCTTGCCATGCTTGTGATATGATATGCCTGCAGGGAAAAATACCGCTGCCCCGAGAGAAGTGGTAGGGTCGTTTATAATTTGGTCAGCTGAATGCTGACCGTTGCTTTTATTTGCCACCGTTGGGTGGATTGTCCTTGCACAGGTGCTGGAGAGCCGAGCGGGACGCATAGAGGTTGATGCTCCTGCTGGTGTTGCTGCTGCTACTATTAGCCCTCGAAGGCTAAGTGTGTTCTTTTGTGTGTTTTCTTTTATTGTGGCCGGCCTGCGCGCCAATCTGTTTAGGCCACTGTGTGAAAGCTCTGTAAGGCCATAAGGCCAACGCTTTGTTCATGTTGTAAGACATTCATATATATATAAAATGTGGGGTTTTATGTTTGGACATTCATGAGGAGTTCAAGTAGTTTAGGCTTCGCTAGAATGCTTGTGATAGGTGCGATGCGCTACTCTGATATCATCCTGTATCTTCACGACTGTTTTGTGGTATATCCTGTGGGGCCCGGCCGGACTTCTAGAATATATCATATGAACGGATGGGGTGTTACATGTGGATATGGAAGGGCCTTGTTTAAAATAATTTTTTCTTTTATAATGGTAAAGGCGGCGTAAGCGAAGAAAGGGGAAGAGGGGTCGGAGGTGAAATAGGTACCTAAGGGTCGGTCCGTTTTGGATCGACCACCTCCTTTCCGCTACGGAGGGTTATTAGCGTTGGCGTTCTCCAGCGGATGGGCTCCGTGTTTCCCGGCAGTGCCCTGAGCGCGCGCTCGGACATCATCCTCGCCAGCTATCCAACCTGTTATTCGAGTGTTTTTAGCGATCCGGTAATGTTCCGGATATTTGACTCGTTGGACGCAATATACTTCGAAAAATTTTCCTCCATCGAGGAGGGTTTCGGAAGAGGAGGAGGAGGAGGAAGAAATCCGGGCGCATAAGAAATAAGGGGGACGCTGAGCATTATTCGGGTTGCTCCACGAGAAGTTGGGGTGATTCCTCCAACCCGGATTATAGTTATTACTATAAGGGTTGTTGTTGGGGTTGAAGGGAGGATGACCGAATTTCCCATGAAGTCCACGAACTCTTCAGCTACGCAGACATTAGGGGAATAAAACAAGGCGAAGTGGAGGAGGAAGCAGACATCTCCGCCACCTGCTTTGTTAACCTTTCAACTTGAAGGATCAAGAGAGCAGTGTCATCCACTTCAAAAAGACCAGCCGCCGGCTTTGGCCATCCCCGCGGGACGTTCCATTGATAGGCGTTCATAGCCATCTCTTCGAATAAAGCCTGGGCGGCCTCGGGGGTTTTGTTGTAAGCGTACCCCCGACAGCCGCGTCAATCATTTGACGCGTCTGAAAATTCAGCCCATTATAAAAAATTTGAACTTGCAACCACGTTGGCAGCGCGTGGTGCGGGCAACGCGGAGGAATTCCTTAAACCGTTCCAAGTCTCGTATAGAGACTCAGGATCGTTTTACACAAATGAAGAAATGTCCGCCCGCAACTTTGCAGTTTTTGCGGCGGAAAGTACTTCGTTAGGAACCGTTCCGTCAACTCAGCCCACGTGGTGATACATCCTCGCGGGAGGGCATTCAACCACGCCTTCGCTTTGGACTTAAGGGAAAAAGGAAATAAGCGCAAACGAATGGCGTCATCAGTGACGCCATTAATCTTGAAGGTGTCGCATATCTCCAAGAAATTGGACAAGTGGACATTCGGGTCCTCATCCGGCAGTCTATCAAATTGCACGGCGTTTTGGACCATTTGAATGACACTTGACTCTATTTCAAAATTATTATTCTCCACCGCAGGGCGAACAATACTCGACCCAGAATCATCCTGGTTAGGCCGGGCGTAATAAGACATAGTACGCTCGGCCGCCGGGGGAAGTTTAGGCGCGGCCATAACTACAACAGTGGGTTCTCCGATAGATTCCTCGGGATCTAAAGAAGGATTTCGGCGTTGAGATCGAATACGCACAAGAGAGCGTTCGATCTCAGGGTCGAAGTCAAAATCTTCAGACTCTGAGGGTTGTCCACGAGTCATACACCCAAACAAAAATAAAACAAAATAAACTTCTTTTTTTTGTTTTAAAATAAAGTTTTTAGTTTTTTTTATAGAAAATAAGTAAAAGTAATAGACTCCAGAATTCGAAATAGCAACTTGAAAAGAGAGTCCCCGGCAACGGCGCCAAAAACTTGATGGGCCCGCAAACAGACTCTTACTGTGGTTGGTTTGGTGAGTCGATCGCCGCGGGTTCGCTGAGGTAGGCAAGTGCACCTATCGCAAGTAGTACTCGATATTCGGGGGAATACCGAGGTCGTATTGTTCTCGGGGTCGTGTTGACTATTCTTACTCCTCCGGGAGGACTATTATTTTACTGAAAGTAAGGTGGATTTTTTTACTTAATAAAAGACGGAAAAGCAAAGGAGCGAAAAAAATGATTTAGAAAATATTCGATGAAGGGTTAACGCTCGGAATCGAATCGGATTAAGACTAAAACAATTTTTAATAATTATAGGACTTAGTTTTCAAATTAATAATAAGGCAACTTGGCCGTTGAGGTTCCACAAATGTGAGCTCACCTAGCTATAGGGATATCGCTCAGCTAAACGTTAAGACTATTCGACCGAACGTTAGTCCGACGAAGGATTCCTCTTAACGCCCTCTTTACGCTAAGAACCCCGCTATTGGGTGAGGAACCCAATCCGGTAGAATTACGCTTGTCCTCTTTCGAGGGTATGCACGCAACTCTATTTACCCTGGGGTGATCGGTCCATATGCACTGCCTCTCGGCTAGCTAGCATATGGACTACGGAAATAGGGCCCACACATCGATATGTGGTCCTACGCGTCGTAAACCCGGGGTAAACCTTAAGTGCTTAAATTAAAATGAAAATAAAGAGCTTTAATTATTAGAAATCATTTTAAATGTCCCAATGATCTTCGATGCCGAGGCTAATAGCGATTAGCCACACATCGGTATGCGGACTGCTTATAATTTAGTGAGGCGCAAGTTCGAAATTAAACGCTAATGATTATAAGAAGGGGACATAAAAACAAAACAAACATTTAGAAAGTTAAAAAGTTAACTAAAACGAGAACTCACGCACACTCCAAATTATAAATTAAACAGAAACTAAGTTACACATAAAAGAAATTTGCATATTTAAAATTTGCGAGTCCCACTCAAACGAGTGGGGGCGGTAAATAAAAGCTGAAAATTGCAAGTCCTACTCAAACGAGTAGGACTGAAATGAAAGCGAGTCCTACTCAAATGAGTAGGAGAAAATAAATGCGATTACATGGCTTTCTCAAATATTACAGGGAAATTAAAATCCGTCCATTTAACTCAAGTGAGTAGGCGGAAAAATAAAGAAAGAAAATTGCAAGTCCTACTCAAACGAGTAGGCGGGAAATAAAGTCCGGCCATTTGACTCAAGTGAGTAGGCGGAAAAATAAAGAAAGAAAATTACAAGTCCTACTCGAACGAGTAGGACTGAAAATGAAAACGATGCGCCATTTAACTCTTAACGAGTAGGCGGAAATAAATGCACACGAACACACACACTCCATATGAATTTAAGAAAGCAATAAAGCTAACACCTACACTCACACACTCTACAAAATTTGAATCAAAGCATAAAAATTTATACACCTACACTCACACACTCTACATAATTTGAACAAAGCATTAAAAATTATACTCATACACTCACACACACAACATGAAAATTTAAGAAGAACAAAAGAAAGTTTATTCTCATACACTCACACACACTAATAACAAAGAAAAATCAAAGTTGCTTATAAATGAAAATAACAAGATTTCTACTCCTAAAACTTACCCAAAACACATAAAAAGGACAAATAAAAAGAGAATGAGCAAAAAGTTTTACAAAATAAAGTCAAAATCAAAGGTGCTCAAATTAAAATTAAAACTTTTCATTCTTAAGAATTTATAAAAGTGATAAAAAAGGTGAAGAGAAAATGAAAAGAACAAAAGATGTTTTACAATCCTAAAAGAAAAACTAAGTAAAAAAAAGAACAAAATCACTTTTCAAACCTCATTTATAAATTCATAAGAATGAAATCCTATTACTTTCAAGAAAAAGACATGGTGAAAAAGAGGAAAACCTATCATACCTAAGCATGAAGACAAGTTAAAAACATGAATATTAAGCATGTTACACTCATACACACACACACATTTCATAAATGAAGAACAACGATGAAACCAAGGATAAAAAGGAGAAGGAAAGTGGGCACAAGTGTTCATTCCAAAGCCAAATATGAAGAGAAAATTCTAACATTTTATTACTTAAAGGAAACTATTACAAGCTATTACAAGAGCTAAAGCTAAAGCAAAAACAAACATGAAAGAAAAGAGGGAGAAATCTCCTTACATAGCTCTAGAAATCACAGATGCAGCCCACAAAAAGACACTAAAATGGCCCAAAAATCTGAACCCTTGGACCTTACAGAATGGGCAATTTATAGGCAAAAAATTCTAAGTACACGCCCTAGGTCACGGCGTGTAGGGGGGGGGGGGGGGCGTGACAGTACTATTCATAAAGGCGGCTGGCGATTGGACAGGAAAGTTGACTTCGGGCTGAGTTCGCGGCAGTCACGCCCCAGGTCACGGGCGTGACTCTGGGCATGTCGGGGAGGTAGAACCGGGCGCGGGTTGCGCCGAAAGTCTTCGGCAGCATCTTGTCGGGCTAGCTGGAAAGGTCACGCCCCAGGTCACGGGCGTGACTCTGGGCGTGTCGGTTGGTGTCGACACTCGACAAATGTCGAGCGGAAAGTGTCGAGTCGAAATCGTCGAGCTGAGATTGAGTCACGCCCCAGGTCACGGGCGTGACTCTGGGCGTCACTGTTGGTGTCGATACTCGACGATCGTCGAGCGGAATTCGTCGAGTGGAGTGAACACGGGCTTGGGTCACGCCCCGTGTCAGGTGACACGGGCGTGTCGCCAGGCGTGTCGAGCTTTTCTCTTCAGAATTTTGCAATTTCACGGGAAATGCAATGTCACGGCCCGGTCACGGGCGTGACCAAATTGTCACGGGCGTGTACTGCCCAATTTTGGCAGATTTTGAAATTTTTCTGCAAAATAAAATAAAACAAGTTAGAAGAAAATTTACAAGAATAAGAGCATTTTATTGAACAAAAATAAGTAAAAACGACGAAAATAAATGAAAATGACTAAATTAATGTGCACAAAAATACGTATATTTACAGTTCATCAAATACCCCCATACTTAGGCTTTTGCTATTCCAGAAGCAAAAGTTTGAGGTGAATCTATAAGGAATAAAAAAAACTCTAAGTTTTAGCTACCGCTTAATCAATTATAAGAGAGATCGAAATAAATATACGGGGTGTAAGAGTTAAGTCCTAAAATTATGTAGATGATTTAAATAGCGCAAAAGTTTTGGCCAAAAGACTTCTTGATGTAATCAAATAGAAGACAACATTTGTAATGGTTAGATTAACGAAAATAGTTTGGAATTATAAGAACTCTAACTTATACGAGTGCTACTGGAAATAATACAATTTACTAATTATGCTCTCAAAAAGATTTTTGAATTAATTCTAGAATCGTGTAATTGGCTAAGGGGTAGTGGGTTTATGAAGAGGGTTTTGATATTTGAGGTGAGGTAATTTTTTCTCGAACCTCCATTTTTTTTTGGATTATTAGGAAAACGAAAACTTATTTTCCTAATATGAATTTTGTTTTTCAACGTCAATAGAATAAAATTAACCCAATGTATATTTGTAGGAGTAATGAATTTTATCCTCTTACTCCATATATAATCTTTTTAAATTATTGGGTGCCTATGTTTACGGAACGAAATCTTATTCCCATTGACATAGGATCTTTTAAGGCTAAAATGTTTCATGCCAAGTAGGTCATGAAAGGTAAGGGGAGAAAGAAAAACTAGATTTTAATCCTAAAAATTTTTGAGAGCAACCTTAATAATTTGTACGTTCCAATTTTTTTCAGAAAGCTAAAAGTAAGTATAATTGAATTCTATAGTCATTATTTCCTAACATAATATACGTGCTCCTATCAATGAAAATTAGAAGTAGTGCCTAAAACGAGTTCGCTATTTTTAACAAAGCATAAAGAATTCTTTAAAACTTAACCCCGGGTATTTAAATTTTTTCAATCAATAATTAATAAACGGGTAGCAAACAAAGAATTAATAGTATTCACATATAAATAAACTCATAACAGAATTTTTGGATAGCAGGAAAGTTTAAGGATGGAATATTTGATTTATTTGTTGCAAAACATTTTTTTGATTTTCATAGTTTTTATCATCATTTTTTTCTGTTTTTCATTTATTATCTTTTTTTTTGTATTTTTGTTTTTCTCAATTTTTTTGAATTTTTGTTTTGACCTATTGTCTTTTTTTTGTATTTTTTAAGAGAATTTTCATAATATGTACAAAATCAAGGGAGAAAAAGAGAGGTTTTTACAAGAATGAGGAAGGGGGAGAGAGAAAAGAGTATGTACAAAAACAATATTTACAACGTGAAACTAAATATAATTTTTTTGTTGTTTTTGAGTTTTTTGGAAAAAAAAGAAAGAAAGAGAAAATTTTTTTTTTTTGGATTTTTTATTTAAAATTTTTTTCATTTTATGATGTTTTTTAATTAAAATTTTTTTTGTTTTGTTGTTATATGTATTTTTTTTGTATTTTTGAAATGCAGAAAAATTGAATTGCAGAAAGTAAAGTGCGAAAACACCCCCATACTTAAGTCCAACATTGTCCCCAATGTTGTAACGTAAGTATGCAGAACAAAAGGAAAGACAATATATACAAAGGAAGAAAAAAAAAGAGAGGGGGTAGAAGCTTCCCTGATAGGAGGTGGGGAAGGCCGATTAGAAACCCTGTGTTTATTAGAAAAAACAGCAAAGATAATGAGGAAAGAGCGAAAAAGATAAGCGAGGGGTGCCTCCCAGGAGCGCTTTGTTTATAGTCGTGTAGCTTGACTATTTTGGCGGGTTTATAATGTGGAGGAAAGTTATGGTTTCGCTAAAACCGATCACTGGGTCGCCTGCTATATAAGACTTTAACCGATGACCGTTTACTTTAAAAGAACCTTTGTCCGGGTGGGAGACGAATACGATTCCATATGGAAAAACTTCTACAACTAGGAAGGGACCAAACCATCTAGATTTTAATTTACCTGGAAAAAGCTTAAGACATGAACTGTAAAGAAGGACAAGATCGCCCGGAGAAAATAATTTTTGGGACTTGATTTTTCGATCGTGATATAACTTAGAGCGCTCCTTATAGAATTTATTGCTCTCGTAAGTGTTCGCACGCCATTCATCGAGCTCGTTTAGTTGCAGTTTTCTATTTTGAGCGGCTAAGTTGGAGTCGAGGTTTAATAGTTTTAAAGCCCAAAGAGCGCGATGCTCTAATTCTACGGGTAAAAGGCACGCTTTGCCATAGACTAACCGGAACGGCGTACAACCAATTGCGGTTTTGTATGCCATCCGATACGCCCACAACGCATCATCGAGTTTAATGGACCAATCTTTCCTATTTAGCGAAACGGTTTTTTTCTAAAATTCGCTTAATCTCTCGATTTACTACCTCAACTTGGCCACTTGTTTGCGGGTGGTAGGGGTGGCAAGTTTGTGCGTGACTCCGTATTTAGCTAACGTTTTAGCCATAAGAGCGTTACAGAAATGCGTTCCCCTATCACTAACAATTGCGCGAGGCGTGCCGAAGCGAGAAAATAGTTTTTTAAGAAATGTAACGACGACTCGCGCATCATTGGTGGGGAGAGCATGCGCTTCCGCCCACCTCGATACGTAGTCCACCGCCACTAAAATATACATATTTTTGAAAGAGGGAGGTAGGGGGCCAACAAAATCTATGCCCCACAAATCGAAGACTTCGCACTCTAAAAACATATTTTGGGGCATCTCGTCGCGACGAGAGATGTTACTCGACCGCTGACAGCTATCGCATGCGCGCACAAAATTATGCGCGTCTTTGAAGAGAGTGGGCCAAAAGTAGCCCGCCTCTAGCGCCTTCCGAGCGGTCCGGTTGGCTTGATAATGCCCACCGGCTGGACCCTCGTGGCAGTGCTTAAGAATTTGCAAGCACTCCACACCCGCAACGCATCTTCGGACCGCTTGGTCCGCGCAGATACGAAAAAGAAATGGGTCCTCCCAAAAGAATTTTTTCAAGTCAGAAAAGAATTTCTTCTTTTGATGACTGGAAAACTCTTTTGGAAGGACCCGCGCTACTAAGAAATTTGCAAAGTCTGCGAACCAAGGCGAAGATGACGAAGATTTATTAATGGCAAGAAGGCGTTCCTCGGGGAATCTGTCATTTATTTCAGATTCGACGAGCGCTTCCGCACCCGGATTTTCTAAACGGGAGAGGTGGTCCGCCGCTAGATTTTCCGCTCCCCGCTTATCTCGGATCTCCAAATCAAACTCTTGTAGGAGGAGAATCCATCGAAGAAGGCGGGGCTTCGCATCATTTTTAGCTAATAAATATTTAAGCGCGGAGTGATCGGTAAAAATGATAACTTTAGATAGCGTTATATACGAGCGAAACTTATCGAAAGCGAAAATGATGGCTAAGAGTTCCTTTTTCGTTGTCGTGTAATTTACTTGTGTGGAAGTGAGCGTCTTGCTAGCGTAATAAATAAGATGAAAATGTTTTTCTATGCGTTGGCCAAGAACGGCATCCTAAGGCAATATCACTAGCGTCGCACATTATTTCGAACGAAAGGGACCAATTAGGGGCCACTAAGATTGGTGAAGTGATAAGTTTTTGTTTTATTAAATTAAAGGCGGACTCGCATTCGCTACAAAAGATGAAGCGTGATTCCTTTTCCAAGAGGTGAGTTAGCGGCTTTGTTATTTTTGAAAAGTCTTGAATGAAGCGTCGATAAAAGCCCGCATGGCCTAAGAAACTCCTAATAGATTTTACGTTTGTTGGATGCGGAAGTTTTTCTATAATTTCTATCTTGGCCTTATCCACCTCTATCCCCTTAGACGAAATCATATGGCCGAGGACCAAACCTTCTCGAACCATAAAGTTGCATTTTTCCCAATTTAAAACAAGGCTTGTGTCCTCGCACCGTTGAAGGACACGATCTAAATTGTGAAGGCAATCGGGAAAAGAGCATCCGAAAACAGAGAAGTCATCCATAAAGACTTCCATAATGTCTTCTACTAGCTCGCCAAAGATCGCTAGCATACATCTTTGGAATGTAGCTGGCGCGTTGCAGAGTCCAAATGGCATTCTTCGATATACGAAGGTGCCAAACGGGCAAGTAAAAGTTGTTTTCTCTTTGTCATCGGGGGAAATGGGGATTTGGAAAAACCCCGATAAACCATCAAGAAAACAATAATACGGATGACCGGATAAACGCTCTAAAATCTGGTCTAAAAATGGCAGAGGGAAATGGTCCTTGCGGGTGGCATCATTAAGTTTTCTATAATCGATGCACACTCGCCAACCCGTAACAGTACGAGTTGGGATGAGCTCGTTATGCTCATTCGCCACTACGGTAAGACCGCCCTTCTTGGGCACGACATGCACGGGACTAACCCATGCACTGTCAGAAATAGGGTAGATAATCCCCGCATCTAATAACTTAATGATTTCGGCTTTAACGACGTCTTTCATGTTTGGGTTAAGACGACGCTACAGCGGAATCGTTTTGCGGCAATTATCGTTAAGGAAAATCTTATGGGTGCAAAAGGAGGGGCTAATCCCCTTTAAGTCAGAGATTTGCCATGCAATTGCGTGGCGATGTTTAAATAAAACTTCCAATAAATCGGAAGTCTCCGAATCACTCAAGTCCGAAGAGATGATAACGGGAAGCGTATCGCCTTTTCCCAAAAAAGCGTATTTGAGCGATGCGGGTAAGGGTTTGAGGTCTAGGATGTGCGGTTCTTCTAGGGAGGTTTTAATGCCTATGTCTTTCTTACCAATTGGTTCGAAAGGCAAGTCTAAAGAAGTATCCTCATCGCATTTAAAATTTTCGAGCGCATAAATATCGTCGTTTAAAAATACGGACTCGAAAATGGGAGAAGAACGATCTCCGAAAAAGGTATCTAAAGAGTAGCAGAAATCGTCGCTCGATGACAAATTGTCCATCGAGGGATTAATAGAGAAAGTAACCTGATCATCGCCTACTCGGAGGAGAAGGCTACCATTACTAACATCTATTAGTGTGCGAGAGGTGGCGAGAAAAGGGCGACCGAGTATTATTGGTACCTCGGCGTCCTCCTCGATATCTAAGATGACGAAGTCTACCGGGAAGGTAAACTTGTCGACTCGGACAAGGACGTCCTCCACTACCCCGATAGGGAACTTAACCGAGCGATCCGCTAATTGGATGCGCATATTCGTAGGACTAGGTGTACCCAAACCTAAACGCGAAAAGAGCGAGAACGGCATCAGATTAATGCTAGCCCCTAAATCAGCTAAGGCGTACTTTACTAATATATCACCAAAAAGGCACGGAATGGAAAACCGTCCCGGGTCGTTTTGTTTTGTGGGCAATTTATTAGTAAGGGCCGCCAAGCAGACAGCGTTGAGAGATACATGCGAGATATCCTCCAATTTGCGTTTATTAGAAAGTAGTTCTTTTAAAAATTTCGCATATTTGGGCATTTGCGAGATAGCCTCGCAAAAAGGAACATTAATGTGAATTTGTTTTAATAATAAAATAAATTTTGCATATTGCGCGTCCTGACGCTCGTTATCTAACTTATGTGGATATGGAAGGGCCTTGTTTAAAATAATTTTTTCTTTTATAATTGGTAAAGGCGGCGTAAGCGAAGAAAGGGGAAGAGGGGTCGGAGGTGAAATATGTACCTGAGGGTCGGTCCGTTTTGGATCGACCACCTCCTTTCCGCTACGGAGGGTTATAGCGTTGGCGTTCTCCCGCGGATTGGGCTCCGTGTTTCCCGGCAGTGCCCTGAGCGCGCGCTCGGACATCATCCTCGCCAGCTGTCCAACCTGTTGTTCGAGTGCTTTTAGCGATCCGGTAATGTTCCGGATATTTGACTCGTTGGACGCAATATACTTCGAAAAATTTTCCTCCATCGGGGAGGGTTTCGGAAGAGGAGGAGGAGGAAGAAGAAATCCGGGCGCATAAGAAATAGGGGGACGCTGAGCATTATTCGGGTTGCTCCACGAGAAGTTGGGGTGATTCCTCCAACCCGGATTATAGTTATTACTATAAGGGTTGTTGTTGGGGTTGAAGGGAGGATGACCCGAATTTCCCATGAAGTCCACGAACTCTTCAGCTACGCAGACATTAGGGGGAATAAAACAAGGCGAAGTGGAGGAGGAAGCAGACATCTCCGCCACCTGCTTTGTTAACCTTTCAACTTGAAGGGTCAAGAGAGCAGTGGCATCCACTTCAAAAAGACCAGCCGCCGGCTTTGGCCATCCCCGCGGGACGTTCCATTGATAGGCGTTCATAGCCATCTCTTCGAATAAAGCCTGGGCGGCCTCGGGGGTTTTGTTGTTAAGCGTACCCCCGGCAGCCGCGTCAATCATTTGACGCGTCTGAAAATTCAGCCCATTATAAAAAATTTGAACTTGCAACCACGTTGGCAGCGCGTCGTGCGGGCAACAGCGGAGGAATTCCTTAAACCGTTCCCAAGTCTCGTATAGAGACTCAGGATCGTTTTGCACAAACGAAGAAATGTCCGCCCGCAACTTTGCAGTTTTTGCGGGCGGAAAGTACTTCGTTAGGAACCGTTCCGTCAACTCAGCCCACGTGGTGATACATCCTCGCGGGAGGGCATTCAACCACGCCTTCGCTTTGGACTTAAGGGAAAAAGGAAATAAGCGCAAAAGAATGGCGTCATCAGTGACGCCATTAATCTTGAAGGTGTCGCATATCTCCAAGAAATTGGACAAGTGGACATTCGGGTCCTCATCCGGCAGTCCATCGAATTGCACGGCGTTTTGGACCATTTGAATGACACTTGACTCTATTTCAAAATTATTATTCGCCACCGCAGGGCGAACAATACTCGACCCAGAATCATCCTGGTTAGGCCGGGCGTAATAAGACATAGTACGCTCGGCCGCCGGGGGAAGGTTAGGCGCGGCCATAACTACAAAAGTGGGTTCTCCGATAGATTCCTCGGGATCTAAAGAAGGATTTCGGCGTTGAGATCGAATACGCGCAAGAGAGCGTTCGATCTCAGGGTCGAAGTCAAAATCTTCAGACTCTGAGGGTTGTCCACGGGTCAAACACCCAAACAAAAATAAAACAAAATAAACTTCTTTTTTTGTTTTAAAATAAAGTTTTTAGGTTTTTTTTATAGAAAATAAGTAAAAGTAATAGACTCCGGAATTCGAAATAGCAACTTGAAAAGAGAGTCCCCGGCAACGGCGCCAAAAACTTGATGGGCCCGCGAACAGACTCTTACTGTGGTTGGTTCGGTGAGTCGATCGCCGCGGGCTCGCTGAGGTAGGCAAGTGCACCTATCACAAGTAGTACTCGATATTCGGGGGAATACCGAGGTCGTATTGTTCTCGGGGTCGTGTTGACTATTCTTACTCCTCCGGGAGGACTATTATTTTACTGAAAGTAAGGTGGATTTTTTTACTTAATAAAAGACGGAAAAGCAAAGGAGCGAAAAAAATGATTTAGAAAATATTCGATGAAGGGTTAACGCTCGGCATCGAATCGGATTAAGACTAAAACAATTTTTAATAATTATAGGACTTAGTTTTCAAATTAATAATAAGGCAACTTGGCCGTTGAGGTTCCACAAATGTGAGCTCACCTAGCTATAGGGATATCGCTCACCTAAACGTTAAGACTATTCAACCGAACGTTAGTCCGACGAAGGATTCCTCTTAACGCCCGCTTTATGCTAAGAACCCCGCTATTGGGTGGGGAACCCAATCCGGTAGAATTACGCTTGTCCTCTTTCGAGGGTATGCACGCAACTCTATTTACCCTGGGGTGATCGGTCCATATGCACTGCCTCTCGGCTAGCTAGCATATGGACTACGGAAATAGGGCCCACACATCGATATGTGGTCCTACGCGTCGTAAACCCGGGGTAAACCTTAAGTGCTTAAATTAAAATGAAAATAAAGAGCTTTAATTATTAGAAATCATTTTAAATGTCCCAATGCTCTTCGATGCCGAGGCTAATAGCGATTAGCCACACATCGGTATGGGGACGGCTTATAATTTAGTGAGGCGCAAGTTCGAAATTAAACGCTAATGATTATAAGAAGGGGACATAAAAACAAAACAAACATTTAGAAAGTTAAAAAGTTAACTAAAACGAGAACTCACGCACACTCCAAATTATAAATTAAACAGAAACTAAGTTACACATAAAAGAAATTTGCATATTTAAAATTTGCGAGTCCCACTCAAACGAGTGGGGGCGGTAAATAAAAGCTGAAAATTGCAAGTCCTACTCAAACGAGTAGGACTGAAATGAAAGCGAGTCCTACTCAAATGAGTAGGAGAAAATAAATGCGATTACAGGGCTTTCTCAAATATTTACAGGGAAATAAAAATCCGTCCATTTAACTCAAGTGAGTAGGCGGAAAAATAAAGAAAGAAAATTGCAAGTCCTACTCAAATGAGTAGGCGGGAAATAAAGTCCGGCCATTTGACTCAAGTGAGTAGGCGGAAAAATAAAGAAAAAAAATTACAAGTCCTACTCGAACGAGTAGGACTGAAAATGAAAACGATGCGCCATTTAACTCTTAACGAGTAGGCGGAAATAAATGCACATGAACACACACACTCCATATGAATTTTAAGAAAGCAATAAAGCTAACACCTACACTCACACACTCTACAAAATTTGAATCAAAGCATAAAATTTATACACCTACACTCACACACTCTACATAATTTGAACAAAGCATTAAAAATTATACTCATACACTCACACACACAACATGAAAATTTAAGAAGAACAAAAGAAAGTTTATTCTCATACACTCACACACACTAATAACAAAGAAAAATCAAAGTTACTTATAAATGAAAATAACAAGATTTCTACTCCTAAAACTTACCCAAAACACATAAAAAGGACAAATAAAAAGAGAATGAGCAAAAAGTTTTACAAAATAAAGTCAAAATCAAAGGTGCTCAAAAATTAAAATTAAAACTTTTTCATTCTTAAGAATTTATAAAAGTGATAAAAAAGGTGAAGAGAAAATGAAAAGAACAAAAGATGTTTTACAATCCTAAAAGAAAAACTAAGTAAAAAAAAGAACAAAATCACTTTTCAAACCTCATTTATAAATTCATAAGAATGAAATCCTATTACTTTCAAGAAAAAGACATGGTGAAAAAGAGGAAAACTTATCATACCTAAGCATGAAGACAAGTTAAAAACATGAATATTAAGCATGTTACACTCACACACACACACACACATTTCATAAATGAAGAACAACGATGAAACCAAGGATAAAAAGGAGAAGGAAAGTGGGCACAAGTGTTCATTCCAAAGCCAAATATGAAGAGAAAATTCTAACATTTTTATTACTTAAAGGAAACTATTACAAGCTATTACAAGAGCTAAAGCTAAAGCAAAAACAAACATGAAAGAAAAGAGGGAGAAATCTCCTTACATAGCTCTAGAAATCACAGATGCAGCCCACAAAAAGACACTAAAATGGCCCAAAAATCTGAACCCTTGGACCTTACAAAATTGGGCAATTTATAGGCAAAAAATTCTAAGTACACGCCCTAGGTCACGGGCGTGTAGGGGGGGGGGGGGGGGGGGGGCGTGACAGTACTATTCATAAAGGCGGCCGACGATTGGACAGGAAAGTTGACTTCGGGCTGAGTTCGCGGCAGTCACGCCCCAGGTCATGGGCGTGACTCTGGGCATGTCGGGGAGGTAGAACCGGGCGCGGGTTGTGCCGAAAGTCTTCGGCAGCATCTTGTCGGGCTAGCTGGAAAGGTCACGCCCCAGGTCACGGGCGTGACTCTGGGCGTGTCGGTTGGTGTCGACACTCGACGAATGTCGAGCGGAAAGTGTCGAGTCGAAATCGTCGAGCTGAGATTGAGTCACGCCGCAGGTCACGGGCGTGACTCTGGGCGTGACTGTTGGTGTCGATACTCGACGATCGTCGAGCGAAATTCGTCGAGTGGAGTGAACACGGGCTTGGGTCACGCCCCGTGTCGGGTGACACGGGCGTGTCGCCAGGCGTGTCGAGCTTTTCTCTTCAGAATTTTGCAATTTCACGGGAAATGCAATGACACGGCCCGGTCACGGGCGTGACCAAATTGTCACGGGCGTGTACTGCCCAAATTTGGCAGATTTTGAAATTTTTCTGCAAAATAAAATAAAACAAGTTAGAAGAAAATTTACAAGAATAGGAGCATTTTATTGAACAAAAATAAGTAAAAACGACGAAAATAAATGAAAATAACTAAATTAATGTGCACAAAAATACGTATATTTACAGTTCATCACCACCCAGTAACTTTTTCTATAAATTCCAGACAGCTTCAGATGCTCAGGAGGAGATTTTTGGGAGCTTAATTCTATTTTCTTTACTGTTTTTCCTGCATTTTCAATTCATAATGTAGTCTTTAATTCCAAGTAATTTTTGTAATCATGTCTCTCCTCAATCTTTCTTGTAATTCTCCCATCATGATGAGTAGCTAATTTTCAATTAGCACTTGATCATGATGAACTTTGGAATGGAATAAAATTCTTATTTTTGTCTCAAATTAGCAAGCATTCTATTTTATATGCTTTGATTTATCTTTGATTTAAATTTTCTTCGAATTCATAAGTTGCAAATTATGTTTATTCGAGCTTAGATTCGTATCCTAGATTTACCGAGAGGTTGTGGATACGAGTAGATCACTCAAGGATAAAGAGAGTTTCTTGCACCCCTCGAGAGAGGAACGCAAAATTCTTCCGCCTTGTAGTCAACTCCATTAGTGAGGTTCACCGCCTAAAGCAAGCTTAGGTCTTTCGACTGGCCGAGAGGTCTTAATCGATCTACCTAAGGTTAGTCGAGTGCGTATTCTCGAGAGAGGCGCTTCGTAGCTTTGGAACCTCCGTGGTCGAAGTTAATAATTTAGATGCTTGTGCTCTTTAATTTCGCGGATTTTATTTTAGCCCAAAGGGATTCCAGATCAAGTGCTAGCCTTTTATTCATCGAATTTCTCCTCTTAATTTAACGTTTGTTTTCGTTTTCGCAAAAACCAATTTTCTGATCGATAAAATAATAGTTCTTCCTTGTGAGTACAAATACTCAACGGTCCCCGAGTTTAAATACGATATTTCCTATACTAAATTTCGATAGGTGCACTTGCCTAGTTGAGAGTTTAGTTTGGATATTTTTCAAAATTTATAAAATCTACATCACATGTCCAAGGCCGTGTCGTGTGTTCGACGAACTTCGCTCGACGAAGTGTCGAGACTGTGAACACGGCCTGGAGCCCAGGCGTGTTCGAGTAGACTCGGGCTAGGACACGGGCGTGTCCAATACCCGTGCGACTCTCGGGTTATTTTCGGGGCTGTGTCGATGGGGGCACACGGCCGACCACACGG
Organism: Platanthera guangdongensis; assembly: GCA_039583875.1. NCBI lineage: Eukaryota > Viridiplantae > Streptophyta > Magnoliopsida > Asparagales > Orchidaceae > Platanthera > Platanthera guangdongensis. The sequence goes on from CM077147.1 coordinate 90,753,146, forward strand.
CTGTGTTAGGTGGAACACAGGCGTGTTAGGTCGAACACGGACGTGTCTGATGCCCGTATGTTGTTCAAGATGCGTCGATTTTGACGGCAAATGAGGGACATGACCCTGGACACGGGCGTGTGTCAGGCCGTGTTCGGCCCAGGTTTTACTTTTCAGCTACGAATCGTAGCCATTCGTTTCCTTATTTTGTGATTCGACGGTTGGGGATTGTTCCTACTGGGATATAACCGGGATTGGGCTTTTGAAACCCTCATTTCTTTTGAGTGGTTCTCTTTCTAAGTCAAGAGAGATAGGAGAGCAAAGGAGGAAGAATAAGCCTAAGATCCGGTCACCGGCGGAGCTTCGGAGCTCTAAATCGCGAACCGACTTCGGATCTACGGAGGCAAGGAGAGTGCGGTGCTTTTCACCTGCTTACTTTTCCAAGGCGCCGAGGAAGAATGCTAGGGTAACGATTCTCTACTTGAGCATGTGGAGCTCTACTTCTTTTGCATTGGAAGCCCGCTCTCGCGGGTTTGCGGTGCGTTGGAGGCGTTCCTTCGGGTAGATATGTAAAGTCCCCGTTGTTTAGAGTCTGTATTCGAAAACGGACATAGGCATGATGTGTGAAGCCTACCCGAACAAGTTGGTATGGATTGGTGATGTTGCATTGCATAAATGGCTGGAGAAGACTCCGTGCGAATGTTTGTTTTCGGGTTTTTCTACGTGGTAGATTGCAACAGGGAGCCTTGGGGATTAACTCAAAGGTGCACCCGAAAAACTGAGCTGATGCGTGATTCTGCCAAAAATGTGGGCCTGTGAGCCAATTTGAACATAACTGGGTTATGTGTTGTGTGTAAACGATTTGGGACTCGGGAAAGTTTGACCCGCGCATATGTTTTTAATTAACGTTGCGGTGCGAGCAACGGGTCGGGCTGAACCGTACCCGCTCTATGTCATTCAGTTAAAGAGACCTAAAGTTAACGTGGCACTTACCGTTGACATAGATGGAGGGTCTTAGGCAGTGGCCAGAAAGACAAAATGCTCACGAGAGATTGCCGTCCCGGGGACGGTGGTGAGTCGGCAGACTTTGACTGTGATCACCGAGAATATGCTCTGAGAGCACGGGGTGTGTGGCCGTGCGTGCCAACGCCTATGATGTAATGTATTTATTTACTGCTTGGTTTCACTAATATAATGCAGGGAAGGAGCATCGCCGCCCCTTGTTGGGTGCGGGATCGTTATAATTTGGTCAGCAATGCTGACCGTTACTTTTGTTTGCCACCGTGCGGTGGATTGTGCTTGTAGGTGTTGCTGGACCAAGCGGTCAATAGCGAGCTAAAGCCCAAATTGCGAAGCTGGCCCTCAAAGGACTAATTGGAGTGTTTTACTTGCTTTTGATCATGTATGACCGGCCTGTGTGCCGTAGGATGGAAAACATGTAAAATTAGCAAACCATTTGTAAGGCCTTAAGGCCAGTACTTGTGTATGTACTTCATTCCTAATTGGTTTATTAGTGGACATCCATGCATGCGCTGGGTTCTTTTAATTGAAACTTATAAAACTGCTACCGCTAGAATGCTCTGTGTAGGACATTGTGATTGGTTGGATGGTTTCCATTGAGTAACCACCCGGTCTGTCTGTGGTATATGGCGTCGGACCCGGCCGGACCTACTGATATATGCTATGCGACAGATAGGGGGTGTTACAATTTGGTATCAGACTACTGGTTTCGGTCAGGCTTACAATGAATTTGTGGGCGAATTCTTTTTAAGGGGTGGTGAGCACATGTATGTGCGTCATCGTTATAACAACAATAGAACCCATGAATGTCCACTTAGGAATGAAAATACACGTGTTTGAGGAACCTGCGTGTTCTTATAATTGCTGTTTGCAATTTTATTTGGTCGCTTAACGGTGTTTTGTACCACTATAGGTGACCAGAAGCGGCGCTGAGCAGCCAGAATGTCCGGTTTCTGAGGAGTATAGTGCACCAGGTGAGGTGTTTGAGACTCCTCCTTCGTACAACCCTGTGCCCCTGTTGTGGCTTCAATGCCGGGTGGCGTGATGGAGCAGATGACTTTTGGTATACCATCGGGGCAGCAGCTGAATATGCATTTAGTTCAGGGAGCGCACACAGTTGATGAATATTTGCAAGCATTTCTTATGATGAGCCACTACCCATGTTTCGAGTTGGATACTGAACAAGCTACAGTCGATAGATTTTATAATGGACTGCGCGCCGAGTTACGAGTTCTATTGCTAGGACCAAGGTTATTGGGATTCCGAGCCTTGGTGGAATCAGCTAGATCTTTGGAGGCAGATTTGAGGAAGACTGTCCCGATGCCAGCGGCCATGGTATCGAACTATGCAATCCCCATAGGAGCTGCATCTGGCAGAATGCTGGAGAAGGGGGCTACGACATCGACTTGCAAAGCTACTTCTACTTGCTATACTTGTGGAAAGAAAGGGCACCTTGCCCGAAGGTGTTGGAATGGTGCTCAGAAGACTAGGAAAGCTATGTCAAGAGCAGTTGAGGACTTTAGTGTAAAGGAAACAACATTCAAAACGCCGAACACCTAAAAGTTTGGATATCGTAGGTGGTATAAGAAGGCTAGGACTTTGGGTCTAGTCCCTCCTTTCGGTGCTTCGGGGGCATCTACAGGCCAAACCCCGGGCGCATGTTACAACTGTGGGGAGTCGGGGCATTATGCCAGTGGGTGCCTAAAGCCCGGAAGAATGCACGCTGCCGTGAGGACAAGTATGGTTTAAAGTTATAGCAGTTTAGCCATAAAAACTTGGCGTCCTTGTGCGTGTTAGCTTAGAACTACTTGTGCTAAGCTTTGTTTTGATTTTTGTTTATCCGGCGAGAACACCGTTCGTGTAAACGAAGCTTCGCATTCCTTTATTTAGGAAGTATGTTACGCGTCGGAGTACCTCCTTCGATGGTAAGTGACAAATTGGATGCGCTTGGTCCAATTGTGCTCAATGCGCGCGGGTAGAATCTGTTGCGCTTAGGTGTGTTCAGGGAGCCAAAACTTTGACTTACAAGTGTCGTTACTACCGCTAGGGGAGCTTGACGTTATATTTGTCTTGGACTGGCTCTCGGAGCAGCCAACATATATTGATTGCGGTCGCAAGGAAGTCAAGTTGGGAGCAAGTCATGAGATGACTTTTACGGGCTTAAAAGGGTCGAGCAAGATGTTGATGTCTGCTCTTCAGGTGGTGAAGGCGGTTTGTGCCGGTGCAGAACTGTTCTTTACACTAGTGGAGGTTGCGAAGCTGAAGCCCGCATTGGATAGTATTTCAGTGGTATCGGAGTACCCTGATGTGTTCCCTAGAGATCTTCCTGGAGCCCCGCCTCAACGGGAGATAGATTTCACGATTGAGCTAGTGCCAGGTGCAAAGCCTGTGTCACGATCTCCGTATCGGCTAGTGCCTAAGGAAATGACGGAGCTGAAGGTGCAACTTCAAGAGTTGTTGGAGCAAGGGTATGTACGTCCAAGTTCTTCGCCTTGGAGTGCACCGGTCCTCTTTGTTAAGAAGAAGTATGGGAGCTTGAGACTCTGTATTGATTATCGGGAGTTAAACAAGCTAACGGAAACGAACAAGTACCCAATCGCAAGGATCGATGAACTTTTTGATCAGTTGGTCGGGTCGACGGTGTACGCTAAATTGGATCTCAAGTCCTGTTAATATCACCTGAGGATAAGGGAGACTGGTATGCCTATGACAGCGTTCAGTACGAGATATGGGCATTACGAGTTTACTGTCATGCCGTTTGGGCTGACTAATGTGACGTCAGTGTTCATGGATTCGATGAACATGACCTGCAGGGAGTACTTGGACCATTTTGTGATCGTCTTCATTGACAATATTTTTGGTGTACTCGCAAAGTGAGGAGGATCACTTCACGCGTCTTCATTTGGCGTTGGGGACGCTGAGGAGGAATCAACTATACGCCAAGTTCTCCAAATGCGAGTTTTGGTTGTCCTTAGTGGCATTCCTCAGTCTTATAGTTAGTGGGGAAGGTATTGTGGTGGATCCGGCGAAGATTGTTACGATACGGGAGTGGCCTGAGCTTTCTACGGTAGCGGAAGTCCGGAGAATTCTGGGGCTTGCCGGCTATTATGGGCGCTTCGTAGAGAACTTCTCGCAGATAGCATTACCTCTCACTACTTTGACGAGGAAGGAGCAGAAGTTCGTTGGGACGCCGAGGTGCGCGTGAGCTTTTGAGGAGTTGAAATGTCGGTTGACCACGACGCCTGTGCTGAGTTCGCCGAGTGGGACCAAAGGTTATGAGACTGATAGAGATGCTTCGGGCAGTGGTTTGGGTTGCGTGCTACTGCAACATGGAAGTGTGACAGCTTATGTCTCGAGACAGCTAAAAGTGCAGGAGAGGAATTATCCGGCCCGTGACTTGGAGTTAGTGCCCGTGATTTTTGCCTTGAAGCTGTGGATGCATTATCTGTATGGTGTGAAGATTTATATCTACACCGATCACAAGAGCCTAAAGTATTTGTTTGATCAAAAAGATCTGAATATGTGGCAGGGTAGAGGGATGGAGTTCATGGGGGACTATACATTCAAGATCCACTATGTGCCTGGTTGACGTAATGCGGTTGCAGACGCGTTGAGTCGTCGGCCCCAGCTCAAGCCAATTGGCTGTCGATCCATGACGAGCGATTGGTTGAAGAGTTGGAGGCGTTGGAGATTGTTTGTGTAGATAAGCAGTCAAGTGCTGAAGCACTCTTGAATTGGAATGAAGGTCAATATGACCTGGCTGATCGGATTCGGCAGGCTTTGGATTTGGATGACCATATGTAGAAGTTCATGGTAGAGGCTCTGGATGGGTCAAATTACCAATTTGATGTGGAGGACAGATTGCTTTGGAAAGACGGTCGTCTGTGCGTCCCAAGCGTGGGCAGTCTGCGGGTGGATTTGTTGTACGAGGCGCACCATACCAAGTACTCGATTCACTCGGGGAGCACAAAGCTGTACCGCAGCTTTAAGAAATTATTTTGGGGGCCGGGTTTGAAGAAGGATATGGCTCTCTACGTGACGAAGTGCCAAAATTGCGCCTTGGTGAAAGCGGAGTGCCAAAAGCCGGGAGGATTTCTGAAGTCCTTGCCTATTCCGGAGTGGAAATTCGACGACATCTCTATGGACTTTGTGCACGGTTTGCCAAGGTCGCAGAAGGGGAACGACGCCATCTGGGTGGTCGTAGATCGGCTAATGAAGGTGTCGCATTTCATTCCGCATAGGAAGGATGATCCGGTGGAGAAGTTGGCAAAACTATATGTGGGTAATATAGTGCGGCTTCACGGTGTACCCCACAGCATCGTGAGTGACCGAGATGGGCGGTTCATGCCCAATGATTGGAGGCTAGTGCAGCAAATGTTGGGAACAAAGTTAAAATTTAGCACAGCCTTTCATCCACAAACAGATGAGCGATCGAGAGGGTCAATAGAACTATGTAAGACATGCTCCGTATGTGTGTCTTGGACTTTGTAAAGCAATGGGAATACCATCTTTATTTGGTGGAGTTTGAGTACAACAATAGCTACCAAGCGAGTATTCAAATGGCACCCTTCTAGGCCTTATATGGTAGAAAATGTCGCACGCCGTTGTCTTGGTTAGAAACGGGTGAGTCAAAGTTGTACAAGCGGCAAGAGGTGGAAGATGCTACGTCTTTGGTTCGTACCATTCAGGAGAGGTTGCTTGTATCTCAAGACCGGCAAGCGAAGTACTATAATGCCAAGCACAGGAACGTGGAGTTCGTTGTGGGCGACTGGGTGTACTTAAAGATCAAGCCGTTCAAGGGTGTCTCGCGGGTGCGGCGATTGAAAAAGATAAGCCCGAGATACCTTGGGCCGTTTGAGGTTTTGGAGCGAGTTGGTGAAGCAGCCTATCGGTTAAAGCTTTCAGTGGAGCTTAGTGGTTTACATTATGTGTTCCATATATCGGTGCTACGGAAGGCGGTGCAAGAGCCTACGCAAGTGATCGCGGTCGATCAAGTGCCGGTTGATAGCGGGTTGACGACGAATGTCAAACTCGTGCAAATTCAGGACTTGGAGGTCAAACAATTACGCAATAAAGAGATCAGGATAGTCAAGATCCGTTGGAACAATTGCGGTCTAGAGGAGCTCTCTTGGGAACGAGAGCCAACTATGCTTGAGGAGTACCCGGAGTTGTTTCACTCAGGTACCATTTAAACTTTGTGTGTCTTTCCTTTATATAATTTCGTGGACCGAATTCTTTTAAGAGGGGGAGAGTTGTAACGCCCCGAAACTCAAAAGAGCGACGGGTGACGTTTTGGGCCAGATTTGGAATCTGGCAGGAGGCACACGGCCTGGGACACGGGCATGTCACAGGGCGTGTCAAGCTGGAGTTGACGATTTGGTTGAGAGGTCGACGATTTTGGAGTCGACGATCATCGAGCAGAGAACACGGCTGGAGACACGAGCGTGTCTCAGGGCGTGTCAAGACCGCATCGATGATCGGCCCGGGGAGTCGATGAATTTTGCTCGACGATGTGTCGAGAGAAGGCACACGGCATAGGACAAGGGCGTGTCCAAGGCCGTGTCGTGTGGTTGACAAACTTAGCTCGACGAAGTGTCGAGACCGTGAACACGGCCTGGAGCTCAGGCATGTTCGAGTAGACACGGGCTAGGACACGGGCGTGTCCAATACTCGTGTGACTCTCGGGTTGTTTTCGGGGCTGTGTCGATGGGGGCACACGACCGACCACACGACCGTGTCAGGTGGAACACGGGCGTGTCAGGTCGAACACGAGCTTGTCTGATGCTCATGTGCTGTTCAAGACGCGTCGATTTTGACGGCAAATGAGGGATACGGCCCTGGACACAAGCGTGTGTCAGGCCGTGTTCGGCCCAGGTTTTACTTTTCAGCTACGAATCGTAGCCATTCGTTTCCTTATTTTGTGATCTGACGGTTGGGGATTGTTCCTACTGGGATATACCCGGGATTGGGCCTTTGAAACCCTCATTTCTTTTGAGTTGTTCTCTTTCTAAGTCAAGACAGAGAGGAGAGCAAAGGAGGAAGAATAAGCCTAAGATCCGGTCACCGGCGGAGTTTCGGAGCTCCAAATCGCGAACCGACTAGGATCTACAGAGGCAAGGAGAGTGCGGTGCTTTTCATCCGCTTACTTTTCCATGGTGCCAAGTAAGAACGCTAGGGTAATGATTCTCTACTTGAGCATGTGGAGCTCTACTTCTTTTGCATAGGAAGCCCGCTCTCGCGAGTTTGCGGTGAGTTGGAGGCATTCCTTTGGGTAGATATGTAAAGTCCCCGTTGTTTAGAGTCCGTATTCGAAAACGAACATAGGCATGATGTGTGAAGCCTACCCGGACAAGTTGGTCTGGATTGGTGATGTTGCATTGCATAAATGGTCGTAGAAGACTCCGTGCGAATGTTTGTTTTCGGGTTTTTCTACGTGGTAGATTGCAACAGGGAGCCTTGGGGATTAACTCAAAGGTGCACCCGAAAAACTGGGCATATGCATGATTCTGCCAAAAATGTGGGCCTGTGAGCCAATTTGAACATAACTGGGTTATGTGTTGTGTGTAAACGATTTGGGACTCGAGAAAGTTTGACCCGCGCATATGTTTTTCATTAACGTTGTGGTGTGAGCAATGGGTCAGGCGGAACCGTACCCGCTCTATGTCGTTCGGTTAAAGAGACCTAAAGTTAACGTGGCACTTACCGTTGGCATAGATGGAGGGTCTTAGGCAGTGGCCAGAAAGACCAAATGCTCATGAGAGATTGTCAACCCGGGGACGGTGGTGAGTCGGCAGACTTAGACTGTGATCACCGAGAATGTGCCCTGAAAGCACGTGGTGTGTGGCCGTGCGTGCCAACGCCTGTGATGTAATGTATTTATTTACTGCTTGGTTGCGCTAATATAATGTAGGGAAGGAGCATCGCCGCCCCGAGTTGGGGGCGGGATCGTTATAATTTGGTCAGCAATGCTGACCGTTACTTTTGTTTGCCATCGTGCGGTGGATTGTGCTTGCAGGTGTTGCTGGACCAAGCGGTCAATAGCGGGCTAAAGCCCAAATTACGAAGCCGGCCCTCGAAGGCCTAATTGGAGTGTTTTACTTGCTTTTGATCATGTATGACCGACCTGTGTGCCGTGGTATGGAAAACATGTAAAATGAGCAAACCATTTGTAAGGCCTTAAGGCCAGTACTTGTGTATGTACTTCATTCCTAATTGGTGTATTAGTGGACATTCATGCATGTACTGGGTTCTTTTAATTGCAACTTATAAAACTGCTTCTGCTAGAATGCTCTCTGTAGGACGTTGTGATTGGTTGGATGGTTTCCATTGAGTAACCACCCGGTCTGTCTGTGGTATATGGCGTCGGACCCGGCCAGACCTACTACTATATGCTATGCGACGGATATGGGGTATTACATCTTTGGCAAGGCCGACCTCGCCGAGAGGTTGCGGATCAACTCCATCCAGGCCGCCGAGTGTACCCTCCAGATGATGAAGGACACTGGGGTGCTGGTGGAGGGTGCGAGGAGATCACCGCCAAGGACCTGATGCCGAGCTTGTTCCCGGCGATGCCACCTAGTGAGAAGGAGGATAGCCTGGACACGCTCTTTGGGAAAAGCTTATAGGACCCATCCGGCGGAGGGGAGGGGGATCGTCAATCTGGTGAAGGGGGCAAGGTCTAATCCTGCTAATTTCTTTCTTACCCTTTTTTGTAATCTCGCCGAGGCGAGCTCAACATGTAAATATCATTACTTAATGAAAGAACATTTTTGATACCTTCTGTGCCCACTATAAAAATATCGCTATATATATACGCATTTTTTATCCTTTGCTGGATTCGTCTGCCATGCCCTGTTTGCCTGCGGGCACTTTTCCCAGCGACCTTGTGCATATAGGCATTGCGAGTAGGACAGTCGCTAGGACTCGCCTCTGAGAGCACATTAGGATAGCTCGCCCATTCTCGGGACTCGCCCTAGCTCGGTCGCGAGCAGCCCACAACCTTATCAATATAAGACCAAATTCTAAAAATTTTCCCAAGTAAAATATAGCGGGGGGCAAGATGTCCTGGCGGGATTCGCCTCCCTTCGGCGAGGTCCAAGGGCCTGGCTCGCAACTCTTCTGCAGAGGCCGATCTAAACTGGAGAGCCCGAGCTCGCCTATGCCGAGCTCTGCTCCCTTATTCTTAGAAGGGCCAAGCTTGTTAGGCACTACCCGTGTCACAACCCGCATTTTCTTTGAATTTAAGAAGTATCAGAATACGAGGAAACACGCTTCATGATGCCACGTCGAGCAAGGGATAACTGTCGACGCTCAGGCGAACTCCAACTAACTAGACTATGAAAATCTCTTAAGTTTAATGATTAGAAATTTAGGTATATTTTAGGGGCTGTATCCCTCGGCTCAGTGGATCATCTAGTCCACAGTTTAAAACTATATTTATACGCAGCGGAAAATACTTTATTTATTTCTTTGACATCCTAAGAGAGCGCGTAAGTGCCCCCTGAGGTCAACCCATACTATGCAAGACTCTAGATGTATATTATATTATAAATAGGAAAAACGATCTTTTTTTGTTACTTGAAAAATAGTGTATGAGTTTTATAAAGCATGCTGATCATGAGATATACATATAGTAGTATTTTTAGGTTTTAAAATTAACTAGCAACCTAGCATAAAACTTCCCAAGAGCAAGTAGACTATCTCCAGAAAAGGTAGCAGTAAAAGAAATATATCTAGTATCAAAAGGTAACACTACTAGTGGGCGCCAACAAGCTGACACGAACCCACTGGCAAGTATGTATGTCTGTAAGAAAAGCAGAAAAAACTACCTCACAACAGCAAGAGAAAGATCCCTACAACTCAAGGGATCACCAGCAACACCACAGTAAAACTAGCCGTCTACCCGGGTACTAGTCAGAACCTGAGGCATCCATAAAAGAAAAGAACACCTCAGCAAGTAAATCATGAAAATCTGAACTCGGGCATTAAATCAAAATGGAACAGGAGTGTAAGTAAACAAGACAGTAAAGCAAACACTGTCCAAAGAAATCAAAAGTACACCAAGTACCAAGAACAACACCAAGCCCTGCTCAAATCCTGTAGAGGCTACAAGGCAAAAAGGCAAGGAAACTTGCCACAATATGCTGCATTTAACCAGGAAGAAACACCTAACAATCCTAATTTGTGAGTTAATGACAGTAGTAAATCATCATGGACCTGAGTTGGTGACTAAAAACAGTCCCCCAAACAAAACAATTCCAACAAAGATAATTAAGATTTCACTGTCAGCACAAAACCACCACAAACTCAGCCCGTACCTGGGACAAAAAGGGTGGCAGCCACAGCAAATGCCTAGCCCGTACCTGGGACTAAAAAGTGGCGGCCACGGCTTGTACACAAAACATCCCGCTCCTTTAGAGCGTCAAAACATCCCTACCTGCCATAACACACGATTCGGCCCTCAAAACAAAGGAAGAACGAAAGGCCGACAAGACATTTCCCCTAGGAGGTAATCACTCGGGAAGAAAAGTACTGGAAAGAAATAAATTTCTGCCTACAAGAATTGTCGAACGCAGCTCGACGATTTTCGTCGAGCGCGGGAAATATTGTCGAACTCAGGAAAATCGTCGAACGCAGCTCAACGATTTTCGTCGGACGCGGGACACAGGAAAGAGTCGAACTCCGTTCGACGATTTGCCTTTCGTCGATCACAGGACACGGGAAATGTCGTCGAACGCCATTCGACGATTTTCCTTAACCGTATTCCACCGGATATCGTCGAACTCCGTTCGACGATTTTGCGTTAAACGCATGCCATGGGAAAACGTCAAAGACAGGCCACGAGTAAATATCGTCGAGCGTTGTTCGATGATTTTTCCTTACGCCGAAAACCGGCCACGGGAGAATCGTCGAACTCCGTTCGACGATTTTTCGACGGGCCCTGAACTAAGGCTCATCGTCGAGCTCCGCTCGACGATAATCATCGAACCCAGATCGACGATTTCCGTTGATCTGGCTGCATTGAGTGTACAACATTCCTGTACCTCCAACTTCGTTCCCGACCAAACTTCTTAGCCTAACTCAAACCTATTAATGGTAATCTAAGTATGAAACCTCACTGCTATTAAATTCTAGGGTTGAAATACTACCCAAACAGAGGTTTAACAGGGAACACTTTGATAAACAGAAAACAAAACTACAGCAACACGACCAAGAATTTGAGTTTCAGAAACTGAGGAAAAGATGAAATAAAGAACAAAAAGGAGCATTTCTGGTTCAGGGTCTTCATGATTTTTTTACAGGAAAACAGAGAAAAGTAATAAACTTAGGAAAACATAAGTGATAACAACCAAATTGACATGAATAGGGGAAGAAAACTTGGCAAGGGTAGGAGCACCACTTGCCTCAAATACCAGCAATTTATCCTACACAGCCCTTCCACTTGCAAGGGTAGGAGCACCACTTGCCTCAAATACCAGCAATTTATCCTGCATAGCCCTTCCACTTGCAAGGGTAGGAGCATTTCTGGTTCAGGGTCTTCATGATTTTTTTTACAGGAAAATAGAGCAAAGTAATAAACTTAGGAAAACATAAGTGATAACAACCAAATTGACATGAATAGGGGAAGAAAACTTGGCAAGGGTAGGAGCACCACTTGCCCTAAATACCCACGCTACGAACGCAACGGCGAAGTCGAAATCAACTTTCGACGAACCAAACATGGGTTATCACCACCCGAAGCCAAAACACAAGCATCCCCCGAAAGGCCTCACCGGTCACAAAAATAAACCCGACTTGCTAGGGGGTCTTGCCAAAAAGGCCACCAATAACCACACAAGGAACCAAAAGAGCTAAGACCATGCTATAACAAACGGCACCCGCCAGAAACACGTCAACGTAACGCCAAATGAGAATTAAATAATCGCAGAAAAATCGGGGGCGTTACAGTCACTCCCCCTAAAAGAAAGTTTCGTCCCGAAACATTATATGCGCTACTTCTACTATAGAAGGAAGGTAACAAAACAAGAGTACAAGAAAGGAAACATACCAATCAAATCAAGGGAAAAGATGAGGGTGAGCCTCCCTCATAGCCGACTCTAGTTCCCAAGTTGCGCTTTCCAAATCCCGATTCTTCCATAGAACCTTCACCATTGGGATATACTTTGTCCACAGCACCCGATCTTGAGTATCCAAGATGCGGACCGGCACCTCAACATATGAGAGATTAGGCTCCAACTGGGGCACAACACCCAAAACTTGCCCACTGCTTCGCACACACTTCCGTAATTGGCTTACATGAAACACATTATGAATATCTGGAAAATTTGCCGGCAAATCCAATCTATAAGCTGACACGCCAATCTTCTCAACAATCTTAAACAGGCCCACATAAGTCGGATCCAACTTTCGGTTCTTACCGAACCTCTTCACACCAACCATCGGGGAAACCTTAAGAAACACAAGGTCCCCTACAGAAAATTCCAAGTCGGACCTACGCCGGTTGGCATTCTTCTCATATCTCTCCCGAGCAATACGAAGCTTTTCTCGAATAAGTTTCACAACAGTTTCCATCTCCTCTAGCGCATCCAGACCCAACACAGGCCTCTCACCGACCTCGGTCCAAAACAAGGGAGTTCTGCAGCTCCTCCCATACAAGGCTTCAAACGGAGCCATTTGCAAGCTCGCCTTATAACTGTTGTTTTATGCGAATTCCATAAGCTGCAAACGCTCATCCCACGCTCCTCCATGGTCCAAAATGTAGCACCTGATCATATCCTCAACTATCTGGTTCACTCGCTCAGTTTGACCATTGGTCTGTGGGTGGTAAGCTGTAGAATACCTCAAATCTGTACCCAAACCCTCTTGCAGACTCCTCCAGAAGCCAGATGTAAAACGGGAGTCTCGATCCGAAATGATGCTAACTGGCACACCGTGCAACCTGATGACTTCATTCAAATATAGCTCCGCTATCTTTTTCATTGGATAATCAATCTTGTATGGCACAAAGTGAGCACACTTCGTCAGTCTGTCCACTATAACCCAAACAGAATCAAAACCCCTAGGAGATCTCGGTAAGCCCGTAATGAAATCCATAGAAATACTTTCCCACTTCCAAGTAGGGATCTCTAATGGAGTCAACTTGACACCAGGCCTCCCATGATCAGCCTTCACATGCTTGCAAGTGTGGCACTCAGCAACAAATCGGGCTATATCACCCTTCATCCCATACCACCAGGCAATCTGCTTCAATTCATGATACATCTTTGTTGATCCTGGATGGTAGGAAACACTGAATCCATGAGCCTCTCTGCAAATCATACCCTTGATGTCTCCAACAGCGGGAATGCAAAACCTGCCGCAGTACTTCAAAGTACCTGCATCATCAATAGAAAAATCCGGCAAATCCACTCTCTCAGTGCTGAGGTACAAGTGCAGAAGGTATGGATCATCCTTCTGGTGCAACCTGGTAAGTGCAATCCAAGACGGCTCTGCCACTGCCAAAATGCTCTGCATGTCATAGCGTCCCACGGAAATGTCCATCAGGAGAAACTCTTCGACTAAACGATCGGCGGTGAGATTAATGATCTTCCCCGTCTTCCGGCTCAGGGAATTAGCCACCACATTGGCCTTGCCCGGATGATACTGTATATCCACATCATAATCGGCCACGTACTCTAACCAACGCCGCTGGCGCAAATTCAGCTCCTTCTGGGTGAAGACATACTTGAGGCTTTTATGATCGGTGTAGATCTTGCATTGAGCACCATAAAGTAAATGTCTCCACAACTTCAGGGCAAAGATCACTATTGCGAACTCAAGATCATGAGTAGGGTAGTTCCTCTCATGAGTCTTCAATTGCCTCGACCCATACGCAATCACCTTCCCTTCTTGCATCAACACACCTCCAAGCCCAACATGCGAGGCATCCACATATACATCATAGTCCATGCCCTCCATAGGCAATGCCAAAATAGGAGCAGAACACAACCTGTTCTTCAGCTCCAGGAAAGCCTCCTCGCATTTCTCGCTCCAAATGAACGCCGCATTCTTCTGCGTCAGCTTAGTCAAGGGCTCTGCCAGGGTAGAAAGGCCCTCCACGAACCTTCTTTAATAGCTGGCCAACCCCAAGAAGCTCCTAATCTCCTTGGGTGTGCTCGGCCTATGCCAATCCATTACTGCAGAAATCTTTTTTGGGTCCACCGAAATGCCATCTTTGTTCACCACATGACCCAGGAAGGAAACCTGGGACAACCAGAATTCACATTTACTCAACTTGGCGAACAACTGATGGTCTCTCAAAGCAGATAAAACCAATCGTAGATGCTACTCATGCTCCTCAGCACTGCGAGAATAAATCAGAACGTCGTCTATAAATATGACCACAAACTTATCCAGGAAGTCCTTGAACACTCGGTTCATCATGTTCATGAATTCTGATGGCGCGTTGGTCAACCCAAACGACATAACCAGGAATTCGAAATGCCCATGCCTCGACCTAAAAGCAGTCCGTGGAATGTTTGACTCACGTATCCAGAGCTGATGATAACCCGAACGAAGATCGATCTTGGAGAACATCGTGCTACCACGCAACTGATCAAATAAGTCATCGATCCTCGGCAGAGGGTACCTGTTCTTAATGGTAACTTTATTCAGTTCCCTATAATCGATGCACAGCCTCATCGACCCATCCTTCTTCTTCACAAATAGAACAGGAGGACCCCAAGGCGATGAACTCGGCCTGATAAAACCTTTAGCCAACAACTCGTCCAACTGGACTCGTAACTCCTCCAACTCACGAGGGGCCATCCTATACGGTGCCTTAGCAATAGGACGCGTACCCGATTCCAAATCAATCATGAACTCAACATCCCGCTCGGGGGGAAGACTAGGAAGGTCATCAGGAAAAACATCAGAAAAACCACGAACAATAGGAATCTTCTCCAAGCGCGGTACACTAACAGCAATCCCAACCACCGAGACTAAACAAGCGAAACAGTCAAAATGAAACAGCTTCTGAGCACATACTGCAGAAATGATAGGAGAATCCTGGCACAGATCAGCATACACACTACCAGGCTGAACGTTATCCTTGATGAAGTCTAAGCGCTTTCCTTTACACTGAATAACCGCATCATACTTAGAAAACCAGTCCATGCCCAGAATAACATCGAAGTCCTCTAGATCAATCATCTTCAAGGCTTCCTTTGCAAGAAAGTCCCCCAACAAAACAGGGCAATCGAAAATGCCCAAATCTGGCATCACAGATTCACCAGAAGGGAACTTCACACGGAAGGTATCACGAACTTGATCTAGAATCAACCGATACCGCTCTACAAAAGCTCTAGCCACAAATGAGTGGGTAGCGCCGGAGTCGAACAGAACACACGCCCAGCGGTTCTTCACCTTAAATTTCCCTATAGGAGTACATAAGAAACTAAGGCACTACCAAAACAAAGCTATAGCCATGCTAGTAAATAAAACTTTCAAGCTAGGAAAAACAACTAACCTGAGATGACCTGAGTCGAAGTATGAGCCTCCTCGAAAGAGATCACGTTCATCTTCCCTTTGCCCTTGTCCATACGCTGAGGCGGAGGTAAAGCCTGAAGTGGAACTGCCTGAAGAATAGGCTGGACCTGAGGACACCTAGTCTTGATATGGCCCTTCTGGCCACACTGAAAGCAGACCTTATCCTTGGACCAGCACTGGACAACATCATGCTTAGGTCGCTTGCACACAGAACTGGGAACATCCTTCCTTGGAGAACCTTGAATGACATGAACTTGCTCCTTCCTCTGAGCTCTAGCCTTCTTGAAACACATCTCAACAGGGTGGCCGGACCGGCTACAGAAGCTACAGACCACCTTGCTCTTCTTTGCTAAAGCAACATCAAGTACCTGGGGGTTCTTCTCTTCAGTAGACTTCCTCTTGTCCTTCCTCATTTGTTGGCCTCGGTACTTTGCAATCTCAATTTCCTCCACTTTCAGAGCAGCCTCCACTACTCTTGAATATGTCACTGAACCATAAGCACTGGCTAACTGCTGAACCTCGCTCCTCAAGCCACCAAGAAACTGCTTGACTTGATCCGCCTCAACACACACTAATCCAGGGGCAAACCGGCTCAACTTGCTGAACTCTATCTCATACTCACTGACCGTGAGTTGCCTCTGCTTCAGGTGAAGAAAGTCGTTCATAAGTCGGTCGCACTCGACCGAAGGTAAGAACTTCCTCAACAGCATCTCCTTGAACAATGCCCAAGTGCAACCAGCCACCAAACTCTCCTTTTCCCTAAGCCACCAGCCCTTAGCCAACCCCTTTAGCTGATAGGTGGCTAACATCACTCTCTGATCATCCGCAACACTGGAGAATGAGAACATCTCCTCCATGGAGATCAGCCAATCATCTATGACCATGAAATCTGCCTTCCCATCATATGTAGGAGGGATAAGTCTCTGAAACTGAGAAATGAAGGCCATCTACGCTGGCACCACCACTGGAGGTCTCAGGGGAGCAGGAGGTGGAGGGGCAGCTGACCCCCCTGCAGGGTCTTGCACCCCCTGAGTTTATCCTACCACAACTACCGCCAGAGACTGGATCTGGACCTGCATCTCCACCAACTGCCTGGTCAAGGAATCGTTGCTCAACCGCAAGCTCTCGATCACCGCATCACTCTGCGCTCTAGAAGTCTCACCCTCAGACAGGGGAGTTGACCTCGTCGAAGGACGTCTCGCCATCCTAAAATCATATCAACATTAGCAAAATCCTGGTATAATAAATGGAACTAACTACAAGTACAGACAATACATACATAAATATGATCTTAAAACTGCTAAACTTGCTCTGGGAGTTTATTTGAACCAAAAATGATGTTATGGCTAACCTAGGATGGTTAACCACCATCATCTAACTCTTGTGCCTAGATCAGGAATGCATGAATTTATATTTTTTTTCAGATTTAAAAACTATGTGTGTACATATGTCATCCTGCAAATCTTTAACTTGGCACATTATGCTTATGCAATGTTATGATATGCATGATTGTGCTATGCATTCTAAAAAGGCCCTAATGCATGTCATGAGCGGCGTACGCATGAAAATGTTATGCATCTCATACTACATAACATTCCCATGCAACGAAAAGGAAACGTGCTAGTCGCATTCATGTGGTGAGGTTATGCATCCCACACTACATAACCCTCACATGTTGCCCCTATGGTGGTTCCATATACAGACATATATTATGCATCCCATACTACATAATATGCCCCGTATAATTCATGTTATGCTATGAGTGTAGTGTTCGTGCTTCAGCCAAGACGTGCTGATGACATATCGGCGTGTGTATGATATGATGTTAAACACCTAATACCTACAAGGAAAGGTTGCCCGACAAATTGTCAAGCAACCTCGCTCTGATACCAACTGTCACAACCCGTATTTTCTCTGAATTTAAGAAGTATCAGAGTACGAGGAAACAGGCGTCGTGATGCCAAGTCGAGCAAGGGATAACTGTCGACGCTCAGGCGAACTCCAACTAATAAGACTATGAAAATCTCATAAGTTTAATGATTAGAAAATTAGGTATATTTTAGGGGCTGTATCCCCCGGCTAAGTGGATCATCTAGTCCACAGTTTAGAACTATATTTATACACAGTAGAAAATACTTTATTTATTTCTTTGACATCCTAAGAGAGCGCGTAAGTGACCCCCGAGGTCAACCCATACTATGCAAGACTCTAGATGTATATTATAGTATAAATAGGAAAAACGATCTTTTTTCGTTACTTGAAAAGTAGTGTATGAGTTTTATAAAGCATGCTGATCATGATATATACATATAGTAGTGTTTTAGGTTTTAAAATTAACTAGCAACCTAGCATAAAACTTCCCAAGAGCAAGTAGACTATCTCTAGAAAAGGTAGCAGTAAAAGAAACATATCTAGTATCAAA
The DNA here is from genome assembly GCA_039583875.1 of Platanthera guangdongensis. Taxonomy (NCBI): domain Eukaryota; kingdom Viridiplantae; phylum Streptophyta; class Magnoliopsida; order Asparagales; family Orchidaceae; genus Platanthera; species Platanthera guangdongensis. The sequence goes on from CM077147.1 coordinate 90,771,093, forward strand.
AGGTAACACTACCAGTGGGCGCCAACAAGCTGACATGAACCCACTGACAAGTATGTATGCCTGTAAGAAAAGCAGAAAAAAAAACTACCTCACGACAGCAAGAGAAAGATCCCTACAACTCAAGGGATCACCAACAACACCACAGCAAAACTAGCCGTCTACCCGTGTACTAGTCAGAACCTGAGGAATCCATAAAAGAAAAGAACACCTCAGCAAGTAAATCATGAAAATCTGAACTAGGGAATTAAATCAAAATGGAACAGGAGTGTAAGTAAACAAGACAGTAAAAGCAAACACTGTCCAAAGAAATCAAAAGTACAACAAGTACCAAGAACAACACCAAGCCCTGCTCAAATCCTACAGAGGCTACAAGGAAAAAAGGCAAGGAAACTTGCCACAATATGCTGAATTTAACCTGGAAGAAACACCTAACAATCCTAATTTGTGAGTTAATGACAGTAGTAAATCATCATGGACCTGAGTTGGTGACCAAAAATAGTCCCCCAAACAAAACAGTTCCAACAAAAATAATTAAGATTTCACTGTCAGCACAAAACCACCACAAACCCAGCCCGTACCTGGGACAAAAAGGGTGGCGGCCACAGCAAATGCCCAGCCCGTACTTGGGACTAAAAAGTGGCGGCCACGACTCGTACACAAAACATCCCGCTCCTTTAGAGCGTCAAAACACCGCTACCTACCATAACAGACGATTCGGCCCTCAAAACAAAGGAAGAACGAAAGGCCGACAAGACATTTCCCCTAGGAGGTAATCACTCGGGAAGAAAAGTACTGCAAAGAAATAAATTTCTGCCTACAGGAATCGTCAAACGCAGCTCGACGATTTTCGTTGAGCGCGGGAAATATCGCCGAACTCAGGAAAATCATCGAACGCAGCTCAATGATTTTTGTCGGACGCGGGACACGGGAAATCGTCGAACTCCGTTCGACGATTTGCCTTTCGTCGATCACAGGACACGGGAAAAGTCGTCGAATGCCGTTCGACGATTTTCCTTAACCGCAGGCCACCGGATATCGTCGAACTCCGTTCGACGATTTTGCGTTAAACGCATGCCATAGGAAAATGTCAAAGACAGGCCACGGGTAAATATCGTCGAGCGCCGTTCGACGATTTTTCCTTACGCCGAAAACCGGCCACGGGAGAATCGTCGAACTCCGTTCGACGATTTTTCGACGGCCCCTGAACTAAGGCTCATCATCGAGCTCCGCTCGACGATAATCGTCGAACCAAGATCGATGATTTCCGTCGATCTGGCTGCATGGAGTGTACAACATTCCTGTACCTCCAACTTCATTCCCGACCAAACTTCTTAGCCTAACTCAAACCTATTAATGGTAATCTAAGTATGAAACCTCACTGCTATTAAATTTTAGGGTTGAAATACTATCCAAACAGAGGTTTAATAGGGAATACTTTGATAAACAGAAAACAAAACTACAGCAACACGACCGGGAATTTGAGTTTCAGAAACTGAGGAAAAGATGAAATAAAGAACAAAAAGGAGCATTTCTGGTTCAGGGTCTTCATGATTTTTTTTACAGGAAAATAGAGCAAAGTAATAAACTTAGGAAAACAAAAGTGATAACAACCAAATTGACATGAATAGGGGAAGAAAACTTGGCAAGGGTAGGAGCACCACTTGCCTCAAATACTAGCAATTTATCCTGTATAGCCCTTCCACTTGCAAGGGTAGGAGCATCACTTGCCTCAAATACCAGAAATTTATCCTGCATAGCCCTTCCACTTGCAAGGGTAGGAGCATTTCTGGTTCAGGGTCTTCATGATTTTTTTACAGGAAAACAGAGCAAAGTAATAAACTTAGGAAAACATAAGTGATAACAACCAAATTGACATGAATAGGGGAAGAAAACTTGGCAAGGGTAGGAGCACCACTTGCCTTAAATACCCACGCTACGAACGCAACGACGAAGTCGAAATCAACTTTTGACGAACCAAACACGGGTTATCACCACCCAAAGCTAAAACACATGCATCCCCCGAAAGGCCTCACCGGTCACAAAAACATACCCGACTTGCTAGGGGGTCTTGCCAAAAAGGCCACCAATAACCACACAAGGAACCAAAAGAGCTAAGACCACGCTCTTGTTGAAAATTGTGAAGTGAAAGTGGGTGAATGGAGCACTTGGAAAACCTACCCGCGCGGACTACGCGGACAGGTGTGGCGGACTGTGAAGTCGGAAGGGATGTTGCAGGCGGTTTGTTCTGTAGCGGCCTGGGTAGGCTATTCGCGCGGACTACGCGGACAGAATTTGTGGTCAGCCAGGTCGGCTCGTGCTCAGGTGGCAGTTGGATCCCAGGAAGTAACCGGGCGGATAGTATCTCTATCCGCCGAGTTCGACATTAATCAGACTGGAGAACTGGAGCTCGGCAGACCGGTTTGGCAGTTGCCTTGGTCTTGCTCTGGTGCAGCGGCAATTGGAAGCCGCGTAGACCGCCGGTCAGTGCGGACAGAAGCTGGAGGTCGTCCGGTATGGCGGGCTAGATCCAGTGTCTGCCAGTAAGTGCGGACTGGCCCTTGCGGCTAGTGGACTGGACTTGGTGGGTTCTGAACCACGTCCAGGTTGGCTCAGTCCGGGGAGATCTCGCAGTGGAGCGCAGGCTGTTTTCTCAGTCCGCCAAGCTCAGTAGAAGTGTTGTGTAACAACCCCATCCGTTCATATGATATATTCTAGAAGGTCCGGCCGGGGCCCCACAGGATATACCACAAAACAGTCGGTGAAGATACAGGATGATACCAGAGTAGCGCATCGCACCTATCACATGCATTCTAGCGGAAGCCTAAACTACTTGAACTCCTCATGAATGTCCAAACATAAAACTCCACATTTTATATACATATAGGAATGTCTTACAATAAGAACAAGTGTTGACCTTATGGCCTTACATAGCTTTCATACAGTGGCTACAACTATGGGCGCGCAGGCCGGCCACAACAAAAGAAAACACACATCTCAAACATAGCCTTCGAGGGCTAAACAGCAGCAGCAGCAACACCAGCAGGAGCATCAACCTCTATGCGTCCCGCTCGGCTCTCCAGCACCTGTGCAAGGGACAATCCACCCACCGGTGGCAAACAAAAGCAACGGTCAACGTTCAGCTGACCAAATTATAACGACCCTACCCCTTCTCTCGGGGCAGCGGTATTTATCCCTGCAGGCATATCATATCACAAGTATGGCAATATATCAAAATGTGCTTTCACGCACACAAGCCATCACAACCGTTCGCCACCCGGCCCAACGGTCCGTGCACTCAGGGCACATTCTTGGTGTTCTGGCAACCTCTTGCCCACCACCGTATCAGGGTTATCACCCAACGGTAAATCTCTTGAGCATTTACTCCATGGCGTGCAGCCGGAGTTAGTCCTCGGACACCGGGATGGCCCGTAGCCCCCCATTGTGTCATGGCGCGCAGGCCGAAGACTCTTGCTATGCGCTCCAACAGACCGTACCTTTGGTCTCACATCGGACGGACATAGCGCAGGTCGGATCCTCCACCCCCCGTTGCTCAAATCGCCTTGCCTTCTCCGAGTACAGCGTACTCATGGCTATATCAAAGGCGCGGGTCGGTCTCACCAATCCTGTTCCTGGCATTTAAGCCTGGGCATAAGCCGTACACCCATTTTCTCACAACAACATCGGGTCTTTCCTGGGCACACCAGTACTTCCTGTTACTCTCTTCACAGGTGGACACCGCACAAGCATAAATGTCAGGGGTCTTTCCTGGGCATACCAGTACTTCCTGTGACTCGCTTCACAGGTGGACACCCTATGACATCAAGCAGCACAAAAAGGGCTTTTCCTGGTCTCACCAGTACTACCTGTGCCTCATTCACAGGTTGGACCCAAAACCATCACAAGGCTATTTTCCTGGGCTACCACCCCAGTACTTCCTGCTACTCCTTTTCGCAGGTATAACCCGAGACTCCTTACACTACACGTTATCACGGAGTCTTCTCCAGTTCGTATGCAACATCACCAATCCAGACCAACCTGTCCAGATGGGCTTCACACAGCATGCCTATTCCGTACTCCATTTCCGGATCTATATGCACAACAAAAGGGGATTTCAAGAATCACCCAAATGACTCCCAAAAGCAGCCACCTCTTGGTGGGGGAATCAAACGATATGCCAAAATAGAAGCCTTCACATGGCTAGGAAGAAAAGTCGTTACCCTTGACGATCGCTTCGGTGCCATGGCTTGAAAGCTTGCTTGCAAGACTCGCAAGAGCGTTTCCTCCGCAACGCTGGCTTCGGATCTCTCGCCGGTAAACCGCAGCACCACCAACAGCAGCCCCCTTCCCTTCTTCCTCCTCCTTTCTCTCACTCTTTCTCTCTCTTGAAGAAAGATGAAGGCCAATTCAAAGTGAGGATTCTTTTCTGAATTCGGCCCTTAAGGAAAAAGAAGAAGAGTTTTCAGCCCTTGGATTCAGACTGAAGAAATGGACGGCCACGATTCTGCCAAAAACACACATTTTGACCCGACACGGCCTCGAACACGGCCGTGTGCCTGGCCGTGTGCCTCAAGCGGTGGTCAACCAACCTATCCAAACCAGTGACACGCCCATGGGACACGCCCGTGTCATGGGCCGTGTCACCAACACGCCTTAAGACACGCCCGTGTCTGTGGCCGTGTACCTGGGTGAAAAAAATCCCAAATCATCCCGAGACTTCACACGGCCTGGGACACGCCCGTGTCCCCGGCCGTGTGCCCAGACACGGCACCCAGACACGCCCTGTCAAAATCATTCGGCGGGCTGAGCTCGTCGTTCCGATTTGACACGCCCTGTGACACGCCCGTGTCACAGGCCGTGTCACCTATCTCGACACTCGACACTCGACACTCGACGATCTCGACACTCGACGATCTCGACACTCGACACTCAACGACACGGCCATGGACACGCCCGTGTCCTAGGCCGTGTGCCTCCTCTCGACGATCGTCGAGCGAAAATCGTCGACACCTAAGTCGACTGTCGACACTGCCTTGACACGCCCTGCGACACGCCCGTGTCGCAGGCCGTGTCCACCTGACACGCCCTGGGACACGCCCGTGTCCCAGGCCGTGTCACCCAAATTTTCCCGTTTCAGAACTTTGGGCTGTTACAATCCTCCCCTCCTACAGGAAATTTCGTCCTCGAAATTTGGAGACAGGAAAGCAACAGAAACCAGCAAGAAAAAGGTTACAACATATAAATTTAAAGTTACAACTTTTTCGCTCCGATTTACACAAACAGCTCAGGGAACTCTTCTCGCATGGTCTGCTCACGCTCCCATGTCAGTTCTTCACGGCCGCAGTTGTCCCACCGGACTTTTACCATATCGACCGTCTTGTTCCGCAACTGTTTCTCGGCTCGATCTTCGATCTGAATGGGTCTAACTTTCGTTGTTAGCCCATACTCCACCGGCACACGATCATCCGCGATCACTTGAGCTGGATCTTTCACGGCTTTCCGCAGTACCGAGATGTGAAAAACATCATGTAATCCACCCAAGTCCGCCGACAGAGCTAGCCGATAAGCCGCTTCGCCAATTCGCTCAACCACTTCAAAAGGACCTAAATATCTTGGACTCAACTTTTTCAATCGTCGAATCCTGGAGACACCTTTGAATGGCTTGATCTTCAAGTAGACCCAATCGCTAACCGCAAATTCGACATTCCGGTGTTTGGCGTTGTAGTACTTCGCTTGTCGATCTTGAGCAATCAGCAATCTCTCTCGAATAGTCCGAATGGTTGAGTTTGCTTCATCCACCTCATTTGGTTTAACAATCCGAGCTTCACCCGCTTCTACCCAAGCCAAGGGAGTACGACACTTCCTGCCATATAGAGCTTCATATGGTGCCATCCCAATGCTTGCTTGGTAGCTATTATTATATGCAAACTCGACCATATAGAGATGATCTTCCCATTTCTTTCCGAAATCAAGGGCGCACATTCGGAGCATGTCCTCCATTGTTCTGTTGGTACGTTCAGTTTGGCCATCCGTTTGGGGATGAAAGGCCGTACTGAAAGTCAATTTCGTGCCCAACAGTCGGTGAACTAGCCTCCAATCATTTGACGTAAACCGCCCATCTCGATCACTTACGATGCTCCGAGGAACACCGTGAAGCCGCACAATCTGGTCAACATATAACTTGGCCAAATATTCAACTGAATCATCCCGTCTGTTCGGGAGAAAATGTGCTACTTTGGTTAGCCGGTCAACTATCACCCAAATGGAATCATTTCCTCGCTGCGATCTTGGCAACCCATGCACAAAATCCATGGAAATATCATCAAATTTCCACACTGGGACCGGCAGTGACTTCAAATATCCGCCCGGCTTTTGGCATTCCGCCTTCACCATCGCACATGTTTGGCATTTGGCCACGTAAAGGGTAACATCTTTCTTAAGCCCTGGCCACCAGAAAAGCTTCTTCATATCGTTGAACATCTTTGTGCTCCCGGGGTGAATGGAATACTTCGTATAATGTGCTTCATACATCAGTTCTTCCCTCAGTTTCCCCACATTTGGGATGTACAATCGGCCTTCTCTTCGCAACAGACCGTCAATACAGGTGAATTTGCCCTCTGGCCCTTCATTCACATAGCGTAAGAGATCTTCATCCAACTCCGTTGCCCGTCGAACTCGGTCCGCAAGGTCACATTGCACCTCGGTCCAGTTCAAACATACAATGGCAGTGGAATTTTTGTCAATACAATAGATCTCCAATGCCTCCAACTCCTGGATCAGACGTTCATCATGCCTTTGTAACCAATTCGCTCTAGCCGGAACTCGCCGACTCAAGGCATCCGCGACAACATTTCCCTTCCCGGGTGTATAGTGAATCTCGAAAGTGTAGTCCCCAAGGAACTCCAACCACCTTCGTTGTCGCATGTTCAACTCTTTCTGCTCCAAAAGGTACTTGAGGCTCTTATGATCCGTATAGATCTCCACCTTCACGCCATAAAGGTAGTGTCGCCACAGCTTCAGTGCAAAAATCACCGCCGCTAGTTCCAAATCATGGACGGGATAATTTCGCTCGTGCACCTTCAGTTGGCGTGAGCCATAAGCAATAACCTTTCCATTCTGCAGAAGAACGCAGCCTAAGCCGCTCCCTGAGGCATCACTATAAATAACAAAACCATCGGTCCCACATGGCGAAGACAACACCGGCGCCGTGGTCAACCGAATCTTCAGCTCTTCAAAAGCTCGTGCACACTCTGGCGTCCAAACGAACTTCTGATCCTTTCGCGTCAGTGTGGTTAGCGGCAAAGCGATCCGCGAGAAGTTCTCCACAAATCTTCTATAGTAGCCCGCAAGTCCAAGGAAACTCCTGACTTCGGCCACGGAAGACAATATTGGCCATTCTTGTATGGCTCTTATCTTCGCTGGATCCACTGCAATGCCCGCTCCACTCACCACATGGCCCAAAAATGCTACTGACGATAGCCAAAACTCGCACTTCGAGAACTTGGCATAGAGCTGATTTTGCCTCAACGTGTTCAACACCAACCGCAAGTGAATCTCATGTTCAGCTTTCGACTTTGAATACACCAGGATATCATCAATGAACACTATCACAAACAGATCCAGGTACTCACGGAAAATGCGGTGCATCAAATCCATAAACACAGAGGGCGCATTGCACAGTCCAAAGGGCATGACTGTGAACTCATAGTGCCCATAGCGTGTTCCAAATGCAGTTTTGGGAATATCACCTTCCCGAATCTTTAACTGGTAATAACCAGACTTCAGGTCCAACTTCGAATAGATGGTAGAACCAACTAGCTGATCAAATAATTCATCAATCCGGGGGATCGGATATTTATTCTTCTCGGTCAGCTTATTTAGTTCACGGTAGTCGATGCACAATCGCAATCCACCGTCTTTCTTCTTTACAAAAAGCACAGGCGCGCTCCAAGGTGACATACTTGGGCGTATATAACCTTGCTCTAGCATTTCTTGCAGTTGAATCTTCAATTCCGCCATCTCTTTTGGCGCGACGCGATATGGCGAGCGGGCCACAGGTTTCGCACCTGGCACCAACTCGATCGTGAAGTCAATCTCCCGCTGGGGTGGTAGCCCAGGGAGATCCGTGGGAAACACATCTGTAAATTCTGCCACAATCGGAACCTCGCACACACTGGCCTTAGGCTCAACAACCTGAATTAGTGCAAAGTAACACTCCGCACCCTTCCGAACAGCCTTGACTACCTGGAGTGCAGACATCAATGTCCCGCCCACTCCTCGCATACCCGCAAACTTTGTCTCCTGTTCGGTATTCTGGCCCAACGTGATTTCTTTGGACTGACAATCAATCATAGCATGCTGTTCCGCAAGCCAATCCATCCCAAAAATCACATCGAATTCCGATAATGGCAAAACAAATGCGGTTAAACAAAAATCCCGACTTCCTAGCTGAACCGCCACATCGCAAGCTTGATCCGCAAGCATCCAACAGCCATTCGGCAACACCACTCTGACATTATCTGTCTTTGCACGACTGGGTATCCCAAGCCGCGTTATAAAATCACAAGACAGAAAAGAATGCGATGCACCTGTATCAAATAGTGCTCGCGCCAGCGTGTCCCGAATCATCACAAAACCTATGACAACCATGTCACACATACAAATCGCAAACAAAGAGGTACTAAGCTAAGCATACAAACATTAGCATAAGCAAAACTAAACTCATACCTGTGACCACGTCACTCTGCTTGATGGCTTCCTGCAGGCCAAGATTGTAGACCCGGGGTTGCGCTTGCGAGGCAGAGGAATCCACCACCGCCTTTCCTTTCTCCGCATACGATGCTCCCGCCTTCTTTTCACTCTTCGGCGGCATCCGACAATCTCGCGCAATATGCCCCATGCGGCCACAATTGTAGCAGACCCGAGTATCTGGCTTGGAAGTAGCCCCTGACGTTGCTCCCGTTGCAACTGATGAAGGAGCTTGTCCACTCGGCTTGGACTTCTTACCCCATTTCTTCTTATAGAATGGTTTCCCAGATCGGGGCGCCTTCCACTCCGGTTGCGTCACAGTCAAAGCTCTCTTTCCTTGCACCCTTTTCATATCCTTTTCCAACGCGGTTGCAGTGTCAAGCAACGCTTGGAAACCTTGGTTCACAGAACTTGACACAAGGAACCTCAACTCGTCCCTCAGGCCTTCATAGAACCTATTGGTCTTCCGCTGCTCATCAGCAAATATCGAACCCGCATACCGCCCCAAGCGCGTAAATTCATGCAGGTACGCGTCAACATTGCCCTCACCTTGAGTCAACCGTTGGAATTCATTTTCCATGGCTATCCGCTGAGCCACAGGAAGGTGCTTTGCTAGGAATAATCGAGAGAATTCTTCCATGGAGACTTGAGCTAACGGACGACCCGCCAAATGATGTAACTCTATCTCATCCCACCACAAGCGAGCTTCTCCTTCAAGCAAGAATGTAGCTAAGGTAACCTTCTGACGCTCCGCCGTGCCAATCGCCGCCATAACTCTCTTGACGCGCGATAACCAATCCTCTGCCTGCGTCGGAGTACCCGCGCCCGAAAATGTAGGCGGATGGAAACTCATGAACTGTGTTAGTTGCTTCTCAGCTGCTCGAGGAGCCACATCCACTACAGGTTCCGGCCTTGCCTCCACCTGTTCTGGCCTAACATCCACTTGTTCCTGCCTAAGTGGCTGGCCTTGGATCATGGTAAATAATGCCTCCGCAACTAACCGCACATGCTCTGCAGACGGTGGAGGTGTAGGCACCTCAGCTGGTGCCCTACTCTCATCAGAACGCTGGGGCTCAGACGGCCCAGCTCCACTTCGTGTCACCTAAAGGTGGACAAGACACATACATTAGCGGTCGTACCCAAGCAAACAACACAAAATAGGAACACACAGGTTCCCCAAACAAACAAATTTGCATTCCTATCATGGACATTCAGGAGTTCATTCGTAGACTTTGGTTTGCACAAACACGTGCTCGCCACCCCACAAAAGAAGTCGACCACGACTTCGAGAGGGAAAGACCAAAACAACCGATACCAAAAATGTAACAACCCCATCCGTTCATATGATATATTCTAGAAGGTCCGGCCGGGGCCCCACAGGATATACCACAAAACAGTCGGTGAAGGTACAGGATGATACCAGAGTAGCGCATCGCACCTATCACATGCATTCTAGCGGAAGCCTAAACTACTTGAACTCCTCATGAATGTCCAAACATAAAACTCCACATTTTATATACATATAGGAATGTCTTACAATAAGAACAAGTGTTGGCCTTATGGCCTTACATAGCTTTCATACAGTGGCTACAACTATGGGCGCGCAGGCCGGCCACAACAAAAGAAAACACACATCTCAAACATAGCCTTCGAGGGCTAAACAGCAGCAGTAGCAACACCAGCAGGAGCATCAACCTCTATGCGTCCCGCTCGGCTCTCCAGCACCTGTGCAAGGGACAATCCACCCACCGGTGGCAAACAAAAGCAACGGTCAGCGTTCAGCTGACCAAATTATAACGACCCTACCCCTTCTCTCGGGGCAGCGGTATTTATCCCTGCAGGCATATCATATCACAAGTATGGCAATATATCAAAATGTGCTTTCACGCACACAAGCCATCACAACCGTTCGCCACCCGGCCCAACGGTCCGTGCACTCATGGCACATTCTTGGTGTTCTGGCAACCTCTTGCCCACCACCGTATCAGGGTTATCACCCAACGGTAAATCTCTTGAGCATTTACTCCATGGCGTGCAGCCGGAGTTAGTCCTCGGACACCGGGATGGCCCGTAGCCCCCCATTGTGTCATGGCGCGCAGGCCGAAGACTCTTGCTATGCGCTCCAACAGACCGTACCTTTGGTCTCACATCGGACGGACATAGCGCAGGTCGGATCCTCCACCCCCCGTTGCTCAAATCGTCTTGCCTTCTCCGAGTACAGCGTACTCATGGCTATATCAAAGGCGCGGGTCGGTCTCACCAATCCTGTTCCTGGCATTTAAGCCTGGGCATAAGCCGTACACCCATTTTCTCACAACAACAGCGGGTCTTTCCTGGGCACACCAGTACTTCCTGTTACTCTCTTCACAGGTGGACACCGCACAAGCACAAATGTCAGGGGTCTTTCCTGGGCATACCAGTACTTCCTGTGACTCGCTTCACAGGTGGACACCCTATGACATCAAGCATCACAAAAAGGGCTTTTCCTGGTCTCACCAGTACTACCTGTGCCTCATTCACAGGTTGGACCCAAAACCATCACAAGGCTATTTTCCTGGGCTACCACCCCAGTACTTCCTACTACTCCTTTTCGCAGGTATAACCCGAGACTCCTTACACTACACGTTATCACGGAGTCTTCTCCAGTTCGTATGCAACATCACCAATCCAGACCAACCTGTCCAGATGGGCTTCACACAGCATGCCTATTCCGTACTCCATTTCCGGATCTATATGCACAACAAAAGGGGATTTCAAGAATCACCCAAATGACTCCCAAAAGCAGCCACCTCTTGGTGGGGGAATCAAACGATATGCCAAAATAGAAGCCTTCACATGGCTAGGAAGAAAAGTCGTTACCCTTGACGATCGCTTCGGTGCCATGGCTTGAAAGCTTGCTTGCAAGACTCGCAAGAGCGTTTCCTCCGCAACGCTGGCTTCGGATCTCTCGCCGGTAAACCGCAGCACCACCAACAGCAGCCCCCTTCCCTTCTTCCTCCTCCTTTCTCTCACTCTTTCTCTCTCTTGAAGAAAGATGAAGGCCAATTCAAAGTGAGGATTATTTTCTGAATTCGGCCCTTAAGGAAAAAGAAGAAGAGTTTTCAGCCCTTGGATTCAGACTGAAGAAATGGACGGCCACGATTCTGCCAAAAACACACATTTTGACCCGACACGGCCTCGAACACGGCCGTGTGCCTGGCCGTGTGCCTCAAGCGGTGGTCAACCGACCTATCCAAACCAGTGACACGCCCATGGGACACGCCCGTGTCATGGGCCGTGTCACCAACACGCCTTAAGACACGCCCGTGTCTGTGGCCGTGTACCTGGGTGAAAAAAATCCCAAATCATCCCGAGACTTCACACGGCCTGGGACACGCCCGTGTCCCCGGCCGTGTGCCCAGACACGGCACCCAGACACGCCCTGTCAAAATCATTCGGCGGGCTGAGCTCGTCGTTCCGATTTGACACGCCCTGTGACACGCCCGTGTCACAGGCCGTGTCACCTATCTCGACACTCGACACTCGACACTCGACGATCTCGACACTCGACGATCTCGACACTCGACACTCAACGACACGGCCATGGACACGCCCGTGTCCTAGGCCGTGTGCCTCCTCTCGACGATCGTCGAGCGAAAATCGTCGACACCTAAGTCGACTGTCGACACTGCCTTGACACGCCCTGCGACACGCCCGTGTCGCAGGCCGTGTCCACCTGACACGCCCTGGGACACGCCCGTGTCCCAGGCCGTGTCACCCAAATTTTCCCGTTTCAGAACTTTGGGCTGTTACATGTTGTTGCCTTGATTGCTGGCTTAGGGAGATGCGGACTGGAGTATTGTCTGTGCAAGAGCGTGCGGACTGGAGCTAGCGTCCGCTGAGTCCAGTTGAGCCTTGTGATGAGGTTATGGACTCAGGGAAGCAGACTAGAGTTTGCTGTGTAAGCAGACTGGATCGGCTTGTCCGCTGAGTCCGACAATGCCTTGGTGATTAGGGAATGGAATCAGGATGCGCGGATGGAAGCCGGGTGTCCGCTGAGTCCAGCAGGTGCCTTGATGGCGAGGCTGCGGGCTCGGGTTAAGCGGGCTGGTGCTGTGTCCGCGGATTGGCGGACACAGCTGTTGCAGAGTCTGGCTGTGGTGGTCCTGGCTTGGCCTTTGGCGGCAAGGCGGACTTGAGAGTGAAGTCCGGCCTTGGAGAAGCTGGGGCAGACTGGCTATCTGCACAGAAGCGGCGAATTGGAGTGTGTCCGCGGGCTGGCGGACACACTTGTTCTTGCTGCGGGATGTGGCGGTGATCCTATCGGCTAGGACGGTGACCACACTCATCATCGTGCCTATAAATAGGACCCTTGTCACATCAGGAAAGCATGACGAGAACCTCTAGGAGTAAGTGAATAGTAATCTGAGCTCGCGCAAGTTGCTGCGGACTGGACTTTGTCTCCGCGCGGTTTGATTGAGTTGACCAGGTTGTGCTGTGCAGGTTGTGTGGATAGCGCTGGAAGGCCAGGACTTGGCTCTGATTGCAGTCAGGGACAGTGCGGACTCTGCGGTTAAGCAACAGGCGGTAAACAGCAGGTCGCGGACTGCGACTAGGCGGTCTTCTCTTTTGCAACTTGGTTCGGGGTTCAAGAGGGAGACTGCTTCAGGCGGACTATTCTACTCGACATCGCAGCGTGTGCGGTCTGACGGCTAGGCGACCTCGCGGTCAGGCGGCTTGCAGATCGGCAGGGAAGAGCTAGCATTGGGGTTAGTCCGCGTGGCTTGGGTTGCGGACTGGCGACCTGGCGGACTGAGCGGACTCCACAGCAGTAGACCGCGCGGCTTGGTGATTGAGTCTGCGTGGCTTGTTTTTGGTTCTTGTCTTTGTAACGTCTCTGCTCTCCTGTGCTTGGTGTTGGTGAAGTATGTCTCACCATGTATGTCTCGCCTTGTAAAGAAGTTTGGTCTTCATCAATAAAGACGCTTGTGCTACATGTGTTGCTGCTTGTTACTGCTTTCTTGAGATAACCCCTGCTAACTCCAAGATCCTGGAAATCGTTCAACATTATAAGTGGACGTATCCTCCTCCGGTTTGTTGAGTTTCAACAGGATATCCGAGGTGGTTTCTGCGGGTTTGTTGAATTTAACAGCTCTAACAAACGGCACCCGCCAGAAATGCGTCAACGTAACGCCCAATGAGAATTAAATAATCGCAGAAAAATCGGGGGCATTACAACCCGGGGAGCGTAGGACTTCCCTGAGTGACCTCCAGTCCTATCAGCTAGATGAGAGCCTGACAGTGGGATCTTGTCGAGGTCTAAGGATGACCTTGAGTGAATTCCAGCCCTGCCAGCTTGGTGAGAGCCTAACAACGGGATTTGCTCAGGGTCTAAGGCTGATACCATCGAGTGACTTCTAGCCCTGCCAGCTAGGTGAGAGCATGACATCGGGATCTGCTCGAGGTGTAAGGATGACACCGAGTGACTTCCAGCCCTGCCAGCTAGGCTTGAGCCTGACAGCGGGATCTACTCAGGGTCCAAGGCTGACACCATCGAGTGACTTCCAGCCCTCCAACTAGGTGAGAGCCTGACAACGGGATCTGTTCAAGGTCTAAGGATGATACCGAGTGACTTCCAACCCTGCTAGCTTGGTGAGAGTCTGACAGCGGGATCTGCTCGAGGTCTAAGGATGACACTGAGTGACTTCCAGTCCTGCCAGCTAGGTGAGAGCCTGACAGTAGTATCTGCTCGGGGTCCAAGGCTGACACCATCAAGTGACTTCCAGCCTTGCCAGCTAGATGAGAGCCTGACAGCGGGATCTGCTCGAGGTCTAAGGATGACACTGAGTTATTTCCAGCCCTGCCAACTAGGTGAGAGCCTGATAGAGGGATCTGCTCGGGGTCCATGGCTAACACCATCGAGTGACTTCCAGCCCTGCCAGGTAGGTGAGAGTTTGACAGCAGGATCTGCTCGAGGTCAAAGGATGAGACTAAGTGACTTCCAGCCCTGCCAGCTAGGTGAGAGTCTAACAACGGGATCTGCTCGAGGTCCAAGGCTGACACCATCTAGTGACTTCCAGCCCTGCCAGCTTGATGAGAGCTTGACAGCAGGATCTGCACGAGGTCTAAGGATGACACCGAGTGACTTCCAGCCCTGCCAGCTAGGTGAGAGCCTGACAGCGGGATCTGCTCGGGGTCCAAGGCTGACACCATTGAGTGACTTCCAGCCCTACTAGCTAGGTGAGAGTTTGACAGCGGGATCTGCTCGAGTTCTAAGGATGATACTGAGTGACTTCCAGCCCTGCCAGCTAGGTGAAAGCTTGACAGCGGGATCTGCTCAGGGTCCAAGGCTGACACCATCGAGTGACTTCCGGCCATACCAACTAGTTGAGAGCCTGACAACGGGATCTGCTCGAGGTCTAAAGATGACACCAAGTGACTTCCAGCCCTGCTAGCTAGGTGAGAGCCTGACATCGGGATCTGCTCGGGGTCCAAATACACTTCACTTCTTCATGTAAACTCATTGCGACAGCATTGGCGTGTTAAAGAACTTTCTTTAAAAATTAAAGTACCACTTACATGTTTCAAGGGAAAAAACATTTTAAGTCGTCGCCACTCCAGGTGAGAATTAGGATCTCGCCCTCCATATCTTGGAGTCGATACCCCCTGATCTTAAAGCTTCTTTTACAATAAATGTCCTTCCCAGCTGGGGTTGGGCTTCCCCACAGTTCCCAACCTCCCTGCTGCATCCACCTTCTTCAGCACCAAGTCCCCCTTCACAAATTGCTTGACTCTGACATGCTTGTCAAAGTACTTGGCCATCCTCCTCTTCACCTCTTCCTGTCGGACGGCGGAAAGGTCCCGCAGTTCTTCCACCATGTCAAGGGAGAGCCGCAGCTCCTCATTCTCAGCCTGCCATTCTTCCCTGCCTTCCCCGGCCGCAACAACTCGAGGTGTTTGAACTTCAAATTCCATGGGGAGCACTACCTCACACCCATGAGAGAGTTTGAATGAGGTTTCTCCGATAGCTGCGTTGGTGGTGGTTCTCAAGGCCCAGAGAAGCGCGGGAAGCTATTCCACCGAGCTCCCCTTCAGATTTTCCACTTTCTTCTTTAGGAGGTTGACAATAATCTTGTTTGTGGACTCCACCTACCCGTTGCTTCTGGGGCGATAGAGTGAGGCGAACCTGAGGTCGATCCCAAGCTGCTCGCAAACACTGGTGAACTCTGCGTTGGCGAACTAGGGCCCATTGTCCGTGACAATGGCCTGGGGAAGCCCATGACGGCAGATGATCTCCCCCCAAATGAAGTTCCTGATGACCTGGGAAGTCACCTTGGCCAGCGCCTTCACTTCCAACCACTTGGAGAAATAATCGATCATCACCAGTCGGAACCTCCTCTGCCCACTGGCCTGGGGGAACGGTCCAACCAAATCCATTCCACAAATGGCAAAGGGCCAGGGGGCTATGATACTTTTGAGTTGCTGAGCCGGCTATAGCTGGAGGGGAGCAAACAGCTGGCATTTGTAGCACCTTCTGGCGAACTCCGTCGCATCATGGCCCAGGGTGGGCCAGAAGTACCCGTGCCTGACAATCCTCCCTTCCAGGGTCCGACTCCCGGAATGACTCCCACACTCCCCGGAGTGGACTTCTTCCAAGATTCTTTGTACTTCCCCCTTGGCCACGCATTAAGCCAACATCCCCGAGAGAGTCTTTTTGTACAACTGCCCGTCTTGGAGGAGGTAGTACGCCGACTTGTGCCTGAGCTTCTTATTGTCTATCCCCTCCAGATACTCTCCCATGGAAAGGAAAGTTACGACTGGGTCCATCCACAAAGGCTGCTGGTCTATCTCCATAAGCTCCCCCTCTTCGATGGAAGGGCAGAACAAGTCGGTGATGGTGCCCCCCACCCGAGGACCATGCTTCGCTAGCTAATCGATCTGCTGATTGTCCTCCCGGGACATGTGTTGGATGGAAAAAGTTTGGAATGCGCCAATGATCCTAAAAGTCCACTTAGTGTCAACTACCTTCACCTAGGGGGGGAATAGGTGTCTTGCAGCATTTTTGTGGAATTAAAGTCGTACCTGCACAAGAAAACAAAACAACACAGCACAGAAAGGACACAAGCAAATTATAGTGGTTCCCCGATTTGGGTACGTCCACTTTCCCCCTTCGACCTATCTCCCAACCAGGAACGACTCGGTCACTTCACCAACAGGATTGAAATCCAATCCTTACACTAACGGAAGGAACCCTTCCACACGTAGGAGTCACCACTCCCACAACACGGGTTGCACCCAACCCTTACAACTAGGGACCAATCGGTCCGTTACAAAGAAATTGAAAATAGATTGTATAAGAAATACAAACAACTTATGGAGACTAAGGTGTCCCTCTTCGTTCGATGACGTGTTCTTGAAGTCAACGAAGAGTCCACAACCCTAGATCTCACTTGGAGAGAATCTCCCTGAAACCAGCGGCGGCAAGAAGGGCGGCGGCTTGGTTCTCGGGATCGGCGGCGACAACGGCATGCTGCGGCTATTCTTTGGAGATTCAATCTTCGTAGCAAAGCTAGCAAGATCTTCCAACGGTCACACTAGGATCGATCGTCTCAATCGATTCGGAAGGGGAAGGTTTTCCCGATCTACGAATCAAGAGACAAAGGATCTCTGGTTAGACGCGTGAGACACAGTGCTTGGCTGAGCTTCTGTCGACGAGAGATCTGGAAGAAACCAAGATCAACGACGGAGATCAACTGGCACGAGCGGCGACGGCGGCGGAGCAGGATTTCCGATCTAGGTCACGTCGGCGGCTCGTGTATTCGTTTTTCTGTCTTGTTTTTTTACTGTTCAAAAAATACAGATGTATTTATACATTAGGTCTTCAAGATGACCGTTGTGGGTCCCACCAGAAGAAACCCTAAAACCGGTTCAAAACAGTGCCTTAACATTTGATCCGGTCAAGCGTGCTTCAGAAATTCGCCCAAGTCAAAATCGGCGAGAATCGAAGGTCACTCGGCGAGAATCAGCCAGTGATTCTCGACGATTTTGACTTAGCGACAGATTTGCACGCTCTGATTTAGCCGGATAGAGTCGGCGAGAATCAGCCAGTGATTCTCGATGATTCGGCGAGAATCACGAGTGATTCTCGCCGAATCGGCGAGAATCACTTGGTGATTCTCGTCGATTATTACTTAGACGATTTTTCGTCTTTCTACCCATGAGCTGCTCTTTGACCCCGAATCGGCGAGAATCACTTGGTGATTCTCGTCGATTATTACTTAGACGATTTTTCATTTTTCCACCCATGAGCTGATCTTTGACTCATCCTTGCTCCTTGTCTGCTCTTGCATTATCACAGTCCTGTACTTGAAAATAAGTACACTCTAATAGAGAGAGTACACGTAGGCCAACACACTGATCTGCTCAACGAGGGATTACGTCGTGCAGACCCGTGTATATTGACCTACTGCACCCTGACATTGGTGTGTACTTAGCATCGAATAACTGCAAGCACAACTTAAAAGATTTCATCAAATATATTGTCTATTTACCTTAGCTTATTCAGGGGCTTCTTCAAATCATGTACGTTGTGGATACAATACCCAACAATCTCCCCCTATTTGAAGAAGCCTAAACCCTACAAGCTAAGGTGAATAGAGCGTATGAGAATGAAAATCATAAACTTAAAATTGAGTTGAGAGAGATATTCATTCCCAATACCAATTTCTTGAGGGTTGAGAGAGATATTCATTACCAATACCAATTTCTTGAGAGCAAACTTGGAGCCACCTTAGCCTTAGCCGAGAGGGTAATCTCCCCCTTTTCAGCTTCTACAAATCTGGGTCTGTTGCATTTGACCCCTTGCTCCCCCTCAGTTCTTGCACATGTGTTCACACTTGAGTTCCTGGCAGAGGCTCCCCCTAGATGCACGAGCCTAGAGCTTCTGTAGTCTTCATTCCTCATAGTTTAGCATCCCCAATTCAGTTTTGAAAAGACTGAACTTGGCTTCGTCTAAGGGCTTTGTGAAAATATCTGCAATCTGCTTGTCCGTGGGGACATAACAGAGAGAGATGTCCTTGTTCTCCACGTGCTCCCGAATGAAGTGGTAGCGCACTTCAATATGCTTCGTTCTGCTGTGCGATACCGGATTGTTGGCAATTGCAATTGTACTGGAGGAGCCGCAGTACATTGGTACTTCCTTGAACTGAAGGTCGTAGTCGGCTAACTAGTTTCTGATCCATAGGAGTTGTGCGCAACAGCTGCCTGCCGAGATGTACTCATACTCTGCCGTGGAGGTTGCTACACAATTCTGCTTCTTGCTATTCCATAAGATAAGCCTTCTTCCGAGGAATTGACACGTCCCGGAAGTGCTTTTCCTGTCATCCCTACTCCCTGCAAAATCAGCATCTGAAAAACCTATTAGCTCGACATCATTGTTTCTCGGGTACCACAAGCCAAGATTGGGAGTACCTTTAAGGTATCTTAGAATTCGCTTTGCAGCGACATAGTGAGATTCCTTAGTGTTCACCTGATATCTGGCACAGAAATATGTGGAGAACATGATATCCGATCTACTGGCAGTAAGGTAGAGCAGGGATCCAATGATGCTTCTGTATTTGGTTTCATCGAAAGGTTTACCTTTCTCATCCTTATCCAGAGACATAGTGGATCCCATTGGAGTCCTCATAGAGGTTGCATTCTCCATACCGAATTTCTTGAGGAGTTCATTTGTAAACTTTGTCTGAGAGATGAAGATTCCATCCTCAGACTGTTTCACTTGAAGTCCCAAGAAATACTTTAGCTCTCCCATACTGCTCATTTCAAACTTTCCTTGCATAAGTTTAGAAAACTTTTTGCAAAGATTGTTATCCGTTGAACCGAATATAATGTCATCGACATAGATTTGCACCAGCAAAATCTTGCCTTTGACTTCCCTGAGAAACAATGTCTTATCTATTTTACCTCTTGAGAACTTGTTCTCAAGAAGAAAACTAGATAAAGTCTCATACCAAGCTCGTGGAGCTTGTTTTAAACCATATAAAGCTTTATTAAGAAAATATACATGATTGAGATAAGTATGATTGACAAAACCTGGGGGTTGAGCGACGTATACTTCCTCTTTCAGGTCTCCGTTCAAGAATGCTGATTTCACATCCATTTGATAGACTGTGAATCCTTTGTGCGAAGCATACACCAGGAACAATCTGATTTCCTCGAGCCTTGCCACTGGTGCAAAGGTCTGGTCGAAGTCAATCCCCTCCTCCTGTCTGTAACCTTGAGCCACCAGCCTGGCCTTGTTCTTTATGATGACACCATGTTCATCCAGTTTGTTTCTAAAGATCCACTTGGTGCCAATCACATTTTGCTTTTGTGATCTGGGAACCAGCGTCCAAACCTTGCATCGTTCGAATTGATGCAGTTCATCTTGCATGGCCAAAATCCATGCCGCATCTTTGTTCGCCTCGTCGAACTTCTTTGGCTAAACCTATGACAGGAAGCTAAGATGCAAAATCTCGTTAATAGTACCTCTTCGAGTTCTGACACCGTCACGAGGATCTCCGATGATCTGATCTCTAGGATGATCCCTCACGTGCTGGAGCTCTAGAAGTCTGGCGTCTGGAGCTTCGACTACTTCTTGGGCTTCTCTTTCTTCTAAGAGATTTGCTCCATTTTGATCTTCAACATTCCCAGTTGACGTTGAGGTGGAAACTTTGACGTACTTAGGAGTTTCATCTTTAGCGGTCTCCTCGAGACTCAGCTGTTCAAGTCGTGCACCTGCATCTTCAAGAATACCGCTGGAAGAATTGCTGTTAAGCAAGCTTCCTTCATCAAATACAACATTAATTGATTCTTCTACCACTAGGGTTTTCTTATTGAAGACCCTATATGCCCGACTGTGGGTACTATAGCCCATGAATATGCCTTCGAAGCATTTTTCACCAAATTTAGTACGCGGGTACTTCCCATTATTCAGTACATAACATCTGCAATCAAAGATCCTCAAATAGGACATGGTTGGTTTCCTGCCTTTCAGTAGTTCGTAGGGCGTCTTACGATGACTTTTGTTGATCAAAGCCCGGTTTTGAACATGACAAGCCATATTGACCGCCTCAGCCCAGAAGTATTTCGGGAGTGAAGCGTCATTCAACATTGTCGTGCAGGCTTTAATGAGTGTTCTATTTCTCCTCTCCGCGACTCCGTTTTGTTGAGGAGTGCGCGGGGAGGAAAACTCATGAAAGATACCAAGTTCTTCACAGAACTCTGTCATAGCACCAGACTCGAACTCTGTTCCATGGTCACTTCTGATTTTGACCACTGAGCAGTTAAGTTCGTTCTGGATCTGCTTGACAAAGTTGGTGAGGATGTCAAACGTATCAGACATACGTTTTAAAAAGAACACCCAGGTAAACCGAGAGTGATCATCTACAATCACGAGCGTATAAGACTTCCCTCCTAAGCTATGAACTTGCATTGGACCAAACAAGTCCATGTGAAGAAGATAAAGACATCTGGAGGAGTCTTTGTCTGAGATGCCCTTAAAGGTAGCCTGAGTCTGTTTGCCCATCTGGCATGCAGGACAGAGACTATCTTTGATACACTTAATAATGGGAGCATTCATCACTAAATCTTTGGAAAATAGCATATTAATTGTCTTGTAATTAATATGTGCCAATCTCTTGTGCCATTGTTCACAAAGAGATGCACTGCCTTTTGCTACTAGGCATACGAGGGTAGATGAATCTAAGCTAAGAAAATCTAAGCAGAAGATATTTCTGCTCCTAATGCCTGATAATACCGTCTCAGAAGAGGCACATGACATTATCAGGCATTTATCCTTGCAGAACTTAACATCATAACCTTTATCACATAACTGACTTACACTGATCAGGTTATGGTTTAACCCTTCAACATAAGTCACGTCGGTGATAGAGATTATACCGTTGGAAATCATACCGTAACCTCTGGTGGCTCCTCGATCTAACCCCCCAAAGATGACTTTGGGTCCATTCTCGACTGGAGTGTAATCACGCAGCAGGCTTCTTGTCCCAGTCATATGCCGGGAGCATCCACTGTCCAAGTACCATATTGGAGTTTTGGTGGCCTTTGGACATTCCTGCAAAACAAAATTAATTTCCCTTAGGAACCCAATCGAACTTGGGTCCTAGATTCTTGGTTAGCATACTCCCCCTCGGGTGGTTAACCCTACGAGTGGTCGGCCTCGCATTGCTAACATAAGGAGTCTCGTTATACCTCGGATTAAACCAACAATCCACGGCAAAGTGACCGACTTTGCCACAACACCAACACCCAAATCTGT
The DNA here is from genome assembly GCA_039583875.1 of Platanthera guangdongensis. Taxonomy (NCBI): domain Eukaryota; kingdom Viridiplantae; phylum Streptophyta; class Magnoliopsida; order Asparagales; family Orchidaceae; genus Platanthera; species Platanthera guangdongensis. The sequence continues at coordinate 90,793,135 of CM077147.1, forward strand.
TGTACCTCTTCCTAGGCTCCTGCTTTACCCTGGGAATGGTGGGTACAACCGGGGCCTTGGATCTGGAGGTGGAGGCATCATAGTGATTGCAGTCATAAGACTTCTTCACCTTCTGTTCCTTCAGTATAACAGGCTTGGCTTTTGGTGCCTGCTTTCTATTATGGCCGCTAGAGAATTGACCATAATTTCCCATGTGGATTTCCTCATAAGGTGCCTTGAAGACACACTCACCGAAGTTGCGGGGAAAAGTCCAACCATCATATCGGCTCTTTGGCTTTGCAACCGAGGGCCAGAAATGATGACCAAAGGTTGACTCAAAGTCATGTTGGTTGCAGGGAAAGCTAGGCTTTCTGAACGCAACAGGACTGAGTGGGGCCTTTCCCTTTTCAGCAGCAGAGGCCTTCTTGGCGGCCTTATTCTTTCTCTGGTTCCTGTTTCTCCTAGATGAGGAACCAGATACCCCTATATGCCCCAAGCCAGCTCCTTTGGCCTGAGTAGAGAAGGTATCAACTAATGGAAGAACTGTTTTTGGCATAGAGAAGCTCTTGACAAACTTCCTTTCTGCCGTAAGTTATTCTTCCAACTTGTCGACTTCCTCCTGCTTAAGATCAAGGAGCTTAAGAGACTCTGAATGCTTTGAAGTCAGGTCTAGGTGCTCCTGTCGGAGAGAGATCAAACTGGTGATCTCTTCCCTTAGGAAGACACTCTCACCCTTAAGGAATTTCACTTCCTTTTTCTCAGCCTTCAATCTCTTACGGCACTCGTCAAAAGTGTTGAGCAGAAGCTCATACTTCTCGAGGACCTCCGCTTCACGGGCCGAAGGGCTATCCTCAGGGTCATCATCCCGAGACTCAGGATCAGATTCAGAGTTGGAGAGAGGGGTGTGAGCTTTTACCTTCCCAGTAAATGGGGGGCATTCTCCTTCTGAGTCGAAGCGACCCACCAGCCCGAAGTAGGCTTCCTCATCATCACTGGAGTCTGAGGAATGAGACTCACTCAGTGTCTTTGGCTTTTTGGCGATGTAGCTCCTCTCTTTCTTCTTATCTCTAGAGGACTTGTGCTCCTCTCCCTTCCCCTTTTCTATCTTGCCTTGGTGGCAGTCGGCCATGACGTGTCCTGGCTTATTGCATCCAAAACAAATAATGTCAAAGGAGTGATGTTTGTTCGGTTTAGAAGCATACCTGTCAGAAGAATAATTTTTCTTCTGATGCCTGGAGGAGGAGCCGTCTCTCTTTCTTTGATTCCTCATCTTGAGGAACTTCTTGAATTCTCGGGTGATGAGGGAGAAATCTTCCTCAAACAACTCTGAGCTGTAGGAGCATGGCTCGGAGTCCTCCTCCTCATCCTTTTTGCCGGCACGGTATGAAACCGCACCCTTGCCCTTCTTGGAGTGAATGGCTTTTAGGGCCACAGTCTTTTCCTTGGCTGCAGCCTTCTCTGCTTCTTCTTCTGCATTCCTGGTGTTCAGTTGAAGCTCATAGGACATCAGCTTCCCAAATAGAATTTGCGGGTCTGTTTCAGCAAGTCTGGCAAACTCTCGGATGGCGCAGATCTTTGTGTCCCATTCTTTAGTAAGGGACCTAAGGAATTTATCATTAAGTTCACCATCAGTGAACACTCTTCCATATCCTTTGAGGGCATTGACAATCTTGAGGAAGTTCTCGAAGGTGACTCCGATCTCTTCCTTAGTCCCTTGTCTGAAGGCCTCATATTTCTGGTTCAGGAGGGATCTCCGATCATCCCTCACTTCATCAGTGCCCTCCATTAGGATAATCAGGCAGTGCCAGATCTCCTTTACTGTCCTGCAGTTGCAGAAGTTCTGCATCATTGAGTCATCGACCGCGCTGACCAGAATGTTCTGCGCCTTCTTGTCAAGTCCCACCAGCACCATCTCGTCCTTGTCCATTTCAGAAATTTTCTTTGGCACTTTCTTGGTAAGATCAATGGTGGAGGCCTTAGTGGGGACATGAGGTCCCTCCTCCACGATCATGAAGAGTCGGGGATCGACCGCTTCCATGTAGAACCTAATCCTTTCCTTCCAGATAGGAAAGTTTATCCTGGTGCACACTGGGATCTTGCCTGTGTACTTGAGTCCGTCCATAGTACAAGTCTGCCTTCTTCTTGACACTAGTGACAGGAACTTACTTAAGGCGTTAACCTATTTGTTGAGTAACCTCGCTTTGATACCACTTGAAAGTCTACTTAGTGTCAACTACCTTCACCTATGGGGGGGGGGGAATAGGTGTCTTGTAGCTTTTTTGCGGAATTAAAGTCGTACCTGCACAAGAAAACAAAACAACACAGCACAGAAAGGACACAAGCAAATTATAGTGGTTCCCCGATTTGGGTACGTCCACTTTCCCCCTTCGACCTATCTCCCAACCAGGGACGACTCGGTCACTTCACAAACAGGATTGAAATCCAATCCTTACACTAACGGAAGGAACCCTTCCACACGTAGGAGTCACCACTCCCACAATACGGGTTGCACCCAACCCTTATAACTAGGGACCAATCGGTCCGTTACAAAGAAATTGAAAATAGATTGTATAAGAAATACAAACAACTTATGGAGACTAAGGTGTCCATCTTCGTTCGATGACGTGTTCTTGAAGTCAACGAAGAGTCCACAACCCTAGATCTCACTTGGAGAGAATCTCCCCGAAACCAGCGGCGGCAAGAAGGGCGGCGGCTTGGTTCTCGGGATCGGCGGCGACAACGGCGTGCTGCGGCTGTTCTTTGGAGATTCAATCTTCGTAGCAAAGCTTGCAAGATCTTCCAACGGTCACACTAGGATCGATCGTCTCAATCGATTCGGAAGGGGAAGGTTTTCCCGATCTACGAATCAAGAGACAAAGGATCTCTGGTTAGACGCGTGAGACGCAGTGCTTGGCTGAGCTTCTGTCGACGGGAGATCTGGAAGAAACCAAGATCAACGACGGCGATCAACTGGCACGAGCGGCGACGGCGGCGGAGCAGGATTTCAGATCTAGGTCACGTCGGTGGCTCGTGTATTCATTTTTCTGTCTTGTTTTTTTACTGTTCAAAAATACAGATGTATTTATACATTAGGTCTTCAAGATGACCGTTGTGGGTCCCACCAGAAGAAACCCTAAAACCGGTTCAAAATAGTGCCTTAACATTTGATCCGGTCCAGCGTGCTTCAGAAATTCGCCTAAGTCAAAATCGGCGAGAATCGAAGGTCACTCGGCGAGAATCAGCCAGTGATTCTCGACGATTTTGATTTAGCGACAGATTTCCACGCTCTGATTTAGACGATTATTACTTAGACGATTTTTCGTCTTTCCACCCATGAGCTGCTCTTTGACCCCGAATCGGTGAGAATCACTTGGTGATTCTCGTCGATTATTACTTAGATGATTTTTCGTCTTTCCACACATGAGCTGCTCTTTGACCCATCCTTGCTCCTTGTCTGCTCTTGCATTATCACAGCCCTGTACTTGAAAATAAGTACACTCCAATAGAGAGAGTACACGTAGGCCAACACACTGATCTGCTCAACGAGGGATTACGTCGTGCAGACCCGTGTATATTGACCTACTGCACCCTGATATTGGTGTGTACTTAGCGTGGAATAACTGCAAGCACAACTTAAAAGATTTCATCAAATACATTGTCTATTTACCTTAGCTTGTTCAGGGGCTTCTTCAAATCAGGTACATTGTGGATACAATACCCAACATATCCCCTTTACTTTGGCTAAATATAGCTGTAGGGTAGGCTCTCTTGCCTCGAACTCCCCATTGATCTGGGAAGCTACCACCATGAAGTCAGTAAGGACCTCCACGCACAACACCCCCAGCTCCCTGGCGAGGCACAAAACTGCTATCACGACCTCATACTTGGTCTGATTGTTGGTGATGGGGAAGTGCACCACCACGGTCTGCTCAATTCTAGTCCCCTGGGGACTCTCCATGATCACCCCCACTCCTAAGGATTGCCTCCCTGAGGCGCCATCTACCTTTACCTTCCAAGGAGTCAGACGAGTGAGCTCTTCCTCCGCTACCTCAATCACATAATCAGCCAAGAAGTCAGCCATCGCTTGAGCTTTGATCGAGAGGCGGGGGACGAAGGAGACGTAAAACTCACTCAACTCCACCGACCACTTGGCTAGCCTGCTAGAATGCTCCACCCCCTCGAAGATGTTGTGGAGGGGATGGTCTGTCCCCACTTGGATTGAGTGTACCTGGAAATAGGGCCGCAGCCTTCAGGCTGAGATGACTAGGGCGAAGGCCAGCTTCTCCAAAATTGGATACCGAAGCTCGGCCTTCCTCAGGACCCGGCTCACGTAGTATATAGGGAGCTGCTTCTTCCCCTCTTCGCGAACTAGGACAAAGCTTAAGGCCTCCACCCCGACCCCGAGGTACAAAAATAGGTCCTCCTCTTTCTTCGGCCCTTGGAGCAATGGAGCCCGAGTCAACTGCATCTTAAGGGCCTGGAATGCCTCCTCACACTCCTTGGTCCACTCGAATTTTTGGCCCCCCATAAGTGTTTTAAAGAAGGAGGAGCACTTCTCCCCAGCCCAGGAGAGGAGCCTACTTAGCCCTACCAGCTTCCCCGTCAGCTGCTGCACCTCCTTAGTGTTTCGTGGTGATCCCAGCTCTATGATAGCCTTGACCTTATCCGGATTCGGCTCGACCCCTGCAGGGGTGAGGAGGTGTCCCAAGAACTTTCCCCTGTTATCCCCGAAGATGCACTTCAGGGGGTTCAACTGCATCTTGTACTTGTGCAGGGTAGAAAAGGTCTCCTCTAGGTCCTGGAGGTGAGAGTCCACATCCTAACTCTTGACCATGAGATCATCAACGTACACCTCCAAGTTCCTCCCCTTTTGTTCTTTGAAAACCCTATCCATCATCTTCTGGTAGGCCGCCCCTGCGTTCTTTAGCTCGAAGGGCATCATTTTATAACAGTAGCATCCATCCCCCATAATGAACGAGACATCTTTGACATCCGGGGGGTGCATCCTGATTTGATGATAACCTGAAAATACATCTAGAAAACTCATTACAGAAAAACCAACGGCTGAGTCAACCAGTGCATCGATCCGAGGCAAGGGATAACATTACTTAGGACAAGATTTATTAAGCAAGGAGAAGTCGATACACATACTCCACCGGCTGTCTCCCTTATTAACCATGACTACATCGGAGATCGAGCCGGGGTATTGGATCTCGGATATGAATCCAGCCTTGAGAAGCTTTGCCACCTCCTCCCTAATGGGCTCTGCCAGCTTGTCCGCAGTGAATCTCTTCTTTTGTTGGACCGGGCGTGTTCCCGGGTCCAAGTTGAGGTGGTGGTAAGCCACATCCGCGTCAACCCCCGGCATCTCCGTGACACTCCATGGGAAGATGTCCACGTTCTTCTGGATGCACTCCAACATCCTGTCCTGAGCCTCCGGGGTCAGCCCTCCGCTGACACGGACCTTCTCCACCCTGCCTTCACAGGTGAGGACCTCCAGCTCCACCACCTCTTCCGCCGCCTCCAACCTGGACTGCTCTCCCCATTCTTCAACATCCCTCTCCTCTGGGATGAGGACCTCCGCCTCCATCTCTTCTTACACGGACATCACCTTGGCTGACTCCTCCTGATCTCCTCCTGCTGGCTCTACCACGTCGCAGCTCTCCACCTCCAACTCCTCCCTGACAGCCTCCTGCTCCGCCTCCTCCATCCTTCGCTCCATCTTCTCGGCTCCCTCCTGCTAAGAGATGGAGTTTATGGCGGTGACGTAGCATTCCCACACCACTTTGGGGTCCCCCCTCACCCTGACCTGAATCCCCACTGTATTGAACTTCAAGCATTGATGTAACGATGAGGGGACGCAGCGGAAGGCACTGATAAGGGGCCTCCCGAAGATGGCGCTGTAGCTGCTGGGGGCATCCACGATGACGAACCTACAGTTCCTGGACTGCCACCCCCAGGGTGACATGGAGGCGTACTCCTCCCTCCACTTACTTCCTCTCCCTCGAAAATCCAAACAAGGGCCCATCTGAGGCCAACACCCTCTTTGCCTCCACCTTCCTCGCGTCAAATGCCTTCTTAAAGACGACATTGACGGAGCTTCCATTGTCGACGAGGATCCGGGCGACGGTAAAATTTTCGGTGGCTGTCTGGATGACCAACGCATCACAAAAAGGATCCTCATGATCCTCCATATCGCTCCTCGAGAAGGTGATCCTCTCCTCCGGGGGCGGGGTTTGGGATGTGGAGCCAATGCTCCAGCGATACATGGTGTGGAGGCTTGCCTTCTGGGAAGCCTCAACCCACCCCCCACCCCCCCCCCCCACACCCCCCACCCCCCCCCCCCCCCCCCCACCCCCCACCCCCACCCCCACCCACCCACCGCGTGGATCACTCTGATCCCTCCTCAGGTCCCGACATCCACCCGGTCTTCGCAACGGTCCTCCTCCGCCCGAGGCAGGACCTCCTCGATCCTCACTTCCTGATGCCCTTGCTGCTACTGCTCCCAGTTCCCTCTCATTTCGAGAAACTCCGGGTACGTAGCTGTGGCATGCCCTTCCTCCTGATGGAAGTCGCAGTAGGGCACCTCCACCCTAACTTCTCTCCTCCTCCTCCGGGCTACTCTCCTCCTCTCCCCTATGGCTATGGCCATAGCCTCTTCTTGATCGGGGAGTCGAGGTCTCTGGGCCTGCCTCCAGCCTGGGGGGTGGAATTAATCTTGCGCTCCCCTGGTCGTGGTCCCTTTCTTGGTACCCTCTCTGTGGCCCCTGCCCTTTCCACTCGGGCCTCCAGCCCAGCCGACTATCAGGCTCCTGATGCCCCTATCTAGGCCGCTGCTTCCGCTGAGGCTGCCTCTGCTCCCTCTGTCGGGGCTCTCCTCTCCTCTGCTACTATCCTCTTCCTCCTCTTGGCTACATCTCTTCCTCCGTGGCCCACCTGGTCAGCTTCCGGGCGAACTCCGGATTTGATGCATCCCCGTCAACTTCTATCACCGCCCTCTCCATCAGCTCCTCATAGGAGAGGGGGGGGGTATCCTCTTCAGCTCCATCCTTAAGAAACCCTGCTGCAGGCCCAGGGTGAAAGTCATCATCAAACTATGGCTCGACATCTCTCGGACCTGGGTGACCTCCTCTTGGAACCGGTCCACGTAGCTCCCCAACATCTCATTCACTCCCTGCTTGATGTGGAACAAGGACTCTGACTCCTTCTTCCTCCTCTTCAAGGTAGTGAACCTCAGCATAAACACCCGGCGTAGGTCCTCGAAGTAGTAGATGGAGCAGGTCAGTAGCTGGTGGAACCACACCATTGCCTTCTCCTTGAGGGTGTTGGCGAAGAGTCGGCATTTGAATCCATCCGACATCTGCCGGATCGAGACCACGTCCTCAAACCATTGGACGTGTAGGACCTGGTCTCCCTTCCCGGTGTAGTAGGACATCTCGGGTTCCCTGAACCCCTCTGGAACTGGAGCTGAAGAGACCAACTCGCTAAAGGGGCTACCTTCCCCTACTGGGAGAGCTGGCGTGTCTCGTGGGCTCAGCTCGCCGAGCCGGCCTCTACCTGCCGAGACGGGGAAGAGCTCGTGCCCGTGGAGCTCGCACCCCCGGCCCTCCGCGGCAACTTCCGTCCCAGCTCGCCTCCCGGGGGCATCCTCGCCCAGAGAGGGGGCGGCTGCGATCTGGACTGCTGGAGTCGAGCACTCGGCCCGCGTGTCGAGTGCGAACTTGATGATGCCTAGCACCTCATTCACGAAATCTTCAAACATCCCCACCGTGGCTAGAGGTGAGGGGGGGGGGGGTGCTAGCTTGAACTGTCAGGTCCCTGTCCTCCTGTCATCTAGCTTGTTGAAGCTTTTCTGCACTGACCACGCTCCACTCTCACCACACTGACACAAAAAGTTCATAATTTTATTTGGATGCTGGAGTGCGCGCGAGCTTTCGAAGAGCTAAAGAGTCGTTTGACCACGACGCCTATTTAGACGTCGCCATGTGGTACGGACGGCTATGAGATTTACAGTGATGCATCAGGGAGCGGCTTAGGCTGCGTTCTACTATAGTTCAGAAAAGTGTTAGGTTATGGCTCACGCCAGTTCAAAGTGCATGAGTGTAACTATCCTGCTCACGACTTAGTGTTGGCGGCGGTGATATTTGCACTTAAATTGTGGCATCATTACTTATATGGCGTGAAAGTTGACATCTTCACGGACCATAAGAGCCTTAAGTATCTTCTGGATCTGAAGGATCTAAATATACGATAACAGAGGTCGATGGAGTTCCTCGTAGACTACACCTTCAAGATTCATTACACTCCCGGGAAGGGAAATGTGATCGCAGATGTCTTGAGTCGCAGGACTACAGCAAGGGAAAATTGATTGTAGATGCATGATGAGCATCTGATCCAGTAGTTGGAGGCTTTCGAAATTTCTTGTATTGACAAGAATGCCACTACAAATGAGTGCCTGAACTGGACAGAGGTTCAATATGACCTCACGGATAGGGTTCGGCGAGCAACGGAACTCGATGAGAGTCTACAATTCTATGTAATGAATGGGTAAAATGTCAAATTCTCCTTGGATGACGGCCTTTTGCGGAAAGATGGTCGTTTGTGCATCCTGGATGTGGGTAAACTTTGCGAGGAATTGATGTACGAAGAACATTTTACAAAGTACTCAATTCGCCCAGGGAGCACGAAAATGTATAAGGACATGAAAAGGTGTTCTAGAGGCCAGGTTTGAAGAAATACATAGCCCATTATGTGGCAAAATGTAAAACTTGTGCATTAGTAAATGCAGAATGTCATAAGCCTGGAGGTTTCCTAAAGTCGTTACCAATCCACATCCTGCGATGAGGTCGACTCCCCAGTTAGAGGGTACGTCGTTAGGTGCGTAGAGTGATGCGTTGATCGAGAGTCTGCGTCAGAGCAATGAGGCTCTATCGAGGCTGTTAGTTGCGATACAGTCGCAGATTCAATCCTTGTTGTCTGCCACTCCCGCGCTGCAACCCTTAGTGCAAGATTCTGCAACGGGTCATGCCGTACCTGCTGATCCTGCTCCTCTGATGCCCCCAGTGACGTTACCACCGAAGACGAACATTATATCGTATTTCTAGCGATTGAGACCTCCCACTTATGATGGGAGTGCCGACTTTATGGTTTTGGATGCTTGGATCATCACTATCGATGAGATGTTCATGTATTCGGGGATTTCTGAATCCCAGAAGGAAATGATTACAACCTACTAGCTAAAAGTCATAGCAAAGACTTGATGGATTCAGGAAAATGAAAGTTTGATAAAAGGATGCTCTTGGGAGTCCTTCAAGATGATGCTGCTTAAGAAGTTCTTACCCTTGGTCGAGCAGGACCGTCTGATGAATAATTTCCTGCATTTGAAGCAGAGATAGCTCACTGTGAGCGAATATGAGATTGAGTTTACTAAGTTGAGTAGATTTTCTCCTGATTTGGTAGCCTCGAAGACAGGAAGAGTGAATCATTTTCTCAGAGGATTAAGAAGCGATGTCCAACAATTAACATGCGCTTATAGAGCTGAAAGCTATGCTGAGGCAGTGGAAGCTGCTCTGAAGGTTGAGACGATTGAAAATGCCAAGAATCGAGGTGCTGTGACAAGGAAAGAGAAGTGGAAAGGTGATGAGGATGGAAGCTCTAGGGCATCTGGCCCTTCTTCGAAGAAGAAAAGTAAAGAAGTATGTAGCTTCTGTGGTCGACCTGGACACCCTTTCAAAAGGTGATTCAAGAGGACTGCCACCCTGAAGTAGTAGCAGGTGCTCTCCATCCAAGGTGCACCCAAAGGTGATCTGGTGTGACCGATCTGTGCAAAGAAGGGTCATGACGTCAGTCGTTGCTTGTCGAAGGATAATACTTGCTTTTAGTGCGGGCAAAAGGGGCACCTGAAGCCTTCTTTCCCCCAGGCTCAGACTCCACTGCAGCCTGCCCCGCTTCGGGCTCTACCGCCTCCGCCAAACTAGGACAAAGGAAAAGGAAAGCCGAATGTGGTGACCAGGGAGGAAGCTAAGACATCTACGCAAGTGATATCAGGTTAGACCCTAGTTTTATTTTTTATCCTCTTTATTTGCCCTAGTTTTCGTTCGTTTAGTTATGTATGCTATGTTTTTAGGGGAGTTTAAGGTGCATAATAGGTGGGCATGAGTTCTTTTCGATTTGGGTGCCACCCATTCCTTTGTGGCCCAGAGGTTCGTAGATAAACATCGTTTGAAAGTGGATCAATTAGGAGATGCCTTCAACAACAAGCTTCCCTCCGGTGAATCAGTGATATCTAATCAAGGAGTTCTGAGATGCCCTATTTATCTAGGCAATTTCCTAGCCTTACAAATCTGATGGTTTTGGATCTAGAAGACTTTGATGTGATTTTGGGCATGGACTGGCTGACCAAGTATGATACGATGATCTAGTGCAAGGTAGAGAGACTGGTTTTTAGGATGGACCATGTCCATCCTATGAGTGTCTATGGTTTTCAAGACAGGGTTGCCCTGTCATTTCTGCAGTACGTGCTTGTCATGCTATAGAGTCTGGTTGTGAGGAATTTTTGTTTTCTATTTCTACTTTAGAAACTGTATTCGTTACACCATGTCTTGAAGATGTCTCGGTTGTGCGAGAGTTACCAGATGTTTTTCCTGATTGTCTTCCAATACTTCCTACGGTGAGGGAGATAGAGTTTGTGATAGACCTCGAGCCAACTACTCATCTTATGGCCAAATCACTATACCGCATGACTCCGCGTGAGTTGGATGAGTTACGTACTCAGCTTGATGAATTGCTGCAGTGTGGTTTTATTAAACCAATTTCTTATCCGTGGGGTGCTCCTGTATTATCTGTAAAGAAAAAAGGATGGATCAATGAGGCTTTGCATCGACTATAGAGAATTGAATAAGTTGACCATTAAGAATATATATCCCTTACCGAGGATTGATGATCTATTCGATCAGTTGCATTGCAGCTCGATATTTTCAAAGATCGATGTTCGTTTAGGCTACCACTAGTTGAGAATTCGAGAGGTAGATATTCCACAGACCAATTTCCGTTCGCGGCATGGACATTTTGAGTTTTTGGTGATGTCCTTCAGTTTGACCAAAGCACCCTCTACATTCATGGATTTAATGAATAGAGTTTTCAAGGATTTCTTGGATCGTTTCGTGATCGTATTCATAGATGGCGTCCTTGTGTATTCCCGCAGTGTTGAGGAGCATACTCAACATTTGCGATTGGTTTTGTCGACCCTGACGGAGCATAAGCATTATGCGAAGTTGAGCAAGTGTGAGTTTTGGCTATCTCAGGTGTCCTTTATGGGGCATGTTGTAAGCAAGGACAGTATTTCCGTAGACCCGACCAAGATTTCTACTGTGATGGAATGGGAGAGACCTTCTATACTTAAGGATATTAGGAGCTTCTTAGGCCTGGTAGGCTACTATAGAAGTTTTGTGGAAGGGTTTTCAGTGTTGTCTGCTCCTTTAACTAGACTTACCCAGAAGAATACTGCATTCATTTGGAGTGATAAGTGTGAAGAAGCTTTCCAAGAGTTGAAGAAGAGATTGTGTACTGCTCCAGTTTTAGCCTTTCCTACTGAAGGGGTTGAGTACACTGTGTATGTGGATGCATCACATATTGGACTTGGCTGTGTTTTGCTGCAAGATGGGAAGGTGATCACATATGGATCTAGATAATTGAAGATTCATGAAAGAAACTATCCTACGCATGATTTGGAGTTTGTTGCAGTAATTGATGGGTTGAAGCTTTGGAGACATTTATTGTATGGCGCGCTGTACAAGATCTATACATACCATAAGAGTTTGAAGTACGTGTTCACTCAAAAGGAATTAAATCTGCGCCAGCGTAGGTGGTTAGAATATATGGTTGATTATGATGTGGAAATCCTTTATCATCCAGGAAAGGTTAACGTAGTATCCGATGCTTTGAGTAGAAAGACCGCCAAAAATTTTTATTTTTCTGTACAGTCCTTGATAAAAGAATTCTTGTTGATGGACATTGAAGTTAGGAGTAGTGTTGTGCCTGCTAGTTTGGAAGCAGAAGAGCTCTCTTGGATTTCCTTAACTAGAGTGCACCAGAAGGATGATCCGGGTTTGTTACACCTCCGGAGTAGAACTTAGAAGGGAAAGCTACCTGATTTCTTTTTGGATGAGTTGGATACCTTGAAGTATCGGGGTAGATTTTGTATCCCCGCTTTTGGTGATATTTGGGCTAAAATTTGTACTGAAGCTCATGGTTTCAGTGTTGCCTACCATCCTGATTCCACTAAAATGTATAAAGATCTAAAGCAAATTGTTAGGTGGTCAGGAATGAAGAATGATATAAAAATGTTTGTGGCGGAATGTTATACGTGTCAACGTGTTAAGGCTGACCATAGAAGGCCTGGAGGTAAATTGAGACCGCTTGATATTCCAAGTTGGAAGCTGGAGAGTATTTCGATGTATTTAATCACTGGCTTACCGAGATCTCCCCATGGGCACGACTCTGTTTGGGTGATAGTTGATAGATTGACTAAAAGTGCTCACTTTGTACTTTTAAGATTGGATATTCTATGAATAAGATAACTGAATTGTACCTTGATGAGGTTATAAGATTGCATGGAGTGCCTGTCAGTATCATATCGGATCGAGACTCTAGATTTACATCTCATTTTTGGAAGAGTTTACAGGAGGGGTTGGGTGCCAATTTGAGGTATTCCACCGCCTATCATCCGCAGACAAATGGTCAGACGGAAAGAGTTAATCAGATCGTAGAAGACATGATCAGGTGTTATATTTTGGGTCACGGTGGTGCTTGGGATGAATGTGTCAGACTCATGGAGTTTGCTTACAATAGTAGTTACCAAGAGAGTCTACAGATGGCCCCGTTTGAGGCCTTGTATGGTTGGCTTTTCAGGACTCCTTTGTTTTGGGGGGAAGGTTGGTGAGAGACCGTTGCTAGGTCCGGAAGCCCTTGAAGAGATGAATTGTGCCGTAACTCATATTCGAGAAAAGCTCCATGTGGCACAAGAACAGTATGAGAAATATGCTAATCAATGAAGGGTTGATCTGGAGTTCGCTGTTGGGGAAATGGTTTTTCTGAAAGTTTCTCTGATGTCAGGTGTTAAAAGGTTTGTAAGTAATCACAAGTTAAACCCCCGGTATGTGGGACCTTTTCAGATTCTTGAGCACATCAAAGTATCAGCTTATACGCTGGAGTTGCCTGCTACCTTCCCTGGTGTCCATGATGTATTCCATATGAGCCAGTTGTGGAAGTGCATCCATAGTGATCGTCAAGTCCTTGACTCGGTGCACCAGATTCATCCCAACCTTACGTATGTGGAACAACCTGTTCGTATTTTGGATTCTCAAGATCGAGTGTTACAGAGAGAGACCATCCCTATGGTTAAAGTTCTCAGGCAAAATCAAGACGTCGAGTGCGTGATGTGGGAATTGGAATCGACAATGAAATAATCTCATCCGCATCTCTTCCCTCAGTTCCATTATGCCTTCAGGTTTTTGGTAATAATTGGGTTTTGGTTTGGGTTTGGTTTTAAGGTTGTATTAAGTTTCAGGACGAAACTTCTTTTAGGGGGTGTGACTGTAACACCCCTGATTTTCTGATATTATTATTTGGTTTATCGACATCATAATTATGACGTCACGGTGTTACCCTTTTTTTCGTTTTGTTGACGGCGCTGCATCGTTTGTGCGTTTTCGCGTCCGTTGAGCCTGTTTATCCTAATTTTTGGGATTTTGTTGGGATTGAGTGTCTTCCTTGATATAAAGGATGAGGTTTTGAGGCCTTGGGCTTGTCCAGTTCTGTTGTAGTCCGAGCATTTTGGAGTCTCGGTGCGTGTTTGGATCCTTGTGAGGATTTTCTTTGCTTGTGTAAGCTTTTGATGATAGTGTCTCAAGAATGGTACGTCGGATTCTAGGGTAGTTGTCATTGTTGAATTCATTTAATTCAACGTGCATTTGGGCCTCTGTTTTGAACTCATATTTCCTTGTTGAAATATCTGAATATGATCATTACTGTTGATATTACGAAAGCTATATTCCTTGTCCTAATTCTTGGATAGCCCTCCTTTTGATTCTAGTGAAGCCCCCAGTAGTGTTAATTTTTCATCAACCTTAAGCATTCGACGATGTTTCTGGGTGTTGTTCGGAGCTCGACGAATGTCAGGCTGAGATCGACAAAGCGTTGAGCGGTTCTATGTTCTTGGTTCGACGAACTTCGAGTAGAATTCATCGAACGAAGTTTTTTTCCTTTGTGTTCGACGAACATTGAGCAGAATTCATTTAACGGAGTTTTTTCTTTGTGTTTGACGAACTTTGAGCGGAGCTCGACGAACGTCAGGCTGAGCTCGACAAATCGTCGAGCGGTTCTGGGTTCGATGAACTTCGGGCAGAATTCGTTGAACAGAGTTTTTTACTTTGTGTTCGACGAACTTCGAGCAGAATTTGTCGAATGGAGTTTTTCCTTTTTGTTTGACGAACTTCGAGCGGAGCTTGACGAACTTCGAGCGGAGCTCGACGAATGTCGAGCTGAGCACGACAAAGCGTCGAGCAAATTTTGTCCTTCCTACTTGTTTTCGAGAAGTTGATTCTGTACTCGAGTTCTACCTATTTGTTCTCGAGATATGCTTCCCTGTTCTCGGGAATTGTTTCCTTGTTCTCGAGAACAGCCTCTTCGTTCTCCAGAACAACCTTCTCGTTCTCGAGAACAACCTCTTCGTTCTCGAGAAATGCCTCCTTGTTCTCGAGAACAGCCTCTTCGTTCTCGAGAACAACCTTCTTGTTCTCGAGAACAACCTCTTCATTCTGGAGAACAACCTCCTTGCTCTTGAGAACTGCCATTTTGTTCTCGAGAACTGCCTCCTTGTTCTCAAAATATCTGGTTGATCTCGAGAAAACGTTCTTTCTTCTCGGGAAGCCCGGTTCATCCGACCCCAGTTCTTTTCTTAAGTGTGGTTATCCTAATTTTACCCTTAATATATATATACCTACCTTTTTACTCCTTCAGTTTAGATCGAGTTTTCCAGTTCATCTCCCGAACCAGAGCAGCATGAGTGAGAGTGAGAAAGTTTTTCCGCTATCCTTTCGGTGGATGCCGACGGTGCTCCGGTGCTCGAAATTTCCAACCAATCATAGATCCGAAAAGCTCTCAGTGAGAGCTTCTCCATCTTGGTAAAAGTTTCCCCATTCTTTGAGTTTTTCTCGCTAGGATTTTCGGTCCTACCTCCTATTTTTGGCCATTCTTGTTAGATTTCGACATTCCTCGTCTTCTTTAGCCCCGATCTATGTCGTGGTGCGATTTTGATATCTTTCTCTGGTAAAACCGAGGCAAGTGATGGTTATCTCCCTCTTTTCCCTTCTTTATTCCGATTTGCAAAAAATACTAACTTCTTGATATCTTGATTTTTAGTAAGTTGCTGATTTTAGTGTTGTTTAGATCTCTTGTCTAGTTTCTTTATAATCACCATGTTCTTGTTTTTGTTACCTAATCTTGTAAGTGTTATATGTGTTTGAAACTTACTCATATAACCATTCCTCAACGTTTAAGTAGGACGAGTTAGAGTTTTTTTAGGATTGTAAATTCTTTTTAAAGGTTGATCAACCGCTACTAATCTAGAATTGTCCAGTAAAATTTGATATGTCAATGTTATCTTGAGACTTATATCATGGTTTCCTTCGTGGAGACGCCATGTGGCGATACATGTCTCCATACCAAGAAGGGTTGCGGTGGCCCTCTGAGCTCTAAACACGAGTCATTACGGGGTTTTCCTTCCGGGTTTCCTTTGTTGCGGGTGTTACTTATGGATGCAACCACTGCTGCAACATTTGTTCTCCCTATTAGTACTTTGTGGGGATCTACCAGGTGTTTGAGCATTTGCAGTGAATGGTGGAGTATCCAGTCTCCCCCGCAATTAGGCGGATAAATTGTCTTTAGGGTTGGCCACCCCGCCCGTTTTAGTTTTGGTGGAGTTGACCACAGGTGGCTAATAGGGGTGTGTTTCTCTCCTGATGGTTTAATCTTGACCTTTTCCCCTTATAGTCTTGTGCATTTTGGGCGTCGTGGTTATATGTGATGCTTCACATAAGTGTTTCTCTTTTTACCTTTGTACCTCACTGTTGTACTTTATGTAAGTTTATTCCTGGGGTCTTGGGTTGGTACCCCTTGACTTTGTTTACTTTTGGCTTACTTTCTGCCATCTCTTGTACTTTCTTGATGAGGTGTTCTGTCTTTGGAATGCCTCAGGTTCAGAGCTGTAGCTGACAGTCGTGCTCGTTTTCGAGTTCATTGGAATCTGTCTTGGCTGTGGTTTTGCCTCGTCGTAGCGAGGTAGATTGTTGTTTTATTTACTTTGCTAGTTCAGACATACTTTGTTTTAAGTCAGTTTGTGTCAGTTTGTTGACGCCCAAAGGATTGTTGATTTTGGATACTTGCTAGCTGCTTAGTTTTCTTTCTATGTATAAGATTACTTGCTCTCTTGAATGTTTTATGTTAGGATTGCATGGTAGGTATTTTCAAGTATAAAACTACTATTATTATCTCATGAATTGCACATTTTTAAAATATTAAAACACTATATTTAACAATCATAAAAATCTACTTTTATTGTTATTATAAATTTAGAACTTGCATACTTTTAGGTGTCCTTTGGGAATGTCTAAACTCATGTAGGGCGTCTAATTTTGTAAAAGAAGTAATTTCCGCAGCGTACAAATACTTTCCTCGTGTACTAGATGAGCCACTAAGCCGAGGAACAGGGCTAACTACCACACTTAAATTGATTTTACCTTTAAATAACTTAAAGAATCTTTCTTCATGATTAAGTAGGTGTTTTGCCTGAGCGTCGACAGTTATCCCCTACTAACGTGACATTATGATGCGCATTTTTCCCTTACTCTAATACACCTTTATTTGCAGTGAAAAATGTGGATTGTGACAAACAAAATCCTCCCTGACTATTCAGAAGTCAAAAACGGGAGGAGAAGAGATTGTTCAAGTAGTATCAGAGGTTGACCAAGTAATCAAGTGCATCCAAGTGAAAAGAAGATGATCATGATCAGTGTCATGCAACAAATGCTGGGGGAGAGAAAGATGTCCCCTTACACGATAATGAGATGAAGGTAACCAAGGCATTCAAGTGGTATCACATACCATGCACCAATTCAAGGGGAGTAGGTGAGCAATGTTTTAACCTTCCATAATCTGTTTTATCATTATAATATATTTTGTTGCTGCATATGTTGTACATGTCATTGACTAAGAAAGTTGAGAGTGGGTTTTGACCTCTTCAAATAGGGGGTGATTGTTGGGTCGATTGACCCCAATGACCAAGATTTGTAAGAAATCAAACAATTCAATGACATGCACATAGTTGTATTTGATGTGTGTTTAAGTTCATGCATACATGATAGTCCTTATCATATTGATTGGACATGTGGAGACAAAGAAGGATGCTAGAAAGGCAGGAAATTGTCTAAGTCCACAGGAGTTGAGTAAAGCCAACTCACTCAATGCCAGAGGAATGCTGACAAAAGGTCGGATTCTTGTTAAGTCCAGAAGAATTGAGTGAGGACAACTTTACTCAACGTCAGATGAGTTAAAGAGATGAGTCAGGTGTGGATAGTCAAAGCCAAGCTTCAGCAGGAAGAAAGATCGACTAAGTCCATAGGTGTTGAGTGATGTCAACTCACTCAATGCCATGCATCAAATTCATCGAGTAAAGTTGGCTCAGTCAAAGACAGAGAGTTTCTGGCAAAGAAAAAGATTCGAAGTCCAGAAGCATTGAGTGAAGCCAGTTCACTCAACATTATGTTGATTCTGTCGAATCCCAAGAAGAAAAATAGAAAAAAATCTGTTCAAGTACAAAAGCGTTGAGTGTAGCCAGCTCACTTAACGCCAAATGACAAAAAGAGTTGAGACAGGCCTGAACAGTCAAAGCCTGAGAAGAAACCAGAATTTTACTAAGTCCAGAAGTGTTAAGTGAAGTCAGTTCACACAATGCCTAGTTAAAAGATTAGGCTGAGGCAGGAAGCATTGAGTGAAGTCAACAAACTCAACGCCTTCATTCATAAGAAAAATTTCTAAGTACAGATGCATTAACTGAAGCCAGTTCACTCAAAGCCTCAGCAGTTGGCAGAGTTTAGAATGAGCTAAGGCAAATGGAATTGAGTGAAGGCCAACCACTTAACGCTCTCAACGCCATGGATGAAAAAAGAGCTGAAAAATATGATAAGTCCAGAATCGGTGAGTAAAGGCCTTTCACTCAATGCCACTCAACGTCTGGAGTGATTCTGTGAATTTGGCTAAGTCCAGAATGGGTGACGTCAGCATAAGTCAATAAAGTAAACACAGTTTAAATTCTTTGCGGGAAAACTGCAGTATGCCTTCAATGGCACCGACGGACAGCTGTTATTTTCTGCAAATGGAAAGTGGTAACTAGTACTTTTTAGGCTGGGCCCACAATACAAAGAGCCGTTGATCAGCTGACTATAAAAGGACAAGATTGGCTGAAAGGAAAGAAGCTTTTTAGGGTTTTTTGAATATGCATAGCGGCGGAACTTCATCTTCTTCCTCGCCATTAACATCGAGTCTGAAGCACAAGTTCTGTTCAGTGAACCTGAAAGTGATAAGAGTTTGCTATTGCAATCTTCATCAGCGACAGCAAGTTCAGAATCGATTTCTTATTGGGAAGAGAAGCTGAGCATTCAGTGTCTGCAAGTCAAGGTAGCTATTAGAATGTGATACAAAACTTTCAGATACATAGTCTTCAACAGCAGATCAGATTCGTGATTCTGAGTTACTTCCAGCACAAGCCGTCTAGTACTGAAGATCTATTCAACTTGCTACTGTGAAGAAGATAGTGCTGAAATCTGCTCAGCCCAGGAAGACAAACACTGATAAAACTCTCTGGTGTCTAACTATTTCACAAGTTTTCTATTTTCTGAAGGATCCAGTCTTGGATCTGAGAGTAGGATTCTATGTAGAATCTGAGTTGTAAGCCTAGGTTATAAAAGCTGAGGTAGGATCCACTTTGGATCTGAGTGTAGGGCTGTCCTTCCAGCCTGAGCAGTAGGGCTTTTGAGCTTGAGGTAGGTGATTGCTAAATCACAGAGTTGTAGGGCCTTGGGCCTGAGTTGTTGATCTTGAAGGAGACTGAGTGGTCCCGTGGGATCGAGTTGTAATCTCTTTGGAGCCGAGAAATTGGTGAAGTGATGCAGGCTTGCACGTTGATGCCAAATAAATCTACGGACGAACATGCTTGCCTCTCCTCGATCAAATCCTATACTCGCACAATCGTTCTACGCAACACCACGTTAATTAATTTTATCAATTATATGCTAACGTACGGGTAGCCAAACCGCTTAGGATCGAACAAAGGCTATAGGCCAATATTCTTTCCTGCTAAAAGGACCCACTCGGTCCGAATGAGCGGTGTTGTACCAAAGGTGATCTACCAAACAAATACGATTTGGAAAAGGCAGATCTCTACCAACAAAAGAAAACGAAGGTTCGCCAAACCTTTTCGAAAAATAATTCAATCAAGAAAAACACAAAACCAATCGAAGAAACCATGATTAATTAACGATTCAAAATTCAATGCCAAGAATCAACCACCACATGAATTAATCTAGGAAGAGAAACACATAATAGGTAGAAAAAGATTCGTTACCCTATCAGAATGGATGATTCCGATTTCTCTACTTGGATCGTTCTTCAACGGCTCCACCGGAGTCACACCGGTAGGAGAGAAACTCGTCCGCCTTCGCCTCTTCAAGAGGAGGAGTTCTTTGATTTGTTGCTCATAGTGGAGAGGAGAAAGGATTAGGGTAGATAAAGGAGGAAGGAGGATAAGGAGAGGAGTTGTGGCTGAAATCCATAAAGAGGGGGAGAGGGGAAGTTGGCGGCCAAGGAGGAGAGGAGGAGGAGAATTCTCAATTTAGAATTAGGTTTCTTTTCATTCATTCACTAATCAATATGATAAATATCATGACCTAAAAATAGGCTTACACCACTCCATCTCCCTTCATTCAAAATTCAAAATTCAAAATCCAAATTAAAAATTCAAAATTTAAAATATGATGGTTATATGCACCCATCATAACATATGAAATGAAAATTAGAACATGAAATAAATACTTAAAATATAATGCTAAAATAATAAAATTATTAAAAATATATAATTATAAATATTTAATTTATAATTATATATTTTTATATAATTGCGGCGGACGTCGATCCCATCCTCGAGCTTGCGGCAGCGATCGTCCCAATTGACGAACTCTCTCAGACAGTGATCAATGGCGGCTGTGTCAGCAATGTCTCCATCAATCCTTCCCCACTCAAAAGTACTCATCACCGATGAGTTGGTCTGAATGCATAAGTGCGGGAGAACAACATCCAAACAAGGCACCTCCGATCCAAGAAACCAAGAGTCATCTGAGGCCAGTCAATCACGCCATTGAATCAAGTAGTGGCAAACATCACCACATGTAAAGGAGAGCACTGCAACCTGGAGTATCCTGTCATGCAAAGAGGTGGTCCTAGGGAACCTTGGAAAAGCATTAGGCAATAAAGGAAAACAAGTTTCTACATCAACAACCAACATACCTCTAGTGAAGACCGATGAAGATAGCGATCCAAGCACAAGCTCACAGCCCAAACCATAAGAAAACAAAGTGGACCCCAACGGACAGGCAGATATTTCAAGTGGTGGAGAAACATATGGCGTTAAATTAGAAACATTAAAAATAGGGGTAATACCCCAATCAGTGGAAATCTTCAAATGATATGCGTATTCTCCTAATTTCTTTAAGTTCCGAAAAAGGTCCAACACGCCAACTTTCTAAAGCGCCCGAAGGGAACCGTTCAGGGACAAAATGCACCAAAACTAAATCGCTAATCATATAGTGAGATGCTCTTTTATGTAAGCTAACATGAAATTGAAAAGATTTATATGGTGTGGTTAGCGCTTCACTAACGTGCTTATATAAAATGTGATCATGATGAGCATAATCTGGTGCGAGTTAACTTGTCTTATAAGACAGTGGTAACGAAATCAAGTCAAAAGGCACTTGTGTTTTAAATCCGTGCACGATCAAATTCGGCGAGCAACAAGCATATAAATAATAATAAGACGCGACTTGATTGAGTAAGTTCTTAAAAGTGTGCCTAAATATCTTGCTACCGTGAGGTGTGAACCCATATGCTACATGTCTCAACCCAAATACGGAGGCTATAGGGGTTAAGTCAGGGGGCATGGGAGCTTTAACATCAAAGATGACTTTCAATGGCTTCAAATTCGCGGTCCTAATTTTATAATTAATATTTTCACGCTTGGCATGAAGATATGCCAAGGGAAATCTCTCATCATTAATACTAACAAAGTTGGACGCTCCCGGATATGACAAGTGGTGCGAGTGATACAACTCATGGGGCCTAACCTTGGTCACTAACGTGTGGGAAAAAGGGTCATCAAATGGCGATGGGTAAATACGTGTGATCGGGTGTGGTATATAAGTATGTGAAGGAGGCGCCACACCCAGAGGCACAATAGCCAAAGGATCAGAAACAGATGAGGATGGACCCGTAGCTGGACATGCAGAGAAATTAATAGTCAAATGTTACGCATAGTCATATCTACTCGGTGCGGAGAACAGACCATAAACTAGCGCGCTCAACGTACTAATATCTAAGTGCTGAGATAATGCCAAGGTAGGAACTAAAAGAGTGGGCGTGTCACAACAACTCACTCTAGAATTACCGATGCCACGTCCTAAATTGTCAACTAATGTGGGCTTATAGATAGGAGGAAGGGTCGGTAAAATCAAAGCCGAGATAAAATCCAAAATAGAATAACTTTCACTGATCGGTGATAACGTCAATGAACTCTCATCCGGGGGTAAAACAAAAGAATTGTTCAAAAATACCACATCCTCGCTTGCAAGTTATTCTGACACAATAGACAAGTCGTTTAATTCAGAATCAGTAAAGGTCTCTGAAATGGGCAAAATCGAACACGACGGAAAATTTAATTCAGATGGAATTTCAGACAACAATGATATCATCAAATAACTATCGTTCGGGTTCGCAGCTCTAAAATCAACCAAACATAACCCTCTCACATAATGTGAATCTTCCCAATCATTTGGAACATCCACTAAGTCAGGGAAGTCAATGACAATGGAGAAATCCTCACTCAAAGGCTCCTCCGAAAAGTCAGATGAAGTCTCAGTGGGTATATTAGTAGGCTCTAATGCGATGGGGATCATATCCGGGAGAGGGAACTCAATACTAGGTTGTACAAAGATAACACTAGTAGGGCTCGTAATGTAAGACCCCCCTCCCGGATCCCAAAACACGGCATGAAAGGGGGTCTTATGCCCAGAACAGCCGCCTTGTGGTAGCATTAGTACACGGACTAACCTGTACCATAAGACGCCTACTCTGCCGGCTACAACCAATATCAATACATATGCCAACCCAACCGAAATATAATTAAGAGAAGTCAAATCCACACCAAGTATATAAGTCCATAGTACATCAAAATAGAGAAGCTAAAACATGCTTCTACAATATATCAGAGTACAGCTAATAAATGCCCAAAGGGGCTACATCAGAGTCGCTCAACACTCACATCAGTAACTGATGGTAACGACGGTACCGTGCCTTCAAGCCATATCGTCCTGGCCTGGATGTCTTGCGGCAAAGTCTGCGGCTGCTCTACCTGCGGGGAGACCACCTAAAAAGGAAGACGTAGCAACCGTTAGTCGAAAAGACTAAGTGGCTTCCCATCCGCTCCCCCAGCGACTCCTCGGCACCGGGCGGAGAAAAGAGCAAGGGTACAAAGTATAGTAAATAGTATAAGCAGGTACAACCAGGTGGTAATGGTACAATAAGATTAACAACAATTTGTCTAGCAGTTCTACAAGAGTTATATCAATCATCAAGTGCAAGTAACTACAGCGGGAAAGTAACTTAACTTATAAGGATGCCCATACAAGCTTATTAGTTAAGGATCGGTTTACATAAAGTAACTTATCGTATAGGAGCGCCCATACAAACTTATACGATGAGGATCTTGTTATGCAATGATATGAAATGGTATGTATGTTATACAATGACTCACCCACGCTCAAGAACATGCAATTGCTATTTCGACACAGACTATAGTTCCCACTATTCGAGCAGGTAAATAACCTCTCAGGTATCAACCGTCGTGGCCAGGCAGTGACAGTAGAGCGGGCATCTCTACTACTAAGCGGGCATCTGATGAGTCCACTTTATATACCTATTTTCGGACTCATCTGGGCTAGTTTTCACGCATTTGCACTTCACTTTTAGTTCTATATCGTTCATATTTCTTCTTGTCTTTATTTCCATAGGAAGTGCACATTTATGCCCGTGGTTGTGTATTTTATTATTTTTATAGTTTGTACTCCCTTTTGTGATTGTCTGGAATGTCTGCACAGATTAGTGATTTGTTTTTCCTATCGGTATAGGGGTCATGTGCGTGTTCCGGGATGGTTGTGAAACAGGAATACTGCGCACGATCATGGGATATAGTGCGTACGACCACTGGTCGTGCGCCCCTGATCGTGCGCACTACTCTACAATTTCCAGAATAAGCCTGGGGTAAGCGCACGACCACTGGACTTATTGCGCACGACCACTGGTTGTGCGCCACTGATCGTGTGCATTGATTCCTCTTTTCTGGAGTCCTGTCTGGGGTAATCGCACGATCATTGGACTTAGTGCGCACAACCACTGGTCGTGCGCCACTACTCGTGCACATTATCCCAGTTCTTCTTCCTGATCTTCCATGCCAGTGCGCACGAGCACAGGACATAGTGCGCACGACCACTGGTCGTGCGCCTGTGATCGTGCGCATTGTTCATTTCTGCATTTGTATAAATAGTGCAGGTCTCGCCCTAATTCAGAGAGGATCCAGAGCTCGACATTTCTCCGCCGTTTTCCGCCTTCTCCGCCGTTCCCCTTCATCTTCCACCCTAGGGAGGTGCTCCGGGCAAGCTTTCACCGCTAAATCCAAGCCGGAGCTTCCTCTCGGCCTTCTCCTTCATCCGTGAGCTTCAAGTAGGGTTTGACACCATAGCTATCAAGCAAAAGAAAGCTAGCAAACTTCGTCCGCTATCGTGAGACGAAGAAGATGGGCCATTGGAAGGTGGTGACAGCCCTTCTCTATCCCGGATGCAGTTGAGGACCAAGATTGGACGCTGAATGACAACCCGACGATTCCAACCGTGAATCCTCAGCAAGACTTCGGATTCGGTCAATCTCTTAACTTGTTATTGCTTTATTGTTGAATATTGGTGTTTAACTTTATTTATAACTGATGAAGTATGCTTAGTTTGTAAAATGTTTTTATACAATTATGTCTATGTGATTGTATGTTTTCGTTATTTACATGAGTTGCGCCATATTCCATCCACTACCATCCACCCTTGCCGCACTAGCAATTGCTAGTGGCGTGCGTTGCGAGGAGGTGCTCACGACCATCATTCTTCCGTTCTCACCACCTCATCCGCAAGCCTACTCGTCCATCCGCCTAGCGATTCGGTGTATAGCGGCCCGACTAGTCTTCCATCCCGCCTGGCAAAGCATCGCATAGCGGCGTTGCATAGGAGTAGTTGTTAGATTTTTACTTTCTTTTTATCGTAACAATCCAAACCCCCCTTAGTTAGCTCCGACCTGAGGACTTCAATCTCAAGTCCTCCTTGAAATTAACTCCACCTTACTGTGTTCCTTGTGAGATCGATACTTGGGAAAACCCCCTATTTTATATTACTTGTGCGACCGGTTCACTGCCGTGATCTTACGCATCAAGTTTTTGGCGCCGTTGCCGGGGAACACAGTCGTGTGAGTTTTTGGAGAGGGAGATAATAGATTGAAGCACTTTTTCATTTGTGCATATCATTATTTTTTCTTATTTGCTTTGGTTATTATAATTTTTATTTTGCTTATTTCTTTTTGCCCTTTTCTGATTTTTGATTTAGATAGCAGTTCCGTGCTATTTTCATTCTAGATGTGTAGCACTTTTTCAGCAATTATTTTTGTTCGTGATGGATCCTGATGCTGAGTGCCGTATCCTTGACACTTTATGCCGATCCATCGATGCCATTGCTGTTATGAATGCCGAGCATTACATTCGGTGTTTGTTATGTCAAGGTGTGGGCCACATGTTGAAGGATTGCCCTCATTTGTGCAAGCCTTCTCCCTCTGAGGGCATGTGCACAACAACCTCCCGTTCGCGGAAGACTGTTGTGGACAGGCCTACCAGGGTGTTGCCTGGCCCATACACTGACATAACGCACTTTGCTCATTCTTTACCCGTTGAGATCACTGAAGAATCTCTGGCCGCATACAGCTCTTTCATGGGTCCCTCGATCCCTTTTTACGAGCTTTCCTTGAGTGATGATGATCACTCTGGTGTTAGCCAACAAAAAGAGGAGCAGGAACTCATGGACGCTCCTGTATGGGACGATGAGATTGTTCTGGTCGTCGACGGGGTGGCGTCAACAAATGATTTTGCGATGGGGCCTACTCATTTAGTGCTTGATTTTGAGAGCAGCCTTGCCCCTCCGCAATTTTTGCCGGATTGTGCTATTCCTCTTTCTTGTGAGTCGGTTGATGATGCCGTGATTGTGGATGATTCGGTGCCCGAGGTTGCGCCGAAGTGGGATGATGATTCCTCTATCTCCGACGGAGAAGGTGGATCTTCGGAACACTTTTACGCACCCCGGTGGGATGAGGAATACCCTCTTTCCGATGCAGAGGTTTGCACCTACTTATTGGATGACGCCGTTCCTCTTACCACCGCGGACCTTAAGTTCTCGGATTCCCCTCGATACAACTCATATGATACCGATGATGATCTCTGCTTGGACCCTACTGAGAGTGACACCGGGATCACTCTCCCATTTTCTGATTATTTTAGTTCTTCGTCTCCTTTATTTCTTGATCCCCCTTCTCTATCTGAGCCTGTGGAGGCTGAGTCTCCACGGGTATGCTGGAATGATGATGAGCGTGGTGTTCTTGCCGTTGCCATCACATCCTGCACACCTGTGGTTGACGATGCCTTGCTAGGAGAGGATACTTTTTATGATAAGATGAGTGAGGACCAGGCCTCCTCCTCATCCTATTTCCTATTTCCTCTGCCTGCGAGGAGCAGGTATTATTATTTAGGCAGAGGGGTAACTGCTCTATAACTGTATTGGTACCCGTTACCGAAACGGATATTGGAACAGTTACCTGTGCATTTTTCTTTTCATAGGCCCATTAGCTAGAACTTTTTCGTAGCTGAATAAGTCGTGCTGGGATGACAATAACCCCAGTACTTATCTTTTATTTCCTGCATTTTTATTTTTTCATGTCTATTTTATTTTAGCATTTCTTTTTGTATATTTTTCTTTTGTTTTTTCGGAGCTCACCCCTTCAGGTATTCATAGCAAATCGCATTGGCGGGGTTGTGATTCTTCGTATTGCGGGCCTACTTCAGGATTACACGCGTCTTCTGGTATGCTCACTGGCTGAGCATTGGGTAACCTCTTCCCTTAGCTCTTTATGATTTTAATTTCTCTATTATATGCTGTTTTGGTTAGTTTAAGTCTGGGGGAGAGATCTGTTACCTATTGCACGTGCACATCTCATGTGCATACTAGAAGCCTTTATAGTTTTATTTTGATTAGTTCATTGCATCACACACCACTGTACCCACATGAGCGCGTGCTTAGCTCTTTGCGTGCTGCGAGTTAAACTCATTTCTTCGTTAGATTTGGGAAAATTATGGTGCTGGCTTAGGATTGTGAGACGGAGTAAAATGTTGACCTTGCTGCGCTCCTAGTCAACTGCTCTCGTCTTGTGTAGAAATTAGAGTAGATTTAATTTTTCTGTATGCTTTTAATTTTATAATTTTCTAATTGCGTAAATACTTTTTATTCTACTCAAAAATTGGTGAATCCAGTGTGAATCCGACGGTAGCTTAGGGATGTGTGTAGACGGCCGTTAGTTTCGTATTGCTAGAGTCAGGAGGAGGGATAGTCTTTCTCGTTGGCTAAGAACTTGCCCCAAGCTATTTTTGAAGCATGGGTATAGGTTAGTCATGCATGAGCGTGATGTAGTCCATCATTTTGGCCCGGTTGAGCTTTGTACCGTTCCTGACATCTTATTCTCGCTAGCCCCGTTGTGCCTACCCCTCCTTTTGATTCAGCTCCACCATGATTTCACCAAAGCCTCATAGCCAATCCTAGTCGCACACCCAAGTTGAGCTTTAGTGTTTACATTTTAATGTTGGGGTGTGATGTGGTGATTTTATTTGTGATTATGTGGATGTGCTCCAATGTTATATTTGCTGAAATTGCAAAAATAAAAAGATGATTTGAATAAAGAAAACAAAAAAAATATTTGTAAAGGAAAAAAAGTGAAAAGAAAAAGTTTTAATTGAAAATCATTTTGGAAATGAGAATGAATTTGGAGTAGGCAGTACACACACCCATATTTGAAAAATTAAGTCTGGGGGTGTGGTGTACTCACGTGTATTTTGCTTAGTAGACATATTCTTTTTATGATAGCTCATTTGGGTTTGGTGCATAGCCATTCTTATTTATCATTGTTTACCTCACCGAAACCCAAGCCCCATCTCTTCACCTCAAGTCCTACTGATTCGTGTGTGGACCAAACCAGTGCCGTGTAGAGAATGCGAAAGGGCAAGCATATGGTACCCGACATTGGTGGATTCCTTTGGAGGTTATCCTGAGCCCTGATCTTTGGCAATGCTTGCCTAGCGATTAGTCTACTTTCTCCCTACGCATGACCAGATAATTCACCGTGATTCTATTTTTGAGTAATAATAAAATTTTGATACGTATTGTGAAAAATATAAACTATTCTGCATACTTAGAAATTTCTTCTATTATATTTTTACACGCGCGAGCATGCGACTTCGCATGGTACTTCGTATCGCAATTTGTTTGTTAAATATTATTTTTCCCTATCTTCTTAGATTTTGTTTGCTCGGGTGTGATGAGTCCACTTTATATACCTATTTTCGGACTCATCTGGGCTAGTTTTCACGCATTTGCACTTCACTTTTAGTTCTATATTGTTCATATTTCTTCTTGTCTTTATTTCCATAGGAAATGGACATTTATGCCCGTGGTTGTGTATTTTGTTATTTTTATAGTTTGTACTCCCTTTTGTGATTGTCTGGAATGTCTGCACAGATTAGTGATTTGTTTTTCCTATCGGTACAGGGGTCGTGTGCGAGTTCCGGGATGGTTATGAAACAGGAATACTGCGCACGATCATGGGATATAATGCGCACGACCACTGGTCGTGCGCCCCTGATCGTGCGCACTACTCTATGATTTCCAGAATAAGCCTGGGGTAAGCGCACGACTACAGAACTTATTGCGCACGACCACTGGTCGTGCGCCACTGATCGTGTGCATTGATTCCTCTTTTCTGGAGTCCTGTCTGGGGTAATCGCACGATCATTGGACTTAGTGCGCACGACCACTGGTCGTGCGCCACTACTCGTGCGCGTTATCCCAGTTCTTCTTCCTGATCTTCCATGCCAGTGCGCACGAGCACAGGACATAGTGCGCATGACCACTGGTCGTGCGCTTGTGATCGTGCACATTGTTCATTTCTGCGTTTGTATAAATAGTGCAGGTCTCGCCCTAATTCAGAGAGGATTCGGAGCTTGACATTTCTCCGCCGTTTTCCGCCTTCTCCGTCGTTCCCCTTCATCTTCCACCCTAGGGAGGTGCTCCGGGCAAGCTTTCACTACCAAATCCAAGCCGGAGCTTCCTCTCGGCCTTCTCCTTCATCCGTGAGCTTCAAGTAGGGTTTGACGCCATAGCCATCAAGCAAAGGAAAGCTAGCAAACTTCGTCCGCTATCGTGAGACAAAGAAGACGGGGAATTGGAAGGTGGTGACAGCCCTTCTCTATCCCGGACGCAGTTGAGGACCGAGATTGGACGCGGAATGACAACCCGACGATTCCAACCGTGAATGCTCAGCAAGACTTCGGATTCGGTCGATCTCTCGACTTGTTCTTGCTTTATTGTTGAATATTGGTGTTTAACTTTATTTATAATTGATGAAGTATGCTTAGTTTGTAAAATATTTTTATATAATTATGTCTATGTGATTGTATGTTTTCGTTATTTACTAGAGTTGCGCCATATTAGATCCACCACCATCGACCCTTGTCGTACTAGCAATTTCTAGTGGCGTGCGTTGCGAAGAGGTTCTCACGACCCTCATTCCGCCGTTCTCACCACCTCATCCGCAAGCCTACTCGTCCATCCGCCTAGCGATTCGGTGCATAGCGGCCCGACTAGTCTTCCATCCCGCCTGGCGAAGCATCGTATAGCGGCGTTGCATAGGAGTAGTTGTTAGATTTTTACTTTCTTTTTATCGCAACAATCTAAACCCCCCTTAGTTAGCTCCGACCTGAGGACTTCAATCTCAAGTCCTCCTTGAAATTAACTTCACCTTACTGCGTTCCTTGTGAGATCGATACTTGGGAAAACCCCCATTTTATATTACTTGTGCGACCGGTTCACTGCCGTGATCTTACGCATCAGCATCCACACTGCATTACTTAGGCCTCTGTATGCCTCAACGTTAAGAACACAACAGTGGAGTCCATGAGTACTATGGCCCAGCGGGGGTCTCGGGTAGATGTGCACCGAGAACACAGCCCCGAACTGGCCTTGTGTGACCTGAAAGGGGCCTCAGAAGTAAGCACGAGGACCCAGCCCAACCGTTCACTTGGCACGGAAGGATCCCCGGGACATGAACACCGAGGACCAATCCCAACCGCCCAAAGTCTAACTGTCAACTCCCGTCAGTGCAACGATCGGCGATCCCGTAGACCTACCACACTATCCATAGCCTAGGATTACGACACCACGTGTCGACTCACACCGCATGCAATACCACATCACTGTGGCACGGAAGGAGCCTCGGAGAAAACACGAGGACCAAGCCCAACCATCCACCCGACACGGAAGGAGCCCCAGGAAATGAACACCAAGGATAAAGCCCAACAGTCCGACCTTGGTTCATCTCAATACAAAGTCAACGAGTGACGATCAACACCGCACTTACACCCTTCCACAATGCTACCCATAGGGAGACGATACTCTAATCATTGGACAACCAAATTCATTCCGTTAATCAAACAGTCTCATGGCCATAGATTAACATCCTATAAGTCATTCCAAATGATTTCAACATATTATTAACATGATGCACATTTATATTGTCTACCAATTTTCTATCAAATCATTTCGTTTGAGTATGCTTGCTTCACAAATCGATTACATGGAATCTAATTAATAAACTTCATCAATTATAGAACTACGATGATTAAAATAAAAGAGCTCACCCAAACATCAAATTAATTGCAGCATTGAATCCACCAAATCCAAATTCATGTTATACTAAACCCAGAATTTAAATGCAGACTAAATCTGGACAACAGATTTGACCGGAGATTCCCAATGTTGATGCGCGGAAACGGAACCTGGGGCACAGCTAACACGGAGGGGAGCGTGTTCGGTCTCACAAGCTAGGAGAGGGAGAGGATTGGAAGGAAGGAAGCTTATGAGTGCTCGAGAGTGGAGCAAGCAGCTTGTTCAAGGAGGGTTGCGGGGATAGAGGAGAGGCTTGATCAACTGAGAAGGTTAACCAAGAGAGGAGGAGGTTGATCAGGAGATATCGAGCAGACAATTAATATGACGGTTGTGCTTGCAGGTCGGTTGCCGAGAGAGGAGCTGAGCTGAGCTAGGAAGAAGGGAGAGAGAAGGGGAGAGAGCCGCTAGCAGCGGCAACAGCAGACTTTGCCTGCTGCGGCCTAAATGCCACTCTTGCGACGGGCTTTCCTTTGATTAATATGGAGAGCGTTACAACTCGTTAGTACACCTTTGCAACAAAATTAATAAAAGGGTACAAGAGGAAGCTGGCGGCTAAGGGAGAAGAATGCCAGAGGAGGTCACGCGGACTGGGCTAGGGAGACCAGCAGGCCGCGCGGCTAGGCAAAGGGAGCAGACCGAGCGGACTGAAGTTCCAGGTCGGCAGGCCACGCGACTAATCCGCAGAGACGGGTATAGACTGAAAATTGGAGTCCATAGGAGCCGGGTTGGCTGGCTGACTTCGGGCGCGAGAGTGATCCTCCGAGCCTCACGTCCCCCCATACGAGAGGCAAGGGCGGCCATTTATAGGCCTGAGGAGGTAACGTATTGCGGTGACGTTACCCCCAGTGAGACGGTAACTTGAGCGAGATGGAAACGGAGTCCGCCGAATACGCAACAGGCTGGGCGGACTGGGGCTTGGTTTTGGAGCTGGTGTTGCTGATGGAGAGGTGAGACGCTGAATGGCGGATTGCGGGTGGAGTCCGCAGAGTCCGCCACTGCTGAATTGAGGAGCTGCTAGGGGCGCATGCAGGAGAGTTCCCGCGGAGTCCGGCGACTCCGCACGAAGGTATGCAGAGTGAGACTGCCTTCTGGAGGAGTTGAGCGGCGGACTGGAAGGAGTCCGCCACTACTGATTGAGTCCGCATGGAGGCTACGGACTGAGGGAGAAGCTGCTACTAGAGGCTGTCTGCGGCGGGCCAGTGGACTGAGGAGGAGTTGACCCCGCTACTGTTGATAAGCTATCGCTGACAAATGAGAGGCGGACTGCAAAGAGAGTCCGCCAAGGCCGCAGATTCCGCTGTTGCTGCAAGGCTGAGTCTGCCTATGTTGGAGACGGAGGTTGGCTGTTGAGGCTATTGGGGTTCAGCGGTGAAGGCGGACTGGAAGTCTCGTCCGCACTTCGAGTCTGCCGAACTCGGCATGAATGGGATGCTGCTGGTCTTGGCGGGTAGCCGGAGCTAGAGTCCGCGCTCTGCAGGCGGACTGGAGGAGTCAGCTGCCCATGCTGCTGGTGGTTAGTGCTGAGCGACCTGCTGAGCTTGGCGAGGCAGACCGCGTGTGTTGGCGATTTGGATACAGAGGCAGCCAGCTGGTGGCCTGGGGCAGGTCGCCACTTACACTTGGCAAGTAGGAAGTTGAGCCCGGCAGAGAGAGACGTGCGGATGCAACCTCGCGGTTAAGCTGAAAAGGGGGCGGCCTGCAGAGACGGACTGCGGAAGTAGTCTGCTGACTCTGCCGAGCAAAGGAAGCCGCGCGACCTGGCTGGTCAGGCCGTGAGACCGCGTAGGCCGCGCGGCCTGAGCGGACAGAAATTTCTGTCCGCCCTACCTAGGGCACTACGGCCTCTAGGAGGAACCCGGGGCAGGCCGCGATGAGCGAGCTGGCTCCCTTGGGAAGGATCGCCGATTTCGGGGTTAACATAATCCCCGCACTTTTTTAAGTTCCGAAAAGAACTTCGAAAAAGTTGGAGACCCGCGAAAATCGTGATCCACCCCAACGGAAAGAGAAGGGGGGCAACGAGAGACAGAACCTGAAGCCTCTCCTTAGAAGATTGGTGCTTCCCGTCTATTTTCCTACAAGAGGAAAGTTAGGGTAGGCATGTATGGGTGGTACATCGAGTGTGTACCTGAGTTTGCCTTTGCAGAACAAAGTAGGTGTGTATTTCACTAAGTCCTGCAATATGAAAGTGAGAGGAAAACACAAGCATAATAACTTGTAATTACCTGATCGAGGCTTGCAAGCACCTGTTATCCTTTACACAAAAGGAAAGATGAAGGGTATACAAGAAAGAAAAAAATGAGTTGCAAGTACCTGGAAGGGACTTGCAAATCTCTACTAGTTTCTACGAAAGGAGAGTTAAAAGGTATGCGCAGTATATGGAAGTAACTTGCAAGTATCTGTGAAGAAACTTGCAAATACCGGATGATCTATGCAAGAAGAGAGTCAGGAGCAAACATGATATATAAAGAGTAAACTGCAAGTACCTGAGAGGAGGCTTGCAAGTGCCTGCTAATCTCTGCAAAAGGAAGAGTTAGAAGCAGACATATATGAATGAAGCTTGCAAGTACCTGGGAGAAGGCTTGCAAGTGCCTGCTAATCTCTGCAAAAGGAAAAGTTAGAAGCAGGCATAATATGAAGAAGCTTGCAAGTACCTGAGAGAAGCCTTGCAAGTGCCTGCTAATCTCTGCAAAAGGAAGAGTTAGAAGCAGACATAATATGAAGAAGCTTGCAAGTACCTGGGAGAAGGCTTGCAAGTGCCTGCTAATCTCTGCAAAAGGAAGAGTTAGAAGAAGACATAATATGAAGAAGCTTGCAAGTACCTGGGAGAAGGCTTGCAAGTGCCTGCTAATCTCTGTAAAAGGAAGAGTTAGAAGAAGACATAATATGAAGAAGCTTGCAAGTACCTGGGAGAAGGCTTGCAAGTGCTAACTGTCAGTGTGATAAGGCTGATATGACTATATAGCAAGGAAAATGCCTGATAAACTCTTTATTATGAAGCCCAGAACAATAAATCGAGCATTAACTGTTGACATGGCTGGATTGCGATAGCATGGCTGATAGCGCTTGAGCAAGCAATGTATATGAGATGAGCATAAGCAAAATGATTGTTGGAAATCCTTTTGGTAGGTCAGATTAACCTGTTCACCTGTGAAAAAAAGGCAATAGACGAAAAGTGGTCTATACTCGGAATGACTAAAGAAGGTTTAATGCTGCCACAGGTGTTCCCCGTGGGCCTTATGCATCACTTGCCTGAGAAAATCATCCCGAGTATAGTCCTACTCAAAGCGGGCTGGGCGCACATCCTCAAGGAGGGTACAAAATAAAAGCAAGGGAAAGATCCTGAGATGGATCGCTAGATGCACTGCTCTCTTGCCTTGGGTACAAGCATCACTGATCAATGAGACTAGTTGCGCCAAGTGGCCTATTGCTTGTCTATGAAATGATCAGTGGAGTTGTGGGAAGCCGAGAAGGCACATATCGAGAGTACCAGAGAGTGTTAGGCCATCACAGTTGTGAGATGATCAAAGAGACAAGACTACGCTTGATTGCCATTGCTTGTCAAGCAAAGATCACCGTAATTGTAATATATCCTTTTCGAAGCACAGCAGAGCTAACACATGGGGCCTCCCTAGTACACACTCTGTGTCAGATGCCCGCTAGGATCCAAAGTCCCGTATTCCTCCGCATGAGAGTGAGATAGCACCCACTACACATATGCGAACACTCCCCGCGATATGTGGTCATTGTGATCTTACGCCGAAATCCAATCTCAAGGGGGCATATAACAAGACTTGGCGATATCTCATTGGTGTAGTGATCTCTTTGTCAAAGAGAAAAATAGAGGAAGGAGCATCACAAGAGGGGAACTGTGTCAGTATAAGATCCCTGATAAAAAGCTTTGCTGAAAAGCAAGAATGAATACTGAGAAGTGTTTGGTAAAATGAAAATGTCTGAAAAGAGAAAGTGCAAGGGTTGAGATAACCCATCAGGGTTGTGAGGAGCCTTGGAGGACTGTGAAATCCATCGCTGGCTTAGAATAGCCTTCCAAGCACACCCTCATCGTCGGCATCGAAGCATTCGACAACTTGGTTAACAACAAGGAGAGGAGGCTCTTCGACTTGGTTCACCCCTCTTGAGGAACAAGGAACGTCTGCGACTTCTTTGCCCTTTGAGGTTGTTGGATCAGGGCGATCTTCTTTAGGAGGCAGGTCACATATCTTACCCTGCTGGAGCATCCTTTGCACAAACTGACGGAATGCTCGGCAGTGCTCAGTCAAGTGACCTGGCTCTTTATGGAATTCGCAGTAAGGTTCTGAACCCCTGATCTTTGATCAGCTGGTCGGTAGGGCTTCTTGTAGCTAGCCCTGTCTTTCATGACTTGGCCCACTTGAAGCATGATTTCATCTAGTTCGAACTCGTGTGGGTTATTGTCTTGCTGCTGATAGACTACAGCTGTTTGAGAAGATGGAGCTGGTGGTAGCAATGAGTCTTGAGCATGATCATGGCTCGAAAAGGAGTATCGTTGGCGCTGAAACTTTTTATCCTTTGTTACGTGAGATGGGAAGTGACGATTGTAAGGAGACCTCGGAGGCTGCTTGTAAAGATGATATTTTTTCTGATATAAGCTTCGAGACGAAGCCTGGGTTGCTCTTCTCGCCTCGGATGTACGAGTTGGCTAGAGCAATCAACTCTTGGTAGGTCCTTGGGGAACAGACATTGGCTTCAAACTTGAGAGGCCCTTCATGAAGACCGTGGATAAGAGCCACTCGGTACATTTCTTGATCGACAATTTCGATGTCCAGAATCTCTCTCTGGAATCGATCAATGAATTGAGACCAAGTTTCATCACTGCGCTGCCTGATCTCAAAGAGGGCTTCAGGACCACCCTTTCTCTTGGTGGAGGTAGAGAATCTGAGAAGAAACTCCCTTCGTAGATCGACGAAGGAATTGATGGAGTGTGGACGGAGGCCGTAAAACCAGTCCCTCACTTGCCCATCAAAAGTAGTCACAAGGAGCTTTCACTTAGTTGCATCTGATAGGGTTTTGAGAGCAATAGCCGATTGGAAGGCTTGAAGGTGCTTCACCAGATTAGTTTCTCCGGTGTAGATTGGCAATCGAGGCTCTCTGTAGTTAGCTAGAGTTGGCTTATGGCGAACATTTTATGTGAATGGAGAAGGTTCTTCTTGATCTCCTACAACATAAGGAAAGAAGGGAGCATAAGCTGCAGCTGTAAAAGAAGCAGGAGGGTAAAAAAGGAAAAGTTGTTGCAGGAGGAGCAAATGCAGGAGCTGCAGGGTAGGGATGACTTCCCTGAAAGTTAAGAAATCTTGCAGGACTTCCCCGGGCTGCTTCCCGAAAGAAGTTTAGGAGAGTAGCAAATTCTTCATCTTGAGGCCGCAGAGGAGCTGCAGGACCTATGGGAAGGATGCTGTATAAGGAGGAGGATAGACTGGCGGGCAAGCTGGAGGACAAGCTTGTTGGCTCTCCAAAGTTGGTGTTGGGTTGATTGGAGCAGCAGGAGCAGTTGGAGCTTTTGCTGGTTGAGAGTCTAGTCGCTGTGTGATTGCAGTGAGCATTTGGTTGATCACTTGGAACTGTTGAGTATTCTCACGGCGCGATTGTTCAAAGGCTTCCCAGAGAGGATCATCTCTAGGACTTGACTGGGCAAAGTTCTCGGCTGATTGATGATCTGACATGGTTAACTGTCGCTGTTCACCGTATGATCGGATCTGAAGGCCGCGTGTTAACTGTTGATGCGCGAAAACAGCACCTGGGGCACAGCTAACACGGAGGAGAGCGTGTTCGGTCTCACAAGCTAGGAGAGGGAGAGGATAGGAAGGAAGGGAGCTTCTGAATGCTCGAGAGTGGAGCAAGCAGCTTGTTCAAGGAGGGTTGCGGGGATAGAGGAGAGGCTGGATCAACTGAGAAGGTTGACCAAGAGAGTAGGAGGTTGATCAGGAGCTGTCGAGCAGACAGTTAATATGACGGTTGTGCTTGCAGGTCGGTTGCCGAGAGAGGAGCTGAGCTGAGCTAGGAAGAAGGGAGAGAAGGGGAGAGAGCCGCTAGCAGCGGCAACAACAGACTTCGACCGCCGCGGCCTAAATGCCACTCTTGTGACGGGCTTTCCTTTGATTAATATGGAGAGCGTTACAACTCGTTAGTACACCTTTGCAACAAAATCAATAAAGGGGTACAAAAGGAAGCTGGCGGCTAAGGGAGAAGAATGCTAGAGGAGGTCGCGCGGACTGGGCAAGGGAGACCAGCAGGCCGCGCGGCTAGGCAAAGGGAGCAGACCGCGCGGACTGAAGTTCCAGGTCGGCAGGACTCGCGACTAATCCGCAGAGACGGGTGCGGACTGAAAATTGGAGTCCGCAGGAGCCGGGTTGGCTGGCTAACTTCGGGTGCGAGAGCGATCCTCCGAGCCTCGCATCCCCCCATACGAGAGGCATGGGGGGCTATTTATAGGCCTGAGGAGGTAACGGATTGCGGTGACGTTACCCCCGGTGAGATGGTAACTTGAGCGAGATGGAAACGTAGTCCGCCGAATCCGCAACAGGCCGGGCGGACTGGGGCTTGGCTTTGGAGCTGGTGCTGCTGATGATGAGCTGAGACGCTGAATAGAGGACTGCGGGGGGAGTCCGCGGAGTCCGCCACTGCTGAACTAAGGACCTGCAAGGGGCGCGAGCAGGAGAGTGCCCGCGGAGACCGGCGAGTCTGCACGAAGGTATGCAGACTAAGACTGCCTTCTGGAGGAGTTGAGTGGCAGACTGGAAGGAGTCCGCCACTACTGATTGAGTCCGCATGGAGGCTGCAGACTGAGGGAGAAGCTGCTACTAGAGGCTGTCTGCGGCAGGCCAGCAGACTGAGGAGGAGTTGACCCCACTGCTACTGAGAAGTTGTCGCTGGCAAAGGAGAGGCGAACTGCAAAGAGAGTCCGCCAAGGACGCGGAGTCTGCTGCTGCTGCAAGGCTGAGTCCGCCTATGTTGGAGACGGAGGTTGGCTATTGAGGTTGTTGGGGTTCAGCGGTGAAGGCAGACTGGAAGTCTCTTCTGCACTTCGAGTCTGCTGAACTCGGCATAAACGGAATGCTGCTTGTCTTAGCGGGTAGCCGGAGCTGGAGTCCGCGCTCTACAGGCGGACTGGAGGAGTCGGCTGCCCATGTTGCTGGTGGCAAGTGCTGAGCGACCTGCCGAGCTTGGCGAGGCAGACCACGTGTGTTGGCGAATTGGAGACAAAGGCAGCCGGCTGGTGGCCAGGGGCAGGTCGCCACTTATGCTTAGCGAGTAGGAAGTTGAGCCCGGCAGAGAGAGACCTGCGGATGCAACCTCGCGGTTAAGCTGAAAAGGGGGCGGCCTGCAGAGGCGGACTACGGAAGCAGTCCACTGACTCTGCCGACC
Source organism: Platanthera guangdongensis (assembly GCA_039583875.1). Taxonomy (NCBI): domain Eukaryota; kingdom Viridiplantae; phylum Streptophyta; class Magnoliopsida; order Asparagales; family Orchidaceae; genus Platanthera; species Platanthera guangdongensis. The sequence continues at coordinate 90,830,961 of CM077147.1, forward strand.
AAAGGAAGCCGCACGACCTGGCTGGTCAGGCCGCTGAGACCGCGCAGGCCGCGCAGCCTGAGCGGATAGAAATTTCTGTCCGCCCTACCTAGGGCACTGCGACCTCCAGGAGGAACCCGGGGCAGGCCGCGATGAGCGAGCTGGCTCCCTTGGGAAGGACCGCCGATTTCGGGGTTAACACCTGAAGCTACATGAATCCGGTGAAGACGTGTAACCCCTCGATGGAAAATTCTTTCCATGGGCTACAACTTTTATGTTCAGACCACAACCCAGATTCAATAGTATCATACTTGAAATCATCCTTGAAGTCCGCGGCGTACAGAACACAATTTCTGCAAGCATGGTTTATCAGACGTCATATTCATTCAGACTTTCTCATGGCTACCGACTTCGGCTGAAGTCGTGCAACCACTCATTGGAAAGGTATTTGCAAGGAATTCAACTTTTGTGTTTAGTCGAAAGCCCAGGTCTGTTCATATCACATCTGAAAATGACCAAGGAGATCGCTGCGCGCAGAACACAGATTCTATACACATCTAAAGCGGAATAAATGACATCGATTCGTCTTCCACCTCAAGTCGATCTACCACAATCACATCAGAAATTCCTCCTCCCTTATTCACCCTCATGAGGCCATGATTCTTCACGAAACCATCCCCCATCTTCACATAGGAGGTTGGAGAGGTTGAAGACACAATTAGCTTTAGAGCACAAGCCCTAGAACGGCCTTTTCTTAGAGAAATCACCATCTCACTAGTCTAGACTCATTTGAGTTGACATCTCACCTAGATATCTACAGATCTAGCACCAAGGGATAGGGGATGAAGCTCACCTCATTTCCGGCATTTCCACTATTTCCGGCCATGGATCATGTAACTCTCCTCGGTGGCATCTTATCCTTCACGGCGGCGGAGGATCTTCTCCTCCAAGACTTGCTCCAGTAGTTTTCCCTCTCTACAGAAGTTTCTCTCAGGAAAAATAGCATGAATGAGGAGTGAAAATGGCTAGGGTTTTCACAACCCTTATATATGAAAAGTGACACGGGTAGGGACACGCCCGTGTCCTTACCCGTGTCCTACTTCGGGCGAAGCGTCAATGACAGTTTTAGTGTTGGTTCAATACTCGACACGGGTAGGGACACGCCCGTGTCCCGACCCGTGTCCACATGATACGATCATGTTCCCTGGCTGTGTCCTTCTCTGGACACGTCTTGACGAACTTAACTCGACACACACGGGTAGGGACACGCCCGTATCTCTACACGTACCTACACTTCGTCGATCTTGACATTCTTCGTCGATCTCGACACGCTTCGTCGAGTTCAACTCGACACACACGGGTAGGGACACGCCCGTGTCTCTACCTGTGTCCTTCTCGGGATACATTTCGTCGATCTCGACATGCTTCGTCGAGTTCAACTCGACCAACATGGGTAGGGACATGCCCGTGTCACTACCCGTGTCCCGGCACACGGGTAGTGACACGCCCGTGTCACTACCCGTACCACGGTACACAGGTAGTGACATGCCCGTGTTACTACCCGTGCCACGGCACACCGGTAGTGACATGCCCGTGTCACTACCCGTGTCACTTCACATGGGTAGTGACACGCCCGTGTCACTACCCGTGTCATTCTCTGGACATAATCGAGTCGTCGACTCGAGAGCTGGCCTCTCCCACACGGGTAACGACACGCCCTTGTCTCTACCCGTGTCCTATTCTATACTAACTTTTCCTCCCATTTACAAGTGCAGCCAGCTGCCAACACTTCTCCGAACCCAAGTCAGCACCCCTGACTCATAAACGCGCACGAGGGGCCTAGTGCAAATCGGGACGTTACAAATTCCATAAACAAAATAAAAAATTTCGTCCCCAAAATCAGGCTAAGGCTATGGGAGAAGAGCATAACAGAAGATAAAATATGCTTTTAAACAAAATTACCTCGAGGAAATAATTCTGGGTAGCGTTTTTGCATCAAGTCCACCGACTCCCATGTATACTCCTGCTTTCCATGATTAGACCATAGCACCTTTACCAAAGGAACACTTTTGCGGCGCAATATTCTTGTCTCATTGTCAACAATCCGCACCTGCTCCAGTCGCACAGACCTATCAGTCGCCACTGCACCATCAGTAGTGGGGATATATTGATCGGGTTGCAACAACACCTTTTGAAGCCACGACACATGGAACACGTCGTGGAGATTCTCTAGCTCTGGCGGTAACTCCAACCGATAGGCCAACAGGCCAATCCTTTCCAATACATTGTATGGCCCAGCGTACCTTGGGCTGAGCTTTTTCACACCACGCACCCGTGACACTCCATGCATCGGCTGAATCTTCAGAAACACTTTATCACCCACTTGAAATTCCACCATCCGATGCTTTTCATTGTAATACTTCGCCTGCCGACTTTGAGCCTCCAATATGCGATCCCATATTAGTCTAATCACCGCATATGTATCATCAATATACTCAATTCCCAACGCCTTTGGGCCTTCATCTTGCACCCAAGACAAGGGGGTTCTACACCTTCTTCCGTAAAGGGCTTCATGGGGCGCCATGCCGATGCTATCTTGATGACTGTTATTGTAGGAGAATTCTACCAGTGGTAGGAGCCTTTCCCTTGGCTCTCCTCTATCCAACACACATAATATCAATAAATCTTCCAGTGTTCTGATGGTCCTCTCAGTCTGCCCATCCGTCTGAGGATGAAATGCGGTGCTAAAGGTAAGGCGCGAACCAAAATATGCCTGTACTGCTTTCCACACCTTTGAGGTGAAATGACCAACCCGGTTAGAAATGATTGTCTTAGGCACTATATGATACCGTACAAACTGCTCCACAAAGAGACATACCAAGACATCCATGTGAGCCCCTTTCTTCATAGGGATGAACCGGGCTACTTTTGTTAGTCGATCCACGATCACCCACACCGAATCATTCCCTGAGCGTGAGAGAGGTAACCCATGGACAAAGTCTATGGAGATATCCTCGAACTTCCACTTGGGGATGGGCAACGGCTGTAGCAAACCACCAGGGCTCTTACATTCCGCCTTCACCCTTTGACAAGCTTAGAAATGTGTAACAACATACCTGACATCCTTCTTTATTCCCTGCCAACACATGGTCTTCCGTAAGCCAGCGTATATCGTGGCAATACCTGGGTGCACTGAATACAGAGAGTAATGCGCCTCTCTCAAGATATCCTCTCGAATTTTACCGCCCTTGGGGATATAGAGCCGGCCGCGAAAATAAACGAGGCCGTCTTTTAATGTATACTCATCAGTAGTCCCATCTTCGATTGACTTGATTGCCGGGGCCAGAGCCGCATCCCTTCCTTGCTCCACCCGGATTCGGTCTCGGATATCACAAACTATGCTCATGGTTGTCAAGTACTCCGTATACTATGCCGAAGGAGCCTTATATACAAAAGTAATATCCATCTCTTCAATCACCCGAGCCAACTCCATACTCATCAACCAAGAGTCTAGGCTCGAGTCTGGTACCTTTCTGCTCAATGCATCGGCCACCGAGTTCGCCTTTCCGGGATGATAGTTCAAAGTGAACTCATAATCGCATAGAAACTCTAACCATCGCCGTTGTCTCAGGTTCAATTCCTTCTGTGTGTGAACGTACTTTAAGTTTTTATGGTCTAAAAAGATCTCGCAGTGGACGCCGTATAGATAGTGCCTCCAAACCTTCAAGGCGAACACCACTGCTCCCAATTCCAAATCATGAACTGGGTAATTGATTTCATGCTTCTTCAACTATCTTGAAGCATAGACAATCACGTGTCCGTGCTGCATCAACACCGCTCCCATCCCTTGATATGATGAGTCAGTGTAGACTTGAAATCCTTCCTCCCCAGACGGAAGTGCTAGGATGGGGGCGGAGGTAAGTTTATCCTTTAGCTCTTGGAACGCCGCTTCGCACTGCGGTGTCCACTCAAATGGCACACCTTTCTTTGTCAAGGAAGTAAGAGGGAGGGCAATCTTTGAGAACCCTTTTACGAACTTGTGGTAATACCCGACAAGTCCAAGGAAGCTCCGCACATCGATCGCTGACTTCAAGGGAGACCACTCCTTCACGGCACGCACCTTGGCATGATCCACCGCTAGTCCTGCTCCACTAATCACATGCTCCAAGAAAGCAACCTCTTTAAGCCAGAACTCGCACTTGCTAAATTTAGCGAACAAGGAGTGCTCTTTTAATTTCTTCAATACCAAGGTCAGGTGCTCAATATGCTCCTCCTACGTCATTGAGTAGACCAGAATGTCGTTGATGAAAATAATGACGAAGATGTCCAAATAAGGTTCAAACACCATGTTCATCAGGCTCATGAAAGCCGAAGGGGCATTTGTGATCCCAAATGACATTACGGTGAACTCGTACAGTCCATATCTTAAACTAAAGGCCATTTTCTGGATGTCGTCTTCTCGTATCCTTAACTGATAATATCCCGAGCGCAAATCCAACTTAGAAAATCAATGCGCTCCCACTAGTTGATCGAACAACTCGTCGATCCGGGGTAGCGGATAAGTTGATAGTGAGTGTTAGATCAGAAATACTCTAGGGGGGGTGAATAGAGTATGCTTAAAAATTTCTTAACTGCTATTACAGCGTTTACTGTAAATTAAAAGTGCAGAACTACTAAACTACCAAGCAATGAATCTAAAGCACAAGCACATCAAGAACAAATGAAAAGGAGGCAACCAGATGACACAAGAATTTTATAGCGGTTCCCCAACCTGGGTACATCCACTCTTCTACCACACTTGGTAGGAATTCACTCAGGTTTTTGACCAGGGGCCTGACACCAATGACCTTTTGATCAGGTGCTCAAAAACCAACCCAAGTCTTTTGATTAGGAGACTTGCAACCAAAGAATCACTTTAGAAGGGAGATGATAACCCTTTATAGAGGTGGGGGTGATAGATGATTTTGTCTTCTCTTTCTCAATATACAACTGAGAAGACTGTGGATTGATTATAGCTTAAGGCTCCCCCTGGGATGTAGAATGGATCAGAGAAAACTAAGAGCCAAGCTTCAGGGTGATAGGTCTTCAAACTAAATCTTTTACCAGCAATAGTATTCAAGAACTTCTTTGACAGATTGAACTGAAGTTGTCCTTTTGAAGTGTCCTGGAGTTCTTGAAGAAGGAAGACTCTTGATATAGGTATTGTTATTCTTCTTCTTCAAGTGCTGATGAGCTTCTGGTCGAGAACTTTTGTGTATCAGAAAAATGCTTCTTCTTTGACAGAGCAGATTATACAAAATTGAATGTTTTCATGTAATCTCTATATACTACTCTGTAAGCTGTGCTCTGTGTGAAGCTTTCTCAATTGATTTTATGTTATTGATTCTCTTCTATAAGTCTGTATGTCACTCTGTGTATCTGAATTTGTATGTTATTCTCTTCTTCTCTGTCTTTTGAAAATTTGAATGCATCTATAATTAATGCTGACAGCCTTGAGAATAATCGATATTGATTTATTTCCTCAACTATTCCGGGGAAAAACGACAAGAAATAATCCTGGATAAGACCATAATTAATGCTCCTTCTAACATATACATTCAGAGAATGTTAGAGCATTAATTACTCAGGAATTATCGCATTAGAGTGGGGACAGAAGGTCAGAAATAACTAAGTCTGGAATTGTCGAACAGATAGCAGAACTCGTTGCACTGAGTTCACAGTTCGTCGAGCTGAGACATTGTATTCGTCGACCTGACGGCTTCTAATCGTCGAGCTGAGTTCCATGATCGTCGAGCTGAAAACTGAAATGCTCTCTCTTTTGATCTTTGCCTATTCGTCGAGCTGGTAAATATGTTCGTCGACTGGAGTTCAGCAATTATTCTAGAGTTGTCAAATATCCTGTGTAGACACAATTACTCATGTGTGTCGACACAAGTCTTCTGTGTGGTGTCGGCATAGCCTTTCCACAATGTCGACTGATGATTTTGGTGTTGACACAAGTTCTTCTAGTGTCGACTTAGTTGATGTCGACATATACTATGAGTGTTGACATAAGTCTTCTGGTTCCAGAATTCATTGGGAAGAGAATAGAGTTGGTCGACCTGAGACTAGAAAACATAGTCTCGACAGAATGCTGTGATAGTCCATAGATTCGTCGACCAAAGAATAGTGTTCGTCGAGCTAAGTCTGGAGAACCTTGAATTCATCGAGCTGAAAATGATTGTAGACTTAGAAAAAATTTGATGAACCTCTGGCAATAGAGTTGAAGTGGAAGTCCAGTGATCGTCGAGCAAAGAATGAAGTTCGTCAACCTGAGAACTAGGTTCATCGACCTGAGTCTAGAGAACAATCTGGACTTATAATTCTGAAGGTGGAATCCAAAGATCGTCGAGCTGTGACTGAAGTTCATCAAGCTCAGCTTAGAGAAAATATCTCTAAGATCATCGAGCTGAGAACGACTATCGTCGACCTAAGTTCAACAAACGTCGAACTCATTTTACTTAGTCTCTTGAGAAATCTCTGAATCTTTAGGAAAACTCTATGTCTTGAGTCTCTGGCAGTCTGATGTTGACTTTTCCATGTGATGTGGACTCTTAGGACTTGGCCTAAACTCTAGGACACAACTTTGACCCTGGCTATACATGTTGGGTCACATCATCCTAAGTTAGTGAATCTAGCCCAAATCAAACTAGGGATCCAACAATGTCCCCCTATTTGGGTGAGGTCACTAATAGACTCAAAATGAAAGACATGAAGTAAACAAAGCAGGAAAAAGATATATCTGGCATAGACAATTAACACATGCAACAGATATATTTACACAAAAGCTTGGTTCAGACAAAATAAAACAGTTTAAGATAGAAAAACATAAATAAGGAAGTTCAAAATTCACTTCTTCTGCTTCTTCTCCTGATTCTTTGCATCCTTGCCCTTGTCTCCTGGATTAGTAAAAACTATTTCCCTATTAGGATTTAAGGCTTGTTCCATAGTCATTGTCATGTCAGTAGCCCCTATAATCTTCAGAGATGTAGCTCTAGGGACCACTGCTTAGGATGTAATTTCATATAATCATCAACATTAAAAATTTTGTTAGCCTTTTCAAACATTTTCAGTTCTTCTCTCCTGTACTTTGACATTGTAGTGTATTCAGAAGTATCCTTCCCTTCAGCCTTTGCCTTGTTGATCATTGAGAGGCCTACTAGTTCCTAGAACCTGGCCATTCTAGCTGTGTTGGTTGTTTCTGGATCTTCATAAGGAACAGGAGGAGAGAGTGGTCTTTTAGGACTTTCAGCTTGTTGATGTTGTTGCTGCTTATGTTGTTGTTGCTGTTGATGTTGTTTTCCTGAGGGTTGTTGCCTGTGCTGGCTGCTTTTATGATGAGGTCTCCCTTGATGTCTTTGATATGTTTGAATGGGGGCAGACCTTTGAGAACTAGAGCCAGAAGCACCAGCTACAAGTGGAGGAGGAGGTGGTGGATCTTTCCTATTCCTTTGAACTGGTGGAGGGGAGTATCATCTACTCTTCTTCCTTTCCTTTTGCTGATTCTTAGATAGACACATCCATGCTGGCATCCCCTTGTATGGAGTTATATTTTGAAGAATGTAGTAAGGGGTGTCATTGTTTGGATTATGTTTAGTAGTAGTAGGAGGAGGAGCTTTTCTTTTCTTTGAAACTTGCTTCTTCTTCTTTGTATCCTCCTCATATGAATCCTCATCCTCATCTTCATCATCATCATTGTCAAAACCCTGAGGGTTATCATATAGATCATCCAGAGCTTTCAAAACTTTAGCAAAAATAGCAGGTTTTCTGGAGCAGGAGAAGGAGTTGCAACAAGAACTGGAGTTTCAGCAGAAGTTGGAGGAGAAGCTACACAAAGATCGGAATTAACTTGGACAGAGCGTTCAGCTGCTGCCTTATTTTCATCTGCAATATCAGCCAAGATCAATTCATCTAGATCTGGCATGGGAGAGTTATCCATTACAAAAGTTGGTGCTTAAGATATTATTGAAGAAAAGGGAACAACAACTACTTTTGGAGGTGAAGTTATTGCTGACTGTGCAATAACAACACTGTCCTTAAGTTACTTAACAACTTTGGAGGAGATGGGGGAAGTATATGGTATAATATCCAAGGATGGCTTAGTGATCTCAGCTGGAAGATAATGCATATGTACAGTATCAAAAATACACAACCAATGTTCTAAATTAACTGTGGGATTAAGAATGAAATCACCAACAGTATTAGGTTCTTCAGATTCTGATTCATCATCAAAATCCATATTAGTCTCAATAAAATCAATCAAATCTTTATCAATCAAATCTTTATCTATGTATTTTGTACATTCTACTGCTATGTCTGAAGCTGTTGCTGTTGTTGTAGCTGAAGCATCTGGTGCTGGAGCTGGAGCTGAAGCCTTTGGAGCTGTAGCTGCTACTTCATCAGCAACCATCTCCCCCTACCTAGTTTCAGTGGGAACTGGGGCCAGGCCCCTAGAAGTGGATGGGGCAGCAGAAAGAGCAGAGATTTTGTCAGAGAGAGAGGAGATGGTGGTAGCAAGATGTGTAATGACCTCTGCTATAAGGGACTTCAGGAGGGGAGTGAGTATGGAAATGATGGAAGATATGGTGGAGGGGTCCAGTGATGGAATGGTAGATTGTGTTGCAGAAGGTGTAGAAGTGGGAACTATGGGAGGGATAGAGAGTGGAGCATCAGGGATGTGAACATCTGGAGGGATGGTGGATGTTGATGGGGATGGATGGGTTGCATCTTTCATGATGGTGTCTGTTGGTAGATGGTAAGATGGTATTGAAGATAGATGTGGGGGAAGAGGAGATTGTGGTGGTGTAGGAATATAAGTGTCATGGGGGGAATCAGGAGGTGTTGGTGGTTGATTATCTTGAAGAGGGGAAGATGGAATGTCAGTGATGTCAACTGGTGGAGATGAAGATGGGGAAGCATGTTGAGATGGAGGTGGAGTAGGAACATGAGGATGTTGTTATTGTTCTGGTATTGAAGAGATAATGAGAGAGGAAGGAATTTTTGTTGTTGGAGGGGAAGCTGGAAGAGATGGTGGTGTTGAATGAAGCTCTTCAGCAGGTGAGGGAGTGACTTTAACAGCCCTGGTGCCTTTAGAAGCTGGGGTGGAAGAGGTAGAAGCCTTAGTGGGCTTGGTTATTATCCTCTCCCACCTGCCAAATAAGGCATAGGTGAGCCTTTTACTGGCATTGATGAATATGGTCTGTGAGACCAGTGATTCAGCAGCCTTTTCCATGAGGAAGATCCCTATGACCCTTCCAAAACACACTTTTTTCTTATTATTTTTCTTCTATATGAGATCAAAGAGGATCTGAGCCCAGTCCACTTGCTTCTTATTTATTACTGCACACATGACCAAGAATTGATGTCTTGTGATGTAGTCATGGGCAGTATGCTTGCCAAACAAGACCTTCCCAACAATGTCTGCCAGGAAATTGTATGTTGCAGACAAATGCTTCTTCAACAATTTATTTGGGTTGTCACTAGCATAACCCATCAGATTTAGCTTCATATCAAACTCTTCAGAATCAATTTCTAATTCCTATTCGCCATTTGTCAAACCAAATATTTCAGTTAAAACCGCGGGAGTTAAGGAGACAGTGTTACCCGCTATTGATCCTGTCATGGTATTGTCTTCAGAAGTGGATGAAGTATAAACCCATTCCCTGATTTTTGTTCCAGCCAGCTTTATCCTTGTAGTCATCAGGTTCTTCAGATTCTGTTCTTCCAGAAGTTCCAGAATATATAGGAAGATTGGATCCGAGTGCTGGAACGATTCGAAGTCGACATCAAATCCAGTGTCAAACTTCATAGCGGCTAGAGCTCCTGTTGGAATCGCCATGGAATTACTTGCAAAGAAGAGAAATGATGATCAAGTGCAAGAGAACAGAAAGCGCGGGACGGAGGTCGAAGAAAACCTAAATATAGGGTTTGCAAGAATATGAATCGACAGACACCGTTCCACGAAAATAAAAATAATTCTTCGAACTGAGGTCGACGAAATAATTTTGAATGAAATAATTCGTCGATCTTATCCAGAAGAATTGAAGACAGCTCGTCGAACTCTGTTCGACGATATCTTCTAAAGCAATGTCATCAAACTCCGTTCGACGAAACTTGTTTCACTCACAGAGAGTTCGTCGAACTCCGTTCGATGAATATCTCTCAAACTTTCCCCAGTTCATCGAACTCCGTTCGACGAACTTTCGAAAATTCGTCGACTGCATACAGAAATCAAATAAAGTCTTCTCCATTGATCATTCCAAGTTGATTCACAAAGAACATATGATTTCTCTCATCCAGAGGTTTGGTGAATATATCAGCCCTTTGTAAATAAGTGTAGATATAGACAAGCTTGATTTTATTTTTGTCTCCACACTCCCTAATGAAATGATGTCTTATATCAATATGTTTTTGTCCTACTATGGTGAACTGGACTCTGGGCTATGGATATATCACTTATATTAGCATAGAGTAGGGTTGAATTATTTAAGTTGAACCCATAATCTAGTAGCTGATTTTGTATCCAAAGCATCTGTGAACAACAGCTGCCTGCTGCAATATATTCTGCTTCAGCAGTTGAGGTTGACACTAATGTTTGCTTTTTACAAAACCAAGATACGAATCTCATACCCAGGAACTGGCATGTCCCTGAAGTACTTTTTCTATCTACCCTGCATCCAACAAAATCAGCTTCAGAGTATCCAGTTAACTCAAATTCTAATTCAGCAGGATACCATAGGCCTAGATTAGGACAACTCTTTATATATCTCAAAATAATTTTTAGCAAAATTAGATAAGATTCTTTAGGATTCACTTGGAACCTAGCACAAAGACATGTGGCAAACATAATGTCTGGCCTACTTGCTGTGAGGTACAATAGGGACCCAACAATGCCCCTATAAAGTGTTTGATCCACAGGTTTCCCTGGTACATCAGAGTCCACAACAGCATTGGTAACAATGAGAGTTTTCTTTGCTGAGGCATCAGCCATCCCAAACTTGTTTAGAAGTTCTTTAGCATATTTTGCTTGAGAGATGAAGATTCCATCAGGGAGCTGCTTCACTTGGAGACCAAGGAAGTAGGAAAGCTCACCCATGCTACTCATTTCAAATTTGGAATGCATGAGGTCAGAAAATCTCTTGCATAATTTGGAATCTGTAGAGCCAAATATAATATCATCCACATAAATTTGTACTAATAAGATTTGGTCCTTATGATGTCTAGTGAAAAGAGTTTTATCTACAGTTCCTCCTGTAAATTTATGCTCTAATAAAAAACTAGCTAAGGTCACATACCAAGCTCTTGGAGCTTGATTTAGACCATAAAGAGCCTTATGCAATTTAAAAACATGAGAGGGGTAAGTTGGAGAGACAAAACCTGGAGGTTGTTCTACATAAACCTCTTCTTGTAGTACTCCATTTAGAAAAGCACTCTTCACATCCATTTGAAAGACCTTGAACCTCTTGTATGCTGCATAGGCAAGGAATATTATTATGGCTTCCAACCTTGCAACAGGCGCAAAGGTTTGATCATAATCAATTCCTTCTTCTTGCTTATATACTTGAGCAACAAGCCTAGCCTTGTTTCTCACAATGACTCCTTGGGCATATAGCTTGTTTCTGTAATGCCATTTGGTTCCAATAACTGGTTAGTTTTGGGGTCTTGGGACCAAATCCCAAACTCTACATCTCTTAAATTGATTTAGTTCCTCCTGCATTGCAAGGATCCAGTTGGGATCCTGCTCAGCATCATGAATAGAAAGAGGTTCAACCTGAGAGAGAAAACATGCATGCATCAAATCTTGGGTAAGTTCATGCCTTGTCTGTACACCTGCTGATATGTATCCAATCACTTGAGATCTAGGGTGATCCCTATGTATGACAAAATCAGTGGGTGGAGTTGGTTGTGCAACAGCATTTAGAATTAATTCCTCCTATGGAATTGTATTTGCTGTTGGTAGAGATTCAATATCTTCAACTTTTTCTTCTTCACTTTCTTCAATGACTTGTGGAGAGGGATGAGTTGGCACCTCTTGGGTGAGGTTTAGTCCATCCAAGGTCTCACACAAGTGGGGTACCTGCAAGTTGCTATTGGTAGAAACTTATTTCTACTTGCAATACATATTAGTCTCATCAAATGAAACATGAATAGACTCTTCAATTTCCAATGTTGATTTGTTAAAAACCCTATAGACCTTGCTTACTTGGGAGTACCCTAGAAAAACTCCCTCTTCAGCCTTAGCCTTAAACTTTCTAATGTATTTCTTGTTATTATTGTGTATATAACATGTACAATCATATACTTTAAAATAGTTTATTTTAGGTTTCTTTCCTTTGAGCAATTCATAGGGAGTCTTGTTCAGGATATAATTTGCTGTGCTGACAGACTCTGCCCAAAAGGTTAGGGGCATGTAAGCATCTGCAAGCAATGTACCTGCAACTTTAATGAGTCTCCTATTTTTCCTTTCAGCTACCCCATTTTGTTGGGGAGTTCTAGGAGTTGAGAAGCAATGCCTGATATCTTTCTTCTCACAGAACTCATGCATAAGAAGAGACTCAAACTCTGTGTCATGATCACTTCTGATCAATGCAACAACCCACTTCCATTCTATAGGATCCTTTTGGATCTAAGTTGGAGGGAAGATTTGCCTGAGGTATGATCCAGTTGTGGATCTGAGGTAGGGATATTTAGCTTAAGGTAGGATTCTATTGAGAATCTGAGGTAGGGCATGTGTGCTTAAGGTAGGGATTTACCTGAAAGTAGGATCAAGTTTGGATCATAGGTAGGGCTTTTGAGCTTAAGGTAGGAGAGTAATTCTCTTTGAGTTGTAGGGACCTTGTGCATATATTGTAGGATCCTTTAGATCTGAGGTAGGGCCTTTGTGCCTGAGCTATAGGAGGGTTATTCTCTCTGAGGTAGGGCTATCCTCCCAGCTTGAGTTTTAGGGCCGTTGGGCCCGAGGTAGGTGATCTTTGGATCAATGAGTTGTAGGGCCTTGTGCCTGAGCTGTAAGTCTTAGAGAAGACTGAGTGGTCCTGCGGGATCGTGTTGTAAGCTCTTAGGAGACGAGATCAGAGAAGTGCCTTGTCTAATAAGGTGTTAGAAAGGTGGGATGGAAAGTGGACGCACCTATTATCTGGGGAACCACTATAAATTATGTGTATGCTCACAGTGTTGTTTCTTTATAGCAGGCTGTCTGTGTCTTGAAAGTAGAAAACTACTAACTCACAAAGCACTTAAAGAATGTGTTGGATCCCTAGTTGATTTGGGCTAGGTTCACTGACTTAGGATGTGACCCATCATGTATAGCCAGGGTCAATTTGTGTCCTAGAGTCTAGGTTAAGTCCTTAGGCTCAACTCCAGGTGGACCAGCTTTCATCAAGACCCTCAGAGACTCTAGACTCACAAGTTTTCAAGACTAAGTAAAGTGAGTTCGACGTTCATCGAACTCCGCTCGACGAAAGGAGTTCTGCGCTCGACGATCTTGAGATAATTCTTAGTGCTGAGCTAGACGATCTGGGTTCTCTGTTCGATGAAAATTCAGGCTCTACATCAAGCCAAAGTCTGGAGAACTTCAAATTTTTCTAAGTCCAATTTCAAGCTTCAGTCGACGAATTATATTCTGAGCTCGACGAACTTGGACCTCAAGTTCACAGCTTCTCAGGTCGACGAATGATAATATCTACTCGACGATTTCTGGACTCAGAGAATTTGTGTCGACACTTAGGGTTTGTGTCGACACCTAGATCAATCTGTCGACACCAACTTATGTCGACACAATATTTCAGCAGATGCAGGATATTTTGTCTAAGTCCAGAACAATTCTCTACTCGACGAATTTGATTCTTAGCTCGACGAATGAAGAATGTCTGTTAGATGAATGAAGATTGTCTGGTCGACGAACTCTTTCAAGCTCAACTCGACGAACTCGAGCGCAGCTCGACGAACACAAGTGCAGTTCGACGAATTGTGTTCTTCGTTCGACGAATCCACATTAGGTTTTCTTCAAGGTTCCCGTCCCGTTTCTTGACGCTGATTCCTGAACATTTAATGCCAGATCTTCTCGGAATGTTACCGTTAGAACGCGCATTGACTATGGACGATTACATGCCGTTTTTCCATGGGATAGTTAGGAAAGTCATTGATTGCTGATTCTTTCCAAGGCCGACTGTAATTACTGCACGACATTCAAAAGTTTTAATATTCCTCAGTCAGATATACAGATAGACATACAGCAAGAGAACAGCATGAAGCAGTGATAGAGTTCAAGAATTACAGTACAGAAAATACTAAAAAGTTACAGAAGAACAAACATTTCAAAAATCTAAAGTTCTTGACTGCAATCAGCCTTGACTAGAGAACTCTCTCAAGAAGAAGAAGAAGAACAACTAAATTCACTCAAGAGTCTTCTTCTCTCTATTCACAGGATAACTTCAAAGGACAACAATCAATCAATCTGTCAAAGACGTTTCTGAAGCAGTTCTGGTCCAGGCATTCTAGGTCATTGAAGGCCTATCACCCTGAAGCAGTGCTCCAGCATTCCTGACTAATTCAAGACCTCAGGAGGAGCAAAAGCTGCTACAATCAATCCACAAGTCTTCTCTCTGACTGTTGACAGAGAAGACACTATCACCCTCTCTCCAATTCCTGTATAGGGTTTTAAATCCCTTCAAAATTATTCTGGTTGCAAGTCTCCTTCCAAAAGACTTGAGGGTTTGGTTTTTGGGGACCTGATCAAAACCCATTGGTGCTTAGGACACCTGATCAACTCATCCTGCAGTGGATTCCTACCTATGGTGGTAGAAGAGTGGATGTACCCAGATTGGTTGGGGAACAACTATAGCTCCTTATGTCTTATGGTTGCTTATTTTCTTTTATTTTCTGGCTGTGGTTTGTGATTGCTCTGTGTTTAGTTAGTTGCTGTGTTTGCTTTATCTTATTTGCTTCCCTGTTCACTTAGGAATACAACAAGAGTTGTAAAACGTTTCTAGCAAGCACCATACTCTATTCACCCCCTCTAGAGTATATCAGATCTAACCTGCACTTTTAATTGGTATCAGAAGGAGGTTGGTTAAAATACCACACCTTAGTGGTTGCATAGGCTAACACCTGATCCCAAAGATCCTTCCAGTTAGATCTGCTTGTTTAAGTTTGTTACTAGATTTATTTTTTCACAGAACATGGCCCAAAACAAAGATTAAGCTAGCACCAGACCTCCAGTGTGCAATCTATCTAAGTTTGCACTTTGGAAGGCAAGGATTAGATTGTACATGAACTCTATTGATGAAGACATTTTCAATTCTGTTTTGACAGTGTGTCCAAGACCCCTAGAAAATACAAGTACAAGTGCTGTTCCACCTCCTTCAGGAACAGATACAGAAATCAAGAAATGGAAAGTTGCAGACGCTAAGGCTATGAACATTCTAGCCCAGACTATGTCTGATGAAATATTCCAAAGGGTAGCTGAATGCAACTCAGCAAAGGACATCTGGGACAAGCTATCTGAGATAGTCTCAGGATCTGCTGATGAGAGAAAAGATAGACGATCTCATCTCATAACCTAGTATGAGAACTTCAAGAAAGGAGAAGCTGAGTTAGTAGCAGATATGTATAATAGACTCAGTCTCATAGTCAATGAGCTGAAATCATTGGACAAAGAGATCTCATTGACTGAGCTCAATGATAAAATCCTAATGTGCTTCCCAAGCACTTGGGACTCAAGGATCTGGCCAATCATGGATGCCAGAAGCCTAAGTTAGATCACCACTGAAGCTCTCTTGGGTAAGCTCAACTCTTATGAGCTGCTCATCAAAAATAGAGAAGAAGAGCAGAAGGCTGCCTCACCAGTTATCAGAAAGGAAAAAATCAATAGCTTTCAAAGCCATTGAAGATCAGCCTGAAGACAAGGTCACAGGCAATGAAGAGCTGCTAAGCCTACTGGCCAAAAGATTTTACAAAATGGCCAGGAAAGATTTCAGGAAAAAGTCTTCCAGAGGGCATGACAAGCCAAGGTATGACAAATCAAATAACAAAGAGATTATTTGTTTTGGATGCAGGAAACCAGGCCACATGGTGTCTGATTGTCCAAAAAATCAGTATAAGGACAAAAAGGACAGGATGGAAAGAAGAAAAGACAAAGACTTCAGGAAGAACAGCAATGACAAACCTTCCTCCAACAAGAACAAACACGACAGGAAGGGGTTTGTAGCTGAAACTTCGAGCGAGACAGAAGAAGAATTTGAAGCTTCATCCAACTCTAGTGATGATGAAGATGATGCTGATGAAAAAGAATTCTGCATGATGGCTATCAATGCCTCACAACAAAATTCTGATGCAGAAGAGTAAGAGTCAGAGACTCAATCTGAAGAGGACCAGGTAATAAGTTCTTTTGATTTTAATTCTGAGGACTTCAAGTGTGAGTTTAAAGTACTATGATTGGATTTATTAAAATCTGAGAATGAAATCATTTCTCTCAAAAATCAGTTATCTGAATACAGTACTTTAAAATCAGAAAACCTCAAACTCTTTGAGGAGTTGGAATACTGTAGAGAGCAGATAGCCTCACTGAAAAGTGAACTATCAGAGGCCAAGAAGTTTGAAGAATCCCTCAATGGGTGAAGTATCAAGCTAATGGACATCACAAGCACAGTGAAATCAAGATTCAATAGTACACTTGGCTTGGGTGCTTCATCCTGCCAACTTATAGTATTATCAACCCCAATCAAATTTATCTCTAATAAAGGTAAAGAAGTTGTGGAGGTAGCTAGGAAGAATTCTGATTTACCTAAGAAAATGAAAGTTCAACAGAATTTGTCGAACGGAGCTCGACGATCGCTAAGTGAAGCTCAATGATCTAAGGCTAAATCGTCGAACTCAGGTCGACGATCCCTGAACCCTGAACTCAGGCATGGTCAATCTTCGAACGGAGCTCAACGATCTGACCCAAGATGGTCGAACTCAGCTCAGATATCATCGAACAGAGCTCAGAGTTTTGAAAAATCTTTCAAGGGCAAATCAAACTTCAATCCTAGAGGTCCTACATCTCAAAGATTTAACCCTTATACTGAATGGATAATACCTCCAAGGAGATGTCATCCTGAAGGATATAAGAGTCAACCAGAGATGTCTTTTATTTCGGAATTCAAAGGTTATCAACCTAGGACCTAGGTAAATTGGGTCAAAAATAAGTAAATTGTCTTATGTGCAGGTGAAGACCTATCCAACATCAAACCAGCAATGGTATCTGGATAGTGGGTGCTCAAAGCACATGACAGGAAACAAGGACAATTTCACATCCTTCAAAGCCAAGCTTGGACCCAGAGTAATATTTGGTGATTCAAACTTTGGACTAACAAAAGGATATGGTGCAGCCCAGATTAGCACAGTCACCTTCAAGAAAGTAGCCTATGTGGAAGGACTGAAGCGTAACTTGATCAGTATCAGTCAACTGTGTGATGAAGGCTATCAAGTGACCTTCAACAAATCCTCATGCAAGATCAAATCAGAGGACAACACAACTATGTTGACAGGTAAAAGGAAAGGTAACATTTATCTTGTAGATTTTCTTTCAACCAAGGTAGATATTTGCTTGTTTAACTCTGTTTGTAGACCTAATGAACTATGACATAAGAGATTAGTACATATATACCTTAGAACTATTGCTAGGCTATCCGAGGATAACCTTGTTAGAGGACTACCTTCTGGCCCCTACAAGAAGGAAGGACTTTGCAGAGATTGTCAATTAGGCAACCAAACCAAAAATAGTTTCAAGTCACTTAATAAGAGTGATTCACCTAGGATTTTGTATCTGTTACACATGGATCTCTTTGGACCCATCACAGTACAAAGCTTAGGAGGGAAATCTTATACTTTAGTGGTTGTAGATGACTTCTCTAGATTCACATGAGTGTTCTTTCTGAGGAAGAAGTCTGATAACTTTAAATGTTTGACAGAGTTTCTCAAATGCATACAAACTGAGTTCAACACTCACATTGCCCTGATCAGAAGTGATCATGGGACAGAGTTTGATTCTCTTCTTATGCAAGAGTTCTGTCAAAGTGAAGGGATCAGACATACTTTCTCAGCTCCTAGAACTCCTCAACAAAATGGAGTAGCTGAAAGGAAAAATAGAACCCTTATTGAATCTGCTACTACATTGTTGTCAGATGCTCACCTTCCTCTATCCTTTTGGGCAGAGGCAGTGAACACCTCCAACTATGTGTTGAATAGAAGTTTGATACATAAACTGAAGGGCAAGACTCCCTATGAATTACTGAAAGGGAAGAAAACTAAAGTACATTACTTCAAAATCATTGGCTGCATTTGCTACATTCATAATAATGACAAGAAATACATAGCAAAATTTCAAGCTAAAGCTGATGGAATATTTCTGGGATACTCCATGATCAGTAAAGCTTATAGGATGTATAATAAATCAACTCTTAAAATTGAAGAATATATTCATGTATCTTTTGATGAGACTAACATGTCATACAAGGAGAAAGAGATTTCTACCATAAGCTCTTTGCAGGTTCCACCACTGTGTGAGTCTATAGATGGACTAAACCTTACCCAAGAGTTGTAAAACGTTTCTAGCAAGCACCATACTCTATTCACCCCCTCTAGAGTATATCAGATCTAACCTGCACTTTTAATTGGTATCAGAAGGAGGTTGGTTAAAATACCACACCTTAGTGGTTGCATTGGCTAACACCTGATCCCAAAGATCCTTCCAGTTAGATATACTTGTTTAAGTTTGTTACTAGATTTATTTTTTCACAGAACATGGCCCAAAACAAAGATTAAGCTAGCACCAGACCTCCAGTGTGCAATCTATCTAAGTTTACACTTTGGAAGGCAAGGATTAGATTGTACATGAACTCTATTGATGAAGACATTTTCAATTCTGTTTTGACAGTGTGTCCAAGACCCCTAGAAAATACAAGTACAAGTGCTGTTCCACCTCCTTCAGGAACAGATACAGAAATCAAGAAATGGAAAGTTGCAGATGCTAAGGCTATGAACATTCTAGCCCAGACTATGTCTGATGAAATATTCCAAAGGGTAGCTGAATGCAACTCAGCAAAGGACATCTGGGACAAGCTATCTGAGATAGTCTCAGGATCTGCTGATGAGAGAAAAGATAGACGATCTCATCTCATAACCTAGTATGAGAACTTCAAGAAAGGAGAAGCTGAGTTAGTAGCAGATATGTATAATAGACTCAGTCTCATAGTCAATGAGCTGAAATCATTGGACAAAGAGATCTCATTGACTGAGCTCAATGATAAAATCCTAATGTGCTTCCCAAGCACTTGGGACTCAAGGATCTGGCCAATCATGGATGCCAGAAGCCTAAGTTAGATCACCACTGAAGCTCTCTTGGGTAAGCTCAACTCTTATGAGCTGCTCATCAAAAATAGAGAAGAAGAGCAGAAGGCTGCCTCACCAGTTATCAGAAAGGAAAAAATCAATAGCTTTCAAAGCCATTGAAGATCAGCCTGAAGACAAGGTCACAGGCAATGAAGAGCTGCTAAGCCTACTAGCCAAAAGATTTTACAAAATGGCCAGGAAAGATTTCAGGAAAAAGTCTTCCAGAGGGCATGACAAGCCAAGGTATGACAAATCAAATAACAAAGAGATTATTTGTTTTGGATGCAGGAAACCAGGCCACATGGTGTCTGATTGTCCAAAAAATCAGTATAAGGACAAAAAGGACAGGATGGAAAGAAGAAAAGACAAAGACTTCAGGAAGAACAGCAATGACAAACCTTCCTCCAACAAGAACAAACACGACAGGAAGGGGTTTGTAGCTGAAACTTCGAGCGAGACAGAAGAAGAATTTGAAGCTTCATCCAGCTCTAGTGATGATGAAGATGATGCTGATGAAAAAGAATTCTGCATGATGGCTATCAATGCCTCACAACAACATTCTGATGCAGAAGAGTCAGAGTCAGAGACTCAATCTGAAGAGGACCAGGTAATAAGTTCTTTTGATTTTAATTCTGAGGACTTCAAGTGTGAGTTTAAAGCACTATGTTTGGATTTATTAAAATCTGAGAATGAAATCATTTCTCTCAGAAATCAGTTATCTGAATACAGTACTTTAAAATCAAAAAACCTCAAACTCTTTGAGGAGTTGGAATACTGTAGGGAGCAGATAGCCTCACTAAAAAGTGAACTATCAGAGGCCAAGAAGTTTGAAGAATCCCTCAATGGGTGAAGTATCAAGCTAATGGACATCACAAGCACAGTGAAATCAAGATTCAATAGTACACTTGGCTTGGGTGCTTCATCCTGCCAACTTATAGTATTATCAACCCCAATCAAATTTATCTCTAATAAAGGTAAAGAAGTTGTGGAGGTAGCTAGGAAGAATTCTGATTTACCTAAGAAAATGAAAGTTCAACAGAATTTGTCGAACGGAGCTCGACGATCGCTAAGTGAAGCTCAATGATCTAAGGCTAAATCGTCGAACTCAGGTCGACGATCCCTGAACCCTGAACTCAGGCATGGTCAATCTTCGAACGGAGCTCAACGATCTGACCCAAGATGGTCGAACTCAGCTCAGATATCATCGAACAGAGCTCAGAGTTTTGAAAAATCTTTCAAGGGCAAATCAAACTTCAATCCTAGAGGTCCTACATCTCAAAGATTTAACCCTTATACTGAATGGATAATACCTCCAAGGAGATGTCATCCTGAAGGATATAAGAGTCAACCAGAGATGTCTTTTATTTCGGAATTCAAAGGTTATCAACCTAGGACCTAGGTAAATTGGGTCAAAAATAAGTAAATTGTCTTATGTGCAGGTGAAGACCTATCCAACATCAAACCAGCAATGGTATCTGGATAGTGGGTGCTCAAAGCACATGACAGGAAACAAGGACAATTTCACATCCTTCAAAGCCAAGCTTGGACCCAGAGTAATATTTGGTGATTCAAACTTTGGACTAACAAAAAGATATGGTGCAGTCCAGATTGGCACAGTCACCTTCAAGAAAGTAGCCTATGTGGAAGGACTGAAGCGTAACTTGATCAGTATCAGTCAACTGTGTGATGAAGGCTATCAAGTGACCTTCAACAAATCCTCATGCAAGATCAAATCAGAGGACAACACAACTATGTTGACAGGTAAAAGGAAAGGTAACATTTATCTTGTAGATTTTCTTTCAACCAAGGTAGATATTTGCTTGTTTAACTCTGTTTGTAGACCTAATGAACTATGACATAAGAGATTAATACATATAAACCTTAGAACTATTGCTAGGCTATCCAAGGATAACCTTGTTAGAGGACTACCTTCTGGCCCCTACAAGAAGGAAGGACTTTGCAGAGATTGTCAATTAGGCAACCAAACCAAAAATAGTTTCAAGTCACTTAATAAGAGTGATTCACCTAGGATTTTGTATCTGTTACACATGGATCTCTTTGGACCCATCATAGTACAAAGCTTAAGAGGGAAATCTTATACTTTAGTGGTTGTAGATGACTTCTCTAGATTCACATGGGTGTTCTTTCTGAGGAAGAAGTCTGATAACTTTAAATGTTTGACAGAGTTTCTCAAATGCATACAAACTGAGTTCAACACTCACATTGCCCTGATCAGAAGTGATCATGGGACAGAGTTTGATTCTCTTCTTATGCAAGAGTTCTGTCAAAGTGAAGGGATCAGACATACTTTCTCAGCTCCTAGAACTCCTCAACAAAATGGAGTAGCTGAAAGGAAAAATAGAACCCTTATTGAATCTGCTACTACATTGTTGTCAGATGCTCACCTTCCTCCATCCTTTTGGGCAGAGGCAGTGAACACCTCCAACTATGTGTTGAATAGAAGTTTGATACATAAACTGAAGGGCAAGACTCCCTATGAATTACTCAAAGGGAAGAAAACTAAAGTACATTACTTCAAAATCATTGGTTGCATTTGCTACATTCATAATAATGACAAGAAATACATAGCAAAATTTCAAGCTAAAGCTGATGGAGTATTTCTGGGATACTCCATGATCAGTAAAGCTTATAGGATGTATAATAAATCAACTCTTAAAATTGAAGAATATATTCATGTATCTTTTGATGAGACTAACATGTCATACAAGGAGAAAGAGATTTCTACCATAAGCTCTTTGCAGGTTCCACCACTGTGTGAGTATATAGATGGACTAAACCTTACCCAAGAGGTGTCAAACCATCCCACTCCATAGGTTGCTGAAGATAGTGAAGAGGAAAGTCAAGAGGAAGTGGCTGAACTTCCCCAAACAGTTAGTATCATTCCTCAAGAGGAATTAAATACTGAAGCTGTTGCTCAACCAACTCCACCAACTGATCTTGTCACACTTAGAGATCACCCTAGATCTCAAGTAATTGGAGACATTTCAGTAGGTGTACAGACAAGGCATCAACTCAACCAAGACCTGATGCATGCCTGTTTTCTCTCTCAAATTGAACCTCTCACCATTCATGAGGCAGAGCAAGATCCCCACTGGATCATTGCAATGTAAGAGGAACTCAATCAGTTTGAGAGATGTAGAGTTTGGGATTTGGTTCCAAGACCCCATAACTATCCAGTTATTGGAAGCAAATGGGTCTACAGGAACAAGTTGGATGCTCAAGGCAACATAGTGAGGAATAAGGCTAGGCTTGTTGCTCAAGGCTACAGACAAGAGGAAGGAATAGACTATGACCAAACCTTTGCCACTGTTGTACGGTTAGAGGTCATTAGGATATTCCTTGCCTATGCAGCTTACAAGAGATTCAAGGTCTACAAGATGGATGTTAAAAGTGCATTTCTAAATGGAGTACTTCAAGAAGAGGTTTATGTAGAACAACCTCTAGGTTTTATCTCTCCAACTCAACCCTCTTTTGTTTTTAAATTGCATAAAGCTCTCTATGGTTTAAAGCAAGCTCCAAGAGCTTGGTATGAGACCCTACCAAGCTTTCTTCTAGAGCATGAATTTACAAGAGGAACCATAGATGAAACACTTTTAGCTAGACATTATAAGGACCAAACATTGTTAGTACAAATATATGTGGATGACATTATTTTTGGGTCTACTGATCCCAAATTGTGCAAGAGGTTTGCTGACCTCATACATTCAAAATTTGAGATGAGTTGCATGGGTGAGCTTTCCTACTTCCTTGGTCTCCAAGTGAAGCAGCTCCCAGATGGTATCTTCCTCTCCCAAGCTAAGTATGCTAAAGAGCTTATCAAAAAGTTTGGGATGGGTGATGCTTCAGGGATGAAAACCCCTATGGCTACAAATGCTGTTGTGGATTCTGATGTAGCAGGGAAACCTGTAGATCAGAAAAATTATAGGGCAATTGTTGGATCCCTATTATACCTAACAGCTAGCAGACCTGACATAATGTTTGCCACATGCCTTTGTGCTAGGTTCCAAGTGAACCCTAAAGAATCTCACCTTATTTTCCTAAAAAGAATTTTGAGATATATAAAGAGTTGCCCTAGTTTAGGACTCTGGTATCCTGTAGAGTCAGAGTTTGAGTTAACTGGATACTCAGATGCTGACTATGCTAGATGTAGAGTGGACAGGAAAAGTACCTCTGGAACATGCCAATTCCTTGGTATGAGACTTGTCTCCTGGTTTTGTAAAAAGCAGACATCTGTGTCTACATCAACTGCAGAAACAGAATACATGGCTGCTGGTAGTTGCTGTTCACAGATGCTATGGATACAAAACCAACTCTTAGATTATGGTGTCAACTTAAATAATTCAACATTATTTTGTGATAATACTTGTGCTATTGTTATAGCACAGAATCCAGTTCACCATTCTAGGACCAAACATATTGAATAAGACATCATTTCATTAGAGATAATGTGGACAAAAAGAAAATTAACTTGATCCATATTCCTACTGATCTACAGAGAGCACATATTTTCACCAAGCCATTGGATGAGAAAACCCATCTGTTCTTTATAAATCAACTGGGAATGATTGATGGAGAAGAGTTAACCTAGTTTCTGTCTGCATTCGACGAATTTTACAGAGTTCGTCGAACGGAGTTCGACGAATTAGGGAAAGTTTGAGAGATTCTTGTCGAACGGAGATCGACGAATTCTCTGTGTGAGGAAACAATTTTCATCGACCAGAGATCGACGAACCTTGCTTCAAGAAGACATTTCCTCGAACGGAGATCGACAAACTGTTTTCGATTCTTCTGGATGAGATCGACGAATTATCTATCTATAATTTATTTCGTCGAGCTCAGCTCGAAGAATGTTTCTTTTTCGTGGAACGGAGTTTGTCGATTCATATTTTGAAAATCTTATATCTAGGTTTTCTTCGACCTCCGTCCCGCGCTTTCAGTTCCTTTGCTCTTGATCACCGTTTCTCTCTGTGTTTTTCTTGCAGAACATCAATGGCGATTCCCTCAGGAGCTCTGGTTGCCATGAAATTTGACACTGGATTCGACATGGACTTTGAGTCGTTTCAACACTCTGACCCCATCTTCCTTTATATCTTGGAACTACTGGAAGAACTAAGTTTAAAGGATTTCATGACCAGGCGCATTAAACTTCATGGAACGGAAATACGAGAATGGGTATATACATTTATAGTTTCTGACGAAGATGTTTTGACCGACAATATAGGGAACACTGCTGTTTCCCTCTCTCCCGCATTTCTCACTGAAGTATTTGGATTAGTGAACGACGAAGACAATCTAGAAATGGATTCTGAGGAATTCAATGATATGCTGAAACTAATGGGTTTCTCTGGGAACAACCCTAATAAGTTGTTGAAAAAGCAATTTTTCGCCGCCTACCAATTCCTGGCAGATATTACGGGAAAGATTCTGAAAGTTCACCTAGTGTCAACTACCTTCACCTATGGGGGGGGGGGAATAGGTGACGTGCAGCGTTTTTGCGGAATTAAAATTGTACCTGCACACGAAAATAAAACAACACAGCAAACAAAGTACACAAGCTATTTATAGTGGTTCCCCGATTTGGGTACATCCACTTTCCACCTTCGACCTATCTCCCAACAAGGGACGACTCGGTCTCTTCACCAACAGGATTGAAATCCAATCCTTGCACTATCGGAAGGAACCCTTCCACACGTAGTAGACAACACTCCCACAACACGGGTTGCACCCAACCCTTACAACTAGGAACCTACGTTCCTTTACAACAAAAGTAAAACTAGAATGTACAAGAGATACAAACTACTTTTGGAGACTAAGGTGTCCCTCTTTGATGACGACGTGTTCTTGAAGTCCACAAAGAGTCCACAACCCTAGATCTCTCTTGGAGAGAATCTCCCCGGAACCGGCGACGGCAAAGAGGGCGGCGGCTTGGTTCACGGGATCGGCGGCGACGACGGTGTGCGGCTGCTGTACATTGGAGATTCTAACTTTGTAGCAAAGCAAGCAAGGTCTTCCAACGGTCACACTAGGGTCGGTCGTCTCGATCGATTCGGACGGGGAAGGTTTTCCCGATCAACAAATCAAGAGACAAGGGATCTCTGGTTAGAAACATGAGACTCTATGCTTGGCTAAGCTTCTGTCGCCGGAAGATCAGGAAGAATCTCGATCAAAAGCGGCAACCAACTAGCCCGAGCGGCGACGGCGGCGGCGGAGCAGTTTCGCGATTTTAGGTCAAGATCGTCGCTCGGATTCTTTCTGTGTGTCTGCTCTGTTCAAAATACGCGTATATTTATACGGTGAAATACTCCATTATAACCGTTATGGGTCCCACCTGAAGAAACCCTAACCCCGGTTCAAAACAGTGCCAGCGGCAGAATCCGATTCAGAGGTTTCAAGAAAATTGCCCAAGTCAAAATCGACGAGAATCAAAGTTGATTCTCGCAGATTCGGCGAGAATCAGAGGTGATTCTCGTCGAATCGTTGAGACTCAAGGGTCACTCTCGACGAAGTAGACTTGTTTGCACGCTCAGGGAAAGCTGGAAAGAGACAGCGAGAATCAGCCAGTGATTCTCGACGATTCGGCGAGAATCACTCGTGATTCTCGCCGAATTGGCGAGAATCACTTGGTGATTCTCGTCGATTATAACTTAGCGCCAGAATCGCATGCTTTGATGTAGCCGGATAGAGACGGCGAGAATCAGCCGGTGATTCTCGACGAATCGGCGAGAATCACTTGGTGATTCTCGTCGATTCTCACTTAGACGATTTTTCGTCTTTCCATCCATGAGCTGCTCTTTGACCCATCCTTGCTCCTTGTCTGCTCTTGCATGATCACAGCACTGTACTTGAAAATAAGTACACTCCAATAGAGAGAGTACACGTAGGCCAACACACTGATCTGCTCAACGAGGGATTACGTCGTGCAGACCCGTGTATATTGACCTATTGCACCCTGACATTGGTGTGCACTTAGCATGGAATAACTGCAAGCACAACTTGAAATATTTTGTCAAATACATTGTCTATTTACCTTAGCTTGTCCAGGGGCTTCTTCAAATCAGGTACGTTGTGGATACAGTACCCAACAATCTCCCCCTATTTGAAGAAGCCTAAACCCCACAAGCTAAGGTGAATAGAGCATATGGTAATGAAAATCATAAACTTGAAATTGAGTTGAGTGAGTTATTCATTACCAATACCAATTACTTGGGAGCAAACTTGGAGCCACCTTAGCCTTAGCCGAGAGGGTAATCTCCCCCTTTTTGGCTTCTGCAAATCTGGGTCTGTTGCATTTGACCCCTTGCTCCCCCTCAGTTCTTGCACCTGTGCTATCACTTGAGGACCTGGCAGAGGCTCCCCCTAGATGCACGAGCCTGGAGCTTCTGTAGTCTTCATTCCTCATAGTTTAGCATCCCCAATTCAGTTTTGAAAAGACTAAACTTGGCCTCGTCTAAGGGATTTGTGAATATATCTGCAATCTGCTTGTTCGTGGGGCATAACAGAGAGAGATGTCCTTGTTCTCCATGTGCTCCCGAATGAAGTGGTAGCGCACTTCAATATGCTTCGTTCTGCTGTGCGATACTGGATTGTTGGCAATTGCAATTGCACTGGAGGAGTCGCAGTACATTGGTACTTCCTTGAACTGAAGGTCGTAGTCGGCTAACTGGTTTCTGATCCATAGGAGTTGTGCGTAACAGCTGCCTGCCGAGATGTACTCAGACTCTACTGTGGAGGTAGCTACAAATTCTTCTTCTTGCTATTCCATGAGATAAGCCTTCTTCCGAGGAATTGACACGTCCCGGAAGTGCTTTTCCTGTCATCCCTACTCCCTGCAAAATCAGCATCTGAAAAACCTATTAGCTCGACATCATTGTTTCTCGGGTACCACAAGCCAAGATTGGGAGTACCTTTAAGGTATCTTAGAATTCGCTTTGCAGCGACATAGTGAGATTCCTTAGTGTTCACCTAATATCTGGCATAGTCACATGTGGAGAACATGATATCCGGTCTACTGGCAGTAAGGTAGAGCAGGGATCCAATGATGCTTCTGTATTTGGTTTCATCGAAAGGTTTACCTTTCTCATCCTTATCCAGAGACATAGTGGATCCCATTGGAGTCCTCATAGAGGTTGCACTCTCCATGCCGAATTTCTTGAGGATTTCATTTGTGAACTTCGTATGAGAGATGAAGATTCCATCCTCAGACTGTTTCACTTGAAGTCCCAAGAAATACTTTAGCTCTCCTATACTGCTCATTTCAAACTTTCCTTGCATAAGTTTGGAAAACTTTTTGCAAAGATTGTTGTCCGTTGAGCCGAATATTATGTCATCGACATAGATTTGCACCAGCAAAATCTTGCCTTTGACTTCCCTGAGAAACAATATTTTATCTATTTTACCTCTAGAGAACTTGTTCTCAAGAAGAAAACTAGATAAAGTCTCATACCAAGCTCGCGGAGCTTGTTTTAAACCATATAGAACTTTATTAAGGAAGTATACATGATTGGGATAAGTAGGATTGACAAAACCTGGGGGTTGAGCGACGTATACTTCCTCCTTCAGGTCTCCGTTCAAGAAAGCTGATTTCACATCCATTTGATAGACTGTGAATCCTTTGTGCGAAGCATACGCCAGGAACAGTCTGGTTGCCTCGAGCCTTTCCACTGGTGCGAAGGTCTGGTCGAAGTCAATCCCCTCCTCCTGTCTGTAACCTTGAGCCACTAGCATGGCCTTGTTCTTTACGATGACACCATGTTCATCCAGTTTGTTTCTGAAGATCCACTTGGTGCTAATCACATTCTGCTTGTGTGGTCTGGGAACCAGCGTCCACACATTGCATCGTTCGAATTGATGTAGTTCATCTTGCATGGCCAAAATCCATGCCGCGTCTTTGTTCGCCTCGTCGAACTTCTTTGGCTCAACCTGTAACAGGAAGCTAAGATGCAAAACTTCGTTAATAGTATCTCTTCGAGTTCTGACACCGACACGAGGATCTCCGATGATCTGATCTCTAGGATGATCCCTCACGTGCCGGAGCTCTAGAAGTCTAGCGTCTGGAGCTTCGATTACTTCTTGGGCTTCTCCTCCTTCTAGGAGATTTGTTCCATTTTGATCTTCAACATTTCCAGATGACGTGGAAGTGGAAACTTTGACGTACTTAGGAGTGTCATCTTTAGCGGTCTCATTGAGACTCAGCTGTTCAAGTCGTGTACCTGCATCTTCAAGAATACCACTGGAAGAATTGTTGTTAAGCAAACTTCCTTCATCAAATACAACATTAATTGATTCTTCTACCACTAGGGTTTTCTTATTGAAGACCATATATGCCCGACTGTGGGAACTATAGCCCATGAATATGCCTTCGAAGTATTTTTTACCAAATTTAGTACGCGGGCACTTCCCATTATTCATTACATAGCATCGGCAACCAAAGATCCTCAAGTAGGACATGGTTGGTTTCCTGCCTCTCAGTAGCTCATAAGGCGTCTTACGATGATGCTTGTTGATCAATGCTCGGTTTTGTACATGACAAGCTGTATTGACAGCCTCTTCCCAGAAGTATTCTGGGAGAGAAGCGTCTTTCAACATTGTCGTGCAGGCTTCAATGAGAGTTCTATTTCTCCTCTCCGCAACTCCATTTTGCTGAGGAGTGCGCGGGGAGGAAAACTCATGAAAGATACCTTGTTCTTCACAAAACTCTGTCATAACACCAGATTCGAATACTGTTCCATGGTCACTTCTGATTTTAACCACTGAGCAGTTAAATTCGTTCTGAACCTGCTTGACAAAACTAGTGAAGATGTCAAACGTATCTGACTTTTGTTTTAAGAAGAACACCCATGTAAACCGAGAATGATCATCAACTATCACTTGCGTATAGGACTTGCCTCCCAAGCTATGAACTTGCATTGGACCAAACAAGTCCATATGTAGAAGGTAAAGACATCGGGAAGAGTCTTTGTCTGCAATTCTCTTAAACGTAGCCCGAGTCTGTTTGCCCATCTGGCATGCAGGATAGGGGCTATCTTTGATGCACTTGATAACGGGAGCATCCCTTACTAAGTTTTTAGAAAACAGCATACTAATTATTTTGAAATTAATATGTGTCAATCTCTTTTGCCATTGTTCACAAAGAGATGCACTGCCTGTTGCCACAAGGCATACAGGGGTAGATGAATCTAAACTGAGAAAATCTAAGCAGAAGATATTTCTGCTCCTAATGCCTGATAATACCGTCTCAGAAGAGGTACGTGAAATTATCAGACATTTATCCTTACAGAACTTAATGTCATAACCTTTGTCACATAACTGACTTACACTGATCAGGTTATGGTTTAACCCTTCAACATAAGCCACGTCGGTGATAGAGATTATACCGTTGGAAATCATACCGTAACCTCTTGTGACTCCTCGATCTGACCCTCCAAAGATGACTTTGGGTCCATTCTCGACTGAAGTGTAATCACGCAGCAGGCTTCTTGTCCCAGTCATGTGTCGGGAGCATCCACTATCCAAGTACCAGATTGGCGTTTTGGTGGCCTTTGGACATTCCCGCAAAACAAAATTAATTTCCCTTAGGAACCCAATCGAACTTGGGTCTTAGATTCTTGGTTAGCATACTCCCCCTCGGTTGGTTAACCCTACGAGTGGTCGGCCTCGCATTGCTAACATAGGGAGTCTCGTGATACCTTGGATTAAACCAACAATCCACGGCAAAGTGACCAACTTTGCCACAACACCAACAGTCAAATATGTTGTACCTCTTCCTAGGCTCCTGCTTTACCTTGGGAATGGTGGGTACAGCCGGGGCCTTGGATCTGGAGGTGGAGGCCTCATAGTGATTGCAGTCACATGACTTCTTCACCTTCTGATTCGTCAATATAACAGGCTTGACTCTTGGTGCCTGCTTTCCATTATGGCCGCTAGAGAATTGACCATAATTTCTCATGTGGATTTCCTCATAAGGTGCCTTGAGGGCACTCTCACCGAAGTTCCGGGGAAAGGTCCAACCATCATATCGGCTCTTTGGCTTTGCAACCGAGGGCCGGAAATGATGACCAAAGGTTGATTCAAAGTCATGTTGGTTGCAAGGAAAGCTAGGCTTTTTGAACGCAATAGGACTGAGCAGAGCCTTTCCCTTTTCAGCAGCAGAGGCCTTCTTGGCGGCCTTATTCTTCCTCTGGTTCCTGTTTCTCCTGGATGAGGAACCAGATACCCCTACATGCCCCAAGCCAGCTCCTTTGGCCTGAGTAGAGAAGGTATCAACTACTGGAAGAACTATTTTTGGCATAGATAAGCTCTTGACGATCTTCCTTTCTGCCGCAAGTTGTTCTTCCAACTTGTCGACTTCCTCCTGCTTAAGATCAAGGAGCTTAAGAGACTCTGAATGCTTTGAAGTCAGGTCAAGGTGCTCCTGTCGGAGAGAAATCAAACTTGTGACTTCTTCCCTTAGTGAGACACTCTCTCCCTTAAGGAATTTCACTTCCTTTTTCTCAGCCTTCAATCTCTTACGGCACTCCTCGAAAGTGTTGAGCAGAAGCACATACTTCTCGAGGAGCTCCGCTTCACGGGCCGAAAGGCTATCCTCAGGGTCATCATCCTGAGACTCAGGATCAGATTCAGAGTCGGAGAGAGGGGTGTGAGCTTTTACCTTCCCAGTAAATGGGGGGCATTCTCCTTCTGAGTCGGAGCGACCCACCAGCCCGAAGTAGGCTTCCTCATCATCACTGGAGTCTGTGGAATCAGACTCACTCAGTGTCGTTGGCCTTTTGGCGATGTAGCTCCGCTCTTTCTTCTTGTATCTCGAGGATTTGTGCTCCTCTCCTTTCCCTTTTCTCTCTTGCTTTGATAGCAGTCGGCCACGACGTGTCCTGGCTTATTGCATCCAAAGCAGATAATGTCAGAGGAGCGATGTTTGTTCGATTTAGAGGCATACCTGTCAGAAGAATAATTTTTCTTCTGATGCCTGGAGGAGGAGCCGTCTTTCTTTCTTTGATTCCTCATCTTGAGGAACTTCTTGAATTCTCGGGTGATGAGGGAGAAATCCTCCTCAGACAGCTCTGAGCTGGAGGAGCATGGCTCGGAGTCCTCCTCCTCATCCTTTTTCCTAGCACGGTATGAAACCACACCCTTGCCTTTTCTGGAGTGAATGGCTTTTAGAGCCACAGTCTTTTCTTTGGCTGCAGCCTTCTCTGCTTCTTCTTCTGCTTTCCTGGTGTTCAGTTGAAGCTCATAGGACATCAGCTTTCCAAACAGATTTTGCGGGTCTGTTTCAGCTAGTCTGCCAAACTCTCGGATGGCGCAGATCTTTGTGTCCCATTCCTTAGTAAGGGACCTAAGGAATTTATCATTGAGTTCACCATTAGTGAACACCCTTCCGTATCCTTTGAGGGCATTGACAATCTTGAGGAAGTTCTCGAAGGTGACTCCGATCTCTTCCTTAGGCCCTTGTCTGAAGGCCTCATATTTCTGGTTCAGGAGGGATCTACGATCATCCCTCACTTCATCAGTGCCCTCCATTAGGATGATCAGGCAATGCCAGATCTCCTTTGCTGTCCTGCAGTTGCAGAAGTTCTGCATCATTGAGTCATCAACCGCGCTGACCAGAATGTTCTGCGCCTTCTTGTCAAGTCCCACTAGCAGCACATCTCGTCCTTGTCCATTTCAGAAAGTTTCTTCGGCACTTTCTTGGTAGGATCAATGGTGGAGACCTTAGTGGGGACATAAGGTCCCTCCTCCACGATCATGAAGAGTCTAGGATCTACTGCTTCCATGTAGAATCTGATCCTTTCCTTCCAGATAGGAAAGTTGAGCCTGGTGCACACAGGGATCTTGCCTGCGAACTTGAGCCCGTCCATAGTAGATGTTTGCCTTCTTCTTGACACTAGCAGCAGGATTCAACTCAAGGTGTTAACCTTTTTGATGAGTAACCTCCCTCTGATACCACTTGAAAGTTCACCTAGTGTCAACTACCTTCACCTATGGGGGGGGGGGGGGAATAGGTGACGTGCAGCGTTTTTGCGGAATTAAAATTGTACCTGCACACGAAAATAAAACAACACAGCAAACAAAGTACACAAGCTATTTATAGTGGTTCCCCGATTTGGGTACATCCACTTTCCCCCTTCGACCTATCTCCCAACAAGGGACGACTCGGTCTCTTCACCAACAGGATTGAAATCCAATCCTTGCACTATCGGAAGGAACCCTTCCACACGTAGGAGACAACACGCCCACAACACGGGTTGCACCCAACCCTTACAACTAGGAACCTACGTTCCTTTACAACAAAAGTAAAACTAGAATGTACAAGAGATACAAACTACTTTTGGAGACTAAGGTGTCCCTGTTCGTTGACGACGTGTTCTTGAAGTCCACAAAGAGTCCACAACCCTAGATCTCTCTTGGAGAGAATCTCCCCGGAACCGGCGGCGGCAAAGAGGGCGGCGGCTTGGTTCACGGGATCGGCGGCGACGATGGTGTGCGGCTGCTGTACTTTGGAGATTCTAACTTTGTAGCAAAGCAAGCAAGATCTTCCAACGGTCACACTAGGATCGGTCGTCTCGATCGATTCAGACGAATGCTTTGATGTAGCCGGATAGAGACGGCGAGAATCAGCCGGTGATTCTCGACGAATCGGCGAGAATCACTTGGTGATTCTCGTCGATTCTCACTTAGACGATTTTTCATCTTTCCATCCATGAGCTACTCTTTGACCCATCCTTGCTCCTTGTCTGCTCTTGCATGATCACAGCCCTGTACTTGAAAATAAGTACACTCCAATAGAGAGAGTACACGTAGGCCAACACACTGATCTGCTCAACGAGGGATTACGTCGTGCAGACCCGTGTATATTGACCTACTGCACCCTGACATTGGTGTGCACTTAGCGTGGAATAACTACAAGCACAACTTGAAATATTTTGTCAAATACATTGTCTATTTACCTTAGCTTGTCCAGGGGCTTCTTCAAATCAGGTACGTTGTGGATACAATACCCAACAGATTCTGATGGCCAAGCACTCTGCTCATGACTATATCACCCATCACCAATTTCTGATAATGTGTGCAGTAGTGAATAAGCGACAGGTTGATTGGAGTAAGGTGTTCTTTGAATTGATCAAAAAGAAGAACAGTAAGAAGGAAGTCTGCTTTGGCAGAATTTTGGGCATATTTCTTAAAGAGAAGGATGCTGAATGTATGGTCTCCCAGACCATCTTCATAAACACCAGCAAGCGCCTCACTTGCGCTCTATTTGGCAGGTGGGAGAGGACCATCTCCAATCCCTCAAAGGCTTCTTCCTCGTCCCTCCAAACTTCTGAGAGCACAAGGGGTGTAAAGGCCGCTCCCCACCCTGCTGAAGAAGTTCCTCCATCTCAACCATCTATTCCAGCACCTCTTCCTCCAAAGAAGCCTCCTCATGTACCTACCCCTCCTTCATCTCCACCACTTGACCTGACAAACATTCCATATCCACCTCCATCTTCCCCCTTATAAGTTGATCATCAACCCACTCCTCCAGATTCCCCTCAAGACATTCCTATTCCTACACCTCCACAGTCTCCTCTTCCCCCACACTTATCCACCATCCCATCTTATAATATACCATCAGATGCAATCATGCAAGATGCCCCCCTCCATCTGTTATTCCTCCTCCCATTCCATCCCCTTCCCCTTCCCCATTTGATCCATCTATCCTCATTCCTTTGCTCACACCTTTCATCAAATCCTTGATCCAAGAGGCCATTACAGCTCTTGTGACCTCCATTAATTCCTTATCTGCCCAGATCTCTATTCTATCTGCTGTCCCCTCTTCATCTAGGGGCCTGGCTCCAGGTCTTCCTGAACCCAGGCAGGGGGAGATGCTCTGTGATGAAGTTGCAGCAGATGCAGATACAGAAGTAGCAGCAGCAGTCACAGCAGTTCCCTCTCCAGCATATTCAGATTCAGATAAGGATACACCAATTTTGACAGACTTTGATGCTGAGATGTCTGAGTTAATTCAATTTATGGATACTGACATTGATTTGGATGAGTCAGTTGCTCAAATAACTCCTGTTGGTGATTTCTATTTAAATCCCACAGTGAATTTATCAGTTTTGTTGAGTAGTTTTGACACTATACATATGAAATTCCCTCCAGCAGATTTCTCTAAGACTTATTTGGCTATGGTACCATATACCTCTCCGGCTAGTCCAGCAGTTGCCAAGCAACTCTGTGACAATTTTGCTCTCTGCCTCTAGCTCAAAAGTCATTCCAGAAGATACATCAGTGCCAGTCTCAGCACCAGATTTTATTATGGATGACTCTCCTATGCCTACTCTAGATGAGCTTATTCAGGCAGACATTGAAGAAGAGAATAAGGCAATAGCTGATAGCTCTGTCTCTTTTATTTCTGAATCGCGTACAGATAATTCTTCTCTTGTTGCCGAAACTCTTATTCCTGAACCTTCTTCCCCTCCTCCAACAAAGGCTGTTGTTTCTGATAAAGCTTTAAAAGCTTTGGATGCATTGTATGATACCCCTCAGGATTCAGAATCTTATGATGATGAAATTGATTCTGATGAGGATGCAGCTAGTAGGAAAAAGAGATTGTTGGCAAAGAAGAGAAAGGCTACTCCTCCTCCCAAGCCAAATCCCACTGCAGACACTCCCTACTATATTCTGCACAATGTGAATCCATATAAGGGAATGTCAGCATGGATGTGGCTCTCCAAAAACCAGCAGAAAGATAGAAAGAGAAGCAGGAGATACTCCCCTCCTCCAGTATACAGATACAGGAAGGATCCTCCTCCTCCTCCTCCTCCAGCAGCTGGTGCCAGTGGCTCTAGCTCCCAGAGATCTACCCCAATGCAAACTTATCAAAGACAGTCAGGGAGATCTTCTGGAAGCAGCCAGCAGAGGCCATCCTCATCAGGAAGTCAACATCATAAGCAGCAGCAGCAACAACAAAGTTCCGAAGCTCATAAAGCTGAAAGCCCCAAAAGACCTCTCTCTCCTCCAATTCCTTTTGAAGATCCAGAGACTGCAAATACATCAAGAATGGCTAGATACCAAGAGCTGATTGGTCTATTATTGATAAATAAAGCTAAAGCAGAATGAAAAGATATTTCTAGTCTTTCAACTATGTCAAAGTATAGAAAGGAAGAGCTGAAAAGATTTGACAAAGGCAACAAACTATTTAATGTTGATGATTATATGAAACTTCATCCAGAAGCAGTTGTCCCCAGGGCTACATCCCCAGCGGTCTGATGAGAGTGTAGCACCGGTTGAAGCACCTACGCCTCCTTTGGCGGAGACCATTCGGGTGGTGACGGAAACAGTGCTCGCCGTATTGCAGACACAACCTGCAAGGCCTGTAGTGGTACCTGAGCAGCTTGGTGTTCGGCAAGAGCCTGTTGTTGAGCAGTTGAAAAGCTTTATGGAATTTCATCCACCTAAGTTTGGCGGGGCGATTTCCCCAACGCAGGATGAAGATTGGTTGGCTCGAGTTAAGAGGATCATGACTGCAATCAGGACAGCGGAGGAGCAGAAAGTGACTTTAGCCACTTTTCTGTTGGAAGGAGATGTGAGGTTATGGTCGGATGAGATGGAGGTGCATTATTTGGCCGGTCGAGTGTTAGCGGTGGTGTCCATGGAAGAATTCTCCCTCTTGTTTTTAGCCAAGTACGTGCCAGTATCCCAGCGGATTGCTATGGAGAATGAGTTTTTACGTATGCTGCAGGGTGAGAGAGATATTGATACGTACCTCCATTAATTTACCAGACTGGGGCGGTATGCGGGATCTTCTTTCGCCGAGGAAGCCCGAAGGACGAATTGATTTTATGAGGGCCTTTGAGATTAGTTAAGGTTGGCACTTCCGAGTTCGGTGAGCCAAGGCTTTCAAGCATTGGTAGACATAGCCCGTGTATTGGAAAAGGATATGAAGCGAGTGCAAGAAACGAGGAGACTGGCGGTGGAGAAGCCAGAATTTAAAATTCCGCAGTCGGACCAATTGGATTTGCAGAAACGAGAGAAGAAGAGATTCAAGCCTGCGGAACAAAACTCTTCGAATGCTGCGTTAGAAGCAACGTATGGACAAAGACGTGTTGAGACACGTACCTGTTTTAAATGCGGAAACAGGGGCACATAGCCTCTAATTGTCAAAGCGTCCCTCCTAGAAGTGAGAAAACTACGGGTGCATCTTATAAAGATAAGGGTAAAGCAGTGGCCGAGTCATCTGCATCCCGGACGCAACCGCGATTGCATAATATGGAAATGTGATGGAGACGACGGCCTTCAACATATTGAAGACGGTGACGGCGTGCTTACGGAAGAACTTTCTACACCACCCAATAAAGATTTGCAGCGCCGTGATGACCATGTGGAGGGTTGCCATAATATCCGCCCTGGGCGCAAACCAATATATTAATAATTATTAAAAATTTATTAATAATTATTAATAATTATGAAATCATTTTTTTTTGTTTTATTTGCAATTTTAATTTAAGCATTGTTTTATTTACAAGCAATTCATTATTGTATTTTTATTTCATGTATTAAGATGGGTGCATATAACCATCATAGTTTCATTTTGAATTTTGAATTTCGAATTTTTGAATTTTAAATTGAAGGAGATGGAGTGGTGTAAGCCTATATATAGGCCATGATATCTGTCATATTATTTTAGAGAAGAATGAAAATAAAAACCAAGAATTCAAGATTTGAATTTTCCCCCCTCTTTCCTCTTTCCCTCTAAGGCAAATTTCGGCCTCCTCCTTCCTCCTCTCTTTGGCCGCCGGCCAACCTTCTCCCCCTCTCTATTCTAGTTTTCCTCTCCTACTCCTTTTACCTTGACAAAACCATCTCCCATCCTCCTCATCCAAACCGACCACCAACAAGAAAATTAGCCACCCTCATCCTTGAAGAAATTAGGCCAAGGCAAGAAGATCACCCCTCGTGGATCAACTCTAGTGTGGAGCGACGAAGACGGACGAGTTTCTCTCCAATCGGCGTGACTCCGGTGGAGCCGTTGAAGAATGATCCAAGTAGAGAAATCAGAATCATCCATTCTGATAGGGCAACGAATCCTTTCTACCTATTGTGTGTTTCTCTTCCTAGATTAATTCATTTGGTGGTAGATTCTTGGCGTTGAATTTTGAATCGTTAATTAATCGTGGTTTCTTCGATTGGTTTTGTGTTTGTCTTGTTTGAATTATCTTTCGAAAAGGTTTGGCGAACCTTCGTTTTCTTTTGTTGGGAGAGATCTACCTTTTCCAAATCGTATTTATTTGGTAGATCTCTTTTTGTACAACACCGCTCGTTCGGACTGGGTGGGTCCTTTTAGCCGGAAAGAATATTGGCCTATAGCCTTTGTTCGATCCTAAGCGGTTTGGCTACCCGTACGTTAGCATATAATTGATAAAATTAATTAACGTGGTATTGCGTAGAACGATTGTGCGAATATTGGATTGGATCGAAGACAAGTATATATGCTAGTTCGTAGATCTATTGGGTGTCAACGTGCAAGCCTGCATCAATTTTGTATCAAAGCGAGATTGTGCTAATTTCATAATTAGTACAATCCTAGGGAAAAAGATTTTACTTAGAACGCCGTTACGCACTTGCACGTTCATTGCACAACATAAAAAAAATCAAATTTTAAATTTTGGTCTGCAAATAGCGGCCTATATTTTTATTTTTCTGGAAAAAAGTTCAAAAAAAATTATTTAATAATTTTCATAATATTTCCTGCAAGCAAATAAAAAAAAATCTTTTATCGCCAGAGTTATTAAGTGGAAACAATTCCATCTCTGAAAATTAAACAGGGTGAGGTTCATTTCTCATTGCATGTGCACCAATTCCGGTTGAGTTTTCTCTCTGGTTCTCACTAAAATGCCATATGACGTATATGTTGCCCGGCTAGACTATTCATATGCTAAGGATATGGCGAAACACACCCCTAGGGCACAACACATTTATCCTACTTATGATGGTTTAGGATGTCCCCAAATTTTTAGAGATTGGCTTAAGGGATTAGAGCTTTATTTTAATTTCCACTTATGGGATGACGACAAAAAGGTTAGCTTTTCCCGAGAGCGACTAGTAGGTCAAGCCCAGTTGTTTTGGTTAAACGAAGATCGTTGTGTTGGTAGCTATCGCTACGCTTGGCCGCACATGCGTAGCCTACTCTCGGATCAATTTAATCCCGCCTACCTTCGCCCTGCTAATACTAAGCCTATGAGTGAGTATAGTTATGGCACTAGATCAATATCAGCTTTTAAGAATGACTATAAACCAAACATCCAGACCAAGCGATAGATAACTGAAGATTTGACTAACCTTAAACAAGGGAACAAGTCAGTCTCGGATTATGTGCGTCTTTTTAAGGATACGATAGCTAGAAGTGGTCTAAAGGAGTCACCAGAGGTCACCCTCTCTAGGTTTCATAGGGGGTTAAACCCCTACATCCAGGAAAAATTACTACACTATTGGCACACCGATCTAGACTCCACTTTTACCACGACATTAGAAATTGAGAAGCACCACCTTCCTAGGAATAAAGCTCACTCGTGTCAGACCGGAAAGGCCGTATTAGGACCACCACCCCTCGTTAGGGAAACCTCTCCAAATAGGTCATTTGTTGTGGACTCGATAGATGTTACCACAACGGTTATGCCTCCGTTAACCTCGACATCTAAGCCCCTAGAGATAGTGATTAGTATCTCTAAGGCTTCCGATGTAGATATAGAATCTCTGGAGGATGAAGTTCACCAGCTAGGTGAGAGTATCCCTTCACGTACGATATTGCCCGATGAGTCTGACGATTTTGAAAGTGTGGGAATCCCTAGTGATCTAGAAGATGATGTTTGGGATGATGATGATAGTCCAAGCTGTGAGAGTATCTCTTTGCCTATTATGATCCCCACTAGCATTGTGTTTGTGCACCCTAGTATTGAGTGCCCACTCTCAGATTCCACCCCCATCACATTAGAGCCTACGAATATACCCACTGAGACTTCATCTTACTTTCCAGAGGAGCCTTTAAGTGAGGATTTTTCCATTGTCATTGACGACCCTGACTTAGTGAATGTTCCAACTGATTGGGAAGGCTCACCTTATGTGAGAGGGTTATGTTTGGATGATTTTAGAGCTGCGAACCAGAACAATAATTATTTGATGATATCACCATTTTCTGAAATTCCATCTAAATTAAATTTTCCGTCGGGTTCGATTTTGCCCATTCCAGAGACCTTGACTGATTCTGAATTAAATGACTTGTCTAGTGTGTCGGAAGAAATTGCAAGAGAGAAAGTGATATTTTTGAACGATTCTTTGGTTTTACCCCCGGATGAGAGTTCATTGATGTTATCATCGATCAGTGAAAGTTATTCTGATTTGGATTTTATCCCAGGTTTTATTTTACCGACCCTTCCTCCTATCTATGAGCCACATTATTTGACGATCTAGGACGTGGCATCGGTAGTCCTAGACTTAGTTGTTGTGACACGCCCACTCTTTTAGTTCCTACCTTAGCTATGTCTCAACACTTCAATATTAGTACGTTGAGCGCGCTAGTTTTTGGTCCGTTCACCGCACCGCGTAGATCTGACTATGCGTCATATTTGATTATTCATTTCTCTGCGTTTCTGGCTACGGGTCTATCCTCATCTGTGTTTGATCCTTTGGCTATTATGCCTCTGGGTGTGGTTCCTCCTTCACATACTTATATACCAACCCCGATCACACGTATTTACACACCGCCATTTGGTGACCCTTTTTCCCACACATTAGTGACCAAGGTTAGGCCCCGTGAGTTGTATCGCTCGCTCCTCTTGTCACATCTGGGAGCGTACAACTCTTTTAGTATCTATGATGAGCGGTTTTCCTTGGCATATCTTCATACCAAGTGTGAAAATATTAATTTTAAAATTAGGACAACGAATTTGAAGCCTCTGAGAATCATCTTTGATTATAAGTCTCCCATCCCCCCGGACTTAACCCCTTTACCCTCCGTATTTGGGTTAAGTCATGTAGCCCACAGATTCACTCCTCACGATAGTATGATACTTAGGTGCACCTTAAGGGAATTAATCCCTAAAGTTGCGTCTTATTTTTTACATGCTAGTTTATCACCGAAACTCGCACCAGATTATGCTCATCATGATCACATTTTATATAAGCACATAGGTGAAGCGCTAACCACACCATATAAATCTTATCTATTTCATGCTAGCTTACATAAATGAGCGTCTCACTATATGATTGGCGATTTAGTTTTGGTGTGTTTCATCCCTTAACGGTTGCCTTCGGGTGCTATAGAAAGTTGGCGAGTTGGCAAGTTGTACCTTTTTCGGATCTTAAAGAAATTAGGAGAATACACATATCATTTGAAGTTTTCCACTGATTGGGGTATTACCCCTACTTTTAATGTTTCTAATTTAACCTTATATGTTTCTCCACCACTCGAATTATCTGCCTGTCCGTTTGGGTCCACTTTGTTTTCTTATGGTTTTGGTAGTGAGTTTGTGCTTGGAACACTCTCTTCATCGGTCTTCACTGGAGGTACGTTGGTTGTTGATGTAGAAATTTGTTCTCCTTTATTTCCTAATGCTTTTCCGAGGTTCTCTAGGACCAACTTTTTGCATGACAGGATACTCCAGATTGAAGTGCTCTCCTCTCCAAGTGGTGTTATTTTCCGCTACATGTTTCTTTGGGATGATGCTCTTGTTAAAATTCAACAAACCGCAGACGCCCCCTTGGATACCCTGTTGAAAACTCAACAAACCGAAGGAGGATACGCCCACTTATAATGTTGAAAGTTTTCCCGGATCGTGGAGTTAGCAGGGGTTATCTCAACAAAGCAGTAACAACCAGCAACACATGCAACACAAGCTTCTTTATTGATCAAGTGCAAACTTCTTTACAAGGCGAGACATACATGGCGAGACATGCTTCACCAAATCCCAACACCGGGAGCACAGAGACAGTCACAAAGACAAGAACAAAAAACAAGCCGCGCGGACTCAACCACCAAGCCACCGGTCTACTGCTGTGGAGTCCGCTCAGTCCGCCAGGTCGCCAGACCGCAACCCAAGCCGCGCGGACTCACCCCTTATTCCAATGCTTAGCTCTTCACCTCCGATCTGCAGGCCGCCTGACCACGAGGTCGCCTAGCCGCCAGACCGCACAAGCTGCGTCACCGAATGGAACAGTCCGCCTGAAGCAGGCGACTTCCTGAACCCCGAACCAAGTTGCCAAAGAGAAGACCGCCTGATCGCTATCCGTGACCTGCTGTTTACCACCTGTTGCTTAACCGCAGAGTCCGCACTGTCCCTGACTGCAATCAGAGCCAAGTCCTGGCTTTCCAGCGCTATCCGCACAACCTGCACAGCACAACCAGGTCAACTCTCTATCCGCGCGGACACCAAAGTCCAGACCACAGCAACTTACGCGAGCTCAATTACTGTTCACTTACTTCGGTTCAGGTTCCCTTCTCCTGATGTGACATGGGTCCTATTTATAGGCACGATGATGAGTATGGTCACCGCCCTAGCCGATAGGATCACCGCCACATCCCGCAGCAAGAACTAGTGTGTCCGCCAGCCCGCGGACACACATTCCAGTTCGCCGCTCCTGTGCAGATAGCCAGTCCGCCCCAGCTTCTCCAAGGCCGAACTCCAATATCTAGCCCGCCTTGCCGCCAAAGGCCAAGCCAGGACCACCACAGCCGGACTCCACAACAGCCGTGTCCGCCAATCTGCGGACAAGGCATCAGCCCGCAAACCCCGAGCCCGCAGCCTCGCCTTCAAGGCACCTGCCGGACTTAGCGGACACCCGACTACCGTCCGCAACTCCTGAGTCCATTGCCTCTATCTCCAAGGCACCTCCGGACTCAGCGGACACGCCGATCCAGTCTGCTTACACAACAAAC
Source organism: Platanthera guangdongensis (assembly GCA_039583875.1). Classification (NCBI taxonomy): domain Eukaryota; kingdom Viridiplantae; phylum Streptophyta; class Magnoliopsida; order Asparagales; family Orchidaceae; genus Platanthera; species Platanthera guangdongensis. The sequence continues at coordinate 90,873,280 of CM077147.1, forward strand.
TCCAATCCGCAACCCTGAGCTCATAACCTCATCACAAGGCTAAACCGAACTCAGCGGACTCCAGCTTCAGTCTGCACGCTCTTGCATAGGCAATCCTCCAGTCCGTATACCCCCCAAGCTAGCAATCAAGGCATCAGCACTTCTACTAGGCTTGGCGGACTGAGAAAGCAGCCCGCGCTCCACTGCGCGATCTCCCCGGACTGAGCCATCCTGGACTTGGTTCAAATCACACCAAGTCCAGTCCACTGGCCACATGGGCCAGTCCGCACTTACTGGCGGACACTGGATCTAGCCCGCAGACCCGGGCGACCTCCAGTTTCTGTCCGCGCTGACCGGCGGTCTCCGCGGCTTCTACTTGCCGCTCCACTGGAGCAAGACCAAGGCAACTGCCAAACCGGTCTGCCGAGCTCTAGTTCATCAGTCTGCTTCATGCCGGACTCCGCGGATAGGATTTCTATTCGCCCGGTTACTTCCTGGGAACCAACTGCCTGCTGAGTAATCCCCGGCCTGACAGACCGCCGCTGCTGTCCGCGTAGTCCGCGCGAACAGATCGCCCAGGCCGCCACAGAGCAAACTGCCTGCAACATCCCTGCCGACTTAGCAGTCCGCAAACCCTGTCCGCGTAGTCCGCGTGGATAGGTTGCCTAAGCCTTCCATTCACCCACTTTCACTTCACAAGTTTCAACACTCCCCCTTGAAGTGAGAAGTGGTGAATAACTCCAGCAGCTCCCGTAACCTTGCACCTGGTCCTTCCGATAGCATCTACGAAGAGATGTCCAAGACATAGTCCTCGCCCCGCATATCATGGACCATGAGGGAGCCCTCCAGCATCTCCAGAAAGGAGCCATGCTTCCCTCTGCCTTCTTCAGCTTCAACCTCCACTCATGCATCACAGGAGTATCACCAACTTCCTTGGGCACAAAAGCCCAAGCCTTATTACCTCTGAGAGAAGTCACCTCTTCAGACTTGGTGTCAACCACCTCCTTGATTCTAGTGGGGTCATCACAACCAGAAGAACCTTGCTCGACCTGAGGGCTAGCAAAGAAACATGGGACCAAGTCCGCCGTGTTCCCTTCGCTATATCGAGCTGGTGGCTTACTGATCCTCTTCGATCTCCGAAGAAACTGATCATGGCTAACCACCTCCGCTGCTTCTGAACCAGCTCCATTCCCGGGCAAACTCGGAACAATGCTCCCTTTGCTCCCTGAACAAGACGCCTCCTTACTGGAATCAAGAGCACCTAGAGCAACGCTACCCCTGCTACCTGAACCAGAAGACTCTCCTCTTGAACAAGAACTGTCTGGAACATCGCTCCCCCTACTTCCTGAACCGGAAGCCTCCGCCTTCGAGCCAGAAGATCCTGGAGCATCGCTCCCCCTTCTTCTCGACTCTGACGCCTTTGCCCCGGAGCTAGAACAACCTGGAGCACCTGGTGACTCAGGCAACTCCACTTCCTTAGCAGCAGCCTCCTTCAGCCCAACATCTGACCTGCTTATCTCTAGCTCTACATAAGAGCTACCCCAATACGGCGTCAACTCATCGAAAACAATGTCTCTCGACACTATGAGTTTCTTCGTCGCCGGATCCATACACCTCCATCTTCTTCTCTGCTCATCATACCCAACAAAGACTAGCTTTGTCTTGAGAGCACCCGGAGAGTGTATATAGCAGGTAGATCCAAACACCCGAAGGTGCTTTACTGAGGGCTTCACTCCGAACATCAGCTCATAAGGAGTCTTCACTATGATCGGACTAAGAGGCATCCGGTTGATGACATGAGCAGCACATGCCATTCCTTCCGCCCAAAGAGCCTTCGCAACGCCTTTACTCTGAAGCCAACACTTGCAGGTCTCCGTTAACCAACGGATCATCTGAGCTGCAATACTACCTTGTTGTGAAATATGTCCACAAGAAAGCTCCTTCCGGATCCCTTGCTTCCTGCAAAAGTGTGAAAACTCGGTTGAGCCAAACTCACCACCGATACTTGTCCTCAACACCTTGATCCTCCGGCCAAGCTGGCCTTCCACAAGCTTCTTGAACTCCACAAACAAGCGTACCATGTTGGACTTCTTCTTCATGAAGTATACCCAAGTATACCTAGAATAGTCATCAACCAATATCAACATGAACCTGCTGCCTCCAAGACTGGCCGTGACGGTCGGACCCACCAGAGCACAATGGACAACCGCCAATGGTGCTTTACATCTGGATTGTGCTTTGTCAACCATGAAGCGATAGCCTCCAGTTTCCTGACATCCCGCACACCCCCGACTATCGCCATAGGATGACAATCTAGGCAAGCCTCTTACGAGTCTTCTTTCCGTCATTGCTTTCAGCTTGTCCATCCCTACATGCCCCAGTCTTTTATGCCAGATAGCATCACCATCACTGGCATTCCTCCTATCAGATCCAGAACTAGTTGATGTCCCAACTACGTTCTTCTCCTTCCTCCCTACCTGAGCAACATTCGCCGAGAGCAAGGTAACCTTGCACTCCTTCCAAAGATGACCTTGCTGCTTGCATTTATAGCACCTTGGTCCTTCCTTCCTCTTCCTATCATGCCTAGGAGAAACACTCCTTTCTTCCTGATACGAAGTAGGGGGACCAACTTCTGCAGCAACCTTCACCTCCTTCCTGAACAACCCATCAAGGGAAGTCCAAACCTCCGCAGCTGACCGACATCCACTGATGTGGTCCAAGAGCTCCGATGAGATCACCTGCTTGAGAATAGACTCCGCTTTCGCATTTATCTCCTTCCAAGCTCTCATCACTTCAGCATTGCCAGTAGTAGCCTCTGGTCTTCCTGCTCCGCATACAACCTCCCAAAGGTCCTCGCCAAGAAGAAAGCTCTTCATACAAGACTTCCACCTTTCAAAGTTCGTCTCTGTAAGAAGATCAATACCAAGACAACTTGCATCCTCCACTGCCATGGTTCTACCACTGGTTTCCTCTACAGAAGAGCTACTACTTCCATTGAGCACTGCTTGACCACTCCAACAACCTCCCTCTGATACCATGTTAAAATTCAATAAACCGCAGACGCCCCCTTGGATACCCTGTTGAAAACTCAACAAACCGAAGGAGGATACGCCCACTTATAATGTTGAAAGTTTTCCCGGATCGTGGAGTTAGCAGGGGTTATCTCAACAAAGCAGTAACAACCAGCAACACATGCAACACAAGCTTCTTTATTGATCAAGAGCAAACTTCTTTACAAGGCGAGACATACATGGCGAGACATGCTTCACCAAAACCCAACACCGGGAGCACAGAGACAGTCACAAAGACAAGAACAAAAAACAAGCCGCGCGGACTCAACCACCAAGCCGCCGGTCTACTGCCGTGGAGTCCGCTCAGTCCGCCAGGTCGCCAGACCGCAACCCAAGCCGCGCGGACTCACCCCTTATTCCAATGCTTAGCTCTTCACCGCCGATCTGCAGGCCGCCTGACCGTGAGGTCGCCTAGCCGCCAGACCGCACAAGCTGCGTCACCGAATGGAACAGTCCGCCTGAAGCAAGCGACTTCCTGAACCCCGAACCAAGTTGCCAAAGAGAAGACCGCCTGATCGCTATCCGTGACCTGCTGTTTACCGCCTGTTGCTTAACTGCAGAGTCCGCACTGTCCCTGACCGCAATCAGAGCCAAGTCCTGGCTTTCCAGCGCTATCCGCACAACCTGCACAGCACAACCGGGTCAACTCTCTATCCGCGCGGACACCAAAGTTCAGACCGCAGCAACTTACGCGAGCTCAATTACTGTTCACTTACTTCGGTTCAGGTTCCCTTCTCCTAATGTGACATGGGTCCTATTTATAGGCACGATGATGAGTATGGTCACCGCCCTAGCCGATAGGATCACCGCCACATCCCGCAGCAAGAACTAGTGTGTCCGCCAGCCCGAGGACACACATTCCAGTTCGCCGCTCCTGTGCAGATAGCCAGTCCGCCCCAGCTTCTCCAAGGCCGGACTCCAATATCCAGCCCGCCTTGCCGCCAGAGGCCAAGCCAGGACCACCACAGCCGGACTCCACAACAGCCGTGTTCGCCAATCTGCGGACAAGGCATCAGCCCGCAAACCCCGAGCCCGCAGTCTCACCTTCAAGGCACCTGCCGGACTCAGCGGACACCCGGCTACCGTCCGCAACTCCTGAGTCCATTGCCTCTATCTCCAAGGCACCTCCGGACTCAGCGGACACGCCGATCCAGTCTGCTTACACAGTAAACTCCAATCCGCAACCCTGAGCTCATAACCTCATCACAAGGCTAAACCGAACTCAGCGGACTCTAGCTTCAGTACGCACGCTCTTGCACAGGCAATCCTCCAGTCCGCATACCCCCCAAGCTAGCAATCAAGGCATCAGTACTTCTACTAGGCTTGGCAGACTGAGAAAGCAGCCCGCGCTCCACTGCGCGATCTCCCCGGACTGAGCCATCCTGGACTTGGTTCAGATCATACCAAGTCCAGTCCACTGGCCACATGGGCCAGTCCGCACTTACTGGCGGACACTGGATCTAGCCCGCCATACCGGGCGACCTCCAGTTTCTGTCCGCGCTGACCGGCGGTCTCCGCGGCTTCTACTTGCCGCTCCACTGGAGCAAAACCAAGGCAACTATCAAACCGGTCTGCCGAGCTCCAGTTCATCAGTCCGCTTCATGCCGGACTGTGCGGATAGGATTTCTATTCGCCCGGTTACTTCCTGGGAACCAACTGCCTGCTGAGTAATCCCCGGCCTGACAGACCACCGCTGCTGTCCGCGTAGTCCGTGCGAACAGACCGCCCAGGCCGCCACAGAGCAAACCGCCTGCAACATCCCTGCCGACTTAGCAGTCCGCAAACCCTGTCCGCGTAGTCCGCGCGGATAGGTTGCCCAAGCCTTCCATTCACCCACTTTCACTTCACAAGTTTCAACAACTCTCATGCACCGGTACTTTCAGACCAACTCATCAGTGATGAGTACTTTTGAGCGGGGGAGGATTGATGGAGACGACGGCCTTCAACATATTGAAGACGGTGACAGCGTGCTTACGGAAGAACTTTCTATGCCACCCAATAAAGATTTGCGGCGCTGTGATGACCATGTGGAGGGTTGCCATAATATCCGCCCTGGGCGCAAACCAATATATTAATAATTATTAATAATTTATTAATAATTATTAATAATTATGAAATCATTTTTGTATGTTTTATTTGCAATTTTAATTTAAGCATTGTTTTATTTACAAGCACTTCATTATTGTATTTTTATTTCATGTATTAAGATGGGTGCATATAACCATCATAGTTTCATTTTGAATTTTGAATTTCGAATTTTTCAATTTTAAATTGAAGGAGATGGAGTGGTGTAAGCCTATATATAGGCCATGATATTTGTCATATTAGTTTAGAGAAGAATGAAAATAAAAACCAAGAATTCAAGATTTGAATTTTCCCCCCTCTTTCCTCTTTCCCTCTAAGGCAAATTTCGGCCTCCTCCTTCCTCCTCTCTTTGGCCGCCGGCCAACCTTCTCCCCCTCTCTATTCTAGTTTTCCTCTCCGACTCCTTTTACCTTGACAAAACCATCTCCCATCCTCCTCATCCAAACCGACCACCAACAAGAAAATTAGCCACCCTCATCCTTGAAGAAATTAGGCCAAGGCAAGAAGATCACCCCTCGTGGATCAACTCTAGTGTGGAGCGACGAAGGCGGACGAGTTTCTCTCCAATCGGCGTGACTCCGGCGGAGCCGTTGAAGAACGATCCAAGTAGAGAAATCAGAATCATCCATTCTGATAGGGTAACGAATCCTTTCTACCTATTGTGTGTTTCTCTTCCTAGATTAATTCATTTGGTGGTAGATTCTTGGCGTTGAATTTTGAATCGTTAATTAATCGTGGTTTCTTCGATTGGTTTTGTGTTTGTCTTGATTGAATTATCTTTCGAAAAGGTTTGGCGAACCTTCGTTTTCTTTTGTTGGGAGAGATCTACCTTTTTCAAATCGTATGTATTTGGTAGATCTCTTTTGGTACAACACCGCTCATTCAGACCGGGTGGGTCCTTTTAGCCGTAAAGAATACTGGCCTATAGCCTTTGTTCGATCCTAAGCGGTTTGGCTACCCGTACGTTAGCATATAATTGATAAAATTAATTAACATGGTACTGCGTAGAACGATTATGCGAATATAGGATTGGATCGAAGAGAGGTATACATGCTAGTTCATAGATCTATTCGGTGTCAACGTGCAAGCCTGCATCAAAGTGCAAGAGCTGCAAAGTCAACTTGGTGAAGTTCAACCTCGGGTTTTCAATTTGGCATTTACCGAAGACTTTAAACGACATCTGCAAAATAATACGGATGAGCGGAAATAGGTGTGACCCATCTTTCTTGTGTGGATGTGAATGTTATGTATTTATATTTGTGACATATGATATGCACATGGCGGGTTAGATGGAGATATGACTATGTTTCTATCATCCGCATGATGTGTTTGTTATGTGATGTGTTTCTTATGGCTGCTTGGAGTAAGCAAAATTTCGAGGACGAAATTCTTTGAAGGAGGGGAGGATTTTAACACCCCAAAGTCAATTTGGGTCAATTTGGGTTCAGGCATGGGGTGATACGGTCTGGGACACGGGCATGTCCCAGGGCGTGTCGTGCCTGGATTGAGGAGTTGGGTGTCTGGTCGATGAAATTGGGTCAACGGAAGGAACACGCCAGGTGACATATGCGTGACCCAACTGACACGCGCGTGTCAGTGGGCGTGTCCCTCTGGTCGACACAATGCGCTCGACGATTGTCGAGTGTCGAGTGTGGAGGACACGGCCTGTGACACGGGCGTGTCACAGGGCGTATCAGCGCGGTCGACGATCACTTCCCGACGACTTTGGGCCAGGGCGTGTTTGTGGGACACGGGTCTGTGCAGGTGCACACGGCCTGGAACACGGGCGTGTCCCAGAGTCCTGTGAGTCTCGGGTGATTTTGAGATGGTGCTGGGTGAGGTACAGGGGTGGCTACATCGGTGTGTCAAGTATGACATGGGCGTGTATGGTGTGATACAGGCGTGTCACATGGCCGTGTACTGACTGGTTTTCAGTCGGTTGACTGCCGCTTTAGGGGACACGGTCTGTGACGATAGCGTGTCACAGGGCGTGCCAGGTCGTGTTCATGCTTTTCTGGACATTTCTTAGCCGTTTGATTCCCTATTCCTAGATCCAATGGATTGGCTCTGTCCATGTGTTGCTAAGGCCGGGGAAAAGGGGATTTAAACCCTTCCTCTTCATTATCTTCTTCTTCTTCTCATTTCAAGAGAGAGTAAGAAGAGGGGATTGCAAGGGAAGGAAGGAGGAAGAGAAATCCAGCTGCTGGAGGAGCTGCGGAGTGCGGAACGAAGATCCGAGAACAGATTCGTGAAGGCTACATCAAGACGGTGATTTCTGTCCGACTACTTCATGGCACCGAAGCGATCTTCAAGGGTAATGATCTCCTTCTTGGACATCGAATTTCTTTCTTTATGCATATGCGTGGAATCCTCCACCAAAAGGTGGATTCCTGAAGTGATTCCTTTGTTGCATTGCATTTAGAGCCGGAATTGTGTAGTACGACATAGGCATGCTGTGTGAAGCCCATCTGGACCGTTAGTCTGGATTGGTGAAGCTCATGGGTAAACAGGAGAAGACTCCGTGGGTTTGCAAAGATGCTATTTATTTTGTGGCTTGGATGATTGAATGTTATGTGTGGATGGTATGCTCATGCGTGAGCTAGCCATGGATATGATCATGGATGCTTTGCGAAGCTCCTTGTGGTTTGCTCTGCGAGAGCGGGAAGCTGCAGCTACCCAGGAAGGGAAGGCCGACCCGCGTCACGGTGCGCCAGTGACGATGTAAGCACGGGCAAGGCTAACCTGTACCTGGGCTTGATGGAGAGATCAATTGGTGGCAGTGTTCGGGAGCGTGCGATAGCCCGACTTGCTACACTGAAATAAAAGCGGGTCGATCTATTGGATGAATGCTCATGTTTTCCATGCGGTACGTACCTCTGCTTGGTTTGGGCGGAATGCAACCAGCATGCGTGTTGGGGTGACGAGGACCAGCCAGCCAACAAGTTAGTTACCGTGCGATTGGTGGTGTTACCACGGGTTTCCGGTACACCATAAGGTTCCCTGAGTGCACGAAGCGTCTGGCTGCGGTCGGCGTTTGTGATTTTGATATGTATGATTGTGATTGTTAGATAGTAAACTTGCAAATGCATACAGGGAAGGAACCGCTGCCACGGGCATGGGGTAGGGTCGTTATAATTGGTCAGCTATAGCTGACCGTTACTTTGTTTGCCGCTCTTTGGTGGATGTCTACTTACAGGTGCTGCGGCTTGAATGAAATAAGCGGATTGAAAGCTTGCTGCTAAGGCCCTTGAAGGCCAAGTGAATCGTGATTGGATTTCATGTGTGGCCGGCCTGCGTGCCTATGTACGAACCTGTATATGTGTAAAAAGAGAATCCTGTAAGACCTTAAGGACATGTGTGTGTGGGTCATATACATTCCTAGTTTTGGATATATAAATGTGGAATGTATGTATTAGTGGACATTCCTGGAGTTGAGTTCATTCAACTTAAAAATGCTGCGCCAGAATGGATTGGGTTAAGGATACGAATAGAATTTGATCACCACAAGTAATTCCGCCACTTGTCTGTGACCTATGGCGTGGGGCCCCGGCCGGACCCACTGTTATAGGCCATGTGACGAGTGGGGGCATTACACCTTGTCTGAGGCGTGGGAGAGATTTGCTGACCTGCAGCGTCGATGCCCCCAGCATAGCTGTGAGCAGTGGAATTTAGTTGAAATATTCTACTTTGCTATTGAGCCTAATTTTAGAACTATGATCGACACAGTAGCTGGAGGCACAATAATGAACCTATCTCCTGATGAGGCATTGAGGTTACTTCGTGACACAGCCTCTCATAGCACATACTGGACCGCTGGAAGAAATAACACTAGAGGGGCGAGGAATCTATTTGAAGTGAATGCAGTGGTGCAACAAGCGGAGGCGAGCCATCATACTTTGGATTGAAGGATGATGTTGACCAGATCGGCCCCTCCTATAGCTCGGTTTATGGACATTTCATGACAGGTTTATGGTAACCCCGACCATCATGCTTATGAGTGCACTGCTGGAGAGACCTTTTCTGAGCCGTCATGTATAACTTATGACGAAAGCATAAATTTTATAAATAATCAAAACTGCACTGCTCCTTATAATAATGCGTATAACCCCAATGCGAGAAATCATCCTAATTTCTCATGGAATCAAAATTCTCCCGGTCAAAGGTGGCAGGGAGGCCAATATCAATTTGATGCTCAAGCCTCTAACAGACATCCACGACCGCCACATCCGGGTTATAATCAGAATGCGCAGGTGGCGTGTAAGAGTGCGTTGGAGGAAATAATGGAAATTTTTTTGGATATGGCCCAATCTAATATGGCCATTCAAACCTCTTCCATAAGGAACTTGGAAACACAACTAGGGCAACTGGCCTAGGTGGTCTCCGAGCATACACGCGACACCCTCCCAAGTAATATGGAGACAAATCCCCGTTAGCAAAGGAAGAGTGCTGGAGATGCGGAGGAGTGCAATAAAAATGAAATGGTTGTTAAGTGTGAGATTAATAAGATGGAGATGGTAGCTTTATGTGATTCCGGGTCTTCGTGCAACATTCTTGCTCTGCAAGATGTTGAGAAATTTCATTTAAATGTTGAATAGAGTGTCCGGAAGTCACTAGTGCTTGCCGATGGGTCAGTAGTAAAGACTGACGGGGAAATTAAGTAGGTGGAAGTGAAACTAAATGGGCCTATTGTAGTCACTGACTTCCCGGTGTTAGGACCCATGGGAGATACATCAAAACCCATCTCAGTGGTCCCATTCCTAAAAGCTAGTGAAGCTACATTGCAATTAAATGGGAGTGGTGTCACATTGGCTTCCAAGGTCAATTTGCCTTTACCACCCTCACTTCCCCCTATAATTTCCAATAAACTTGGAGAACTTCTGAAATTGAATGTCTTGTTAACTAATGATTTATCCATAGCTGATAAGATAGGTATTTTGCTGAATGAGCAAGATAAGGCTGTGAAAGTGGAAGAAATGTTGATGTCAGCTGAATCATAAACAAGTGCGGAGTTGCTGGGAGTGTAACAAGACTCAGATAGTAAGGAACGTGAGCTTAGCACGGCTATAGAGAGCATGCTGAAGATAGACTTAAAAACTTCTATTCCTCCTAACAAATTTTGTAAGACTGTTACACAAGTGTCTTGGGCTGATCTTTCACCCGCCATGGATGAGGAGAGGATTCCCTCGGATGAGAAAGATAGGCATGCTGCTGAATTGGTTGGTGTGGTTATACTACCCTGGCGATTCCTATCCGCGGATCTGAAAAGAAAAAAACTACTCATGCGCAAGGTGCAGATGTTTGTCCGCCGGCGCGAGAAGGAAGAGGTTAGGGATATGGGAGATTCATCTTCCCTGCGCCCTAAAGCTTTCGCCTTGCCATCATCTCGCGTGACTGTGGGGATCTATCACAAGTCAGTGTTCAGCTGAGGAGTGAAGGATCTCCGGGGCCCCTTTCCTGCTTTTTCTAGTTTTATTCATTGCTTAATGTTGTGTGTAATTTTAGACTTTTTCGTTGTGTTTTGAACTTATTCTCTGAACAATATTTATATAACTTCTAATACAGGTATTTGGTCCACCTTAAGCACGGTAAAGAAAAGTGGCTTATGGGAGACAACCCAATTTCCCTGCTTTTAATTTGCTCAATTATGCTTCTATGATTATATGTTTATAGTATGTGTGGTTGGAGGTATTCTCTTGTACAGGTGGAGTTCGTTTGGGCCGTGGACTTTCTGCTGAAATTAATGCCGAGCTTCTGGTATGCTCATTTGCCGAGCATGGGGTAACCTCTCCCACAACTTTTATTTCTATATTTTTATTGCAAATCTTGAATAGGTTGTTTAGTTTAAGTCTGGCGGGGGAGAGTTATGAGGGTTACCTGTACACATGCACTACTATCACTTTCATAACAAAAGCACATTTTTATTTTTTGTTTTCTTAATGTCTTGTCTGCATCGTGCACCTACACCCACATGAGCACGATCTTAAGCACTCGCTCGGCTGAAGTCAAATTTATTTCTTTTGTGTTAACTTCAAAATAGTGGTGCGGGATTAGGATTTTAGGATAGAGTAGTTTGAAAATCATGCATTGCACCTAATCGTGTACTCATGGTGTGTAGAAATAGCATAGATTTAATTTTTCTTTATGCTCGTAGATTTATACTTTTTTTCATTTGTAAATATTGTTTGTACTACTAAAAAGTGTTGAATCTGGAGTTATCAAACGGTGGTGTAGGAATGTGTGTAACCGTCACTAGCCTCGTATTGCTCGAATCGGGAGAAAGGATCATTTTTCTCGGTGGCTAAGAACTTGCCCCAAGCTACTCTCGAAGCATTGATGCACGGTTAGTCTAGCGTGAGCGTGATGTAGGCCTTCTTTTTGCCCCGGTTGAGCTTTGTACTGTTCCTAATGTCTTATCCTCGCTAGCACCATTGTGCCTACCCATCTTTTGATTCATCTCCATTTTTTCACCAAAGCCTCATAGTCGATCCTAGTCGCACACCCAAGTTGAGCTTTATTGTTTTACATTTTCATTTTGGGGTGTTGATGTGGTGATATTCCATGTGAATATGTGGATGTGCTCCAAAGTTTTTATCTGCTGAAGTTGTTAAAAGAAAAAGATGATGTAAAAAGAAAATATATGTATAAAAATTAATTGTGAAAAGGAAAAGTTAAAAGAAAATGTGTAATTGAAAATCCTATTTTAGATTTTGTGGCGGTAGGCGGTGCACACACCCATGTTATCAAGTTCAAGTCTGGTGATGTGGTGCACCTGCATGTATTATTGGCGTGAGGATATCATTATGTTGAGCTCATTTGGGTTAGGTGCGTAGCCTTCTTTTTATCTTTGTTTACCTCACTGAAACCCAAGCCTCATTTCTACCCTAAAGCCCTATGAATTCACGCTTGAGTCAAACTAGTGTCGTGGAGAGTGTGTGAACGGGCAAACCTATGGTCCCCGACATTGACGGATTTCATTGGAGGTGATCCCGACCCCAGTCTTTGGAAATGCTCAACTGAGTGGCCTACCTACTTTCTTCCTACGTTTTACCGAACGATTCTCCAGAATTCCATTTTTGAGAAGTTACAATATTTATTTAAGCCTGTCAAAATTTATAAAATCTGTAGTATAATTAAAAATTTTATCTATTATATTTTCTACGCCCATGAATTATTTGATTTCTCGCTTTACTTTATTTTGAAATATCTAAGCCAGCGAGCTGTTTTCTAGTTCACGGAGAAATGATTTGCTCGAGGCGAGTAAATGTTTAAATCTGGTGGTGTGATGAGTCCAATATTTATATGGTTTTTCGCACTCATCTGGGCTTGTTTTCTCACTCGTGCACCGCATTTCAGCAGGTAATCGATTATATTTGCTTCGTTCAGTCATTCACCACGCTATGCACCGCTTTGGCCTAAGGGTGTACAATTGCGCATTCCGTTATTGGTGTTAAGCATATAGTTCTCCCCATGGATCTTTCCCGCTATTCTTTTTGGTATATTTGGTGCTGGGAGCTCTTGCTCCATGTTTGGTTTTGATGTGCAGGTAGTGCGTTTTCCCCAAGACATGAATTCTGATTTATGGAAAACGCACGATCATGCGTTTTACTTGTATGCCCGGTCGTGCGTTTTGTTAAGCTGGAGAAATGACGAGTGGAGCTCGACGAATTTCGTCGAATTGATCTCGACGATCTTCACGCACGGTTAACGCACGGTTTCTTCGAAACCATGCGCGAAGGAAATGCACGGTTTTCCTGTAGCTTTCTTGTTAGTAACAATTTGTGGCTAATCGTGCAATTTGTTCATGCACTGGCAGAAGTGCTCGTGCGCGTGTAAAATGCATGGTTCCACCTACTTGCCTCGAATTCCAGCCTGCTATCGTTACCCATGCGATTTCCTTAACGAACGGCCGGAAATGTCCGTGAGCGAGTAAAATGTACGGGACAACGCTTCTCCTTCCACAGGCTTGTTCTGAAAGTTAATATCGCACGGTTTGCGCACGATCGTGCGCCAAACCACGTGTGACCATTATTTCTGATTTTTCTATTTAAGACGCTAATTTCATCGTTCCAAGGAAGAAAGTCTGATCCAGCCCGCCAATTCTGCCCCTCTGAGAGGGAAAATTTCCCTCCATCCAATATTTTCTCTCTCCTCCTTGGAGAGTTGATCCGTCCACCATTCTCCCTCCAAAAGCTTACAATAGCTTCATCTCCAGCCACCATTTTCTTCTCCAAACTCCAAGCTCTGTTTCAAGCTCATAAGGTTTTGCATCTGTGGAGTTCTCCGGATAGATTTAGCCAAGCAATTATTCACGAAGAAGACGGGTTATTGGAATGATGTGACAGCACTTCTGGAACCCGTACGTCAACTGTAGACCGAGCTCGAACAAGGCCCGACAAGCCTTGACTCCGGCCGCGAATATCAGAAAGCCTTCGTGTGTTTGGTTGTATTTCTCCCCCTCCTCTTGTAGTTACTTTGTTATGAACTTGTGGTTGTTTGATTGTTGCTCACGAACACTGTTTAGTTTAAGTATTTCAGCATGTTTATGTGTTGTTATATCTTAGATCATGATTCTGTTGTTGAGCTTCAGTTTTTCATTTTCTTGTTGAGATAGTGTCGTCCTAGCGATTGCTAGAAGTGTGCACGGCGAAGAGGTGATTGCGACCCTCATTGGCTCATCAATCTTTCATATTACACTCTTGAGTAATTCACCAAAGCGACGCAGTGACGGCGACCCGCAAAAGGTTTATTAGTGTTTAACTTAGTAAATTCCAAACCAAAACCGCCTTTGTTTACATTAACACTTGCAATCACTTTTTCAATAGCGAAATCACACTCCCTACATACACTCCTCGAGAGATCGATATCTGGGGATTCAACTCCTCAACTTTATTACTTGACTACGATCGGTACACTTGCCGAAGATGAATTTATAACAAGCTTTTGGAGGAATAATGGTGGCCAGATCAACTCTCCAAGGAGGAGAGAGAAAATATAGGCTGGAGGGAAGTTTTTCAGCTCAGAGGGGCGGAAATGGCGGGCTGGATCAGACTTTATTCCTTGGAATGATGAAATTTGTGTCTTAAATAGAAAAATCAGAAATAATGGCACACACGGTTTGGTGCACGACCGTGCGCAAACCGTACGATATTAACTTTCAGAACAAGCCTACGGAAGGAGAAGCATTGACCCGTGTGTTTTACTTGCACACTGACATTTTCGCACGTGCATGAAGGAAATCGCATGGGTAACAAAAGAAAGCTGGAATTCGAGGCAAGTAGGTGGAACCGTACGTTTTACACGCGCACGGGTGCTTCTGCCCGTGCATGAACAACTCACACGATTAACAATATATTGGTACTAACAAGAAAGCAACAGAAAAACCGTGTGTTTCCTTCGCGCAATGTTCTGAAGAAACCGTGCGTTAACCATGCGTGAAGATCGTCGAGCAAATTCATCGAGCTCCACTCGACGTTTCACCAGCTCAACAAAACACACGATCTGGCATAAACTGTGCTCGAGTAAAATGCACTATTGGATCCCTAGTTTGGATTTGGGCTAGGTTCACTGAGTTAGGATGTCTTTGACCCACCTTGTATAGTCAGGGTCATTGGTTGTGTCCTAGAGTCTAGGGTTTGTCCTTAGAACATCCTGCTGTGGACCAGCCATCCTCCAGACTGCCAGAGAAACTCAAGACTTAGAGATATTTTCAGCTCAAGGAAATCTGTTTGACGTTCGTCGATCTCAGCTCAACGAATCAGCGACGTTCGTCGATCTCAGCTCAACGAACCACATTCCTTGGTCGACGAATTCTGGTCGACTATTTGGATCCTTCTCAGCCAGAGACTTCTCAGATTCCAAGTCCACAATCATTCTTCGGTCGATGAATTTGGATCTCAGTTCGACGAATGATGATTGTCTATTCGATGAATGATGATTGTCAATTCGACGATGTTAGTAACAGAATTGACAAGTTTCCCTTGAAGGCTAATTGCTATTGTCTGGTCGACGAACTCATCAGCTGAGCTCGACGAACTGTGAACTCAGCTCGATGATCTCTGTTCTTCGTTCAACGATTCTAGACTTAGGTCTTCTCAAGTTTTCCGTCCCTTTTCTTGGCGATGATTCCTGAGTAATTAAAGCTCAATCTTCTCGGAATGTTACCGTTAGAACGAGCATTGATCATGGATTATTACAAGCCGTTTTTTCATGGGATAATTAGGGAATTCATTCATTGTCACTTCCTTCCCAGGACGACTGCATTTACAGCACAAGGATTCTAATTTCGAATGTGTTCTTCAGTCAGTTAAAAAAAGAGAAGAAAAGATCAAGCGGACTACTTACACACACACAGATAGATTACATTAAAGAAGTTTTTCAGAATTCAAAAGTTTTTACACTGCAATCAGCCTAGGCCGGAGAACATCATCATTAAGAAGAAGAAGAACATATAATCTCTATCAAGAGTCTTCATCTTTCAACCCTACAGGACAACTTCAGAAGGACAACAATAACTCTATCTGTCAAAGAAGTTCCTGAAGCAATCTCTGGTCAAGGCAATCAAGTTTTGAAGACCTGTCACCCTGAAGCAGTGCTCCAGATTTCCTGATCCATTCAAGATCTCGGGGGGAGCAATCTGCTGAAATCAATCCACAAGTCTTCTCAGTTGTTATTGAGAAAGAGAAGACACCATGACCTTTTTTCCATCATTTGTACAGGGTTTTAAGTCCCTTCAAAATTATTCCTGGTTGCAAGTCTCGTACCAAAAGAGTTGAGGTTTTGGTTTTTGAGTACCTGAACAAAAGCTCATTGGTGTCAGCCACCTGATCAAAAATCTGAGTGGATTTCTACCAGGGTGGTAGAAGAGTGGATGTACCCAGGTTGGGGAACCACTATAATTTCTTGTGTCGTCTGGTTGCCCTTTTTTCTTTTGTTTTGGCTGTGTTCTGTGATTTGTTAGGTTGTTGTGCTTATTACTTTGATTACTAACCTGTTCACCTAGTATTACAAAAAAATTTGTAAAGATTTTATAGAGAGCACAATACTCTATTCACCTCCCCCCCCCCTATAGAGTATTTCAGATCTAACCTTCACTTTCAATTGGTATCAGAGCCAGGTTGGTTAAACTACAACACCTTAAGAGGTTGGTTATTGTTGGTTGCACAGGCTAACACCTGAACCATAAAGATCCCTCTTGTTAGATCTGATTGTTTTGTTTCTGTTATCAGATTTATTTCTTCACAGAATGGCTCAAAATAAAGATTATGCAAGCATCAGACCTCCAATATACAATCTTAACAGATTTGCCATCTGAAAGGAAAGAATCAAATTGTATATGAACTCTATTGATGAAGATATATACAATTCTATTTTGATAGGTCCCCCCAAGTCTTCACATTCTCTACAACATCTTCAAGCACAACAGCAGTGCCACCACCTGAGTGGACTGAAGCCCAAAAGAAAGCCAAAATTGCAGATGCAAAAGCAATGAACATCTTGGCTCAGACTATGTTAGATGATATATTTCAGAAGATGGCTGAGTGCACCTCAGCCAAGGCCATTTGAGACTCCCTCAACCAAATGGTAGTTGGTATAGCTGATGAAAGGAAAGACAGGAGATCAAATCTCATATCCCTATATGAGAATTTTATGAAGGATAAGGCTGAATTAGTTGCTGAAATGTACAATAGGTTGAGCTCAATCATCAATGAGCTTAAAACCTTGGATAAAGATATCACCCTTACAGAGGTGAATGACAAAATCTTGATGTGCTTCCCTAGCTCTTGGGATTCAAAAATCTGGCCTATCAAAGAAGCCAGAAGCCTAAATGAGATATCAACTGAATCACTGCTAGGTAAACTAAAATCTTATGAGCAGTTGATTAAATCAAGAGAAGAAGCTGAACAAAAATCAACAACTCCAGTGAGAAAAGATCACAGTATAACTTTCAAGGCATCAGAGGAAAGTGAGACCTCAACATCCAATGAAGAACTAATGAGCCTCTTTGCAAAAAGATTTTATAAGATGGCTAGAAAGGATTTCAGAAGGAAATCATCCAGCCAGGATGATAAGCCCAAATATGACAAGAGACCAACAAAGGAGGTTGTGTACTTTGGATGTAGAAAGCCTGGACATTACATCTCTGAATGTTCAGAAAGCCAGAAGAAGGAGAAGAGCGGAGAGAAAGACTCCAAGAGAAAACACAGCAGCAGACACTCCTCCAGCAAGTACAAAAAGAGAGACAAAGGCTTTGTTGTTGAAACTTGGAGTGATACTGAAGAAGAATCATCTTCCTCCAGCTCAAGTGAAGAAGAGGAAGAAGCAAGATCCAAGGAGGTTTTCCTTATGGCAATTGATGCCTCCAGGAGTAGTTCAGGATCATAAAGTGAATCTGAAGATGAGGCAGCCTCAGAGTCAGAGGCAGATCAGGTTCTTTCAAGTTTTGATTTTAATTCTGATTTATTTAAAATTGAATTCAAGACTATGTGTTTAGATTTAATTAGTTCAGATAAAGAAATAAAAACCCTTAGAGAAAAACAAGGAAACCTTGAATCTGTTAACTCAGAAAATCTTAAACTAAAAGATCAACTAACTTTAGCAAATGAGCAGATAATTAAATTAAAATCTGATTTATGTGAGGCTAAACAACTTGAGCAATCTCTCAATGGAAGAAGTCTCAAGCTGAATTACATAACAAGCACAGTAAATGTCAGATTAAATGGCAAGCTGGGCTTGGGTGCATCATCAAGTTTGCCCCCCATAATTAAGAAAAATATCCTTGCAACACCCATTAAATTTGATTCTACCAAGGCAAAAGAGAAGATAATAAACAAACCAATGTTTGAAAACAATCCAAAACCCATAGACAAGAGCAATAAAAATCAGAAAACAGCTAATAGAAACAAGGTTCAATAGCATTCATCGAACTCAGATCGACGAAATGTGGCCCGTTCGTCAAACCTAGATCGACGAACGCTGAACGCAAACTTCAGTAATAACAATTCGTCTAACTACGATGGACGAACTTTATATGGCTCGTCGAACAAAGGTCGACAAACATGGGGCGCAGAAAATGACTATTGTCATTCTCCGAGTAGAGATCGACGATCTCAGCCCTATTCGTCGAAATCTGGTCGACGAACTTATAGAAATTCATCGAATCCAAAAGGACCAAACATAAATCATTTCTCTTATAGAAATTCTAAGCCAGCTAATAAACCATTTACTCTAGTAGCTGATTGGGTTATTCTACCTAGGATATATCACCCCTTAGGTTATAAATCTCAACCTACTTTGTCAGTTATATCCAGCTTTTCATTTCAACCAAATAAAGGACCCAAGGTAACCTGGGTAAAGAATAATTAATTTTTTGTTTTTCCTTACAGGTGAAAAGCTGTCCAAGGGTGAGTCAGACCTGGTACTTGGACAGTGGTTGCTCCAAGCATATGATAGGCAGCAAGGATAATCTATCTAATTACAAGTCCAAGCTAGGACCAAAGGTGATCTTTGGTGATTCAAATTGTAGCCAGTCTGAAGGATATGGAGCAGTAAAGATTGGAACAGTTACCTTTAAGAGAGTAATATATGTAAGAGGATTCAAACATAACCTAATATTCATAAGCCAATTATATGATGAATGTTATCAGGTACACTTTAACTCTACCTCCTAATCTATCATTAATAATGAAAATAAAATTGTTTTAATTGGAACTAGACAAGTTAACATATATCTTGTAGATTTTGTTTTTTTTCCAAAACTGATGTTTGTTTACTGAATATCACTAGTAACGAAAATGAGTTGTGACATAAAAGATTAGGCCATGTAAACCTTAAAAATATAGCTAGGTTATCTAAAGACAACCTTGTTGGAGGCTTACCTTCTGATCCCTAGAAGAAGGAAAACCTATGCAGGGCTTGTCAATTAGGCAAGCAAACTAAAACTAGTTTCAAATCTATTAATAAAAGTGATTCACCTAGGATTTTGTTTTTGCTTCATGTGGACCTATTTGGACCAATTGCAGTACAAAGCCTAGGAGGGAAGTCTTACATTTTAGTGATTGTTGATGACTTCTCCAGATTCAGTTGGGCGGCCTTTCTGAGAACTAAGTCAGATACATTCAAGTTTCTTATAGATTTTCTCAGGACCATACAGATTGAGTTCTCTACTCATGTTGCATTGATCGGAAGTGAACATGGCATAGAGTTTGAGTCTCTTCTTATGCATGAGTTCTGTGAGAAGGAAGGTATCAGGCAGTGCTTCTCTGCCCCTAAAACTCCCCCAAAATGGGGTAGCTGAAAGGAAAAATAGGACACTCATTGAAGCTACAGGTACATTATTGGCAGATTCTTATATGCCTCTATCCTTTTGGTCAGAAGCTGTAAACACTGCTAACTATGTCCTGAATAGAAGCCTCATACATAAGCTGAAAAATAAGACCCCCTATGAATTGCTTAAAGGAAAGAAACCTAAAATCACATATTTCAAAGTTTTTGATTGTATATGTTATATTCACACAAACCACAAAAGATACATTAGAAAGTTTGAGGCTAAGGCTGAAGAAGGGAGTTTTCTATGATACTCCCAAGTAAGCAAGGCCTATATGGTTTTTAATAAATCCTCTCTTAAAATTGAAGAGTCAGTCCATGTATCTTTTGATGAAGCTAACATGTTTTATAAGGAGAAAGAGATTTCTACCATAGGCTCTTTGCAGGTTATACAATTGTTTGAGTCTCTGGATGGACTAAACCTTACCCAAGAGGTGTCAACCCATCCTTCTCCACAGGTTGCTGAAGACAGTGAAGAATAAAATCAAGTGGAAGTGGCTGAACTTCCCTCAGCAGCTAATAAAATTCCTCAAGAGGAATTAATTATAGAAGCTATTACTGAACAAACTCCACCAACTGATCTTGTCACACTTAGAGATCACCCCAGATCTCAAGTGATTGGAGACTTTTCAGCAGGTGTACAGACAAGGCATCAACTCAACCAAGACTTGATGCATGCCTGTTTTCTCACTCAGATTGAACCACTCTCGATCCATAAAGCTGAGCAAGATCCCCACTGGATCATTGCAATGCAAGAGGAACTGAATCAGTTTGAGATATGTAGAGTTTGGGATTTGGTTCCAAGACCTCATAACTACCCAGTTATTGGAACCAAATGGGTCTACAGAAACAAGCTGGATGCTCAAGGAAACATTGTGAGGAATAAGGCTAGGCTTGTTGCTCAGGGCTACAGGCAAGAGGAAGGAATTTACTATGACCAAACCTTTGCCCCTGTTGCAAGGTTAGAGGCCATAAGAATATTCCTTGCCTATGCAGCTCACACGAGATTCAAAGTTTTCCAAATGGATGTCAAGAGTGCATTTTTGAATGGAGTGCTTCAAGAAGAGGTTTATGTGGAACAACCTCCAGGTTTTATCTCTCTAACTCAACCCTCTTTTGTGTTTAAATTGCATAAAGCTCTCTATAGTTTAAATCAAGCTCCAAGAGCTTGGTATGAGACCTTAACAAGCTTTCTTTTAAAGTATAAATTTACAAGAGGAACCATAGATAAAACCCTTTTCAATAGACGTCATAAGGACCAAATCTTGTTAGTACAAATCTATATGGATTACATCATCTTTGGGTCTACTGATCCCAAATTATGCAAGAGGTTTGCTGATCTCATGCATTCCAAATTTGAGATGAGTAGAATGGGTGAGCTTTCCTACTTCCTTGGTCTCCAAGTCAAGTAGCTCCCTGATGGTATCTTCCTCTCCCAAGCTAAGTATGCTAAAGAGCTTATTAAGAAGTTTGGGATGGGTGATGATTCAGGAATGAAAACACCTATGGCTACCAATGCTGTTGTGGATTCTGATGCAGCAGGGAAACCTGTAGATCAGAAGAATTATATGGCAATTGTTGGATCCTTATTATACCTATCAGCTAGCAGGCCTGATATTATGTTTTCCACATGCCTTTGTGCTAGGTTCCAAGTGAACCCCAAAGAATCTCACCTTATTTTCTTAAAAAAAATTTTGAGATATATAAAGAGTTATCCTAATCTAGGACTCTAGTATCCTGTAGAGTTAGAGTTTGAGTTAACTGGATACTCAGATGTTGACTATGCTGGATGTAGAGTGGACAGGAAAAGTACCTCTAGAACTTGCCAGTTCCTAGGTATGAGACTTATCTCCTAGTTTTGTAAAAATCAAACATCTGTGTCTACATCAACTGCAGAAGCAGAATACATGGTTGCTGGCAGCTGCTGTTCATAAATGTTATGGATACAAAAGCAATTCCTAGACTATGGTGTCAACTTAAATAATTCAACATTATTTTGTGATAATACTAGTGTTATTGCTATAGCACAGAATCCAGTTCACCATAGTAGGACTAAACATATTGATATAAGACATCATTTCATTAGAGATAATGTAGAAAAAAAGAAAATTAATCTAATCCATATTCCTACTGATTTAGAGAGAGCAGACATTTTCACCAAACCCTTGGATGAGAAAAATCATCTGTTCTTTATAAATCAACTGGGAATGATCAATGGAGAAGAGTTAAATTAGTTTCTTTCTGCATTCGACGAATTTTCCAGAGTTCGTCGAACAGAGTTCGACGAATTAGGGAAAGTTTGAGAGATGCTTATCGAACTGAGATCGATGAATTCTCTGTGTGGCAACAATTTTCGTCGACCGGAGATCGACGAACCTTGATTCAGAAGATATTTCGTCGAACGGAGTTCGACGAACTATTTTTGTTTCTTCTGGATGATATCGACGCATTATTTGTCTATAATTTATTTCGTCTACCTCAGTTCGGAGAACTGTTTTTTTCGTGGAACGGAGTTTGTCGATTCATATTCAGGAAACCCTTATATCTAGGTTTTCTTCGACCTCCATCTCGCGCTTTCAGTTCCTGTTGCACTTGATCGCTATTTGTTTCTCTTGCAAGTCATCAATGGTGATTCCAGCGAGCACCCTGGCTGCAATGAAATTCGATACAGGCTTCGATATAGATTTTGATTCATTTCAGCAATCTGACCCTAAATTTCTCTACATTCTGGAACTTCTAGAAGAGCTTGGTCTCAAGGACTTTATGACCAGGAGAATCAAACTGCATGCAATGGAGATTAAAGAATGGGTATATACTTCTTCTGCTTCTGAGGACAACACCTTGACCGGGAATATCGGGGGTAATGTTGTTTCTTTATCCCCCGCCGTTATTTCTGAGATTTTTGGTTTGGTCAATGGAGAAGATGATTTGGATATAGATTCTGATGAGTTTAGTGCAATGCTGAATCTGATGGGGTTTACTGGGAGTAACCCGAAAAAGTTGTTAAAGAAACAACTTTCTGCCGCCTACCAGTTCTTGACAGATATTGTGGGAAAAGTGTTGATGGGCAAGCACTCCGCACACGATTACATAACAAGATACCAATTCCTTATCATGTGCGTGGTGGTCAACAAAAGTCACGTTGATTGGGGCAAGATCTTCTTTGATTTGATAAAGAAGAAAAACAATAAGAAAGAGGTATGCTTTGGATGAATCCTAGGGATTTTTCTTCAAGCAAAGGCTGGTGAATTCATGGTCCCCCGACCATATTCTTCAATGTCAGCAAGCGCCTCACATGTGCTTTGTTTGTCAAATGGGAGAGGATGATCTCTAAGCCATCCAAGGATTCGTCCGCCTCCATTCCAGCTTCTGAGAGCACAAGCGCCGTGAAGGCCACTCCCCACCCTGCGAAAGAGGTAATCCCATCTCCACACCCTCTTCCAGCAACCCATCTTCCATATTCACCCAGTCTTCCCACTCCTTCCAACTTCCCCCATTCATGTTTCTCCATTTACTCATGAATCACCTGCTATGTCTCCTCCAACATCACCTCCTCCACCTCATCTGTCTAACATTCCACATTTTGATATACGATCCCCCTCTGCACCTCCACCAGACATCACCATAACAGTTGCCATTCAAACTGAATCTCCTCCATCTATTCCCCTCCCTTCATCTACTTCTCTACCATCACCAACTACCTCTCCATCTTTGGACCCCCACATTGTATCTACCATCATAACCCTTCTCACTCCCCTCATCATATCCCTAATCACAGAGGCCATTATACCTCTTGTCAATTATATCAATTCTTTATCTTCCCAAGTATCTCTTCTTTCTGCTGCCCCCCCCCCACCTTCATTCAGGGGCCTGACTCCAGGTTCTCCTGAAACCAGGCAGGCGGAGATGCTCTGTGATGAAGCAGCAGTAGTTTCAGATGTAACAGCAGTTCCTCCTACAACCGTTTCAGATGCAGAAGCAGCAAGTTTGACAGACTTTGATTCAGATTTGATTGAATTGATTTATTTTATGGATACTGACATTGAATTAGATGAGTCAGTTCCAGAGCAGATAAAAACTATTGGTGATTTCCATTTAAATCCCACAGTTGATTTGACTATTTTGTTGAGAAATTTTGATACAATTTATGTACAGCTCCCTTCTACTAAGCCATACTTGGCTATTATTCCTGTCACCTGTCTAATAAGTCCTACGGTTGATAAGCAACTTAGTGACAGTTTTGTTGTTCCAGTGCAGGCCATCCCTTCCCCCCTCCCCCTAGAAGAGATTTCTGCCCCAATTTTTGTTATGGATGATTCCCCAATGCCTAACCTGGATGCATTGATTCTAGCAAACATTGAGAAAGAGAATAAAGCTCAAGAAGAGAGCTCAGTCTTAATCAATTATCCAGTTCTACTTCTAGTTTCAGCTCCAGTTCTAGTTCAACCTACCAAGCCCCAGATCTCTGCAGTTACCCTAAGAGAGATTGATGCTCTGTATGCCAATCCTCAAGGGTCTAGCTCAGATGAGAAAGAGGAAGATGATGATTCAGATGAAGAAGCTGCCAAGAAGAAGAAGCAAATGTTGTCAAAGAAGAGAGAGGCTCCTCCTCCTCCTGCTCCTAAGCCCAATCCAACAGCTGACACTCCCTACTACATCTTGCATAACATCACTACCTATGAGGGAATGCCTGCTTGGATGTGGCTGTCAAAGAATCAACAGAAGGAAAGAAAGAAAAGCAGGAGATACTCCTCCTCCTCCTCCTCCAACTGCTGGTACTTCCAGTTCTTCAATTCCAAAGTCTGCTCCTGTACAAACCTACCAAAGGAATCAGAGCAAGTCTTCAGGAGGTTACCAGCAGAGGTAACAATTTTCAGGCAGACAACAACCTCAGCAGCAATAACAAAATATATCTATAGAACAGAAGGCTGACAGTCCTAAAAGACCTCTTTCACCCCCTATTCCTTTTGAGGATCCTGAAATAGCTAACATTGCCAAAATGGCCAGATTCTAAGAACTGATTGGCCTCTCGTTGATAAATAAAGCAAAAGTTGAAGGAAGGGACATTTTAGGATATTCAACTATGTCAAAGTCTAGAAAAGAAGAACTTAAAAGGTTTGACAAAGCAAACAAGCTTTTCAATGTTGATGACTATATGAAGATCCATCTGGAGGCAGTTATTCCCAGAGCCTCTTCTCAGAACATGTTTGGTATAGCAGATATGATAATGACTGTAGCTCAGGCAGCTAATCCAAACAGAGAGATCAAATTTTCAAAGCCTGGAGCTAGCAGTAGCAGCAGCAAAGAAAAAGACAAAGACAAATTCAAGAAGAGCAAGATATGATCTAAGTTTCTCTTTCTTTTCCTGTTTTTGATTTTATAACTCTCTGGTTATGTTTCTGAACAAAGCTTTTATATATCTGCTACATGTGTTATAAATTATCTGTCAGATATATGTTTTTTTCTACTTTGTTTTAGTCTGTGTCTTCACTTAGTGACCTCACCCAAATTGGGGGAGATTGTTGGATACCTAGTTTGGATTTGGGCTAGGTTCACTGAGTTAGGATGTCTTTGACCCACCTTGTATAGTCAGGGTCATTGGTTGTGTCCTAGAGTCTAGGGTTTGTCCTTAGAACATCCTCCTGTGGACCAGCCATCCTCTAGACTGCCAGAGAAACTCAAGACTTAGAGATATTTTCAGCTCAAGGAAATCTGTTCGACGTTCGTCGATCTCAGCTGAACAAATCTGCGCGTTCGTCGATCTCAGCTCAACGAACCACATTCCTTGGTCGATGAATTCTGGTCGACTATTTGGATCCTTCTCAGCGAGAGACTTCTCAGATTCTAAGTACACAATCATTCTTCAGTCAACGAATTTGGATCTCAGTTCGACGAATGATGATTATCTGTTCGACGAATGATGATTGTCAGTTCGACGAAGTTAGTAGCAGAATTGACAAGTTTCCCTTGAAGACTAATTATTATTGTGTGGTCGACGAACTCATCAGCTCAGCTCGACGAACTGTGAACTCAGCTCGACGATCTCTGTTCTTCGTTCAACGATTCCAGACTTAGGTCTTCTCCAATTTTCTGTCCCTTTTTCTTGGCGATGATTCTTGAGTAATTAATGCTCAATTTTCTCGAAATGTTACCGTTAGAACGAGCATTGATCATGGATTATTACACGCCATTTTTCCATGGGACAGTTAGGGAATTCATTCATTGTCGCTTCCTTCCCAGGCCGACTGCATTTACTGCTCAAGGATTCTAATTTCGAATATGTTCTTCAGTCAGTTAAAAAAAAGAGAAGAAAAGATCAAGCAGACTACTTACACACACATACAGATAGATTATATTAAAGAAGTCTTTCAGAAATCAAAAGTTTTTATACTGCAATCAGCCTAGGCCCGAGAACATCATCATCAAGAAGAAGAAGAACATACAATCTCTATCAAGAGTCTTCTTCTTTCAACCCTACAGGACAACTTCAGAAGGACAACAATAACTCTATCTGTCAAAGAAGTTCCTGAAGCAATCTCTGGTCAAGGCAATCAAGTTTTGAAGACCTGTCACCCTGAAGCAGTGCTCCAGATTTCCTGATCCATTCAAGATCTCAGGGGGAGCAATCTGCTAAAATCAATCCACAAGTCTTCTCAGTTGTTATTGAGAAAGAGAAGACAACATCACCTTTTTTCCATCTTCTGTGCAGGGTTTTAAGTCCCTTCAAAATTATTCCTGGTTGCAAGTCTCCTACCAAAAGACTTGAGGTTTTGTTTTTTGAGCACCTAAACAAAAGCTCATTGGTGTCAGGCACCTGATCAAAAATCTGAGTGGATTCCTACCAGGGTGGTAGAAGAGTGGATGTACCCAGGTTGGGGAACCACTATAATTTCTTGTGTCGTCTGGTTGCCCTTTTTTCTTTTATTTTGGCTGTGTTCTGTGATTTGTTAGGTTGATGTGCTTATTACTTTGATTACTAACATGTTCACCAAGGATTATAGCAAAAGTTGTAAAGATTTTGTAGAGAGCACAATACTCTATTCACCCCCCCTAGAGTATTTCAGATCTAAACTTCACTTTCATGCACGACCATGCGTTTTCCACAAATCAGAATTCCTTCCTTGGGGAAAACGCACTACCTGCACAACAAAACCCAAGCTGGAGCAAAAGCTCCCAACACCAAATATACAACAAAGAATAGCTGGAAAGAGCCATGGGGAGCACCATGTGCTTACCGCCAACAACAGAATGCATAATTGCACACCCTCAGGCCAAAGCGGTGTACAGCATGGTCAATGACCGAACGAAGCAAATATAACCAATTACCAGCTGAAATGCAGTGCACGAGTGAGAAAACAAGTCCAGATGAGTCCGAAAAACCCTATAAATATCGAACTCATCATCTACCCTTCGAGATCACATAGAGAGTCTTCTTGTGGCTCTTGGTGATAGAAGCCTTATTAAGGACATAATATGTAGTGTTAATTGCCTCAGCTTAGAAGTATTCTGAGAGAGATGAGTCACTTAACAAGGTTCTACCAACCTTTTTGAGAGTCCTATTTTTCCTCTCAGCAATCCCATTTTGCTGTGGTATTTTAGGTGAGTAGAATTCTTGATGAATCACTTGCCCTTCACAGAACCTTGTCATGCACTCACACTGAAATTCAGTCACATGGTCACTTCTGATTTTGACTATAGTACTATTAAATTCATTCTGAATTTGCTTGACAAATGTCTGGAAGACATCAGGGGTTTCAGATTTCTTCCTTAGATTGGGCACCCAGGCAAATATAAAAAATTCAACAATAACCACAAGGTTATAGACCTTCCTACCTAAACTTTGAACTAGCATAGGACCAAACAGATCCATATATAGGAGGTATAAGCACCTCACTAAGTCTTTGGTTCCAATGCTCTTGAAGGAGGTCTTAGTCTGTTTGCCCTTTTGGCATGCAGAGTAGATACCCTCCTTAGTACACTTTAACTTAGGACCATTCCAAGCTAGCTCTTCACTAAAGAGTTTGCCTATAGTTCTATGATTCATATGGGCATACAAAGGAGTCCTAACTTAAACAAAGGAAGTCTAAACAATACACATTTCCACTACTAGAGACTGTTAAGATAACCTCTTAGTCACTTAACCTCCTAATCTGACACTCATCCTTGTGGAATACTATAATATAGCAAAGATCACGGAGTTGACAAATGCTGACCAGGTTGTGTTTCAACCCTTCCATATAGGCAACTTTTATGATGGTGACTGATGGGCCCGCGAACAGACTCTTACTGTGGTTGGTTCGGTGAGTCGATCGCCGCGGGCTTTCTCGGGTAGGCAAGTGCACCTATCGCAAGTAGTACTCGATATTCGGGGGAATACCGAGGTCGTATTGTTCTCGGGGTCGCGTTGACTATTCTTACTCCTCCGGGAGGACTATTATTTTACTGAAAGTAAGGTGGATTTTTTTTTACTTAATAAAAGACGGAAAAGCAAAGGAGCGAAAAAACGATTTAGAAAATATTCGATGAAGGGTTAACGCTCGGCATCGAATCTGATTAAGACTAAAACAATTTTTAATAATAAAAAGACTTAGTTTTCAAATTAATAATAAGGCAACTTGGCTGTGGAGGTTCCACAAATGTGAGCTCACCTAGCTATAGGGATATCGCTCACCTAAACGTTAAGACTATTCGACCGAACGTTAGTCCGACGAAGGATTCCTCTTAACGCCCGCTTTACGCTAAGAACCCCGCTATTGGGTGGGGAACCCAATCCGGTAGAATTACGCTTGTCCTCTCTCGAGGGTATGCACGCAACTCTATTTACCCAGGGGTGATCGGTCCATATGCACGGCCTCTCGGCTAGCTAAGCATATGGACTACGGAAATAGGGCCCACACATCGATATGTGGTCCTACGCGTCGTAAACCCGGGGTAAACCCTAAGTGCTTAAATTAAAATGAAAATAAAGAGCTTCAATTATTATAAATCATTTTAAATGTCCCAATGCTCTTCGATGCCGAGGCTAATAGCGATTAGCCACACATCGGTATGGGGACGGCTTATAATTTAGTGAGGCGCGAGTTCGAAATTAAACGCTAAATTATTATAAGAAGGGGACACAAGAAAAATAACAACATTTAGAAAACTGAAAAACTAGCTAAAATAAGAACTCACGCACACTCCAAATTAAAAATTAAAAAGAAACTAAGTTACACATAAAAGAATTTTGCATATTCATAATTTGCGAGTCCCACTCAAACGAGTGGGGGCGGTAAATAAAAGCTGAAAATTGCAAGTCCTACTCAAACGAGTAGGACTGAAATGAAAGCGAGTCCTACTCAAATGAGTAGGAGAAAATAAATGCGATTACAGGGCTATAAAGTCCGGCCATTTAACTCAAGTGAGTAGGCGGAAAAATAAAGAAAGAAAAATTGCAAGTCCTACTCAAACGAGTAGGATTGAAAAAAAGTCCGGCCATTTAAACTCAAGTGAGTGGGCGGAAAAATAAAGGATGAAAAATTACAAGTCCTACTCAAACGAGTAGGACTGAAAATGAAAACGATGCGCCATTTAACTCTTAACGAGTAGGCGGAAATAAATACACACAGACACACACACTCCATAAGAAATTCAAGAAAGCAATAAAATTATACACCTACACTCACACACTCTACATAATTTGAATAAAGCATTAAAAGAAAGCAATTAAAAAGAAAGCATTAAAATTTAACACCTACACTCACACACACTCTACACAATTTAAATCAAAGCATAGAAAATTATACACCTACACTCACACACACAACATGAAAAATCAAAGTTACCTAAAAATTAAAACTTTTACTTTTTCAAGCATAGGTTTTGCCAAAAACAAATAAAAAGAAGAAATTACAATTTTAGAAGACAAAAGTTTTTCAAAACAAATTAAAAACCAAAGTTTTTGGAAAATAAAAATTTCAACATTTCCATTCCTAGGATTTCATAAAAGAGCTAAAAAAGTTGAAATAAAAGAGAAAGAAGAAAAAAAGGTTTTCATCCTAAAATAAAGCTAAGTAAAAAAAAAAACAAAAGAAACTTTAGTAACTCTTTTACACACTCATAAGAGTGAAGATGTTGAAGAAATTAAAAGAAGACATCAAAAAAAAAGGAAAAACCTAATTCATCATTTCATGAATTTCTAACAAAACCTAACTTGAGAAAAATTAAAGGCATGTAAAGAGGAAAACCTATCATCCCTAAGCATGAAAACAAGTAAAAAAAACATGTAAAGTAAGCATGTTACACTCATACACACACACACACTTTTCATAAATGAAGAACAAAGATGAAACTAAGAATAAAAAGGAGAAGGAAAGTGGGCACAAGTGTTCATTCCAAAGCCATATATGAAGAGAAAATTTAACATTTTATTGATTAAAATGAAACTATTACAAGCTATTACAAAGGGCTAAAGCTAAAGCAAAACAAGAATTGAAATAAAAAAGGGAGAAATCTCCTTACATAGCCTTAGAAATCACGGATGCAGCCCACAAAAAGACACTAAATTGGCCCAAAAATCTGAACCCTTGGACCTTACAGAACTGGGCTATTTATAGGAAAAAATTTCTAAGTACACGCCCTCGGTCACGGGCGTGTAGGGGGGGCGTGACAGTACTAATTCATGAAGGCGGCCGGCGATTGGACAGCAAAGTTGACTTCGGGCTGAGTTCGCAGCAGTCACGCCCCAGGTCACGGGCGTGACTCTGGGCATGTCGGGGAGGTAGAACCGGGCACGGGTTGCGTCAAAAGTCCTCGGCAGCATCTTGTCGGGCCAGCTGGAAAGGTCACGCCCCAGGTCACGGGCGTGACGCTGGGCGTGTCAGTTGGTGTCGACACTCGACGAATGTCGAGTGGAAAGTGTCGAGTCGAAATCGTCGAGCGGAAATTGAGTCACGCCCTCGGTCACGGGCGTGACACTGGGCGTGACTGTTGGTGTCGACACTCGACGATCGTTGAGATGAATTCGTCGAGAGGAGAGGACACGGGCTTGGGTCACGCCCCGTGTCGGGTGACACGGGCGTGACCCCAGGCGTGTCAAGCTTTTTCTTCAGAAATTTTGCAATTTCACGGGAAATGCAATGTCACGGCCCGGTCACGGGCGTGACCAAATTGTCACGGGCGTGTACTGCCCAATTTTGGCAGATTTTGGCATTTTTCTGCAAAATAAAATAAAACAAGTTAGAAGCAAATTTACAAGAATAGGAACATTTTATTGAACAAAAATAAGTAAAAACGACGAAAATAAATGAAAATGACTAAATTAATGTGCATAAAAATACGTATATTTACAGTTCATCAAATACCCCCATACTTAGGCTTTTGCTATTCCAGAGCAAAAGTTTGAGGTGAATCTATAAGGAATAAAAAAAACTCTAAGTTTTGGCTATCGCTTAATCAATTATAAGAGAGATCGAAATAAATATACGGGGTGTAAGAGTTAAGTCCTAAAATTATGTAGATGATTTAAATAGCGCAAAAATTTTGGCCAAAAGACTTCTTGATGTAATCAAATAGAAGGCAACATTTGTAATGGTTAGATTAACGAAAATAGTTTGGAATTATAAGAACTCTAGCTTATACGAGTGCTACCGGAAATAATACAATTTACTAATTATGCTCTCAAAAAGATTTTTGAATTAATTCTAGAATCGTGTAATTGGCTAAGGGGGTAGTGTGGTTTATGAAGAGGGTTTTGATATTTGAGGTGAGGTAATTTTTTCTCGAACCTCCATGTTTTTTTTTTCTTTTCTTTTGGATTATTAGGAAAACGAAATCTTATTTTCCTAATATGATTTTTGTTTTTCAACTTCATAAGAAAAATTAACCCAATGTATATTTGTAGGAGTAATGAATTTTATCCTCTTACTCCCTATATAATCTTTTAAAATTATTGGGTGCCTATGTTTACGGAACGAAATCTTGTTCCCATTGACATAAGATCTTTTAAGGATAAAATTTTTCATGCCAAGTAGGTCATGAAAAGTAAGGGGAGAAAGGAAAACTAGATTGTAATCCTAAAAATTTTTGAGAGCAACCTTAATAATTTGTACGTCCCAATTTTTTTCAGAAAGCTAAAAGTAAGTATAATTGAATTCTATAGTCGTTATTTCCTAACATAATATACGTGCTCCTATCAATGAAAAATTAGAAGTAGTGCCTAAAACGAGTTCGCTATTTTTAACAAAGTATAAAGAATTCTTTAAAACTTAATCCCTGCTATTTAAATGTTTCAATCAATAATTAACAAACGGGTAGCAAACAGAGAATTAATAGTATTCACATATAAATAAACTCAGAACAGAATTTTTGGATAGCAGAAAAGTTAAGTATGGAATATTTAATTTATTTGTTGCAAAACATTTTTTTGTTTGATTTTTATAGTTTTTATTATCATTTTTTTTGTGTTTTTCATTTATTATCTTTTTTTTTTGTATTTTTTAAGAGAATTTTCATAATATGTACAAAAATAAGGGAGAAAAAGAAAAAGGTTTGTACAAGAATGAGGAAGGGGGAGAGAGAAAAAAAACAAAAAATATATACAAAGTGAAACTAAACAAAATAATTTTTTGTTTTGTTTTTTGAGTTTTTGGAAAAGAGAAAGAGAACAAAACAAAAAATTTTTTTTGGATTTTTGTTTTTTTCATTAAAATTTTTTTTGTTTTTTTTTCATTTAAAATTTGTTTGTTTTTTTTAAGATGTTTTTTTAATTTTTTTGTTTTTGTTTTGTTGTTATATGTATTTTTTTGTATTTTTCGTTTTTGAGAAGCAGAAAAAATGAAGTGCAGAAAGTAAAGCACGAAAATACCCCCATACTTAAGTCCAACATTGTCCCCAATGTTGTATCGTAAGTATGCGGAACAGAAAGAAAAGACAATATATACAAAGAAAAGAAAGGGAAGGGGGTAGAAGCTTCCCTGAAACGCGTAGGGGGAGGCCGATCAGAAACCCTGCGTTTATTAGAAAAAGCAGCAAAGGTAATGAGGAAAGGGCGAAAAAGATAAGCGAGGGGTGCCTCCCAGGAGCGCTTTGTTTATAGTCGTGTAGCTTGACTATTTTGGCGGGTTTATAATGTGGAGGAAAGTTATGGTTTCGCTAAAACCGATCACTGGGTCGCCCGCGATGTAAGACTTTAACCGATGACCATTTACTTTAAAAGAGCCTTTGTCCGGGTGGGAGACGAGTACGGTTCCATAAGGAAAAACTTCTTCAATTAGGAAGGGACCGGACCATCTAGATTTTAATTTACCTGGAAAAAGCCTAAGACGTGAATTGTAAAGAAGGACAAGATCGCCCGGAGAAAATAATTTTTGGGACTTGATTTTTCGATCGTGATATAACTTAGAGCGCTCCTTATAGAATTTATTGCTCTCGTAAGCGTTCGCACGCCATTCATCGAGCTCGTTTAGTTGCAGTTTTCTATTCTGAGCGGCTAAGTTGGAGTCGAGGTTTAAGAGTTTTAAAGCCCAAAGTGCGCGATGTTCTAATTCTACGGGTAAATGGCACGCTTTGCCGTAGACTAACCGGAACGGCGTACATCCAATAGCGGTTTTGTAAGCCGTCCGATACGCCCACAACGCATCGTCGAGTTTAACGGACCAATCTTTCCTATTTAGCGAAACGGTTTTTTCTAAAATTCGCTTAATCTCTCGATTTACTACCTCGACTTGGCCACTTGTTTGCGGGTGGTAGGGGGTGGCAAGCTTGTGCGTGACTCCGTATTTAGCTAACGTCTTAGCCATAAGAGCGTTACAGAAATGCGTTCCCCTATCACTAACAATTGCGCGAGGCGTGCCGAAGCGAGAAAATAATTTTTTAAGAAATGTAACGACGACTCGCGCATCGTTGGTGGGGAAAGCTTGCGCTTCCACCCACCTCGATACGTAGTCGACCGCCACTAAAATATACATATTTTTGAAAGACGGAGGTAGGGGGCCAACAAAATCTATGCCCCACAAATCGAAGACTTCGCACTCTAAAAACATGTTTTAGGGCATCTCGTCGCGACGAGAGATGTTACCCGACCGCTGACAGCTATCGCATGCGCGCACAAAATTATGCGCGTCTTTGAAGAGAGTGGGCCAAAAGTAGCCCGGTCCGGTTGGCTTGATAATGCCCACCGGCTGGACCCTCGTGGCAGTGCTTAAGAATTTGTAAGCACTCCACACCCGCAACGCATCGTCGAACCGCTTGGTCCGCGCAGATACGAAAAAGAAATGGGTCCTCCCAAAAGAAATTTTTCAAGTCAGAAAAGAATTTCTTTTTTTGATGACTGGAAAATTCTTTTGGAAGGACCCGCGCTACTAAAAAATTTGCAAAATCTGCGAACCAAGGCGAAGATGACGAAGATTGATTAATGGCAAGAAGGCGTTCCTCGGGGAATCTGTCATTTATTTCAGATTCGACGAGCGCTTCCGCACCCGGATTTTCTAAACGGGAGAGGTGGTCCGCCGCTAGATTTTCCGCTCCCCGCTTATCTCGGATCTCCAAATCAAACTCTTGTAGGAGGAGAATCCATCGAAGAAGGCGGGGCTTCGCATCATTTTTAGCTAATAAATATTTAAGCGCGGAGTGATCGGTAAAAACGATAACTTTAGATAGCGTTATATACGAGCGAAACTTATCGAAAGCGAAAACGACGGCTAAGAGTTCCTTTTCCGTTGTCGTGTAATTTACTTGTGCGGAAGTGAGCGTCTTGCTAGCGTAATAAATAGGATGAAAATGTTTTTCTACGCGTTGGCCAAGAACGGCACCTAAGGCAATATCACTAGCGTCGCACATTATTTCGAACGGAAGGGACCAATTAGGTGCCACTAATATTGGTGAAGTGATAAGTTTTTGTTTTATTAAATTAAAGGCGGACTCGCATTCACTATTAAAGATGAAACATGATTCCTTTTCCAAGAGGTGAGTTAGCGGCTTTGTTATTTTTGAAAAGTCTTGAATGAAGCGTCAATAAAAGCCCGCATGGCCTAAGAAACTCCTAATAGATTTTACGTTTGTTGGATGCAAAAGTTTTTCTATAATTTCTATCTTGGCCTTATCCACCTCTATCCCCTTAGACGAAATCATATGGCCGAGGACCAAACCTCCTCGAACCATAAAGTTACATTTTTCCCAATTTAAAACAAGGCTTGTGTCCTCGCACCGTTGAAGGACACGATCTAAATTGTGAAGGCAATCGGGAAAAGAGCGTCCGAAAACAGAGAAGTCATCCATAAAGACTTCCATAATGTCTTCTACTAGCTCGCCAAAGATCGCTAGCATACATCTTTGGAATGTAGCTGGCGCGTTGCAGAGTCCAAATGGCATTCTTCGATATGCGAAGGTGCCGAACGGGCAAGTAAAAGTTGTTTTCTTTTGATCATCGGGGGAAATGGGGATTTGGAAAAACCCCGATAAACCATCAAGAAAACAATAATACGGATGACCGGATAAACGCTCTAAAATCTGGTCTAGAAATGGCAAAGGGAAATGTTCCTTGCGGGTGGCGTCATTAAGTTTCCTATAGTCGATGCACACTCGCCAACCCGTAACAGTACGAGTTGGGACAAGCTCGTTATGCTCATTCGCCACTACGGTAAGACCGCCCTTCTTGGGCACGACATGCACGGGACTGACCCATGCACTGTCCGAAATAGGGTAGATAATTCCCGCATCTAATAACTTAATGATTTCGGCTTTAACGACGTCTTTCATGTTTGGGTTAAGACGACGTTGCGGCTGTATCGTTTTGCGGCAATTATCGTTAAGGAAAATCTTATGGGTGCAAAAGGAGGGGCTAATCCCCTTTAAGTCAGAGATTTGCCACGCAATTGCGTGGCGATGTTTAAATAAAACTTCCAATAGATCGGAAGTCTCCGAATCACTCAAGTCCGAAGAAATGATAACAGGGAGCGTATCACCTTTTCCCAAAAAAGCGTACTTGAGCGATGCGGGTAAGGGTTTGAGGTCTAGGAGGGGCGGTTCTTCTAGGGAGGTTTTAATTCCTATGTATTTCTTACCAATTGGTTCGAAAGGCAAGTCGATAGACGTATCCTCATCGCAGTTGAAATTTTCGAGCGCATAAATATCGTCGTTTAAAAATACGGACTCGAAAATGGGAGAAGAACGATCTCCGAAAAAGGTATCTAAAGAATAGCAGAAATCGTCGCTCGATGACAAATTGTCCATCGAGGGATTAATAGAGAAAGTAACTTGGTCATCGCCTACTCGGAGGAGAAGGCTACCATTACTAACATCTATTAGTGCGCGGGAGGTGGCGAGAAAAGGGCGACCGAGTATTATTGGTACCTCTGCGTCCTCCTCGATATCTAAGATGACGAAGTCTACCGGGAAGGTAAACTTGTCGACTCGGACAAGGACGTCCTCCACTACCCCGATAGGGAACTTAACCGAGCGATCCGCTAATTGGATGCGCATATTCGTAGGACTAGGAGTACCCAAACCTAAACGCGAAAAGAGCGAGAACGGCATCAGATTAATGCTAGCCCCTAAATCAGCTAAGGCGTACTTTACTAATATATCGCCAAAAAGGCACAGGATGGAAAACCGTCCCGGGTCGTTTTGTTTTGTGGGAAATTTATTAGTAAGGGCCGCCGAGCAGACAGCGTTGAGAGATACATGCGAAATATCCTCTAATTTGCGTTTATTAGAAAGTAGTTCTTTTAAAAATTTCGCATATTTGGGCATTTGCGAGATAGCCTCGCAAAAAGGAACATTAATGTGAATTTGTTTTAATAATAAAATAAATTTTTCATATTGCGCGTCCTTACGCTCGTTATCTAATTTATGCGGATACGGAAGAGCCTTGTTTAAAATAATTTTTTCTTTTATAATAGGTAAAGGCGGCGTAAGCGAAGAAAGGGGAAGAGGGGTCGGAGGTGAAATATGTACCTGAGGGTCGGTCCGTTTTGGATCGACCACCTCCTTTCCGCTACGGAGGGTTATAGCGTTGGCGTTCTCCCACGGATTGGGCTCCGTGTTTCCCGGCAGTGCCCCGAGCGCGCGCTCGGACATCATCCTCGCCAGCTGTCCAACCTGTTGTTCGAGTGTTTTTAGCGATCCGGTGATGTTCCGGATATTTGACTCGTTGGACGCAATATACTTCGAAAAATTTTCCTCCATCGGGGAGGGTTTCGGAAGAGGAGGAGGAGGAAGAAATCCGGGCGCAAAAGAAATAGGGGGACGCTGAGCATTATTCGGGTTGCTCCACGAGAAGTTGGGGTGATTCCTCCAACCCGGATTATAGTTATTACTATAAGGGTTGTTGTTGGGGTTGAAGGGAGGACGACCCGAAGTTCCCATGAAGTCCACGAACTCTTCAACCACGCAGACGTTAGGGGGAATAAAACAAGGCGGAGTGGAGGAGGCAGCAGACATCTCCGCCACCTGCTTTGTTAACCTTTCAACTTGAAGGGTCAAGAGAGCAGTGGCATCCACTTCAAAAAGACCAGCCGCCGGCTTTGGCCGTCCCCGCGGGACGTTCCATTGATAGGCGTTCATAGCCATCTCTTCGAATAAAGCCAGGGCGGCCTCGGGGGTTTTGTTGTTAAGCGTACCCCCGGCAGCCGCGTCAATCATTTGATGCGTCTGAAAATTCAGCCCATTATAAATAATTTGAACTTGCAACCACGTTAGCAGCGCGTGTTGCGGGCAACGGCGGAGGAATTCCTTAAACCGTTCCCAAGTCTCGTATAGAGACTCAGGATCGTTCTGCACAAACAAAGAAATGTCCGCCCGCAACTTTGCAGTTTTGGCGGGCGGAAAGTACTTCGTTAGGAACCGTTCCGTCAACTCAGCCCACGTGGTGATACATCCTCGCGGGAGGGCATTCAACAACGCCTTGGCTTTGGACTTAAGGGAAAAAGGAAATAAGCGCAAACGAATGGCGTCATCAGTGACGCCATTGATCTTGATTGTGTCGCATATCTCCAAGAAATTGGACAAGTGGACATTCGGGTCCTCATCCGGCAATCCATCGAACTGCACGGCATTTTGGACCA
This sequence comes from Platanthera guangdongensis, assembly GCA_039583875.1. NCBI lineage: Eukaryota > Viridiplantae > Streptophyta > Magnoliopsida > Asparagales > Orchidaceae > Platanthera > Platanthera guangdongensis. The sequence goes on from CM077147.1 coordinate 90,910,778, forward strand.
TTTGAATGACACTTGACTTAATTTCAAAATTATTATTGGCCACCGCAGGGCGAACAATACTCGACCCAGAATCATCCAGGTTAGGCCGGGCGTAATAAGACATAGTACGCTCGGCCGCCGGGGGAAGGTTAGGCGCGGCCATAACTACAACAGTGGGTTCTCCGATAGATTCCTCGGGATCTAAAGAAGGATTTCGGCGATGAGATCGGATACGCGCAAGAGAGCGTTCGATCTCAGGGTCGAAGTCTAAATCTTCAGACTCTGAGGGTTGTCCTCGGGTCATACACCCAAACAAAAATAAAACAAAAATAAACTTTTTTTTTTGTTTTAAAATAAAGTTTTTAGTTTTTTTTTTGTTTTATAGAAAATAAGTAAAATTAATAGACTCCGGAATTCGAAATAGCAACTCGAAAAGAGATTCCCCGGCAACGGCGCCATAAACTTGATGGGCCCGCGAACAGACTCTTACTGTGGTTGGTTCGGTGAGTCGATCGCCGCGGGCTTTCTCGGGTAGGCAAGTGCACCTATCGCAAGTAGTACTCGATATTCGGGGGAATACCGAGGTCGTATTGTTCTCGGGGTCGCGTTGACTATTCTTACTCCTCCGGGAGGACTATTATTTTACTGAAAGTAAGGTGGATTTTTTTTTACTTAATAAAAGACGGAAAAGCAAAGGAGCGAAAAATCGATTTAGAAAATATTCGATGAAGGGTTAACGCTCGGCATCGAATCAGATTAAGACTAAAACAATTTTTAATAATAAAAAGACTTAGTTTTCAAATTAATAATAAGGCAACTTGGCCGTGGAGGTTCCACAAATGTGAGCTCACCTAGCTATAGGGATATCGCTCACCTAAACGTTAAGACTATTCGACCGAACGTTAGTCCGACGAAGGATTCCTCTTAACGCCCGCTTTACGCTAAGAACCCCGCTATTGGGTGGGGAACCCAATCCGGTAGAATTACGCTTGTCCTCTCTCGAGGGTATGCACGCAACTCTATTTACCCAGGGGTGATCGGTCCATATGCACGGCCTCTCGGCTAGCTAGCATATGGACTACGGAAATAGGGCCCACACATCGATATGTGGTCCTACGCGTCGTAAACCCGGGGTAAACCCTAAGTGCTTAAATTAAAATGAAAATAAAGAGCTTCAATTATTATAAATCATTTTAAATGTCCCAATGCTCTTCGATGCCGAGGCTAATAGCGATTAGCCACACATCGGTATGGGGACGGCTTATAATTTAGTGAGGCGCGAGTTCGAAATTAAACGCTAAATTATTATAAGAAGGGGACACAAGAAAAATAACAACATTTAGAAAACTGAAAAACTAGCTAAAATAAGAACTCACGCACACTCCAAATTATAAATTAAAAAGAAACTAAGTTACACATAAAAGAATTTTGCATATTCATAATTTGCGAGTCCCACTCAAACGAGTGGGGGCGGTAAATAAAAGCTGAAAATTGCAAGTCCTACTCAAACGAGTAGGACTGAAATGAAAGCGAGTCCTACTCAAATGAGTAGGAGAAAATAAATGCGATTACAGGGCTATAAAGTCCGGCCATTTAACTCAAGTGAGTAGGCGGAAAAATAAAGAAAGAAAAATTTGCAAGTCCTACTCAAACGAGTAGGACTGAAAAAAAGTCCGGCCATTTAAACTCAAGTGAGTAGGCGGAAAAATAAAGGAAGAAAAATTACAAGTCCTACTCAAACGAGTAGGACTGAAAATGAAAACGATGCGCCATTTAACTCTTAACGAGTAGGCGGAAATAAATACACACAGACACACACACTCCATAAGAAATTCAAGAAAGCAATAAAATTATACACCTACACTCACACACTATACATAATTTGAATAAAGCATTAAAAGAAAGCAATTAAAAAGAAAGCATTAAAATTTAACACCTACACTCACACACTCTACACAATTTAAATCAAAGCATAAAAAATTATACACCTACACTCACACACACAACATGAAAAATCAAAGTTACCTAAAAATTAAAACTTTTACTTTTTCAAGCATAGGTTTTGCCAAAAACAAATAAAAAGAAGAAATTACAATTTTAGAAGACAAAAGTTTTTCAAAACAAATTAAAAACCAAAGTTTTTGGAAAATAAAAATTTCAACATTTCCATTCCTAGGATTTCATAAAAGAGCTAAAAAAGTTGAAATAAAAGAGAAAGAAGAAAAAAAGGTTTTCATCCTAAAATAAAGCTAAGTAAAAAAAAACAAAAGAAACTTTAGTAACTCTTTTACACACTCATAAGTTTGAAGATGTTGAAGAAATTAAAAGAAGACATCAAAAAAAAAGGAAAAACCTAATTCATCATTTCATGAATTTCTAACAAAACCTAACTTGAGAAAAATTAAAGGCATGTAAAGAGGAAAACCTATCATCCCTAAGCATGAAAACAAGTAAAAAAAACATGTAAAGTAAGCATGTTACACTCATACACACACACACACTTTTCATAAATGAAGAACAAAGATGAAACTAAGAATAAAAAGGAGAAGGAAAGTGGGCACAAGTGTTCATTCCAAAGCCATATATGAAGAGAAAATTTAACATTTTATTGATTAAAATGAAACTATTACAAGCTATTACAAAGGGCTAAAGCTAAAGCAAAACAAGAATTGAAATAAAAAAGGGAGAAATCTCCTTACATAGCCTTAGAAATCACGGATGCAGCCCACAAAAAGACACTAAATTGGCCCAAAAATCTGAACCCTTGGACCTTACAGAACTGGGCTATTTATAGGAAAATATTTCTAAGTACACGCCCTCGGTCACAGGCGTGTAGGGGGGGCGTGACAGTACTATTCATGAAGGCGGCCGGCGATTGGACAGCAAAGTTAACTTCGGGCTGAGTTCGCAGCAGTCACGCCCCAGGTCACGGGCGTGACTCTGGGCGTGTCGGGGAGGTAGAACCGGGCGCGGGTTGCGTCAAAAGTCCTCGGCAGCATCTTGTCGGGCCAGCTGGAAAGGTCACGCCCCAGGTCACGGGCGTGACGCTGGGCGTGTCAGTTGGTGTCGACACTCGACGAATGTCGAGTGGAAAGTGTCGAGTCGAAATCGTCGAGCGGAAATTGAGTCACGCCCTCGGTCACGGGCGTGACACTGGGCGTGACTGTTGGTGTCGACACTCGACGATCGTCGAGATGAATTCGTCGAGAGGAGAGGACACGGGCTTGGGTCACGCCCCGTGTCGGGTGACACGGGCGTGACCCCAAGCGTGTCAAGCTTTTTCTTCAGAAATTTTGCAATTTCACGGGAAATGCAATGTCACGGCCCGTTCACGGGCGTGACCAAATTGTCACGGGCGTGTACTGCCCAATTTTGGCAGATTTTGGCATTTTTCTGCAAAATAAAATAAAACAAGTTAGAAGCAAATTTACAAGAATAGGAACATTTTATTGAACAAAAATAAGTAAAAACGACGAAAATAAATGAAAATGACTAAATTAATGTGCATAAAAATACGTATATTTACAGTTCATCAGTGACTATGCCAATAGAGATCTTACCATAACCTCTGGTCACTGATTTTTTTGAGCCACCTAAGATAAACTTTGGTCCATTCTTTACTGGAGTATATTCCTTCAACATGCTCCTTGTTCCAGACATGTGCCTGGAACATCCACTATCAGAGTACCATATAGGGGTATTGGCACTTGGACTAACCTGCAAGACTTAAGTCAGTTAACCTTAGGACCCCAATACTTATTGGGTCCTAGGTGCATGTTAGTCTAATAATGCCTACTTGCAGCTCTTTTGATAGGCAAGCTAATATTAGCACTCTGCACACTCTGATTGTGCTAGCAATCTATAAAATAGTGGTCCACTTTGCCACAGCACCAGTACATAACAATATTGTACCTTATTTTAAGAGTTGGTCTAGTGGTTGTGTTGACATCAACTCTTAGTCTAGAAGGTGAAGCAACAGTCCTGTTCTTTTGTTTCCCAGCCCCAGTCTGACCAGTGGTGGGTCCGGCAGTAGAAGTGCTTGGGATATCTTGAGCCCTACCAATAGCTGCCTTCTTTCTAGAGAGCACACACTTGATGGCCTTAGAGATACCCAAGTCTAGTCTACTGACATACTTGCCCTTAGTCTTAGAGTGGGTTGGAATATTCTGAGAATAGTCTGTAGCTTTACCCTTGAGTGAAGGGTCTGATGCACCAAACACAAATGGTATATTATGGGCAATTTGGATTTCCTCATGGGCTACCTTGAAGGCACTAGCACCATTGCTATATTTCCAGCCTGGTCGTGAACATCTTTGTTCGCACCAGTGGATCTATCATTCTTACAGTGACCATGAATACACTTTTGATCATACTTGTTAGAAGGTAGCAGAACTCTCCTGAAAGGAATAGGATGCTTGGAGGCTACTGGCTGCACCAGAGCTTTGCCCTTCCTTTTGGGATTGACAGCACTAGTGTTTCCTTTGAAACTCAACCCCTTCTTACCCTTTTGTGAGGAGAAGGTGTCTATCAAGGGAAGCACTGAACTGGGCTTTGAATAGCTAGCCACTATTCTCTTCTCTGTCTCCAGTAGCACTTCCAGCTCCCTTATTCTATTTTCCTGGTAGTCTATGCTACCTATCTGAATGAAGGAAATAGTTTCCAGCTCAATGATTTCTTTTATTTTCATATTAAGCAGTGAAGCTGAATCAACATGCTAGGAAGCAGCAAGCTGAAGGGAGGCAATTTCCTTAGCTTGCTTCTTAGCCAGCAGCTTGCTTTCTTTAGAAGCACTCAGAAGGATACCATATTTGTCATATACAGAATTGACATCTTCCTCAAACTCAAAATCTCCTTCATCATTTGATGAATGATCTTCTGAATTTGGGATGTTCATTAGCCTGACTCTGAAGAAGACTTTGATATATAATGTACCTTGCTTTGACCAGCTGATCCTGGCTGGGTTCTTCATCAATCATACCCATCATCCTATGATAGCGACTGTCTTCTTCTTCTTATTCTTCTTCATCTACCTCTGTATCACCATCTGACTATGATAGAGTGGCCCTGACTTTAATCCTGGTAGCAGGATGACCATCATCAGCTTCTTCAGCAATAATAGTCAGCATCTCAATGAAGTCTGCTTTTTCAACTTCTACTTTAGCAGAGTACAGCCTAATGTAGGCTCCATCTTCATCTTCCTCTTCTGACTCTGATGAGGAGGTGTCTGACCAGCTCTTCTACTTCTTAGCAATGAAGGATTTCTCTTTCTTGCCTTTTTGTTTGTTTTCCTTCTTATCACCAGATTCCTTTCTTTTGACGGGGCGGTCGGCTATTACATGCCCTGGCTGCTTGCTGCAACAATAGCAAACCACTTTAGATGAAACATATTTTCTTGGTTTAGAACCATACCCTTCTTCCTTAAAGGATTTCTTCCTGCCCTTGTAGTAGTCTTCTTTGGGATGAGAGGATGAGGAGGGTCTGCTTCTCTAGTGTTTCTTCTTCATAAATTTCTGGAACTGCCTGGAGAAGGCAGCAAAGTCTTCATCAGACATATGATAGTCTGATGTGCTGGTCTTTGATTTTTATTAGGTAGATCCAACATCCCTACTTGCTGGAAAAGGGATCTTCCTTCTGCTCCTTCTTGAGACTTCTGCCTTGAATGCCACATTCTTCTCTTTAGCTTGAGACTTGCCGACTTTCTCCTCCTATTACCTAGCAGTTAGCTGCATCTCATAAGGGAGCAGTCAAATATTTTCTTGGTACATTATATACATATATTATATCTTTATAATATTAAAAGGAAAAAACTTGACTTTCCTACAATATTCAAAATTATCAAACATACTCTGCTTTAATCTAATGACTACATATGTATTATAATATATATATATATATATATATATATATATATATATATATATATATATATATATATATATATATAAACTAAAATATAATGTCCGTTCAAATAAAAATAAAAAAAATAAAGTTTTTAGTAGAATTCTTATCTCTAGGTAGGCTGTTATTAGCCATGCCATGGATATTTTAGAGGAAGGCTTCATTAATTAATTGATAATTATGAGCCCTCTTTCAAATGAGATATTTTTTGGTTGGCTATAGAGACGAAGAAACATACCTATCATATATCTATACATATATACAAAGATATATCAACAGCTAATTTAAATTCATTGTTTAATAACAGTGTAATGTCGACGCCGACCAAATAAATCTGAAAAGTCCGATCTGGTAAGATAATAAGATCTCAACCGTTCGATTAAACAAACGAATCAGGATCGCCCGTCATCATTTTCTTAGGTCTCCTAAACCTAGGATGATAGGGTGTCCTAAACCTATGTTTTTCATAGAGCTCCTACTCTACAAAATGAAATTATCATTTTACCCTTTAAAATCTAAAACAATCCATTCAAACGTGCATATAATTCACCAGGTCTAGCAGACATGCCAGGTGAGCATATAGCCCTCCAATTAAGGCTCAGTTTGAGAGGACTTATTTTCGCCGGTCAAGCTGTCACGGCCGCATGAACAGGGACTTAATTAAGGCCCGGTTCATGCAGTCGTGACCGCTTGACCGGTGAAAATAAGTCCCCCCAAATGGATCCTAAAGCTCGCCTACTCTGCATAGCCCTCCCATCCAATGTCAGATTTCAAACACTATTTTCCTCTCCTATTATATAAACATGTATAAGAACGTTAAGCCTGCGATGTCAGACTAAAAATTAGAAAGAATGAAGAAAATAAAAACAAATTAAAAAACGCACCAAGTGGGACTCAAATTGCCGATCAAGTGGGAAGTTCGACACGTAGGCTCCGTTTGGGGGGGGGGACTTATTTCCACCGGTCAAGCGGTTGCAACTGCATGAACCGGACCATAATTAAGGTCTGGTTCATGTGGTTATAACCGCTTCACCGGTGAAAATAAGTCCCTCCAAATGGAGCCTTAGTCTAATAGGCAACAAATTCTTTTGTGTACTATTTAAAAATAATATTATATTAAAATTTATCTTTGTCTAGCTTTATTGTATTTATGACGTGCAATATATAAAAAAACATGCAACACGTACACGTACACATATATATTAATATTGGGGTTTTTCTTTTAACTTTTTAAATGTAAACAATAAATTAATAATTTAAAGAATAAATTTAAAAAATGCATGATAAAAAAATTATTAAGAACTGTCGGGGGGAGTGGGTGAAACCGGCCAGCGGCGCCCAGGTACTATCGCCAATGATGAAGCCAAGGAATAATGCCAGGTGGGCAGACTCCCTTCATAATACAGTAACAAGAATTAACTTAAATGATTCAAATAATTATATTAATACAAGAAAAATAACACATGAATATTTAACAATATTTCAACAAATTTAAAACCAAAACACATAACAATATCTTTCATAGTTGACCACGTCGATTTTTCATATTTTGAAAGTGTTTAATGATAGTCTCATTATCAATACTTTTGAATATATCTCTTTCAATATATGTAACTAAACAATCATACATCAGTGAGTCTCCAATCCGATTACGTCGACGGGTTTTCACAATATTCATCACAAAAAATGTGCTCTCAACAGTAGTTGTTGTAACTGGTAAAACAATGATAATTTCATCAGTAAATAAATCAAAGGATATAAAATATCTTTTTTTTCTCAATCATGTTTATTACATGATCGTTAATTTCATTTACTGTGCAAAGTCACTATCAGCCCGAACATTATATACATAAGTCTGCAACTGACAATTCAGTTCCATAATATCAAAAATTGAAAATTCTGTGGATAAAACATAGCAAGTTGTCTTAATTTTTGCTTATCAAATACATAAAATGAATTATTCGGACTCAAACATGCAACACAATGATGTAAATTTGTCAGAACATAAGTATGCATATCACATTATAAAATATATCGACTCGATAATGATGTAAATTTGTCATTTCTTGAACCCTTCTTCTTGATCGGTCTCTTGCAACATATAAAGTATTCATATGTGGAATACTAATTTTATAATTATTACAGAATAAGAAAACTTCATCAAATAAGTCTTTACAACCTTTATCTAGTTTATCATGTAGCATTTGTTTAGAAATTTTCTCTAAATGCATGATATTATGAATATCTTGGACTTTACATTGCAATGCGTGTGATAGACTATTTGTTATTCCCAATATAACCTTGATAGGGATAAGTCCCCTTTTATGAAGAAGTTGGGCAACATATAGCCCGCCTCCCCCCCATGATCTCCACTAAATTAGTAGGATCATGGGTTTGACCACGCGCACGATCTCCACATCTGATCCGCTCACGCATTGATCCCACTATTCATGATGTCCGAACCACCGAGGATACCGCCTCGTCGGTGTCATGCGGCCGGCTTCATCCTCGGATGTCGGCTGCCCCCTCTCACCGCCACCGTCCGCCCCCTCCCAGCCGCCGACATTGCTAAAGGTGGCAGCCATCCATTTTAGGCCAGGGTTGAGGCCGGTTCGGCCACCCCTCTTCGGCCACCGGCTTGCGGCACAGGAGGAGGCCGAGCGGGCCGCCCCTCTTTGCCCTCAATTCAGCAAACCAATTGTTACCGCAAAAACGTAGTGGACGTTGACCGCCGCAGTCCAAGTCACGTGTTTTGTTACCCAGTTGAGGGGTTTTTCTACGTTAAAACTTCGTGTGTAGGATTGATCTACCTCATTGACTACGTGCTCACTCGACCGTTCCGAGAACTAAGGAGGCCTAGGTGTTCCGGTCCGATCGGGATATTGAGTTAGACCACAACAATTTGGCATCATCTTTGGGAAGTCGATTCCCTTCACCTTCCAAAAGATAGTACTTTCAACCAGACAATATTTAAGGCTGGTTCTAATGGTAAAGAGAAGCGCTCAAACAGCTAAAGTACCAATCCCTGAAGGACACATCAAGTTGGCCCCCCTCGCATGGGCAAAATCAATCAAGTAGAGGACGTTGGCAAGCTTAATGGCATATTCGCAAAACACGTCGTGCAAATAAACAAACTTCAAGCCCCAATGCTCGCCATCCATCGATAAGCAAAACGGTCCCCTGAAATGCCACCCAAGCAACCAATTCATCGCCATCAGGAGAACTCTCCGCCTCAACCAATCTTTCCCTGTACAAGGAGTACAATATAGAAAAGAAGTTCTCAAGCATATGTAGCTCCCCCCACTCTGGCAACGCTAACCCGAGACACACGTGATCGCTACCTCGGCGGCGTTAGAAACGCAATGAATAACAAACCTAAGAAGAAGAAACAAGAGAGCAAACTATATCAGGAGCCTAAAAGGAACTGCACCCAATGCACAAACACATGCTAAATGAAGGAGTCACGTCAATATAAAGAGTTTGTTCCACTTAACACCCCAAGAAAAGTTTTTCCAAGCAATTCGCAACTACCCAGCACTGCATAAGCCCAGGCCGCTCGCCCAAGGTCAAAGAAATCCATCAGAGTATTGTGAATATCACCAGGGGCCCGGCCACAGCACCGACAAATGCAATCAGCTGAAGGGGGAAATTTAGCGACTCGCACTTCTGTGGGAAGTCAGTCAATTCTTATCAATGGAGGTGCAGCCTCCTGCTCATAACATGAGAAGCATAACCATCAGCATCGTCGAGCTGTCAACCAAACTAAACCAAGTCTTGATTGATGAAGTGATTATAGTTAACGTATTGTTTCTATCAACATTAATACAACTCAAACTAATCGCTGGCAATCTCAAGCTAGTATCAGCTAGTGCATCCATTCCGGGGGCACTCTAGTACTGATCATAGACACCGTCATTCTTCCTATTACTCTTGGAGAAGAGCTTGAACAACTAACCTATGATGTGCAGTTCGTTATCATTTAGGCTGATTATGATCACACCGCGATACTGCAACAGTCACTCTGGGACATTTTCTAAGCTCGCTCCCGCCACTTTTTCTCATGAATCATAACGTTTTTACTCCCAGTTCTTATTCAACTACCATTTTTTCTAACTATTATAAAAACCGCAAGTCTGGAATTGTGTAAACAATCTCTTACTTAAATATTGTATTGTGTTTTTCTTTTTAGTGGAGCCCGATCTATTTCAAGCAAAGCCACGAGCGATCCTCATGCAAAACTAGTAAGACTGCGCATGCGGTTTGAATACAAAAGCGATTCACCGAAACTCCCGTTCTATGCCACGACATCGTCCGGGCATGCCCCCTCAAAACTAAGCCACGAGAAATCCTCGTGCAAAATAGGTAAGACTGTAGATGTAGTTTGAATATAAAATCTATTCACTAAACCTACCTTTCTACGCCACGATAATATTAGGGCTTGCCCCTCTCACGACTAAGTTGCGAGCAATCCTTGTGCAAACTAGGTAAAACTCAGCATGCGGTTTGAATATAAAAGCTATTAACTAAACCTGTCATTCTACACCACAATAACATCAAGTACTGCCCCCTTACGAACAAGATGCGAGCGATCCTCGCACAAGCTATAACACCCCAGTTTTCAAAGCGAGCCTCTGGAAGCTACCACCCAACAGTAGTAGTTATCGCCCAACGGTAGCTTAGCATTGAGTGGCCAGGGGCTGATAGCGCTCAGTAGCCAGGCGCTGAGAGCGTTGAGTGCTAGCACACGACGTTAGCTAGGTACCACTCGGCGATAGTTCTATTTCATCGAGCGTTGATCGAAAGATCTGTTCGTTGAGCGCTCGAGGATTACTGCCTGGCGATAGTAGTTATTGCCCGACGATAGCCGTATTTCGTCGAATGTCGAACGAAGTGCCCAGTTCATTGAATGCTAAGTTTTCGAGAAAATGTCGAGTTCTCGAGAAAAATGCTACCGTGCGACGTTAGTCTTATTTCCGGCATTAGCATGACATTATTTTCTGGTCGAGAGCTTGGGAACCTACCGCTCGGTGGTAGGTAGTTACCTCCCGGCTGTAGCGGACGCAAGCAGTTCCGCCATTTGGCTTTTTAGCCATCCGATTTCTTCTAGGATTTGATCCTAAGGACCAAGACTCTCCTCCAGAGTGCTTATATATGGCTGAATGGTTGTTTCTCTTCATTTTCTCATTTGGAAAGTGAGAGTTAGGGTTTGGAAGAGAAAGATCAGAGGACGAGGAAGAGAGCTTTCTTCCGCCATTAACGGAGGTTCAGACCTCCGATCGTCATTCTGAGGCCAGATCCGGGTAGGGGACTTGGAGGCGCTTGTTTACATCAGTGCAAGACAAATGTTTCATGGCTAAGAAGAGGAGTCATAATGTAATGACACTCTCCTCTCGGTTTTAGGATGCGTGCGTGGCATCTACTCTATTCATATTTTCCTTTAAGCATTCTAGGAACCAGATCTCTCAAATGAGAGTGATTTGGGTTGCCATGGTTCAATAAGAGGCATCAGGTCGATTGTGTCCATCCCCAGCATGTTATTGCACTAGAAATCCGCTCTGTTAGTGGATTAGGCATTTTGGGTGAAGCCACAGTCGCGTCCGTTAGTCCGACTCAGTAATGTCGCATTGTGAGCCTTAAGGATTTTGTAGAAATTCTTTAGCGGCAAGATGCCATCTTTTATGATGTTGTGTGCCCCCTTATTATGCACAAGAACGCATAATTAGAACCGGACAAGATTAGCTCCGCTGTGACGGTATATGGTGTAACATCCCGTATCCGTCGCATAGCATATAGCAGTAGGTCCGGCTGGGGCCCGACGCCATATACCACAGACAGACCGGGTGGTTACTCATGGAAACCATCCAACCAATCATAATGTCCTACACAGAGCATTCTAGCAGAAGTAGTTTATAAAAGTTGCAATAAAGAAACCAGTACTAATGCATGAATGTCCACTAATACCAAAATAGAAATGTTGTACATACAGAAGTACATGCCTTAAGGCCTTACAAAATTGTTCACTTCATATTACATGTTTTACAAAACACGGCACGCAGGCCGATCATACATAAATAAAAGCAGTAAACACTCCATGTAGGCCTTCAAGGGCCGGCTTTGCAAATTGGGCTTTAGCCAGCTATTGACCGCTTGGTCCAGCAGCACCTGCAAGCAACAAACCACCGCACGGTGGCAAAACAAGGCAACAGTCAGCAATGCTGACCAAATTATAACGATCCCGCCCCCAACTCGGGGCGGCGATGCTCCTTCCCTGCATTTCATTAGCATAAGCGAGCAATAAATATATATATTCATTTCATCACAGATGTTGGCTCGCACGGCCACACGCCCTGTGCTCTCATGGCACATTCTCGGTGAACCGGTCGATGTCACGTCAATTAAATCCATAGACATTCCGAACTCACCACCGCCACTTTGACGGCCAAACCTATGAGCATTTTGTCTTACCGGCATGGGTCACGACAATTTAAGCCATAGACCTCCGAAGACCCTCATCTATGCCAACGACTCTAATCGAACGACATAGAATGGGTATGGTTCCATCTAACCCGTGCCCACATCGCAACGACAGTTTAAGCCATATGCGCGGGTCAAACTTCTCCCAAGTCCCATTTCCATCACAATTCTCATAACTCGGTTATGTTTAAGTTGGCTCTCAGGCCTCCAAGTTGGCAAGATCACGCATCCGCACAGTTTTCCGGGTGCACCTTTGGGTTAATCCCCAAGGCTCCCTGTTGCAATCTACCACGTAGAAAACCCGAAAAACAATCAATCGCACGGAGTCTTCTACGGCATTTATGCAATGCAACATCACCGATCCAGACCAACATGTCCGGATAGGCTTCACACATCATGCTTATGTCCGTTCTTGCTTACGGACTCTACACAATGGGGACTTTACATATCTACCCGAAGGAATGCCTCCAACTCACCGCAAACTCGCGAGAGCGGGCTTCCTATGCAAAGAAGGAGAGTTTCACATGCTCAAAAAGAGGATCGTTACCCTAGCACTTCTCTTTGGCGCCATGGAGAAGTAAGCGGATGAAAAGCACCGCACTTTCTTCGCCTCCATGGATCCAAAGTCGGCTCGCGATTTGGAGCTTTGAAGCTCCTCCAATAGCCGGATCTAGCTTCTTCTTCCTTCCTTGGATCTCCTCTCTCTCTAAGCTTTAGAAAGATAACCACCCATGTAAAAATGAGGGTTTCTAAGGCCCAATCCCGGGTATATCCCATCAGGAACAACCACCAGCCTTTGGATCACCAATTAAAAAAATGAATAGCTTTGATTCGGGACTGAAATGTCTAATCTGGACCGAACACGGCCTGGCACACGCCCATGTCCAGGGCCGTGTGCCTCATTCGCCGTCAAAATCGATGCACCTGGAACAACACACGGGCATCGAATACGCCCGTGTTCGACCTGACATGCCCGTGTTCCACCTGACACGGCCGTGTGGCCGGCCGTGTATCCCCATCGATTTATCCCGAGAATTACACGGGTTCTAGGACACGCCCGTGTCATTGCCCATGTCTACCTCAACACGCCTGGGCTCCAGGCCGTGTACACGGTCTCGACACTCCACACTTGGTCGAGCGAAGTTCGTCGACCTCACGACACGGCCATGGACACGCCCGTGTCCTAGGCCGTGTGCCTTATCTCGACACATCGTCGAGCAAAATTCGTTGACTCCCCGGGACGAGTGTCGACACGGGTCGACACGCCCTGCGACACGCCCGTATCGCTGGCCGTGTGCCATGTCTCGACACTTCGTCGAGCACAAAATGTCGACTTCGCGGGCTGAGTATCAACAGGGGTCGACACGCCCTGCGACATGCCCTGCGACACGCCCGTGTCGCAGGCCGTGTGCCCTGTCTCGACACACTATCGAGAGCTAAATGTCGACTTCGCCGTCTGAGTGTCAACACAAGCCTGACACGCCCTGGGACACGACCGTGTCCCAGGCCGTGTGCCTCCTACTAGAACCCAAAACTGGCCCAAAACATCCCCCGTCACTCTTTTGAGTTTCAGGGCGTTACAACTCTCCCCCTCTTAAAAGAATTTTGTCCACGAAATTATATAAAGGAAAGACATGTACAAAACCAAAATTTGTACCTGAGCAGAACAACTCCGGATACTCGTCAAGCATAGTCTGCTCTTGCTCCCAAGAGAGCTCCTCACGACCGCAATTGTCCCACCGGACCTTGACCATCCTGATCACTTTATTGCGTAGCCGCTTGACCTCCGAGTCCTCAATCCGCACGAGCTTGACTTTTGTCGTCAACCCACCATCCACCGGTACTTGATCAACCGCAATCACTTCCGTAGGCTCTTGCACTGCCTTCCGAAGCACCAAAATATGGAATACATCATGTAATCCACCAAGCTCCATTGAAAGCTTCAACCGATAGGCCACTTCACCAACTCGCTCCAGAACCTCAAACGGCCCAAGGTACCTCCGGCTTAGCTTTTTCAATCGCCGCACCCATGAGACACCCTTGAACAGCTTGACCTTTAAGTACACATAGTCGCCCACAGTGAACTCCACGTTCCTGTGCTTGGCATTATAGTACTTCTCTTGCCAGTCCTGAGCGATAAGCAACCTCTCCCGAATGGTTCTCACCAAAGAAGTAGCATCCTCCACTTCTAATCGCTTATACAACTTTGAATCACCCGTTTCTAGCCAAGACAACGGTGTGCGGCATTTTCTACCATATAGGTCCTCGAAGGGCGCCATTTGAATACTCGCTTGGTAGCTATTGGTGTATGCGAACTCCACCAAATAAAGGTGGTCTTCCCATTGCTTCCCAAAATCCAAGACACACATGCGAAGCATGTCTTCCATAGTTCTATTGACCCTCTCTGTCTGCCCATCCGTTTGCGGATGGAAGGCTGTGCTGAATTTCATCTTTGTTCCCAACATTTGCTGCACAAGCCTCCAATCATTGGACGTGAACCGCCCATCTCGGTCACTCACGATGCTGCGGGGCACACCGTGAAGCTGTACTATATTATCCACATATAGTTTTGCCAACTTCTCCACCGGATCATCCTTCCTATGCTGAATGAAATGCGACACCTTCGTTAACCGATCCACGACCACCCAAATGGCATCATTCCACTTTTGCGACCTTGGCAAACCATGCACAAATTCCATCGAGATGTCGTCGAATTTCCATTCCAGAATAGGCAAGGACTTCAGAAATCCTCCCGGCTTTTGGCACTCCGCCTTCACCAAGGCGCAAGTTTAGCACTTCGCTACGTAGAGCGCCACATCCTTCTTCAAACCCTGCCACCAAAATAGTTTCTTGACATCACGGTACATCTTCGTGCTCCCCGGGTGAATTGAGTACTTAGTATGGTGTGCCTCGTACAACAATTCCACTCGCAAATCGCCCACATTTGGGACGTACAGACTACCGTCTTTCCAAAGTAATCCGTCCTCCACAACGAATTGGGATTTTGACCCATCCAGAGCCTCTACCATGAACTGCTTCATATGGTCATCCATATCCAAAGCCTGCCGAATCTGATTAGCCAGGTCATATTGGACTTCAGTCCAATTCAGAACTGCTTCAGCACTTGATTGCCTATCCACACAAACAATCTCCAACGCCTCCAACTCCCGCACCAACCACTCATCATGCACCGATAGCCAATTGGCTTGAGCTGGGGCTCGGCGACTCAACGCGTCCGCAACAGCATTCCCTTTACCAGACACATAGTGGATCTGGAATGTATAGTCTCCCAAGAACTCCATCGATCTACGATGCCGCATATTTAGATCTTTCTGATCAATCAGATACTTCAGGCTCTTATGATTGGTGTAGATATCAATCTTCACACCGTACAAATAGTGTCTCCACAGCTTTAAGGCAAAAATCACGGCCGCTAACTCCAAGTCATGGACCGGATAGTTCCTTTCACGCACTTTTATTTATCTCGAGCCATAAGCTATTACACTTCCATGTTGCAGTAGCACGCAACCCAAACCGCTGCCCGAAGCATCACTGTAAATCTCATAGCCTTCGGTCCCACATGTCGAACTCAGCACAGGCGCCGTGGTCAACCGACACTTCAACTCCTCAAAAGCTCGCGCGCACTCCGGTGTCCAAACGAACTTCTGCTCCTTCCTCGTCAAAGTAGTGAGAGGTAACGCTATCCGCGAGAAGTTCTCTACGAAGCGCTTATAATAGCCGGCAAGCCCCAGAAAGCTCCGGACTTCCGCTACCGTAGAAAGCTCAGGCCACTCCCGTATCGCAACAATCTTCGCCAGATCCACACCAATACCCTCTCCACTCACTATATGACCGAGGAAAGCCACTGAGGATAACCAAAACTCGCACTTCGAGAACTTGACATACAGTTGATTCCTCCTTAGCGTCTCCAAAACCAAATGAAGATGCTTGAAGTGATCTTCCTCACTTTGCGAGTACACCAAAATATCGTCGATGAAGACGATCACAAAGTGGTCCAAGTACTCCCTGAAAGTCCTGTTCATCAAATCCATGAACACTGACGGCGCATTAGTCAGCCCAAATGGCATGACCGTAAACTCATAATGCCCGTATCTCGTACTAAACGCTGTCTTCGGGATATCACTCTCCCTTATTCGCAGCTGATAGTACCCAGACTTGAGATCCAACTTCGAGTACACCGTCGACCCGACTAACTGATCAAAAAGATCATCAATCCGGGGGATCGGGTACTTGTTCTTCTCCGTCAACTTGTTGAGCTCCCGATAATCAATACATAGCCTCAAGCTTCCATCCTTTTTCTTAACAAAGAGGACCATTGCGCTCCAAGGCGAAGAACTTGGGCGCACATACCCTTGCTCCAACAACTCTTGCAGTTGAACTTTCAGCTCCGCCATTTCCTTAGGCGCTAGCCGATAAGGAGATCGTGACACAGGCTTTGCACCTGGCACTAGCTCAATCGTGAAATCTATCTCCCGTTGAGGCGAGGCTCCGGGAAGATCTGCGGGGAACACATCAGGGTATTCCGATACCACTGAAATATAATCCAACGCGGGCTTCGGCTTCGCAACCTCCACTAGTGTAAAGAATAGTTCTGCACCGACATGAACCGCCTTCACCACCTGAAGAGCAGACATCAACATCTTGCTCAACCCCTTTAAGCCCGTAAAAGTCATTTCACGACTTGCTCACAGCTTGACTTCCTTGCGACCGTAATCGATATAGGCTTGCTGCTCCGAGAGCCATTCCATGCCAAATATAACGTCGAACTCCACCAACGGAAGTAACGACGCCTGTAGATCGAACTCCTGATTCCCAATACGAATCTTAACATCGCAGATCCTATCCTCACGCATCAAACACCCATTGGGCAACAACACATCCAACTTATCCTTCGCCATCGAAGAAGGGACTCCGATGCGTGATATAAATCCTTTGGACAATAAGGAGTGTGAAGATCCCGTATCGAAAAGTGCTCTAGCCGGATTTTCACAAATCAAAACAAATCCTAAACAAGCAGTGGTAAGGTAACATGTGCATAACAAGTATTTAAAGAAATTGACTTGCTATAAATTAAATCGTACCTGTCACCACATCAGCGTGTTTGATGGCCTCCTGTTGGCCAAGATTATACACCCTTGGTTGGGCCGGAGCATAGTGGGACGCAGTTGACTCCACTGCCTTTCCCTTCTCTTCATAAGTCGCTCCCGCCCTTCTCTCGGACTTGGGGCGTACGCTCCAACAATCACGGGCAAAGTTCCCCATCTTTCCACAAGTAAAACATGCGCCCGGGGTCCGACCCGTAGTCGCCCCAGAAGCACCAGAAGGAGATGGACCCAAAGTCCTATGCTTCTTGAAGGACCTCCGATAGCCGGACTTTGAAGTAGTCGACACTTTGAATTCAAATTTCTTATCACCCAAGCTTTTCTTTGCTTGTACATTCTTCATGTCCTTCTCCAAGGACCGGGCCGTGTTGACCAAGGCCAAGAAACCCTGCGTCATCGGCCCCGAGAGTAGTAATCTCAACTCATCTCTCAAGCCTTCGTAGAATCGATTCGTCTTGCGCACCTCATCCGCAATGGTGGAGCTAGCATATCGACTCAATCAAGTAAACTCGTGGAGATATTCATCCACGCTCCTCTCACCCTGAACCAACTTCAGAAACTCGTTCTCCAACGCTATCTTCTATGCCGAAGGGAGGTATCTAGCCAAGAACAATCTCGAGAACTCCTCCATCGAGACATCAACAAGTTGCCTACCTCTCAATAGGTGCAACTCCAATCCTTCCCACCACATTCTCGCTTCACCGTCCAGAAGGAACGTAGCGATGGTGGCCATTTGCCACTCCTCCGTCTCCGTTGTTGTCATGACTCTCTTCACCCTGGAGAGCCAGTCTTCAGCTTGAGATGGGGTTCCCAACCCCGAGAATACCGGAGGGTTAAAGCTCATTACATTCTTAAGCTGTCACTCGGTTGCCCTCCTTGGCACCAACGGCTCCACTACCACCTGTTCCACTCTCCTCGGCTCAGACTCTTGTAGCGGTACCTGCTCCATCGCACGAGCGGGCTGCTTCGACCACTAATCGTATGGTCTCAGCCGATAGAGGTGTTGCAGGAGCTTCATTAGGTGCACTGCTAGCCTCAGAAACTCGACGTTCCGACGACCCAGCACCACTTCTAGTCACCTATAGTGGTACAAAACACCGTTAAGCGACCAAATAAAATTGCAAACAACAATTATAGGAACACGCAGGTTCCTCAAACACGTGTATTTTCATTCCTAAGTGGACATTCATGGGTTCTTTTACTGTTATAACGATGACGCACACACATGTGCTCACCACCCTTAAAAAGAATTCATCCACGAATTCATTTTAAGCCCGACCAAAACCAGTAGTCTGATACCAAATTGTAACATCCTCTATCTGTTGCATAGCATATAGCTGTAGGTCCGGTCGGGGCCCGATGCCATATACCACAGACAGACCGGGTGGTTACTCATGGAAACCATCCAACCAATCATAACGTCCTACACAAAGCATTCTAGCAGAAGCAGTTTATAAACATTGCAATAAAGAACACAGTACTAAAGCATGAATGTCCACTAATACAAAAATAGGGATGTTGTACATACACAAGTACAGGCCTTAAGGCCTTACAAAATTGTTCACTTCATATTATATGTTTTACAAACCACGGCACGCAGGCCGGTCATACATGAATAAAAGCAGTAAACACTCAAGTAGGCCTTCAAGGGCCGGCTTCGCAAATTGGGCTTTAGCCCGCTATTGACCGCTTGGTCCAGCAGCACCTGCAAGCAACAAACCATCACACAGTGGCAAAACAAGGCAACGGTCAGCAATGCTGACCAAATTATAACAATCCCGCCCCAACCTCGGGGCGGCGATGTTCCTTCCCTGCATTTCATTAGCATAAGCGAGCAATAAATATATATATTCATTTCAACACAGACGTTGGCTCGCACGGCCACACGCCCCGTGCTCTCAGGGCACATTCTCGGTGAACCGGTCGATGTCACGTCAATTAAAGCCATAGACATTCCGGACTCACCACCGCCACTTTGACGACCAAACCTATGAGAATTTTGTCTTATCGGCATGGGTCACGACAATTTAAGCCATAGACCGCCAAAGACCCTCATCTATGCCAACGGCTCTAACCGAACGACATAGAACGGGTACGGTTCCATCTAACCCGTGCTCACATCGTAACGACAGTTTAAGCCATATGCGCGGGTCAAACTTCTCCCGAGTCCCATTTCCATCACAATTCACATAACTCAGTTATGTTCAAGTTGGCTCTCAAGCCTCCAAGTTGGCAAGATCATGCATCCGCCCAGTTTTCCGGGTGTACCTTTGGGTTAATCCCCAAGGCTCCCTGTTGCAATCTACCACGTAGAAAACCCGAAAAACAATCAATCGCACGGAGTCTTCTCCGGCATTTATGCAATGCAACATCACCGATCCAGACCAACATGTCCGGATAGGCTTCACACATTATGCCTATATCCGTTCTCGCTTACGGACTCTACACAACGGGGACTTTACATATCTACCTGAAGGAACGCCTCCAACTCACCGCAAACTCGCAAGAGCGGGCTTCCTATGCAAAGAAGGAGAGCTTCACATACACAAGAAGAGGATCGTTACCCTAGCTCTTCTCTTTGGCGCCATGGAAAAGTAAGCGGATGGAAAGCACCGCACTCTCTTCGCCTCCGTGGATCCGAAGTCGGCTCACGATTTGGAGCTTCGAAGCTCCTCCAATGGCCGGATCTAGCTTCTTCTTCCTTCCTTGGCTCTCCTCTCTCTCTAAGCTTTAGAAAGATAACCACTCATGTAAAAGTGAGGGTTTCTAAGGCCCAATCCCGGGTATATCCCATCAGGAACAACCCCCAGCCGTTGGATCACCAATTAAAGAAATGAACGGCTTTGATTCGGGACTGAAATGTCCAATCTGGACCGAACACGGCGTGGCACACGCCTGTATCCAGGGTCGTGTACCTCATTCGCCATCAAATTCGACGCACCTGGAACAACACACGGGCATTGAATACGCCCGTGTTCAACCTGACACGCCCGTGTTCCACCTGACACGGCCGTGTGGCCGGCCGTGTACCCCCATCGATTTATCCCGAAAACAACCCGAGAACTACACGGGTTCTAGGACACGCCCATGTCCTTGCCCATGTCTACCTCAACACGCCTGGGCTCCAGGCCGTGTACACGGTCTCGACACTCGACACTTCGTCGAACGAAGTTCATCGACCTCATGACACGGCCGTGGACAAGCCCGTGTCCTAGGCCGTGTGTCTTGTCTCGACACATCGTCGAGCAAAATTCGTCGACTCCCCGGTATGAGTGTCGTCACGGGTCGACACGCCCGTGTCGCAGGCCGTGTGCCATGTCTCGACACTTTGTCGAGCACAAAATGTCGACTTCGCCGGCTGAGTGTCGACACGGGTCGACACGCCCTCCGACACGCCCGTGTCGCTGGCCGTGTGCCCTGTCTCGACATAATGTCGAGAGCTAAATGTCGACTTCGCCGGCTAAGTGTCGACACAAGCCTGACACGCCCTGGGACACGCCCGTGTCCCAGGCCGTGTGCCTCCTGCCAGAACCCAAAACTGGCCCAAATCATCCCCCGTCGCTCTTTTGAGTTTCGCGGCATTACAGATGGTTTCCTTGGGGTACGGGACCAAATAAGGTTAGCTATGGTGTGACGGTAGATGGTTTCCTTGGGGCGCAGGATTGGAGAAGGTTAGCTCTGTTGTGATTGGAGATGGTTTCCTTGGGGCACGTGACCAGACAAAGTTAGCTCCATTGCAATGGTAAATGGTTTCCTTGGGGCACAGGAATGATATGGTATGCATATTGGATTTGGGAGGAAAAGGCCTGGGATTATAATGTGTTAAGGTGAGATCTATCTCTGCTGTCGGCTGGCTAGCCCGTGACATTACAAAGTCATGTGTGGAGAGTGTACCGATGAGCTTGGTCCCGCTGGGTCTCCTTCGGTGGACTTGATCTCGATATTGGAGTCAGGCCTAAATCGTCGCGACGGGTGGTGTCTAACAAGGTTTCTTATCAGTTTGTTTGTGTCGCGGCTTGTATGCTGTTTGGGGGGAATTTAGAATAACCTTGTGCTTGCGGCTTGAACGTCGATGGGGAAATTGTAAGTACCCGATGTGATGATATGTTAGAAGCATATGCTTTAGGGTGTATTGGGTGAAACCCGGGATTGCATTCATGCTGAATTGTAGGCCCCTTTTATTATATGCTCAACATAGAAACGTGTTTATTGTATGCGACATCCAAACTTGTTTTATAGCTTTACATGTTATTTTATTTTGCATACGGAGTGCTGACCTGTAGGGTGATGGAGTGCCCCGGGGTCCGCTAGGAACGACCAGGAGGAGATGTGTGGGTTATATGATAGTACATTTTCTAGTCTAAACTATTATGGTATTTTTAGGTTTTTAATGTGCAAATCATGTATTGTAAACTTATATATTTACCTCCTTTTATCTATTTTGTTTCCACTAATATTTTCTCTTATTTTTGCAAGTTTTCTCAAACTTCGGCAAAAATGACCTTACACGCCCCCCTTACATGCCCTCCTTGGGCGTGTCATCGGGCGTGTAACCTGATCCCGAGGAAGTTTGCTGCTTAAGCCCAAATCCCAAGCAAAACCCCCTGACACGCCCTCTATGGGCGTGTCACCCTCATCGCGAAGCTTGTTGCGCATTTAAAGCTTTTCCATTGCTACGTGTCAATAGTATGGACACGCCCTCCCTACACGGGCATGTCCCCGAGTGTGTTCCCCAATTTTCGGCATTTGACGGATTTTTGACCACTGATTGAAGCTTGACATGCATTACAGCCCCACGCTAGATGGGCATGTACTTGGTCATGTCCAACGACGTACAAATCAAATCATGATTCCGGTCAGAATTCAGCTCCCGATGTCAACCCCGTACATGTCATGCCCCCTGAAACATCCTACCGGGGCATGACAGTGGGGCGTGACAGACCCGCAAATTTTCTATAAATTTAGCCCCCCCCCCCCCCCCCCCCATTTGTCCAGAGCATAGTTTTGGATTGAGAGGGGAGGTGCTGCCCTTTTGTTTTTTTGTAGTTTTTCATGCTTCTCCTCTCCCCCTTTCTCATTTTAAGCTTTTTAATCCAAGCTTACTGTACTCCTTTTGTAATAGCTTTTGTAATTACTTTTGTAGCTTAGTGTTAATGCTAGCCTACTTTTTATTTCAAGCACTTGTAATCTTTTATTTCAAGTTGTAAGCTCGTTGTTTGATTTTAATATAAAGTGTGCTTAGTTTTTCTTGTCTCTATTTTTGTTTTCCATGCACTTCTACTCATCTCTCTTCCTTCATTTCTCAATGATTAACTAATCCTCCTTGTACTCGATCTTGATGATCCGAGGTTTGAGTTGATTAAGTTATGATTCTCTAATTTTTCTTTTTTTTGTTTAGGGTTTAGATCTTGATTTACTCTTGATTAATCTTGTTTGGAGTTATATCATCGATATATAATTTCCATATTTATTTTCACTCTTAGCTACCCGAGAGGCTCGTAGTTTGAAGTGAACACTCAAGAGTAAAGGGAGTTGCACGCACCCCTCGAGAAAAGCAGACGTTAAATCTCCCGGATTGGAGTGAAATCCAATAGAGGGGTTCATAACGTAAATCGAGCTTTAGGTCTCCGATTCGGACAAGAGTTCGGTTGAAACATCCTAAACTCAGGTGGGCACATCTTCGAGAGATGCGTGTTCATGCTTATGGAACATCCACAGTCAAGGCCTTTTACCTTATTAAGTTAAGGTTTATTATCCCATTTTTAATCAACTTTAGCCAAGGTGATTCTCGATCGAGTGCTTTTATCTATCACTGTTCAACCCCTTGTCTTAATCGCTAGTTGTGGCCTTTCTGTTCAAGTGCAAGTGTGTTTTTCTTTATGCTAGTTGTCTCTTCTTTTAATCTAGTTAACAACCCCGAAAGTAACTTCGATAAGATAAAAGTTTTCGTGTGAGTAAGATTATTCAACAGTTCCCGGATTTTAATACGACACTTGTGACCCCTAGCTACATTTCGATAGGTATACTTGTCTCGTTGGATTGTTAGTTTGTTTTGTATTATCTTCGCGATTAGTAGACTGCATGTTTTTGGCGCCGTTGCCGGGGAGCAACTTTTGTTGATAATTTGAAAGCACGAACCTATTACTTTTATCATTTCTCTTTCTCACCCTCTTTCTTTAAAAAAATTAAAAATTCAAAAAAAAATATTACCGCTCGTAATAGAAACCCACATCAAAAGTTTTCTACACCATCCAACTCTCTCGAAAAGGGCAATATGGCTATGAATGCCACTATCTTGTCTAGTACCTTGCGAACCCTTCATCGGGCTGCCCTTGGGAAGTTCGGGAGTTAAAACACAAAAAAATCTATTTAAAAAAATTAGTAACTCTTGTTCTAGTCTTTTTATTTCTCTTTCTTCATCTTCTCTTCTTCTTGTGCATGACCTGCGGGAATATGGCGGTTATTTTGGACTTGGACCATGAAATTGAGTGTACTCTTCTGATAAGATCGTGATTTCACGGCCCTACTCTCCAAATACCGGTTGAGGATTTCGAGTCATTTTCTAGCCTAAGAATGGAAGAACCCCACGTAGAGGAAGTCGTACATAGGCCTATGTCCTATTATGCACGACCGAATCTAGAATGTACAAAATCAAGCATAATTTGCCTTGCTATAGCTAATAATAATTTTGAATTTAAGCCTAGAATAATTCAAATGGGGGCAACAGTATGTGCAATATGACAGACTTCAAGATGAAGATCCGAACGCGCATATAGTAAGCTTTCTTGAGATTTGTGACACCTTTAAAATTAATGGTGTTACAAATGATGCTATTAGGCTACAACTCTTCCCTTTATCCCTTAGAACTAAGGCTAAACAATGGCTGAACACTCTACGAAAAAACAGCATCACCACCTGGGATCAACTAACCGAAAAAGTTCTGGCGAAGTATTTTCCGCCAGCTAAAACCACAAAACTTAGGAACGATATTTCTACCTTTGGACAAATAGATTCTGAAACTTTGTATGTAACCTAGGATATATTTAAAGAACTTTTAAGACGATGCCCCCATAACGCGCTGCTTGTATGGTTATAGGTGCATATGTTTTATAACGTGCTAAATCAAAGCACAAAGCAAATGATAGACGCAGCTTCCGGTGTTACCTTAAACCACAAAACTTAGGAAGCAGCTCTTGAGTTTTTCGAGGACATGACCATGAACACATATCAGTGGAATGTGCCTAGGTCCCGCCCAAACAAACCTACAGGTATATTTGAAGTGGACAACGTCTCCCAGCTAGCTCTACAAGTGGAAATTTTAAGTAAAAAGATAACGGAGATGACTGTTGCCTCCGCCCCTCAGGTATGGGAATCTGCAACTCCTGCTGCCGAACAATTAGATTATGTTAATAATATGCCTAGAAATGCTTTTCATAATTTTTCTACTGCTAATTTTCCTGCTTCGGGTTTCACTTTTCCGAATAGTCATAATCCCGTTTTACAGAACCACCCGAACTTTTCGTGGAGTAATCCCTCGAACGCAATGCGCCCGCCACCACAAAATGATTTTTCTGCACCACCACCACCTCCTCAAAATGTTCCATAACCTCCAAGATTGGAGGAGTTGTTTTCAAAATATATGATTGTTAATGAAGCTACTACAAGAACCCTAACAGTGTCTTTGAAAAGTTTAGAGAATCAAATAGGTCAACTCGTAAAAATTATTTCTGAGCAACCCGTCGAGTCTCTTCCTGCCAACACCGAGCCCAACCCGAGAGAGCAAGCGAAAGCTATAGCTCTTCGGAGTGGGAAGCAAGTTTCTGGTATGGCTAGCAAAGAGCCCGAGGCAAGCTCCGCCTCCATTTTAAAAAATCAAAGCTCCGCCCCCATTTTAAAAAATCAACCCTCCACTGAGAAACGTTTTACCATTTCACCCTCTACCGAAGAAGAAGTTATCACCCCTCTCCCTGTTGAAGAAACAAATCTCACTCCACCAACCATCTTAAAAAATTTTCCAACTCCACCATACACTTTCGAACTTAACAAGCAACGTCAGGATGATCAATACTCCCGCTTCCGATAAATATTTAAGCAAATCCACATAAATCTACCCTTCCACGAAGCAATCTACCAAATGCCGAAGTACGCTAAGTATCTTAAGGACCTACTGACTAATAAAAAGAAGTTAGAAAACTTATCGTATGTCACACTAAATGCTGAGTGCTCTGCGATCTTGACAAACGGTTTAGCAAAGAAGATCAGTGATCTGAGTAGTTTTTCTATTCCGTGTGTCTTTGGTGATCTTTTTGTCAAACACGCATTGACCGACTTAGGTGCGAGTATCAACCTGGTACCCCTCTCATTATTCGAGAAGTTAGGAATTGGTAGCTTCAACCCCACACACATGAGTATCCAGTTCCTTGATAGATCCATGAAATACCCGTTAGGAATTGTGGAGGATGTCTTAGTTAAAATCAACAAATTCATCTTCCCGGTGGATTTCGTCATATTGGACATCGAAGTAGATGTCGAGGTTCCCTTGATCCATGGCTGACCCTTCCTTGCCACCTCCCGAGCGATCATTGGAGTAAGCAATGGTAAGCTCTTCCTACGAGTAGGCAACGATGAAGTGATTTTCTCTATCACACCTTTTATGAATAATACCCTAGAGAATGACGACTCCTGTTTTTTCTTAGATGCCTTAGGTGAAGAATCTTCCTACTACCTTTCTGAAAGTGAAAATAAATTTTCTGATATTTTCCTCTACTCTTCCAAATGAATCTATGCAAGAAGCAACCATGGTCATTAGCTCCACTCCTTTGAATTTTCCGTATAAAGAAAAAGTCTACGAAGACATTGTTTTTGGAAAAGAAAGAATTTCCAAAACATCGTATGAAGAAGCCCATACCCTGGAATTAAAGGAACTACCCGAACATCTTAGGTATGCCTTCTTATAAAAGGACTCCAAGCTACCAGTAATAGTTTTGGCCTACCTAACCAAAGTGCAAAATGATAAGCTCCTACTAGTGTTACGTAAACATCGCCGAGCAATTTCCTTGCAAATAGCTGATATCAAGGGCATAAGCCCATCTTACTACACCCACAAAATACGAATGGAAGACAATTCACATAATTCAATCCAACCTCAGCGCCATATAAATCCAAATATGAAAGAAGTCATAAATGGCGAGGTTATGAAACTCTTAGACGCAGGAATTATCTGTCCTATCTCTGATAGTAAGTGGGTATCCATGTCCTGGTAGTGCCAAAAAGGGGAGGGATAACTGTAGTTAGTAATGAGAATAATGAATTGATCCCGACGCGGACGGTGATGGGGTGGCGAATGTGTATTGACTATCGTAAGTTAAATGACGCCACCTGCAAGGACCACTTTCCCTTGCCGTTCATCGATCAAATTTTAGAACGATTATCTAGCCATAACTTTTACTATTTTCTCGATGGTCTCTTTTGATACTTTCAAATCCCCATCTCTTTCGAGGACCCGGAGAAAACTACGTTTACTTGTCCCTTCGACACCTTTGCTTACCGAAGAATGTCATTTGGATTATGTAATACGCCAGCTAGATTCCAGCGATGTATGCTCGTTATCTTTGACAAGTATGTAGAAAGCATTAGGGAGGTATTTATGGATGATTTCTCCGTCTTCGGTGATGCCTTTGATAGTTGGTTATAAAACCTCGAAAAAGTCTTAGAAAAATGCGAAAAAACTAACATTGCCCTAAATTGGGAAAAATGCCATTTTATGGTGAGGGAAGGGTTAGTTTTGGGTCATAAGATTTCTGCAAGAGAATTTAGGTAGACATAGCTAAGTTAGAAGTTATTGAGAAGCTACCGCCGCCTACGAACGTCAAAGCTATAAGAAGTTTCCTAGGACACGCTGGCTTCTATCGGCGCTTCATAAAAGACTTCTCCAAAATCACCAAACCCCTTACTCATCTTCTGGAAAAAGATGCCCCGTTTATTTTTGATGACTTTTGTCTATCTACCTTTGAAACAATAAAAGAAAAGTTAATTAATGCCCATATTATGATAGCTCCGGGCGTGACCGACCCGCAAATTTTCTATAAATTCAGCCCCCCTGTGTCCAGAGCATAGTTTTGGTGTGAGAGGGGAGGTGCTGCCCTTTTGTTTTCTTGTAGTTTTCATGCTTCTCCTCTCCCCCTTTCTCATTTTAAGCTTTTTAATCCTAGCTTAGTATACTCCTTTTGTAATAGCTTTTGTAATTGCTTTAGTAGCTCAGTGTTAATGCTAGCCTAGTTTTCATTTCCAGCACTTGAAATCTTTTATTTCAAGTTGTAAGTTCGTTGTTTGATTTTAATATAAAGTGTACTTAGTTTTTCTTGTCACTATTTTTGTTTTTCATGCACTTCTACTCATCTCTCTTCCTCCATTTCTCCATGATTAACTAGTCCTCCTTGTACTTGATCTTGATGATCTGAGGTTCGAGTTGATTAAGTTATGATACTTTAATTTTACTTTTTTAGGGTTTATACCTTGATTTACTCTTGATTAATCTTGTTTGGAGTTATATCATCGATATATAATTTCCTTATTTGTTATCACTCTTAGCTAGCCGAAAGGCTCGTAGTTTGAAGTGAACACTCAAGAGTAAATAGAGTTGCATGCACCCCTCCAGAGAGGCAGACGTTAAATCACCCGGATAGGAGTGAAATCCAATAGAGAGGTTCATAGTGTAAAGCGAGCTTTAGGTCTCCAATTCGGACGAGAGTTTGGTTGGACCTTCCTAAACTCAGGTGGGCACAACTTCGAGAGAAGCGTGTTCATGCTTATGGAACCTCCACGGTCACATTCTTTTACCTTATTAAGTTATGTTTTATTATCGCATTTTTTAATCAACTTTAGCCAAGGTGATTCTCGATCAAGTGCCTTTCTCTATCATTGTACAACCCCTTGTATTAATCGCTAGTTGTGGCCCTTTTGTTCAAGTGCAAGTGTGTTTTTCTTTATGTTAGTAGTCTCTTCTTTTAATTTAGTTAACAACCCCGAAAGTATTTACGATAAGATAATAGTTTTCGTGTGAGTAAGATTACTCAACAGTTCCCGAATATTAATACGACACTTGTGTCCCCTAGCTACATTTCGATAGGTATACTTGCCTCGTTGGATTGCTAGTTCATTTTTTATTCTCTTCGGGATTAGTAGACAACAATACACAGTTGTGGTCAGCCTTTGCTGACCCACGTTAGAACAAACGTTTTACAGGGAAAGGATCGCAAGCAGGAGCAAGCTCGCCGGCCAAATAGTCCTAAGCCTCATGAAGTGTTATAGCTCTATTTTGTGGAATGTAATGCTTTATGTACTATATTTTCTGGCTTGCACATCGAGGTAGCCTAGGAGTGCTTATGCATATTGACACTTAATGTTTTGTTTGAGTTTTGCACTCTAAAATGTTGTAAGGCCATAAGTCCCTGTTGATACTTATGTGTAGGTGGATTACTTCTGGTCTTGCTCTTTTGTTTCCGCTGTATTTAGTCTGAGTTTTGAGTTGGGTAGTTTATATCATCTTATAATTCTTTACATGTGGCGTCTGTATGTCGTGGGGCCCCAGCCAGACCCATGTTATACGGTCACTATAGGGGACGTGTTACAATTTGGTATTAGAGGGAGGTTAGTGTCCAAGGTATGTTTTCATGGACGAATGTCCTAAATGAATTACATTAAGAAGTTACCCATATAGGAGTATCGCGGGACCGTGAGTGTCCTAGTGTCTAAGTCTTACGAATAGATGTTGATTCTTGTTTTACCTTGCGTTTGCTTAGGGTGTAAGCGACGATGCGGTGATGTCGAGGCTATGAGAAGAGCCTTCGACAGCAGGAAGCGATCCGCTAACCCGATGTGGTGGTAGTTATAAAAGTTTGAGTTAATCTTTTTTATCTTAGACTTTCAAGATCGTTTATGTATGTTGCCTATGTTTTAGGCTTTGTGTTAGTTTCTCGGTACCACTCTAGGGTATTTTTTGATACAAGAGCGTCGCACTCCTTCCTTATGGAAAGCTTTATCCGGAGGATTGGAGTTGAGTTGTTCCCGGCGGACGCAGAGTTGAAGGTGTTCATGCCGAATGGGTCATCCGTGACTACCGGGGGGAGGGGGCACATTTGTTGGAGTCTGAACGGAGTTGAATTTATGTTGGTAGCGGCGGTTCTTCCGTTGGTTGAGTTCGATTTAATATTGGGAATGGACTAGCTTGCTGAGCAGCGTGCCAGTATTGACTACCAATCTAAGGTGGTGACCCTAAGAAGTGAAGGACAGGCAGAAGTTACGTTTATGGGCCTTAGTGGAGTGGCCTGCTCCCTGATTTAGGACATGCAGTTGGTGCGGGTAGTTAATCAGGGAGGAGTAGCTCTTATAGCATTGTTGGAGGTTTGCCTTTCCAGTCTATCACTTGGAGATGTGCCGGTAGTGGCAGAGTTCGAGGATTTGTTTCTCGAGGAGCTTTCAGGCTATCACTTGGATATGTGCGAGAAGAGTGTCCCGTGTTGTTTGTATAATATTGAATGGAAATCAGTGTGTAAAGTTGTTGTAATAATGTTTAAATTTGTCGCAACAATTTTCTTATTGTCTTCCTACATGAAGATTAATTTCAGGGACAAAATTCTTTTAAGGGGGGAGGAGTTGTAACACCCTAGTTTTTAGATCGAGTCTCTGGAAGCTATCGCCTGACGTTAGTAGTTATCACCCGACTGTGGCTTAGCATTGAGTGGCCATGCGCTGAGAGGGCTGAGTGGCCAAGCTATCGCCCAACGGTAGTAGTTATCACCCTAGTTCCGTCATTTGGCTTTTTAGCCTTCTGATTTATTCTAGGATTTGATCCTAAGGCCCAAGACTCTCCTCCAAAGTGCTTATATAGGGCTGAATGGTTGTTTCTCTTCATTTTCCAGAAAGTGGCTGAATGCACATCAGCCAAGGCCATCTAGGATTCTTTAAATTAAATGGTGGCTGGATCTGCTGATGAAAGAAAAGACAGGAGATCCAATCTCATATCAAAATATGAGAACTTCAAGAAAGATGAAGCTGAATTAGTTGCAGATATGTACAATAGACTGAGCTCAATCATCAATGGGCTAAAGATATGGGACAAGGACATCACCCTCACTGAGGTGAATGACAAAATCCTCATGTGCTTCCCAAGCTCATGGGATTCTAGGATCTGGCCAATAAAGGAGGTCAGGAGCCTAAATGAGATTTCCATAGAATCTCTTTTAGGAAATCTCAAGTCTTATGAGCAGCTCATCAAATCTAGAGAAGCAGCTGAGCAGAGAGCACCTCCACCAGCAAGGAAGGAGCACAGCATAGCTTTTAAAGCTATTGAAGAAGCTGAAGCCTCAACTGTGAATGAAGAGCTGATGAGTCTCTTTGCCAAGAGATTCTATAAGATGGCAAGGAAGGACTTTAGAAGAAATTCATCCAGGCAAGATGACAAGCCAAGGTATGACAAAACCCCTACTAAAGAGGTGTTTTGCTTTGGTTGCAGGAAACCTGGATACTTCATCCCAGAGTGTCCAGAAAATTAAAAGAAGGAAAACAGAAGGGAGAAGGACTCTAGAAGATAGCAAAGCAGCAGGCCTTCTTCCAGCAAATACAAGAAGAAGAAGAAAGGATTTGTAGCTGAATCCTGGAGTGAAACTGAGGATGAATCAACATCCTCCAGCTCCAGTGAAGAAGAAGAAGAGGCAAGGGACAAAGAAGTCTGTCTCATGGCAATTGATGCCTCCAGGAGCCAATCAGATGAAGAAGAATCTGACAATGAAGCAGCTTCAGAAACAGAAGCTGATCAGGTACTCTTATCTTTTGACTATAATTCTGATGCTTTTAAAATTGAATTTAAAACTATGTGCATTGATTTAATAAATTCTAAAAACAGAAATCAAAGCACTTAGGGAAAAATTAGCTAGTCAAGAGGTACTGAAATCTGAAAACACCAAGCTAAAAGATGAACTTACATTAACTAATGAACAAATTATACTGTTAAAAACTGAGTTATATGAGGTCAAACAACTTGAGGAATCTCTCAATGGGAGAAGCCTCAAGCTGATGGACATCACAAGCACAGTCAATGCCAGACTAAATGGCAAGCTGGGCTTAGGTGCATCATCAAGTTTGCCCCCCCCATTCTTAAGAAGAATATTTTATCAACCCCCATTAAATTTGTTTCTGCTAAGGGAAAAGAAATAACAACCATTAAACAAACCATAGAAGAAATCCCCAACTTAAAAGGACAAAATAACAAAAACTAGAAAATAAGTAAAAATAAAGTTCAGCAGATTTCGTCAAACTCAGATCGACGAAATGTGGCCAGTTCGTCGAACTTAAGACGACGAATGCTAAACGCAAATTTATAAAATAATTATTCGTCTTACTGCGATCGACGAACTGTGTATGGTTCATCGAGCAGAGATCGACGAACTTGGGGCACAAAAAATGACTATGTTCATTCTTTGAGCAGAGATCGAAGATCTCATCCCCTTTCATCGAACTCTGGTCGACGAACTCAAACCAATTCGTCGAATCCAGTTAGACTTAACAAAAATTATAACACCAACTCAAATCAAACTAAGAAACCATTTAACCCACTTGCAGAGTGGATAATACCTCCCAGAAGATATCAACCATTAGGATATAAATCACAACCTGAGTATTCTGTGATATCCAGTTTTTCTTATCAACAATATAAAGGACCCACGGTAACCTGGGTCAGGAACAACTAACTGTTTTCATTGCAGGAAAAGGGTTGTCCAGTGATTAATCAAACATGGTACCTGGATAGTGGATGCTCCAAACATATGACTGGCAATAAGAACAACTTATACAATTACAAGTCCAAGCTGGGACCAAAGGTTATCTTTGGTGATTCAAAGTGTGGCCAGTCTGAAGGCTATGGAGAAGTAAGGATTGTAGCAGTCACATTCAAGAAGGTGACTTATGTAAAAGGACTCAAGTATAACCTCATCTCTATTAGCCAATTATGTGATGAAGGTTATCAGGTACACTTTAACTCTACATCGTGTATTATTTCTAATAATGAAAAACAAAAAGTTTTATGTGGAAATAGACAAGGAAACATATACTTAGTGGATTTTCTTCCTGCCAATTCAGATATTTGTTTGCTTAATAATTTTTTTAATCAAAATGAATTATGGCATAAAAGGCTATGACATGTTAACATGAAAAATATTGCTAAGCTATCTAAAGACAGTCTTGTAAGAGGCTTACCTTCTGTTCCCTACAAGAAGGAAGGCTTTTGCAGGGCTTGTCAACTAGGCAAGCAAACTATATCTAGCTTTAAGTCGGTAAATAAGAGTGATTCACCTACGATTTTGTATTTGCTACACATGGACCTCTTTGGACCCATTGTTGTACAAAGCCTAGGAGGGAAATCCTATACCCTAGTAATTGTAGATGACTTCTCAAGATTCACTTGGGTGTTCTTTCTAAGATCTAAGTCAGATACCTTTAAAGTTCTTACAGATTTTATTAGATCCATACAGATTGAGTACTCTACTCATGTTGCATTGATCAGAATTGATCATGGTACAGTTTTTGAGTCTCTTCTTATGCATAAGTTCTGTGAGATGGAAGGTATCAGACACTGCTTCTCTTCTCCTAGAACTCCCCAACAAAATGAGGTATCTAAATGAAGAATAGAATCCTGATTGAAGCTACAGGCACATTACTTGGAGATGCTTATATGGCACAATCCTTTTGTGCTGAGGCTGTAAGCACATCAAATTATGTACTGAACAGAAGTTTGATACATAAACTAAATAATAGGACTTCCAATGAATTACTTAAAGGGAAGAATCCTAAAATCACCTATTTAAAAGTATTTGGATGTGTATGTTATATACATAATAATAACAAGAAATACATTAGAAAATTTGAAGCTAAGGATGAAGAGGGAATTTTTCTAGGATATTACCAAGTAAGCAAAGCTTATAAGGTATTTAACAAATCCTCTTTGAAAATTGAAGAATCTAAACATGTAACCTTTGATGAAACTAACAAGTCTTATAAGGAGAAAGAGATTTCTACCAGTAACACATTGCAGGTACCTCTCTTGTGTGAGAAAATGGGTGAATTAAATCTTCCACAAGAAGTTATAGCACCTTCTCCTCCACAAGTTGTTTAATACAGTGAAGAAGAATCTTTCGAAGAAGCTGAACCTCATTCAATAGCAAACATAATACCATAAGAGGAATTAAATCCAAATGTTGTTGCTGAACCAACTCCACCCACTGATCTTGTCACACTAAGGGATCACCCTAGATCCCAAGTGATTGGAGACATAACAGTAGGTGTACAGACAAGGCATTAACTCAACCAAGATGTGATGCATGCTTGTTTTCTCTCTCAAGTTGAACCTCAATCCATAAAAGATGCTGAGCAAGATCCCCACTGGATCATTGTAATGCAAGAGGAACTCAACCAGTTTGAGAGATGTAGAGTTTGAGATTTGGTTCCAAGACCCAAAGACTACTCAGTCATTGGAACCAAATGGGTATATAGAAACAAGCTTGATGCCCGTGGTGCAATTATGAGGAACAAGGCTAGGCTTGTTGCTCAAGGATATAGGCAAGAAGAAGGCATAGACTATGATCAAACCTTTGCACCAGTTGCAACGTTAGAGGCAATCATAATCTTTCTTGCCTATGTTGCCTACAAGAAGTTAAAGGTATATCAGATGGATGTAAAGAGTGCTTTCCTGAATGGAGTACTAAAAGAAGAGGCTTATGTTGAACAACCTCCAGGTTTTGTTTCTCCAACTCATCCTTCTTATGTATTTAAATTGCATAAAGCCCTCTATGGTCTAAAGCAAGCTCCAAGAGCTTGGTATGAGACCTTAGCTAGCTTTCTGATAGAGAATGAATTCACTAGAGGCATAATAGATAAAATATTATTCACTAGGCACCATAAGGATAAAATCTTGTTAGTACAAATATATGTAGATTACAGTTTTTTAGACTTCATGCATTCAAAGTTTGAAATGAGTAGCATAGGTGAGCTCTCATACTTCCTTGGTCTCCAAGTGAAGTAGCTACCTGATTGCATCTTCATCTCCCAAGCTAAATATGCTAAAGAGCCTCTCAAAAAGTTTGGGATGGTTGATGCCTCAGCACAGAAAACACCTATGGCTACTAATGCTATAATAGATTCTGATCCACATGGGAAACATATTAACCAGAAGTTATATAGTGGCATTGTTGTGTCCCTATTATATTTTACAGCTAACAGACCTAATATAATGTTTTCCACATGTCTTTGTGCTAGGTTCCAAGTGAACTCTAAAGAATCTCACCTAATTTTTTAAAAAAGAATTTTGAAATATATATAGAGTTGTCGTAGTCTAGGCCTATGGTATCCTACTGAGTCAGAATTTGAGTTAACTGAAGATGCTGACTTTGCTGGATGCAGGGTAGACAGGAAAAGTACCTCAGGAACTTGCCAGTTCCTTAGTATGAAACTAGTGTCTTGGTTCTGAAAGAAACAATCATCTGTGTCCACATCAACTGCTGAAGCAAAATACATTGCAGCTGGCAGTTGCTGTTCACAGATATTGTGGATTCAGAATCAACTCTTGGACTATGGTTTCAACTTAAATAATTCAACTCTACTATGTGATAACACAAGTGTTATATCCATAGCATAGATTCCGGCCCATTACAGTAGGACAAAGCATATATATACATTAGGCATCATTTCATTAGAGAGTGTGGAGACAAAAACAAAATCAAACTTGTCTATATCTCCAGTGATTTACAAAGAGCTGATATTTTCACCAAACCCTTGGATGAAAGAAATCACTTGTTCTTTATAAAACAGCTGGACATGATCAATGGAGAAACTTCGATTTAACGTTTGTTTGCACTCGACGAATTTGCCAAAGTTCGTGGAACGGAGCTCGACGAACTAGGGAAAGTTCTTGAGAAATTCGTCGAACGGAGATCGACGAACTCTCTATGAGTGAAGTTTTGTTCTACGACCGGAGATCGATGAATCTGCTTCAGAAAACTTTCATCGAACGGAGCTCGACGAAATGTCTTCAAATCTTCAAACTGAGCTCGACGAATTATTCAACTACATATTATTTCGTCGATCTCAGATCGAAGATTTATTTTATTTTTCGTGGAATGGAGTTTGTCGATTCATATTCTGAAAAACCTTATATCTAGGTTTTCTTCGACCTCCATCTCGTGCTTTCAGTTCCTTTGCACTTGATCTTTGTTTTTCTCTTGAAGGTGATCTAATGACGATTCCAGCGGGAAATCGTGCGGCAATGAAATTCGACACCGGCTTTGATGTCGATTTTGATTCCTTCCAACACTCTGATCCTATATTTTTGGACATCTTGCAACTACATGAAGAATAGCAGTTGAAGAATCTATTGTCCACCAGGATCAAGATATCTGGTGCTGAGATCGGAGAGTCGGTCCATACTTCCTCCACCACAGATGAAAACTCTATGACATGGATAGTATCGGGTAATCCTATTTCTCTTACTCCAGCCATTCTCACGGAAATCTTTGGATTAATTAACAATGAAGAAGAGTTAGAAATTGATACTGAGGAATATGATGTGATGCTGAGTATTATGGGGTATACTGGAGAAACCCCAAATAAATTGCTGAAGAAACACTTGTTTGTTGAGTTCAAATTTCTCACAGACATTGTGGGGAAAGTGTTGCTACGCAAGCACACTGCCCATGCTTACATAACCAGACACCAATTCCTGGTAATGTGTGTTGTGGTAAACAAGAAGCAGGTAAACTGGGCTTAGATCATGTTGGATCTGATTAAGAAAAAGAATACCAAGAAAGAAGTTTGCTTTGGAAGAATATTAGGAATCTTCCTAAAGGAAAAGACTGCTGAATCACTGGTCTCCCCGACCATATTCATCAATGCCTCCAAGAGGCTCACCTGTGCCCTCTTTGGTAAGTGGGAGAGGACCATCACTAAGCCCTCGAAGGCTCCATCCTCTTCCTTAAGGCATTCTGAAAGCACAAGGGCAGTAATAACCTCTCCCTCACCCTCAGAAGCAGCTCCCTCCTCCTCCAACATTCCTTCTCTTCCTCAACAACAACAACAACCACAACAACTAGTTCATATTCCTACTCCAACTCCATCTCCTGCCAATTCTCCATAAATAAATACCACTGAAATTCCTTCTTCCCCTATTCAAGAATCCCATCAACCCTCTCCTTCCCAATCACCACAACCCTCTCCTCCTCAATCCCCCCTTCCCCCTTACTTAATTATCACAGTTCATGACACCTTCATCTCCTCCCACACATTCAATCTTGTGATTACCCCATCATCCCCACATCAAGAACCCGTCCCTACACCACCAATTCCACCCTCTACAATAGCTCCTCCCTTTGTACCCTTCCCTTTCCTAGTCCAACCAGACCTTCCATTTTCTGCACCTGACTACACACATACGGACATGTCTAGTGCATTTTCTATTTGCTCCAATTGTGGTCATCACAATCCCTACTCCTCCACTGCCCCAGAATCCCTCTATTTAAACTTCTCTGATATTGCAAAAGAACTACTTGCACTCATCTCTCCCTCTCTTCAAACTCTTTTAAATAAAGCTCTGGCTCCTCTCACTTCCTCCATCCAAACTCTATTTGCCCAAGTTGTTGCTCTATCTCCTGTCCCTTCTTCTAAGGGACTGGCTCCAGGACCCTATGCAGCCAGTCAGGGGGAGACGCTTCATGATGAAGAAGCTCGAGTAACAGCAACAGCAGAGTTTGAAGCAGCAGTAGCACCAAAAGAAGCAGTAGAAGCAGAAGCAACAGCAGAGTTTGATTCTTTTATGACTGATTCTTCTGAAGATATACCAGATCCTTCTGCAATCATAGACTTAATAGAATCAGATACTGAGATGGATGAGCCTATTTTGGCTGAAATAGATACTGTTGGTGATTACATTATAAATCCTACAGTAGATCTATCAAATTTGTTGAGGATTTTTGATACAGCTTATCTGAATAATCTGCCAGCAGACAGCATAAAGCCATCTTTGTCTATAGTCCCAAACACCTCTCCCATAAGCCCCAAAGTTGCTAAGCAACTAAAGGTTAGTTTTATTGTAACAAAGATTCCACCCATTCCATCTCCCATTATCTCATCTCCTCCTGTTCCAGTTTTTGTTATCGATGATTCACCCATGCCTGATCTTGATGCATTGATCATGGCTGACATTGAAGAAGAAAATAAGATAGTTGCTGAAAGCACTGTTCTGTATAGCCCTTCTGTTCCTTCTCCAACCCCTCCTCTAACTCCCACTCAGGCTAAAAAGCCAATTGATAAATCAGTACTAAAGGCCATTGATGCCTTATATGATGCTCCTCAAGATTCTGATGATGAGGATGATGATGAAGAGCACTCAGATGATGAGCCCAAGAAAAAGAAATTGTCTAGAATTGGAAAGCTCCTCCACCTCCTGCCCCAAAACAAAACCCAGCAAATGACACTCTATACTATATACTCCAGAAGATTACACCTTATAAGGGCAAGCTAGCATGGATGTGGCTGTCCAAAAATCAACAGAAAGAAAGGAAGAAAAGCAGAAGATATTCCACACCTCCTCAAAGATACAGAAAGGATCCTCCTCCTCCTCCACCTGCTGCTGGTGCTTCCAGTTCTTCAACTCAGAGGACTACCTAGTTTCATACCTATCAAAGACATCAAGGTAGATCCTCCTCTTCAGGAAGCAGCCAACAAAGGCATTATTCATCTGGAAAATAGCAACATCAACAACATCAACAACAACAATTCACTGAACATCAAAAGGTTGAAAGCCCCAAGAGACCTGCTTCTCCTCCTGTACCATTTGAAGATCCAGAGTCAGCTACAACTACTAGGATGGCCAGATTCCAGGAATTGGTTGGCCTATCCGTGATCAGCAAAGCAAGAGCTGAAGGAAAGGATCCATCTGAATATACTACAATGTCCAAGTACAGAAAGGAAGAACTTAACTGGTTTGCTAAGGCTAACAAATTTTTCAATGTTGATGATTATATGAAGTTACATCCTGAAGCTGTAGTGCCAAGAGCCACCTCCCTTAACATCATTGGAGCTGCTGAGATGACCATGGCAAAACTCAAGCAGCAGATCCAAACAGGGAGATCAAGTTTACACAGCCTGGTGACAAAACTAAGGAAGATAAGTCAAAGAAGCCCAAGAAGAAGAAATGAACTTTAACTATATAAGTTTTTTGATTATTTTAAAACTGTCTGTTTATATTTTGATACAAAGCTATGTATATATATATATATATATATATATATATATATATATATATATATATATATATATCTGCTGCACATTTAAATTTTTCATGCCAGATATATGTTTTATTGCTTTGTTATGTATGTGAGTCTGTAATTAGTGACCTTACCCAAATAGGGGGAGATTGTTAGATCCCTAGTTGGATTTGGGCTAGGTTCAATAAATTAGGATGTTTGACCCAACATGTATAGCTAAGGTCATGTGTGTGTCCTAGAGTCTAGGCCATGTCCTTAGAGTCAACACTACATAGACCAACCATCAACAGACTGCAAAAGACTCAAGACAGAGAAATTTCAAAGACTCAGAAAATGAGTTTGACGTCCGTCGAACTCAGGTCAACGAAAGTCGTGCTCAGCTCGATGAAATCAGAGACAATTCTCTAAGCTGCTCGACGAACTTGATTCTCAGGTCGATAATTTCCAGAGCATACTCTATATTCCAAGTCCAGTATCTTCACTTAACTACAGTCGACAAACTTAGTTCTCAGCTCGACGAAATTAGACCACAGTCTTGGCAATATTTATCAAATATCAGTTAGAAGTTCTTAGCTCGACGAAACTAGTTCTCAGTTCAACGAACCCAGTTCTAAGGTCGACGATTTCTAGACACGTTACTTCAATATTCTTAGTCCAAGAAACAAGGAATTCTGTTATTCAGTCGACGAAGTTATATTCTCAGCTCGACGATCTTGATACACAGAATTAGCAAGGTTCTAGAGAAAGCAATTCTGTTCTTAGGTCGACGATCTTGGATCTCAGCTCGATGAACAAAGATTATCTGGACGACGAACTTGACTTCTGTGCTCGACGAACTCTGGACACAACTTGACGAATTCTGTTCTCTATTCAACGAATTTTGTAAAGTTCCAGACTTAGAAATTTCCCTCTTTGTCCCTTTTCTATTGCAATAATTCCTGAGTAATCAATGCTAAATATTCTCTGAATATTACCGTTAGAAGCAAGCATTGATTACGGTCGTCATCAGGATTATTGATTGCCGTTTTTCCATAGGACAGTTGGGGAAATCAATCAATGCAAATATTCTCCAGGTCGTTAGCATTAAATGAAGAAAAGAATTCAAATTTAAATGGGAAATTATATGGAAAATATAAAAGGGATTTTCTTCATCTCTCTCGACAAGAGATTGCAATACAGGAAAATAAAAAACTGACACAAAGAATATACAGAACATAAAGCTCATAGGGCAACAATACTACTAAGAGACAAGAAGCCCTAGCCCTTGAATAGTGAAAAGAACAGCAAGTTGTAGAAGAAGAACATACATTCAAGATCAAGAGTCTTCTTCCTTCTATATTCCAGGACTCTTCAAAGGACAACAAACACTCTATCTTTCAAGAAGTTCCTAGAGTTCATCTGGTCAAAGCAAAAGTTTGAAGACCTATCACCCTGCAGCAAAGCTTCCACTTCCTGAACCATTCTATATCTCAGGGGGAGCCTTTGCTAACATCATTTTTCCACTAGAGTCTTCTCAGTTGTATCTGAGAAAGTGAAGACAAAATCACTCTCTAATACCCCACTGTATAAAGAGTTCTTAACTCCCTTCGAAAGTTATTCCTGGTTGCAAGTCACCAGATCAAAAGACTTGAGGATTGGTTGTTGAGCACCTGATCAAAAGCCCATTGGTGGCAGTCACCTGATCAAAAAATTGAGTAGATTCCTACCAGGGTGGTAGAAGAGTGGATGTACCCAGGTTGGGGAACCACTATAAAATTCTTGTGTCGTCTGGTTGCACTTTTCTTTTGTTCTTGTTGTGGCTGTGCTTTCTAGTTTGCTGTGTTTTTGATATGTTGTGCTAAATTACTTTATCTTATGTTTGTTTTCATTTACAACAAAAAGTTTTAAGTTTTTCAGATACTCTATTCACCCCCCTAGAGTATTTTAGATCTAACCCTCACTTTCACGCCGCGCGGACTGAAGAGCTAGGTCGGCAGGCCGCACGACTAAGGGAAGAGAGGACGCCGCGCGGACTGGTAACTGAGGCTGGCAGGCCGCGCGGTTTCAAGAAGAGGGGATGCAGACTGGGAAAAGGAGTCTGCAGGGGGTGAAGTGTTGAATTTGTGAAGTGGAAGTGGGTGACGGGACAGGCCGGGCGGCCTGGCGCGGATAGCCTTGGCGGACTAGGCGGACTGGGCGGACTGTGATGTGCGGCCTGGTGGAAGGTCTAGTGAAAAGCCGCTTGTTCTTCTGAGCGGTTTGCACGGGTTGAGTCCGCGGACTATGCGGCCTGGTTTCTGCGGTTAGGGTGTTTACTGATTGGCTTTGCCAAGGAGCGGCCTGAGCGGATAAAGGCTTGCGGACTGGTGCATTGCTTAGTGGCCGCAGGTGCAAGCTTGTGCTAATTGCGGGTTTGGCTCGTGTCTGCGGGTAGCTTGCGGACTGGAGTGTCCGCGGTGTGGGCTGTTGAGGACTGGGCTTAGAGCTTGGCTGAGGCCTTGTCGAGCTCTGGTGGCACAGCAGGTGATTTGCTGTGGAGATCGATTGGCGGACTGGTGTTTGGAGTCCGGGGTTGGCTGCTGCTTTGGACAGAAGTGCGAGGAGCTCGCGGACTGATGGCGGTCTGTGCTTGGGTGTTTGGCGGACGGGAATTGGAGTCCGCCATGCTCGCATTGTCCCTTGATGGTTTTGGACTTGGTCACACTTTGTGCCAAGGCCATGGTGTCCGCGGTATCCGCCAAGTCCGCTGTGACCGGGCGGACTGTTGCTGTCTTCCTTTGGTCGTGGACTTGTGGCGGATTGAGGTGTGAGTCTTGCGGACTGCCTCGGTTTGGTGCGGACTGCCATTGAAGGGGGTTGCTGTCCTGCAGTGGTTGGAGCTTTGCGGGCTGATGACTTGTCCGCATAGCTTTGGCGGACTAGAGAGGGTTAGCCAATGTTTGCCTTGCTCCTGGCGGTTTTTCCTTGGTATCCGGCTAAGTCCATGCGGACTCGGCGGACGGGTTTTGCTATCGCGCGGGCTGGGGTGGTGACGCTATCTCTTGGGCGGTGACCACACTCCTCACCTTGCCTATAAATAGGACCCCCTGGCACATCTACAGTAACCTAAGTAACTAGAGTGAACAGTAAGTTGGGTTGAGCGAAGTGCTGCGGTCTGTGTTTGTCAGTCCGCGCAGATTGTTTCAGGCTAACGGTTTGCTGTGTGTAGGTCGCGCGGGTAGCTTCAAGGAGCCAGGAGTTTGGCTGTGACTTCGGTCAAGTACTTGGAAGCGTGCGGTCTCTGCGGACTCAGCAGGAGGTCGCTCTGCGGCTTGTCAGTTCTGTTTCATCTTTGCCAGCTTCAATAACCTGTCCGCCGGCTTCAGGCAGGTAGGGGTGTTCCTCAGTTCAGGTTCAGCAGGAGGCGAATAACGGTGTGTCCGCGCGGCCTCGCGGCTTCGGCGGACTCCGTGTCTATTCGGCGGATTGCAGCATAGCTCGGGCGAGCTCAGCGGTCTCGGCGACCTCGGCGACCTCGCGGTCTCGGCGGACTCCGGTGCTGTCCGCCCGGCTTGTTTTTTGGTGCTTTCTATTTACAGCTGTTATACTAGCAAAATCATGTCTCGCTATGTATGTCTCGTGTTGTAAAGAAGTAAATGTATAAAAGACCTGCTTGTGCTTCCATTGTTTGTTGGGATTAACCTCTGTTCCTTGGGTTCCGCTGGTTCAACGTGAGAACTGGGGAGTTCCGAAGATATTAATTTGGCGTTTGGGCTATCTTGCTGACCACGTTGAGAAAATTTAACATGGTATCAGAGGGAGGTTTCTGAGGTTTAGCTGCGTGAGCGGAAGTCAGCCAGTGTTGTTACTCAGTGATTGAGTGGTGATCAACCTATGTTGTTGCTCGGAGCTGCTGAAAGGTTGCCAACTGGTGTTGCAATGGAAGGGAGCTTTGCAAGAGGTCTGGGCATTGAACTCTTAACGTTGACTAACTTCAAGAAGTGGAAGTCGTGCATGAATAGTTATCTTCTTGGCGAGGAGCTGTGGGAAGTCGTCGGTGGGGACGACAGACAGGAAGTCACTGCTGCTTTCGGTACTGCTGAGCAGGTTAGGCTCTGGAGAAGAACAAATGCTAAGGAGGAGTTCATTCTGAAGAGAGTCGTGTCTCCGAAACTGTTTGATCACATCATTGGATGTGAGTCGGTTGCTGATATTTGGACAACCATTGATGAGTTGTTCAATAGGAAGAATGTGGCGCGGCTTCAGTTCCTGGAGAATGAGTTGGCCAGGGCAACTCAGGGAGACCTTTCCATCTCCAAGTACTTCTTAAAGATGAAGAGCTTGTGTACTGAGCTGTCGGCACTGGATCCTGATGAGCCTATATCTGAGGCAAAGATGAAAAGGCACATTATCCGCGGCTTGCGGAAGGAGTATGTGGCCTTTGTCACATCTGTTCAAGGGTGGGCTACTCAACCGTCGTTGCTGGAGCTGGAGAATCTGCTTGCCTCGCAGGAGAGCTTAGCAAGGCAGATGGCTGGAGTGAACCTGAATCAGGAAGGCAGCGAAGCTCTCTTCTCAGGCAAGAAGAAAGGATGGGAAAGGAAGAAGAAGAAGAAGGTGCAGGCCGCTGTTGAGAAGGAGACTTCAACTTCATATCCACCGGAGAGGAGCAATGCTCCTAAGGACTGGAAGAAGAATCTGAAGTGCTACCGGTGTCATCAGCGAGGGCACTTCAAGCGGGACTGCAAGGTCAAACTGCAGCCTAGGCATGCTGTGGGAAAGGAGGAAGCTTGCTCGAGAA
The DNA here is from genome assembly GCA_039583875.1 of Platanthera guangdongensis. Classification (NCBI taxonomy): domain Eukaryota; kingdom Viridiplantae; phylum Streptophyta; class Magnoliopsida; order Asparagales; family Orchidaceae; genus Platanthera; species Platanthera guangdongensis. The sequence continues at coordinate 90,954,319 of CM077147.1, forward strand.
GTGAAGAAGCAGAATGGGGCGGAGCTTTCATGACGGGCACTTGTGTCCGGGGCTTGTCTGCTGAGGACTTCAACAGCGAGTGGATCGTGGACTCCGGGTGTGGTCATCACCTCACCGGAGACAAATCGAAGTTCACCTCCATGCAGGATTACTCAGTTAATGAAGCTATTATCACTGCTGATAATACTGTTTATGCAGTAGAGAAAGAGGGGGTCGTGTCTTTGGGTAGTGATCAGGGGACACTCACGTTAAGGAGTGTGTATCACGTGCCGGGCATGAAGAAAAACCTCTTCTCGGTGACCAATGCGGTGGACGCTGGGTATCACGTTCTGTTTGGACCAACATACGTGAGGTTCCTTTGCAACGTATCAGCGGTGAAGGCTGATGTTGCTCATGTTGGGAGGAGGGTAAAGAACTTGTTTGTTCTTTCCACCAATACTTATGTTGATAAGATGAGGGCCAATGATAGCGATGTTATCTGGCATGAGAGGCTGGGGCATGTTGGCATGGACAAGCTGAAGGCGATGGCGAGTAGAAGTTTGGTGAGGGGTTTGCGGAAGTTGTCCTCCTTTGGTGATGGGCATGTTTATGCAGGCTGTCAATACGGTAAGGCACATCGCCTTCCGTTTGATAAATCACAAACAAGGAGCACGAAACAATTGGAGTGTATTCATGGCGACCTGATGGGACCAACGGTTACTGCCAGCCTTGGTGGAAGCAGATACATGTTTGTCTTGGTTGATGACTACTCAAGGTATACTTGGGTGTACTTCTTAAAGGAGAAGTCAGAAGCCTTCCGTTTATTTGTGGAGTTCAAGGAGTTGGTAGAAGGCCGGCTTGGCTTGCGGATTAAGAAGCTTAGAACTGATAACGGGGTTGAGTTTGTCTCCTCCGAGTTTTCTAACTTCTGCAGGAAGCACGGGATCCAACGGGAGCTTACTTGTGCTCACACTCCACAACAAAATGGGGTAGCGGAGCGGAAGATCCATCATCTGACGGAGACCTGCAAATGCTGGCTTCATGCGAAAGATATCCCAAGGTCCTTTTGGGCGGAGGGAATGTCTTGTGCTGCTTATGTTATCAACCGGATGCCACTCAGCCCTATCAACATGAAGACTCATGTTGAGCTGTTGCTGAAGGAGAAGCCGAGTGTTGGACACCTTCGGGTGTTCGGTTCAACTTGCTACGTGTATGTCCCGGATGCTTCACGAACAAAGCCGGATGCGAAGGCAAGGAAACTTGTCTTTGTTGGCTATGATGAGCGGAAGAAGGGATGGAAATGCATGGACCCTGTGACGAAGAAGTTCGTGGTGTCAAGAGACGTTGTCTTTGACGAGCTGACGTCATATGGAGGTGGCTCTGTGGAGCTAACCGGAAGTAGCAAGGTTGATGAAGCACCGGTGGAGGCTGCTGAAGGCTTGGAAGAGGAGCTTGTTGTTTCACAAGCAGCTCCTATTGCTTCGAACTCCGAGGCTGAGCCTTCTGGCTCAGGAAGCAGGGGGAGCACTGCTCAATGCTTGCCCCAGGTAGGAGTGGAGCCCGAAGAAGCAACGGAAGTCGTGAGCAAGGAGCCGGTTCTTCGGAGATCGAAGAGGGTGGTTAAGCCACCGACTCAGTACTGTGATGGGAATGCAGTGAGCTTTGTCTCCTGCTTCTTTGCAGATCCTCTGGATGAGCGAGAGCCTGCAAACTTCAACGAGGCCACTGGAGTGAAGGAGTGGGATGATGCCATGAAGGAAGAGATTGATGCTCTGAAGAAGAATGAAACCTGGGACCTTGTGCCCAAGGTTGATGGCATTACTCCGGTTACTTGCAAGTGGGTGTATAAGTTGAAGAAGAAGGCTGATGGGAGCATTGATCGGTTCAAGGCTCGCCTGGTCGCTAGTGGATTCTCACAACAGTATGGATAAGACTATGAGGAGACATTCAGTCCAGTTGCGAAGATGACTTCTGTAAGAGTGGTGATCGCCTTGGCTGCTAGCAAGGGATGGAGGTTGTGGCAACTCGATGTGAAGAATGCCTTTCTTTACGGAGAGATTGGCAAGGACATCTTCATGGATCAGCCACTTGGTTTTCTCTCTGAGAAGCATCCGGACTATGTCTGCAAACTCAGGAAGGCTCTCTATGGGTTGAAGCAAGCTCCTAGAGCGTGGTATGGGAAGATTGCAGAGTACTTGCAATTCTGTGGATACCTTGCTTCTAACTCAGATTCAAGCTTGTTCATCAAGAAGAAGTGGGAGCTACGAGTCTTGGTCCTGCTGTATGTGGATGACATGATCATCACAGGGAACTTGGAGGGGGAAGTAGCAAGGCTCAGGGCTGAGCTTGCTATATGCTTTGAGATGAAAGTCTTGGGAGAGTTGCATAACTTTCTTGGTCTGGAAGTGGAGAGGAAGCAGTGCGGTGTTCTCATTAGCCAGAAAGGGTATGCTGATCGCATTGTGAAGCGGTTCGGCATGGGCGAAGGGAAGAAGTGCTCTACTCCACTGGAATCTGGGCTGAAGCTTCGACGGGATGAGGGAAGGGTTCTTCATGATCCCTTAGTGTTCAGGGCTCTTGTTGGGAGCTTGATTTACCTGACGATTACAAGTCCAGATATTGCTTATGCTGTTGGCCGAGTAAGTCGGTATATGGCTGAACCAAGGCAATCTCATCTAGTGGCGACGAAGGGAATTCTGAAGTATGTCAAGGCTTCTTCTGATATGGGACTCCTCTATAGAAGGGATGCGGAGTTTGTGTTGCTCGGGTACACGGATGCTGACTATGGCCGTGATTCGGATGATCGAAGGTCTACTTCTGGTTATGTGTTCACTTGCGATTCAGCTAGCATCTCGTGGTGTAGCAAGAAACAGGACTCGGTGTCGTTGTCAACCACGGAGGCGGAGTATAAGGCTTCGGCCTTGGCTGCTCGGGAAGCTGTTTGGTTGAGGAGGCTTATAGAGGATGTTCATGAAGAAGTGCAAGGGCCTACTTTAATCCGGGGTGACAATGAGAGTGCTCTCAAACTGGTTAACAATCCAGTGTGTCACGCCAGGACCAAGCATATAGAGATTGATCACCACTTCATCAGGGAGAAGTTGTTAGAGGGGTCTCTGCTGGTCGGGCATGTTCGGAGTGAAGATAATCTTGTTGACATCTTCACGAAGCCACTGTCGAAGGGGCCCTTTGAACGCTTGCGCAGCTTGCTGGGCTTGGTCACCACTTCCCACTTCAAGGGGGAGTGTTGAATTTTGTGAAGTGGAAGTGGGTGACGGGACAGGCTGGGCGGCCTGGGGCGGACAGCCTTGGCGGACTAGGCGGACTGGGCGGACTGTGATGTGCGGCCTGGTGGAAGGTCTAGTGAAAAGCCGGTTGTTCTTCTGAGCGGTTTGCACAGGTTGAGTCCGCGGACTATGCGGCCTGGTTTCTGCGGTTAGGGTGTTTGCTGATTGGCTTTGCCAAGGAGCGGCCTGAGCGGATAAAGGCTTGCGGACTGGTGCATTGCTCAGTGGCCGCAGGTGCAAGCTTGTGCTGATTGCGGGTTTGGCTCGTGTCCGCGGGTAGCTTGCGGACTGGAGTGTCCGCGGTGTGGGCTGTTGCGGACTGGGCTTAGAGCTTGGCTGAGGCCTTGTCGAGCTCTGGTGGCACAACAGGTGATTTGCTGTGGAGATCGATTGGCGGACTGGTGTTTGGAGTCCGGGGTTGGCTGCTGCTTTGGACAGAAGTGCGAGGAGCTCGCGGACTGATGGCGGTCTGTGCTTGGGTGTTTGGCGGACGGGAATTGGAGTCCGCCATGCTCGCATTGGCCCTTGATGGTTTTGGACTTGGTCAAACTTTGTGCCAAGTCCATGGTGTCCGCGGTATTCGCCAAGTCCGCTGTGACCGGGCGGACTGTTGTTGTCTTCCTTTGGTCGTGGACTTGTGGCGGATTGAGGTGTGAGTCTTGCGGACTGCCTCAATTTGGTGCGGACCGCCATTGAAGGGGGTTGCTGTCCTGCAGTAGTTGGAGCTTTGCGGGCTGATGCCTTGTCCGCATAGCTTGGGCGGACTGGAGAGGGTTCGCCAATGTTTGCCATGCTCCTGGCGGTTTTTCCTTGGTATCCGGCTAAGTCCATGCGGACTCGGCGGACGGGTTATGCTATCGCGCGGGCTGGGGTGGTGACGCTATCTCTTGGGCGGTGACCACACTCCTCAGCTTGCCTATAAATAGGACCCCCTGACAAATCTACAGTAACCTAAGTAACTAGAGTGAACAGTAAGTTGGGTTGAGCGAAGTGCTGCGGTTTGTGTTTGTCAGTCCGCGCGGATTGTTTCAGGCTGACGGTTTGCTGTATGCAGGTCGCGCGGGTAGCTTCAAGGAGCCAGGAGTTTGGCTGTGACTTCGGTCAAGTACTTGGAAGCGTGCGGTCTCTGCGGACTCAGCAGGAGGTCGCTCTGCGGCTTGTCAGTTCTGTTTCATCTTTGCCAGCTTCAATAACCTGTTCGCCGGCTTCAGGCGGGTACGGGTGTTCCTCAGTTCAGGTTCAGCAGGAGGCGAATAACGGTGTGTCCGCGCGGCCTCGCGGCTTCGGCGGACTCCGTGTCTATTCGGCGGATTGCAGCATAGCTCGGGCGAGCTCAGCGGTCTCGGCGACCTCGGCGACCTCGCGGTCTCGGCGGACTACGGTGCTGTCCGCCCGGCTTGTTTTTTGGTGCTTTCTGTTTACAGCTGTTATACTAGCAAAATCATGTCTTGTTATGTATGCCTCGTGTTGTAAAGAAGTAAATGTATAAAAGACCTGCTTGTGCTTCCATTGTTTGTTGGGATTAACCTCTGTTCCTTGGGTTCTGCTGGTTCAACGTGAGAACTGGGTAGTTCCGAAGATATTAATTTGGCGTTTGGGCTATCTTGCTGACCACGTTGAGAAAATTTAACATGAAGAATTGAGCTTATCGTTGGGAGACCTCAAGCGCAAGAGCACCTTGGTGATGGCCCCCAATGAGAGTCATGGGTGTCTATTTATAGGCCCATTGAGGTAATGGCTTTCGGTGATGTTACCCCTAGTGATATGGTAACTTGTGCGAGAAGATGATGAAGTTCGCCGAGTCCGCAATAGGCCGTGTGGACTAGAACTGCCTTCTGGAGCTGTTCTGCTGCCTGGCGATCTGGGAAGAGTCTGTTCCTGCTGTGTTGAATGAGCCCGTTCCAAGACTGTGCGGCATGAGGGACCACGCCCGCTACTGGCAGGCGGGTGCTGGAGGCTGAGTGCTGGACTGTGCAATGAGTCCACAGCTACTGAGCTGAGCGACCACGCGCTAAGAGCACAAGCTGAAGGATATCTGCCTGTTGCTGGGAAGCGGGTGCTGGAGGCTGAGTGGCGGACTACGCAACGAGTCCGCAGAGTCCGCCATTGATAAACTGAGTCCACCTCTGCTATTGGAAGAGGCGGCTGGCTGCTGAAGCTGGAGCTGGAGCTCATCAATGTAGGCAGACTGAAGGTTTAACTTCACTTCGAGTCCGCCCAGCTCGCGGTGAACGAGACATGTCCGCTGATCTTTGCGGGTAGCTGGAGAGCTGGAGCGTCCGCGCTCCTCAGGCAGACTGAAGAAGCAAGTTGCCCATGCTGCTGGAGTCGGCCACTTTGTTGAATGTAACTTGTCGCACCTGCTGGGCGGCCTGGGCTTGGCAACCTTGCAGGTCGCACATTCTAGCGAGGTACGCGGCCTAGAGGTAGGCCGCTTGACAGTCTGGCGGTCTGGTCTACTTGATGAGTGACCTACAAAGTATGCGGCTTGTTGTCGGCCTGCGTGGATAGGGATCCGAGTCCGGCAAAGGGGCACCTGTTGAGACCAACTTGTAGTTTAGCTGACAAGGCGCGTGGCCTGTAGGGGCGGACTGAAGAAGAAGTCTGCAGTCGCTGCCAACCAAAGGAATAATCTGCGGCCAGCTTGGTTGGACCGCTGACACCTCCCAAGCCGTACAGCATGAGTGGATAGAAAAGCATGTCTGTCCATCCTAAGACATCACGACCTCTAGGAGTAACCTGGAGCAGGCCGAGACTAGCGAGCTAGCTGCCTAGGGAAGGATCGCCAATTTCAGGGTTAACATAATCCCCGCACTATTTTAAGTTCAGAAGGGAACTTCAAAAAAGTTGGAGACCCATGAAAATCGTGATCCACCGCAAAGAACGAGGAGGAGACAACGAGAGATAGAACCTGATGACTCTCCTTAGGAGTTTCCTAATGCCTTTCTTTTTCCTGTAAAGGAAAAGTTAGTGTAGGCATGTATGGGAGGTACATCTTGCATGTACCTGAGTTTGCCTTTGCAAAATGAAGAACATGTGTCCTCCACTGAGTTCTGCAAAATGAAAGTGAGAGAAAAACTTAGAAGCATAATAACCTGCAAGTACCTGAAGGAGGCTTGCATGCACCTATTATCCTCTGCAAAAAGAAGAGTAAGCGACATTCGTGAAGAGGAAAATAGGTTTCAAGTACCTAAAGGGGGACTTGTAAGCATTTGCTGGTTTCTGCAATATGAGAGTTAGAAGCAGATATGATATATGAAAGTAGATTGCAAGTACATGTGAAGAAACTTGCAAGCATCTGCTGATCTCTGCAAAATTAGAGTTAGAAGCAGACATGATATATGGAAGTAGCTTGCAAGTACCTGTGAAGAAACTTGCAAGCATCTGCTGATCTCTGCAAAATGAGAGTTAGAAGCAGACATGATATATGAAAATAGGTTGCAAGTACCTGTGAAGAAACTTGCAAGCATCTGCTGATTTCTGCAAAATGAGAGTTAGAAGCAGACATGATGAAAAGACTAAGCTGCAAGTACCTGGATAAGACTTGCAAGTGCCTGCTAATTACTACAAAGAGAAGAGTGAGCAGCAGACATAATAATGTGAGCTAAGCTGCAGGTACCTGAATGGAACTCGTGAATGCTAACTGTTGATGAGACATGATGGATATGATGATATAGCAGAGGAAATGTCTGACGAGCTCTGATAATAATTGAATGAAGATCGAACCAAAATAGTGATCTTCTTGCTATATTAGAGATATCTTTAACATGAATTCCAGATTAATAAGTCAAATGTTGACTGTTGATATGATAGGATGGATATGATCAGATTAGCAGAGAAGAAGCTTGATGCATTCTGCCAATCTGAATAAAGACTAGACCGCAATAGTAATTGAAGTAAGATAGATATGATATCTTCAACATAAAGTCCAGATCAATAAGAAGAGATCATCTTAATTAGAGTCTTCTTGCATAGCTTGTTAATCAAGGAGAGCCAGATTCCTTGATCAATGATTGATGCCATTAGCATTTAATAAGAGTAATGAAGAGCTTCATAGATCATCATCTAATAGAGCTTTGAGCAAGCAATGCATATAAGATGGGGATAAACAGAAATGATTGTTGCAAATCCTTTTAGTAGGTCGGATTTAACCTGTTCACCTGTGAAAAAGACAATTGATAATAAAGAGGTCTATACTCGGAGATGATAAAGAAAGGTCATCACCAGTATAGTGCTATTTAGAGCGGACTAGTATGCTCCCTTGACATAGCACAAAAGGGAGACATGCACAAAATCCTAAAAAGGAAACAACATATGCACTGCTCTCTTTCCTCAGGTACAACATCACTAATCAATGAGACTAGTTGCGCCAAGTGGCCTATAGCATTGCTTGTCTGTGGAAAGATCAGCGGAGTTGTGGATCCCGCGAAAGCACGGATTGAGAGTACCATAGAGTGTTCGAGCATCAAAGTTATGAGATGATCGAAAAGACAAGGCTACGCTTGATCGTCATTGCTTGTCAAGCAAAGATCACCGTAACTATAATGTATCCTTAACGAAGCACGACAGAGCTAACACATGGGGCCTCCCTGGTGCATACTCTGTGTTCGATGCCGGCCAGGATCTGAAGTCTGAAGCCCACCATCGTAGATTAAACGGTTCCCACTGCACATACGTGAACACTCGCCACAGTATGTGGTTGTAGCGGTCGTGCCAGAGTATAATCTACGGAGGGAACAACAAGACTTGGCGATATCTCAGTGGTTCAGCGAACTCTTTGGCAAAGAGAAAAATAGAGGAAGCATTCCAAAAAGGTAAATGTGTCAGTATGGGATCCCTGAGGTAAACTTTATTGAAATGCAAGAAGGAACACTTAAAAGTGCTTTGTAAGGAAAATATTTGACACATGAAGAGTAGAGATAACCCGTCATGGTTGTGAAAAAACTTTGAAGAACTGTGAAGTCCTTTGTCGGCTTAGAATAGTCTTCCAACTGCACCCTCGTCATCGGCATCGAAGCATTCAACAGTATTTTTAACAACAAGGAGAGGGTGTTCTTCAACTTGGCTCACTCCTCTTGAGCAACAAGGAATGTCTGCAACTTCTTTGCCCTTTGAGGTTGTTGGATTAGGGCGATCATCTTTGCGAAGCAGGTCACGCATTTTACCCTGTCGGAGCATCCTTTGCACTACTTGGCGAAGTGCTCGGCAGTCTTCAGTCAGGTGGCCTGGCTCTTTGTGGAACTCGCAGTATGGATCTGAGTCTTTTGATCTTTGATTAGCTGGTCGATAAGGCATTTTCTAGTTAGCCCTGTCTTTCATGACTTGGCATACTTCTAGCATGGCCTCTTCGAGTTCATGCTCCTGCAAGTCATCATGCTGCTATTGATGCACCACAGTTGTATGCGAAGAGGTAGCTGGTGGTAGTAGCGACTAATCTTGAGCACGATCATGGCTCGGGAAAGGGTATCGATGGTGTTGAAATCATCATTCCCTCCTTGAGTGAGTTGTGAAATCTTTGTGAGGAGACCTCAGAGGATTCTTGTGAGAAGGATCTTTCTCTGATATAAGCCTGAAGATAAAGCCTGGGTTGTTCTTTTTGCCTCGGATGTATGAGTTGGCTAAGGCAATCAACTCTTGGTATGTTCTTGGTGCTCGGACATTGGCTTCAAACTTGAGCGGCCCTTCGCGAAGACCGTGGATAAGAGCCACTCGGTATATTTCTTGACCAACAATCTCGATGTCCAGGATTTCTCTCTGGAATCGATCAACGAACTGAGACCAAGTCTCATTCTCACGTTGCTTGATCTCAAAGAGGGCTTCTGGACCGCCCTTTCTCTTAGTTGAAGTAGAAAATCTGAGCAAGAACTCCCTTCACAGATCAGCAAAGGAAGTGATGGACTGAGGGCAAAGACCATAGAATCAATCCCTCAATTGTCCATCAAAGATTGTTACAAGGAGCTTGCATTTGGTAGCATCTGAAAGAGTCTTGAGAGCTACGGCTGATTCGAAAGCTTGAAGGTGCTTCGTTGCATCAGTCTCTGCAGTGTAGATTGGTAACCGAGGCTCTCTGAAATTAGCTGGAGTAGGTTCATGACGAACATTCTCTGTAAACGGTGAAGGCTCTTCCTACTCTCCTACATTATAATGATAAAAGGGAGCATAAGTTGCAGCTGCAAAAGAAGGAGGAGGATAGAAAGGAAAATCTGCTGTAGGAGGAGCAAAGGCAGGAGCTGATGGGTAAGGATGACTTCCCTAAAAGTTGAGAAATCTTGCAGGACTTCCCCTGGCTGCTTGCCGGAAGTAGTTTTAACGAGATGCAAACTCTTCATCTTGAGGTCGCAAAGGGGCTGTAGTCCCTTGCGGAAAGGTTGATGTATATGGAGGATAGACCGGTGGGCAATCTTTAGGATAAGCCTATTGATTATCCAATGTTGGCATTGGATTGATCGGAGTAGCTAGAGCAACTAGAGCTACTTCAGGTTGAGTGTCTAATCGCTGCGTGATCACAACAAGCATTTGGTTGATTACTTGAAATTGCTGAGCATTTTTACGGCATGATTGCTCGAAGGCCTCCCAGAGAGGATCATCTCTGGGACTTGATTGAGTAAGGTTCTTGGCTGAACGATGATCTGATATGGCTAACTATCTGTTTTCACCATCTGTTCGGATCTGAAGGTCGCATGTCAACTGTTAATGCACGAAAACGGCACTGCCTAGTTAACGGGTTGTTCGATCTCACAAGCTTGGTGAAGAAGAGGGTTGCGTGGTTGGAGAGGAGAGGAGGAAGCTTCTGAGTGCTCGAGAGTGGAGCATACGCTTGTCCAAGAGTTACAGGGATAGATGAGAGAAGGGTGTTGATCCGAGTGCGGAGATGGTTGGGAAGGTTGATCAGGAGCTATCGAGCAGATGGTTACTTTGATGGTCGTGCTTGCAGGTTGATGCCAAGAGAGCTATGCTGAGCTGATAAGAAGAAGGCGGGCCGCTAGCAGCGGCAACATCAAACTCCGCCCACCGCGGCTTAAATGCCACTCTTGCGACGGGCTTTCATTTAATCAAGAAACAAGATTACAGCTTGCTAATGCACCTTTAAATGAGAAAGCAATAAAGGGTACAAGGGGGAAAGCTGGCGGCTAAGGAAGAAGGTGCTAGAGAAGAGGCAGCGCGTACTGAAGAGCCAGGTCGGCAGGAAGCGCGACTAAGGGAAGAGAGGAGGCCACGCGGATTGGTAACTGAGGCCGGCAGGCCGTGCGGTTTCAAGAAGAGGGGTTGCGGACTGGAAAAAGGAGTCCGTAGGGGGTGAAGAATTGAGCATGTCATCGGGAGTCCTCAAGCGCGAGAGCACCTTGGAGATGTCCCCCAATGAGAGGCATAGGGGTCTATTTATATGCCTGAGGAGGTAACGGCTTTCGTTGATGTTACCCTCGGTGAGACGGTAACTTGTGTGAGAAGATGATGGAGTCTGCCGGGTCCGCAACAGGCCATGCTGACTAGAACTGCCTTCTAGATCTATTCTGCTATCTGGCAGACTAGTAAAAGTCCGTGCCTGCTGTGCTGAGCGAGCCCATGCCAAGACTGTGTGGGCTGAGGGACCACGCCCGGTGCTGGGAGGCGGGTGCTGGAGGATAAGTGGAGGACTGTTCAATGAGTCTGCCACAGCTGAGCTGAGCGAGCACGCGCTAAGTGCGCAAGCTGAAGGATATCCGCCCGCTACTGGGAAGCAGGCACTGGAGGCTGAGTGGTGATACTAAAGATTACGGAAGTGAACCGATCGCACAAGTAATATAAAATGTGCGAGTTTTCCCAAGTATCGATCTCTTAAGGAACACAGTAAGGTGGAGTTAATTTCGAGGTGGACTTGAGATTGAAGTCCTAAGGTTGGAGTTAACTAAGGGGGGTTTTGATATTTGCAGAAAAAGAAAGTAAAAATCTAACAACTACTCCTTTGCAACGCCGCTATGCGATGCTTCGCCAGGCGGGATTGAAGACTAGTCGGGCCGCTATGCACCGAATCACTAGGTGGATTGGCGAGTAGGCTTGCGGATGAGGTGATGAGAATGGCGGAATGAGGGTCATGAGCACCTCTTCGCTATGCACGCCACTAGCAATTGCTAGTGCGGTAAGGGCGGATGGATGTTGGATGGACAAATAGGCGCACCTCAAGTAAATAACGAAAACATACAATCACATAGACATGATTACGCATAAACGTATATTACACTAAGCATAACTTCATCAAATACAAAGAGTTCAACTAAACCATCAATAACAAGAGAAGAAAAGTGTGCGAAATCGACCGAATCCGAAGTCTTTCTGAGAATTCACGGTTGGAATCATCGGGTTGTCAATCGGCGTCCAAGCTCGGTCCTCAACTGCATCCGTGGTAGAGAAGGGCTGTCACCACCTACCAATGGCCCGTCTTCTTCGTGTCACGATCCGGTGGAGTATGGCACAACTTCTCCTAGCTTGACAGAGAAAGCTAGGTGAAGCTCTTCTTGAAGCTCAAAGATGAAGGAGGCGGCCGAGAGGAATCTCTGGCTTGGATTTGGCGCTGAAAGCTTGCCCGTCGCACCTCCCTACGATGGAAGATGAAGAGGAACGGCGGAATCCTTCCTGGGAGACGAAAACGGCAGAGAGATATCGAGCCCTCCTGAATTAGGGCGACACCTGCAGATTTATAGAAAGCAGAATTGAACAATGCGCACGATCACGGGCGCACGACCAGTGGTCGTGCGCACTATGTCCAGTGATCGTGCGCATTGGCATGGCAGATTACAAAGATGAACTGGGATAGCACACACGAGTAGTGGCGCACGACCGGTGGTCATGCGCACTATGTCCAATGGTCGTGCGATTACTCCAGACAGGACTCCAGGAAAAGAGGAATCAATGACCACGATCAGTGGTGCACGACCGGTGGTCGTGCGCACTATGTCTAGTGGTCGTGTCATTGCACCAGGCTGATTCTGGAAATCAGGGTACATTGTGCACGATCATCGGCACACAACATTGGTCGTGCGCACTATATCCGATGATCGTGCGCAGTATTCCTGCTTCAAAATGTCCCCGGAACACGCACACGATGTAACACCCCAGTTTTGCAAGATGTTCAGTCTGCAGTTCTGGAAATTTTTGGGTTTCTGGCAGGATGCACACGGGCGTGTCGCAGGGCGTGTCGAGGCCGTGTCGACACTCGGCCCAAGTGTCGACACTTTCGCTCGACAAAGTGTCGAGAGTGGGGCACACGGCCTGCGACATGGGCGTGTCGCAGGGCGTGTCGAGGCTGTGTCGACACTCGGCCCAAGTGTCGACACTTTCGCTCGACAAAGTGTCGAGAGTGGGGCACACGGCCTGCGACACGGGCGTGTCGCAGGGCGTGTCGAGGCCGTGTCGACACTCGTCCCAAGTGTCGACACTTTTGCTCGACAAGGTGTCGAGACTGGGGCACATGGCCTGTGACACGGGCGTGTCACAGGGCGTGTCCCGCTTGGTCGACGATCTTCGCTCGACGTTTTTCCGTGGTGTCGACACAAAGCCTGTCGACGTGTGTCGAGACTTGGCACACGGCTTGGGACACGGGCGTGTCGCAGGCCGTGTCAGCTCTCGGGTTGGTTTCGGGGCCGTGTTGTTGGAGGCACACGGCCGGCCACACGGCCGTGTCACTGGGGACACGGGCGTGTCGGGTTGAACACGGGCGTGTCGGATGCCCGTGTGCGATTCCAGGCGCGTCGATTTGAGATGGCGAATGAGGCACACAGCCCTGGACACGGGCGTGTGCCAGGCCGTGTTCGGCCCAGATCTTCTTTTTTCCAGGCGAATCGCGGCCATTCTTTTTCTGGTTTTGGGATCTAACGGTTCAGGCCATCTCTTGGGAAGTTAAGTCCGATTTTAGGGTTGGAAACCCTCATTGTTTTCCAAGTCTTATCTTTCTAAGTTCTTGAGAAAAGCTAGAGCAAGGAGGAAGAAGAAGAAGGTCTTGGGCTGTAGGAAGGGTTTCAGAGCTCCAAATCGCGAACCGAGTCCGGATCCATGAAGCTTAGATCGTTGCGAAGATTTCCATCCGGCTATTTTGCCATGGCAAGGAAGAGGAGTCGGAAGGTAACGACATCTCTCCTCTCGGTCCTTAGGATGCATGTACTAGCATCATTTATTTTCTTTCTCTCTAATTTTTGGGCACCAAACTCTCAAATGAGATGGGTTTTGGTTTGCCAAGGTTCAAGAGGAACCTTCGGGTTGATTGAGTCCGTCCCCGACATATTTTTGCATTAGAGATCCGCTTCGCTAGTGGATTAGGCATGGTGGGTGAAGCCGTGGTCGCGACCATTAGTCCGACTCGGTGATGTTGCATACGAACTTAGGGATTCGTAGAGATTTCCGTTGCGGCAAGATGTCGTTTGTGTTGTGGTGGTGATTGTCCCGTTTGCTTGAAAAGGTATGTGTAGTCGAACCCGAACAAGGTTAGCTCCTCGTGGCGTTAGATGGTTTCCTTGAGGGACAAGGTTAGCTCCGTATGAGTTAGAGATGGTTTCCTTAGTGGATAAGGTTAGCTCCGCACGAGTTGGAGATGGTTTCCTTGGTGCGCGGGAACGCTGCAGTACAAAGAGGGATTACGATGTACTTAGTCTTGGTTTGTGATGTGCCAAGGAGTGGCTATGTCTCCGTGGTCGGCTGGCTATCCCGTGACATGTGCGTCATGTGTGGAGAGTGTCCCGGCGAGACTAGTCCCCTTCTGTGAGACTGACGAGAATGCCAAGCTTGGGGCAAGCCCGGGCAAAGAGGCCATGAGCGGGTGGGGTCCAGCAAGGCTTCTTAGAATCGGTCGGTCTGTGTTTGTTGGAATCCTGACATGAGACGTCAGAGCTTGTAGGCAAGCCCGGGGCTAAGCCCACGAGCGGGTGGGGCCTTGGCAAGATTTCCTTGTGGCGTCCTGTGCGCCGTTTGAGGGAGAGGTGTCTCCCTTAGTGTTTGCGGCTTTATGCCAATGGGGAAATGTGAGTACCCAAATAATGTGATGTTGTGCTAGATGCATACGCAGTAGGGTACCTTAGGTGAAGCCCGGGTGTTGCATTCAAGTTGCATAGTAGGCCCTTTCTTTATATGCTTAACCAATAGAGAACATGTTTGATGATTGAGACATCCAAGCCTGTTTTAAATGTTCTTCTGTTTATAGCTATTTTTATTGCATATGAAGTGCTGACTTGCAGGTTGGAGGGTTCCCCGGGGTCCGTTAGGGGCGGCCGGGAGGAGATGTGTCGTTACACAGTTTGAGGTCAGCCTTTGCTGACCCACGTTACTAATAATTTTTACAGGGCAAGGATCGCATGCAGGAGCTAGCACGCCGGCCAAAAAGGCCTAAGCCCATGAAGTGTTTTTCCCTCTTTTGTAGCACTACATTTATGATGATGTTGTTTGAGACTCTTTTGTCCGGCTTGCATGCCGAGGTAGACTAGGAGTGCTGAGCACATTCATGATTGATGTATTATGTCTCTTTTGGACACTTGATGTTAGGCCTAAAGGCCATTTGTTTTACTCTTTAGTGCTGGATAACTTCTAGTCCTGTTTGTTTCCGCTGTGTTGTGCAAGTATTTTGAGTTTGGGTAGTTATATCAACTTATAATAGTAAAGCTGTGGCGTTCGTATGCTGTGGGGCCCCGGCCGGACCCATATTATACGTCCACTACAGGGGAGGTGTTACAATTTGGTATCAGAGCGAGGTTAGATTCAAGGTCAGTGCGTAGAGAAGTTATCCACATAAGAGTAATGCGGGACCGTGAGTGTCCTTATGTTTTAGTCTTGAGATTGGAGACTAATCCCTTATTTCTTGTTTTCCTGAAGAGTGCAAGCAATGAGGCGGGCACCTCAAGAGTAAGGGATGATCTCTCGGCGCGCAGTGCTACTGCTCCAGGTCTTCTGGGCACGGGTGTAAACCCGGCTGACTTCTGCCGTATGCTTGCAGAAGTGATGGTGGCAGCGCAAGCGGCGGCTGCAGCCCAGGTAGCAACCCCTGCTACACCAGACACGGCGACGGCCGTGCCAGGCGGAGAAGCCATGCGAGTGGAGCCTTTGGCAGAAAGGGTGGTGGTAGGACATGGAGACCGACACATGAAGTACTTCCTGAGTTTCCATCCCCCGTCTTTCAAGGGTGTTGGAACGCCAACGGATGCGGAGGATTGGTGGGTTCGTATTCAAGAACTGTTAAGGGCGGCAGAGATGCCAGAGGAAAAGAAAGCTGAGTATGCGGCGTTCATGTTGGAAGGAGACGCCAAATTGTGGTGGGTGAGCCACAGCGGCCGCCAGTTCCCGGGACGCACCCCGTCAGTGGAAGAGTTTGGGGACGCTTTTCTTAAGAGGTATATTCCAGTTTCAACACGGTTGGCCCTGCAGAGGCAGTTTCTGCATCTAATGCAGCGAGACAAACCGATGGACGAATACGTGCAAGAGTTCACCCGTTTGGGTCGTTATGCGGGAACGACAATGGCGGATGATGTAGAGAGGAGTAACCTCTTCTACCAAGGGTTGAGGGAGAATCTGAGACAGCCCCTCATCTCCATGAAGAGGGCGGGATTTAATGAGCTAGTTGAAGCCGCCAGGAGTTTGGAGAATGATCTGGAGCGAACCCAGCGTCGAAAGGGTTTTACACCCAAGCATGGGGAAGGGAAGCCCTCCCAATCTCATGTAAAGTCTGATGGGAGCAGGTGGAGGAGGAAGCCTCACACTTCCAGATCTGGTGAGAGGAGCACTTGGACGCCTGGGGGTTCTCACTCTAGGGGACCGCCGACGTGTTACAACTGCGGGAAGGTTGGGCACATAGCCCGTGCTTGTCAGCAAGGGGGAGCGGGGCAAGAGTCAAAGCAGGAGCAGTCTGTGCGCTCGGGCCCCAGTGCTGCAGAGAAAGGAAAGATGGCGGAGTCGAGCGCTTCTCGGTTCCAACCGGTGCAACCAAGGGCTTACAACCTTGGACAGCAGGAAGCGATCCGTCAAACCGATGTGGTGACAGGTATGAAGAAAATTTAAGTTTGCATTTGTGCTTCATACTTTTAGACCCCCTTTTTGTGAGATGTCTTGTTGTAGGCTTCGTGTTAGTTTCCGGATACCCAGCTAGGGTATTGTTCGATACGGGAGCATCGCACTCCTTTCTTGCGGAGAGCTTCGTCCGAAAAATAGGAGTTGGGTCTTTCTCGTCGGGAGCAGAGCTGAAAGTGCGCATGCCCAATGGGTCTTCTATGACCACCGGGGTTAAAGGGCGCATTTGTTGGGAGCTAGACGGAGTTGCCTTTGTTTTGGAAGCAGCAGTGTTACCATTAGTAGAGTTCGATGTCATTTTGGGCATGGACTGGCTTGCAGAGCAGCACGCCAGCATTGACTGTTTATCCAAGGTAGTGACCCTAAAGAGTAAGGGGCAATCGGAAGTTAAATTTGTGGGCCTTTGTGGAGTAGCCCATTCCCTAATTACGGCCATGCAAATGATGCGGGCGGTTAACCAGGGAGGTGTGGCGCTGGTAGCGTTGTTGGAGGTTCGTCTCTCCCAGCTATCTATTGAGGAAGTGCCAGTGGTGGCAGAGTTCAAGGATGTGTTTCCGGATGAACTTCCTGGAGCGCCTCCTCGGCGGGAGATCGACTACTCGATCGAGTTAGTGTCGGAGGCTAGACCGGTGTCGCGTCCCCCTTTTAGGATGGCACCAAAGGAGTTGGCGGAACTTAAGGTACAGTTACAGGAACTGTTGGAGCAAGGATATATTAGACCCAGTTCTTCACCGTGGAGCGCACCGGTGTTGTTTGTTAAGAAGAAAGACGGTAGCATGCGCCTATGCATAGACTACCGAGAGCTGAATAAATTGACCGTCAAGAATAAGTATCTGATTCCTCGGATAGACGATTTGTTTGACCAATTGGTGGGGTCAATGGTATATTCGAAGTTGGACTTGAAGTCAGGCTACTATCAGCTGCGAATTCGAGATGAGGACATACCCAAAACTGCCTTTGGTACAAGGTATGGACACTTTGAGTTTACGGTGATGCCGTTCGGGTTGACGAACGCACCATCGGTGTTCATGGATCTGATGAATCGAGTGTTTCGGGATTACTTGGATTCGTTTGTGGTTGTCTTCATTGATGACATCTTGGTGTACTCCAAGTCTGAAGTGGAGCATGAGACCCACTTGAGAGTGGTCCTGCAAGTGTTGAGGGAGAACCAATTGTTTGCAAAGTTCTCAAAGTGCGAGTTCTGGTTAGCCAAGGTGGCGTTTTTGGGCCACGTGATTAGTGGTGATGGGGTGGCAGTGGATCCAGCGAAAGTGGAGGCCATCAGAGATTGGCCGGTGTTGAGGACCGTGGCGGAAGTCCGAAGTTTTCTTGGACTAGCCGGGTACTATAGGAGATTCGTGGAGAATTTCTCGAAGATAGCTCTACCCCTCACCTCACTCACTCGCAAAGACCATAAGTTTGTGTGGACCCAAGAGTGCGGCCAAGCATTTGAGGCCCTGAAGGAGAGGCTTATGATGGCTCCAATCCTAAGTTTACCGCCAGGGACCGATGGATTTCAGATTTTCAGTGACGCATCGGGATGCGGTTTGGGTTGCGTGTTAGTGCAGCATGGCAAGGTGATAGCTTTTGGGTCTAGACAGCTGAAACCTCATGAGAGGAATTACCCCGTCCATGACTTGGAGTTGGCGGCGGTAATCTTCGCGTTGAAAATATGGCGACACTATGTGTATGGCGCAAGGGTGGAGATCTTCACGGACCATAAAAGCCTGAAGTATCTCTTGTATCAGAAGGACTTGAACATGCGGCAACGCAGATGGGTTGAGTTTCTTGGAGACTACGAAGTGGCGATTCAGTATACGCCGGGTAAAGCCAATGTGGTGGCGGACGCGTTGAGTAGAAAGTACTCGGGGCAAGGAAATTGGATCGAAGCTCATGATGAGCGGTTGGTACGGGAATGGGAGTCCCTTGGATTGGAATGTGTTGCGAGAGGCGAGTCTAGCGTGGCTCGGTTGAACTGGATTGAAGTGCAAAACGACTTGTCCGATCGTATTCAGGAAGCGACTCGATTGGATGTGGAGTTTCAACCTTTTGTGTTGGAGGCTCAAAAGGGCGAGAGCAGCGCCTGGGAGATGATTGGGGGAATCTTGAGAAAGGATGGAAGGGTTTGTGTACCGCAGTTTGGCAATCTCCGTGAGGAGTTGATGTTTGAGGCTCACTTCTCAAAGTACTCCATCCACTCGGGCAGTACAAAGATGTACTTGGATATGAAGAAATCCTTTTGGTGGCCGGGGTTGAAGCGAGATGTAGCTTTGTATGTGAGTCGTTGCCAAACATGTGCCTTGGTGAAGGCCGAATGTCAGAAACCGGGCGGGTTCCTGAAGCCCCTTCCAATTCCTGAGTGGAAATTTGAGGACATCTCCATGGACTTTGTGCATGGTTTGCCTAGATCGCAGTATGGTAATGATGTTATTTGGGTGATCGTGGATCGCCTAACCAAGGTGGCTCACTTCATCCCAAATCGGAAATAGGACAGCGTGGAGAAGCTGGTGGAGTTGTATGTTCGCAACATTGTGCGACTGCACGGAGTTCCTAAGAGCATAGTCAGTGATCGAGATGGACGGTTTACGTCTAAGGACTGGAGATTGGTTCAGAAGAGCTTGGGCACGAAGCTAAAGTTTAGTACGGCGTTCCATCCTCAAACTAATGGGCAAACGGAGAGAACGAACCGTACTATGGAAGATATGTTGAGAATGTGCGTTCTTGATTTCGGCAAGAGGTGGGAGGATCACCTCTTCATGGTAGAATTTGCGTACAACAATAGTTTTCAAGCAAGCATAAAAATGGCGCCATACGAAGCTTTGTATGGGAGGCGGTGTCGAACGCCAATGTCTTGGGCAGAGGCGGGAGACACCAAACTGTTGGGAAAGGACGGGGTGGTTGACGCGTGTGAGTTGGTACGGACCATCCAAGAACGTATGAAGGTGGCGCAAGACAGGCAAGCAAAATATTTTAATGCTCGTCACCGGAAGTTGGAATTTGTAGTTGGTGATTGGGTTTATCTGAAGGTCAAGCCGTTCAAAGGCGTCTCACGGATTCGCAGACTCAAGAAGCTGAGTCCAAGGTTTTTGGGGCCTTTTGAAGTTGTTGAGCGGGTAGGAGAAGCAGCATATCGGTTGGCGCTGTCCGCAGATTTGAGTGGATTACATGACGTCTTCCACGTCTCCGTTTTGAGGAAAGCCTTGATGGAGGCTAGCGTGGTGATTGAGCCGGCATCGGTGCCGATTGAGGAAGACTTGAGGACGCGAGTTCTTCCAATTGCTATAGAGGATTCGGAGACTCGGCAGTTGCGGAATAAAGAAGTCAAACTCGTGAAAGTTCGATGGGATAACTGCGGTCGTGAGGAGTTCTCTTGGGAACGAGAACAGGCCATGCTAGAAGATTATCCAGAACTCTTCATGTCAGGTACAATCTAAGTTTTGTACCCTTTTGTTTTGAAATTTCGGGACGAAATTCTGTTAAGTGGGGGAGAGTTTGTAACACCCCAGTTTTGCAAGAGGTTCAGTCTGCAGTTCTGGAAATTTTTGGGTTTTTGGCAGGATGCACACGGCCTGCGACACGGGCGTGTCGCAGGGCGTGTCGAGGCTGTGTCGACACTCGGCCCAAGTGTCGACACTTTCGCTCGACAAAGTGTCGAGAGTGGGGCACACGGCCTGCGACACGGGCGTGTCGCAGGGCGTGTCGAGGCTGTGTCGACACTCGGCCCAAGTGTCGACACTTTCGCTCGACAAAGTGTCGAGAGTGGGGCACACGGCCTGCGACACGGGCGTGTCGCAGGGCGTGTCGAGGCCGTGTAGACACTCGTCCCAAGTGTCGACACTTTTGCTCGACAAGGTGTCGAGACTGGGGCACATGGCCTGTGACACGGGCGTGTCACAGGGCGTGTCCCGCTTGGTCGACGATCTTCGCTCGACGTTTTTCCGCGGTGTCAACACAAAGCCTGTCGACGGGTGTCGAGACTTGGCACACGGCTTGGGACACGGGCGTTTCCCAGGCCGTGTCGGCTCTCGGGTTGGTTTCGGGGCCGTGTTGTTGGAGGCACACGGCCGGCCACACGGCCGTGTCACTGGGGACACGGGCGTGTCGGGTTGAACACGGGCGTGTCGGGTTGAACACGGGCGTGTCAGATGCCCGTGTGCGATTCCAGGCGCGTCAATTTGAGACGGCGAATGAGGCACACAGCCCTGGACACAGGCGTGTGCCAGGCCGTGTTCGGCCCAGATCTTCTATTTTCCAGGCGAATCGCGGCCATTCTTTTTCTGGTTTTGGGATCTAACGGTTCAGGCCATCTCTTGGGAAGTTAAGTCCGATTTTAGGGTTGGAAACCATCATTGTTTTCCAAGTCTTCTCTTTCTAAGTTCTTGAGAAAAGCTAGAGCAAGGAGGAAGAAGAAGAAGGTCTTGGGCTGTAGGAAGGGTTTCGGAGCTCCAAATCGCGAACCGAGTCCGGATCCGTGAAGCCTAGATCGTTGCGAAGATTTCCATCCGGCTATTTTGCCATGGTAAGGAAGAGGAGTCGGAAGGTAACGACATCTCTCCTCTCAGTCCTTAGGATGCATGTACTAGCATCATTTATTTTCTTTCTCTCTAATTTTTGGGCACCAAACTCTCAAATGAGAGGGGTTTTGGTTTGCCAAGGTTCAAGAGGAACCTCCGGGTTGATTGAGTCCGTCCCCGGCATATTTTTGCATTAGAGATCCGCTTCGCTAGTGGATTAGGCATGGTGGGTGAAGCCGTGGTCGCGACCGTTAGTCCGACTCGGTGATGTTGCATACGAACTTAGGGATTCGTAGAGATTTCCGTTGCGGCAAGATGCCGTTTGTGTTGTGGTGGTGATTGTCCCGTTTGCTTGAAAAGGTACGTGTAGTCGAACCCGGATAAGGTTAGCTCCTCGTGGCGTTAGATGGTTTCCTTGAGGGACAAGGTTAGCTCCGTATGAGTTGGAGATGGTTTCCTTGGTGGATAAGGTTAGCTCCGCACGAGTTGGAGATGGTTTCCTTGGTGCGCGGGAACGCTGCAGTACAAAGAGGGATTACGATGTACTTAGTCTTGGTTTGTGATGTGCCAAGGAGTGGCTATGTCTCCGTGGTCGGCTGGCTATCCCGTGACATGTGCGTCATGTGTGGAGAGTGTCCTGGCGAGACTAGTCCCCTTCTGTGAGACTGACTAGAATGCCAAGCTTGGGGCAAGCCCGGGCAAAGAGGCCATGAGCGGGTGGGGTCCAGCAAGGCTTCTTAGAATCGGTCAGTCTGTGTTTGTTGGAATCCTAACATGAGACGTCAGAGCTTGTAGGAAAGCCCGGGGCTAAGCCCACGAGCGGATGGGGCCTTGGTAAGATTTCCTTGTGGCGGCCTGTGCGCCGTTTGAGGGCGAGGTGTCTCCCTTAGTGTTTGCGGCTTTATGCCAATGGGGAAATGTGAGTACCCAAATAATGTGATGTTGTGCTAGATGCATACGCAGTAGGGTACCTTGGGTGAAGCCCGGGTGTTGCATTCATGTTGCATAGTAGACCCTTTCTTTATATGCTCAACCAATAGAGAACATGTTTGATGATTGAGACATCCAAGCCTGTTTTAAATGTTCTTCTGTTTATAGCTATTTTTATTGCATATGAAGTGCTGACTTGCAGGTTGGAGGGTTCCCCGGGGTCCGTTAGGGGTGGCCGGGAGGAGATGTGTCGTTACACAGTTTGAGGTCAGCCTTTGCTGACCCACGTTACTAATAATTTTTACAGGGCAAGGATCGCATGCAGGAGCTAGCACGCCGGCCAAAAAGGCCTAAGCCCATGAAGTGTTTTTCCCTCTTTTGTAGCACTACATTTATGATGTTGTTGTTTGAGACTCTTTTGTCCGGCTTGCATGCCGAGGTAGACTAGGAGTGCTGAGCACATTCATGATTGATGTATTATATCTCTTTTGGACACTTGATGTTAGGCCTAAAGGCCATTTGTTTTACTCTTTAGTGCTGGATAACTTCTAGTCCTGTTTGTTTCCGCTGTGTTGTGCAAGTGTTTTGAGTTTGGGTAGTTATATCAACTTATAATACTAAAGCTGTGGCGTTCGTATGCTGTGGGGCCCCGGCCGGACCCATATTATACGTCCACTACAGGGGAGGTGTTACACATGACACCTAAACCCAGCACTGATATGTGCAGACATTCCAGACGAGCACAAAAAGGAGTACAAACAATAAAAGTACAAAAATACACAACCATAGGCCAAAGTGTGCACTTTTTATGGAAATATAGACAAGATGAAAAATGAACGATATAGAACTAAAGGTGAAGTGCAAACGTGTGAAAATTAGCACAGATGAGTCCGAAAAACCTTATATAAATTAGACTCACCACACCCCCAGACTTAACTGTTTGCGCGTCCCGAGCAAACAAAATCTAAGCAGATAGGGAAAATTACTAGCTAACAAAGAAATTGAAAAAAAAAGTACCATGCGAAGTCGCATGCTCGCGTGCGTAAAAATATAATAGAGAAAATTTCTAAGTATGCAGAATAGTTTATATTTTTCACAATGCGTATCAAAATTTTATTAGTACTCAAAAATAGAATCACGGTGAATCAACCGATCACGCATAGGAATAAAGTAGGCAGGCCACTAAGATGAGCTTTGTCAAAGATCGGGGCTCAGGATCACCTCCAAAGGAATCCACCAATGTCGGGGACCATACGCTTGCCCGTTCACACTCTCTCCACGACACTAGTTAGACTCAAGCGCAAATCCGCAGGACTTTAGGATAATCACGGGGCTTGGGTTACGGTGAGGTAAACAATGATAAAAAGAAAGGCTACGCACCTAACCCAAATGAGCTAGCCTAAAAAGAATCCAACCACTAACCACAATATATGCAGGTACACCACACCTCCAGACTTAACTTTTAACATATGGGTGCGTGCACCGCCTACTCCAAATATAATCACATTTCCAAAATGATTTTCAATTTAAACTTTTTTCTTTTCACTTTTTTGTCTTTACAAATATTTCTCTTTTTTTTTCTTATTCTTCATTTTATTTTCACAATTCAGCAGATATAAACTTGGGAGCACTTACACATTTTCATACATAATAACACCACATCACATCCCAACATGAAAATATAAAACACTAAACTCGACTTGGGTGTGCGACTAGGATAGGCTATGGGGCTTTGGTGAATGAAGGTGGAGCTGAATCAAAAGAAGGGTAGGTATAACGGGGCTATTGAGGATATGACATTTGGAATGGTACAAAGCTCAACCGGGCCAAAATGATGGCCTACATCACGCTTACGCTAGACTAACCAAATACCCATGCTTTGAGAGTAGCTTGGGGCAAGTTCTTAGCCACCGAGAAAGATGATCCTTCCTCCCGACTCGAGCAAAACGAGTCTAGTGACGGCTACACACATTCCTATACCATCGTTTGATTCACACTGGATTCACAAACTTTTGAGTAAAATAAAAAGATCTTTTCGCAAAAAGAAAAGTATAAAACCACAAGCATACAAAAAAAATTAAATCTACTCGAATTTCTACACGAGACGAGAGCTGTTGACTAGAAACACAACAAGGTCAACATTTTACTCTGTCTCACAATACTAAGCCAGCACCATAATTTTCCCAAATCTAACGAAGAAATGAGTTTAACTCGCGGCACACTAATAACTAAGCACGTGCTCAAGTGGGTGCAGTGGTGTGCAGTGCAATGAACTAATAAAAATAAAACTATAAAAGCTTCTAGTATGCACATGAGATGTGCACGGGCAAAAGGTAACAAAACTGGCTCTCCCCCAGACTTAAACTAAACTACACAGCATATGGTAGAGAAATTAAAACCATAAAGAGCTAAGGGAAGAGGTTACTCAATGCCCAGCCAGTGAGCATACCAGAAGATGCGTGGAAAACCGAAGCAGGTCTGCAATACGAAGAATCACAACCCTGCTAAGGCAATTTTCCATGAATACCTACAGGGGTGAGCTCCACAAAAACAAAATAAAAATATACAAAATACGAAGAAATTCTAAAACTAAATAGACATGAAAAACAAAACGAAGAAAATGAAAGATAAGTACTGGGTTTATTGTCATCCCAACACGACTTATTCGGCTATGAAAAGGTTCTAGCTAATGGGCCTATGAAAAGAAAAATGCACAGGTAACTGTTCCAATATCTGTTTCGGTAACGAGTACCAATACGGTGATAGAACATTTACCCCTCTGCCTAAATAATCATACCTGCTCCTCTCAGGCATAAGAAATAGGAAGTAAGAAGAGAAGGAGCGTTGGTCCTCCTTCTCACCATAAAATGAATCCTTGCCCAGCAAGGTTTCGTCCACCACAAGTTCGCTGGGGGCGAAGGTGACGATAGGGGCTTCTACTATGAAGGAGGTAGGAACCTCCTCACACAAGAGGATGCACTCGTCGACAGCCTAAGCGCAAGGCTCAATGTCAAACCAACTTACCCGTGGAGATTCAACCTGTACAGGCTCAGATAAGGAAGGGGGGTCAAGAAATAAACGAGAAGGATAACAAAAAGAAATAATCAGGGGAGTGATCCCATTTTCACTCCCCAAAGGCTGAGGTAGAAAAATATCGTCAGCAATGTCGACAATGCTACAAGGCTCGGCCGGATCCATAGAGGCCTCCACCAAGACTTGGACTTCTTCCTTTGGTATCGAGGGAGAATCCTCGACACCAGGAAGGTTGTACTCCTCCATGGGAGTTGAAACAATCCATGTATCACAAGCCTCAACTTGTGTTGCATCGTCGAAAATGTCATCAGAGATGACTGAAGTAGAATGCACAAAATGTGGAAGAACTTTGCTTGGATAAAAGTCAAGCGCAGGTTCCTCACAAAGAATCGGCTCCACGCTTGGAGATGTATGCACAGGAGAGATGGGCTCAGCCGCATCGAAGCCTAGATCAGCCACACATCTGGTGGTTGTGTCCACATCATTCCCTTCAACAAATGAAGGTGACAGGGACACAACCAGATGACGAACGTGTGCCACCGAGGGTAGGAGTCGGGATGATCCGGATGTCCGGCTCATCATCCTCTTCCATAACACGGAGGTACTCGGCATAGTCCTTCAGGACATGATCTGTTCTACGACAATACAAACACTTTCTCCCATAACTCTGCGGTCCTTGTGGGGCTGGAGAGGAATAAGAGAATGGTGTATGTGGCGAGGATGATTGACCATAAGTTCAGGGTACAGTGTTTGAAGGGTTGTATGAATACAGCATCTCATGCAATGTGCACTGAGGCATATGCTCAAAATCTCTCGTAGGGCATTCATGACTAGCATGGGAAAGCTTTCCACACCAACGACATTGGGCATACTTATATCCCCACATGGTGTCGAAAAACAGATTCAAAATAAATTGTGCAAATTACTAAATCCAACAATATATTACTACAATTGCCTAAACAAACAAGAAAAAGGTATGCAAAATAGAAATAGAACAAAACAATAGTGATTTACAGAGGAAAAGGAAAGCAATCTCATGTCTCCCTCTCCAGAAACTCACACGACTGTGTTCCCGAGCAACGGCACCAAAAATTTGTTGCTAAAGATCACGAAAGTGAACCGGTCGCACAAGTAATATAAAATGGGCGAGTTTTCCCAAGTATCAATCTCTCAAGGAACACAGTAAGGTGGAGTTAATTTCGAGGATGGCTTGAGATTGAAGTCCTTAGGTCAGAGTTAACTAAGGGGGGTTTTGATATTTGTAGAAACAAAAAGTAAAAATCAAATAACTACTCCTATGCAACGCCGCTATGCGATGCTTCGCCAGGCGGGATGGAAGACTAGTCGGGTCGCTATGCACCGAATCACTAGGCGGATGGGCGAGTAGGCTTGCGGATGAGGTGATGAGAATGGCGGAATGAGGGTCATGAGCATCTCTTCGCTACGTAGGCCACTAGCAATTGCTAGTGCGGCAAGGGCGGATGGATGGTGTATGGACAAATAGGCACACCTCAAGTAAATAACGAAAACATACAATCACATAGACATGATTACACATAAACGTATATTACACTAAGCATAACTTCATCAAAAACAAAGAGTTCTACTAGACCATCAACAATAAGAGAAGAAAAGTGTGCGAAATCGACCGGATCCGAAGTCTTCCTGAGGATTCACGGTTGGAATCGTCGGGTTGTCAATTCGCGTCCAAGATCGGTCCTTAACTGCGTCCGGTGTAGAGAAGGGCTGTCACCACATTCCAATGGCCCGTCTTCTTCGTGTCACGATTCGGTGGAGGATGGCACAACTTCTCCTAGCTTGATGGAGAAAGTTATGTCAAACTCTTCTTGAAGCTCAAAGATGAAGGAGGAGGCCGAGAGGAAGCTCCGGCTTGGATTTGGCGGTGAAAGCTTGCCCGGAGCACCTCCCTACGATTGAAGATGAAGGGGAATGGCGGAATCCTTCCTGGGAGATGAAAATGGCAGAGCAATGTCGAGCCCTCCCAAATTAGGGAGGCACCTGTAGAATTCTAGAAAGTATAATTGAACAATGCGCACGATCACGGGCGCACGATCACGAGCGCATGACCAGTGTTCGTCCGCACTATGTCTAGTGATCGTGCGCACTGGCATGACATATTACAAAGATGAACTGGGATAGCATGCATGAGTAGTGGAGCACGACCGGTGGTCGTGTGCACTATGTCCAATGGTCGTGCGATTACCCCAGACAGGACTCCAGGAAAAGAGGAATCAATGCGCAAGATCAGTGGCGCACGACTGGTGGTCGTGCGCACTATGTCCAGTGGTCGTGCGATTGCCCCAAGCTGATTCTGGAAATCAGGGTACATTGCGCACGATCATTGGCGCACCATAGTGGTCGTGCGCACTATATCTAATGATCGTGCACAGTATTCCTGCTTCAAAATGTCCCCGGAACACGCACACGACCCTGAAACCCAGCACTTATATGTGCAGATATTCCAAACGAGCACAAAAAGGAGTACAAACAATAAAAGTACAAAAATACAAAACCACCGGCCAAAGTGCGCACTTCCTATGGAAATATAGACAAGATGAAATATGAACGATATAGAAATAAAAGTGAAGTGCAAACGTCTGAAAACTAGCCCAAATGAGTCCGAAAAACCATATATAAATCAGACTCATCACACCTCCAGACTTAAGTGTTTGCGCATCCCGAGCAAACAAAATCTAAGCAGATAGGGAAAATTACTAACTAACAAAGAAATTGAAAAACAAAGTACCATGCGAAGTCGCATGCTCGGGTGCATAAAAATACAATAGAGAAAATTTCTAAGTATGTAGTGTTAACCCAGAAATCGGCGATCCTTCCCAAGGTAGCAAGCTGGCTAGTCGCGACCCTCAGATTCTCCTTAGTGATCGCGACAAGTCCAAGTGTAGGTGGACAGTTTTCCTTGTCTGCCTAGGTCCCCTAGTAATCGAATGCCCTGTGGGACGACGGGCTGCTCCCATAGCTCACCCTCGCAGGCCATGTGGTTAGGCCCGCTAACCGTGTTGTGCTCTTCCTTACAGGACGGAACCTACCATCAAGATCCCACCCGCAAGGGGCGGTCTCTACTCTGCCAGCAAGCCGGGCGGACTCCCCCTGGAGTCCTCCCAGTCCGCCCGTAGGGGGCGGCCGCTCCGCAGCAAGCCGGGCGGACTCCCCCTACAATCCGCCCAGGCCGTCTACAGGGGGTGGCCTCCGCCCGCAGCGGTAGGGGCGGACTCCCTAGAGTCCGCCCGTCCACCCGCCAGCAGCAGGGGCGGACTCACCTGGAGTCCGCCCAGTCCGCCCAGCAACGGGCGGCCTCTGTTCTCTCTCGGCCTCCTGCTGCTTGCTTCTCCTGCCAACCTGGCAGACTCATTTTTCCAGTCCGCCGAGTCCGCGAAGGTCGTCATGATGATGTCACTGTGCTATGCTTCTAGAAGATCCTTCCCTGGGCCTATAAATAGCCCCCAATGCTTCTCATTTAGGGGGGCCGGAGGAGCGAGAGCCAGGCGAGGACCCGGAGGAAAATATCAACTTTCCAGCAAGCTCTGCGGACTCCATTTTACAGTCCGCGCAGTCCTCCATAGTTGATCCAGCAAGCTTTGCGAACTCCATTTTTCAGTTCGCGCAGTCCTCCACAGTTGATCCAGCAAGCTCTGCGGACTCCATTTTCCAGTCTGTGCAGTCCTCCACAGTTGATCCAGCAAGCTCTACGGACTCCATTTCTAGTCCGCGTAGTCCTCCACAGTGGATCTAGCAAGCTCTGCGGACTCCATTTTCCAGTCCGCGCAGTCCTCCACAGTTGATCCAGCAAGCTCTGCGGACTCCATTTTCCAGTCCTCCACAGCTGCAGGCAGCCTCTTTTCCTTAGTATTTTTTTCCTTAGTCTCTGGCAACTCCTTCCCAAACCGCCAGCTTCCCCATTTGTACTCTTTAATGCTTTTTCATGTAAAGGTGCACTAGCAAGCTGTAACCTTATTTCTTGATTAGAGGAAAGCCCGTCGCAAGAGTGACATTTTAGCTGCGGCGGGCGAAGTCTGTTGTTGCCGCTGCTAGCGGCGCGCCTCTCCTCCACTCTGCTCAACAAGTCTTGCTCTCTGCTCAACAAGCCTACCCTCAGCTCATCGAGCTAGCCCTCTACTCAGCAAGCCTTGCTCTTTGCTCAACAAATCTTGCTCTCTGCTCAGCAAGCCTTCCCTCTGCTCAGCAAGCTTGCCCTCTGATCAGCAAGCCTTGCTCTCTGCTCAGCAAGTCTTGCTCTCTGCTCAGCAAGTCTTGCTCTCTACTCAGCAAGCCTTCCCTCTACTCAGCAAGCTTGCCCTCTGCTCAGCAAGCCTTGCTCTCTGCTCAGCAAGCCTTGCTCCCTGCACAGCAAACCTTGCACTCTACTCAGCAAGTTCTTCGTTGCTCCTTGAGCTTCTCTGCTGGTCGATCGTCATACTAACTGTCTGCTCGATAGCTCTTGATCAACCTCCTCCTCCTCTCTTGCTCAACCTTCTCAGTTGATCAAGCCTCTCCTCTATCCCCGCAACCCTCCTTGAATAAGCTGCTTGCTCCACTCTCGAGCACTCAGAAGCATCCTTCCTTCCCCTCTTCCTCTCCTAGCTTGTGAGACCGAACACACTTCCCTCCGTGTTAGCTAGCCCGGTGCCGTTTTCGTGCATCAACAGTTAACATGCGACCTTCAGATCCGAGCAGATTGTGAAAACTGACAGTGAGCCATGACAGACCACCAACCAGCTGAGAACATTGCACCAAGTCCCAGTGAAGATCCTCTTTGGGAGGCCTTCGCGCAATCGCGCCATGAGAATGCTCAGCAGTTCCAAGAAATCAACATAATTCTTGCTGCAATCACATAGCGATTAGACGCTCATCCAGTAATAGCTCCATCTGCTCCTGCTGCTCCAACCTACCCAACATCAACATTGGAGCATCAACAAGCTTATTCTCAAGCTTGCCTGCAGTTCTATCCTCCTTACACTCCAACCTTTCCGCAAGGGCCTGCAGCCCCTTTGCGACTTCAAGACGAAGAGTTTGCAGCTCGTCCAAACTTCTTCTGGGGAGCAGCCCGGGGAAGTCCTGCAAAATTTCTCAACTTTTAGGGAAGTCATCCTTACCCACCAGCTCCTGCCTTTTCTTCTGCAGTAGCTTTTCCCTTTTATTCCCCTGCTTCCTTTACAGCTACAGCCTATGCTCCCTTTAATCCTTATGTTGTGGGAGAGCAGGAAGAGCCATCACCCTTTACCGAGAGTGTTCGCCATGAACCTACTCCAGCAAACTTCAGAGAGCCTTGACTGCCAATCTACACTGGAGAGACTGATCCATTAAAGCACCTTCAAGCCTTTGAATCGGCTGTTACTCTCAAGACTCTGTCAGATGCAACTAAATGCAAACTTCTTGTCACTACTTTCGATGGGCAATTGAGGGACTGGTTCTATGGCCTCCGTCCTCACTCCATCACTTCCTTCGTCGATCTACGAAGGGAGTTTCTTCTCAGATTCTCTACATTAACCAAGAGAAAGGGCGGTCCTGAAGCCCTCTTTGAGATCAAGAAGCGCAGTGATGAAACTTGGTCCAGTTCGTTGATCGATTCCAGAGAGAGATTCTGGATATCGAAATTGTCGATCAAGAAATGTACCGAGTGGCTCTTATCCACGGTCTCCGTGAAGGGATTCTCAAGTTTGAATCCAATGTCCGTGCTCCAAGAACGTACCAAGAGTTGATTGCTCTAGCCAACTCGTACATCCGAGGTGAAAAGAGCAATCCGGGCTTCGTCTCCAAGCTCATATCAGAGAAAGATCCTTTTCACAAGCAACCTCCGAGGTCTCCTTACAATCGTTTCCCATCTCATTCAAGAAAAGAGAAAAGGCTTCAACGCCATCGATACTCCTTCCCGAGCCGTGATCGCGCTCAAGACCCATTGCTGTCGCTAGCTCCGTCTTTGCAAACAGCAGCAGTTCATCACCAACAAGACAACGACTTGCCTGAGTCTGATCTCAATGAGGCCATGCAAAAAGTAATCCAGATTATGAAAGATAGGACAAACTACAAGAAGCCCTATCGGCCAACCGATCAAAGATCTAGGGGTTCAGAACCTTACTGCGAATTCCACAAAAAGAGCCAGGTCACTTGACTGAGCACTGCCGAGCATTCCGCCAGCTTGTGCAAAGGATGCTCCAGCAGGGTAAGATGTGTGACTTGCTTCCTAAAGAAGATCGCCCTGATCCATCAACTTCAAAGGGCAAAGATGTCGCAGACGTTCCTTGCTCCTCAAGAGGAGTGAACCAAGTAGAAGAGCCTCCTCTCCTCGTTGTTAACCAAGCTATCGAATGCTTCGATGCTGACGACGAGGGTGTGCTTGGAAGACTATTCTAAGCAAGCAATGGACTTCACTGTCCTCCAAAGTTCCTTCACAACCTTGATGGGTTATCTCAACCGTTGCTCTTTCTTTTTTCAGACATTTTCATTTTACCAAACACTTCTCAGTGTTCATTCTTGCTTTTCAACATAGCTTTTATCAGAGATCTTATACTGACACGGTTCCCTTTTTTGGTGCTCCTTCCTCTATTTTTTCTCTTTGCCAAAGAGATCACTACGCCAATGAGATATCGCCGAGTCTTGCTATAGGCCCCCTTGAGATTGGATTCCAGCATAAGACATCAACGACCACATATTGCGGGGAGTGTTCGCATATGTATAGTGGTGGCTGTCCAACTCTCATGCAGAGGAATATGGGACTTGGGATCCTAGCCGACATCTGACACAGAGTGTGTGCTAGGGGAGCCCCATGTGTTAGCACTGCTGTGCTTTGCAAAGGATACATTACAGTTACGATGATCTTTGCTTGACAAGCAATGGAGATCAAGAGTAGCCTTGTCTCTTTGATCATCTCACAACTGTGATGGCCGAACACTCTCTGGTACTCTCGATCCGTGACTTCGTGGGTTCCCACAATTCCACTAATCAATCCACAGACAAGCAATAGGCCATTTGGGGAAACTAGTCTCATTGATCAGTGATGATTGTACCCAAGCAAGAGAGCAGTGCATCTAGCGATCCTTCTCAGGATTTTCCTTGCTTTTCTTTTTATGCCCTCCTATAGGATGCGCGGCCAGCCCGCTTTGAGCAGGGCTATACTCGATATGATTTCCTCAGGAAAGCGATACATAAGGCACACGGGGAACACCTATGGCAGCATTTAGCCTTCTTTAGTCATCTCCGAGTATAGACCTCCTTTTTGGTCAATTGCCTTCTATCACAGGTGAACAGGTTAATCCGACCTCTCAAAAGGATTAGCAAACATCCGCTTTGCTCAAGCTCATCTTATATATACATTGCTCGCTCAAGCTCTATCAGATGACGATTAACAGAACTATTTTTTACTCTTGTCAAAGTCTAATGGCATCAAACATTAATCAAACCATATCAACAGTTAACACTAGGTTTATTGATATGGGCTTCATGACAAAGAGTTCATCAGGCATTTTCCTTGCTACTTGGTCATATCAACCTTATCTTATCAACAGTTAACACCTGCAAGCCTCATCCAGGTACTTGCAGTTTAGTTCATTATGATATGCATGTTGCTCACTCTTTTCTCTTTGCAGAGAGCATCAAACACTTGCAAGCCTTCTCCCAGGTACTTGCAAGCTTTTTTCATTTACATGCTTTGCCTCTAACTCTTCTCCTTGTAGAGATTAGCAAAAACTTGCAAGCCTTCTCTTAGATACTTGCCAGCTCCTTTTTTATATATGACTGCTTCTAACTCTCTTCTTGCAGAGATCAGCAGACACTTGGAAGCCCTTTCACAGGTACTTGCAAGTTACTTTCATGTACTGTGCATACCTTTAACTCTTCTATTGCAGAGAAAGCAAAGACTTGCAAGTTCCTTCCAGGTACTTGCAGCTCATTCTTCATTCTTGTATACTCTTTATCCTTCCTTTTTGCAGAGGATAACAGGTGCTTGCAAGCCTCCATCAGGTACTTGCAAGTTATTATGCTTTATGTTTTCCTCTCACTTTCATTTTGCAGAACTTAGTGGAAGATACACCTTCTTCGTTTTGCAAAAGAAAACTCAGGTACACACTCGATGTACCACCCATACATGCCTACCCTAACTTTCCTCTTGTAGGAAAATAGACAGGCCGCACCAAGCTCCTAAGAAGAGGCTTCAGGTTCTATCTTCCCTTGTCTCTTCATCCTTTGAGGTGGATCACGATTTACGTGGGTCTCCAACTTTTTCGAAGTTCCCTTCGGAACTTAAAAAAGTGCAGGGATTATGTTAACCGAGAAATCAGCGATCCTTCCCAAGGTAGCCAGCTGGCTAGTCGCGACCCTCAGATTCTCCCTAGTGATCGCGATAAGTCCAAGTATAGGAGGACAGTTTTCACTGTCCGCATAGGTCCCATAGCAATCACGTGCCATGCGGGACGGCGGGCTGTTCCCATAGCTCACCCTCGCAGGCCATGCGGTTAGGCCTGCTAACCGTGCAGTGCTTTTCCTTACAGGAGGGAACCTACCATCAGGATCCCACCCGCAAGGGGCTGTCTCTGCTCCGCCAGCAAGCCGGGCGGACTCCCCCTGTAGTCCGCCCGTAGGGGGCGGCCGCTCCGCAGTAAGCCGGGCGGACTCCCCCTTGAATCTGCCCAGGCCGCCCGCAGGGGGCGGCCTCCGCCCGCAGCCGCAGGGGCGGACTCGCCTGGAGTCCGCCCAGGTCGCCCGCAGGGGGCAACCTCCGCCCACAGCCATAGGGGCGGACTCCCCAAAGTCCGCCCGCCAGCAGCAGGGGCGGACTCACCTGGAGTCCGCCCAGTAATGGGCAGCCTCCGTTCTCTCCCGGCCTCCTGCCGCTTGCTTCTCCTACCGACGTGGCGGACTCATTTTTCCATTCCGCCGAGTCCACGAAGGTCATCATGATGACGTCACTGGGCTCTGCTTCTAGAAGATCCTTCCCCGGGCCTATGAAAAGCCCCCAATGCTTATCATTTAGGGGGGCCGGAGGAGAGAGAGCCAGATGAGGCCCAGGAGGAAAATATCAACTTTCCAGCAAGCTCTACGGACTCCATTTTCCAGTCCGCGCAGTCCTCCACAGTTGATCCAGCAAGCTCTGCGGACTCCATTTTCCAGTTCGCGCAGTCCTCCGCAGTTGATCCAGCAAGCTCTGCGGACTGAATTTTCCAGTCCGTGCAGTCCTCCACAGTTGATCCAACAAGCTCTGCGGACTCCATTTTCCAGTCCGCGTAGTCCTCCACAACTTACCATCAGCTTGCCAACAAGCTCTGCGGACTCAGTTTTCCAGTCCTCCACAGCTGCAGGCAACCTCTTTTCCTTAGTCTTTTTTCCTTAATCTCTGGAAACTCCTTCCCAAACTATCAGCTTCCCCCTTTGTACACTTTAATGCTTTTTCATGTAAAGGTGCACTAGCAAGCTGTAACCTTATTTCTTTATTATAGGAAAGCTCGTCGCAAGAGTGGCATTTAAGCCGCGGCGGGCGAAGTCTGTTGTTGTTGCTGCTAGCGACCCCCTCTCCTCCTCTCTGATTAACAAGTCTTGCTCTCTGCTCAGCAAGCCTTCCCTCTGCTCAGCAAGCTAGACCTCTGCTCAGCAAGCCTTGTTCTCTGCTCAACAAGTCTTGCTCTCTGCTCAACAAGCCTTCCCTCTATTCGGCAAGTTTGCCCTCTGCTCAGCAAGCCTTGCTCTCTGCTCAACAAGTCTTGCTTTCTGCTCAGCAAGCCTTCCCTCTGCTCAGCAAGCTTGCCCTCTGCTCAGTAAGCCTTGCTCTCTACTCAGTAAGCCTTACTTCCTGCACAGTAAACCTTGCTCTCTGCTCAGCAAGTTCTTCGCTGCTCCTTGAGCTTCTCTGCTCGTCGATCGTCATAGTAACTGTCTGCTCGACAGCTCCTGATCAACCTCTTCCTCCTCTCTTTGTCAACCTTATTAGTTGATCAAGCCTCTCCTCTATCCCCGCAACCCTCCTTGAACAAGCTACTTGCTCCACTCTCGAGCACTCAAAAGCTTCCTTCCTTCCCCTCTTCCTCTTCTAGCTTGTGAGACCAAACACGCTTCCCTTTGTGTTAGCTGCCTGGTGCCATTTCCGCGCATCAACATGCAGAAAGTTTATATTTTTCACAATGCATATCAAAATTTTATTACTACTCAAAAATAGAATCACGTTGAATCAACCGGTCACGCATAGGAAGAAAGTAGGCAGGCCACTATGGTGAGCTTTGCCAAAGATCGGGGCTCAGGATCACCTCCAAAGGAATCCACCAATGTTGAGGACCATACGCTTGACCGTTCACACTCTCTCCATGACACTAGTGAGACTCATGCGCAAATCCGCAGGACTTTAGGATAATCACCGGGCTTGGGTTACAGTGAGGTAAACAATGATAAAAAGAAAGGCTATGCACCAAACCCAAATGAGCTAGCCTAAATAGAATCCAACCACTAACCACAATATATGCAGGTACACCACACGTCCAGACTTAACTTTTAACATATGGGTGCGTGCACCGCCTACTCCAAATATAATCACATTTCAAAAAAGATTTTCAATTTAAACTTTTTTCTTTTCACTTTTTTTTGTCTTTACAAATATTTTTCTTTTTTTTTTCTTTTTCTTCATTTTATTTTCACAATTCAGCAGATATAAACTTGGGAGCACTTTCACATTTTCACAAATAATAACACCACATCTCATCCCAACATGAAAATATAAAACACTAAACTCGACTTGGGTGTGCGACTAGGATATCCTATGGGGCTTTGGTTAATGAAGATGGAGCTAAATCAAAAGAAGGGTAGGCACAACGGGGCTAGCGAGGATATGACGTTAGGAACGGTACAAAGCTCAACCGGGCCAAAATGATGGCCTACATCATGCTTACGCTAGACTAACCAAATACTCATGCTTCGAGAGTAGAATGGGGCAAGTTCTTAGCCACCGAGAAAGATGATCCTTCCTCCCGACTCGAGCAAAATGAGTCTAGTGACGGCTATACACTTTCCTATACTACCGTTTGATTCACACCGGATTCACCAACTTTTGAGTAGAATAAAATGAACTTTTCGCAAATAGAAAAGTATAAAACAATAAGCATACAAAAAAATAAATCTACTCGAATATCTACATGAGACGAGAGCAGTTGACTAGAAACACAACAAGGTCAACATTTTACTCTGTCTCACAATCCTAAGCCAACACCATAATTTTCCCAAATCTAACGAAGAAATGAGTTTAACTCGTGACACACTAACAGTTAAGCACGCGCTCAAGTGGGTGCAGTGGTGTGCAGTGTAATGAACTAATCAAAATAAAACTATAAAAGCTTCTAGTATGCACATGAGATGTGCACATGCAAAAGGTAACAAAACTGGCTCTCCCCCAGACTTAAACTAAACTACACAGCATATGGTAGAGAAATTAAAATCATAAAGAGCTAAGGGAAGAGGTTACCCAATGCTCAGCCAGTGGGCATACTAGAAGACGAGTGGAAAACCGAAGCAGTTCCGTCATACGAAGAATCACAACCCTGCCAATGCAATTTGCCATGAATACCTGCAGGGGTGAGCTCCACAAACACATAAGAAAAATATACAAAATACAAAGATTAACTAAAACTAAATAGACAAGAAAAACAAAATGCAGAAAATGAAAGATAAGTGGGGTTATTATCATCCCAGCACGACTTATTCGGTTACGAAAAGGTTCTAGCTAATGGGCCTATGAAAAGAAAAATGCACAGGTAACTGTTCCAATATCCGTTTCGATAACGGGTACCGATACGGCGATTGAACAGTTACCCCTCTGCCTAAATAATCATACCTGCTCCTCGCAGGCAAAGGAAATAGGAAGTAAGAAGAGAATGAGCACTGGTCCTCACTCTTCTCACCATAAAATGAATCCTTGCCCAGCAAGGTTTCGTCCACCACAAGTTTGCTGGGGGCGAAGGTGACGGTAGGGGCTTCCACTGTGAAGGATGTAGGAACCTCCTCACACAAGAGGATGCACTCGTCGACAGCCTGAGCGCAAGGCTCAACGTCAACCCAACTTACCCGTGGAGATTCAACTTGCACAGGCTCAGATAAGGAAGGGGGGGGTCAAGAAATAAAAGAGACGAAGAAAATAAAGAAATAATTGGGGGAGTGATCCCGGTTTCACTCCCCAAAGGCTGAGGTAGAAAAATATCGTCAGCAATGTCGACAATGCTACAAGGCTCGGCCAGATCCATAGAGTCCTCCACCAAGACTTGGACTTCCTCCTTTGGTATCGAGGGAGAATCCTCGACACCAGGAAGGTTGTCCTCCTCCATGGGAGTGGAAACAATCCATGTATCATAAGCCTCAACTTGTGTTGCATCATCGAAAATGTCGTCAGAGACGACTGAAGTAGAATGCATAAAAGGTGGAAGAACTTTGCTTGGATGAAAGTC
The DNA here is from genome assembly GCA_039583875.1 of Platanthera guangdongensis. Taxonomy (NCBI): domain Eukaryota; kingdom Viridiplantae; phylum Streptophyta; class Magnoliopsida; order Asparagales; family Orchidaceae; genus Platanthera; species Platanthera guangdongensis. The sequence continues at coordinate 90,991,528 of CM077147.1, forward strand.
AAGCGCAGGTTCCTCACAAAGAATCAGCTCCACGCTTGGAGATGTATGCACAGAAGAGATGGGCTCAGCCACATCAAAGCATAGATCAGCCACACATCTAGTGGTTGTGTCCACATCATTCCCTTCAACAAATGAAGGTGACAGGGAAACATAACCAGATCATGATGGTGTGCCACCGAGGGTAGGAGTCGGGATGATCTGGATGTACGGCTCATCATCCTCTTACATAACACGGAGGTACTCGACACAATCCTTCAGGACATGATCTGTTCTACGACAATACAACACTTTCTCCCATTACTCTATAACACTTTCTCCCATTACCGAATGTAGCAGGTGACAGGACACATCTGGATGTCCGGCTCATCATCCTCTTCCATAACACGGAGAGGAATAAGAGAACGGTGTATGTGGCGAGGACGATTGACCATAAGCTCGAGGCACAGTGTTTGAAGGGCTGTACGAATACAACATCTCATGCATTGTGCGCTGAGTCTTATGCTCAATATCTCTCATATGGCATTCATGACTAGCGTGGGAACGCTTTCCACACCAATGACATTGGTCATACGAATATCCCCACATGGTGTCAAAACAGCAGATTCAAAATAAATTGTACAAATTACTAAATCCAACAATATATTACTACAATTGCCTAAACAAACAAGAAAAAGGCAAGGAAAATAGAAATAGAACAAAACAAAAGCGATTTACAAAGGAAAAGGAAAGCAATATCACGTCTCCCTCTCCAGAAACTCACACGACTGTGTTCCCTGGAAACGGTGCCAAAAACTAGATGCTAAAGATCATGGCAGTGAACTGGTCGCACAAGTAATATAAAATGGACGAGTTTTCCCAAGTATCGATCTCTCAAGGAATACAGTAAGGTGGAGATAATTTCGAGGAGGACTTGAGAATGAAGTCCTTATGTCAGAGTTAACTAAGGGGGTTTTGATATTTGTGGAAAAAAAAATTAAAAATCTAACAACTACTCCTATGTAACGCCGCTATGCGATGCTTCGCTAGGCGGGATGGAAGACTAGTCGGGCCGCTATGCACCGAATCACTAGGCGGATGGGCGAGTAGGCTTGCGGATGAGGTGATGAGAATGGTGGAATGAGGGTCATGAGCACCTCTTCGCTACGCATGCCACTAGCAATTGCTAGTGCGGCAAGGGAGGATGGATGGTGGATGGACAAATAGGTGCAACACAAGTAAATAACGAAAACATACAATCACATACACATGATTACACATAAATGTATATTACACTAAGCATAACTTCATCAAATATAAAGAGTTCAACTAAACCATCAACGACAAGAGAAGAAAAGCGTGCGAAATTGACCGGATCCCAAGTCTTGCTGAGGATTCACTGTTGGAATTGTCGGGTTGTCAATCCGCATCCAAGATCGGTCCTCAACTGTGTCCGGGGTAGAGAAGGGTTGTCACCACCTTCTAATGGCCCATCTTCTTCGTGTCACGATCCGGTGGAGGATGGCACAACTTCTCCTAGCTTGATGGAGAAAGCTAGGTCAAGCTCTTCTTGAAGCTCAAAGATGAAAGAGGAGGCCGAGAGAAAGCTCTGGCTTGGATTTGGCAGTGAAAGCTTGCCCGGAGCACCTCCCTACAATGGAAGATGAAGGGAATGGTGAAATCCTTCCTCGAAGACGAAAACGGTGGAGAAATGTCGAGCCATCCCGAATTAGGGCGGCACCTGCAGATTTCTAGTAAGCAGAATTGAACAATGTGCACGATTACGGGCGCACGACCAGTGGTCGTGAGCACTATGTCCAGTGATCGTACGCACTGGCATGGCAGATTACAAAGATGAACTGGGATAGCACGCATGAGTAGTGGCGCACGACCGGTGGTCGTGCGCATTATATCCAATGGTCGTTCAATTACCCCAGACAGGACTCCAGGAAAAGAAGAATCAATACACACGATCAGTGATGCATGACCGGTGGTCATGCGCACTATGTCTAGTGGTCGTGCGATTGTCCTAGGCTGATTGTGGAAATCAGGGTACATTGTGCACGATCATCGGCGCACCACCAGTGGTCGTGCGCACTATATCTGATGATCGTGCGTAGAATTCCTGCTTCAAAATGTCCCCGGAACACGCAATGACCCCTAAACCCAGCACTGATATATGTAGACATTCCAAACGAGCACAAAAAGTAGTACAAATAATAAAAGTACAAAAATACACAAACACAGGCCAAAGTGTGCACTTCCTATGGAAATATAGACAAGATGAAATATGAATGATATAGAACTAAAAGTGAAGTGCAAACGTGTGAAAACTAGCACAGATGAGTCCGAAAAACCATATATAAATCAGACTCATCAAGTGGCGGACTGCGCAACGAGTCCGCGGAGTCTGCCGTTGATAAACTTAGTCTGCCTCTACTATTGAACGAGGCGGCTAGCTGTTGAAGCTGGAGCTGGGGTTCATCAATGTAGACGGACTGGAAGGTTTGAATGCACTTCAAGTCTGCCCAGCTTGCGTTGAATGGGACATGTCCGTTGATCTTTTGTAACAGCCCAATTTTCTCAGTAGGCAATTTTTGGGTGACACGGCCTGGGACACGGGCGTGTCCCAGGGCATGTCAAGCTGGAGTCGACGATTTGGCCGCGAGATCATCAAAATTTGGGGTCGACGGTCGTTGAACAGCAGACACGACCTGAGACACAGGCGTGTCTCAGGGCATGTCGAGGCCGTGTCAACGATCGGCCTGGGTGTCGACGTTTTTCGCTCGACAATGTGTCGAGAGGAGGCACACGGCCCAGGACACGGGCGTGTCCCAGGCCGTGTCATATGCTCGACGACTTTTGCTCGACGATCGTCGAGTGTCGTGATGTGGTCGTCGAGTGTCGAGAAGTTGAACACAGCGTGTGACACGGGCGTGTCACAGGGCGTATTAATTTGGGTCGACGAACTCAGCCCGACGAAAAGTTTCGACAGGGTGTGTCTTCATACCGTGTGTTGGCACACGGCCTGGGACACGGGCGTGTCACAGGCCGTGTGAAGTCTCGGGTTCTTTTGGGATTATTTTCGCCGATGCACACAGCCACAGACACGGGCTTGTCTGGAGGCGTGTTGGGTGACACGGCCCATGACACGGGCGTGTGCAATGGGCGTGTCACTGGTTTGGATCAGTCAGTTGACCACCGCTTGAGGCACACGGCCTGGGACACGGGCATGTCACAGGCCGTGTCAGGCAAAAATCAGCTTTTCTGGCATTTTTGTGGCCGTCCATTCCTTCAGCCTGGATCCAATGGCTGAACTTCCTCCCTATTTCCTTAAGGCCGTGAATGAGAAGAGAACTCTCATTTCTCTTATTTGGCTTCTCTTTCTTCATTGCTAGTGAGAGAAAGGGAGAGGAAGAAGGAGGAGGAGGAAAGGGGGTTGATTACCGGTGGTGCTGCAGTTTTCCGACGAGAGCTCCGAGGCCAGTATTGTGGAGGAAAAGTTCTTGTGAGCCATTAAAGCTAGCTTTGAGTTCATGGCACCGAAGCAGTCGTCAAGGGTAACGACTTCTCTTCCTAGCCATGTGAGGGCTTCCTTTTGGCATAGATTTGTGATTCCCCCACCAAGAGGTGGCTGATTTTGGGAGTCTTTTGGGTCCAATCCCCTTTGTTGGCATATAGATCCGGAAATGGAGTACGGAATAGGCATGCTGTGTGAAGCCCATCTGGACAGGTTGGTCTGGATTGGTGATGTTGCATACGAACCGGAGAAGACTCCGTGATAAACGTGTAGGTTAAGGAGTCAACGGGTTATGCCTGCGAAAAGGAGTAGCAGGATGTACTGGAGTGGTAGCCCAGGAAAATAGCTGTGTTATGTTTTTGGGTCATACCTATGGATGAGGCATAGGAAGTACTGGTGTGACCAAGAAAGGCCCTTTGTGATGCTTGATGTCGTAGGGTGTCCACCTGTGAAGCGAGTAACAGGAAGTACTGGCATGGTAGCCAGGAAAGACTCCTGACATTTGTGATTTTGTAGTGTCCACCTGTGAAGAGAGTAACAGGAAGTACTGCAATGCCCAGGAAAGACCCGCTGTTGTGATAAGGGAATGGGTGTAGAGAATACCTAGGCTGTGTGACAAGAACAGGATTGGTGAGACCGACACGCGCCTTTAATATAGCCATGAGTACGCTGTACTCGGAGAAGGCAAGGCAATTTGAGCAACGGGGGGTGGAGGATCCGACCTGGGCTATGTCTGTCCGACGTGAGACCAAAAGGTGCGGTATGTTGGAGCACATAGTAAGAGTCTTAGGACTGCGTGCCATGACATAATGGGGGGCTATGGGTCATCCCGGTGTAGTAAGAATATAAAACTCCGGCTGCACGCCATGGAGTAAATGCTCAAGTAAGTTACCATTAGGTGATGACCCTGATACGGTGGTGGGCATGTGATTTGCCAGAATACCAAGAATGTGCCCTGAGTGCACGGACCGTTGGGCCGGGTGGCGAACGGTTGTGATGGCATGTGTGTGTGAAAGCACATTTTGATGAGATATATTTCCATACTGTGATATGATATGCTTGCAGGGAAGATTACCGCTGCCCCGAGAAAAGGGGTAGGGTCGTTATAATTTGGTCAGCTGAACGCTGATCGTTGCTTCGGTTTGCCACCGCTGGGTGGATTGTCCCTATACAGGTGCTGGAGGGCCAAGCGGGATGCATAAAGGCTGATGTCTCTACTGCTGTTGTTGCTGCTGCTGCTAGCCCTCGAAGGCTATATGTGTTGCATGTTGTTATGTTTTCTTTTATTGTGGCCGGCCTGCGCGCCCATACTTGAAGCCACTGTGTGAAAGCCATGTAAGGCCATAAGGCCATCTTTTGTACGCTTGTAAGACATTCCTATGGATGATATATACAACGTGGGTTGTGTTATATATTGGACATTCACTGGGGGAGTTCAAGTTGAAGTATAGGCTTCCGCTAGAATGCTTTGTGATAGGTGCGATGCGCTACTCTGGTATCATCCTGTACCTTCACCGCCTATTTTGTGATATATACTGTGGGACCCCGGCCAGACCTTCTAGAATATACCATATGAATGGATGGGGTTGTTATATTTTTGGTATCGGTTGTTTTGGTCTTTCCCTCTCGAAGTCGTGGTCGACTTCTTTTGTGGGGTGGCGAGCACGTGTTTGTGCAAACCAAAGTCTACGAATGAACTCCTGAATGTCCATGATAGGAATGCAAAGTTGTGTGTTTGAGGAACCTGTGTGTTCATATTTTGTGTTGTTTGCTTGGGTACGACCGCTAATGTGTGTGTCTTGTCCACCTTTAGGTGACACGGAGTGCAGCTGGGCCGTCTGAGCCCCAGCGTTCTGATGAAAGTACGGCACCAGCCGAGGTGCCTACACCTCCAACGTCTGCGGAACATGTGCGTTTAGTTGTGGAGGCTTTATTTAGCATGATCTAAGGCTAGCCACTTAGGCAGGAACAAGCGGCTGTGAGGCCAGAACAGGTGGCGGCAAGGACTGAACCTGTAGTGGATGTGGCTCCTCGAGCGGCTGAGAAGCAGATAACGCGGTTTATGAGTTTCCATCCACCTACGTTCTCGGGAGCGGGAACTCCGACGCAGGCTGAGGATTGGCTATCGCGCGTCAAGCAAGTGATGACGGTGATTGGAGCGGTGGAGCATCAAAAAGTTACCTTAGTTACCTTCTTGCTTAAAGGAGAAGCTCGATTACGGTGGGATGAGATGGAGTTGCATCACTTGGCGGGTCGTCCTTTAACCCAAGTATCGATGGAAGAATTCTCCCGACTTTTCCTAGCAAAGCACCTTCCTACAGCTCAACGGATAGCCATGGAAAATGAATTCCAAAGGCTAACACAAGGTGATGGCAGTGTTGACGCGTACCTGCATGAGTTTACTCGCTTGGGGCGGTATGCGGGTTCGATTTTTGCTGATGAGCAGAGGAAGACCAATCGGTTCTATGAAGGACTGAGGGACCAGTTGAGGTTCCTGGTTTCGAGTTCTGTGAACCAAGGTTTCCAAGCATTGGTTGACACTACGAGCGCGCTGGAAAAGGATATGAAGGGGGTGCAGGGGAAGAGAGCTTTGGCTGTATCGCAACCGGAGTGGAAGGCGCCCCGATCTGGGAAACCATTTTATAAAAAGAGATGGGGTAAAAAGTCCAAGACAGGTGGACAAGCTCCTTCATTAGTTGCAACGGGAGCAACATCGGGGGCTACCTCAAAGCCAGATACTCGTATCTGCTTCAATTGTGTCCGGATGGGGCATATTGCGCGAGATTGTCGGATGCCACCAAAGAGTGAAAAGAAGGCGGGAGAATCTTATGCGGAAAAAGGAAAGGCGGTGGTGGATTCCTCTGCCTCGCAGGCGCAACCCCGGGTCTACAATCTGGGCCTACAGGAGGCCATCAAGCAGAGTGACGTCGTCACATGTATGAGTTTAGTTTTGCATATGCTATTGTTTGTATGCTTTGCTTAGTCTATCTATGTTTGCGGTTTGTGTGTGACATGTTTGTCACAGGCTTTGTGATGATTCGGGACACGCTGGCGCGAGCACTGTTTGATACGGGTGCATCACATTATTTTATGTCTAGCGAGTTTATAACGCGGCTTGGGATAGCCAGTCGTGCAAAGACAGATAGCGTCAGAGTTGTGTTACCAAATGATTGTTGGATGCTTGCGGATCAAGCTTGCGATGTGGCGGTCCAATTAGGAAGTCGGGATTTCAGTTTGACTGCTTTTGTTTTGCCAATATCAGAATTTGACGTGATTTTTGGGATGGATTGGCTTGCGGAGCAGCATGCCATGATTGATTGCCAATCCAAAGAAATCACGTTGGGCCAGAATACCGAACAGGAGACAAAGTTCGCGGGTATGCGAGGAGTAGGCGGGACGTTGATGTGTGCACTCCAGGTAGTCAAGGCTGTTCGGAAGGGTGCCGAGTGTTACTTTGAACTGATTCAGGCTGTTGAGCCTAAGGCCCATGTTTGTGGCGTGCCGATTGTGGCGGAATTTACAGATGTGTTTCCTACGGATCTCCCTGGGCTACCACCCCAGCGGGAGATTGACTTCACGATTGAGGTGGTGCCAGGTGCGAAACCTGTGGCCCGCTCGCCATATCGCGTCGCGCCGAAAGAGATGGCTGAGTTGAAGGTTCAACTGCAAGAAATGCTGGAGCAAGGTTATATACGCCCAAGTATGTCACCTTGGAGCGCGCCTGTGCTTTTTGTAAAGAAGAAAGACGGTGGGTTGCGGTTGTGTATCGATTACCGTGAACTGAATAAGCTGACCGAGAAGAAAAAGTATCTGATACACCGGATTGATGAGTTATTTGATCAGCTGTTAGGCTCGACCGTCTATTCAAAGTTGGACCTGAAGTCTTGTTATTACCAGTTGAGAATTCGGGAAGGTGACATTCCCAAAACCGTATTTGGAACGCGTTACGGGCACTATGAGTTCACAGTCATGCAATTTGGACTGTGCAATGCGCCCTCGGTGTTTATGGATTTGATGCACCGTATTTTTCGAGAGTACCTGGATCTGTTTGTGATTGTGTTCATTGATGACATCCTGGTGTACTCGAAGTCGGAAGTGGAACATGAGACGCACTTGCTGTTGGTGTTGAACACGTTGAGTCAAAATCAGCTCTATGCCAAGTTCTCAAAGTGCGAGTTTTGGCTATCGTCGGTGGCATTTCTGGGCCATGTGGTGAGTGGACCGGGCATTGCAGTGGATCCAGTGAAGATAAGGGCCATACAGGAGTGACCAATGTTATCTTCCGTGGCCGAGGTCACGAGTTTCCTTGGACTTCCGGGCTACTATCGAAGATTTGTGGAAAACTTCTCGCGGATTGCTTTGCCGCTAACCACACTGACGCGAAAAGATCAGAAGTTCATTTGGGCGCCAGAGTGCGCACGAGCTTTTGAAGAGCTGAAGTTTCGGTTGACCACGGCGCCGGTGTTGTCTTCTCCAAGTGGGACCGAAGGATTTGTGATTTATAGTGATGTCTCAGGGAGCGGCTTAGGCTGTGTTCTTCTGCAAAGTGCAAAGGTTATTGCTTATGGCTCACGCCAGCTGAAGGTGCACGAGCGAAATTATCCCGTCCATGATTTTGAACTAGCGGCGGTGATTTTTGCACTCAAGTTGTGGCGACACTACCTTTATGGAGTGAAGGTGGAGATCTATACAGATCATAAGAGCCGCAAGTACCTATTGGAGCAGAAAGATTTGAATATGCTACAACGAAGGTGGTTGGAGTTCCTTGGGGACTACACTTTCGAGATTCACTATACGCCTGGGAAGGGGAATGTTGTCGCGGATGCCTTGACTTGGCGGGTTCCGGCTAGAGCAAATTGGTTACAAAGGCATGATGAATGTCTTATACAGGAGCTGGAGGCATTGGAGATTTATTGTGTTGACAAGAATTCCACTGCCACTGCATGTTTGAACTGGACCGAGGTGCAATGTGACCTTGCGGACCGAGTTCGACGGGCAACAGCGTTGGATGAAGATCTCTTACGCTATGTGAATGAAGGGCCAGAAGGCAAAGTCACTTGGAATGACAGTCTTTTACGCAAAGAGGGTCGTTTGTGCGTCCCAAATGTGGGGAAATTGAGGGAAGAACTGATGTATGAAGCGCATTATACAAAGTATTCCATTCATCCCGGGAGCACGAAGATGTTCAACGATATGAAGAAGCTTTTCTGGTGGCCAGGGCTCAAGAAAGATGTTGCCCTCTATGTATCTAAATGCCAAACATGTTCGATGGTGAAGGCGGAATACCAAAAGCCGGGCGGTTATTTGAAGTCACTGCCGATCCCAGAGTGGAAATTTGATGATATTTCCATGGATTTTGTGCACAGGTTGTCGAGATCACAGCGAGGAAATGATTCCATTTGGGTGATTGTTGACCGGCTAACGAAAGTGGCACATTTTCTCCCGAACAGGCGAGATGATTCAGTTGAAAGTTTGGCAAAGTTATATGTTGACCAGATTGTGCGGCTTCACGGTGTTCCTCGGAGCATCGTAAGTGATCGAGATGGGCGATTCACGTCAAATGATTGGAGGCTAGTTGACCGACTGTTGGGCACGAAGTTGACTTTCAGTACTGCCTTTCATCCCCAAACGGATGGCCAAATGAACATACCAACAGAACAATGGAGGACATGCTCCGAATGTGCGCCCTTGACTTCGGAAAGAGAAGGGAAGATCATCTCTATATGGTAGAGTTTGCATATAATAACAGTTACCAGGCGAGCATTGGGATGGCACCATATGAAGCTCTATATGGACGGAAGTTCCGTACGCCCTTGGCTTGGGTAGAAGCGAGTGAAGCTCGGGTTTTTAAACCAAAAGAGGTTGAGGAAGCAAACTAAACCATATGTAATATTCGAGAGAGGCTACTTATTACTCAAGATCGACAAGCTAAGTACTACAATGCCAAGCACCGGAACGTGGAATTTGCGGTTGGCGATTGGGTCTACTTGAAGATCAAGCCATTCAAAGATGTCTCCAGGATTCGACAATTGAAAAAGTTGAGTACAAGATATTTGGGTCCTTTTGAAGTGGTTGAGCGAGTTGGCGAAGAGGCTTATCGGCTAGCTCTGTCGGCATACTTGGGTGGATTACATAATGTATTTCACATCTCGGTGCTTCGGAAGGCCGTGAAAGATCCAGCTCAAGTGATCGCGGATGATCGTGTGCCGGTGGAGTATGGGCTAACAACGAGAGTTAGACCCATTCAGATCGAAGATCGAGCCGAGAAACAGTTGCGGAAAAGGACAGTCGGCATGGTGAAAGTCTGATGGGACAACTGCGGCCGTGAAGAACTGACATGCGAGCGAGAGCAAACCATGCGAGAAGAATTCCCCGAGCTATTTTTGTAATCTGTGGAGAGTAGTGTGTTGTAACAAAAAAAGTTGAATGTTATAACATTTTTCTTGCTGGTTACTTATTGCCTTCCAGTGTCAGAATTTCGAGGACCAAATTTCTTGTAGGAGGGGAGGATTGTAACAACCCAATTTTCTCAGCAGGCAATATTTGGGTGACACGGCCTGGGACACGGGCGTGTCCCAGGGCATGTCAAGCTGGAGTCGACGATTTGGCCGCGAGATCGACGAAATTTGGGGTCGACGGTCATCGAACAGCAGACACGGCCTGAGACACGGGCGTGTCTCAGGGCGTGTCAAGGCCGTGTCGACGATCAGCCTGGGTGTCGACGTTTTTCGCTCGACAATGTGTTTAGAGGAGGCACACGGCCCAGGACACGGGCGTGTCCCAGGCCGTGTCGTGTGCTCGAGGACTTTTGCACGACGATCGTCGAGTGTTGAGATGTGGTCGTCGAGTGTCGAGAAGTTGAACATGGCCTGTGACACGGGCGTGTCACAGGGCGTGTCAATTTGGGTCGACGAACTCAGCCCGACAAAAAGTTTCGACAGGGCCTGTCTTCGTGCCGTGTGTTGGCACACGGCCTGGGACACGGGCGTGTCACAGGCCGTGTGAAGTCTCAGGATCTTTTGGGATTATTTTCGCCGATGCACACGGCCATAGACACGGGCGTGTCTGGAGGCGTGTTGGGTGACACGGCCCATGACACGGGCGTGTGTAATGGGCATGTCACTGGTTTGGATCAGTCAGTTGACCACCGCTTGAGGCACACGGCCTGGGACACGGGCGTGTCACAGGCCGTGTCAGGCAAAAATCAGCTTTTCTGGCATTTTTGTGGCCATCCATTTCTTCAGCCTAGATCCAATGGCTGAACTTCCTCCCTATTTCCTTAAGGTCGTGAATGAGAAGAGAACTCTCATTTCTCTTATTTGGCTTCTCTTTCTTCATTCCTAGTGAGAGAAAGGGAGAGGAAGAAGGAGGAGGAGGAAAGGGGGCTGATTACCGGTGGTGCTGCAGTTTTCCGACGAGAGCTCCGAGGCCGGTGTTGCAGATGAAAAGTTCTTGTGAGCCATTCAAGCTAGCTTTGAGTTCATGGCACCGAAGCAGTCGTCAGGGTAACGACTTTTCTTCCTAGCCATGTGAAGGCTTCCTTTTGGAATAGATTTGTGATTCCCCCACCAAGAGGTGGCTGATTTTGGGAGTCTTTTGGGTAATTCATGAAATCCCCTTTGTTGGCATATAGATCCGGAAATGGAGTACGGAATAGGCATGCTGTGTGAAGCCCATCTGGACAGGTTGGTCTGGATTGGTGATGTTGCATACGAACCGGAGAAGACTCCGTGATAAACGTGTAGGTTAAGGAGTCAACGGGTTATGCCTGCGAAAAGGAGTAGCAGGATGTACTGGAGTGGTAGCCCAGGAAAATAGCCTTGTTATGTTTTTGGGTCATACCTATGGATGAGGCACAGGAAGTACTGGTGTGACCAGGAAATGCCCTTTGTGATGCTTGATGTCGTATGGTGTCCACCTGTGAAGCGAGTAACAGGAAGTACTGGCATGGTAGCCAGGAAAGACCCCTGACATTTGTGATTTTGCAGTGTCCACCTGTGAAGAGAGAAACATGAAGTACTGGGATGCCCAGGAAAGACCCGCTATTATGATAAGGGAATGGGTGTAGAGAATACCCAGGCTGTGTTCCAAGAACAGAATTGGTGAGACCGACCCACGCCTTTGATATAGACATGAGTACGATGTACTCGGAGAAGGCAAGGCGATTTGAGCAACGGGGGGTGGAGGATCCGACCTGCGCTATGTCCGTCCGACGTGAGACCAAAAGGTGCAGTCTGTTGGAGTGCATAGCAAGAGTCTTAGGCATGCACGCCATGACACAATGGGGGGCTACGGGCCATCCCGGTGTAGTAAGACTATAAAACTCCGGCTGCACGCCATGGAGTAAATGCTCAAGTAAGTTACCGTTGGGTGATGACCCTGATACGGTGGTGGGCATGTGATTTGCCAAAATACCAAGAATGTGCCCTAAGTGCATGGACCGTTGGGCCGGGTGGCGAACGGTTGTGATGGCATGTGTGCGTGAAAGCACATTTTGATGAGATATATTGACATACTGTGATATGATATGCCTGCAGGAAAGATTACCGCTGCCCCGAGAAAAGGGGTAGGGTCGTTATAATTTGGTCAGCTGAACGCGCTTCTGTTTGCCACCGTTGGGTGGATTGTCCCTGTACAGGTGCTGGAGAGCCAAGCGGGATGCATAAAGGTTGATGTCCCTGCTGTTGTTGCTGTTGCTGTTGATGCTAGCCCTCGAAGGATATATGTGTTTCATGTTGTTATGTTTTCTTTTATTGTGGCCGGCCTGCGCGCCCATAGTTGAAGCCACTGTGTGAAAGCCATGTAAGGCCATAAGGCCATCTTTTGTACTCTTGTAAGACATTCCTATGGATGATATATACAACGTCGGTTGTGTTATATATTGGACATTCACTGGGGGAGTTCAAGTTGTAGTATAGGCTTCCGCTAGAATGCTTTGTGATAGGTGCGATGCGCTACTCTGGTATCATCATGTACCTTCACCTCCTGTTTTGTGATATATACTGTGGGGCCCCGGCTGGACCTTCTAGAATATACCATATGAACAGATGGGGTTGTTATATTTTTGATGGTAGCCAAAGAGCTAGAGCGTCCGCGCTCCTCAAGTGGACTGAAGAAGCATGTTGCCCATGCTGTTTGAGTCTGCCACTTTGTTGAATGGAACTTGCTGCACCTGCTGGGCGGCTTGGGCTTGGCGACTTGGCAGGTCGCGTATTCTGGCGAGGTAGGTGGCCTGGAGGTAGTCCTCTTGACAGTCTGGCAGTCTGGTCTACTTGATGAGTGACCTGCAAAGTATGCGGCTTGTTGCCGGCCTGGGCGGTTAGGTATCTGAGTCCGGCAAAGGGGCACCTATTGAGACAAACTTGCAGTTTAGCTGGCAAAGCGTGCGGCCTGCAGGGGCAGACTAAAGAAGCAGTCTGCGGCCCCTACCGACCAAAGGAACAATGCGTGGCCTGGGCGGTCAGACCGCTGAGACCGCCCAAGCCGTGCGCCCTGAGCGGAGAGAAAAGCCTGACCGCCCATCCTAAGATATCGCGACCTCCAGGAAGAACCTGGAGCAGCCTGTGACAAGTAAGCTAGCTGCCTAGGGAAGGATTGCCGATTTCGGGGTTAACACTCGGCAGTTTTTAGTTAGGTGTCCTAGCTCTTTATTGAATTCGTAGTATGAATCTGAGTTTTAGATCTTTGATCAGCTTGCCAATAAGGCCTTTTATAATTACTTCTAGCATGGACTCTTCGAGTTCGCATTCTTGCAAGTCATCATCTTGCGGCTGATGAACTGAGGATGTTTGTGAAGATGGAGCTAGTAGTAACAATAGTTGATCTCGAGTACGATCATGGTCTGGGAAGGAGTGTCGATGGCATTGAAATATTCTTCCCTTCCTTGAGCGAGATGAGAAATCTTGTGAGGAGACCTGGGAGGCTGCTTGTAAGAAGGAGGATCTTTCTCTGCTATAAGCCTGGAGACGAAGCCTGGGTTGCTCTTTTCGCCTGAGATGTATGAGTTGGCTAGGCCAATCAACTCTTGGTATATTCTTGGTTCTCGGACATTGGCTTCAAACTTGAGCGTCCCTTCACGAAGACCGTGGATAATAGCCACTTGGTACATTTCTTGATCAATAATCTCGATATCCAAGATTTCTCTCTAAAATCGATCAACGAACTGAGACCAGGTTTCATTCTGACGTTGCCTAATCTCAAAGAGGGCTTCTGGTCCGCCCTTTATGTTTCTTTAAGTAGAGAATCTGAGCAAGAACTCCATTCACAGATCAGCAAAGGAAGTGATGGATTGAGGGGGCAAGCCATAGAACCAATCCCTCACTTGTCCATCAAATGTTGTCACAAGGAGCTTGCACTTGGTAGCGTCTAAGAGAGTTTTGAGAGCGACAACTGATTCAAATACTTGAAGATGCTTTACTGGATCAGTCTATCCAGTGTAGATTGGTAATTGTGGCTCTCTGAAATTAGCTGGAGTTGGCTCATGATGAACGTTCTCTGAAAACAGCGACAGCTCTCCCTGTTCTCCTATAGCATAAGGATAGAAGGGAGCATAAGTCATAGCTGCAAAAGAAGCAGGATAGAAAGGAAAAGCTGCTACAGGATGAGCAAAGGCAGGAGCTGATGGGTAAGGATGACTTCCCTAAAAGTTCAGAAATCTCACAGGACTTCCCCGGGCTGCTTCCCAGAAGAATTTTTGACGAGTTGCAAACTCATCATTCTGAGGTCTCAAGGGTGTTGCAGGCTTGATGAGTTGCAAATATACTTATTTTGATGTACAATAAATAAGTTGTTTTACTTTAGTTTTGTTATTTTTACTTAATTTTCTGTAATAAATTGCTCCTATTTTGTAAATATTTTCTAACATAGTTTATTTTTGATTTTCTGAAAAATTTTATGAAAAGTCCAATTTTTGCATGGCTCACGCCCGTGTACCATGGGTCACGCCCGTGACCTGGGTATGAAAACTCAATCCCCCTGAAATCGGCATATTTGAAGAAGAAAAGTCGGACACACCTGTGTCCCATGAGCAACACGCCCGTGTCATGTGACACGCCCTGTGCCCGACCCCGTGTCCCCGCGTTCAACATTCTGCGCTCGACGTTCGTCGACCCAACAAGGACACGCCCGTGTCCCATGAGCGACATGCCCGTGTCATGTGACACGCCCTGTGCCGAAGCCTGTGACCATCTCTCGACATTTTCACTCGACATTCGTCGACTCAACACGACACGCCCGTGTCAAGATGCGACACGGGCGTGTACTCCTCCACCTGACCCGACAAACCGTCACCGGCGACTTTTGACGCAAACGACGCCTAGTTAAACCACCCCGACACACCCACTGTCACGCCCGTGACCTGGAGCATGTTCGCAGCATTTTCAGTAGCAAAATCAACTCTCGAATCAAATCATCAGCCGCCATATGAATAGTGATGACACGCCCCCTGACACGCCCGTGTCAGAGGGCGTGTCCCATGAAAAATTTTGTCTATAAATTGACAGCTTCTGTTTGAGCTGCTGTTCCATTTTTTGGATCCATTTTGCTTAGGGCTTTGCTGTTAGGTGCTTCCAAATGTTATGTAAAGTTCTTTTCTCCCCCTCTCCTTTATTTTTAGATTTGTAATCTCCTTTTTAGTTCAATAAAATTTGTAGATTTTCTCCTTTTCATTGTTATGAACTTCATCTATATACAATCTCTAAGCAATCTTATTTGTTCTTTTGTTTTAATCTTTGTTTTCGTTCTCCTTTAAATGGGTGTGTGTGTATGAGATTCGTTTTATTGCTTTTATACTCAGTACTTTTACTTAGTGTTGATAACTTAGGATTTTTATAGCTTTATTTGCATTCCTATAGATCCGTAAAAATGTTTTCGAAGTGGTTTTCATTTCTTTTTAACTTAGATTTTTCTTTTTATGTCGTAAAACTTTTTTGTTCTTTTAACTCTAATCTCACCTTTTATGCACTTTTACGGAGTTATAGGAATGACTATACAGTCATTTTAATTTTTCGAGCACTTTGATTTTCGCTCAAAACCATTTTGTCTATTTAATTTTTCTGACTTCATTTTATTCATTTCTACCGCATTCTAGCGGTAGAAATGTAATCGTTTTAATTTTTCGAGCACTTGCACTTTGCGTTTATTTGCATACTTTTTTGCTCCTTTAAAGTTTTTTTTTCACTTTTTATGCATTTCTACCGCATTCTAGTGGTAGAAATGTAGTTGGCTTTAATTTTTCAACAACTTAGTTTTTCCTATTTTTTGTACGTGTGTGTGCGTGTATGAGTTTGTTTAAATTGCTTTCTTTCAATTCTATAGAGTGTGTGCGTATGTTGCATTTATTTTCGCCTACTTGTTAAGAGTTAAATTGTGTGCTTTAATTTTCTCCTACTCATTTAAGTAGAACTTGTGTGCGTGTGTTTTCAATTTGCTATTGTGTGCGTGTGTTTTACTTTCAAGTAGAGTGTGTGAGTGTTAGCATTTATTTTCGCCTACTCGCTAGGAGTTAAATGGTAGGATTTTATTTACTGCCTACTCGCTTGAGTTAAATGGCATGTCTTTATTTTGCTATAATTATTTGAGTAGTACTTGTACTTGTATTTATTTCCGCCTACTCGTTAGGATTTAAATGGCAGGACTTAATTTTTCTCGTACTCATTTGAGTATAATTTGTGTGCGTGCGTTTTAATTTTCAGTAGAGTGCGTGTGTGGATGCATTTATTTTCTCCTACTTGTTTGAGTAGGACTCGCTTTATTTCTCCCGCACACTCATTTGAGCTGGGACTTGTAATTTTCTGCTTTCATTTCAGTCCTACTCGTTTGAGTAGGACTTGCAATTTACTACTTTCCTTTTCCAGCTTTATTTACTGCTTTTTTTTATTGCTTTCGCCGCAAGCCGTCCCCATTCTGATAAGTGGCTAATCGCTCTTAGCCCTCGGTATCGAAGAGCATTGGGACAAATAAAATAACTTTAAATAATAAAAAGTCCTATTTTTCTAATTAATTAAATTAACTTAAGGTT
Organism: Platanthera guangdongensis; assembly: GCA_039583875.1. Taxonomy (NCBI): domain Eukaryota; kingdom Viridiplantae; phylum Streptophyta; class Magnoliopsida; order Asparagales; family Orchidaceae; genus Platanthera; species Platanthera guangdongensis. The sequence goes on from CM077147.1 coordinate 91,008,042, forward strand.
TGCCTAGGGTTTACGACGCATAGGAACACATAATCGATGTGTTGGCCCTATTTTCGTAGTCCATATGCTAGCTTGCCGAGAGACCGTGTGTATGGACCGATCGCCCCTTGGTGAATGGAGTTCCGCACTAACCCACGAGAGAGGAGGCGCGTCAACTCTACTGGATTGGGTTCCCCACCCAATAGTGGGGTTCTTAGTATAATGCGGGCGTTAAGAGGAATCCTTCGTCGGACGAGAGCCCGGTTGAATAGTCTTAGCATTCAGGTGAGCGATATTCCTATAGCTAGGTGAGCTCATTTTAGTGGAACCTCCACGGCCAAGTCTCCACCTTAATTAATTTGAAACCTAGGATCTCTTTTTATTAAAAGTATATTTTGTTCAATTTTATTTGGTGCCCTCGAGCTAAGCTCTTCATCGGCTCCACCTTTTTAATTATTTTTATTTGCCTTTTTTTCTTATATATAAAACATATATCCAGACAAGATAAAAAATATAGGTAAAATAATAGTCCCTCCAGGGAAGAGTAGAAATAATCGAACCGACCCCGAGAATAATACGACCTCGATATTCCACATTGCAATATCCTGTACTACACACGATAGGTACACTTGCCTCCTTTCGTTAAAACTCGACTCAACTATTTTTTATATCCAACTAATAAATCTGCGCGCCCCGTTTTCTAAATAAAACCAATCACCCGCTTTTTTAAATAAAACCGCCCCGGGCGCCGCGAGCTAATAATAATTTTTGGAGTTTTAACCACCCATCAAGTTTTTGGCGTCGTTGCCGGGGAATTTCGAGTCGTTATTTTAAACCCTAGAAATCTATTAATTTTACCTATATGTATATATATCACAACAATTGAAAATGGCCATCAAAAAAATATAATAATAATAATACTAATAATAATAATTATTATTATTATTATCCCACTTCAAAAACAAAACAAAAAACTTTAAAAAATTATAATATAACTATCTATAAAATTTTTGAAATGACATCGTTTCCAACTAACAAAAAAAACAAAAAAAACAAAAAATTATTATCATCTTATAATCCAACAAAAAAATTTTTAAAACCTAAAAACTAACAAAAAACTATAAAACTCAAAACTCTAAATATATAAAAACAAAAAAAAAATCTAAAAAAACTAAACATCTAAAAAACTAAAAAAACACACAAAAAAATCAATCAAAAAAACTAAAAAACCACAAAACAATAATATCATAATTTGTTATTAAAATTTATATTTTGTTTAACTTACTTTATTTTGACTTCTTTTATTTTAATTTATTTTGTTTCCCTTCGGCGCACTTTACACACTTATGCATGCTAGGGGTCCGCATTTCTGTAGCGCTCATAAGCTAAATGTTAGCTTCGAGTCACAAACACACATGCCCCGTACCACCCGCAAAATTTCGGCCGAGTTTATCATTTTTTGTTTTTACTGTTCTATTTTTGCTATTTCTTTTTAATAATGCAGGGTTCCATATGGGCCTCCCCGAACTCGTCTCACGGAAGCTTCTCCCTCTCTTTTAATTTTTATGCATATTTTATTTAGTAAATTATTCGTTCTACATACTTAGATAGCAACATTGCGGACATTGTTGGATTTAAGTATGGAGTGTTTTCTTATTTTTTTATTTCCGCACTTTTATATTCTGCAATAATAACAAAAATCATCAAAAATACAAAAAATGCAAATATTAAAACCTCCAAAAAAACTTTTTTTCTTGTTTTTATAATCAAACACCTATCACATAAAAAAAATCCATAAAACAAAACAAAAATTCAAAAAAAAATTATTTATTTTACTTTGTAAATATTTTTTGTATACAAAATTAATCTTTCGCTTTCCTCTCCCACTCTTCTTTTTTATAAAAGCTCGTTTTTTAGCAAAGTCCGCGACGTTCGACTCATCGAACCAACCACTTAAATAAGAGTTTGTTCGCGGGCCCTCGAGTTTTTACCTTGTACTTTTTTTGAAAAACCAAAAATCCTAAAAAACAAAATAAATAACTCTAAAAATCAAAAAAGATAATAAATAAAAAAATAATAAAGAAAAATGATAAAAACTCTAAAAAAATTCCAAAAACATTGTTTTGTTAATTATGTAACGAATACATCGAATGTCTCATTCTTAACCCATTTCGCTTTCCAAAAAATCAGTTGCGAGTTAATTTATAAGCGAATTTTAGTTATTCTTTTCTTACTATTCGTTTATTAATAGGTGATCGATAGATTTAGATATTTGGGGTTAAGTTTTAAAAAATTTTGGCTGCTTTTTTTATTTTGATAGAGACTTGTTTTCAGAATTACTTCTACTTATCTAAATAGTTGCATATTTATTTTGTTAGAAATAACGATCTTAGATTTTAATTATGTTAACTCAAAGCCTTTTTCGACATATAGGAACATTTAATTTATAAAGGTTGCTCTCAAAAAACTTTTTATTAAACCTAGTATTATTTTTGAACAAACACCTATCACCCATTTTCATGTCATACTTGGCATGATTTCGATCCTTAAAAGATCCTATGTCAATGTGAATAAGATTTCGTTCCATAAACATAGGCATCAAATATTTAAAAATATTATATTTCATGGAGTAAGAGGATAAAATTCATAGCTCCTATACATATACATTGGATTAATATGAAGATGTTAAAAAACAATTTATGTTATGAAAAATAAGATTTCGTTTTCCTAACATCCATTTTCAAGCAAAAAAATTCATTAGAGGTTCGAGCGAAAAAATATACCCTCGCCTCTAAAATTCAAACCTTCTTCATATACCACGATATCCTACTCCGCCAACTCCAAATAAATCTAGATTTAATTTTAAAATCTTTTTGAGAGCATAATATTTAAATTAAATTATTTTTTGTAATTCATACAAAGCTAAAGATTTCATAAATCCAATCTATTTTTGTTAGCCTAACAAATAAAAGTTTTTGCTATCTATTCGATCATATCAGAAGTTTTTAACTGAAACTCTTCCTTTATTTAAATTTTTGGCCTAATTTAGGATTTAACTCTAATACCCCGGATATTTATTTAGATCTTTTTTTCAATTAATTCAAACGGTAGCTAAATTTAGGATTTCTTTAATTCATTATAAGTTCATCTCCAACTTTTACTCTAGAATAGCAAAAGCTTAAGTATGAGGGTATTTGATGAGTTGTAAATATACCTATTTTGATGTACATTAAATAAGTCGTTTTACTTTAGTTTTGTTATTTTACTTAATTTTCTGTAATAAATTGCTCATATTTTGTAAATATTTTCTAACTTAGTTTATTTTTGATTTTTTGAAAAATTTCAGGAAAACTCCAATTTTTGCATGGGTCACACCCGTGTACTATGGGTCACGCCCGTGACCTGGGCGTGATAACTCAAACCCCGTGAAATCAGCGTATTTGAAGAAGAAAAGTCGAACACGCCCGTGTCCTATAAGCGACACGCCCGTGTCATGTGACACGCCCCGTGCCCGACCCCGTGTCCCCGCGTTCGACGTTCTGCGCTTGACGAACGTCGACCCAATAAGGACACACCCGTGTCCCATGAGCGACACGTTCGTGTCATGTGACATGCCCCGTGCCGAAGCCCGTGACCATCACTCAAGATTTTTCACTCGACATTCGTCGACTCAACCCAACACGCCCGTGTTAAGATGCGACACGAGCATGTACTCCTCCACCTGGCCCGACAAACCGCCACCAGCAACTTTCGATGCAAACGATGCACAATTCAACCTCCCCGATACGCCGACCGTCACGCCCGTGACCTGGGGCGTAACCGCTGCGTTTTCAGCCGCAAAATTAACTCTCTAATCAAATCATCAGCCGTCATATGAATAGTGCCGACACGCCCCCTGACACGCCTGTGTCAGCGGGCGTGTCCCATGAAAAATTTTGTCTATAAATTGACAGCTTCTGTTTGAGCTGCTGTTCTGTTTTTTTGGATCCATTTTGCTTAGGGCTTTGTTGTTAGGTGCTTCAAATCCTATGTGAAGTTCTTTTCTCCCCCTCTCCTTTATTTTTATCTTTGTAATCTCCTGTTTAGTTCAATATAATTTGGAGATTTTCTCCTTTACATTGTTATGGACTTCATCTCAATGCAATCTCTAAGCAATCTTATTTGTTCTTTTATTTTTATCTTTGTTTTCGTTCTCCTTTAAATGTGTGTGTGTGCATATGAGATTAGTTTTCTTGCTTTTATACTTAGTACGTTTACTTAGTGTTGTTAACTTAGGATTTTTATAGCTTTATTTGTATTCCTATAGATCCATAAAAATATTTTCGAAGTGGTTTTCATTTCTTTTTAACTTAGATTTTTCTTTTTATGTCGTAAAACTTTTTCGTTCTTTTAACTCTATTCTCACTTTTTACACACTTTTACGGAGTTATAGAAAATACTATATAGTGGTTTTAATTTTTCGAGCACTTTGATTTTCGCTCAAACCCGTTTTGCCTATTTAATTTTTCTGACTTCATTTTATTCATTTCTATCGCATTCTAGCGGTAGAAATGTAATTGTTTTAATTTTTCGAGCACTTCCACTTTGCGTTTATTTGCAAACTTTTTGCTCCTTTAAATTTTATTTTCAGTTTTTATGCATTTCTACCGCATTCTAGCGGTAGAAATGTAGTTGTTTTAATTTTTCAGCAACTTAGTTTTTCCTATTTTTTATACGTGTTCGTGCGTGTATGACTTAGTTTAAATAGCTTTCTTTCAATTCTGTAGAGTGTGTACGTGTGTTGCATGTATTTTTGCCTACTCGTTAAGAGTTAAATGGCGTGATTTAATTTTCTCCTACTCATTTGAGTAGAACTTGTGTGCGTGTGTTTTCAATTTACTGTTGTGTGTGTGTATTTTACTTTCAAGTAGAGTGCGTGAGTGTTAGCATTTATTTCTGAATACTCGCTAGGAGTTAAATGGCAGGATTTTATTTACCGCCTACTCACTTGAGTTAAATGGCAGGTCTTTATTTTGCTGTAATTATTTGAGTAGTACTTGTACTACTATTTATTTCCGCCTACACGCTAGGAGTTAAATGACAGAACTTAATTTTTCTCCTACTCATTTGAGTAGAATTTGTGTGCGGGCATTTTAAGTTTCAGTAAAGTACGTGCGTGGTTGCATTTATTTTCTCCTACTCGTTTGAGTAAGACTCGCTTTATTTCTCCCGCCCACTCATTTGAGTCGTGACTTGTAATTTTACTGCTTTCATCTCAGTCCTACTCGTTTGAGTAGGACTTGCAATTTACTGCTTTCCTTTTCCAGCTTTCTTTACTGCTTTCTTTTTTTTGGTTTTGCCGCAAGCCATCCCCATTCTGATGAGTGGCTAATCGCTCTTAGCCCTCGGTATCAAAGAGCAATGTGACAAATAAAATAACTTTAAATAATAAAAGGTCCTGTTTTTCTAATTAATTAAATTAACTTAAGGTTTGCCTAGGGTTTACGATGCGTAGGACCACATAATCGATTTCTGGGCCCTATTTTCATAGTCCATACGCTATCTAGCCGAGAGGCCGTGCGTATGGACTGATCGCCCCTTGGTGAATGGAGTTCCGCACTAACCCTCGAGAGAGGAGGCGCGCCAACTCTACCAGATTGGGTTCCCCACCGAATAGCGGGGTTCTTAGCATAATGCGGGCATTAAGAGGAATCCTTCGTCGGACGAGAGCCCGGTCGAATAGTCTTAGAGTTAAGGTGAGCGATATTACTATAGCTAGGTGAGCTCATTTTAGTGGAACCTCCACGGCCAAGTCTCTGCCTTAATTAATTTGAAACCTACGATCTCTTTTTATTAAAAGTATATTTTGTTCAATTTTATTCGGTGCCCTCGAGCTATGCTCTTCATCGGCTCCACCTTTTTCATTGTTTTTATTTATATTGCCTTTTTTTCTTATATATAAAATATATATCCTGACAAGATAAAAAATATCGGTAAAATAATAGTCACCTCTAGGGAAGAGTAGAAATAATCGAACCGACCCCGAGAACAATATGACCTCGTTATTCCACACTGGAATATCATGTACTACATACGATAGGTGCACTTGCTTTCTTTCGTTAAAACTCGACTCAACTATTTTTATATCCAACTAAAAAATTTGTGCGCCCCGTTTTCTAAATAAAACCAATCACCAGCTTTTTTAAATAAAACCGCCCGGGGCACCGCGAGCTCATAATAATTTTTGGAGTTTTAACCACGCATCAAGTTTTTGGCATCGTTGTCGGAGAATTTCGAGTAATTATTTTAAACCCGAGAAATCTATTAATTTTACCTATATCTATATATATCACAACAATTGAAAATGGCCATAAAAAAATATATTAATAATAATACTAATAATAATAATTATTATTATTATTATTATCCCACTTCAAAAACAAAACAAAAAATTTTAAAAAATTATAATATAACTATCTATAAAAGTTTTGAAATGACGTCGTTTCCTACTAACAAAAAAATAAAAAATATTATCATCTTATAATACAACAAAAAAAAAATTTTAAACCTAAAAAAATCCTAAAACTAACAAAAAACTATAAAACTCTAAAAATATAAAAACAAAAAAAAAATAAAAAAACTAAACATCTAAAAAAACTAATAAAAAACCCGCAAAAAATATCAATCAAAAAAACAAAAAAACCACAAAACAATGATATCATAATTTGTTATTAAAATTTATATTTTGTTTAACTTACTTTATTTTGACTTCTTTTATTTTAATTTATTTTGTTTCGCTTCGACGCACTTTACACTCTTGTGCACGCTAGGGGTCCGCATTTCTGTAGTGCTCATAAGCTAAGACGTTAGCTTCGAGTCACAAACACACATGCCCCCTACCACCCGCACAATTTCGGTCGAGTTTATCGTTTTTTGTTTTTACTGTTCTAATTTTGCTTTTTCTTTTTGATAATGCAGGGTTCCATATGGGCCTCCCCGAACTCGTCTAAGGGAAGTTTCTCCCTCTCTTTTAATTTTTGTGCATATTTTATTTTGTAAATTATTCGTTCTGCATACTTAGATAACAATATTTCGGACAATGTTGGATTTAAGTATGCGGGTGTTTTCTTATTTTTTACTTCTGCACTTTTATATCCTGCAATAACAACAAAACTTATCAAAAATACAAAAAAAATTGCAAAAATTAAAACCTCCAAAAAACTTTTTTTTCTTGTATTTATAATCAAACACCTATCACCTAAAAAAATCCATAAAACAAAACAAAAATTCAAAAAAAAATTATTTCTTTTACTTTGTAAATATTTTTTGTATACAAAATATATCTTTCTCTTTACTCCCCCACTCTTCTTATTTGTAAAAGCTCGTTTTTAGCAAAGTCTGCAGCGTTCGACTCATTGAACCAACCACTTAAATAAGAATCTGTTCGCGGGCCCTCGGGTTTTTACTTTGTACTTTTTTTGTAAAAAATTTTGAAAAACCAAAAATCCTAAAAACCAAAATAAATTACTCTAGAAATCAAAAAAGATAATAAATAAAAAAATAATAAAATACAAAAAAGTGATAAAAACTCTAAAAAAATTCCAAAAAACAATGTTTTGTTAATTATGTAACGAATACATCGAATGTCGCATTCTTAACCCTTTTTGCTCTCCAAAAATTCAGTTGCGAGTTAATTTATAAGCGAATTTTAGTTATTCTTTGCTTACTATTCGTTTATTAATTGGAGATCGAAAGATTTAGATAACTGGGGTTAAGTTTTAAAAAATTTTGTCTGCTTTTTATATTTAGATAGAGACTTGTTTTTAGAATTACTTCTACTTATATAAATAGTTGCATATTTTTTTTGTTAGAAATAATGATCTTAGATTTTAATTATGTTAACTCAAAGCTTTTTTTCGACATTTAGGAACATTTAATTTATAAAGGTTGCTCTCAAAAAACTTTTTATTAAACCTAGTGTTATTTTTGAACAAACACCTATCACCTTTTTTTCATGTCATACTTGGCATGATTTCGATCCTTAAAAGATCCTATGTCAATAGGAATAAGATTTTGTTCCGTAAACATAGACATCCAATATTTAAAAAGATTATATGTCATTGAGTAAGAGGATAAAATTCATTGCTCTTATACATATACATTGGATTATTATGAAGATATTAAAAAAAAATTTATGTTATGGAAAATAAGATTTCGTTTTACTAACATCCATTTTCAAGCAAAAAATTCATTAGAGGTTCGAGCGAAAAAATATACCTTCGCCTCTAAAATTCAAGCCTTCTTCATATACCACGATATCCTACTCCGCCAACTCCAAATAAATCTATATTTAATTTTAAAACCTTTTTGAGAGCATAATTTGCAAATTAAATTATTTCCTATAATTCATACAAAGCTCAAGTTTTCATAAATCCAATCTATTTTTATTAGCCTCACAAATAAATTTTTTTGTTATCTATTCGATCATATGAGAAGTTTTTAACCGAAACTCTTCCTTTATTTAAATTTTTGGCATAGTTTAGGATTTAACTATAATACCCCGGATATTTATTTAGATCTTTCTTTAAATTAATTTAAACTGTAGCTAAATTTAGGATTTCTTTAATTCATTATAAGTTCATCTCCAACTTTTACTCTGGAATAACAAAAGCTTAAGTATGGGGGTATTTGATGAGTTGTAAATATACCTATTTTGATGTATATTAAATAAGTCATTTTACTTTATTTTTGTTATTTCTACTTAATTTTCTGTAATAAATTGCTCCTATTTTGTAAATATTTTCTAACTTAGTTTATTTTTGATTTTCTGAAAAATTTCAGGAAAAGTCCAATTTTTGCATGGGTCACGCCCGTGTACTATGGGTCACGCCCGTGACCTGGGCTTGACAACTCAAACCTTGTGAAATCAGTACATTTGAATAAGAAACGTCAGACACGCCCGAGTCCCATGAGCGATACGCCCGTATCATGTGACACGCCCCGTGCCCGACCACGTGTCCCCGCGTTCGATATTCTGCGCTTGACATTCGTCGACCCAACAAGGACACGCTCGTGTCCCATGAGCGACAAGCCCGTGTCATGTGACACGCCCCGTGCCGAAGCCCGTGACCATCTCTCAACATTTTTCACTTGACATTCATCGACACAACCCGACACGCCCGTATCAAGATTCGACACAGGCGTGTACTCCTCCACCTGGCCCGACAAACCACCGTCGGTGACTTTCGATGCAAACGATGCCCAGTTCAACCTCACCGACACGCCGACTGTCATGCCCGTGACCTGGGGCGTGACCGCCGTGTTTTCAGCCGCAAAATCAACTCTCCAATCAAATCGTCGGCCGCCATATGAATAGTGCCAACACGCCCCCTGACACGCCCGTGTTAGAGGGCGTGTGCCATGAAAAATTTTGTCTATAAATTGACAGCTTCTATTTGAGCTGCTTTTCCATTTTTGGATCCATTTTGCTTAGGGATTTGCTGTTAGGTGCTTCCAAATGCTACGTGAAGTTCTTTTCTCCCCCTCTCCTTTATTTTTAGCTTTGTAATCTCCTGTTTAGTTCAATATAATTTGTAGATTTTCTCCTTTACATTGTTATGGAATTCATCTATATGCAATCTTATTTGTTCTTTTATTTTAATCTTTGTTTTCATTCTCCTTTAAATGTGTGTGTGTGTGTGTGTGTGTGTGTATGAGATTAGTTTTCTTGCTTTTATACTTAGTACTTTTACTTAGTGTTGTTAACTTAGGATTTTTATAGCTTTATTTGCATTCCTATAGATCCGTAAAAATATTTTCGAAGTGGTTTTCATTTCTTTTTAACTTAGATTTTTCTTTTTATGTCGTAAAACTTTTTCGTTCTTTTAACTCTATTCTCGCTTTTTACGCACTTTTACAGAGTTATAAAAAATACTATATAGTCGTTTTAATTTTTCGAGCACTTTGATTTTCACTCAAAACCGTTTTGCCTATTTAATTTTTCTGACTTCATTTTATTCATTTATACTGCATTCTAGCGGTACAAATGTAATCGTTTTAGTTTTTCGAGCACTTACACTTTGCGTTTATTTGCAAACTTTTTTGCTCCTTTAAATTTTATTTTCACTTTTTATGCATTTCTACCGCATTCTAGCGGTAGAAATGTAGTTGTTTTAATTTTTCAGCAACTTAGTTTTTTCCTATTTTTTATATGTGTGCGTGCGTGTATGAGTTAGTTTAAATTGCTTTATTTCTATTATGTAGAGTGTGTGTGTGTGTTGCATTTATTTTTGCCTACTCGTTAAGAGTTAAATGGCGTGCTTTAATTTTCTCCTACTCATTTAAGTAGAACTTGTGTGCGTATGTTTTCAATTTACTGTTGTGTGCGTGTGTTTTACTTTCAAGTAGATTGCGTGAGTGTTAGCATTTATTTCCGCCTACTCGCTAGGAGTTAAATGGCAGGATTTTATTTACCGCCTACTCACTTGAGTTAAATGGCAGGTCTTTATTTTGCTGTAATTATTTGAGTAGTACTTGTACTTGTATTTATTTCCTCCTACTCTCTAGGATTTAAATGGCAGGACTTAATTTTTCTCCTACTCATTTGAGTAGAATTTGTGTGCGTGCATTTTAATTTTCAGTAAAGTGCGTGTGTGGATGTATTTATTTTCTCCTACTCGTTTGAGTAGGAATCGCTTTATTTCACCCGCCCACTCATTTGAGCCGTGACTTGTAATTTTACTGCTTTCATTTCAGTACTACTCTTTTGAGTAGGACTTGCAATTTACTGCTTTCATTTTCCATCTTTGAAAGAATTAGAGCCTAACCACCTATTGGGGGGTGAATAGATGTAATTCCTGTTTTTCTTTTAAGGCAGAAAAGTTGTACAGTTAACTAATAATAAACTGCAAATTCTACAGCTAACACAGCACAGTATTCACAGAAACATTCAATCACAGAGTGCACAAAGTGTTTATAGTGGTTCCCCAAGGTCTGGGTACATCCACTTTCCCCCTTCGCCTATCTAGCAGTTGCCAGATTCGGCCTAACTTCTTCTCTTCTCCTCAGATCCTCAGATCTTACAACTCAAAACCCCAAACAAGGCTCCTACAACTCAGGCAATCTGCCCTACCTCAGCCCACACAAGGCCTACAACTCAGAGATATCAATATCCTACAACTCAGGCTCACAGCCCTACCTCAGCCTACACAAGGCCTACCACTCAGAGAAAATGTTCTCCTACTCTCAGCCTTTATAAACACAGGCTTGCAATCTCAGATTTATAAAGATCCTACAAAAATTTGATTTAACAAAGTAAATTACCAGCACCCTGACAGAGAGAGAATGGATGAATGGCTTCTTGATCAGTTCTTGGAAGAACTTGATGGTAGAGATCAACCTCTCATAGCTTTCTTCAAAGCTTCTTGAATCTAAACACAGTAGGGTTGAATCTCCTATGAAGTTGATCTTCAATCAGCTTCTGACTTGAGATTCAGATCTCAATCTGAATCTTTCTTTGCAGCCTGGTTCAGCAACTACACTTCAGTAGATGGAGCTCTCTCTCTCTCTCCAACTTCTTCTTTTTCTCTTTCTTTAGAATTCTGTATTAGTTTCTCTAATCAGTGATTCTTCAAAATCCACACGATCTGTTGAAGGAGAATCCCTTTATATAGACTTCCTCCAAGGTAACCAGCTAATCCAGTTTCTAACAAACTTCTGACAGCTTTGACAGTTGCAGTAGACCGGTTAGAAATAGCAGCTGTCAAGTCATCCAGTCACTTCTTGAAATACTGTCTCTGTCTGAAAGTGTTGAGATTGAACTTCATCATGTGTCGACACAAAAAGACTAAGTGTCGACACAAGTGGACTAAGTGTCGACACATGCCTTGGTGGTGTCGACACAACTCCTTTTGTTGTTGTTACAGCTTCTCGACATAGCTTCTTTAGAATGTGTCGACAATAATTCTGTGTGTCGACACAAGCCTTCTTTTCTTTAACTTTATTGAAACTTGTTGTGTGTCAACACATCTCCATTGTGTCGACACAAGTACTTCTTTACTTTAACTTTGTTGAAGCTTTGATGTGTGTCGACACAAGTCTTGCGTGTCGACACAAGTACTTCTTCACTTTAACTTTGTTGAAGCTTTGCAGTGTGTCGACACAAGTCCTGTGTGTCGCATAGTTGATGTTGACTAATACTTCTGTGTGTCGACACTGCCTCTATGTGTCGACACATTTGATGTCGACTAAGTATTCCTGTATGTCGACACTGCCTCTTGGTATCGACACAGTTGATGTCGACTTTGCTTCTCTGTGTGTCGACACTGCCTCTGCATGTCGACACAATTTCTTCTGGTGTCGACACAGCCTTTCCAAGTGTCGACATAATCTACTGCAAGTGTCGACACAGCTTTTCTTTAGTGTCGACATAAGCCTTCATAAGTGTCGACACAGATTCTTCAGGTGTCGACACATGAACTTAGAAATTTTTCTGCATTCCTGCATTTACTTAACCTGCACATATAAACTCAAAACACGTCAAATACACCTTGATGCATATCATTGAGCAGGGTGAGGCTTCTTCAAATCTGGTACACATTTTTCAATGTACCCAACAATCTCCCCCTATTTGGAGAAGTCATAACCCTTAGTCAATTATATACACCATTCATAACAAATACACATTATGATGTAAAAATATTATATGACAGGGTAACTACTTGAAACAAAACATATATAAGATATCATCATAGAATAATAATGCTAACAGATTAAGTATTAAACATTGTTTTGTTCCAACTTCCAATAGTTTCTTTAACAAAACTTTACATAGATTTTAAACACTAGAGTTTACAATGTGAAAAAATCTAGTAAATCTAATCTAAGGCTACTCTGGCTCCTTGATGACAATTCCTTTGCCTAATTGGACTTTGGCTTGTACAGGAACATCAGTGTCATCAGCTGGCTTCTTGCCCTTCAAATCCTTCTTCTTTTGTTCTTCAGCTCTAATTCTTTACCTTTCAAAATAATGAAAAGGCTTAGGAAAATATTTGCTAGGCTCCTGAGTATTAGGAGGTAGATTCCCAAGTTTTGCCTTTCTTCTATACTGAACAATTGCTTCTTACCTGGCTTCCTGCTTTCTCCATTCTTGCTCAGAATACCATTTACCCCTATCATGGGTCTGGTCCTTTACAGCTTTCTAAGCAGTTAATATAATGTTCCTAGAGGTTGGACTCCACTGCTAAAAATCAGGCTTTAATTCTGACTATTCTCTAAATCTTTTCTTAGACAATAGAGCTTCTTGCTCCTTCAATACTGCCTCTGGCACAGGCTTGTCTACTCCCCAAAAATAATATTGTTATTACCCTCAGGAGGACTGTACATAGATTGTACTTCTTGATGAATCCTGTCAAAATCTGTTGGAGGATAGTAACTTGAGCAACTTCAGCTTGAACCCCTTCTAAGTAAGCAGGTTGTATAGCAGACTCAGCCACATTGTCATCATCACATAGGAGTGGATATCCAAGTGTGGCTCTGATGCTGTTAGATATCCATTTAGCATGATCAGATCCAGCTTTGACTAATACTCTCTCCCCCTTTATGACTTCTCTGGCCACATGATCCCTAAGGTCATCCTTCTGAAATCTGATTTGGGCATCCAGAAAATTGACTCCATCTTTATAAAAAGACTTCAACTTCAGTAGCTATGCAGAGATAGTCTTTTGAGAATCTGTAATAGCAGTTTGGACAACAGCTATTCCTTCTTGTAATTGCTTGACAAATTCTGCCTTGTCTATAGCCCTTGCTGCAGTCTGTGCAGTAGCAATATTCTTCATCTCTGTTACAATCACATTATGTGATTCTGTTAAATAATCATTCATTCTTAGTTGATTCTCTAGGACATAGCCTTGCTTAAGATCTATATCATCAACTTGTGTCTTTATCTTTTCTTGATGGGTAGCTAGGAAAACCACTGCATTACCTCCTTTATGGAAACAACCAGTCATTTCCTCCTTATTTTGATTCACTTCAAATCTTATTGATTTTATATCTGTTGCCAAGGAGAGTTGTAGATCTTTGTGTCTCATCCATATATTTCTCCATGACAATCCTTTGCTTATCTAACTTGACTTGCAAGGCCACCAACAATGGGCTGTAATCAGCTGTTGGGGCAGGTAGTGGAGCAACAGTTTGTAATGCCTTCTTGTAGCTCTGCCTTCTCCTTTTGAAGACCATTAACTTTCTCTTCTTAGCTCTTGAAGCTTCTTCATCCTCAGATGCTGAGGTACTAGCAATATCAACTCTATCCTTTGGACTAGGAGGTAATTCCTGTACAATCTTAGGTAGCTCCCCCTGAGTCCCTTGCTCCTCCTCAGTTCTTATCTGCTCCTCCTCAGTCCTTGCATTCTCCCCTTGAGACCCTACTAGCTCCCCCTCAAGGTCAACTTGCTCTCCCTCAAAAGCAGTTTTCTTCCCCTCAAAACCAGCATGCTCCCCCTCAATATTAGCTTGCACTAAATCAGGAAACAGCTTTTCTAAGGTAAACTCTTGTTGAGTAGGAACTTGAGGCACTGTACTCTCTTGAGCATTAGCAGCAGTAGATGTATCTTCCAAGATAACAACTTGTGCTTGATTGTTTAGTTGTGTTGGCTGATCAACATCAATCAAAGACTCAGTTAGCATTTCGTCCTCAATATTGAAAATTGATTGATTTACTTCACTGATTACCTCAAGAATAGTCTGTGTAGCCATCTCACTTTGCTAGGTGGGTTGGCTCTTCCTTAAGGTGAGGCTCCCCCTGCACTTGAGCACTATCTGCAATATCTTGTGCAGGAACATCTTGTGCTGAAGATTGTTCAGGAATCTCTTGCCTTTCTTCCTCAGGCATATCCTAAGTTGGAACCCTATCCCATCTGGATATAATCCTGATATCCATCCTTCTCATGTGACTAATTTTAGAACCAGCTGTTTGTTCCATTACTTCTGGAATAGTTCTAGCTAAATACAAGCTCACAATCCTTCCCAGATTTGGCTTCTTCATACTTTCTTTAATCTTCTCAAATATGACTGCTGACCAATCAGTGTTTAGTGTGAATATTATTCTGGTCATTAAACTAAACATATGGGCAGAAATCCTATCATGCCCCCCCTGATTTACACAGAATCACTTTACCTACAACTTCTGACAAGAACTTCCCTTGCATATTCATACCTTTCCTGTTCAAAGTAGAACCAATATTCATGGTCGAACCATTCCACACCATTGAAGTGCTTCCCTTAACTTAGATGCGAGAACATCTTCTTCTTCTTGTGTTCTAGGCAGGTGTAGAACTTTCATTATACTCTTTTCGGTGATTTTCACCTTTACTCTATGGACTGTGGATCTAATCTTGAGTCCTGTTTGATCTAGGGTAGCATCACCAAAGAATTCTAGTATCTCTTTCTTCCAGATCTTAGTTGGTTCAGAAAATAGAAACTCCAACCCATTCTTAGCAATTAGGGTTACTACACCTTTAATTTCAGATTCCGCTCCATCAAATGCGTTGCATAGCAGCTCATATCCTTCATTGACATTATCTTCAAGCTTGGGCGCCATTATGGTTGAGTGAAATCTTGAATGTAGATGAGAGAATTTGTCGACATAAAGTTTTGGTCTCGAAACTATGGAGAGCGTATTGACAGACAATGTTGTTGACCTATTTATACCTTTCTAAAAACGAAGGTGAAAAGGCACGTCAACAATCACTGAATGTCTCGACACTGACTACTTAAGTCTCGACAACAGTGTTGACTACTATGTGTCGACACCAATTAGGATATGTCGACACAAATATCCTTAACTAACGAATCAGTGTTCGAGTGTCGACATAGACATCTGCATGTGTCGACACCAATATACTCGACAGAACTTATATGTCGACACATATTCTCAGTGTCGACACAACTATCCTGGATGTGTCGACACAACTATCCTGGATGTGTCGACACAACTTCCTGAAGTGTCAACACTACTTTACTGAAGTGTCGACAACACTTCTCTGTGTCGACACCTTTTTGCTGATATGTTGACACAGTTTTACTTAGCCAATTTTGTTAAACTAGTCTATATTTAGCATCCCTAATTCAATTTTAAACTTATTGAATTTTGTTTCATCCAGAGGCTTAGTAAACATATCAGCAATTTGATAATCTGTTTTGACATATTCTAGTAGGATGTCCTCTTTCTCTACATGTTCTCTAAGAAAATGGTATCTAATTTCTATATGCTTTGTCCTACTATGTGAAACAGGATTATTAGCAATAGAAATTACACTTGTAGAATCACAAAGCAAAGGCGTTCTACTTACTTGAATACCATAGTCTACTAGCTGGTGTTGAATCCACAATAGCTGTGCACAGCAACTTCCTGCTGTCATATATTCAGACTCTGCTGTGGAAATTGCCACACTTGTCTGCTTTTTACTGCTCCAAGACACCAATCTTCCTCCTGGAAATTGACAGGTGTCTGTAGTACTTTTTCTATCTTCTTTGCAGCCTGCAAAGTCTGCATTTGAATAGTATGTTAGTAGAAAATCTCCATTCCTAGGGCACCAAAGGCCTAGATAAGGTGTGCACTTAAGATATCTCAAAATCCTTTTGACAGCTGTCAGATGAGATTCTTTAGGGCAGGATTGGTACCTAGCACAGACATATGTAGCATACATGATATCTGGTCTACTAGCAGTCAGATATAGGAGGGAGCCAACAATACCTCTATACAAAGTGTCATCTACAGGTTTCCCTGCATCATCTTTTCAAAGAGATACACTTGTCCCCATAGGAGTTCTCATGGTAGTGGATGATTTCATACCATACTTCTTAATTAACTCCAGGGTGAACTTAGACTGGCATATGGACAATCCATCATCAGTCTGTCTTACTTGGAGACCCAAGAAGAACTTAAGTTCTCCCATACTGCTCATTTCAAATTTTTCTTGCATAAGTTTTGCAAACTTTTTGCAAAGATTACTTTCAGTAAACCCAAATATTATGTCATCAACATATATTTGGACTAGGATTATCTTTCCTTTGGATTCTCTAAGGAATAGAGTCTTGTCTATTTCCCCCTTGAGAATTTGTTCTCAATGAGGAAATTAGATAGGGTTTCATACCAAGCCCTTGGGGCTTGCTTTAACCCAATAATGCTTTCCTAAGTCTATAAACATAATCAGGTTTGAGAGGATCAACAAAACCTGAGGGCTGCTCTACATAGACTTCTTCTTTTAGATTTCCATTCAGGAATGTTGATTTTACATCCATTTGGAATACCTTGAAACCTTGATATGTTGCATAAGCAAGGAACATCCTAATTGCTTCCAGTCTTACTACTGGGGCAAAGGTTTGATCAAAGTCAATACCTTCTTCCTTCCTATATCCTTTTGCAACAAGTCTTGCTTTATTCTTCACAATGATCTTATTCTCATCCAATTTGTTCCTAAAGATCCACTTTGTTCCAATAATGTTGTGGTCTTTTGGTTTAAGAACTAACTTCCAGACCTTGCATCTTCTAAACTGATTCAGCTCCTCTTGCATGGCATCAATCCAATGTGGGTCTAGAACAGCTTCTTCAAATTTCTTGGTTCTACTTGTGATAAGAAGCTAGAGCACAGAACTGTGTTCAGATTCTTGCTCCTTGTTTATACTCCTTGTCTTGGATCACCAACTATCTGATTTGCTGGATGATCCTTTAAATGTCTATTAGCTGGAGGTAGTCTATCTTCAGGTTGAACAACTCCAGCCTCTTCATTGTGCTGCACCTCTTGATTTTCATCAGCATCTGGAGAGTCTTGTACTCCCCCTGGACAGTAGCCACCATTTTCCACTTCCTGATTTGCAGTAGAATCTTCTGTAATGGTAAGCTTGTCCATTCTCTCATTTATACCTGTAGAACTGTAAGCACTACTTGGCAACTCACAGTTAATCAGTCTTGTTTCATCAAAGACTACATGTACAAATTCTTCTACAACTTGAGTAATCAAGTTGTAGACTCTATAAGCCTTACTATTGTTGTTGTACCCAACAAATAT
Source organism: Platanthera guangdongensis (assembly GCA_039583875.1). Lineage (NCBI taxonomy): Eukaryota > Viridiplantae > Streptophyta > Magnoliopsida > Asparagales > Orchidaceae > Platanthera > Platanthera guangdongensis. The sequence goes on from CM077147.1 coordinate 91,026,065, forward strand.
CTCATCTTGGGATTTGGCAGCAAACTTAGTTAGATAAGACTTGTCATTGTTAAGTATATAGCACTTGCAACCAAAGATCCTAAAATAGGATAAGTTTGGTTTTCTACCCTTCATAATCTCATAAGGAGTCTTTTTGTGGCACTTGGTGATAGTAGCCCGATTGATCACATGACATGCAGTGTTTACTGCCACAGCCCAGAAATATTTTGGGAGAGAAGTGTCACTCAATAGAGTTCTACCAGCCTCAATCAGCGTTCTATTCTTCCTTTCAGCAATACCATTTTGCTGTGGTGTTCTAGGTGAGGAAAATTCATGAAAAATCTCAAATTCTTCACATAGTCTTGTCATACTTTCAGACTGAAATTTAGTGTCATGGTCACTTCTGATTTTGACCACTGTACTGTCCATTTCATTCTGAATTTGTTTGACAAAACTATATAAAACATTTGGGGTTTCAGATTTTTGTCTCAGAAAGAACACCCATGTATATCTAGAATAGTCATCTACCACCACAAAAGTGTAGACCTTCCTACCTAGACTATGAACTGGCATAAGACAAAATAGATTAATATGCAAGAGATATAGACACCTCACTGAATCCTTGCTTTCAAGGTTATGAAAGGAGGATTTGTTCTGCTTGCCTTTTTGACAAGCTGAGCATATCCCATCATTTATACACTTAACCTGAGGATCATTCCTCACTAACTATTTGCTAAAGAGTTTGTCAATAGTCTTGTAATTAAGATGAGCCAGCCTTTTGTGCCATTTAACACAATGAGAGGCTTTCTCATCAGCTACAAGACAAATAGGAGAAACATTATTCTCACACTCAAAATCTAGGCAATATACATTTCTCTTTCTATATCCTATCAACATGACCTTTTGATCACTTGACCTTTTGATATGACATCCATCCTTAATAAATGAAATGTCATATCCTAAATCACTCAGCTGGCTTATGCTTATAAGGTTGTGTTTCAAAACTTTCACATAGGCCACTTGAGTGATAGTAATTTGGTTACTAGAAATGTTACCAAATCCTTTAATGATTCCTTTTTAAGAGCCACCAAAGGTTACTTTAGGGCCATCCATGATAGGTGTGTAGTCCTTCAGCAACCCCCTTGTTCCAGTCATGTGCCTGGAACATCCACTGTCCAAGTACCATATAGGGGCATGGCCTCTTAGACTCACCTGCAATAAAGACTACTTAACCTTAGAACCCAAATGAGTTTTGGGTCCTTGGTTCATGTTAGCCTGAACTTTAACAAATCTGCCTGCAGCTCTTCTAGCAGGCAGACGGCTACTCTCCTTGACACTGGAATTGTGCCAACAATCTAAGGCAAAGTGGGCTACCTTGCCACAACACCAGCACTCAAACTTGTTGTACCTTTGTTTAGGTACAGCCCTAGCTGAATTATTTACAGCAGGTTTCTTGTTTTATGATGGGGCTTTGCCTTTAGAATTGGACTTAGCAGTCCATGTAGTTTTCTTAAACCCTAACCCAGCCTTACCCTTTTGAGACACAAACTCATTAATCAAGGGTAATACAGATTTTGGTTTAGAAAAACTAGCTATTATCTCCTTTTCTTTCTGAAGTCTATTCTCCAGATTTTTAATCTGATCATTCATAAATGTGATAGTACCCATCTGAATAACAGTAATGTTTTTCAGTCTGGCTATCTCATTCAACTTCTGATCCAGTAATTTCTCTGAATCAGATGCAGCCATCTTAAGATCTGCAATTTCCTTAGCCAGAGTTTTGGCCAGGTTTTTGCTTTTCTTTAGTGCCTGCAGCAAGTCTCCATATTCATCTATCAGCTGATGAATATCACCTTCAGACTCAGACCCATCCACATCACTTGATGCAGATGTTGCTGACTCTGACTTAGTACTGCAATCTGAATTTCTAGAAAGACATTGTACCTTACTAGGACCAGGCTGATCCTGACACTTATATTCTTCAGACACAGCCATCAGTCCCTTGCATTGATGGTCTTCTTGTTCATATATAGAGTTCAGCGCCTGGAGAAACTCTTCTTCTTCATTTGCTGCATATAGACCAATGTAGGCCTCAGCTTCAGATTTTGACTCTGAAGATGATTAGTCTGTCAAGGTCTTCTCCTTCTTAGCAACAAAGGATTTCTCCTTCTTGCTCTAGTGTTGAGTCTTCTTTTTATCAGCAGTCTCTTTTATTTTATCTGGACACTCAGCCATAATATGTACAGGCCTATTACAGCAGTAGCAAACTATCTTTGATGTTGTAGATTTCTTGGCTTAGACCTGCTCCTGTCCTTCCTGGATGACTTCTTCTTTTGATAATTATCATCCTTAGGCTGAGATGTGGAAGGCTTTGACTTCCACTACTTCTTCTTCAGGAATCTCTGAAACTACCTTATGAAGGCAGCAAAGTTTTCATCTGAATCACTGCTTTTTGAACTTTGGTTGTTTGAATTATCTGAAGCAATTTCAGCAACCATTTTAGGAGGTGATGGAGACATCCTCCTATTCTTCCTAGTGGCTTCAACCTTGAAGGCCACAGACTTTTATCTATGCTCCACTCTTGCACTTTTCTCTTCCTCTTTCCTAGCCATCAGCTGTATCTCATATGACAGTAGTTTTCCAAACAATATTGGAGGTGAGATATCTGCAAGTTTGGCCACTTCCCTAATGGCACATATCTTTGTGTCCCAATCCTTTGTCAAGGATCTTAGGAATTTATCATTCAGTTCATAAGTACTGAAGATTCTCCCATAGGACATCAACTCATTTACTATTCTATAGAACTTTTTATAACACTCAGTTATACTGTCAGACTTTTCTTGTCTGAAACTCTCATATTCCTGGTTCAGCATAGATTTTTTATCTTGTCTAACTTCTTCAGAACCCTACATGTAGACTATCAAAGTATCCTACATTTCCTTAGAGGTCTTGCAGTGAATCAAATTCTGGAAGGTTGCATTATCAATGACACTTACTATGATGTTCTGGGCTCTTTTATCCATAGTTGCCAAGATGATCTCATCCTTGGTCATCTATGAATAATCCTTGGGAATTCTTTGGTTTGCGTCCAGAATTGACACCTTCATTGGAATATAAGGACCTTCCTTTACTGTGATGTAGATCCTTGGATCAGAAGCCTCAATAAACAGCCGGACCCTTTCTTTCTAGATGCCAAATATCTCCTTTCTGCATATGGGTAATTTCATAGAACCTAGTTCCTTATGATTTTCTCCTGAACCCATTTTCTTGATCTTGAATCTGCCTTAAGGATCTAACTCAGACTTTTAAGTCCTTCTTTGAAGAACCTGGCTCTGATATCACTTGAAAGAATTAGAGCCTAACCACCTAGAGGGGGGGGGGGTGAATAGGTGTAATTCCTGTTTTTCTTTTAAGGCAGAAAAGTTGTACAGTTAACTAATAATAAAATGCAAATTCTATAGCTAACACAGCACAGCATTCATAGAAACATTCAATCACAGAGTGCACACAGTTTTTATTGTGGTTCCCCAAGGTCTGCGTACATCCACTTTCCCCCTTCGCCTATCTAGCAGTGTGCTAGATTCGGCCTAACTTTTTCTCTTAACCTCAGATCCTCAGATCCTCAGATCTTACAACTCAGAACCACAAACAAGGCTCCTATAACTCAGGCAATCTGCCCTACCTCAGCCCACACAAGGCCTACAACTCAGAGATATCAATCTCCTACAACTCAGGCTCACAGCCCTACCTCAGCCTACACAAGGCCTACCACTCAGAGAAAATGTTCTCCTACTCTCAGCCTTTATAAACACATGCTTATAATCTCAGATCTATAAAGATCCTACAAAATTTTGATTTAACAAAGTAAATTGCCACCACCCTGATAGAGAGAGAATTGATGGATAGCTTCTTGATCAGTTCTTGGCAGAACTTGATGGCAGAGATCAACCTCTCTTAGCTTTCTTCAAAGCTTCTTGAATCTGAACTCAGTAGGGTTGAATCTCCTATGAAGTTGATCTTCAATCAGCTTCTGACTTGAGATTCAGATCTCAATCTGAATCTTTCTTTGCAGTCTGGTTCAACAACTGCACTTTTGTAGATGGAGCTCTCTCTCTCCAACTTCTTCTTTTTCTCTTTCTTTAGAATTCTGTATTAGTTTCTCTAATCAGTGATTCTTCAAAATCCACACAATATGTTGAAGGAGAATCCCTTTATATAGACTTCCTCTAAGGTAACCAGCTGATCCGATTTATAACAAACTTATGATAGCTTTGACAGTTGCAGTGGACCGGTTAGAAATGGCAGCTGTCAAGTCATCCAATCACTTCTTGAAATACTGTCTCTGTCTGAAAGTGTCGAGACTGAACTTCATCATGTGTCGACACAAATAGACTAAGTGTCGACACAAGTAGACTAAGTGTCGACACATGCCTTGGTGTTGTCGATACAACTCCTTTTGTTGTTGTAATAGCTTCTCAACACAGCTTCTTTAGAATGTGTCGACACTGATTCTGTGTGTCGACACAAGCCTTCTTTTCTTTAACTTTGTTGAAACTTGTTGTGTGTCGACACATCTCCATTGTGTCGACACAAGTACTTCTTTACTTTAACTTTGTTGAAGCTGTGCTGTGTGTTGACACAAGTCCTATGTGTCGACACAAGTACTTCTTCACATTAACTTTGTTTAAGCTTTGCTGTGTGTCACACAGTTGATGTTGACAAATACTTCTGTGTGTCAACACTGCCTCTATGTGTCGACACATTTGATGTCGAATCAGTATTCCTGTGTGTCGACACTGCCTCTTGGTGTCGACACAGTTGATGTCAACTTTGCTTCTCTGTGTGTCGACACAGCCTCTGCATGTCGACACAATTTCTTCTGGTGTCGACACAGCCTTTCCAAGTGTTGACACAATCTACTCCAAGTATGGACACAGCTTTTCTCCAGTGTCGACATAAGCCTTCATAAGTGTCGACACAGCTTCTCCAGGTGTCGACACATGGACTTAGAAATTTTTCTGCATTCCTGCATTTACTAAACCTGCACATATAAACTCAAAACACATCAAATACACCTTGATGCATATCATTGAGCAGGGTGAGGCTTCTTCAAATCTGGTACACATTTTCTAATGTACCCAACAAGATTTCTTTACTGCTTTCTTCTTATTGCTTTCGCCGCAAGCCGTCCCCATTCCGATGAGTGGCTAATCGCTCTTAGCCCTCCGTATCAAAGAGCATTGGGACAAATAAAATAACTTTAAATAATAAAAGGTCCTATTTTTCTAATTAATTAAATTAACTTATGGTTTGCTATGGTTTACGACGCGTAGGACCATATAATCGATGTGTAGGCCCTATTTTCGTAGTCCATATGCTAGCTAGCCGAGAGGCCATGCATATGGACCGATCGCCCCTTGGTGAATGGAGTTCCGCACTAACCCTCGAGAGAGGAGGCGCGTCAACTCTACCAGATTGGGTTCCCCATCCAATAGCGGGGTTCTTAGCATAATGCGGGCGTTAAGAGGAATCCTTCATCGGACAAGAGCCAGGTCGAATAGTCTTAGCATTCAGGTGAGCGATATTCCTATAGCTAGGTGAGCTCATTTTAGTGGAACCTCCACGACCAAGTCTTCGCCTTAATTAATTTGAAACCTAGGATCTCTTTTTATTAAATGTATATTTTGTTCAATTTTATTCCGTGCCCTCGAGCTAACCTCTTCATCGGCTCCACCTTTTTAATTGTTTTTATTTATAATGCTTTTTTTCTTATATATAAAACATATATCCTGACAAGATAAAAAATATCGCTAAAATAATAGTTCCCTCCAGGGAAGAATATAAATAATCGAACCGACCCCGAGAACAATACGACCTCGATATTCCACACTGGAATATCCTGTACAACACACGATAGGTGCACTTGCCTCCTTTCGTTAAAACTTGACTCAACTGTTTTTATATCCAACTAATAAATCTGTGCGCCCCGTTTTCTAAATAAAACCAATCACCCGTTTTTTTTAAAAAAAAACCGCCCAAGGCGCCGCGAGCTCATAATAATTTTTGGAGTTTTAATCACCCGTCAAGTTTTGGCGTCGTTGTGGGGGAATTTCGAGTCATTATTTTAAACCCTAAAAATCTATTAATTTTACCTATATCTATATATATCACAATAACTGAAAATGGCCATAAAAATATAATATTAATAATACTAATAATAATAATAATAATAATCCCACTTCAAAAACAAAACAAAAACTTTAAAAAATTATAATATAACTATCTATAAAATTTTTGAAATGACGTCGTTTCCAACTAACAAAAAAAACAAAATATTATTATCATCTTATAATACAACAAAAAATATTTTAAAACCTTAAAAAATCCTAAAACTAACAAAAAACCTATAAAACTCAAAACTCTAAAAATATAAAAACAAAAAAATCTAAAAAACTAAACATCTAAAAAAACTAAAAAGAAAACCCACAAAAAAAATCAATCAAAAAAACAAAAAAACCAGAAAACAATAATATCATAATTTGCTATTTAAATTTATATTTTGTTTAACTTACTTTATTTTGACTTCTTTTATTTTAATTTATTTTGTTTCGCTTCGACGCACTTTACACTCTTGTGCACGCTAGGGGTCCGCATTTCTGTAGCGCTCATAAGCTAAGACGTTAGCTTCGAGTCACAAACACACATGCTCCCTACCACCCGCACAATTTCGGTCGAGTTTATCGTTTTTTGTTTTTACTGTTCTATTTTTGCTATTTCTTTTTAATTATGCAGGGTTCCATATGGGCCTCCCCGAACTCGTCTAAGGGAAGCTTCTCCCTCTCTTTTAATTTTTGTGCATATTTTATTTTGTAAATTATTCGTTCTGCATACTTAGATAGCAACATTGGGGATAATGTTGGATTTAAGTATGGGGGTGTTTTCTTATTTTTTATTTCTGCATTTTTATATTATGCAATAATAATAAAAATTATCAAAAATACAAAAAAAAATGCAAATATTAAAACCTCCAAAAAACTTTTTTTTCTTATTTTCATAATCAAACGCCTATCACCTAAAAAATCCATAAAACAAAACAAAAATTCAAAAAACAATTTATTTCTTTTACTTTGTAAATATTTTTTGTATACAAAATAAATCTTTCTCTTTCCTCCCTCACTCTTCTTATTTGTAAAAGCTTGTTTTTTAGCAAAGTCCGCGGCGTTCGACTCATCGAACCAACCACTTAAATAAGAGTCTGTTCGTGGGCCCTCGAGTTTTTACCTTGTACTTTTTTTGTAAAAATTTTTGAAAAACCAAAAACCTAAAAAAATAACTCTAGAAATCAAAAAAGATAATAAATAAAAAAATAATAAGATACAAAAAAATGATAAAAACTCTAATACAATTCCAAAAAACAATGTTTTGTTAATTATGTAACGAATACATTGAATGTCTCATTCTTAACCCTTTTCGTTCTCCAAAAATTCAGTTGCGAGTTAATTTATAAGCGAATTTTAGTTATTTTTGCTTACTATTCGTTTATTAATTGGAGATCAAAAGATTTAGATATCTGGCGTTAAGTTTTAAAAATTTTTGTCTACTTTTTTTATTTAGATAGAGACTTGTTTTCAGAATTACTTCTACTTATCTAATTAGTTACATATTTATTTTGTTAGAAATAACGATCTTAGATTTTAATTATGTTATCGCAAAGCTTTTTTCGACATATAGGAACATTTAGTTTATAAAAGGTTGCTCTCAAAAAATGTTTTATTAAACCTACTGTTATTTTTGAACAAACACCTATCACCTTTTTTTCATGTCATACTTGGCATGATTTCGATCCTTAAAAGATCATATGTCAATGGGAATAAGATTTTTTTCCGTAAACATAGGCATCCAATATTTAAAAAGATTATATGTCATGGAGTAAGAGGATAAAATTCATAGCTCCTATACATATACATTGGATTATTATGAAGATGTTAAAAAAATTTTATGTTATTGAAAATAAGATTTCATTTTCCTAAAATCCATTTTCAAGCAAAAAAATTCATTAGAGGTTCGAGCGAAAAAATATACCCTCGCCTCTAAAATTCAAGCCTTCTTCATATACCACGATATCCTACTCCGCCAACTCCAAATAAATCTAGATTTAATTTTAAAATCTTTTTGAGAGCATAATTTGTAATTTAAATTATTTCCTGTAATTCATACAAAGCTCAAGTTTTCATAAATCCAATCTATTTTTGTTAGCATAACAAATAAAATTTTTTGCTATCTATTCGATCATATCAGAAGTTTTTAACTGAAACTCTCTCTTTATTTAAATTTTTGGCATAATTTAGGATTTAACTTTAATACCCCGGATATTTATTTAGAACTTTCTTTCAATTAATTCAAACGGTAGCTAAATTTAGAATTTCTTTAATTCATTATAAGTTCATCTCCAACTTTTGCTCTGGAATAGCAAAAGGTTAAGTATGAGGGTATTTGATGAGTTGTAAATGTACCTATTTTGATGTACATTAAATAAGTCGTTTCACTTTAGTTTTGTTATTTTTACTTAATATTCTGTAATAAATTGCTCCTATTTTGTAAATATTTTCTAACTAAGTTTATTTTTGATTTTCTGAAAAATTTCAGGAAAAGTCCAATTTTTGCATGGGTCACGCCCGTGTACTATGTGTCACGGCCGTGACCTAGGCGTGACAAGTCAAATCCCGTGAAATCAGCACATTTGAAGAAGAAAAGTCGGACACGCCCGTGTCCCATGAGCGACACGCCCGTGTCATGTGACACGCCCCGTGCCCGGCCACATGTCCCCGCGTTCGATGTTCTGCGCTCAACGTTCGTCGACCCAACAAGGACACACCCGTGTCCCATGAGAGACACACCCGTATCATGTGACACGCCCCGTGCCAAAGCCCGTGACCATCTCTCCAACTTTTTCACTCGACATTCGTCGACTCAACCCGACACGCCCGTGTCAAGATTCGACACGGGCGTGTACTCCTCCACCTAGCCCGACAAACTGCCGCTGGTGACTTTCGACGCAAACGATGCCCAATTCAACCTCACAGACACTCCGACCGTCATGCCCGTGACCTGGGGCGTGACCGCCGTGTTTTCAGCCGCAAAATAAACTCTCCAATCAAATCGTCAGCCGCCATATGAATAGTGTTGACACGCCCCATGACGCGCCCATGTCAGAGGGCTTGTTGCATGAAAAATTTTATCTATAAATTGACAGCTTCTGTTTGAGCTGCTTTTCCATTTTTTGGATCCATTTTGCTTAGGGCTTTACTGTTAGGTGCTTCCAAATGCTACGTGAAGTTCTTTTCTCCCCCTCTCCTTTATTTTTAGCTTTGTAATCTCCTGTTAAGTTCAATATAATTTGTAGATTTTCTCCTTTCCATTGTTATGGACTTCATCTATATGCAATCTTATTTGTTCTTTTGTTTTAATCTTTGTTTTCGTTCTCCTTTAAATGTGTGTGTGTGTGAGAGAGAGAGAGATTTGTTTTCTTGCTTTTATACTTAGTACTTTTACTTATTGTTGTTAACTCAGGATTTTTATAGCTTTATTTGCATTCCTATAGATCCGTAAAAATATTTTCGAAGTGGTTTTCATTTCTTTTTAACTTAGATTTTTCTTTTTATGTCGTAAAACTTTGTCGTTCTTTTAACTCTATTCTCACTTTTTACGCACTTTTACGGAGTTATAGAAAATACTATATTGTCGTTTTAATTTTTCGAGTACTTTGATTTTCGCTCAAAACCGTTTTGCCTATTTAATTTTTCTGACTTCATTTTATTCATTTCTACTACATTCTAGCGGTAGAAATATAATCGTTTTACTTTTTCGAGCACTTGTACTTTGCGTTTATTTGCAAACTTTTTTGCTCCTTTAAATTTTATTTTCACTTTTTATGCATTTCTACCGCATTCTAGCGGTTGAAATGTTGTTGTTTTAATTTTTCAGCAACTTAGTTTTTCCTATTTTTTATACATGTGTGTGCGTGTATGAGTTAGTTTAAATTGCTTTCTTTCAATTTTGTAGAGTGTGTGCATGTGTTGCATTTATTTTCGCCTACTCGTTAAAAGTTAAATGGCATGCTTTAATTTTCTCCTACTCATTTGAGTAGAACTTGTGTGCGTGTGTTTTCAATTAACTGTTGTGTGCGTGTGTTTTACCTTCAAGTAGAGTGCGTGAGTGTTAGCATTTATTTCCACCTACTCGCTAGGAGTTAAATGGCAGGATTTTATTTACCGCCTACTCACTTGAGTTAAATGGAAGGTCTTTATTTTGTTGTAATTATTTGAGTAGTACTTATACTTGTATTTATTTTCGCCTACTCGCTAGGATTTAAATGACAGGACTTAATTTTTCTCCTACTCATTTGAGTAGAATTTGTGTGCATGTGTGAATGCATTTATTTTCTCCTACTCGTTTGAGTAGGATTCGCTTTATTTCTCCCGCCCACTCATTTGAGTCGTGACTTGTAATTTTACTGCTTTCATTTCAGTCTTACTCGTTTGAGTAGGACTTGCAATTTACTGTTTTCCTTTTCCATCTTTCTTTACTGCTTTCTTCTTATTACTTTCGCCGTAAGCCGTCCCCATTCTGATGAGTGTCTAATCGCTCTTAGCCCTCTGTATCAAAGGGCATTAGGACAAATAAAATAACTTTAAATAATAAAAGGTCCTATTTTTCTAATTAATTAAATTAACTTAAGATTTGCCTAGGGTTTACGACGCGTAGGACCATATAGTCGATGTGAGGGCCCTATTTTCGTAGTCCATATGCTAGCTAGCCGAGAGGCCGTGCGTATGGACCGATCGTCCCTTGGTGAATGGAGTTCTGCACTAATCCCCGAGAGAGGAGGTGCACCAACTCCATCGGATTGAGTTCCCCACCCAATAGCGGGATTCTTAGCATAATGCGGGCATTAAGAGGAATCCTTCGTCGGACGAGAGCCAGGTTGAATAGTCTTAGTGTTCAGGTGAGCGATATTCCTATAGCTAGGTGAGCTCTTTTTAGTGGAACCTCCACGGCCAAGTCTCCGCCTTAATTAATTTGAAACCTAGGATCTCTTTTTATTAAAAGTATATTTTGTTCAATTTTATTCGGTGCCCTCGAGCTAAGCTCTTCATCGGCTCTGTTGAAACTGATTTGTCGGTCTCCTGTGTAGTTCGCCCTTGGGGAAGGGGTGGTCTCGCGCCTACTTTACTCCTATAAGCAAAACAACAAAGAAAACAAGGAAAGACCGACCCAAGGGCTCGGTGGGGAGGTCCCACCACACACCCGGAAGATCTCAGAGCGCTTCCCCTCCTTATCCAGAGGCCGAACTAAGGTACCCTCAGAAAGCACTTGAAAACTGGAGCAGGAAGGCACATGAAGCATGCCTTCTAGGGTACCCCTTGGGTCCTATTTATAGTTTTTGGAATCTGAACTGCCGATAACCAAAAGAACTGACCTGAAATAACCAGAAAACCCTTGGCTGGGTCTGCCAACAGCCAAACTCCGTTGTTTTGAATGGCTATAGGCAGACAAGCGGGGGCAAAACAGTAAAAAGTACCTCATTCATCCAGGCGAGCTGGGGAGCTTGATCACCTTGGCAGGTCCTACTCGCCTGCTGTTGTCGAGTTCCGTTGAGAGGGCGCGAGCTGGGACTAGCTAGGCGAATGTCGAGCTCGAAGTCGGCGAATACTGATCTCTGGTTGACGAATGTCGAGCTCAGGCTCGGCTTTTCTACTATCGAGCTCGCCTACCGCCTTCAGCCCGATCTGTCTGGTTCCTGGTGACCTTGCTCGCCGGACACGGGGTTGTACATAATCCCCGCTCTTTTTGAGCTTGGCAAAGCTCAGAAAGAAATATCCAACCCCAAGTGTGCGGAGAGCGTTGGTTGGCGAGCTGGAGGGAATCCTCGGGGGGGGTCCACCTGCGACTATATATATGCACCTGCTCACCTGCCTGTCTCTTGTCATTCCCTTTTCTCTAACCCTGCCAAGATGCCGCTTCCCAAGGAGATTCAAGAGCGCTTAGACTGAGCTCGCCAGGCTTCTGCATCTCGTGTAGCCGCCCTGACGGCGGTTCCTGCCAAAGATCCTCAAATTGATTCTGCCGAGCCCAGCTCGAAGAGGTCGAAGTCATTCCCTCAGGCGGCCGAGCCCATCTACCATGACCTGAGGGCCACCCTGGAGCGCGCGACCAGCTCTTCCACCCGGACAGTTCTTGAGAAGGATAGAGAGATTGTCGTAGTCGGTGATGACCCGGATGGTCAACCTGATGGCGAGGGCATCCCGCCACGAGAGCCCACACTGCGAGGTGAGGCCGCTCTCGCAGACTCCCGGTTTACGACACCGGATACCCATCCCCGGGACACAACTCTTCTCTTCGGGATACTGCCAGTTAGCTCGCAGAGGCCGAATTCGTCGGTGTGCGCCTCCTCTCCTCGACAAACTGACGTGGTCGCGGGGGAGGGTCTGGGAACCATCCCCACCGCGGGATTTGATCTCCTCTCGCCGGGGGTTCATGGCCCAGGTGGCGGGAAGGATCTGAGGTTCATCCCTCCCCGCATCTCTTTTGAGCCGCCGAGCTCGTCAGGTCAATCTTGCTTGAATTCTTGCCCCAATATCTTTTCCTGCGTTCCTCCTCTTGCTGACATTTGTCTTCACAGCTCTCCCCAGCCAATCCACTGCAGAGGAATCTTCGCGGGCAGCCCACTACTCTCCCCTCCCTTCCCCAAGCTCGCTGGACTCTTACCTTGGTCCTGAGGTGGATCAAGTCGAGCTGACGAGGAGGGAGTTCAAGATTCTCAAGAAGGTGGTGTGCGAGCTGCACGAGGTACAGGGGGTCAACGAGACGCTACAACGCGACTACGCGCGTCTCGCCGATGAGGTGCGAAGCGGCCAGGCTGGCGAGCTGATGTCCCCTTCCCGGCTCCTGGACGAGATAGATGATGGCCTCTCGGTGGCGCAGAGGAATTCGGGAAGGATCCGCGAGCTGCTCCGCGCGCGGTACTCTGGGGGCGGGGGTCGCAAGGCCGGGGTAGGTAAGAGGGCAACTCCTTTGCCGAGCCGACTTGGTGGCGACGACGGCCCCCAAGTTGATGACGGCCCCCAAGTTGACGGCGGCCCCCAAGTTGTTGATGACGGCACGCTAACGGAAGACCCTCCTTCGTCTCCAACAAAGGACTCGCGTCGCCATGTTGTTCGTATGGAGAGGCGCTACAATTTCCTCCCTCGGCGCAAGACAAATAACTAGTTGAATTTATCTTATTATTAGTATGCTATTTTATTTGGAATATGTTATTGAGGGCTGCATGTAGCCATTTAGTGTATTATTTTTATTTTTATTTTGCGCTACATATAGCCAAGACTTGGTGTTAAGCCTATATATAGGCATGTATGGTTTGTTTAACTTAAGTTGAATGAGAAGAAACCCTAGACTTTCCTTTCTTGCTAAGCCTTCTCTCTCTCTCTCTCTCTACCTCTCCTAGCCACCACCCTCCTCTCCCCCCCTCTCTCTAAAATTTTGGCCAGCCCCTCCTTCATCCCCCTCTTCCAAAACCGCCACCCTCCTCTCCCTCTCTCCCTCTAAACGTTTCGTCCAACCCCCCCTCATCTCCCTCATCCAAGCCACCACCTCCTCTCACCCTCTTCAACCCGACCACCACCCTCCATAGCCGGTCGGCCACCTACCTCTTCCACCTGAGTAGCCCCTTTGAAGAGAACCTGGCAGCCCCTCTTCACGTGAAGCTTTATCCGGAAGGGTCTCCTTCTACGGAGAGGAATCTGGACTTTGGTGTGAAGCGGCCAAGGCGGGCGATCTATCTCTCCATCCAACGCAACTCCGGTGGAACCGTGGAAGAGCGATCCTTCAAAGGTAGTCGGAATCATCTATTCTGACTGGGGTAACGATCCTCTCCACTCACGTGTGATTCCCTCTTGATATTCTAGTGTCCGGAAAGATTTTTGCGTTGGATTTGAATCGTTAGATTCTTCGTGGTTTACCTTTTGATTTGCATCTATCTTAATCGCGTTATTTTTCGAAGGGTTTGGCGAGCCCCGTATTTTTGTTGGGGAGATCTACCATTTTTCGATCGCACTTTGGGTAGACCTCTTTGGTACAACTTTCGCTCGGTCGGACCCAATATTGGTCCTCTTAGCTTGGGAGAACGTCGGCCTATCGCCATTCGTTTGACCTTCCCGCGGAGTAGCTATCGTACGTTGGTGAACTGTGATAAAACGTTAACGAGTGCGCTGCGGTTAAGCTAGTGCGAGTGTGTTTCGTGGAATGAGAGTGGCGTCCGTTTTATTCCCGTAACCCATATTATGTCCGCAGTAGAGGCCTACATCAAATTTTGGTATCAAAGCGAGGTTCTTGTCAATTTTTTAATTAGCACCCTCCCCTCTTTTTAGCACGTTAACCTGCACTTGTGTTTGCGCGTTAGTTGTCACAAAAAAATCTCAAAAAAAATTATTTTTGGTCTGCCAATAGCGGCTTAGTTTTCTTATTTTTCAGCCAAAAAAATCAAAATAAAATTTTTAATAATCATCTTTTTACTTCCTGTAAGAAAATAAAAAAAATATATTTTCCTATAGTCTTTAAGCGGGATTAATTCCTCCTTTGGTCTGTCTGAATCTGTTGTCTTCCTTTTTGCATGCGCACTAGGCTCGGTACAGAATATCCTCCATCGTCGTCTAATATGGATGATGACAGGGGTGAGGGTCGTTCCCTCACTAAGATTGAGGAGCTCCGTCAGGATTTCACGGAGAAGTTGATGGCTATTAGGGAGGCACTTCACGGGCTGGGGTTACAACAAGGGGCACCCCGTAATCAACCCGCTCACCCACGGGTGAGAGAACATCACAATCCTTACCCCCACCATCCTAATGAGAACGCCCCTCGAGCACCGTACGAATTCGACCTTACTCGGGCCGTCCGAGTCAAGCCACCATCCTACGATGGATTAGAAGATCCCCAAGTCTTCCAGTACTGGATAATGGAGATCGAATGTTATTTCGAGTGGTATACCCTGAACGACGCGGATAAAGTGCGAGTAGTGAGGATGAAGTTGCTAGGGCGCGCTAAAATATTTTGGCTGAATGAGGAGCGGCGTTTGAGAGTCGAGAACGGAGCGTTGCCCATAGGCTGGGATGCAATGAAGGCTAGGCTGACAGAATAGTACATCCCTACTTACCATCGAACGCAGATGTTCGATGATTTAGCTACCCTTAAGCAAGGGACTAGGTCCTTGTCTGAGTATATGAGTTTGTTGAAGGACATGATGGTTAGGTGTGACGTGAAAGAGATGCCTGAGGTCACCCTCTCCAGGTTCCGCAAGGGACTAAACCCCGACATCCAAGGAAAGCTTCTGCGTTATGGTCACACTGACTTGCACACCACTTTCAACGCTGCCTTAGATATTGAGCAGCACAATGCGCTTAAGGGCAAGTCTCGCTCGTTCCAAAAGGGCAAGTCCATTTTAGGACCGCCTCCCTATAACGGTCCAGGCCCATCAACATGGGACCCATCTGGAACCGCCGGCCTACCAGAGTCTAGACCCGGGCCCACTACTGGTAGTCTGCCTATCACATTCAAGCCTGCAGGCCATGCACCCCAACCCCTCTCCGGCCTGTTTATCAGCACGGTAGGTTGTTGCCACTGGGTCTCGAACCCAGGACCTTGATAAGAAAGCTTTCCACCACTCCCTCCACAGCTCAGTTGGTGATGAGGGAGTGGTGGAAAGCTTTCTTATCAAGGTCCTGGGTTCGAGACCCAGTGGCAACAACCTACCGTGCTGATAAACAGGCCGGAGAGGGGTTGGGGTGCATGGCCTGCAGGCTTGAATGTGATAGGCTGACTACCAGTAGTGGGCCCGGGTCTGGACTCTGGTATGCCGGAGGTTCCAGCTGGGTCCCATGTTGATGGGCCTAAACCGTTACAAAAAAGTGCACTTTTTGTAACGGCCTCCCCAGCCCACGGCTCGCAAGGACGGCTGTCGGTATTCCCTGTGAAGGGATCTCAAGGGGCACTAGGAACTATGTTGGGATTACGCTCAGCATTCCCTTTCGCAAGGTACTTAATATTGTTATTGGTTGATCCCCTTACCCATTACTTTCTCATGTTACGATAGGCTAATCCTAGGGTGATTTGACTCCAACTCTCCTCGGGGAGGACGATCTTTCGTCGGACCCGAGCGCCTCTAAAACCTAGCCAAAACAACACCCTACTCACATTATCTTCCAATGATGCATCTAATTCTATTTATCCTTTCCAGCAACCCAACAAAACCAAACACAAGTACTCTAGTTCATATCCCAAATGATTTCCTGCAGTTTTACTAAATGTAGACCACTTAAGCTATATGACCCGTAAAATGGGAAGTATACCAAATGATCATCCAGTACTCATATAATAATTATTGGAGGACTATATTGGCATTTTTAGCCTGAATCCATAATTTCCTAATTTTCATAATTTAACTGATAATTTATTTATTTAATTTAATAACCAAAAGTTCCAAGTTTGAACATAAAGTATAAGTTTTAGACAAGATAAAATTCCATTAAATTTATGTTAAATGCCAAATGAATAATCATTTAAAAATCCAGAATCTCCCTATCTTTCAGCAAGGTTTAAGCCCTTAAATTGTATTTCAAATTTATTCCATAATAAACCATTTAAAGGGGATGTACTATAAAAATACTTCCAAAAATTCAGAGAAAATTCCAGGATGATTATAATGGCACATAAAACCTATAAGTAAAGTTTCATAATTTTTTTGAAAGAATTTTTCCCTGAATTGACTAAATATCCAATTCTCAAAATTAGGGTCTTGTAAAGGAAGTTCTGTAAACAGGCCTCTAAAAATTATAAATAAATTACTACAAGTACGTTTTGGCCTGAAACATCAAAACCTAAGT
The DNA here is from genome assembly GCA_039583875.1 of Platanthera guangdongensis. Lineage (NCBI taxonomy): Eukaryota > Viridiplantae > Streptophyta > Magnoliopsida > Asparagales > Orchidaceae > Platanthera > Platanthera guangdongensis. The sequence goes on from CM077147.1 coordinate 91,042,978, forward strand.
CTCATGATTTTCCCACAGATATATCATCAATAATTAATTTTATTCTACCAAACCCTTTTCTGAAATTAATTAAGCAAGTACCAAATATAATCAATTAAGAATTGTAATAAAATTCAGAGAGGTTCACCCAGCCCTAGATTATCTTCTGACCAAGTTTCATCAGATTTTAATGCACATAATAATCAAATTAATTAAAACACCATTTTGGGCCTTTTGGCATTTAACAAATGAAGTACCAGAAATATAATCCATAAAATTCTACAGAAATCAGCAGAGGTTCTAGATGGCCTAAAACCTACTCTACCCAAGTTTCATAACATTTGGGGAAGGTTTAGGGGCTGAATCTTCAAATTTGTGCTCCTACCCTAAACTAGGGTTAGGGTTTTGAGGTGTCTACCTTGCTCCAACTCTTCTAAAGTTCCTACCAGAGAACTTAGGTTACCTTACCCTCAATTCTACTGAGTTTCCAAGGCCATACAAGGGCATTTGCCCCCATGTCCTTCACAACCCTCAAAAGTCCTTCCTTAGGGTTTGAGGTTGAACCCTAGGGTAAATCAAGTCTAAAACATCCCATTTTTCCCTAGGAGGGTGACATTGGCCATGTAAAGTCAGTGCCCAAAACCTCAGCCTCTGTTGAGGGGAGGTGACCACCCTAAGTCCATAGTGCACTTTTAATCAAAAATATCTCCTTAGGGCCAAACTACGGTTTGGTGATTCACTAACCAAAACCTATCCAATGGAGCTGAAATTTTGTACAGAGCTAGGTATTGATTCCAGGGACCACTCACCAAAATTTGGGAGGGTTTGGATGTTATTAGACCACTTAATTAAAATACACTTTCATTATTAAATAAAAGTAAACACTTTAGGCAAAGTGTCTCCACAAAATCTCAATTTTGGACAAACCCTAGGTATCTTTAAGGTTGATCCCCTGTCCAAATTTTAGACCATTTGGACAAGGGATGAATGGTGGGCATCCATTTTAATCTCAGGACAGCCCTAGGTATAGGCCCCACCAAACTGGGTTCCCTGGTCTAAGAAGAGGGCCAAATTTGTCCAAATCAATTTTGGATTACAGTAGACCCATAGGGCTACAAATTTCATATTGAACGTTGTCCCACCTGCTGGGCCTAAGTATTTTTAATATTTATTTTAACACAGCCTAGTTTACAGGAAAGAAATTCAGAAATCTAAACTTAATAAAATAAATGATCTCCACAGATCTTAAAGCAAATTGTGGGGCTCCTAGTCATCTTCTTCCTCCAGCCAAGGGCCATGATTGGCCAAACCTGGAGCTTATTCCATGAGCATTTCCCGGCCACACGGCCACCTCCCTGGCCGGCCACCACCGCCACCACCTTCATTGAGGTGGGGGCTATCGTCGGGCGGCGGCACGGCCGCCGGAGGGGTGGTTTCTGGCGAACCCGACCACCATTTTTTTTTGGAAAAACCATGGAAATGAAAACTTGGATCGGCTCAATTGAGTCTGATTCTTGTCCTAAACGATTCCTAAGATCTACCCACGGAAGAAGGAGTGGAGGAGGACCTTTAACCGAGCTTGTCGTCGAGTGTGGTGGTGGTGCGCCATGGCCGGTGGTGGAGCTTTCCGATGCTTGCAACTTCACTACCAAACCGCCCGGTTTCTTCAGGTAAAGGGTGGAAACGTCTCCTCTAACCTTGGTGAAGCTATTAAAAGAGGCAAAAGGGGGATAGGGCGAGTCAAAGCTTGAATCCTCATTTCCACCATTAATGGGGAATTTTAGGAAACTAAAATCCCAATGAATTCTGCCCCTTGGTGACCTGAAAATTACTGGAAACTCCTCCCTACTCCTGAGGAGTTGAATCCAGCCATCAATGGGGGGATTTCTGGGGGTTTCACCTTCCATGCCATTATTGACCACTCTTTCTCTCTCCTCCTTATTGAAGAAATTGAATTTAGACACCTTGGGTGGCTGGCCATGGCAATTAAACTCCTCAAAACTGATGAGGGGGAATGTATTCAGCCTTTGGAATCAATTGGAGAGGCCCTTGGTCTCCCTTGGCCATGAATGAACTCTTTTCTCACTTTCTCTCTCCTCCATTAAAGAAAAAAATGGAGCTTTCTCTCTCCTACTCACCATGGCCGAATTTTGATCTCTCCTCCATCCTATTGGCAGTCCACTAACTCATATTAATAATAAAAATGAGGTTAGCCCAAGTGGGGGAAATGGGTTTGAGCTTGGGTTAGCCCATTTAGGCTAATTTGACCTAACACTAGAATAGAGTTGACCTTGGTCAACTTGACCATTTGAGTTGACCCCAATGGGTCCTTGGTGACCCATTGGACTCCCTTAAGGTCTAGGAAGACTTGAGTAGGGTTGGTTGGGCATCTTGGGGGTCACATGTCCCTTGGTAAGGGCACTTTGACCATTTTAGGGCTAGAGTTGACTTGGGTCAACATGACCATTTGGGTTGAACCCAATGGGTCCTTGGTGACCCATTGGCCTCCCCTAAGGTATAGGAAGGGTCATGTAGGATTACCTTGCACTTTGGAGGTCACATACCCTTAGTAAGGGTACTTTGACCAGATGAGGGGCCTAAGTTGACTTGGGTCAACTTGATCTCTAGGGCTGACCCTAATGTGTCCTTAGTGACCCCTTAACTTCACTTTAGAGTTAGTGGGGCATAGGTGGGGTCCTCTAGGCTAGGAGTAGGTCAATTGACCCTAAGTAGGCCAGTTTGACCCAATTTTGGGTTAGGGTTGACCTTGGTCAACTGAGTCTCTTTGATTGACCCCAATGGGTCCTTATGCCTCTAATGGGCCTCCCAAGGTGTTAGTGGGTGTTATGGTAGGGTCTTGGGGTCAATGTGTAGCCCATGGTCATCCTAAACCATTGTTCAGAGTTCTACTATTTACAAACCATGATGATTTTCCACATTTTGTCTCCTATCTCTTGGCCCATTCGTGGCTTCCTAGGGTTTGTCATGACCTAGTCATGGACAAAACCACTCCTAGGGGTCTAGTTGGAAATGGGATGTTACACTCCCACCGCCACCTATAAGGCTAAAGGAAAGTATCAATCTCCCGTATCGACCTCCATAGTCGTAACGGCTAGGAATGGTAGAAACCCCTCTAGTGAGAGAGTCCCGGTGGGTCGGGTCAACAGAACGAATGTCACCTGTTATGCTTGCGGGGTCAAGGGCACTATGCTAGTGATTGTCCTACTACACCCAGACCATTAGCCCTATTAGATTCTGCTAGTGGGGCAGACGACATTACTTACGAGGCGGGCGAAGAGAGCGAGTCGTACGGAGTGCCTAGTGATATGTAGGATGACTCCCATATGATGGTTATGAGGTGTATTCTGGCGACCGCTCGAGCATTAGATGATTGGAATAGGACGAACATTTTCATGTTGAATTTTAAGAGTGGTGAAAAATGGTGTAGGTTGATCATTGATAGCGGTAGTTGCATGAACGTAATTTCTGAAACCGCGATGAGAAGAATGTCTCTTGATGCCGAGCCGCACCCTCACCCTTATAAGGTGGAATGGGTAGACAAGTCGTCCCTCCCTGTGACGAAGCGATGCTTCGTACCCCTCAAAGCTTATTCTGAGTAGATTTGGTGTGACGTCATCCCTATGGATGCTTGTCACGTCTTGTTGGGTCGCCCTTGGTTATATGATCATGACGTCACCCACTTTGGTTGGGCCAATACTTACGAGTTTAAATTTAATGGCAGAACCATACTCTTAAAACCCGCCCCGCCAAAGGATCCTTCGGCCCCCTCCAAGGATACGGTCGTCCCGGTCGAGAAGAAGATGTTGAGCCTGATAGGAAGGAAAGAATTGAAGCATACTACATTTTTAGATGGTGTCCTCTATGACTTTGTGTGTCTACAAGTTAAGGAAGATGCAGCACCTTTTGAGAACTTGCTGTCAGCGTTGAGAAAACTCTTAGAAGAGTTTGTGGACGTGTACTCGGATGAGCTACCGGCTGAGTTACCCCCGTTGCGGGAAATCCAACATGCCATTGATTTCATTCCGGGCTCTTCATTGCCCAACATCCCAAATTATCGGCTAAACCCCTCCGCGCACTTACAGTTGCAAACCCAGATCTCGGATTTATTGCAAAAGGGTTTTATCCGCCACAGCAAGAGCCCGTGTGCCGTGCCCGCCTTACTTGCCCCCAAGAAGGACGGCTCTTGGAGGATGTGTGTGGATAGTAGATCCATTAATAAAATCTCTATTAAGTATCGCTTTCCCATCCCTCGCTTGGATTATTTTTTGGACATGATAGTCGTTGCCACGATTTTCTCGAAATTGGATCTTAGGAGTGGCGACCATCAGATCCGCATTAGGGAAGGTGACGAGTGGAAGACCGCCTTTAAGTCTAAGGAAGGGCTCTACGAGTGGTTAGTTATGCCGTTTTGGATTTCCAATGCGTCGAGCACGTTTTCGAGGATGATGACCCACGTCTTCCAACCCTATATGGGAAACTTCATTGTGGTATATTTTGACGACATTTTGGTATTTAGCACATCCATGATCGATCACGAGTCACATTTAAGAACCATCCTTACCACGCTGAGATCGGAAAAATTATTCGTGAACATTAAGAAGTATACCTTCCAAGTGACATCGGTTGAGTTCCTCGGTTATATTGTGAGCTCGAAGGGGATCCACGTAGACCCCAAGAAGGTACAAGCCATTAGAGATTGACCCGAGCCCGCCAACATTCGGGATGTTCGGAGTTTTCACGGGCTCGCTACATTCTATCGGCAATTTATTAAGGATTTTAGTAGTATTATGGCCCCCATTACCTAGTGCATGAAAAAGGTGAATTTACATGGACGAACTTGGCCGCTACGACCTTCCAATTAATTAAATCGCGCATGTCGGAAGCCCCCCTTTTGCGACTACCGGATTTTACCAAGGTTTTCGAGTTGTCATGTGATGCGTTTAGAGTGGGAATTGGTGGAGTGTTGAGTAAGGAAGGCCACCCTGTGGGGTATTTCAGTGAGAAACTAGCAGGTCCGAAATTAAATTATTCCAATTATGATCGGGAGTTTTACACGGTCATTCGATGCCTCCAACATTGGCGGCATTATTTACTTCCTAAGTAGTTTGTCATCCTATCCGATCATGAAGCGCCACGGTTTCTTAACTCTCAAACTAAGGTTAGTCCTAGACATGCCAAATGGGTCTCCTATCTTCAGGAGTACACTTTCATTATCAAACACCTTAAGGGGACTCTCAACCGCGTAGCCGACGCCCTTAGTCGTGTTTCGTTATTGCTCTCCACGCTAGAAGTTAAGGTGATTGGCTTCGATAGGATTAAGGACGAGTACGTCCACTGCCCAGATTTTAAGGATATCTATTTCGCCACTCAAGACGACTCACCGACAACCATTACTTCTTTTTACATTCGGGACGGCTACTTATTTAACCATTCGAAGCTTTGCATCCCCCGTTCCTCCCTACGACACTTCATAGTGTGGGCATTGCATGGCGGAGGATTAGGTGGACACTTTGGCCGTGACAAGACGATCACGTTAGTTGAAGACAAGTTTTATTGGCCCGGTCTTAAGGCCATGGTTAGTAAGATCGTGGGTAGTTGCCGAGCGTGCCAACTGGCTAAGGGGAACAAAAATAATACGGGGCTATATACCCCTCTTCCGATTCCGTCTATTCCTTGGGAAGACGTTAGCATGGACTTCATTCTCGGCCTCCCAATCACATTTCGACGTCACGACTCTATCTTAGTTTTTGTAGATCGTTTCTCTAAAATGTCTTATTTTATCGCGTGCACTAAAACCAACGATGCGTCACACGTTGCACAATTATATTTTAAAGAGTTGGTAGGCCATCGAGGAGTTCCAAAGTCTATAGTTACTGACAGGGATGTGAAGTTTACTAGTTATTTTTGGAAGACCCTGTGGAGGATTATGGGCACCAAACTTCTATTCTCTTCTGCGTACCATCCGCAGACGGATGGGCAAACATAAGTTGTGAACAGAAGTTTAGGTAGTTTACTTCGATGCCTTGTGGGAGACCACAAGGGTACATGGGACCTTATCTTCCCTCATGCTCAGTTAGCATATAATAATTCCAAAAATAGGTCCACGGGTTTGTCCCCGAATGAGATCGTGCACGGTTATAAAGCTCTCGTGCCCCTTGACTTGCTTCCGTTACCGCCATCGTTTAAGTCAAGTCATTTTGCACAGGACTTTGCCTCTCACATCCATGATCTTCACAAACACATAAATGAAACGCTTACCACTCAATACGCGTCTTATCAAGTTCATGCCAACGCACATAAGAGAGTGTCTCCCTTGAAAGTGGGCGATTTAGTCATGGTACGTCTCATCCCTGAACGGTTGCCTACGGGCACCTTAAAAAAGTTATCGGATCGGCGAGCTGGACCTTTTCGGATTTTAAAACGGTTAGGAGACAATGCTTTTCTTTTGGAATTGCCAACTGATTGGGGTATTTCCCCTATTTTTAATGTTTCAGATTTAACGCCATATATTGCTCCGCCACTAGAATTATCTTCCTGTCTGTTTAGTTCCACTACAGATTCTCATGGGTATGGGGTTGAGGGGGGTAAGGGCTCGCTCTCTCTGCCGGTCTCCAACGAAGGTACGCTACATGTTGATGATATAGATTTTCCCCCTTTGCTGCCTAATTCTTTTCCCAGGTTTGCCAGGACAGCATTTTTGCCAGACAGGATTCTCCAGGATGACGTGTTTCCCACTGCAGATGGCGATGTGCGCCACTACTTGATTCGATGGTGTGATCACCCCGCCTCTGATGACTCTTGCATCCCGGAAGTGGAAGTGGCTCTCTTGGATGGTGTTCTTCTCCGACGGTATCTTCAAGACAACTCATCGGTGATGAGTCCTTTCAAGCGGGGGAGGATTGGTGGCGACGACGGCCCCCAAGTTGACGACGGCCCCAAGTGACGATGGCCCCCCAAGTTGTTGATGACGGAATGCTAACGGAAGACCCTCCTTCGTCTCCAACAAAGGACTCGCGTCACCATGTTGTTCATGTGGAGCGGCACTACAATTTCCGCCCTCGGCGCAAGACAAATAACTAGTTGAATTTATCTTATTATTAGTATGCTATTTTATTTGAAAAATGTTATTGAGGGCTGCATGTAGCCATTTAGTGTGTTATTTTTATTTTTATTTTGGGCTACATATAGCCAAGACTTGGTGTTAAGCCTATATACAGGCATGTATGGTTTGTTTAACTTAAGTTGAATGAGAAGAAACCCTAGACTTTCCTTTCTTGCTAAGCCTTCTCTCTCTCTCTCTCTACCTCTCCTAGCCGCCACCCTCCTCTTCCCCTCTCTCTCTCTAAAATTTCGGCCAGCCCCTCCTTCATCCCCCTCTTCCAAAGCCGCCACCCTCCTCTCCCTCTCTCCCTCTAAAAGTTTCGGACAGCCCCCCTTCATCTCCCTCATCCAAGCCACCACCTCCTCTCACCCTCTTCAACCCGACCACCACCCTCCATATCCGGTCGGCCACCTACCTCCTCCACCCGAGCAGCAAAGTTGAAGAGAACCCGGCAGCCCCTCTTCACGTGAAGCTTTATCCGGAAGGGTCTCCTTCTACGGCGAGGAATCTGGACTTTGGTGTGAAGCGGCCAAGGCGGGTGATCTATCTCTCCATCCAGCGCAACTCCGGTGGAACCGTGGAAGAGAGATCCTTCAAAGGTAGTCAGAATCATCTATTCTGACTAGGGTAACGATCCTCTCCACTCACGTGTGATTCCCTCTTGATATTCTAGTGGTCGGAAAGATTTTTGCGTTGGGTTTGAATCGTTAGATTCCTCGTGGTTTTCCTTTTGATTTGCATCTATCTTAATCGCGTTATTTTTCGAACGGTTTGGCAAGCCCCTCATTTTTGTTGGGGAGATCTACCGAAAACTTTTTCGATCGCACTTTGGGTAGACCTCTTTGGTACAACTTTCGCTTGGTCGGACCCAATATTGGTCCTCTTAGCTTGGGAGAACGTCGGCCTATCGCCGTTCGTTTGACCTTCCCGCGGAGTAGCTTCCGTACGTTGGTGAACTGTGATAAAACGTTGGCGAGTGCGCTGCGGTTAAGCTAGTACGAGTGTGTTTCGTGGAATGAGAGTGGCTTCTGTTTTATTCCCGTAACCCATATTGTGTCCGCGGTAAAGGCCTACATCACGACCGGTACTCGCACCCTGATGCTCCCCCTGCTCGCGTGCCCCACCCTTTTATTCCTGAACTTGATCTTGTAATAAGTAGCTTTTAGGATATTCTTGGACATGCGTTATTTAAATAATATACTGCAATGTTTGACTTAGCCTTGGTTGGGACGCGACGGAAGTCGGCGTGCTGGGGTGGCAAGCTGGGGTGGCGAGCTGGACCGATTGGACGGCCTGAACCCAGATTTTGTTTTCTATAATTAGCCCCCCCCCCCCCCACCCTCACCAACCCCGTACTATGCCTTTACTGCTTTCTTTCCCTCTCCCTGCGCTTTCTTCTCTTCCTGCTCGCGCTCTGCTTCTTCCTCTGCGAACATGGGCAAGACCAATCCTGATGCCGACAGCCGCTCCAAGTGCGCGTAGCACTTCACTGATTATTGCTTCTTTGAGGGGCACACCAGTGAAGAGGAGCTCGCGGAGTTCAGGGCTGAGTATGTGCCGCCGAGCGTCAAGGTGCGCAGGCCAAGGCATGGCGAGGCCATCAACACCTTTTACGGGGACGAGCTCGCCTTCCCCATCTCGCATTTCGGGGTGGGGTTGCGCCTCCCCCTCTGGCCAGAGATCCGGCAAATCCTGAAGTACTATGGAGTCATGCCCGCACAGTTAAACTCTAACGCCATCGTGATGATGTTGGCGTTAGCTAGCTACCTATGGCGGGAGAGGATTGAGTTCTACCGCCCCCCTGCCGTGTCCGGCAACGATGTCGAGCTCCACAAGTTCTTTCTCCACAAGGATTTCGAGGTCGTCTTCTTACGAAAGGGCCTCGACGGGCTCCCCCCCCCCCTCGTTCTACCCGGCGAAGGTATTGTTCTCTCCTCATCTTGCCAAGCTCACCCGATCTCCGAGCTCGCCATATTGTTGTTGAATCCATTCTAATTTTTTCCAAGTATTTTCTTGTATGGGAGCGGATAATTCCTGCGAACCTGCCGTTTGCTGATCCGGGATCGCACCCGGACCCCTTTGCTCACGAGAAGGCGGCAGTGGTGGCCTGCCGAGATGAGGCGGCCCTCTCTTAACCCTCTTCCAGTAAGAGGTGACCTGAGGATGCGGGGTCGAACCCACCACTCCGCCAGCGACTGCCAAAAAAGATGCGGAGAGCTCTGCTGTCTTCGCGGGGGCAACAACAACAACATAAATCCAACCCCAAGTACATCAGCTCGTCGGAGACCCCTCCCGACGCATCACCGTGGAGCTCGATGAAGGAGATCACCAGCAAAAATCGAAAGAGCGGCGAGGCCCCTTCTTCTGCGGCGGCGATCTTGCCACCTCCCTCGGCGAAGAGGGCGGCTCGCGAGCGCGGGGCGCCGAAGCAGCACCCCCTCTTCAATTTCGGGGGGCGATGGAAGGACTCGGCGGGCGAGCCCATGGTGCAGTGGGATGAGCTGGCCCATCGGGTCTCCATCTCCACTCTGCATCCGTCGTGGCATGACCGCGAGCCTGCCACCGGCCATGCTTACACCCTCAGCTTCAGCCTCTATGGCCGCGAGGATGCCGAGGCCTACAAGAACATGACCCTCCGGCAGCTCGGCCACGAGGGTCTGCAGGCCCACCTGCGGACCATGGAACTCCACCATATGCTGACTCGCCGCAGCTTCGCCCTCAGCAATAAACTCCAGAAGGCTGAGCAGGCTCGCGACATCGCCAAAGAAAAAGTTGCTGATCAGGCGAGACGGCTCGGCATCATCGAGGGTCTTCTCGCCCAGGTCGCTGGAGGGTTGGTAAGTGTCAAGCACCCATCTTCTCTTTTACTTAGAACATTCTGCGCTGATACTAAACCGATTTTTCTTTATCAGGACGCCAAGGCCGCGGGGGAGCTTTAGGCTCGCAATGCCGAGCAAGGGGAGGAGATTAGCCAGCTTCGTGCCTGCCTTGCCGAGCTGGAGGCGGCGAACAACGAAGCTGAAGGAGGAGAATCAGCACCTCCTCTGCGAGGTCCACCGCCAGGCGGAGATCTTCTTCCCGGCCCACGACATCGACCCTACCCTCCCCTACAAGAGCCCGCGGATCTTTGGCAAGGCCGACCTCGCCGAGAGACTGCGGATCAACTCCATCCAAGCTGCCGAGTGCACCCTCCAGATGATGAAGGACATGGGGGTGCTGATGGAGGGATGCGAGGAGATCTCGGCCCGGGATCTGATGTCGAGCCAGTTCCCAGCGACGCCACCCAGCGAGAAAGAGGACAGCTTGGACGCCATGTTCGGGAAGGGCTTCCTGGATCAGTCGGGTGAAGGGGAGGACCAGTCCGGCGGGGGGGGGGGGGGGGGGGGGGGGGGGGCGAGGATTGAATTTGTAAATATTTTGTTTTGGTATACTCGCCGAGGCGAGCCCCTGTAATCGTTTTTGTAAACACTTATTTAATGAAAAAAAAGTTTTAATCATACCCGCACAATATCTTTTCTTCCCTTTCTTTTTTTTGTTTTTTGCTTGTTGTGCCTTGTATGTTCGCGAGTACTTCCCCTGGTGACCCTGCGTAGGCAAATACTGCGAGTAGGATGGTCATGAGTACGCGCCCGCAGGTGGGTATGTTCTGAATGCTTGCCGAGCTTCAGGCGATTTGGGAGCGGGCTGCTCTTCGCCCTCGTCATGCCACCTCATCTCGCATGCGAGCCATCCTGGTTGTACTCAGAAAGTTCTTCCAAGTAAAATAGACGAAGGGGTGAAGTGTCTTGGCCTGGCTCACCTCCCTTCAGTGAGGTCCAGAGACGTAGCTTGCCACCTCCGTTGCCAGTGCCGAGCTGGGTTGGGTGAGTCCAAACTCGCTTGTGCAGAACCCCCTTGCTGATGCCGAGCTGGGTTAGGCAAGTCCAAGCTCGCATTATACAGAACCTCTTTCCCCTTATTCCTTGGAACTCAAAACTTCTTGATCTTTATCTGGCATTTTCAAGGTTGATACCATCGTATGACTTCCAGCCCTGCCAGCTAGGTGAGAGCCTGACAGCGAGATCTGCTCGAGGCCAAGGATGACATCGAGTGACTTCCAGCCCTGCCAGCTAGGTGAGAGCCTGATAGCAGGATCTGCTCGGGGTCCACTACTAACACCATCGAGTGACTTCTAGCCCTGCCAGCTAGGTGGGAGCCTGACAGCGGGATCTGCTCGAGGCCAAGGATGACACCGAGTGACTTCCAGCCCTTCCAGCTAGGTGAGAGCCTGATAGCGGGATCTGCTCGGGGTCCACTACTAACACCATCGAGTGACTTCCAGCCCTGCAATCTGGGTGAGAGCCTGGCAGTGGGATCTTCTCGAGGCCAAGGATGACACCAAGTGACTTCCAGCCATGCCAGCTAGGTGAGAGCCTGACAGCGGGATCTGCTCGGGGTCTACTACTAATACCATCGAGTGACTTCCAGCCATGCCAGCTGGGTGGGAGCCTGGCAACGGGACCTGCTCGAGGCCAAGGATGACACCGAGTGACTTCTAGCCCTGCCAGCTAGGTGAGAGCCTGACAGCAGGATCTGCTTGGGGTCCACTACTAACACCATCGAGTGACTTCCAGCCCTGCTAGCTGGGTGAGAGCCTGGCAACGGGATCTGCTCGAGGCCAAGGATGACACCGAGTGACTTGTAGCCCTGCTAGCTAGGTGAGAGCCTGACAGCGTGATCTACTCAGGGTCCACTACTAACACCATCGAGTGACTTCCAGCCCTACCAGCTGGGTGAGAGCCTGGCAGCGGGATCTGCTCTAGGCCAAGGATGACACTGAGTGACTTCCAGCCCTGCCAGCTAGGTGAGAGCCTGACAGCGGGATATGCTCGGGATCCACTACTAACACCATCGAGTGACTTCCAGTCCTACCAGCTGGGTGAGAGCCTAGCAGCGGGATCTACTTAAGGCTAAGAATGACACCGAGTGACTTCCAGCCCTGCTAGCTAGGTGAGAGCCTGACAACGGGATCTGCTAGGGGTCCACTACTAACACCATCGAGTGACTTACTGCCCTGCCAACTGGGTGAGAGCCTGACAGCGGGATCTGCTTGAGGCCAAGGATAGCACCGAGTTACTTCCAGCCCTGCCAGCTAGGTGTGAGCCTGATAGCGGGATCTGCTCGGGGTCCACTACTAACACCATCGAGTGACTTCCAGCCCTGCTAGCTGGGTGAGAGCCTGGCAGCGGGATATGCTCGAGGCCAAGGATGACACCGAGTGACTTCCAGCACTGCCAGCTAGGTGAGAGCCTGACAGCGGGATCTGCTCGGGGTCCACTACTAACACAATCGAGTGACTACCAGCCCTGACAGCTGGGTGAGAGCCTAGCAGCGGGATCTGCTCGAGGCCAAGGATGACACTGAGTGACTTCCAGCCCTGCCAGCTAGGTGAGAGCCTGACAGCGGGATCTGCTCGGGGTCCACTACTAACACCATCGACTGACTTCCAGCCCTGCCAGCAAGGTGAGAGCCTGACAGCGTGATCTGCTGGAGGCCAAGGAAGACACCGAGTGACTTCCAGCCCTGCCAGCTAGGTGAGAGCCCGACAGCGGGATCTGCTCGGGGTCCAGGTTCACTTCCTTCCTTCATGCGAACTCACAGTGACAATGTTGGCACGTTAAAGAGTTTTCATTAAAAATCAAGGCATAACTTACAAGCTTCAAGGAAAAAAAGCACTTTAAGTCGTCACCACTCCAGGTGAGAGTTAGGTTCTCACCCTCCACATTTTGGAGTCGATAACCTCCCGATTTTAAAGCTTCCTTTACAATAAACGGTCCCTCCCAGCTGGGGTTGAGCTTCCCTACGGATGCCGACCTTCCTGCTGCATCTACCTTCTTTAGTACTAAGTCCCCTTCCATGAATTGTTTGACTCTGACATGCTTGTCAAAGTACTTGGCCATTCACCTCTTCTTGCCGGAGGGCGGAGAGGTCCTGCAGTTCTTCCACCATGTCGAGGGAGAGCCGCAACTCCTCCTCGTTTTCTGTCCACCATTCCTCTCTGCCTTCCTTGGCCATAACGACCCGAGGTGTTTGGACTTTAAATTCCATGGGGAGCACTGCCTCGCACCCATGAGAGAGTTTGAAGGGAGTCTCCCTAGTAGCCGTATTGGGGGTGGTCCTCAGGGCCCAGAGAACTGCGGGAAGCTGCTCCGCCCAACTCCCCTTCAAATTCTCCACTTTCTTCTTGAGGAGGTTGGCGATGATCTTGTTTGCATCTTCCACCTGTCCGTTGCTCATGGGATGATGAACCGAGGCAAACCTGAGGTTGATTCCGAGCTGCTCGCAAAAACTGGTGAACTCAGCACTAGCGAACTGGGGCCCGTTGTCCGTGACGATGGCCTGGGGAAGCCCGTGACGGTAGATGATCTCCCCCAAACAAAGTTCCTGATAATCTGGGAGGTCACCTTGGCCAGCGCCTTCACCTCCAACCACTTGGAGAAGTAGTCAATCATTACTAGGAGGAAGCTCCTCTGCCCACTGGCCTGGGGGAATGGCCCAACCAAATCCATTCCCCAAATGGCGAAGGGCCAGGGTGCCATGATACTTTTGAGTCGCTGGGCCGGCTGTAGCTGGAGGGGGAAAACAGCTGGCACTTATGGCACCTTCTCGCGAACTCCATTGCATCATGGCCCAGGGTGGGCCAGATGTACCCTTGCTTGACGATTCTTCCTTCCATGGTCCGACTCCCGGAGTGGCTCCCACACTCTCCGGAGTGGACTTCCTCCAAGATTCTTTGTACCTCCCCCTCGGCCACGCAATGAGCCAGCATCCCCGAGAGTGTCTTCCGGTACAGTTGCCCGTCCTGGAGGAGGTAGTACGCTGACTTGTGCCTTAGCTTCTTCTTATCTACCCCCTATGGATATTCTCCTGTGGAAAGGAAAGTTACAACTGGGTCCCTCCATGAAGTCTACTGATCGATCTCCATGAGCTCTCCTTCTTCGAAGGAGGGGCGAAATAGGTCGGTGATGGTACCCCCCACCTGGGGACCACGCTTTGCTAGTTGGTTGACCTGTTCGTTTTCTTCCCTGGGCACGTGTCGGATGGAGAAGGTTTGGAAAGTGCCTACGATACCCTTTACTTTGGTTAAATACAAACATAGGGTGGGCTCCCTTGTCTTGAAGTCCCCGTTGATCTAAGAAGCTACCACCATAGAGTCGGTAAGGACCTCCACGTCCAACACCCCCAGCTCCCTGGCTAGCCGCAGCCCTGCTATTACGGCCTCATACTCGGCCTGATTATTTGTAATTAGGAAGTGTACCACCACCGTCTGCTCAATTCTAGTTCATTGAGGGCTCTCCAAGATCACCCCCACTCCTAGGGAATGCCTCCCCGAGGCACCATCCACCTTCACCTTCCAAGGAGTCGGATGGGTGAGTTCTTCCTCTGCCACTTCAATTACGTAATCAGTCAGGAAGCCGCCCATCGCTTGAGCCTTGATCGAGAGGCGCAGGACGAAGGAGACGTCGAATTTACTAGGCTCCACCGACCACTTGGCCAGCCTACCTGAATGCTCCACCCCCTCAAAGATGTTGCGGAGGGGATGGTCGGTCACCACTCAGATCGAGTGCGCCTTGAAGTAAGGTCGCAGCCTCCGAGCTGAGATGATCAGGGCGAAGGCCAGCTTCTCAAAAATCAGGTACGAGAGCTCGGCCTTCCTCAGGACCCTGCTTACGTAATAAATAGGGATCTGCTTCTTCCCCTCTTCACGAACTAGGACGGAGCTCAAGGCCTCTGCCCCGACCCCGAGATATAACAATAGGTCCTCCCCCTCCTTGGTTCCTTTGAGTAGCGGAGCCTGGGTCAACTGCATCTTGAGGGCCTGGAACGCCTCCTCGCACTCCCTGGTCCATTCGAACTTTCGACCACCCCTCAATGTTTTGAAGAAGGGGGAACACTTCTCTCCTTCCCGGGAGAGGAACCTACTCAACCCTGCCAGCTTCCCCGTTAGCTGCTGGACCTCCTTAGCATTCCACGGAGACCCCAGTTCCAAGATAGCCCTGACTTTATCAGGATTTGGCTCAACCCTTGCGGGGGTGAGGAGGTGCCCCAAGAACTTTCCCCTGCTGGCCCCGAAGACATATTTTAGGGGATTCAACCGCATCTTGTATTTGCGCAGGGTGGCAAAGGTCTCCTCCAGGTCCTGGAGGTGGGAGTCCACATCCCGACTTTTGATCATGAGGTCATCCACGTACACCTCCAAATTCCTCCCCTTTTTCTCCTTGAAGATCTTATCCATCATTTTCTAGTAGGTTTCCCCTGCATTCTTCAGCCCGAAGGGCATCATCTTGTAACAGTAGCATCCATCGCCCGTGATGAACGAGACATCCTTGATGTTCGGGGGGTGCATCCTGATTTGATGATAACCTGAAAAAGCATCTAGAAAAATTATTATAGAAAAACCAACGGTTGAGTCAACCAGCGCGTCGATCCGAGGCAAAGGATAACAGTTCCTTAGGACAAGCTTTATTAAGTAAAGAAAAATCGATACACATCCTCCACCGACCGTCTTCCTTTTTGACCATGACCATATTGGAGACCCAGCCGGGGTATTGGATCTCGGACACGAAGCCGGCCTTTAGGAGCTTTGCCACCTCCTCTCTGATGGGCTCTGCCAGCTTGTCCGCAGTGGACCTCTTCTTCTGTTGAACGGGGCGTGTTCCCGGGTCTAGGTTGAGGCGGTGGCAGGCCACATCCGCATCAACCCCCGACATCTCTGCGGCGTTCCAAGTGAAGATATCTACATTCTTCTGGATGCACTCCAGCATCCTGCCCTGGTCTTCCAGGTTCAGCCCTCCGCTGACGCGGATCTTCTCCATCATGCCTCCATGGGTGAGCACCTCCAACTCCACCACTTCCTCTGTAGCCTCCAACCTGGACTGCTCTCCCCATCCTTCAACATTCCTCTCTTCCGATACCGGGATCTCCACCTCCACCTCTTCTCCCCCGGCCATCACTTCAACTACCTCCTCCAGGTCTACTCCTGCCGCCTCCTCTGCGCAGTTTTCCTTTCCCAGCTCCTCCCTTCCTACTTCCTGCTCAGCATCCTCCATCCTTCGCCCCATCTCCTCGGCTCTCTCCTAGCAAGAGATGGTGTTCACAGCGGTGACATAGCATTCCCGCGCCACCTTTAGGTTCCCCCTAACCCTGACCTGAATCCCCTCGGCGTTGAACTTCAAGCACTGATGGCAGGATAAGGGGACGCAGCAGAAGGCGCTGGTAAGGGGCCTCCAAAAGATGGTGATGTAACTGTCGGGGGCGTCCACAATGATGAACTTGTCGTTCCTGGACTGCCCCCCTAGGGTAACATGGAGGTCGACTCCTCCCTCCACTTCCTTCCTCTCTCCTGAAAACCCGAACAAGGTCCCATCCGAGGCTAGCATCATTTTACCTCCACCTTCATCACGTCGAACGCCTTTTTGAGGACGACGTTGACGGAGCTCCCATTGTCCATGAGGATCCGAGAGACGGTAAAATTTTCGATGGCTGCCTTGATGACCAGCGCATCACAGAATGGATCCTCGTGATCTGGCATGTCGTTTCTGGAGAAGGTGATCCTCTCCTCTGGGGGTGGGGTCTGGGACGTGGAGGCAATGCTCCGGCGGTACATGGTGTGGAGGCTCTCCTTGCGGGAAGCCTCGACCCCCACTCCCCCGTGGATCACTCTGATCCCTCCTCGGGTTCCAACGTCCACCCGGTCTTCGCAACGATCCACCTCCGCCCGAGGCAGGACCTCCTCAATCCTCACTTCTTGCTGCCCCTGCTGCTGCTGCTCCCTATTCCCTCTCACCTAAAGGAATTCTGGGCACATGGCTGTGGTGTGCCCCTCCTCCTGATGGAAGTCACAATAGGGCAGCTCCACCCTAACCTCTCTTCTCCTCCTTCTTACTATCCTCCTCCTTGCCCACAAGGCTATGGCTATAGCCTCTTCCTGGTCGGGGAGTCGGGGCCTCTGGGCCTGCCTCCAGCCCGGGGGGTGGAATTGATCTTGCCCCCCTTGGTATTGATCCCTTCCTTGGCATCCTCTTGGTGGCCCCTGCCCTTGCCACTCTGGTCTCCAATCCAGTCGACGGTCGGGCTCCTGACGCCCCCACCTTGGCTGCTGCTGTCCCTAGAGCTGCCTCTACTCCCTCAGCCGGGGCTCTCCTCTCCTCTCCTCCTGTCCTCTACGTCCTCTAGATTCTTTCTCCTCTTCCGTGGCCCACCTGGCCAGCTTCCGCGCGAACTCCGGGTTCGACGCCTCCCCGTCAACTTCTCTCGCCGCCCTCTCCATCAGCTCCTCTTAGGAGTGGGGGGAACTCTCTTCAGCTCCATCTTGAAGAATCCCTGCTGCAGGCCCTGGGTAAAGGAAATCATCAGACTATGGCCCGGCATCTCCAGGACCTGAGTAACCTCCTCCTGGAACCGATCCACGTAGCTCCCCAGTGTCTAATTCACCCCCTGCTTAATGTGGAACAGGGATTCTGACTACTTCTTCCTCTTTTTCGAGGTAGTGAACCTCAGCATGAACCCCCAGCGTAGTTCCTCAAAGCAGTAGATGGAGTTGGCAGGTAGCTGATGGAACCACTCCCTTGCTTTCTCCCTGAGGGTGATAGCGAAGAGTCGGCACTTGAACCCGTCTGAATTCTGTCGAATGGAGACTACATCCTCGAACCATTGAACATGCTGGACCGGATCTCCCTTCCCGGTATAGTAGGACATCTCAAGTTCCCTGAACCCACTGGAACTGGAGCTGAAGAGACCAACTCGCTGAAGGTGCTACCTCCCCCTGCTGGGCGAGCTGGCGAATCTCGCGAGCCTAGCTCACCGAACCGGCCTCGACCTGCCGAGCTGGGGAAGAGCTCGCACCCGGGGAACTCGCACCCCCGGCCTTCCTCGGCCACTTCCTTCCCAGCTCGCCTGCCGGGGGCGTCCTCGCCCAGAGAGGGGGCGGCCGCGATCTGGACTGCTCGAGTCGAGCACTCGGCCCACGTGCCGAGTGCGAATTTGACGAGGTTCAGCACCTCGGTCCTGAAGTATTCGAACATCCTCACTGTGGCGAGAGGCGGGGGGCGGCGAGTCTGGCCTGTCAGATCCCTGTCCTGTCATCGAACTCGCTGAAGCTTTTCTGCACTGACCACGCTCAACGCTCACCGCACCAAAAATATTTAAACTGATTTGTCATTCTCGTGTGGAGTTCGCCCTTGGGGAAGGGGTGGTCTCGCGCCTACTTTACTCCTGCAAGAAAAACAATAAAGAAAATAAGGAAAGACCGACCCAAGGGCTCGGCGGGGACGTCCCACCACACACCTTGAAGATCTCAGAGCGGTTCCTGTTGGGTTTCTCTATGAGGATGGCACAACGCTTGTGCACGCAGCGAAAAAATAAACATCAAGAAAAACCCAAAGAGATGTGGATCGGGCTATGAACGTTGAATCAAGAAGTTAGCAAAAACTAGGCAAAAATTACCTCGGTGGCATTGAGTCACAAATCAACGGAGATGCTCCAAATTTCTTCTTCCTGCTAGCGGCGAGTTCTACGTGGAATAATGTCCACGTTTCTGCAGAAGTCCACACGAGCGGGAGAACACCGATCTATCCATCGCACGGATTATCGGGAAGGAGAAGACCGCACCTTGCTTTCCCACGGACTGCTAGGTCCGCGCCAGGGATTGCAGCGCCAGCGATGATCGTCGGAGAAGAGGGGGTCGACGGAGCGAACACGGCGGCGGCGGAACCCTTCCGTCGGCGGCGGGATTCGGGATCGGTGGAACGATCGCGGAACGGAACTCTTCCGTCGCGGGTTTCGATCTGCTACAGGAGAAAATCGCGAGCCTTGAACCCGAAAACCCTAAGTGTTCTATTTATACCAAAGGTATAAATAAACCTAGGAAAATCGCTATCCGCAGACCACCCAAGAATAAGGGTTCCAGAATCGGCGAGAATGACCAGCCGATCGGTGACAATCGATCGTCGAGAATCACTAAGGATCGACGAGTATCGGCTAGAATCGGCGAGAACCAGTCAGCGAGAATCGGTCGGCGAGAATCAGCAGCAGATTCGGCGAGTATCAATCGGCGAGAATGCCCGATGATTCACGTCGAATCGCAGGCTGACGATTCTCGTCGATCGTCGAGAATCACTGACGATATACGTCGAACAGGGTCGACGATACACGCCGATTGGCGAGAATCAGAGAACTATTCTCGACGATTCTCGTCGATCGGCGAGAATCAGAGAACTATTCTTGACGATTCTCGTCGACCCTCGGCCGACTATGCTTACCAATCCTTCGAGGCAACATTTGCCCAACCCGATGATTCTTTAAGGCAACACTTTGCCCACAACCCCATTCAGGTCGGTGATTGGCAACCTTTACCAACACAGTCAATTATCCAACTTCTCCACATCTCTTATGTGCGACCCTGCAGGCTCATATCGCGTTGGCAGTGAGATCATATGTTTGATCACTTCCAGATCACAATGGTAACTCCAACAGACTCCCACTTGATCTCGAAAGTATCAAAGCAAAAACCTCACAAACAATGAGCGGCATCTAGCAATGCATCATTGCTCCCCAAGCAATAAGAGTTCATAACTCATAAGCCTTTATGACCAATGTATCAGCGTTGTCTTTGTCCCTTTGTCCCTTACATCCGGAAAGAACTAGAGGCATGGACCGTGTCACCCTCGTAATAGCTCAATCCAAGTTTCTTGATCCAGGACGGACTTCCAGAGAATGGTGAGTCTAATATCACATATTGACTCAACCAAGCATGGCCATGCATTTCTCAGTCCAGTTCCATCAAGGGGCCCATGGATGCAACTCCTGTCATACAGGAGGACAAATCCCATATCTGCTCACACACAAACACCCAAGTGATTCGTAACATGCCCAACAACCACCCTTATCATCAACCTTTCTCAAGGAAGACTTTAGATGGCATCAAAGCACGCTCTTCCTCACTTGATGAATGCTGTGACTTCAGGTTAAAGGACTACAACACCATTGTCAATTGAGACCTACTCGTGACACGATTGGATGACAATCCACAGAGCAGTCTCAGGTTGGGTCTGTCCAGTACAACTTGTTCACTAACAAGTACCCACGTGATGACTTGATATCACAATATAATGACCTGTGAGAACCGGTCATCAGTCAACGCACGTGCTAGCCTTCATGTATCATCATCACCCTTAGCTTCTATGATGATACTCGACCAGGGACCTTTAAGAATGAAGCTTCAAATAAATCATGGGCTCTCACATTCAAGTCACGTACTTGATGTCCCATGGAAGCGAACATTCTAAGGGTATCTATTATGTTAACATTTAACTATCATATAGAAAAACATAATAAAAGAATTTGCCATTAATTGTAAAAGGAAAATTAGGTACACAGTTCATCATATGAACAAACAGCCAACAAAATACAAGATTACATGCAACCCACAAGATTCTCGCTAGAGTTGATCATTTAGGTATCGTATACCCATCGATCTAGTATGACCATCATGCTTTCTCTGCGCCAGAGGCTTTGTCAGCGGATCCGCAATATTTTCCTCAGTCGGCACTCTGCAAATGTTTACATCTCCTCGTTCGACAATCTCACGAATAAGATGAAACCGTCGGAGTATGTGCTTGGAGCGCTGATGAGATCTAGGTTCCTTAGATTGTGCAATTGCACCATTGTTATCACAGTAGAGAACTACGGGACTAACAATGCTAGGAACTACATCAAGCTCGCCGATGAATTTCCTAATCCATACAGCATCCTTCGCCGCATTAGCTGCTGCGATATACTCGGCCTCTGTTGTAGAATCAGCAACTGTCTCTTGCTTGGAACTCTTCCAGCTCACAGCTCCTCCATTCAGGCAAAACACAAAACCTGACTGAGACTTGGAGTCGTCTCGATCAGTTTGGAAGCTAGCATCCGTGTAACCACTTACAACGAGCTCTTCCTCTCCACCATACACCAAGAACACGTCCTTAGTCCTTCTCAAGTACTTCAGGATATTCTTGACTGCAATCCAGTGACACTCACCGGGGTCTGACTGATACCTGCTAGTCATGCTCAAACCAAAGGAGACATCGGGTCGAGTACATAACATCGCGTACATGATTGATCCAATCGCCGAAGCATATGGAATCAACTTCATGCGGTCCTTATCTTCACAAGATTTTGGACACTGGTCCTTAGAGAGATTCACACCATGAGACATGGGAAAAAATCCTTTCTTGGACTCAAGCATGTTGAATCGCTTCAACACCTTTTTGATGTACGTACTCTGGGTCAAACCCAGCAACTTCTTCGATCTATCTCTATAGATCTTAATACTGAGTATATAAGTCGCTTCACCCAAATCCTTCATTGAAAAGCAGTTCCCTAGGTTGTTCTTAACAACTTTCAGGGTAGTAATGTCATTCCCAATCAATAGTATGTCATCTACATACAATATCAGGAAGACAACAATGCTCCCACTGATTCGCTTGTAAACACAAGACTCATCTTCATTCTTGATGAAACCAAACTCTTTGATTTTCTCATCAAAACGAAGATTCCAACTTCGAGAGGCCTGTTTCAGTCCATAAATGGACTTATTCAGCTTGCATATTTTAGTGGCTTCATCTGGGGATACAAAACACTCGGGTTGTGTCATATACACTTCCTCAAGGAGGTTTCCATTAAGGAAAGCCGTTTTGACATCCATCTGCCAGATCTCGTAGTCATAATACGCAGCAATAGCAAGCAATATCCTAATGGACTTTACCATAACAACAGGGGAAAAGGTCTCATCATAGTCAATACCATGAATTTGCTTGAAACCCTTAGCCACCAGTCACCCTTTGAATGTCTGTACATTCCCATCCATGTCGGTCTTCTTCTTGAAGACCCACTTGCACCCTATGGGTCGTACCCCTTCAGGTGGTTCCACCAAGTTCCAAACTTGGTTTGCATACATGGAGTCCATTTCGGATTTCATAGCCTCAAGCCATTTGTCGGAGTCCGGTCCATTCATAGCCTCTTGGTAGGTTGCTGGTTCATCATCATGATCCATAAGCAACACATTACCTATTTGAGACACGAGAAATCCATATCTCTCAGGCTCAAACCTCGGTCTACAAGATCTACGTAGGACTTGTGTTCCCTGAGCAGGTTCTCTAGCTACAACATCTTGTAGTCCTGTCTCAGAATCCAATTCCGGTTCATTCACTACATGTGGTTCTTGAACTTCTTCAAGCTCTACATTTTCAGTCTTTCTTGATAAGAACTCTTTCTCCAAGAAGACACCAGTCCTTGCGACAAACACTTTGCCCTCAGACGGTAGGTAAAAGTAATACCCTTTCGTTTCCTTAGGATATCCCACCAGATAACATTTATCCGATTTGGGTTCTAGCTTATCAGGCATTTGACGTCTCACGTATGTCTCACAGCCCCAAATTTTAATGAACGACATACTAGGACGCTTCCCAGTCCATATCTCATATGGTGTCTTCAGAACCGTTTTAGTTGGAGCGCGATTCAATGTCATTACAGCAGTCTCTAAAGCAAAACCCCAAAAGGAAACAGGCAAGTCTGCATGACTCATCATCGAACGTACCATGTCTAACAGAGTACGATTTCTCCTCTCAGACACACCATTATGTTGTGGTGTTCTAGGTGGAGTGAGCTGTGATACAATACCACACTCTTTCAGATGATCACGGAACTCATGACTCAGGTATTCGCCACCTCGATCAGATCGGAGTGCTTTAACCCTTTTACCCAACTGGTTTTTTACTTCATTCTTGAACTCTTTGAACTTTTCAAAGGTCTCGGATTTGCACTTCATAAGATTCACAAATCCGTATCTACTGAAATCATCAGTAAATGTAACAAAGTAGAAATACCCTCCTCTAGCAATGGAACTCATGGGTCCGCATACATCACTATGTACAACACCCAAGAGATCCTCAGCCCTCTCAGTATAACCAGTGAAAGGAGCTTTAGTCATCTTGCCTAACAAACAAGACTCGCATCGCTCAAATGATTCATAATCAAATGAGTCCAAAAGTCCATCTCTATGGAGCTTGGATATGCGCTTCTCGTTGATATGGCTCAAACGACAATGCCAGAGAAAAGTAGGGTTCGAGTCATTTGTTCTTAGTCTTTTATTATTATCTACATTACAGATCAGATGGTCCAAGTTCAAAACATAAAGACCATTAAACAATTGGGCTACAGCATAACAAACATCATTCTTAAATATAGAACAACAGTTGTTCTTAATTATAAAAGAAAATCCAATCATGTCCAAACATGAAATAGATATAATGTTTCTAGTTATGGCCGGAACGAAATAACAATTATCAAGTTCTATTACAAGCCCACTGGGCAAAGAAAGACGATAAACCCCTACGGCTACAGCAGCAACTCTTGCTCCATTGTCGACGCGGAGGTCCACCTCCCCTTTACTCAGCAATCTTCTCCTTCCCAGTTCCTGCACATTTGTACAAATGTGAGAACCACATCCGGTATCCAATACCCAAGATGAAGGAGCAGAAAGGTTTATCTCTATAACGTAAACATTTGAAGCGGAAGTCATACCTCCCCTCAATTTCTGCAGACCCTCAATGTATGAAGGACAGTTCCTCCTCCAATGACCAGCCTTGCCACAGTGGTGGCATTTCCCTTCATTCACCGTGCTTTTCTTTTTCATCAGTGCTGAAGACTTGGGCTCAAGATATGACTTAGGTCCCACCTTCGTCTTCTTGGAACCCTTGGCTTTGCCCTTGCCCTTATGCACCATCAGTATGGGGCTGGCAGGCTTGGCCTTCTTCATATTGATTTTGGCAGTTCTCAACATGCCTAGGAGTTCGGGCAGTGTCTTGTCTATCTCATTCATGTTGTAGTTCAAGACGAACTGCTCATAACTGTCCTGCAACGATTGCAGGATCAGATCCGTGGCCAACTCTTGACCAAGAGGAAAACCCAACCTTTCAAGGTTCTCGATATACCCAATCATCTTGAGTACGTGAGTCCCTACTGAGTCTCGAACTCCCATCTTGCACTGAAACAACGCTTTCGTGATGTCGAACCTCTCTTGACGAGTCTGCCCTTGAAACATTTTCTTGAGATGCTCGTCAATCTCCTTGCACCCCATGTTCTCATGTTGCTTCTGAAGCTCAGAGTTCATGGTGGCAAGCATAAGGCATTCGACATCCAAAGCATCGTCAGTATACTTCTTATAAGTATCCTTCTCAGCACGGGAAGAGTTCCCGGTCGGCACCTCGGGGGCTTCTTCTTCCAAGACATAGAGCTTTCGCTCCTGCCTGAGAACAATTCTCAGGTTCCTGTACCAGTCCATGTAATTTGTCCCACTGAGCTTATCCTTCTCAAGGATGGCTCTCAGAGACAACGTGGAGTGTGAAACACTTGCCATGGAATTCTACAAGAATTTATGCAGAATAAAATCAGTACCAAATTTCAAATACAATTTATTTTAATTTGGACTTCAATTAAAATACTCACACAATTTTATTCGAAATGATAGCCCTCACTAACAATTCGGAGAGTTCATGCGAGCTAATCTCTTAGTGGACAAGATCCGTATTTCACCAACACTATGAGTCCGCTTTGGCGTTCCTCTCACGATGCGGTTATTTAGGTAGGCAACGCTTGCCAATTGCATCCTCATGCAATTCTTGTATGGTTGGTGAATAACTCCTTATTCGCATCCAACATATGGTGCATGCCAACCCTATGCCTCTAGGCACTCAACCTTTGAGGTCACCTAGTTAAGTATGACCCGATGTCGACAGTGGGATATCACAATTATCCGCTCGCACCCTTACCAAGATAGATTAATGCACCTTGCTTTGGCAAGCCCACACTTCATCGATCGAGGCAGGAAGAGTGTCATCCATCGGAAGGCATCCGAACACTTAATATTAGATAAAGGGATTTTTCAATTATAGGTTAACAATTAACCATGATCAACATTTGATCAATGTGCACATCCAAAGAAAAACAAAATTTCTAAAACCACATGCATCCCTTATGTGCACATCCTAACACCATCAACAATTGATAGGAAGGGCTAAATCTGAACATCCGGAAATTTCCAAATCCTCAGATTTACATGCATTGGACAAAGGCGAAGACAACTCAACTTAAAGCAGTAGACAAGCTCATCTCTCTATGTTGGATTCACAATCCAAAACATACTCGAGGGATGGTTACTGCTAAGGAGACAACAATTTCTAACACTTAGAAATTCCCACGCAATCCCAGACGTTCTTGGAGGAGACCAAGACTAAATCTAGACATTTAGAACACTTCTAAATCCCTAGATTTACACGCACTGGAATAACAAACTTCCAAAACAACGATCATGGCCGTAACTTGGCTCTGATACCACTGTTGGGTTTCTCTATGAGGATGGCACAACTCTTGTGCACGCAGCGGAAAAATAAACATCAAGAAAAACCCAAAGAGATGTGGATCGGGCTATGAACATTGAATCAAGAAGTTAGCAAACACTAGGCAAAAATTACCTCGGTGGCGTTGAGTCACAACTCAACGGAGATGCTCCAAATTTCTTCTTCCTGCTAGCGGCGAGTTCTACGTGGAATAATGTCCACGTTTCTGCAGAAGTCCACACGAGCGGGAGAATGCCGATCTATCCGTCGCACGGATTATCGGGAAGGAGAAGACCGCACCTTGCTTTCCCACGGACTGCTAGTTCCGCGTTAGTGATTGCAGCACCAGCGACGATCGCCGGAGAAGAGGGGGTCGACGGAGCGAACACGGCGGCGGCGGAACCCTTCCGTCGGCGGCGGGATTCGGGATCGGCGGAACGATCGCGGAATGGAACTCTTCCGTCACGGGTTTCGATCTGATACAGGAGAAAATCGCGAGCCTTGAACCCGAAAACCCTAAGTGTTCTATTTATACCAAAGGTATAAATAAACCTCGGAAAATCGTTATCCGCAGACCACCCAAGAATAAGGGTTCCAGAATCGGCGAGAATGACCAGCCGATCGGTGAGAATCGATCGTCGAGAATCACTAAGGATCGACGAGTATCGGCTAGAATCGGCGAGAACCAGTCAGCGAGAATCGGTCGGCGAGAATCAGCAGCAGATTCGGCGAGTATCAATCGGCGAGAATTCCCGATGATTCACGTCGAATCGCAGGCTGACGATTCTCGTCGATCGTCGAGAATCACTTACGATATACGTCGAACAGGGTCGACGATACACGCCGATCGGCGAGAATCAGAGAACTATTCTCGACGATTCTCGTCGATCGGCGAGAATCAGAGAACTATTCTCGACGATTCTCGTCGACCCTCGGCCGACTATGCTTACCAATCCTTCGAGGCAACATTTGCCCAACCCGATGATTCTTTAAGGCAACACTTTGCCCACAACCCCATTCAGGTCGGTGATTGGCAACCTTTACCAACACAGTCAATTATCCAACTTCTCCACATCTCTTATGTGCGACCCTGCAGGCTCATATCGCGTTGGCAGTGAGATCATATGTTTGATCACTTCCAGATCACAATGGTAACTCCAACAGTTCCCCTCCTTAGCCAGAGGCTGAGCTAAGGTACCCTCAGAAAGCACTTAAAAACTAGAGCAGGAAGGCACAGGAAGCATGCCTTCTGGGGTACCCCTTGGGTCCTATTTATAGTTTTTGGAATATGAACTGCCGATAACCAAAAGAACTGACCTGAAATTACTAGAAAACCCTTGGCTGGGTCTGCCAACAGCCAAACACCACTGTTTTGAAGGGATATGGGCAGACCAGCGGGGGCAAAACAGTAAAAAGTATCTCATTCATCCAGGCGAGCTGGGGAGCTTGATCACCTCGGCAGGTCCTGCTCACCTGTTATTGCCGAGTTCCGTTGCGAGGGCGCGAGCTGGGACTAGCTCGGCGAATGCCGAACTCGAGGTCGGCGAATACTGATCAAGGGTCGACGAATGCCGAGCTCGGGCTCGGCTTTTCTACTGCCGAGCTCACCTACTGCCTTCAACCCGATCTGTCTGGTTCCTGGCGACCTTGCTCGCCGGACACGGGGTTATACAGGCTCTACCTTTTTAATTATTTTTATTTGTATTGTCTTTTTTTCTTATATATAAAACATATATCCTGACAAGATAAAAAATATCGATAAAATAATAGTCCCCTCCAGGGAAGAGTAGAAATAATCGAACCGACCCCGAGAACAATACGACCTCGATATTCCACACTGGAATATCCTGTACTACACACGATAGATGCACTTGCCTTCTTTCGTTAAAACTCGACTCAACTGTTTTTATATCTAACTAATAAATCTGCGTGCCCCGTTTTCTAAATAAAACCAATCACCCACTTTTTTAAATAAAACCGCCCGGGGCGCCGCGAGCTCATAATAATTGTTGGAGTTTTAACCACCCATCAAGTTTTTGGCGCCGTTGCCGGGAAATTTCGAGTCATTATTTTAAACCTTAGAAATCTATTAATTTTACCTATATCTATATATATCACAACAATTGAAAATGAACATAAAAAATATAATAATAATAATACTAATTATTATTATTATTATTATTATTATCCCACTTCAAAAACAAAACAAAAAACTTTAAAAAATTATAATATAACTATCTATAAAATTTTTGAAATGACGTCATTTCCAACTAACAAAAAATACAAAAAATTATTATCATCTTATAATACAACAAAAAAAATTTAAAACCTAAAAAAATCCTAAAACTAACAAAAAAAACTATAAAACTCAAAACTTTAAAAATATAAAAACAAAAAATTCTAAAAAAACAAAACATCTAAAAAAACTAAAAAAACAAAAAAAAATCAATCAAAAAAACAAAAAAACCACAAAACAATAATATCATATTTTGTTATTAAAATTTATATTTTGTTTAACTTACTTTATTTTGACTTCTTTTATTTTAATTTATTTTGTTTCGCTTCAGCCCACTTTACACTCTTGTGCACGCTAGGGGTCTGCATTTCTGTAGCGCTCATAAGCTAAGACGTTAGCTTCGAGTCACAAACATTAATGCCCCCTACCACCTGCACAACTCGTCTAAGGGAAGCTTCTCCCTCTCTTTTAATTTTTGTACATATTTTATTTTGTAAATTATTCGTTCTGCATACTTAGATAACAACATTGGGGACAATGTTGGATTTAAGTATGTGGGTGTTTTCTTATTTTTTATTTCTGCACTTTTATATTCTGCAATAATAACAAAAATTTTCCAAAATACAAAAAAATTACGAATATTAAAACCTCCAAAAAAACTTTTTTTTCTTGTTTTTATAATCAAACACCTATCACTTAAAAAAATTCATAAAACAAAACAAAAATTCAAAAAAAAAATTATTTCATTTACTTTGTAAATATTTTTTGTATACAAAATAAATCTTTCTCTTTCCTCCCCCACTGTTCTTGTTTGTTAAAACTCGTTTTTTAGCAAAGCCCGCGGCGTTCGACTCATCGAACGAAGCACTTAAATAAGAGTCTGTTCGCGGGCCCTCGAGTTTTTACCATGTACTTTTTTTGTAAAAATTTTTGAAAAACCAAAAATCCTAAAAAAAAAACAAAATAAATAACTCTAGAAATCAAAAAAGATAATAAATAAAAAAAATAATAAAATACAAAAAATGATAAAAACTCTAAAAAAAATTCCAAAAAACAATGTTTTGTTAATGATGTAACGAATACATCGAATTTCTCATTTTTAACACTTTTCGCACTCCAAAAATTCAGTTGCGAGTTAATTTATAACCGAATTTTAGTTATTCTTTGTTTACTACTCGTTTATTAATTGTAGATCAAAAGATTTAGATATCTGGGGTTAAGTTTTAAAAATTTTTGTCTGTTTTTTTTTATTTAGATAGAGACTTGTTTTCAGAATTACTTCTACTTATCTAAATAGTTGCATATTTATTTTGTTAGAAATAACAATCTTAGATTTTAATTATGTTAACTCAAAGCTTTTTTTCGACATATAGGAACATTTAATTTATAAAGGTTGCTCTCAAAAAACTTTTTATTAAACTAGTGTTATTTTTGAACAAACACCTATCACCCTTTTTTCATGTCATACTTGGCATGATTTCGATCCTTAAAAGATCCTATGTCAATGGGAATAAGATTTTGTTCCGTAAACATAGACATCCAATATTTAAAAAGATTATATGTCATGGAGTAAGAGAATAAAATTCATAGCTCCTATACATATACATTGGATTATTATGAAGATGTTAAAAAAATTTTATGTTATTGAAAATAAGATATCATTTTCCTAACATCCATTTTCAAGCAAAAAAATCATTAGAGGTTCGAGCGAAAAAATATACCCTCGCCTCTAAAATTCAAGTCTTCTTCATATACCACGATATCCTACTCCGCCAACTCCAAATAATTCTAGATTTAATTTTAAAATCTTTTTGAGAGCGTAATTTGTAAATTAAATTATTTCCTGTAATTCATACAAAGCTCAAGTTTTCATAAATCCAATCTATTTTTGTTAGCCTAACAAATAAAATTTTTTGCTATCTATTCGACCATATCAGAAGTTTTTAACTCAAACTCTTCCTTTATTTAATTTTTTGCATAATTTAAAATTTAACTCTAATACCCCGGATATTTATTTAGATCTTTCTTTCAATTAATTCAAACGGTGGCTAAATTTAGGATTTTTTCAATTCAGTATAAGTTCATCTCCAATTTTTTCTCTGCAATAGCAAAAGCTTAAGTATGGTGGTATTTGATGAGTTGTAAATATACCTATTTTTATGTACATTAAATAAGTCGTTTTACTTTAGTTTTGTTATTTTTACTTTATTTTTTTGTAATAAATTGCCCCTATTTTGTAAATATTTTCTAACTTATTTTATTTTTGATTTTCTGAAAAAATTCAGGAAAAGTCCAATTTTTGCATGGGTCACGCCCGTGTAATATGGGTCACGCCCGTACCTGGGCGTGACAACTCAAACCCAGTGAAATCAGCGCATTTGAAGAAGAAAGGTCGAAAACGCCCGTGTCCCGTGAGCGACACGCCCGTGTCATGTGACACGCCCCGTGCCCAACCTCGTGTCCCCGTGTTCGACGTTCTGCGCTCGACGTTCGTCGACCCAACAAGCACATGCCCGTGTCCTGTGAGCGACATGCCCGTGTCATGTGACATGCCCCATGCCGAAGCCCGTGACCATCTCTCGACAGTTTTCACTCGATATTCGTCAACTCAACCCGAAATGGTCGTGTCAAGATGCGACACGGGCGTGTACTCATCCACCTGGCCCGACAAACCACCGTCGGCGACTTTCGATGCAAACGACGCCCAGTTCAACCTCCCCGACACGGCCACTGTCACGCCCGTGACCTGGGGCATTACCGCCACATTTTCAACCGCAAAATCAACTCTCCAATCAAATCGTCAGCCGCCATATGAATAGTGTTGAGACGCCCCCTGATACGCCTGTGTCTGAGGGCGTGTCCCATGAAAAATTTGTCTATAGATTGACAGTTTCTGTTTAAGCTGTTGTTCCATTTTTGTATCCATTTTGCTTAGGTCTTTGCTGTTAGGTGCTTCCAAATGCTATGTAAAGTTCTTTTCTCCCCCGCTCCTTTATTTTTAGCTTTGTAATCTCCTTTTTAGTTCAATAAAATTGGTAGATTTTCTCCTTTACATTGTTATGGACTTCATCTATATGTAATCTCTAAGCAATCTTATTTGTTTTTTGTTTTAATCTTTGTTTTCGTTCTCCTTTAAATGGGTGTGTGTGTATGAGATTAGTTTTCTTGCTTCTATGCTTAGTACTTTTACTTAGTGTTGTTAACTTAGAATTTTTATAGCTTTATTTGCATTCTTATAGATCCGTAGAAATATTTTTGAAGTGGTTTCCATTTCTTTTTAACTTAGATTATTCTTTTATGTCGTAAAACTTTTTCGTTCTTTTAACTCTATTCTCACTTTTTACGCACTTTTATGGAGTTATAGGGATGACTATATAGTCGTTTTAATTTTTCGAGCACTTTGATTTTCGCCCAAAACTGTTTTGCCTATTTAATTTTTCTGACTTCATTTTATTCATTTCTACCGCATTCTAGCGGCAGAAATGTAATCGTTTTAATTTTTCGAGCACTTGCACTTTGCGTTTATTTCCAAACTTTTTTGCTCCTTTAAATTTTATTTTCACTTTTTATGCAATTCTACCGCATTCTAGCGGTAGAAATGTAGTTGTTTTAATTTTTTAGCAACTTAGTTTTTCCTATTTTTTGTACGTGTGCGTGCGTGTATGAGTTATTTTAAAT
Source organism: Platanthera guangdongensis (assembly GCA_039583875.1). Lineage (NCBI taxonomy): Eukaryota > Viridiplantae > Streptophyta > Magnoliopsida > Asparagales > Orchidaceae > Platanthera > Platanthera guangdongensis. The sequence goes on from CM077147.1 coordinate 91,074,410, forward strand.
TGCGTTCTTTCAATTCTGTAGAGTGTGTGCATGTGTTGTAATTATTTTCGCCTACTCATTAAGAGTTAAATGACATGCTTTAATTTTCTCCTAATCATTTGAGTAGAACTTGTGTGCGCGTGTTTTCAATTTACTGTTGTGTGCATGTGTTTTACTTTCAAGTAGAGTGCGTGAGTGTTAGCATTTATTTCCGCCTACTCGCTAGGAGTTAAATGGCAGGATTTATTTACTACATACTCACTTGAGTTAAATGGTAGGTCTTTATTTTGCTGAAATTATTTGAGTAGTACTTGTACTTGTATTTATTTTTGTCTACTCGCTAGGAGTTAAATGGCATGACTTAATTTTTCTCCTACTCATTTGAGTAGAATTTGTGTGCATGCATTTTAATTTTCAGTAGAGTGCGTGCGTGGATGCATTTATTTTCTCCTACTCGTTTGAGTAGGACTCACTTTATTTCTCCCGCCCACTCATTTGAACCGGGACTTGTAATTTTACTGCTTTCATTTCAGTCCTACTCATTTGAGTAGGACTTGCAATTTACTGCTTTCCTTTTCCAGCTTTCTTTACTGCTTTCTTTTTATTACTTTCGCCCCAAGCCATCCCCATTCTAATGAGTGGCTAATTGCTCTTAGCCCTCGGTATCGAAGAGCATTGGGACAAATAAAATAACTTTAAATAATAAAAGGTCATGTTTTTCTAATTAGTTAAATTAACTTAAGGTTTGTCTAGGGTTTACGACACGTAGGACCACATAATCGATGTGTGGGCCCTATTTCCGTAGTCGATATGCTAGCTAGACGAGAGGTCGTGTGTATGGACCGATCGCCCCTTGTTGAATGGAGTTCCGCACTAACCCTTGAGAGAGGAGGCGCGCTAACTCTATCGGATTGGGTTTCCCACCCAATAGCGGGGTTCTTAGCGTAATGCGGGCGTTAAGAGGAATCCTTCGTCGGACGAGAGCCCGGTCGAATAGTCTTAGCGTTCAAGTGAGCGATATTCCTATAGATAGGTGAGCTCATTTTAGTGGAACCTCCACGGCCAAGTCTCCGCCTTAATTAATTTGAAACCTAGGATCTCTTTTTATTAAAAGTATATTTTGTTCAATTTTATTCGGTGCCCTCGAGCTAAGCTCTTCATCGGCTCCGCCTTTTTAATTGCTTTTATTTTCTACCTTTTTGTTTTTATATATAAAAAATTAACCCGACAAGTTAATTATTGGTAAAATAATAGTCCCCTCTAGGGAAGAGTAGAACTAATCGAACTGACCCGAGAACAATACGACCTCGATATTACACACCAGAATATCTTGTACTACACACAATAGGTGCACTTGCCTCCTTTCGTTAAAATTTGATTTCACTTGTTTTATATCCAAATAATAAATCTGCACGCCCCGTTTTCTAAATAAAACCAAAGCACCCGCTTTCTTAAATAAAACCGCCCGGGGCACCACGAGCTCGTAATAATTTTGGAGTTTTAACCCGCATCAAGGCTCTTGCGAAAAAGTTGTTGTGTAAGGAGGAGGATAGACCGATGGGTAAGCTGGAGGATAAGCTTGTTGATTCTCCAATGTTGGTGTTGGATTGACCGGAGCAGCTGGAGCTGCTGTAGGTTGTGTGTCTAATCGCTGCGTGATTGTCGCAAGAATTTGGTTGATTGCTTGAAATTGCTGGGCATTTTCACGGCATGATTTCTCTAAGGCCTCCCAAAGAGGATCATCACTAGGACTTGATTGAGCAAGGTTCTCGGCTGAACGATGACCTGACATGGCTAACTATCGGTCTTCACCGTCTGTTCGGATCTGAAGGTCGTGTGTGAACTGTTGATGCGCGAAAATGGATAAGGGGAGAAGTACAGGGTTGTCTTGGGCACCACCAGCTAACGGGGTGTATTCGGTCTCACGGACAAGGTGAAGAGGTTGATGGTTGCGGGGATAGAGGAGACAAGAAATCTTCTAAGTGCTCGAGAGTGGAGCAAATGCTTGTTCAAGGGCTACAAGGATAGATGAGGGAAGGGTGTTGATCCGAATGCAGAGTTAGTTGGGAAGGTTGATCTGGAGCTGTCGAGAAGATGGTTACTTTGACGGTTGTGCTTACAGGTTGATGGTGAGAGAGTTGAGCATAGGAGAAGAGAGGGGCCGCTAGCAGCAACAATAACAAACTTCGCCCGTCGTGGCTTAAATGCCACTCTTGTGATGGGCTTTCCTTTGATTAATGTTGAGTATTATAGATTTACAACTTTACATGGAAAGCAAATAAAGGGTACATTGGGGGAAGCTGGCGGCTAAGGAAAGAAAGTGCCAGAAAGTAGGCCGCACGGACTGAGGAGTTAGGCCGGCAGGCCACATAGTTAGGTAAAGAGATGGCACAGATTGAGAAATGTAGTTCGCAGGGGTTGAAGACTTGAGCTTGTCGTTGGGCTGACCTGGAGCGTGAGGTGATGTTGAGCCTGAGCCTCCTACTTATGAGAGGTAAGGGGGCTATTTATAGGCTTAAGGAGGTAACAGCTTTTGGTGACGTTACCCTCGGTGAGTCGGTAACTTGTGCGAGTAGAGAACGGAGCCCGCCCAGTCCACGCCAGGCTGTGTGGTCTGGGACCTGCTTCTAGAGCTAGTCCTGCTACTGGCGGACTGAGAGGATTCTGCCCTGCTACAATGAGCAAGCCTGTGTCAAGCTGTGTGGGCTGAGGAGGTTATCCGCCCGCTACTGGGAAGAAGGGGGTGTCAGGATGCTGAGTGGCGGACTACGCAATAAGTCTGCATATGCTGTTGGAATAGGAGTAGGGCGCATACTGATGGGAAGCTGCAGGGTAGGGGTTTCATCAATGCAGGTGGATTGGAAGGTCAAGTCCGCTTATGCTACTGAATAGAGGTCAGGCCGCTAGCTACTAAGCAGCTAAAGCTAGTGCTTATTGATATCTGCGGACTGAAGAGCGAGTCTGCCAAGCCCGCAACGGAGAAGAGTTGGAATCTGCAAGCTGTCAGTGGTGATTGACAGGGAAACTTGCGAACTGAAGAAGCAGGTCGTGCATGCTGGCAAAGTGGAACTAGATATTGCTGGTTGGCGGTGTAACGACTCCATCCGTTTATATAGTATATTTTATAAGGTCCGGTCGGGGCCCCACACCATATACCACAAAATAGGCAGCGACGTCACGGAGTGATACCAGATGCGGACTTATGGCCTTACAGTTATTCTTTACAATAGTGGCTTCCAAACATCGGCGCGCAGGACGGCCACGCATGAACAAAACATAACAGTTTCATTTAGCCTTTAAGGGCTAGCAGCAGCAGCATTAGCAGTGACTTCAGCCTTTAAATATCCCGCTCGATTCTCCAGCACCTGTACTAGGACAGCCCACCCAACGGTGGCAAACAAGGCAGCGGTCAGCATTCAGCTAACCAATTTATAAAAACCCTACTGTTGATGTGCGGAAATGACACCAGGGGCACAACTAACACGGAGGGGGTGTTCGGTCTCACAAGCTAGGAGAGGAAGAGGATGGAGGAAGGAAGGAAGCATCTGAGTGCTCGAGAGTGGAGCAAACGGCTTGTCAAGGAGGTTGCGGGGATAGAGGAGAGTAGAAGATTGATCAATAGAGAAGGTTGACCAAGAGAAGAGGAGGTTGATCAGGAGCTGATTAGCAGACGGTTACTCTTGACAGTTGACCAGCTGAGAAGCTCAAGGAGCAGCGAAGAACTTGATTAGCAGAGAAAACGTCTTGTTGAGCAGAAGGCAAGGCTGGCTGAATAGAGAGCAAGGCTTGCTGAGCAGAGAGCGAGGCTTGCTGAGCAGAGAGCGAGGCTTGCTGAGCAGAGAGCAAGGCTTGCTGAGCAGAGAGCAGGGCTTGCTGAGCAGAGAGCAAGGCTTGCTGAGCAGAGAGGAGAAGAGGGAGCCGCTAGTAGCGACAACAATAGACTTCGCCCGCCGCGGCTTGAATTCCACACTTGTGACGGGCTTTCCTTTAATTAATAGCGAGAGCTTACAAGCTTACTAGTACACCTTCACAATAAAGCATTAAAGGGGTACAAAGGGAAGCTGGCGGCTTAGGGAGAAGAAGTTGCCAGAGACTAAAGAGAAGAAGCTGCCAGAGACAAAGTAAAAGAGGCTGCCTGCAGCTGTGGAGGACTGAACACTGAGTCCGCAGACCTTGCTGGCAAGCTGAAGTCAAGATGTGGAGGACTACGCGGACAGGAAAACTGAGTCCGCAGAGTGTGCTGGCAAGTCTTGTTTCCTCCTCCGGGCTTGCTGAATGAGAGGCATCAGGGGCTATTTATAGGCCCGGGGAAGATCTTCTAGAAGCGGGGCCTAGTGACGTCATCATGACGACCTGCGCAGACAGGAAAATGGAGTCCGCCAAGCTGATGGGTGAAGCAAGCTGCAGGAGGCCGGGAGAAAACGGAGGCTGCCCCCTTGCGGGCGGCCTGGGCGGACTCTGGGGGGAGTCCGCCCCACGGGAGACGGGGTCGCCGCCTTGCGGGCGGCCTGGGCGGACTCCGGGAGGAGTCCGCCTGGCGGGAGCCCAAGCCGCCCCCTTGCGGGCGGCCTGGGCGGACTCTGGGAGGAGTCCTCCCGGCAGGAGCCAGGGCTGCCCCCTTGCGGGTGGCCTGGGCGGACTCCGAGAGGAGTCCGCCAGGCGGTTCCGGGGCTGCCCCCTTACGGGCGGCCTGGGCAGACTTCGGGAGGAGTCCGCCTGCCGGTGCCGGGGCCGCCCCCTTGCGGGCGGCCTGGGCGGACTCCGGGAGGAGTCCGCCCGGCGGGAGCTGGGGCCGCCCCCTTGCGGGCGGACTCCGGGAGGAGTCCGCCCGGCGGTGCCGGGGCCACTCCCTTGCGGGCGGCCTGGGCGGACTCCGAGAGGAGTCCGCCCGGCGGTGCCGGGGCCGCCCCCTTGCGGGCGGTCGGGGCGGTCTCTAGGAGGAGTCTGCCCGGCGGTGCCGGGGCCGCCCCCTTGCGGGCGGCCTAGGTGCACTCCGGGAGGAGTCCGCCCGGCGGGAGCCAAGGCCGCCCCCTTACGAGCAGCCTGGGCGGACTACGAGAGGAGTCCGCCGGGCGGTGCCGGGGCCGCCCCCTTGCGGGCGGCCTGGGCAGACTCCGGGAGGAGTTCGCCCGGCGGGAGCCGCGGCCGCCCACTACGGGCGGCTTGGGTGGACTCCGGGGGGAGTCCGCTTGGCTAGCTGCGAAGCAGGCGCACTCCTGAGGGCGGGATCCTGAAGGTGGGCTGCCTCCTGCAAGAAAAATTACTGTACGGTTAGCGGGCCTAACCGCAAGGCCTACGAGGGTGAGCTATGGGAATAGCCCGCCGTCCCGCAAGGCACGCGGTTGCTAGGAGACCTAGGCGGACAGGGAAAACTATCCGCCTATACTGGGACTTGTCACGATCAATAGGGAGAATCTGAGGATCGTGACTAGCCAGCTGGCTACCTTGGGAAGGATCGCCGATTTCTGGGTTAACACAATCCCCGCACTTTTTTAAGTTCTGAAGGGAACTTCGAAAAATTTGGAGACCCATGAAAATCGTGATCCACCCCAACGGAAAGAAAAGGAGGGCGAGGAGAGACAGAACCTGAAGCCTCTCCTTAGGAGCTTGGTGGTGCTTGTCTATTTTCCTGCAAGCAGAGAGTTAGGGTAGACATGTATGGGTGGTACATCGAGTGTGTACCTCAGTTTTCCTTTGCAAAACGAAGGTGTGTCTTCCACTAGGTTCTGCAAAATGAAAGTGAGAGGAAAACATAAAGCATTATAACTTGCAAGTACCTGATGGAGGCTTGCAAGCACCTACCATCCTCTGCAAAAAAAGGAAGGATAAAGAGTATACAAGAACGAAGAATGAGATGCAAGTACCTGGAAGGAACTTGCAAGTCTTTGCTTTCTCTGAAAAAGAGGAGTTAAAGGTATGCACAATATATGAAAGTGACTTGCAAGTACCTGGATAAGGCTTGCGGGTGTCTGTTGATCTCTACAAAGAGAAGAGTTAGAAGCAGACAATATATATGAAAGGAGCTTGCAAGTACCTGTGGAGAAGGCTTGCAAGAGTTTGCTAATCTCTGCAAGAAGAAGAGTTTGAAGCAAACAATGATATATGAGAATAACTTAAGTACCTGTGAAGAGAAGGCTTGCAAGGGTTTGCTAATCTCTACAAGAAGAAGAGTTAGAAGCAAACAATGATATATGAGAATAACTTGCAAGTACCTGTGAAGAGAAGGCTTGCAAGGGTTTGCTAATCTCTGCAAGAAGAAGAGTTAGAAGCAAATAATGATATATGAGAATAACTTGCAAGTACCTGTGAAGATAAGGCTTGCAAGGGTTAACTGTTGATGGGATAAGGCCGACATGACCAAATAGCAAGAAGAATGCCTGATGAACCCTTTATCATGAAGCCGGATCAATAAACCGAGTGTTAACTATTGATATGGCTGGATGGGCATGATTAGATTAGCAGAGAAGTAACTTGACGAATTCTGCCAATCTTAACTAGATTACAATAGCAGGGCTTGATGATCAAGTAGAGTATGATTCTTTGATCATTGCTGGACACTAATAATTTTTTGATAAGAGTAACGAATAGCTCTGTGAATCACCATCTTGTAGAGCTTGAGCAAGCAATATATATGGGACGAGCAAGAGCAAAGCGGATGTTTGCTAATCCTATTGAGAGGTCGGATTAACCTGTTCACCTGTGAAAGAAGGCAATAGGCAAAAAAGGTCTATACTCGGAACGACTGAAGAAGGTTGAATGCTGCCACAGGTGTTCCCCGTGGGCCTTATGCATCACTTGCCTAAGAAAATCATCCCGAGTATAGTCCTACTAAAAGCGGGCTGGTCGCGCATCCTCTAGGAGGGCACAAAAGAGAACAGCAAGGAGAAGATCTTGAGAAGGATCGCTAGATGCACTGCTCTCTTGCCCTGGGGCACAAGCATCACTGATCAATGAAACTAGTTGCTCCAAGTAGCCTATTGCTTGTGTGTGGATTGATCAGTGGAGTTGTGGGAACCCGCAAAGGCACGGATCGAGAGTACTAGAGAGTGTTCGGCCATCACAGCTGTGAGATGATCAAAGAGACAAGACTACGCTTGATCGTCATTGCTTGTCAAGCAAAGATCACCGTAACTGTAATGTATCCTTTGCGAAGTATAGCAGAGCTAACACATGGGGCTCCCATAGCACGCACTCTGTGTCAGATGCCGGCTAGGATCCAAAGTCCCGTATTCCACCGCATGAGAGTTGGATGGCACCCACTACACATATGCGAACACTCCTCGCGATATGTGGTCATCGTGGTCTTACGCCGGAATCCAATCTCGAGGGGGCCTATAACAAGACTTGGCGATATCTCATTGGTGTAGTGATCTCTTTGGCAAAGAGAAAAATAGAGGTAGGAGCATCACAAGAAGGGAACGGTGTGTAACACCCCCTATCCGTCACATAGCATATAGCAGTAGGTCCGGCCGAGGCCCGACGCGGTATGCCACAGACAGACCGGGTGGTTACTCATGGAAACAATCCAACCAATCAACGTCCTACACAGAGCATTCTAGCGGAAGCAGTTTATAAAGGTTGCAAAATAAGAACCCAAAAATAAAGCATGAATGTCCACTAATCCAAAATAGGAATGTATTACAAATACCAACATTAGCCTTAAGGCCTTACAAAATGTTTCACTTGATATTACATGATTTACAAACCACGGCACGCAGGCCGGTCATACATGAATAAAACAGTAAACACTTCGGAATAGGCCTTCAAGGGCCGGCTTCGCAAAAAGGGCTTTAGCCCGCTATTGACCGCTTGATCCAGCAGCACCTGCAAGCAACAAACCACCGCACGGTGGCAAAACAAGGCAACGGTCAGCAATGCTGACCAAATTATAACGATCCCGCCCCCAACTCGGGGCGGCGATGCTCCTTCCCTGCATTTCATTAGCATAAGCGAGCAATATATATATATATATATACATAGACATTTCATCACAGACGTTGGCTCGCACGGCCACACGCCCCGTGCTCTCAGGGCACATTCTCGGTGAACCGGTCGATGTCACGTCAATTTAAGCCATAGACATTCCGGACTCACCACCGCCACTTTGACGGCCAAACCTATGAGCAATTTGTCTTCTTGGCCTGGGTCACGACAATTTAAGCCATCGACCGCCGAAGACCCTAATCTTTGCCAACAGCAAGTGCCACGTGCCTTTAGGTCTCTTTAACCGAACGACATAGAACGGGTATGGTTCCATCTAACCCGTGCTCACATCGCAACGATAATTTAAGCCATTTGCACGGGTCAAACTTCCGCCGAGTCCCATTTCCATCACAATTCACATAACCCGGTTATGTTCAAGTTGGCTCTCAGGCCACCAAGTTGGCAAGATCTCGTATCCGCCCAGTTTTCCGGTTGCACCTTTGGGTTAGTCCCCAAGGCTCCCTGCTGCAATCTACCGCCTAGAAAACCCGAAAACAATCAATAGCACGGAGTCTTCTCCGGCATTTATGCAATGCAACATCACCGATCCAGACCAACATGTCCGGGTAGGCTTCACACATCATGCCTATGTCCGTTGTCGCTTATGGACTCTAAACAATGGGGACTTCACATATCTACCCGAAGGAACGCCTCCAACTCTCCGCAAACTCGCGAGAGCGGGCTTCCTATGCAAAGAAGGAGAGCTACTCATGCTCAAGAAGAGAATCATTACCCTAGCGTTCCTCTTTGGTGCCATGGAAAAGTAAGCGGATGAAAAGCACTGCACTAGCTTTGCCTCCGAGGATCCGGAGTCGGCTCGCGATTTGGAGCTTCGAAGCTCCTCCAGTGGCCAGATCTAGCTCCTTCTTCCTTCCTTGGCTCTCCTCTCTCTCTAAGCTTTTAGAAAGATAATAACTTATGAAAAGTGAGTGTTTCTAAGTCCAATCCCGGGTATATCCCTTCAAGAACCACCCCCAGCCGTTGGATCCCAAAATAAAGAAACGAACGGCTTTGATTCGGGATTGAAATGCCCAATCTGGACCCAGCACGGCCTAGCACACGCCCGTGTCCAGGGCCGTGTGCCTCATTCGCCGTCAAAATCGACTCGCCTGGAACAACACATGGGTATCGAACACGCCCGTGTTCGACCTGACACGCCCGTGTTCCCCCTGACACGGCCGTGTGGCCGGCCGTGTACCCCCATCATTTTTCCTCGAAAACAACCCGAGCACTGCACGGGTTCTAGGACACGCCCGTGTCACCTCAACACACCTGGACTCCAAGCCGTGTACACGGTCTCGACACTCGACACTTCGTCGAGCGAAGATCATCGACATGATGACACGGCCTTGGACATGCCCGTGTCCTAGGCCGTGTGCCTTGTCTCGACACAATGTCGAGACCAAAGTGTCGACTCTCGGGACTAGTGTCGATACGGGTTGACACGCCCTGCGACACGACCGTGTCGCAGGCCGTGTGCCATGTCTCAACACTTCGTCGAACGCAGAGTGTCGACTTCGCGGGCTAAGTGTCGACATGGGTCGAAACGCCCGTATCGCAGGTCGTGTGTCCAGTCTCGACATAATGTCACGACCAAAGTGTCGACTTCCCGGCTCAGTGTCGACACAAGCTTGACACGCCCTGGGACACGCCCGTGTCCCAGGCCGTGTGCCTGCAGCCAGAACCCAAAACTGGCCCAAAACGTCTCCCGTCGCTCCTTTGAGTTTCGGGGCGTTACAACTCTCCCACTCTTCAAAGAATTTCGTCCTCGAAATTATATAGAGGAAAGACATGTACAAAACCAAAATTTGTACCTGAGCGGAACAACTCCGGATACTCGTCAAGCATAGTCTGCTCTCGCTCCCAAGAGAGCTCCTCACGACCGCAATTGTCCCACCGGACCTTGATCATCCTGATCTCTTTATTGCGTAGCCGCTTGACCTCTGAGTCCTCAATCTGCACGGGCTTGACCTTTGTCGTCATCCCACTATCCACCGGCACTTGATCAACCGCGATCACTTGCGTAGGCTCTTGCACCACCTTTCGAAGCACCGAAATATGGAATACATCATGTAAACCACTAAGCTCCACTGAAAGCTTCAACCGATAAGCCGCTTCACCAACTCGCTCCAGAATCTCAAACGGTCCAAGGTACCTCGGGCTTAGCTTTTTCAATCGCCGCACCCGCGAGACACCCTTGAACGACTTGATCTTTAAGTACACAGTCGCCCATAGCGAACTCCACGTTCCTGTGCTTGGCATTATAGTACTTCGCTTGCCGGTCCTGAGCGATAAGCAACCTCTCCCGAATGGTTCTCATCAAAGAAGTAGCATCCTCCACTTCCGATCGCTTATACAACTTTGACTCACCCGTTTCTAGCCAAGACAACGGCGTGCGACATTTTCGACCATATAGGGCCTCGAAAGGCGCCATCAAAATACACGCTTGGTAGCTATTGTTGTATGCGAACTCCACCAAATAAATGTGGTCTTCCCATTGCTTTCCAAAATTCAAGACACACATGCGGAGCATGTCTTCCATGGTTCTATTTACCCTCTCGGTCTGCCCATCCGTTTGCGGATGGAAGGCTGTGCTGAATTTCAGCTTTGTTCCCAACATTTGCTGCACAAGCCTCCAATCATTGGACGTGAACCGCCCATTTCGGTCACTCACAATGCTGCGGGGCACACCATGAAGCCGTACTATGTTATCCACATAAAGCTTTGCCAACTTCTCCACCGGATCATCCTTCCTATGCGGTATAAAATGCGACACCTTCATTAATCGATCAACAACCACCCAGATGGCGTCGTTCTCCTTTTGCGACCTTGGCAAACCGTGCACAAAGTCCATAGAGATGTCGTCAAATTTTCACTCCGGAATAGGCAAGGACTTAAGAAATCCTCCCGGCTTTTGGCACTCTGCCTTCACCAAGGCGCAAGTTTGGCACTTCGCTACGTAGAGCGCCACATCCTTCTTTAAACCCGGCCACCAAAACAGTTTCTTCACATCACGGTACATCTTCGTGCTCCCCGGGTGAATCGAGTACTTGGTATGGTGTGCCTCGTACAATAACTCCACCCGTAAATTGCCTACACTTGGGATGCACAGACGACTGTCTTTCCAATGTAATCCGTTGTAAGACCCCCCCTCCCCCTTACCAAGGAGGGCTACCGGATCTTATGCCCAGAACCGCCGTCTTACGGTGGCACTAACTCACGGGTTAGTCGACACCGCAATACGCCGATTCTGCCAGCTAGTACGATCATTAACCTGTAGGCCAATATGAGAATAAAGAAGTAAAACTGTGTATAAAATGCCATCAGTCCACAAGTCACAGTACAATCATATAAAAGAAATGAATAGTACAATAGAAAGAGTAAAAAGGGCTTATGCCCAGTACATCAAATCTCTCTCTCACAAAATAGTAAATGCGGAAGCTAAACTAGAACATCAAGACTCGTCCCACCTGAGGACGCACAGTAGTAGTGGTAGCCTGCTGAAGCGGTATCTGCTCCTCATGTCCTGCCTCCTCGACGTGCTGGTGCTCCATCTCCACGGGCTCCTAAAAATAGTTGGTCACCGACCATTAGTCAAAAAGACTAAGTCGTTTCCTCCACACCTCGCCCCGCAGCTCCTAGGCACCGAGCGGGAGGACGAAACGGAGGACAACAAGGGGTAGCAAAATGGAAGCAGGTGACAATATCTATCTAAAGTGGTACTAAGTAATGAAATTCTACACTAGCAATGCTAAGTACAGTACAAGTAGTAAGTAAGTAAGAGCGGTGCAGTAAAGGAAAGTAAAGAAACAGCAGTATGAACAAGTAAATAAGCTAAGCTACCACTAAGCTATCATCACAAACGTACCCTAACTTATATAAATGCCCATACAAATATATAAGTTAGGATTTCCAGGAAATTTAACTTATCATATAAAAGAGCCCATACTAATTTATATGATAAGGATCTATGAAGCGTATGACCTAATATGAATGAATGATATGATGCAATTTTATGCGCAGACAAGTGCAACTCACACACAACGACTCTGTGATCACAGACCTTTAGTTCCCACTTTTTGAGAGCTAGCATCACTCTCGGGTACCACCGCTGTGGCTACGGCAGCAGCGGAGCGGGCGTCTCCGCTTCTAGACCGGTATGCACACTACCAAGCCTTAGACCCCTCTCATACGCCTCTGTACACGTCCAAGGTGCACTCTAGAGTCTCGCGTACGTACTTTGCTGACAAACCCGTCAGTCTTGTTGGGTCAGATGTGCGTTATCGGGGATCGTCCTCCAAACCGCAGTGTAAAACAACCCACTGGCCCCTCTAACTCTCACAACCGCCTGGTGCACCGTACTGCCATCGGTGTGACGAACGGCCAGTACCGCATGCCCCGCCACGATATTTATGCACATGCAAGTAATTCATACCGAGCCTCCCGCTCGCAGGACCAAAACCCGTCCTGAATCCCTCAAACCCAAACCCGGGTGAGAACGCACATTAGTGCCTTTATGTCAATTCCCTCCAACCCTAAACGGGTGAGCATATATCATGAAACTCTCCAACCCAAACACGGGCGAGAAGGTACAACCATGTCCTAACCTATTAAGCTACTCTTGTCTACGGTTTATTATACTTAGAGATTTAAGGTTAATCCCAGGACTGCCCCCGGTATTCCCTATAAAGGGCTCTCAAGGGGCACTAGGAACTGTGTTGGGATTACGCCCAGCGTTCCCTTTCGCAAGGATACTTATTTTAGTTGATGACTACCCATGTTTCTCCCCAGCTCTCCTTATTGCTCAAGTATAACCCTAGTGACTTAAGGTATTACCGGGAAACGACGGTCTTCCGCCGATCCCCCACTCCAGTTGATGACCAAGACTTGCACTTTTGATCCCTCACTAAGACAACTCTACCCACCAGGGTTACTCATGTTGAACTCTCTCTTATTTCTGCCGATAATCAATCCCCTGGTAATCCCTAAGGCAGGACCTATTTGTGTTATATGCAGACCATGACCTATGACTACCCTAGAAATGTGATCTTCCAAAACTTAAGGCATCTTGCCTCTAAATATTTATCCTAAGGTAATATGGACTAAGGGAACTACCCTAAGGATTCTCACAATTTTTCTTGGCCAAATAGTCATTTAATTAATTCTTCTAATTTAAATGCTAGGTCACTTTACACATGAAGTAGTTTGATTAAGTATCGACTGACCTAAGGAATTTTTCCTGAAATGTATATTTACAAAATATTACTGCCTACAGAATTTCATAATTTTCCTGAAATTATTTATCATCATTTTCTATTTAATATCAATTCCACATAAATTCCATTTTCCAAATGAAGTATAGGCATCATGTACTCCAAAATTCCAGAAAAATTACAGAGCTTGTAGGACACTAATTTAAGACTATTGGCAGAGAATTATCAACATTTAATGTAAGATGGCCTATAGGATTCCATTATAAAATATTTACCAAAATGTCATTGAACTAATTTAACACAAGTAATGCATCCATTAAATTCTGAGAAATTTATGCAAATCTAATAATAACATTTTATAACAGTAGAATAATTTCCAAATTTTTTCAGAGGTATAATTCCATCATTTCAAGAATTAACAAGATAAGGGTAAAATGGGAAATATAGGGTATCTACTCCAAATATTCTTCAAAACAGAGAAATCATATTTTTCCTAAGTCAAATGTGATGTTATCTATGCCTTATCAAAGTTGTTTGGATTTGTACTTGAATAAATCCTATTTTCCAATTTTATTCCCAAAATAGCTATATTTAAAATAAATTCCAATAAATGAAATTTTGATTCCAAAAATTCCATCATTAATTTGAGGGTGAAATTTACCCTAATGAACCACTGGAAATAATTTCATGACACTTGCATGTCACCATTAGGCTAAATACACAAATTTGCATTTTTGCTATTTGCACACCAAGGCTTAACATAGGCTAGCACATGCAAGTGGATTCTCCCACATGCAGTGACCCAAGGTGCTGAAAATTTTATCATGCACCAAAGATGACCCCACTGACCCACCACCAAAATTTGGGGCCATGGGGAGGAGTAGAACTCCATATATGTCATTTATTTAAATTTTGATATTTTACCAAAAACTATAGGAAAATATTTTCCAAAAATTCCTAAATTTTGGCAGGAGCTAAGTATGCCCTAATAATGCATGTGGCCAAAATGTGGGGCCATGGTGAATAATATTGTGACCTGGGCACCCAATTTAATTTCTGCCCTACTCTAGGACCAGTCCTAGGAGAAATGTCCTACAGGACTGTACACTACACCAAAATGTAAGTTTAGGGTGGCATATTAAAGGTAAGACCCTATGCTACATTTTGCATTAAGGGCCGAAGTTCTGAAAATGCCTCTAAGAGGCCTAAAGTTAACATGCAAGTGACAGCCAAAACAGGGACAGAAAATTAAATTTTGATGTAGCACGAATCTTGAAGCAGGATGGAGGGCATCCGTTCATCTTCCTCCTCCAGCCAATGGCCGAGATTTTCCCGACCTGGAGCACCTTCAAACCTCATTTCCTGGCCACCCCTTAGCCTCCACGGCCGGCTACCACCACCACCTCCGTTGAGGTGGTGGCCAACGTTTGGCGGCGAAATGGTGGCCGGAGGCGGCGGTTTCCGGCGAACTTGCACTCCATCAAAATTCCAAAATCCATGAAAAAGCTCACCTTGGATCTGGCTCATTTGAGCCCGATGTCTCGCCTAATAGATCTAGGAAACTAGTACGGGTAGAGGTGAGGTGAAACGGACCTCGATTGGGGCTTGGCGGCGGGTTTGGCGGCGGTTGGCCATGAAAAATTTCCTCTCCGGCGAGCTTGCTCCCGAACTCGATTCTCCACCAAAAGCTTCGATCCAGGTATCGAATTCCACTCCTTTGGACCTTCTGAAGCTAATGGGATGGTTGGTTTTGGCTGATATGGTTTGTATACAGAGATGCCATGATGGGAATTTCGGCCATGAGCTTTGGTTTCTCCTCCTTGGCTCCAAGTGGCATGAAATTGGGTTGGAAAGGATGATAATTGATGTGTGGGTTCAGATTTGTGCTTGGAAAGAGAGGAGGAGGGCCACATGGCCTTCATCCCCATTTTCCCTCTCTTCTCTCTCCTCTTTTTCCCCCAATTTCCAAAACTACCCCCTTGCATGCAATCTCTCTCCAATTTCAGGAGGGTAGGGGCTGTCATTAACCATTAAGGCTGGTCATGGGCCAATTTGGTGGGCTTGGTCCAAGGGGAAATGGCTTGGCCTTCATTTCACTCTTTAGGTCAATTTGTTGACCAAATTGACTTTTAGGGTTGACTGGTCAACCATGGTGGGTGGACTGACCCCACTTGGTGGAAATGGGTCTAGTGGCACCACCCAACTTGGTTTGGGTCAAGGGGGTGCCCCACTTAGGTTAATTAGGCCTATGGGTGTGGGTTTGACCAAATTAAGCCCAAGGTTGACCTTGGTCAACTGGGGTCAAAATGTTGACCCAGCGACATACCCTAGGGTCCACTTAGATTGTTTTTAGGGTTAGGGCAATGTGGTGGGGTCATGGTGTGGCTAAGGTCCCTAATTAGGCTAGTTTGACCTAGTTTGACTTGGTCCTATAGTGGGCTCCACATGGCTACCACCCACTACCTAGGGTCAAACCTAGTTGATCTCCTTAGGTCTCACCCCATGCCTAACCCAATCTAAGTTGAGGGGTCCAGAAGTAACATGGGATGTTACAAATTCCAATAAACAAGAAAATAATTTCGTCCCCGAAATTTAAGTTCGGGTTTACGGGGTTCTATTTGCAAGAATTATCAAGAAATTTAAAGACATAACTTAAATGTACCTGATGCGAATAGCTCGGGTGTTGCTCCAGCATCAGATCTCTCGGCTCCCAAGTGTGCTCCTCCCGTCCATGGTTGGACCACAGCACCTTCACAAGGGGAACCTTCTTCTTCCGCAACACTCGGATGGCTGTATCGTCAATCCAGATCGGCTCCAATCTCACTGATCTGTCAGGCTCTACCGGTCCGGCTGTAGTAGTGATGTGCTGCTCCGGCCGAAGGAGAGCTCTTCGCAAGGAAGAGACATGGAAGACGTCATGTAGTGCACCCAACTCCGGTGGCAGCTGCAGTCGGTAAGCTAAGGGGCCGATCCGCTCCAGGATCAGGTAGGGCCCCATGTATCGTGGACTGAGCTTCTTGTGCCTCCGCACCCGAGAAACACCGTGTACTGGACGTATCTTCAAGAATACCCTGTCTCCAACCTGGAACTCCACCTGCCGATGCCGAGCATCATAATACTTTGCCTGTCTGCTCTGGGCCTCCAGTAGCCGATCCCTGATCAATCGAATCTGAGCCTCAGTGTCCTCTATATAATCAGATCCCAGAGCCCTGGTATCCACATCCTGTACCCATGATAGCGGTGTCCGGCATCTCCTCCCATAAAGTGCCTCGTAAGGAGCCATCCTGATGCTAGCCTGGTGGCTGTTATTATACGAGAACTCGATCAATGGCAGCAGCCTCTCCCAAGGCCTCCCCGTATCCAATATGCATAATCTGAGCAGGTCCTCCGTGGTCCGGATGGTCCGCTCGGTCTGTCCGTCGGTCTGCGGGTGGAAGGCGGTACTAAAGGTAAGCCGAGATCCCAAGTGAGCATGCACGGCCCTCCACTCGCTCGAAGTGAACCGACCATCACGGTCCGAAACAATAGTCCTGGGGATACCATGATATCTGATGTACTGCTCCACAAATAGTCTCACCAGAACTGCAACTGGGGCATCCTTCCGAACTGGAATAAACCGCGCGACTTTGGTCAATCTGTCCACTATAACCCATATAGAATCATGTCCGGAGTGGGAGCGAGGCAATCCGTGTACAAAGTCCATAGCAATGTCCTCGAACTTCCACTCTGGAATTGGCAGTGGCTGTAGTAAACCTCCTGGGCTCTTGCATTCCGCCTTCACACGCTGGCAGGTCTCGCAATGGGTCACAAAATCCGTGATCTCCCTCTTCATCCCGGGCCAATACATAGATCTCCGCAAATCTGCCCACATCTTGGTGATGCCGGGGTGCACTGAATATCTCGAGCAATGTGCCTCTCTGAGTATGTCCTCCCGGATACTGCCTCCTGCTGGTATGTAGATGCGCCCCCGGAACCGAAGAAGATCATCCTGTAGCGTGTAATCCTCGACCTTGCCCCTCTCTAGGGCACTGAAAATCGGCTGTAACGCAGCATCCAGCCTCTGATGTGCTCGGATGCGCTCCTGTATATCATCGCCGCTGATCACTGAGCTCAAATACTCTCTATATACATCTGGCTCAGTCTCGGACACCACGGTAATGCGCATGTCCTCCATCATCTGAAGTAGCTCCATGGACATCAATCGGGGCTCCGGTCCAGAAGTGCCGGCCCTCCTGCTCAAAGCATCCGCAACCATGTTCGCTTTTCCCGGATGATAGTGGATCTTGTAATCATAATCACAGAGAAACTCCAGCCACCTCCTCTGTCTCAGGTTTAGGTCCTTCTGAGTATCGATATACTTGAGATTCTTGTGATCTGAAAAGATGTCACAATGAATCCCATATAAGTAATGCCTCCATATCTTCAGGGCGAAAACCACAGCCCCGAGCTCTAGATCATGTACTGGATAGTTATGCTCATGCTTCTTCAACTGTCTCGAAGCATAAGCGATAACGTGTCCATGCTGCATCAAGACTGCACCCATCCCCTGATAAGAGGCGTCCGTGTAAATCTGAAATCCTTCGCTCCCGGATGGAAGCGCAAGAATGGGGGATGAGATGAGTCGGTCCTTCAGCTCCTGAAAAGCCGTCTCACACCGCTCTGACCAAACAAAATCTGTGTCCTTCTTTGTCAAGGACGTGAGGGGGAGTGCTATCCTCGAGAACCCCTCCACGAACTTGCGGTAATAGCCTGCTAGTCCCAAGAAACTGCGGATGTCAGATGCGGTCTTCGGCCGCGGCCAATCCCTCACTGTCTCTATCTTGGCCGGGTCCACTGCTAACCCAGCCCCACTGATCGTGTGCCCCAGGAATGCCACCTCCTGCAACCAGAACTGGCACTTTGAAAATTTTGCGTACATCTGGGTCTCCCTCAGCCTCTGCAAGACCTGTGCCAAGTGCTCCGTATGCTCCTCCTGAGTCCGAGAATAAATAAGGATGTCGTCGATGAATACGATCACGAAGCGGTCTAAGAAAGGCTCGAAAACACGGTTCATCAGACTCATGAATGCAGCAGGAGCATTCGTGAGCCCAAAAGGCATCACCGTGAATTCGTATAAACCATAGCGCGAACTGAAAGCCGTTTTCGGTATGTCCTCTTCCCTGATACGGAGCTGATAATAGCCGGATCGCAAATCTAACTTGGAGAACCAAAATGCTCCATGTAGCTGGTCAAATAACTCATCTATCCGAGGCAGAGGATAGGTGTTGCGGACCGTCAACCGGTTCAGCTCCCGGTAATCTATACATAATCGAAGTGACCCGTCTTTCTTCTTCACAAAAAGAACTGGCGCTCCCCATGGCGATGAACTGGGTCGTACAAATCCTGACTCGACTAGCTCCTGCAGTTGAGTCCTGAACTCTGCTAACTCTCTAGGAGCCATCCTGTAGGGTGCCCGGGACACCGGCTTCGCTCCCGGCACTAGCTGAATCCTGAAATCCAAATCTCTAGCAGGCGGTAGCCCGGGCAATTTCTCCGGGAATACGTCGGAGAAATCCCGAACCACCGGAATATCTGAGATAGTCGCCTGTCCCCACCATCTCGAAGCAGACAAGATAAACTTCTTCACCCTGCTCATGGGCCTTCACAGCCTGTACAGAAGATAACAGTAGGTGGCAAATAGGCTGGATACCTTCAACGATAACATGGGAGTCGCCATGTCTCAGCGTGATCCTCCTGGACGGACAATTTATCTGGGCATGGTTCCGATGCAACCAGGCCATGCCCAAGATCAAGTCAAAGTCCTGCAGCTTCAGGATAGTTGCCGGCGCCTCGAAAGCCTTGCCGCCTATCTCGGCCTCCATGTCACAATGTGCAGTAGTCCGCAGCTCCGATCCATCGGGTAGGCGTACCCTCATCTCTAGTCCAGGGAACCTCTCCACGCCTTCGAGTCCGTCGATGAAGGCCTCGGATACGAACGAGTGCGAAGCACCCGTGTCGAAAAGAGTATGAGCGGGCTTGCCGCTGATCATGACTATGCCTGAGGTTTGTTTATGTGAAGGTTAATTGTTATCCTATGGTTCCAGGTACTATATATATCATCGAAAAATTCAAGAAAACTCAAAATTAACTTCAAGTACCTGTGATGACCTCCTCGGGATTCCTCGGCTCTGTGAGGTCCAAGGCGTAAATCTGTTCCTGCTCGCGTCTCCTGCCATGGTATCCCCGGCCTCGGCCTCGTCCTCGGCCTCGTCCTCGGCCCTGCTGTACTGGGGCCACTGGAGGTGGAGGAGGAGGAGGGGGATGGAATCGGTGCGGGCACTCCGACCTGATGTGCCCAGGCTGGCGGCATCCGTAACAAACCACTTGTCGATGGCCTCGGTCATCCTGTCTCCTTGGATCATGCATCTGTAGAGGTGGGGGAGCCAAAGCTGGAGGAGGCCCCTGCTCCTGCCTGAAGTTGGGACGACGACGTCCCCCACCCCTCCTGTATCCGATGGTCCTGCCTCTCTGAGAGCCCCTACTGCTCTCACCTGATGTCGATCCATCAAATGGTCTCTTCCCTCCGGCTCGCACCATCAGCTGGTCAGCCTCCAGCTTCTTCGCCATCTCGATGATCTGCCTGGATGTGCCATGAGAAATGAATAGCAAAGCCTGCCTCAAATCATCCCTGAGGCCCCGGTAGAACCTCTTCGCATACCTCCTATCGTCGGTGTCCTGAATCCCCGCGAACCTGGCCAAGTGGGAGAACTCTCTCTGGTACTCTATCACTGATCTAGTCCCCTGCTTGAGGTTCAAAAACCTATCCTCCAAAGCATCCCTGTCCGTAGCAGAGACGAAGTGCTCCAGGAACACATCGCCAAACTCCTCCCAAGAAATCTCTGACAGCTCAAAGTCCGCATAAGTAGTCTCCCGGGCTGATTTCCACCATCTCTTTGCATGAGCCTCCAGCACAGAGGTGGCTAGAGGTACTGCCTGGCCGACTGGGCAGCTGATGCCCGCTAAGATCTCGTGTATGGCCTCCAGCCATTCTTCCGTCTTCACTGCATCCTCTGTCCCACGGTACGTCGGTGGGGACAGGCTCTTGAATGCACTCAGCCAGCTCGACCCCGGATTTGGCTGTGGAGCCGGGACTTGCTGGGCTCTAAAGGCATCCAAAATCGCCGTCAGGGTCTGCCCCATCTCCGTATGTAGGAATGGAGTGGCAGCTGGAGGGGGAGGAGCCACATTTTGTGGCGCTGCGACCTGTGGAGGTTGCATAAAGGTAAGGTTAAAGCAAAATTGGTCTATCAAATTGTACTTTGTGGACCATTTCTGTGACTTTTGTACATGGGCACACCACTGCTTCCGCTGCATAGTTTGTCCGCAAACTAATGCTGGAGCGGGGGTGGTCCCATGTTGTGGACTTCTTTCTCATATGATCGTTGTTCGAGTGATACCAGTTTGTAAGACCCCCCCTCCCCCTTACCAAGGAGGGCTACCGGATCTTATGCCCAGAACCGCCGTCTTACGGTGGCACTAACTCACGGGTTAGTCGACACCGCAATACGCCGATTCTGCCGGCTAGTACGATCATTAACCTGTAGGCCAATATGAGAATAAAGAAGTAAAACTGTGTATAAAATGCCATCAGTCCACAAGTCACAGTACAATCATATAAAAGAAATGAATAGTACAATAGAAAGAGTAAAAAGGGCTTATGCCCAGTACATCAAATCTCTCTCTCACAAAATAGTAAATGCGGAAGCTAAACTAGAACATCAAGACTCGTCCCACCTGAGGACGCACAGTAGTAGTGGTAGCCTGCTGAAGCGGTATCTGCTCCTCATGTCCTGCCTCCTCGACGTGCTGGTGCTCCATCTCCACGGGCTCCTAAAAATAGTTGGTCACCAACCATTAGTCAAAAAGACTAAGTCGTTTCCTCCACACCTCGCCCCGCAGCTCCTAGGCACCGAGCGGGAGGACGAAACGGAGGACAACAAGGGGTAGCAAAATGGAAGCAGGTGACAATATCTATCTAAAGTGGTACTAAGTAATGAAATTCTACACTAGCAATGCTAAGTACAGTACAAGTAGTAAGTAAGTAAGAGCGGTGCAGTAAAGGAAAGTAAAGAAACAGCAGTATGAACAAGTAAATAAGCTAAGCTACCACTAAGCTATCATCACAAACGTACCCTAACTTATATAAATGCCCATACAAATATATAAGTTAGGATTTCCAGGAAATTTAACTTATCATATAAAAGAGCCCATACTAATTTATATGATAAGGATCTATGAAGCGTATGACCTAATATGAATGAATGATATGATGCAATTTTATGCGCAGACAAGTGCAACTCACACACAACGACTCTGTGATCACAGACCTTTAGTTCCCACTTTTTGAGAGCTAGCATCACTCTCGGGTACCACCGCTGTGGCTACGGCAGCAGCGGAGCGGGCGTCTCCGCTTCTAGACCGGTATGCACACTACCAAGCCTTAGACCCCTCTCATACGCCTCTGTACACATCCAAGGTGCACTCTAGAGTCTCGCGTACGTACTTTGCTGACAAACCCGTCAGTCTTGTTGGGTCAGATGTGCGTTATCGGGGATCGTCCTCCAGACCGCAGTGTAAAACAACCCACTGGCCCCTCTAACTCTCACAACCGCCTGGTGCACCGTACTGCCATCGGTGTGACGAACGGCCAGTACCGCATGCCCCGCCACGATATTTATGCACATGCAAGTAATTCATACCGAGCCTCCCGCTCGCAGGACCAAAACCCGTCCTGAATCCCTCAAACCCAAACCCGGGTGAGAACGCACATTAGTGCCTTTATGTCAATTCCCTCCAACCCTAAACGGGTGAGCATATATCATGAAACTCTCCAACCCAAACACGGGCGAGAAGGTACAACCATGTCCTAACCTATTAAGCTACTCTTGTCTACGGTTTATTATACTTAGAGATTTAAGGTTAATCCCAGGACTGCCCCCGGTATTCCCTGTGAAGGGCTCTCAAGGGGCACTAGGAACTGTGTTGGGATTACGCCCAGCGTTCCCTTTCGCAAGGATACTTATTTTAGTTGATGACTACCCATGTATCTCCCCAGCTCTCCTTATTGCTTAAGTATAACCCTAGTGACTTAAGGTATTACCGGGAACCGACGGTCTTCCGCCGATCCCCCACTCCAGTTGATGACCAAGACTTGCACTTTTGATCTCTCACTAAGACAACTCTACCCACCAGGGTTACTCATGTTGAACTCTCTCTTATTTCTGCCGATAATCAATCCCCTGGTAATCCCTAAGGCAGGACCTATTTGTGTTATATGCAGACCATGACCTATGACTACCCTAGAAATGTGATCTTCCAAAACTTAAGGCATCTTGCCTCTAAATATTTATCCTAAGGTAATATGGACTAAGGGAACTACCCTAAGGATTCTCACAATTTTTCTTGGCCAAATAGTCATTTAATTAATTCTTCTAATTTAAATGCTAGGTCACTTTACACATGAAGTAGTTTGATTAAGTATCCACTGACCTAAGGAATTTTTCCTGAAATGTATATTTACAAAATATTACTGCCTACAGAATTTCATAATTTTCCTGAAATTATTTATCATCATTTTCTATTTAATATCAATTCCACATAAATTCCATTTTCCAAATGAAGTATAGGCATCATGTACTCCAAAATTCCAGAAAAATTACAGAGCTTGTAGGACACTAATTTAAGACTATTGGCAGAGAATCATCAACATTTAATGTAAGATGGCCTATAGGATTCCATTATAAAATATTTACCAAAATGCCATTGAACTAATTTAACACAAGTAATGCATCCATTAAATTCTGAGAAATTTATGCAAATCTAATAATAACATTTTATAACAGTAGAATAATTTCCAAATTTTTTCAGAGGTATAATTCCATCATTTCAAGAATTAACAAGATAAGGGTAAAATGGGAAATATAGGGTATCTACTCCAAATATTCTTCAAAACAGAGAAATCATATTTTTCCTAAGTCAAATGTGATGTTATCTATGCCTTAGCAAAGTTGTTTGGATTTTTACTTGAATAAATCCTATTTTCCAATTTTATTCCCAAAATAGCTATATTTAAAATAAATTCCAATAAATGAAATTTTGATTCCAAAAATTCCATCATTAATTTGAGGTGTGAAATTTACCCTAATGAACCACTGGAAATAATTTCATGACACTTGCATGTCACCATTAGGCTAAATACACAAATTTGCATTTTTGCTATTTGCACACCAAGGCTTAACATAGGCTAGCACATGCAAGTGGATTCTCCCACATGCAGTGAACCCAAGGTGCTGAAAATTTTATCATGCACCAAGGATGACCCCACTGACCCACCACCAAAATTTGGGGCCATGGGGAGGAGTAGAACTCCATATATGTCATTTATTTAAATTTTGATATTTTACCAAAAACTATAGGAAAATATTTTCCAAAAATTCCTAAATTTTGGCAGGAGCTAAGTATGCCCTAATAATGCATGTGGCCAAAATGTGGGGCCATGGTGAATAATATTGTGACCTGGGCACCCAATTTAATTTCTACCCTACTCTAGGACCAGTCCTAGGAGAAATGTCCTACAGGACTGTACACTACACCAAAATGTAAGTTTAGGGTGGCATATTAAAGGTAAGACCATAGGCTACATTTTGCATTAAGGGCCTAAGTTCTGAAAATGCATCTAAGAGGCCTAAATTTAACATGCAAGTGACAGCCAAAACAGGGACAGAAAATTAAATTTTGATGTAGCACGAATCTTGAAGCAGGATGGAGGGCATCCGTTCATCTTCCTCCTCCAGCCAATGGCCGAGATTTGCCCGACCTGGAGCACCTTCAAACCTCATTTCCCGGCCACCCCTTAGCCTCCACGGCCGCCTACCACCACCACCACCTCCGTTGAGGTGGTGGCCAACGTTTGGCGGCGAAATGGTGGCCGGAGGCGGCGGTTTCCGGCGAACTTGCACTCCATCAAAATTCCAAAATCCATGAAAAAGCTCACCTTGGATCTGGCTCATTTGAGCCCGATGTCTCGCCTAATAGATCTAGGAAACTAGTACGGGTAGAGGTGAGGTGAAACAGACCTCGATTGGGGCTTGGCGGCGGGTTTGGCGGCGGTTGGCCATGAAAAATTTCCTCTCCGGCGAGCTTGCTCCCGAACTCGATTCTCCACCAAAAGCTTCGATCCAGGTATCGAATTCCACTCCTTTGGACCTTCTGAAGCTAATGGGATGGTTGGTTTTGGCTGATATGGTTTGTATACAGAGATGCCATGATGGGAATTTCGGCCATGAGCTTTGGTTTCTCCTCCTTGGCTCCAAGTGGCATGAAATTGGGTTGGAAAGGATGATAATTGATGTGTGGGTTCAGATTTGTGCTTGGAAAGAGAGGAGGAGGGCCACATGGCCTTCATCCCCATTTTCCCTCTCTTCTCTCTCCTCTTTTTCCCCCAATTTCCAAAACTACCCCCTTGCATGCAATCTCTCTCCAATTTCAGGAGGGTAGGGGCTGTCATTAACCATTAAGGCTGGTCATGGGCCAATTTGGTGGGCTTGGTCCAAGGGGAAATGGCTTGGCCTTCATTTCACTCTTTAGGTCAATTTGTTGACCAAATTGACTTTTAGGGTTGACTGGTCAACCATGGTGGGTGGACTGACCCCACTTGGTGGAAATGGGTCTAGTGGCACCACCCAACTTGGTTTGGGTCAAGGGGGTGCCCCACTTAGGTTAATTAGGCCTATGGGTGTGGGTTTGACCAAATTAAGCCCAAGGTTGACCTTGGTCAACTGGGGTCAAAATGTTGACCCAGCGACATACCCTAGGGTCCACTTAGATTGTTTTTAGGGTTAGGGCAATGTGGTGGGGTCATGGTGTGGCTAAGGTCCCTAATTAGGCTAGTTTGACCTAGTTTGACTTGGTCCTATAGTGGGCTCCACATGGCTACCACCCACTACCTAGGGTCAAACCTAGTTGATCTCCTTAGGTCTCACCCCATGCCTAACCCAATCTAAGTTGAGGGGTCCAGAAGTAACATGGGATGTTACATCCGTCCTCCACGATGAATTGGGAATTTGACCCATCCAGAGCCTCTACCATGAACTACTTTATATGAGCATCCATATCCAAAGTCTGCCGAATACGATCAGCCAGGTCATATTGGACTTCAGTCCAATTCAGAACTGCTTCAGCACTCGATTGCTTGTCCACACAAACAATCTCCAACGCCTCCAACTCCCGCACCAACCGCTCATCATGCACCGATAGCCAATTGGCTTGAGCTGGGGCTCGGCGACTCAATACGTCCGCAACTGCATTCCCTTTACCAGGCACATAGTGGATCTTGAATGTATAGTCCCCCAGGAACTCCATCCATCTACGCTGCCGCATATTCAGATCCTTCTGATCAATAAGATATTTCAGGCTCTTATGATCGGTGTAGATATCAATCTTCACACCGTACAAATAGTGTCTCCACAGCTTCAAGGCAAAAATCACGGCCGCTAACTCCAAGTCATGGACCAGATAGTTCCTCTCGTGCACCTTCAGCTGTCTCGAGCCATAAGCTATTACACTTCCGTGTTGCAGTAGCACGCAACCCAACCCGCTGCCCGAAGCATCACTATAAATCTCATAGCCTTCGGTCCCGCATGGCGAACTCAGCACAGGCGCCGTGGTCAACCGACACTTCAACTCCTCAAAAGCTCGCGCGCACTCGGGCGTCCAAACCAACTTATGCTCCTTCCTCGTCAAAGTAGTGAGAGGTAACGCTATCCACGAGAAGTTCTCTACGAAGTGCCTATAATAGACGGCAAGCCCCAGAAACTCCGGACTTCCGCTACCGTAACAAGCTCAGGCCACTCCCGTATCGCAACGATCTTCGCCGGATCCACAGCAATACCCTCTCCACTTACTATATGCCCGAGGAACGCCACTGAGGATAGCCAAAACTCGCACTTCGAGAACTTGGCATACAACTGATTTCTCCTTAGCGTCTCCAACACCAAATGAAGATGCTTGAAGTGATCTTCCTCACTTTGCGAGTACACCAAAATATCGTCGATGAAGACGATCACGAAATGGTCCAAATACTCCCTGAAAGTCCTGTTCATCAAATCCATGAACACTAACGGCGCATTAGTCAGCCCAAACGGCATGACCGTAAACTCATAATGCCCGTATCTCGTACTAAACGTTGTCTTCGGGATATCACTCTCCCTTATTCGCAGCTGATAGTACCCAGCCTTGAGATCCAACTTCGAGTACACCGTCGACCCGACTAACTGATCAAATAGATCATCAATCCGGGGGATCGGGTACTTGTTCTTCTCAGTCAACTTGTTGAGCTCCCGATAATCAATACATAGCCTCAAGCTTCCGTCCTTCTTCTTAACAAAGAGGACCGGTGTGCTCCAAGGCAAAGAACTCGGGCGCACATACCTTTGCTCCAACAACTCTTGCAGTTGAACATTCAGCTCCGCCATTTCCTTAGGCGCTAGCCGATAAGGAGATCGTGACACAGGCTTTGCACCTGGCACTAACTAAATCGTAAAATCTATCTCCCGTCGAGGCGGGGCTCCAGGAAGATCTGCGGGAAACACATCAGGGTATTCCGATACTACTGAAATACAATCCAACGCGGGCTTCGGCTTTTCAACCTCCATTAGTGTAAAGAACAGTTCTGCACCGGCACGAACCGCCTTCACCACCTGAAGAGCAGACATCAACGTCTTGCTCGACCCCTTTAAGCCCGTAAAAGTCATTTCACGACTTGCTCCCATCTTGACTTCCTTGCTACCGCAATCTATATGGGCCTGCTGCTCCGAGAGCCAGTCCATGCCAAATATAACGTCGAACTCCACTAACGGAAGTAAAGACGCCTGCAGGTCGAACTCCTGATTCCCAATACGAATCTTAACATCGCAGATCCTATCCGCGTGCATCGAACACCCATTGGGCAACAACACACCCAACTTATCCTTCTCCATCGAAGAAGGGACTCCGATGCGTGATATAAATCCTTCGGACAAGAAGGAGTGTGAAGCTCCCGTATCGAAGAGTGCTCGTGCCGGATTTTCACAAATCAATACAAATCCTAAACAAACAGTGGTAAGGTAACATGTGCATAACAAGTATTTAAAGAAATTGACTTGCTATAAATTAAACCGTACCTGTCACCACATCAGCCTGTTTGATGGCCTCCTGTTGGCCAAGATTGTAGACCCTTGTTGGGCCGGAGCATAATGGGATGCGGTCGACTCCACCGCCTTTCCCTTCTCTTCATAAGTAGCTCCCGGCCTTCTCTCGGACTTAGGATGTCCGCTCCAAGAGTCACGGGCAAAATTCCCCATCTTTCCACAAGTAAAACACGCACCCGGGGTCCGACTCGTAGTCGCCCCAGAAGCACCAGAAGGAGCTGGACCCGAAGTCCTATGCTTCTTGAAAGACCTCCGATAGTCGGCCTTTGAAGTAGTCGGCACTTTAAATTCAGATTTCCTATCACCCAAGATTTTCTTTGCTTGCACATTCTTCATGTCCTTCTCCAAGGACCGGGCAGTATTGACCAAGGTTAAGAAACCCTACGTCATCGGCCCAAAAAGTAGTAATCTCAACTCATCTATCAAGCCTTCATAGAAGGGATTAGTCTTGCGCTCCTCGTCCACGATGGTGGAGCTAGCATATCGACTCAAACGAGTGAACTCATGGAGATATTCATCCACGCTCTTCTCACCCTGAACAACCTTCAGAAATTCGTTCTCCAATGCTATCTTCTGCGTCGAAGGGAGGTATCTAGCCAAGAACAATCTCGAGAACTCTTCCATCGAGACATCACCAAGTTGCCTACCTCTCAATAACTACAGCTCCAATCCTTCCCACCACATTCTCGCTTCACCGTCCAAAAGGAACGTAGCGATGGTGGTCATTTGCCACTCCTCCGTCTCCATTGCTGTCATGACTCTCTTCACCCTAGAGAGCCAGTCTTCAGCCTGAGATGGGGTTCCCAACCCCGAGAATAACGGAGGGTTAAAGCTCATTACATGCTTAAGCTGCCTCTCAGTTGCCCTCCTTGGCACCACCGGTTCCACAACCACTTGCTCCACTCTCCTCAGCTCAGCCTCTTGAAGTGGTTCCTGCTGCATCACAGGAGCGGGCTGCTTCGTTTGTCTTGCAGGCTGCGCATTTATCATGGCCAACACCGCTTCAGCCACAAATCGTATGTTCTCAGCCGACAGAGGTGTTGCAGGAGCAACATCCGGTGGACTACTAGCCTCAGAAACTCGGCGTTCTGACGGCCCAACACCACTTCTGGTCACCTATAGTGGTACAAAACACCGTTAAGCGACCAAATAAAATTGCAAACAGCAATTATAGGAACACGCAGGTTCCTCAAACACGTGTATTTTCATTACTAAGTGGACATTCATGGGTTCTTTTACCATTATAACGATGACGCACACAATGTGCTCACCACCCCTTAAAAAGAATTCGCCCACGAATTCATCTTAAGCCCGACCAAAACCAGTAGTCTGATACCAAATTGTAACACCTCCTATCCATCACATAGCATATAACAGTAGGTCCGGCCGGGGCCTGACGCCATATGCCACAGACAGACCGGGTGGTTACTCATGGAAACCATCCAACCAATCAACGTCCTACACAGAGCATTCTAGCGGAAGCAGTTTATAAAGGTTGCAAAATAAGAACCCAGCACTAAAGCATGAATGTCCATTAATCCAAAATAGGAATGTATTACAAATGCCAACTTTAGCCTTAAGGCCTTACAAAATGTTTCACTTGATATTACATGATTTACAAACCACGACACACAGGCCGGTCATACATGAATAAAACAGTAAACACTTCCAAATTGGCCTTCGAGGGCTGGCTTCGCAAAAAGGGCTTTAGCCCGCTATTGACCGCTTGGTCCAGCAGCACCTGCAAGCAACAAACCACCGCACAGTAGCAAAACAAGGCAACGGTCAGCAATGCTGACCAAATTATAACGATCCCGCCCCCAACTCGGGGCGGCGATGCTCCTTCCCTGCATTTCATTAGCATAAGCGAGCAATATATATATACATAGCCATTTCATCACAGACGTTGGCTCGCACGGCCACACGCCCCATGCTCTCAGGGCACATTCTCGGTGAACCGGTCGATGTCACGTCAATTTAAGCCATAGACATTCCAGACTCACCACCGCCACTTTGATGGCCAAACCTATGAGCAATTTGTCTTCTTTTCCTGGGTCACGACAATTTAAGCCATCGACCGCCGAAGACCCTAATCTATGCCAACGGCAAGTGCCACGTGCCTTTAGGTCTCTTTAACCGAACGACATAGAACGGGTACGGTTCCATCTAACCCATGCTCACATCGCAACGACAATTTAAGCCATTTGCGCGGGTCAAACTTCCGCCGAGTCCCATTTCCATCACAATTCACATAACTCGGTTATGTTCAAGTTGTCTCTCAGGCCACCAAGTTGGCAAGATCTCCTATCTGCCCAGTTTTCCGGGTGCACCTTTGGGTTAGTCCCCAAGGCTCCCTGCTGCAATCTACCGCGTAGAAAACCCGAAAAACAATCAATAGCACGGAGTCTTCTCCGGCATTTATGCAATGCAACATCACCGATCCAGACCAACATGTCTGGGTAGGCTTCACACATCATGCATATGTCCGTTCTCGCTTACGGACTCTAAACAACAGGGACTTCACATATCTACCCGAAGGAACGCCTCCAACTCTCCGCAAACTCTCGAGAGCGGGCTTCCTAGGCAAAGAAGGAGAGCTACTCATGCTCAAGAAGAGAATTGTTACCATAGCATTCCTCTTTGGCACCATTTAAAAGTAAGCGGATGAAAAGCACCGTACTAGCTTTGCCTCCGAGGATCCGGAGTCGGCTCGCGATTTGGAGCTTCAAAGCTCCTCCAATGGCCGGATCTAGCTCCTTCTTCCTTCCTTGGCTCTCCTCTCTCTCTAAGATTTTAGAAAGATAATAACTTATGAAAAGTGAGGGTTTCTAAGTCCAATCCCGGGTATATCCCTTCAGTAACCACCCCGAGCCGTTGGATCCCAAAAAAAAGAAACGAACGGCTTTGATTCGGGACTGAAATGACCAATCTGGACAGAACACGGCCTGGCACACGCCCGTGTCCAGGGCCGTGTGCCTCATTCGCCATCAAAATCGACTCGCCTGGAACAACACACGGGTATCGAACACGCCCGTGTTCGACCTAACATACCTGTGTTCCCCCTGACACGGCCGTGTGGCCGGCCATGTACCCCCATCATTTTTCCTCGAAAACAACTCGAGCACTACACGGGTTCTAGGACACGCCCGTGTCCTTGCCCGTGTCACCTCAACATGCCTGGACCCCAGGCCGTGTACACGGTCTCGACACTCGACACTTCGTCGAGCGAAGATCATCGACCTGATGACACGGCCTTGGACACGCCCGTGTCCTAGGCCGTGTGCCTTGTCTCGACACAATGTCGAGACCAAAGTGTCGACTCCTGGGACGAGTGTCGACACAGGTTGACACGCCCTGCGACATGCCCGTGTCGTAGGCCCTGTGCCATGTCTCGACACTTCGTCGAATGCAGAGTGTCGACTTCGCGGGCTAAGTGTCGACACGGGTCGACACGCCCTGCGACACGCCCGTGTCGCAGGCCGTATGCCCAGTCTCGACACAATATCACGACCAAAGTGTCGACTTCCCGCCTCAGTGTCGATACAATCTTGACACGCCCTGGGACACGCCCGTGTCCCAGGCCGTGTGCCTGCAGCCAGAACCCAAAACTGGCCCAAAACGTCCCCCGTCACTCCTTTGAGTTTCGAGGCATTACACGCTGTCATTATAAGATCTCAGATAAAAGCTTTATTGAAAAGCAAGTAAAGAACACTGAGAAGTGTTTGGTAATGAAAATGTTTGAAGAGAGAGTAAGGGTAAGAGTTGAGATAACCCATCAGAGTGGAGAGAAATTGGAGGACTGTGAAGTCCATTGCATGCTTAGAATAGCCTTCCAAGCACACCCTCATCATCGGCATCGAAGCACTCGACAGTATTGTTGATAGCAAGGAGAGGAAGCTCTTCGACTTGGTTCACTCCCTTGAGGAGCAAGGAACGTCTGCAACTTCTTTGCCCTTGGAAGTTGATGGATCAGGGTGATCTTCTTTAGGAAGCAGGTCACGCATCTTACCCTGTTGGAGCATCCTTTGCATAAGCTGGAGGAATGCTCAGCAGTGCTCAGTCAAGTGACCTGGCTCTTTGTGGAATTCACAGTAAGGTTCTGAACCTCTAGATCTTTGATCAGCTGGGTGATAAGGCTTCTTGTAGTTGGCCCTATCTTTCATGACTTGGCTCACTTGGAGCATGATTTCATCTAGTTCAGACTCGTGCGAGTCATTGCCTTGCTGCTGGTAGACTGCAGATGTTTGAGAAGATGGAGCTGGTGGTAGTAGCGGTTGATCTTGAGCACGATCATGGCTCGGAAAGGAGTATCGCTGGCATTGAAACCTTTTCTCCCTCCTCAAGTGAGATGGGAAATGACGATGAGGAGACCTCGGAGGTTGCTTGTGAAAAGGATCTTTCTCTGATATGAGCTTGGAGACGATGCCTGGGTTGCTCTTTTCGCCTCGAATATATGAGTTGGCTAGAGCAATCAACTCTTGGTAGGTCCTTGGAGCGCGGACATTGGCTTCAAACTTGAGAGGCCCTTCACGGAGACCGTGGATAAGAGCCACTCGGTACATTTCTTGATCAACGATTTCAATGTCCAGAATCTCTCTCTGGAATCGATCAACAAATTGAGACCAAGTTTCATCGATGCGCTGCCTGATCTCAAAGAGGGCTTCAGGACCGCCCTTTCTCTTGGTGGAGGTAGAGAATCTGAGAAGAAACTCTCTTCGTAGTTCGACGACGGAAGTGATGGAGTGAGGACCGAGGCCATAGAACCAGTCCCTCACTTGCCCATCAAAGGTTGTTACAAGGAGCTTGCACTTGGTTGCATCTGACAGAGTCTTGAGAGAAACGGCCGATTCAAAGGCTTGAAGATGCGTTACTGGATCAGCCTCTCCAGTATAGATTGGCAGTCTAGGCTCTCTGAAGTTTGCTGGAGTAGGTTCATGGCGAACGCTCTCGGCAAAGGGTGAAGGCTCTTCCTGCTCTCCCACATCATAGGGATTAAAGGGAGCATAATCTGTAGCTGCAAAGGAAGTAGGAGAATAAAAGGAAAAAACTGCTGCAGGATCAAAGGCAGTAGCTGGGGGACAAGGATGACTTCCCTGAAAGTTGAGAAATCTTGCAGGACTTCCCGGACTGCTCCCCGGAAGAAGTATTGACGAGCTGCAAACTCTTCATCTTGTGGTCGCAAAGGGGCTGCAGGCCCTTGCGGAAAGGTTGGGGTGTAAGGAGGATAGAATGGCGGGCAAGCTTGAGAATAAGCTTGTTGATGCTCCGATGTTGGTGTGGGGTTGGTTGGAGCAGCTGGAGCAGCTGGAGCAGCTGGAGCTGTTGCTGTTTGAGAGTCTAATCGCTGCGTGATTGCAGCAAGGACTTTGTTGATGGCTTGGAATTGTTGAGCATTCTCACGACGCGACTGCTTGAAGGCTTCCCAGAGAGGATCATCTCTAGGACTTGGAGTAAAGTTCTCGGCTGGTTGGTTATCTATCATGGTTGACTGTCAGTTTTCACTGCCTGTCCGAATCTGAAGGCCGCGTGTTAACTGTTGATGCGCGAAAATGGCACCGGGGGCACAGCTAATACAGAGGGGGTGTTCGATCTCACAATCTAGGATAGGAAGAGGATGGAGGAAGGAAGGAAGCCTCTGAGTGCTCGAGAGTGGAGCAAACGGCTTGTCAAGGAGGTTGCGGGGATAGAGGAGAGGAGAAGCTTGATCAATAGAGAAGGTTGACCAAGAGAAGAGGAGGTTGATCAGGAGCTGATGAGCAGACGGTTACTCTTGACATATGACCAGCTGAGAAGCTCAAGGAGCAGAGAAGAACTTGATTAGCAGAGAAAACGTCGTGCTGAGTAGAAGGTAAGTCTGGCTGAACAGAGAGCGAGGCTTGCTGAGCAGAGAGCAAGGCTTGTTGAGCAAAGAGCAAGGCTTGCTGAGCAGAGAGAAAGGCTTGCTGAGCAGAGAGCAAGGCTTGCTGAGCAGAGAGCAAGGCTTGCTGAGCAGAGAGGAGGAGAGGGAGCCGCTAGCAGTGGCAACAACAGACTTCGCCCGCCACGGCTTGAATGCCACTCTTGCGACGGGCTTTCCTTTAATTAAAAGCGAGAGCTTACAAGCTTACTAGTACACCTTCACAACAAAGCATTAAAGGGGTACAAAGGGAAGCTGACGGCTAAGGGAGAAGAAGTTGCCAGAGACTAAAGAGAAGAAGTTGCCAGAGACTAAGTAAAAGAGGCTGCCTGCAGCTGTGGAGGACTGAAAACTGAGTCTGCAGACCTTGCTGGCAAGCTGAAGTCAAGCTGTAGAGGACTGCGTGGACAGGAAAACTGAGTCCGCAGAGTCTGCTGGCAAGTCTTGTTTCCTCCTCCGGTCTTGCTGAATGAGAGGCATCAGGGGCTATTTATAGGCCCGGGGAAGATCTTCTAGAAGTGAGGCCCAGTGACGTCATCATGACGACCTGCGCGGACTTCGCGGACTAGAAAATGGAGTCCGCCAAGCTGATAGGTGAAGCAAGCTGCAGGAGGCCGGGAGAGAACGGAGGCCGCCCCCTTGTGGGCGGCCTCGGCGGACTTCTGGGGGAGTACGCCCCGCGGGAGCCGGGGCCTCCCCCTTGCGGGTAGGCTGGGCGGACTCCGGGAGGAGTCCGCCTAGCGGGAGATGGGGCCACCCCCTTGCGGCTGGCCTGGGCGGACTCCGAGAGGAGTCCGCCCGGCTGTGCCAAGGCCGCCCCCTTGCGGGCGGCCTGGGAGGACTCCGGGAGGAGTCCGCCCGGCGGTGCCGGGGCCGCCCCCTTGCGGGCGGCCTGGGCGGACTCCGGGAGGAGTCCGCCCGGCGGTGCCGGGGCAGCACCCTTACGGGCGGCCTGGGCAGACTCCGGGAGGAGTCCGCCCGGCGGGAGCCGGGGCCGCCCCCTTGTGGGCGGCCTAGGCTGACTCCGGGAGGAGTCCGCCTGGCGGGAGCCGGGGCCGCCCCCTGCGGGCGGCTTGGGCGGACTCCGTGGGGAGTCTGCTTGGCTAGCTGCGAAGTGGGCGCCCTCCTGAGGGCGGGATCCTGATGGTGGGCTGCCTCCTGCAAGAAAAAGCAATGCATGGTTAGCGGGCCTAACCGCATGGCCTGCGAGGGTGAGCTATGGGAATAGTCTGCCGTCCCGCAGGGCACGCGGTTGCTAGGAGACTTAGGCGGACAGGGAAAACTGTCCGCCTATACTGCGACTTGTCGCGATCAATATGGAGAATCTGAGGATCGCGACTAGCCAACTTGCTACCTTGGGAAGGATCGCCGATTTCTGGGTTAACACCTACCCCTTTCCCGGGGCAGTGACATTCCTTCCCTACAGGCATAGTAATTCATATGCATAACTATATTCATCACATATTGTGCACTCACGGACAAACATTCCATCACAATCGTCAGCCAGGCGGCCTAACGATTCGTGTACTCTGGGCACATTCTTGGTGTACTGGCGAACCAGGGTCCCACCACTGTATCAGGGTCGAAACCCAACGGTAAAAGTTGAGTATTTACTCCATGGCGTGCAGCCGAAGATTTTAGTCTTAATGACCCGGGATTGGCCAGTAGCCCCCCATGGTGTCGTGGCGCGTAGGCCTAAGACTCTCGTTATGCGCTCCAATAGACCACACTTTCAGGTCTCAAGTCGGACAGACATAACGCAGGTCGGATCATCCAACCCTCGTTGCTCAAATCTCCTTGCCATCACCGAATACCAACGTACTCGTGGCTAAGAAAAGGCGCGGGTCGGTTTCACCTTACCTGTTTGGCTTCAAGCCGTAACAGCTTATCAAGCTCCCACATAGCCATAATGTCCACGCAGGACTAGCTTTCCAATGATCGGTTAGCAAGGTGCCACGCCTCGCGTTAGCGACATAACTCTTTTTCCATCCCTAGCCTTAACCGTACATTCACAGCATCCACTTGAGGGTACTTTCCTGCACTGCCAAGCCAGTACTTCCTGCTACTACCCTTCACAGGCACCACCCATCAAGCATCATAAGCATTACAAGCATGATCCGAGGGTATTTTCCTGGATCTTAAATCCAGTACTTCCTGCTACTGCCCTTCACAAGACCAACCCATCGACTCCTTAAACTATATGTTTCAATCACGGAGTCTTCTCCGGTGCGTATATGTAGCATCACCCATCCAGAGCAACCTGTCCAAATGGGTTTCACACAGGATGCCTATTCCGTACTCCATTTCCGGATCTATATGCCAAATGATTGGGGATTTCATGAATCTACCCAAGGAACTCCCATAATAAGCAACCCTCTTGTAACACCTCCCCTGTAATGACCGTATAATATGGGTCCGGCCGGGCCCCCACAACATATAGACGCCACTGCTTCAGTATTATAAAATGATATAGCTACCCAAACTCAAAACTCAAAACACATCATAGTGGAAACAACCAAAGATACTAGAAGTTATCCACGCCTACAAGAGTAACAAAATGGCCTTAAGGCCTTACAACAAGAGTAAATCCAAACTCAAATAATACATCAGTCATGAAAGTGCATCAGCACACCTAGTCTACCTCGGCATGTAAGCCGGTCACCAATGGCATCAAAACATACAATGTCATAAACAGTAGAGCTACAACAAAAGTAACACTTCATGAGGCTTAGGAATTTCTGGCCGGCGAGCTAGCTCCTGCTTGCGATCTGATGAACTGTAAATATACGTATTTTTATGCACATTAATTTAGTCATTTTCATTTATTTTCGTCGTTTTTACTTATTTTTGTTCAATAAAATGTTCCTATTCTTGTAAATTTGCTTCTAACTTGTTTTATTTTATTTTGCAGAAAAATTCCAAAATTTGCCAAAATTTGGGAAGTACACGCCCGTGACACATTGGTCACGCCCGTGACCGGGCCGTGACTGTGCGCATTTCGCCGTGGAATCGGAAAATTTCTGAAGTAAAAGCTCGACACGCCTGGCGACACGCCCGTGTCACCCGACACGGGGCGTGACCCAAGCCCGTGTCCTCTCCTCTCGACGAATTCAACTCGACGATCGTCGAGTGTCGACACCAACAGTCACGCCCAGTGTCACGCCCGTGACCTGGGGCGTGACTCAATTTCCGCTCGACGATTTCGACTCGACACTTTCCACTCGACATTCGTCGAGTGTCGACACCTACTGACACGCCCAGCGTCACGCCGGTGACCTGGGGCGTGACCTTTCCAGCTGGCCCGACAGGATGCTGCCGAGGACATTTGACGCAACCCGCGCCTGGTTCTACCTCCCCGACACGCCCAGAGTCACGCCCGTGACCTGGGGCGTGACTGCTGCGAACTCAGCCCGAAGTCAACTTTCCCGTCCAATCGCCAGCCGCCTTCATGAATAGTACTGTCACGCCCCCCCTACACGCCCGTGACCGAGGGCGTGTACTTAGAATTTTTTGCCTATAAATTGCCCAGTTCTGTAAGGTCCAAGGGTTCAGATTTTTGGGCCAAGTTAGTGTTCTTTTTGTGGGCTTAATCCGTGGATACTAGTGCTATGTAAGGAGATTTCTCCCTTCTTATTTCATGTTTTGTTTTGCTTTATCTTTTAGCTTTGTAATAGCT
The DNA here is from genome assembly GCA_039583875.1 of Platanthera guangdongensis. Taxonomy (NCBI): domain Eukaryota; kingdom Viridiplantae; phylum Streptophyta; class Magnoliopsida; order Asparagales; family Orchidaceae; genus Platanthera; species Platanthera guangdongensis. The sequence continues at coordinate 91,111,382 of CM077147.1, forward strand.
TGAAAATTTTAATAAAAATGTTAGATTTTCTCTCTCTATTTAGCATGAAAAATTCATTTGGATGGCTCACCTCTTCCCCTTTTTATCCTTGGTTTTATCTTTGTTCTTCACTTAGTTCTTCATTTATGAAAAGTGTGTGTGTGTATGAGTGTTATTTATTTACTTTACATGCCTTTAATTTTTCTCAAGTTAGGTTTTGTTAGAAATTCATGAAATGATGAATTAGGTTTTTCCTTTTTTTTCATGTCTTCTTTTAATTTCTTCAACATCTTCACTCTTATGAGTGTGTAAAAGAGTTACTAAAGTTTCTTTTGTTTTTTTTTACTTAGCTTTATTTTAGGATGAAAATCTTTTTTCTTCTTTCTCTTTTATTTCAACTTTTTTAGCTCTTTTATGAAATCCTAGGAATGGAAATGTTGAAATTTTTATTTTCCAAAAACTTTGGTTTTTAATTTGTTTTGAAAAACTTTTGTCTTCTAAAATTGTAATTTCTTCTTTTTATTTGTTTTTGGCAAAACCTATGCTTGAAAAAGTAAAAGTTTTAATTTTTAGGTAACTTTGATTTTTCATGTTGTGTGTGTGAGTGTAGGTGTATAATTTTTAATGCTTTGTTCAAATCATGTAGAGTGTGTGAGTGTAGGTGTTAAATTTTAATGCTTTCTTTTAATGCTTTCCTTTTATGCTTTGATTCAAATTATGTAGAGTGTGTGAGTGTAGGTGTTAAATTTTATTGCTTTCTTGAATTTCTTATGGAGTGTGTGTGTTTGTGTGCATTTATTTCCGCCTACTCGTTAAGAGTTAAATGGCGCATCGTTTTCATTTTCAGTCCTACTCGTTCGAGGAGGACTTGTAATTTTTCTTTCTTTATTTTTCCGCCTACTCACTTGAGTTTAAATGGCCGGTCTTTATTTCCCGCCTACTCGTTTGAGTAGGATTTGTAATTTTTCTTTCTTTATTTTTCCGCCTACTCACTTGAGTTAAATGGCCGGACTTTTTAGCCCGGTAATCGCATTTATTTTCTCCTCTCATTTGAGTAGGACTCGCTTTCATTTCAGTCCTACTCGTTTGAGTAGGACTTGCAATTTTCAGCCTTTATTTACCGCCCCCACTCGTTTGAGTGGGACTCGCAAATGTGAAATATGCAATTTTCTTTTATGTGTAACTTAGTTTCTGTTTAATTTATAATTTGGAGTGTGCGTGAGTTCTCGTTTTAGTTAACGTTTTAGCTTTCTAAATGTTGTTATTTTTCTTGTGTCCCTTTCTTTAAACGTTTAGTGTTTAATTTCGAACTCACGCCTCACTAAATTATAAGCCGTCCCCATACCGATGTGTGGCTAATCGCTATTAGCCTCGGCATCGAAGAGCATTGGGACATTAAAATGATTTATAATAATTAAAGCTCTTTATTTTCATTTTAATTTAAGCACTTAAGGTTTACCCCGGGTTTACGACGCGTAGGACCACATATCGATGTGTGGGCCCTATTTCCGTAGTCCATATGCTAGCTAGCCGAGAGGCCGTGCATATGGACCGATCACCCCTGGGTAAATAGAGTTGCGTGCATACCCTCGAAAGAGGACAAGCGTAATTCTACCGGATTGGGTTCCCCACCCAATAGCGGGGTTCTTAGCGTAAAGCGGGCGTTAAGAGGAATCCTTCGTCGGACTAACGTTCGGTCGAATAGTCTTAACGTTTAGGTGAGCGATATCCCTATAGCTAGGTGAGCTCACATTTGTGGAACCTCCACGGCCAAGTTGCCTTATTATTAATTTGAAAACTAAGTCTTTTTATTATTAAAAATTGTTTTAGTCTTAATCCGATTCGATGCCGAGCGTTAACCCTTCATCGAATATTTTCTAAATCGTTTTTTCGCTCCTTTGCTTTTCCTCCTTTTATTAAAAAAAAAATCCACCTTACTTTTAGTAAAATAATAGTCCTCCCGGAGGAGTAAGAATAGTCAACGCGACCCCGAGAACAATACGACCTCGGTATTCCCCCGAATATCGAGTACTACTTGCGATAGGTGCACTTGCCTACCCGAGCGAGCCCGCGGCGATCGACTCACCGAACCAACCACAGTAAGAGTCTGTTCGCGGGCACACCAAGTTTTTGGCGCCGTTGCCGGGGAATCTCTTTTCGAGTTGCTATTTCGAATTCCGGAGTCTATTAATTTTACTTATTTTCTATAAAAAAAAACTAAAAACTTTATTTTAAAACAAAAAAAAGAGTTTATTTTGTTTTATTTTTGTTTGGGTGTATGACCCGAGGACAACCCTCAGAGTTTTAAGATTTGGACTTCGACCCTGAGATCGAACGCTCTCTTGCGCGTATCCGATCTCAACGCCGAAATCCTTCTTTAGATCCCGAGGAATCTTTCGGAGAACCTACTGTTGTACTTATGGCTGCGCCTAACCCTCCCCCGGCGGCCGAGCGTACTATGTCCTATTACGCCCGGCCTAACCTGGATGATTCTGGGTCGAGTATTGTTCGCCCTGCGGTGGCCAATAATAATTTTGAAATAAAGTCAAGTGTCATTCAAATGGTCCAAAACGCCGTGCAGTTCGATGGATTGCCGGATGAGGACCCGAATGTCCACTTGTCCAATTTCTTGGAGATATGCGACACCTTCAAGATTAATGGCGTCACTGATGACGCCATTCGTTTGCGCTTATTTCCTTTTTCACTTAAGTCCAAAGCCAAGGCGTGGTTGAATGCCCTCCCGCGAGGATGTATCACCACGTGGGCTGAGTTGACGGAACGGTTCCTAACGAAGTACTTTCCGCCCGCAAAAACTGCAAAGTTGCGGGCGGACATTTCTTCGTTTGTGCAGAACGATCCTGAGTCTCTATACGAGACTTGGGAACGGTTTAAGGAATTCCTCCGCCGTTGCCCGCACCACGCGCTGCCAACGTGGTTGCAAGTTCAAATTTTTTATAATGGGCTGAATTTTCAGACGCGTCAAATGATTGACGCGGCTGCCGGGGGTACGCTGAACAACAAAACCCCCGAGGCCGCCCAGGCTTTATTCGAAGAGATGGCTATGAACGCCTATCAATGGAACGTCCCGCGGGGACGGCCAAAGCCGACGGCTGGTCTTTTTGAAGTGGATGCACTGCTCTCTTGACCCTTCAAGTTGAAAGGTTAACAAAGCAGGTGGCGGAGATGTCTGCTGCCTCCTCCACTCCGCCTTGTTTTATTCCCCCTAACGTCTGCGTAGCTGAAGAGTTCGTGGACTTCATGGGAAATTCGGGTCGTCCTCCCTTCAACCCCAACAACAACCCTTATAGTAATAACTATAATCCGGGTTGGAGGAATCACCCCAACTTCTCGTGGAGCAACCCGAATAATGCTCAGCGTCCCCCTATTTCTTATGCGCCCGGATTTCTTCCTCCTCCTCTTCCGAAACCCTCCCCGATGGAGGAAAATTTTTCGAAGTATATTGCGTCCAACGAGTCAAATATCCGGAACATCACCGGATCGCTAAAAACACTCGAACAACAGGTTGGACAGCTGGCGAGGATGATGTCCGAGCGAGCGCTCGGGGCACTGCCGGGAAACACGGAGCCCAATCCGCGGGAGAACGCCAACGCTATAACCCTCCGTAGCGGAAAGGAGGTGGTCGATCCAAAACGGACCGACCCTCAGGTACATATTTCACCTCCGACCCCTCTTCCCCTTTCTTCGCTTACGCCGCCTTTACCTATTATAAAAGAAAAATTTATTTTAAACAAGGCTCTTCCGTATCCGCATAAGTTAGAAAACGAGCGTAAGGACGCGCAATATGAAAACTTTATTTTATTATTAAAAGAAATTCACATTAATGTTCCTTTTTGCGAGGCTATCTCGCAAATGCCCAAATATGCGAAATTTTTAAAAGAACTACTTTCTAATAAACGCAAATTAGAGGATATTTCGCATATATCTCTCAACGCTGTCTGCTCGGCGGCCCTTACTAATAAATTGCCCACAAAACAAAACGACCCGGGACGGTTTTCCATCCCGTGCCTTTTTGGCGATATATTAGTAAAGTACGCCTTAGCTGATTTAGGGGCTAGCATTAATCTGATGCTGTTCTCGCTCTTTTCGCGTTTAGGTTTGGGTACTCCTAGTCCTACGAATATGCGCATCCAATTAGCGGATCGCTCGGTTAAGTTCCCTATCGGGGTAGTGGAGGACGTCCTTGTCCGAGTCGACAAGTTTACCTTCCTGGTAGACTTCGTCATCTTAGATATCGAGGAGGACGCCGAGGTACCAATAATACTCGGTCGCCCTTTTCTCGCCACCTCCCGCGCACTAATAGATGTTAGTAATGGTAGCCTTCTCCTCCGAGTAGGCGATGACCAAGTTACTTTCTCTATTAATCCCTCGATGGACAATTTGTCATCGAGCGACGATTTCTGCTATTCTTTAGATACCTTTTTCGGAGATCGTTCTTCTCCCATTTTCGAGTCCGTATTTTTAAACGACGATATTTATGCGCTCGAAAATTTCAACTGCGATGAGGATACATCTATAGACTTGCCTTTCGAACCAATTGGTAAGAAAGACATAGGAATTAAAACCTCCCTAGAAGAACCGCCCATCCTAGACCTCAAACCCTTACCCGCATCGCTCAAATACGCTTTTTTGGGAAAAGGCGATACGCTTCCCGTTATCATTTCTTCGGACTTGAGTGATTCGGAGACTTCCGATTTATTGGAAGTTTTGTTTAAACATCGCCACGCAATTGCGTGGCAAATCTCTGACTTAAAGGGGATTAGCCCCTCCTTTTGCACCCATAAGATTTTCCTTAACGATAATTGCCGCAAAACGATACAGCCGCAACGTCGTCTTAACCCAAACATGAAAGACGTCGTTAAAGCCGAAATCATTAAGTTATTAGATGCGGGGATTATCTACCCTATTTCGGACAGTGCATGGGTTAGTCCCGTGCATGTCGTACCCAAGAAGGGCGGTCTTACCGTAGTGGCGAATGAGCATAACGAGCTTGTCCCAACTCGTACTGTTACGGGTTGGCGAGTGTGCATCGACTATAGGAAACTTAATGACGCCACCCGCAAGGACCATTTTCCTCTGCCATTTCTAGACCAGATTTTAGAGCGTTTATCCGGTCATCCGTATTATTGTTTTCTTGATGGTTTATCGGGGTTTTTCCAAATCCCCATTTCCCCCGATGATCAAGAGAAAACAACTTTTACTTGCCCGTTCGGCACCTTCGCATATCGAAGAATGCCATTTGGACTCTGCAATGCGCCAGCTACATTCCAAAGATGTATGCTAGCGATCTTTGGCGAGCTAGTAGAAGACATTATGGAAGTCTTTATGGATGACTTTTCTGTTTTCGGACGCTCTTTTCCCGATTGCCTTCACAATTTAGATCGTGTCCTTCAACGGTGCGAGGACACAAGCCTTGTTTTAAATTGGGAAAAATGCAACTTTATGGTTCGAGGAGATTTGGTCCTCGGCCATATGATTTCGTCTAAGGGGATAGAGGTGGATAAGGCCAAGATAGAAATTATAGAAAAACTTCCGCATCCAACAAACGTAAAATCTATTAGGAGTTTCTTAGGCCATGCGGGCTTTTATCGACGCTTCATTCAAGACTTTTCAAAAATAACAAAGTCGCTAACCCACCTCTTGGAAAAGGAATCACGCTTCATCTTTAGTAGCGAATGCGAGTCCGCCTTTAATTTGATAAAACAAAAACTTATCTCTTCACCAATTTTAGTGGCCCCTAATTGGTCCCTTCCGTTCGAAATAATGTGCGACGCTAGTGATTTGCTTTAGGTGCCGTTCTTGGCCAACGCGTCGAAAAACATTTTCACCCTATTTATTACGCTAGCAAGACGCTCACTTCCGCACAAGTAAATTACACGACAACGGAAAAGGAACTATTAGCCGTCGTTTTCGCTTTCGATAAGTTTCGCTCGTATATAACGCTATCTAAAGTTATCGTTTTTACCGATCACTCCGCGCTTAAATATTTATTAGCTAAAAATGATGCGAAGCCCCGCCTTCTTCGATGGATTCTCCTCCTACAAGAGTTTGATTTGGAGATCCGAGATAAGCGGGGAGCGGAAAATCTAGCGGCGGACCACCTCTCCCGTTTAGAAAATCCGGGTGCGGAAGCGCTCGTCGAATCTGAAATAAATGACAGATTCCCCGAGGAACGCCTTCTTGCCATTAATAAATCTTCGTCATTTTCGCCTTGGTTCGCAGATTTTGCAAATTTCTTAGTGGCGCGGGTCCTTCCAAAAGAGTTTTCCAGTCATCAAAAGAAGAAATTCTTTTCTGACTTGAAAAATTTCTTTTGGGAGGACCCATTTCTTTTTCGTATCTGCGCGGACCAAGCGGTTCGACGATGCGTTGCGGGCGTGGAGTGCTTGCAAATTCTTAAGCACTGCCACGAGGGTCCAGCCGGGGGGCATTATCAAGCCAACCGGACCGCTCGGAAGGCGCTCGAGGCGGGCTACTTTTGGCCCACTCTCTTCAAAGACGCGCATAATTTTGTGCGCGCTTGCGATAGCTGTCAGCGGTCGGGTAACATCTCTCGTCGCGACGAGATGCCCCAAAACATGTTTTTAGAGTGCGAAGTCTTCGATTTGTGGGGCATAGATTTTGTTGGCCCCCTACCTCCATCTTTCAAAAATATGTATATTTTAGTGGCGGTCGACTACGTATCAAGGTGGGCGGAAGCGCAAGCTCTCCCCACCAACGATGCGCGAGTCGTCGTTACATTTCTTAAAAAATTATTTTCTCGCTTCGGCACGCCTCGCGCAATTGTTAGTGATAGGGGAACGCATTTCTGTAACGCTCTTATGGCTAAGACGTTAGCTAAATACGGAGTCACGCACAAGCTTGCCACCCCCTACCACCCGCAAACAAGTGGCCAAGTCGAGGTAGTAAATCGAGAGATTAAGCGAATTTTAGAAAAAACCGTTTCGCTAAATAGGAAAGATTGGTCTGTTAAACTCGACGATGCGTTGTGGGCGTATCGGACGGCATACAAAACCGCTATTGGATGTACGCCGTTCCGGTTAGTCTACGGCAAAGCGTGCCATTTACCCGTAGAATTAGAACATCGCGCACTTTGGGCTTTAAAACTCTTAAACCTCGACTCCAACTTAGCCGCTCAGAATAGAAAACTGCAACTAAACGAGCTCGATGAATGGCGTGCGAACGCTTACGAGAGCAATAAATTCTATAAGGAGCGCTCTAAGTTATATCACGATCGAAAAATCAAGTCCCAAAAATTATTTTCTCCGGGCGATCTTGTCCTTCTTTACAATTCACGTCTTAGGCTTTTTCCAGGTAAATTAAAATCTAGATGGTCCGGTCCCTTTCTAGTTGAAGAAGTTTTTCCATATGGAACCGTACTCATCTCCCACCCGGACAAAGGCTCTTTTAAAGTAAATGGTCATCGGTTAAAGTCTTATATAGCAGGCGACCCAGTGATCGGTTTTAGCGAAACCATAACTTTCCTCCACCTAATAAACCCGCCAAAATAGTCAAGCTACACGACTATAAACAAAGCGCTCCTGGGAGGCACCCCTCGCTTATCTTTTTCGCCCTTTCCTCATTATCTTTGCTGCTTTTTCTAATAAACGCAGGGTTTCTGATCGGCCTTCCCCACCGCGTTTCAGGGAAGCTTCTACACCCTTTCCTTTCTTTTCTTTGTACATATTGTCTTTCCTTTCTGTTCCGCATACTTACGATACAACATTGGGGACAATGTTGGACTTAAGTATGAGGGTATTTTCATGCTTTACTTTCTGCTTCAATTTTTCTGCTTCTCAAAAAAGAAAAATACAAAAAAATACATATAACAACAAAACAAAAACAAAAAAATTAAAAAACATCTTAAAATGAAACAAAAAAAAATTTTTGAAAAAACAAAAATCCAAAATTTTTTTTTTTGTTTTGTTCTCTTTCTCTTTTCCAAAAACTCAAAAAAACAAAACAAAAAATTTTTTTATTTAGTTTCACTTTGTAAATATTTTTTGTACTTCCTTTTTTTTTCTCTCTCCCCCTTACTCATTCTTGTAAAAATCTCTCTTTTTCTCCCATATTTTTGTACATAAATGAAAATTCTCTTAAAAAAATACAAAAAAAGAGATAATAGTTCAAAAAAAATTTTCAAAAAAATTGAGAAAATCAAAAATACAAAAAAAGATAATAAATGAAAAAAAAAAAAAATGATGATAATAAAAACTATAAAAATAAAAAAAAATGTTTTGAAATAAATAAATTAAATATTCCATACTTAACTTTTCTGCTATCCAAAAATTCAGTTTTGAGTTTATTTATATGCGACTTTAATTAATTCTTTGTTCACTACCCGTTTGTTAATTATTGATTGAAAAATTTAAATAGCCGGGGTTAAGTTTTAAAGAAATCTTTATGCTTTGTTAAAACTAGCGAACTCGTTTTAGGCACTACTTCTAATTTTTCATTAATAGGAGCACGTATATTATGTTAGGAAATAACGACTATAGAATTCAATTATACTTACTTTTAGCTTTCTGAAAAAAATTGGAACGTACAAATTATTAAGGTTGCTCTCAAAAATTTTTAGGATTACAATCTAGTTTTCCTTTCTCCCCTTACTTTTTCATGACCTACTTGGCATGAAAAAAATTTTATCCCTAAAAGATCCTATGTCAATGGGAATAAGATTTCGTTCCGTAAACATAGGCACCCAATAATTTAAAAAGATTATATATGGAGTAAGAGGATAAAATTCATTACTCCTACAAATATACATTGGGTTAATTTTATTATTATGAAGTTGAAAAACAAAAATCATATTAGGAAAATAAGATTTCGTTTTCCTAATAATCCAAAAGAAAAAAATGGAGGTTCGAGAAAAAATTACCTCACCTCAAATATCAAAACCCTCTTCATAAACCCACTACCCCCTTAGCCAATTACACGATTCTAGAATTAATTCAAAAATCTTTTTGAGAGCATAATTAGTAAATTGTATTATTTCCAGTAGCACTCGTATAAGCTAGAGTTCTTATAATTCCAAACTATTTTCGTTAATCTAACCATTTCAAATGTTGCCTTCTATTTGATTACATCAAGAAGTCTTTTGGCCAAAACTTTTGCGCTATTTAAATCATCTACATAATTTTAGAACTTAACTCTTACACCCCGTATATTTATTTCGATCTCTCTTATAATTGATTAAGCGGTAGCCAAAACTTAGAGTTTTTTTTATTCCTTATAGATTCACCTCAAACTTTTGCTCTGGAATAGCAAAAGCCTAAGTATGGGGGTATTTGATGAACTGTAAATATACGTATTTTTATGCACATTAATTTAGTCATTTTCATTTATTTTCGTCGTTTTTACTTATTTTTGTTCAATAAAATGTTCCTATTCTTGTAAATTTGCTTCTAACTTGTTTTATTTTATTTTGCAGAAAAATTCCAAAATTTGCCAAAATTTGGGAAGTACACGCCCGTGACATATTGGTCACGCCCGTGACCGGGCCGTGACTGCGCATTTCCCGTGGAATCGGAAAATTTCTGAAGTAAAAGCTCGACACGCCTGGCGACACGCCCGTGTCACCCGACACGGGGCGTGACCCAAGCCCGTGTCCTCTCCTCTCGACGAATTCATCTCGACGATCGTCGAGTGTCGACACCAACAGTCACGCCCAGTGTCACGCCCGTGACCTGGGGCGTGACTCAATTTCCGCTCGACGATTTCGACTCGACACTTTCCACTCGACATTCGTCGAGTGTCGACACCTACTGACACGCCCAGCGTCACGCCCGTGACCTGGGGCGTGACCTTTCCAGCTGGCCCGACAGGATACTGCCGAGGACATTTGACGCAACCCGCGCCCGGTTCTACCTCCCCGACACGCCCAGAGTCACGCCCGTGACCTGGGGCGTGACTGCTGCGAACTCAGCCCGAAGTCAACTTTCCCGTCCAATCGCCAGCCGCCTTCATGAATAGTACTGTCACGCCCCCCCTACACGCCCGTGACCACGGGCGTGTACTTAGAATTTTTTGCCTATAAATTGCCCAGTTCTGTAAGGTCCAAGGGTTCAGATTTTTGGGCCAAGTTAGTGTCTTTTTGTGGGCTTAATCCGTGGATACTAGTGCTATGTAAGGAGATTTCTCCCTTCTTATTTCATGTTTTGTTTTGCTTTATCTTTTAGCTTTGTAATAGCTTGAAAATTTTAATAAAAATGTTTGATTTTCTCTCTCTATTTAGCATGAAAAATTCATTTGGATGACTCACCTCTTCCCCTTTTTATCCTTGGTTTTATCTTTGTTCTTCACTTAGTTCTTCATTTATGAAAAGTGTGTGTGTGTATGAGTGTTATTTATTTACTTTACATGCCTTTAATTTTTCTCAAGTTAGGTTTTGTTAGAAATTCATGAAATGATGAATTAGGTTTTTCCTTTTTTTTTCATGTCTTTTTTTAATTTCTTCAACATCTTCACTCTTATGAGTGTGTAAAAGAGTTACTAAAGTTTCTTTTGTTTTTTTTTACTTAGCTTTATTTTAGGATGAAAACCTTTTTTCTTCTTTCTCTTTTATTTCAACTTTTTTAGCTCTTTTATGAAATCCTAGGAATGGAAATGTTGAAATTTTTATTTTCCAAAAACTTTGGTTTTTAATTTGTTTTGAAAAACTTTTGTCTTCTAAAATTGTAATTTCTTCTTTTTATTTGCTTTTGGCAAAACCTATGCTGGAAAAAGTAAAAGTTTTAATTTTTAGGTAACTTTGATTTTTCATGTTGTGTGTGTGAGTGTAGGTGTATAATTTTTAATGCTTTGTTCAAATCATGTAGAGTGTGTGAGTGTAGGTGTTAAATTTTAATGCTTTCTTTTAATGCTTTCCTTTTATGCTTTGATTCAAATTATGTAGAGTGTGTGAGTGTAGGTGTTAAATTTTATTGCTTTCTTGAATTTCTTATGGAGTGTGTGTGTTTGTGTGCATTTATTTCCGCCTACTCGTTAAGAGTTAAATGGCGCATCGTTTTCATTTTCAGTCCTACTCGTTCGAGGAGGACTTGTAATTTTTCTTTCTTTATTTTTCCGCCTACTCACTTGAGTTTAAATGGCCGGACTTTATTTCCCGCCTACTCGTTTGAGTAGGATTTGTAATTTTTCTTTCTTTATTTTTCCGCCTACTCACTTGAGTTAAATGGCCGGACTTTTTAGCCCGGTAATCGCATTTATTTTCTCCTCTCATTTGAGTAGGACTCGCTTTCATTTCAGTCCTACTCGTTTGAGTAGGACTTGCAATTTTCAGCCTTTATTTACCGCCCCCACTCGTTTGAGTGGGACTCGCAAATGTGAAATATGCAATTTTCTTTTATGTGTAACTTAGTTTCTGTTTAATTTATAATTTGGAGTGTGCGTGAGTTCTCGTTTTAGTTAACTTTTTAGCTTTCTAAATGTTGTTATTTTTCTTGTGTCCCTTTCTTATAAACGTTTAGTGTTTAATTTCGAACTCACGCCTCACTAAATTATAAGTCGTCCCCATACCGATGTGTGGCTAATCGCTATTAGCCTCGGCATCGAAGAGCATTGGGACATTAAAATGATTTATAATAATTAAAGCTCTTTATTTTCAATTTAATTTAAGCACTTAAGGTTTACCCCGGGTTTACGACGCGTAGGACCACATATCGATGTGTGGGCCCTATTTCTGTAGTCCATATGCTAGCTAGCCTAGAGGCCGTGCATATGGACCGATCACCCCTGGGTAAATAGAGTTGCGTGCATACCCTCGAAAGAGGACAAGCGTAATTCTACCGGATTGGGTTCCCCACCCAATAGCGGGGTTCTTAGTGTAAAGCGGGCGTTAAGAGGAATCCTTCGTCGGACTAACGTTCGGTCGAATAGTCTTAACGTTTAGGTGAGCGATATCCCTATAGCTAGGTGAGCTCACATTTGTGGAACCTCCACGGCCAAGTTGCCTTATTATTAATTTGAAAACTAAGTCTTTTTATTATTAAAAATTGTTTTAGTCTTAATCCGATTCGATGCCGAGCGTTAACCCTTCATCGAATATTTTCTAAATCGTTTTTTCGCTCCTTTGCTTTTCATCCTTTTATTAAAAAAAAAATCCACCTTACTTTCAGTAAAATAATAGTCCTCCCGGAGGAGTAAGAATAGTCAACGCGACCCCGAGAACAATACGACCTCGGTATTCCCCCGAATATCGAGTACTACTTGCGATAGGTGCACTTGCCTACCCGAGCGAGCCCGCGGCGATCGACTCACCGAACCAACCACAGTAAGAGTCTGTTCGCGGGCACACCACGATCCTTGCCCTGTAAAAATTATTAGTAACGTGGGTCAGCAAAGGCTGACCGCAAACTGTGTAACAAACACATCTCCTCCCGGCCGCCCCTAACGGACCCCGTGGTACTCCTCCAACCTACAAGTTAGCACTTCGTATGCAATAATCAAAAGCAAGAAAAGAAGCTAAGGAAACAGGCTTGGATGTCTCAAACATCATACATGTTCTCTATTGTTGAGCATTTAATAATAGGGCCTACTATGCAACATGAATGCAACACCCGGGCTTCACCCAAGGCACCCTATAGCGTATGCATCTAGCACAACATCACATAATTTGGGTACTCATCATTTCGCCATTAGCATAAAGCTACAAACAAAAGGGGAACCACAATCCCCCAATGGCATACAAGCCGCCACACGGATCTCTTGCCAAGGTCCCACCCGCTCACGATCGCAGACCCGGGCTTGTCGGCAAACTCTGACTTCTCATGTCAGGATTCCGTCCAACACACTGATCGATTCTAAGAACCCTCGCTGGACATCACCCGCACATGGCCTCATTGCCTGGGCTTGTCCCATGGTCGGCGTCCTCGTCAGTCTCACACAAAGGGGACTAGTCTCGCCGGGACACTTTCCACACATGACTTGCACGTCACGGGATAGCCAGCCGACCATAGAGACATAGCCACGCCTTGGCACATCACAAACCAAGACATTTCCTCCATAATCCCTCACTCATACTGCAGCGTTCCCGCGCATCAAGGAAAACATCGACCACTCATGCGGAGCTAACCTTGTTCACCAAGGAAACCATCTACGTCCATTGAGGAGCTAACCTTGTCCACCAAGGAAACCATCTACTGCCAATGAGGAGCTAACCTTGTCCGGTACCGGCCAAACGTACTCATGAAAGTAAAAGGGAAGAACATCACAAACAACACGAACATCACATACGGCCCATAGTCGTAGCGAATTGCTACGAATCCTTAAACCTCGTATGCAACATCACCAAGTCGTACTAATGGCCGCGACTACGGCTTCACCCACCAGGCCTAATCCACTAACGGAGCGGGTATTTAATGCAATAATTATGCGGGAACAGACTCAATCGACCCGGACGTTCCTCTTGAACCTTGGCGACCCAAACCCCTCTCATTTGAGTGTTTGGTGCCCAAAAACTAGAAAAGGAAAAGATGCTAAAACATGCATCCTAAAACCGAGAGGAGAAGTGTCGTTACCTTCCGACTACTCTTCCTAGCCATGGAAAAATAGCCGGATGAAAACCTCCGCAACGATCTATCCTCCACGGATCTGGACTCGGCTCACGATTTGGAGTACCGAAGCCTCTCCAACAGCCGAATCTCTACTTCACCTTCTTCCTTGCTCTCCCCTCTCTCTAGAACTTTAGAAAGAGAACCACCCAAAAGAAAATGAGGGTTTCTAAGGGTCTAATCATGTGTATATCCCATCAGGAACAACCCCCAGTCGTTGGATCCCAAAAATAAAGAAACGAACGGCCTTGATTCGGGCCTGAAATGCTAAAACTGGGCCGAACACGGCCTGCGACACGCCTGTGTCCAGGGTCGTGTCCCCCATTCGCCGTCAAAAATTGACGCGCCTGGAACAACACACGGGCATCCGACACGCCCGTGTTCGACCTGACATGCCCATGTCCCAACTGACACGGTCGTGTGTCAGTCGTGTGCCTCCATCGACACATCCCCGAAAACCACCCGAGAGTCACACGGGTACTGGACACGCCCGTGTCCTTGCCCATGTCTAACTCAACACTCCTGGGCTCCAGGCCGTGTTCACTGTCTCGACACTTCGTCGAGCAAAGTTCGTCGACTGCCTGACACGGCCTTAGACACGCCCGTGTCCTAGGTCATGTGCCTCATCTCGACACATCGTCGAGCGAAAATCATCGACTCCCTGACACGGCCTAGGACACGCCCATGTCCTAGGCCGTGTGCCTTGTCTCGACACATCGTCGAGCGAAATTCGTCGACTCCCCGGGCCGATCGTCGACACGGGCTCGACACGCCCTGAGACACGCCGGTGTCTCAGGTCGTATTCTCTGCTCAACGATCGTCGACTCCAAAATCGTCGACCTCATGACCAAAACGTCGACTAGAGCCTGACACGCCTTAGGACACGCCCGTGTCCCAGGCCGTGTACTCCCTGCCAGACACCAATTTTCCTTCTATAGATTTTGGGGTGTTACAACTCTCTCCCCCTTAAAAGAATTTTGTCTCAAAATTACAAAACAAAAGGGAAACAAACTTAAATGGTACCTGATTTGAAGAGCTTTGGATACTCTTCTAGCATGGCTTGTTCTCGCTCCCAAGAGTGCTCCTCACGACCCCAGTTATCCCATCAGACTTTCACGAGTTTAACCTCTTTATTCTGCAACTGCCGAGTCTCTGATTCCTCTATAGCAATTGGATAGACTCACGTCCTCAAGTCTTCCTCTATCGGTACCGATGCCGGTTCGATCACCACACTAGCCTCCAGCAAGGCTTTCCTCAAGACGGAGACATGGAAGACGTCGTGCAATCCACTCAGCTCCACGGACAATGCCAACCAGTAGGCTGCTTCTTCCACACGTTCAACAACTTCAAAAGGCCCCAAAAACCTTGGACTCAACTTCTTGAGTCGGCGAATCCGTGAGACGCCTTTGAACGGCTTGATCTTCAAATAGACCCAATCACCTACCGCAAACTCCAACTTCCTGTGACGGGCATTAAAGTATTTTGCTTGCCGGTCTTGCACCACCTTCATATGCTCTTGAATGGTCTGTGCCAACTCACAAGTGTCAGCCACCACCTCATTTCCCAAAATTTTGGTGTCTCCTGCCTCTGTCCAAGACATCGGTGTTCGACACCGTCTACCATACAAAGCTTCGTATGACGTCATTTTTATACTTGCTTGATAACTGTTATTGTATGCGAATTCTACCATGAAGAGGTGATCCTCCCACTTCTTGTCAAAGTCAAGAATGCACATTCTCAGCATATCCTCCATAGTACAGTTCTTTCTTTCGGTTTGCCCGTCAGTTTGAGGATGGAACGTCGTACTGAACTTTAGCTTCGTGCCCAAACTCTTCTGAAACAATCTCCAGTCCTTGGACGTAAACCGTCCATATCGATCGTTGACTATGCTCTTAGGAATCTCATGCAGTCGCACAATGTTGCGAACATACAACTCCACCAGCTTCTCCATGCTATCCTCCTTCTGATTTGGGATGAAGTGGGCGACCTTGGTTAATCGATCCACGATCACCCAAATAGCATCATTACCATGCTGCGACCTAGGCAATCCATGTACAAAATCCATGGAGATGTCATCAAATTTCCACTCAGGGATTGGAAGGGGCTTAAGGAATCCGCCCAGCTTCTGACATTCGGCCTTCACCAAGGCGCAAGTTTGGCAACGATTCACATACAAAGCTACGTCATGCTTCAGCCCCGGCCACCAAAAGTATTTCTTCATATCCAAGTACATCTTTGTACTGCCCGGGTGAATGGAGTACTTTGTGAAGTGAGCCTCGAACATCAACTCCTCACGGAGTTTGCCGAACTGCGGTACACACACCTTTCCGTCCTTCCTCAGAACCCCATCAATCATCTCCCAGGCGCTGGTCTCGCCCTTTTGAGCCTCCAACACATATGGTTGAAACTCCACATCCAACCGAGTCGCTTCCCGAATGCGATCGGACAAGTCGTTATGCATTTCAATCCAGTTCATCTGAGCCACACTGGACTCGCCTTTCGCCACACATTCCAAACCAAGGGACTCCCATTCCCTTACCAACCGCTCATCATGAGCTTCGATCCAATTCCCTGGCCCCGAGTACTTCCTACTCAAGGCATCCGCCACCACATTGGATTTACCTGGCATATACTGAATCGCCACCTCGTAGTCTCCAAGAAAGTTAAACCACCTGTGTTGCCGCATGTTCAAGTCCTTTTGATCCAAGAGATACTTCAGGCTTTTATGATCCGTGAAGATCTCCACCCTTGCACCATACACATAATCTCGCCATATTTTCAACGCAAAAATTACCACCGCCAACTCCAAGTCATGGACGGGGTAATTTCTCTCGTGAGGCTTCAGCTGTCTAGACCCAAAAGCTATCGCCTTGCCATGTTGCACCAAAACGCAACCCAAACCACATCCCGATGCATCACTGAATATCTGAAATCCCTCGGTCCCTTGCGATAGACTTAGGATTGGAGCCATCATCAGTCTCTCCTTCAGTGCCTCAAATTCTTGACTGCACTCTTGAGTCCACACAAACTTAAGATCTTTTCGAGTGAGTGAGGTGAGGGGTAGAGCTATCCACGAAAAATTATCCACGAATCTCCTATAGTACCCGGCTAGTCCAAGAAAACTTCGGACTTCCACCACGGTTCTCAAAACCGGCCAATCTCTGATGGCTTCCACTTTTGTTGGATCCACTACCACCCCATCCCCACTAATCACGTGGCCCAAAAATGCCACCTTTGCTAACCAAAACTCGCACTTCGAGAACTTTGCATACAGCTGATTCTCCCTCAACACTTGTAAGACCACTCTCAAGTGAGTTTCATGCTCCACTTCCGATTTGGAATACACCAAGATGTCATCAATGAAGACAACCACAAAAGAATCCAAGTATTCCCGAAATACTCGATTCATCTGATCCATGAACACAGATGGCGCGTTCGTCAGCCCGAACGACATCACCATAAACTCAAAGTGTCTGTACCTCGTACCAAAGGCAATCTTGGGGATGTCCTCGTCCCGAATTCGCAACTGATAATAGCCTGACTTCAGATCCAATTTTGAGTACACCATTGACCCCACCAACTGGTCGAACAAGTCGTCTATCCGAGGAATCAGATACTTATTCTTAACGGTCAGTTTATTCAGCTCTCGGTAGTCTATGCACAGCCGCATACTACCGTCTATCTTCTTTATAAACAACACCGGCATGCTCCACGGCGAAGAACTGGGTCTATTATACCCTTGGTCCAACAGTTCCTGTAACTGTACTTTGAGTTCAGCCAACTCCTTTGGTGCCATAGTAAACGAAGAACGTGACACCGGCCTAGCCTCCGGCACTAACTCGATCGAGAAGTCGATCTCCCGCCGAGTAGGCGCTCCAGGAAGTTCATCCAGAAACACATCCTTGAACTCTGCCACTACGGGCACTTCCTCAATAGACAACTGGGAGAGGCGAACCTCCAATAACGCTACCAGCGCTACACCACCCTGGTTAACCGCCCGCACCAATTACATGGTCGAAATCAGGGAATAGGCCACTCCACAAAGGCCCTCAAATTTGACTTCCGCCTTCCCTTTGCTCTTTAGGGTCACTACCTTAGATAGTTAATCAATACTGGTGCACTGCTCTGCAAGCCAGTCCATGCCCAAAATGACATCGAACTCAACCAACGGTAAAACCGCTGCTACCAAAACGAAGTCAACTCCGTCCAGCTCCCAACAAATACGCCCTTTGGCCCCGGTGGTCATGGATAACCCATTAGGCATGCGCACTTCCAGCTCCGCATCTGCTGAGAAAGACTCAATTCCTATTCTCCGGATGAAGCTCTCCGCAAGAAAGGAGTGCGATGCTCCCGTATCGAACAATACCCTAGCGGGGTATCCGGAAACTAATACGAAGCCTACAACATAGACATCACACATAAAAGTCTAAAAGTATGAAGCACAAAATTAAACTCAAATTTCCTCATACCTGTCACCACATCGGTTTGCCGGATCGCTTCCTGCTGTCCAAGGTTGTAGGCCCTTGGTTGCACTGGTTGGAACCGAGAAGTGATTGACTACGCCATCTTCCCTTTCTCTGCGGCACTGGGGCCGGAGCGCACAGTCTGCTCCTGCCTTGCCTCTTGCACCTCTCCTCCTTGAGGACAAACACAAGCTATGTGCCCCATCTTACCGCAGTTGTAGCACGTCGGCGGTCCCCTAGAGTGAGAACCTCCAGGCGTCTACTTGCTCTTCTCATCGGACATGGAAGTGTGAGGCTTTTTCCTCCACCTACTCCCTTCAGACTTTCCTTGGGCTTGGGGAGGCTTCCCTTCCCATTGCTTGGGAGTGAAACCCTTACGACGTTGGGTTCGCTCCAGATCACTCTCCAATATCCTGGCAGCCTCAACTAGCTCATTAAAAGCAGCTCTCTTCATGTAAATTAGGGGTTGCCTCTGATTCTCCCTCAGCCCCTGATAGAAGAGGTTATCCCTCTCTACATCATCTGCCATCGTCGTTCCCGCGTAACGACCCAAACGGGTGAACTCCTGCACATACTCATCCACCGTCTTGTCTCGCTGCATTAAGTGCAGAAACTGCCTCTGAAGGGCCAACCGTGTAGAAACGGGAATTTACCTCTTTAGAAAAGCATCCCCAAATTCCTCCATCGACGGGGTGCGTCCAGGGAACTGGCGGCCGCTATGGCTCACCCACCACAACTTGGTGTCTCCTTCCAACATGAACGCCGTATACTCAGATTTCGTTTCTTCTGGCGTCTCTGCCACCCTCAAAAGCTCTTGAATTTGAACCCACCAATCTTCCGCATCCGTTGGCGTACCAACTCCCTTGAACGATGGGGGATGGAAACTCAGGAAATACTTCATGTACCGGTCTCCATGTCCGACAACCACCCTTTCCTCCAAAGGCTCCACTCGCCTGGCTTCTCCGCCTGGCACGGCCGTCGCCGTGTCCGGTGTAGCAGGGGTTGCTACCTGAGCTGCCGCTGCGGCTTGGGCTGCATCATCGCTTCTGCAAGCATGCGGCAGAAGTCGGCCGGGTTTACACCCGTGCCCAAAAGACCTCGAGCAGTGGCACTGCTCGCCGAAAGTTCTTCTCTTGCTCTCGACGTACCCGCCTCGTTGCTTGCACTCTTCAAGAAAATAAGAAACAGGGGATCAGTCTTTAATCTCAAGACTTAAACATAAGGACACTCATGGTCCCGCATTACTCTTATGTGGATAACTTCTCTACGCACTGACCTTGAATCTAACCTCCCTCTGATATCAAATTGTAACACCTCCCCTGTAATGACCGTATAATATGAGTCCGGTCGGGGCCCCACAACATACAAACGCCACAGCTTCAGTATTATAAAATGATATAGCTACCCAAACTCAAAACTCAAAACACATCACAGCGGAAACAACCAAAGAGACTAGAAGTTATCCATGCCTACAAGAGTAACAAAATGACCTTAAGGCCTTACAACAAGAGTAAATCCAAACTCAAATAATACATCAGTCATGAAAGTGCATCAGCACACCTAGTCTACCTCGGCTTGCAAGCCGGTCACCAATGACATCAAAACATACAATGTCATAAAGAGTAGAGCTACAGCAAAAGTAACACTTCATGAGGCTTAGGCCTTTCTGGCCGGCGAGCTAGCTCCTACTTGCGATCCTTGCCCTGTAAAAATTATTAGTAACGTGGGTCAACAAAGGCTGACCTCAAACTGTGTAACAAACACATCTCCTCCCGGCCGCCCCTAACGAACCCCGGGGTACTCCTCCAACTTGCAAGTTAGCACTCTGTATGCAATAATCATAAGCAAGAAAAGAAACTAAGGAAACATGCTTGGATGTCTCAAACATCATACATGTTCTCTATTGTTGAGAATTAAATAATAGGGCCTACTATGCAACATGAATGCAACACCCGGGCTTCACCCAAGGCACCCTATAGCGTATGCATCTAGCACAACATCACATCATTTGGGTACTCATCATTTCCCCATTGGCATAAAGCCGCAAACAAAAGGGGAACCACAATCCCCCAATGGCATACAAGCCGCCACACGGAACTCTTGCCAAGGCCCCACCCGCTCACGGTCGCAGACCCGGGCTTGCCGGCAAACTCTTACTTCTCATGTCAGGATTTCGTCCTACATACTGACCGATTCTAAGAACCCTCGCTGGACCCCACCCGCTCATGGCCTCATTGACCGGGCTTGTCCCATACTCGGCGTCATCGTCAGTCTCACACAAATGGGACTAGCCTCGCCGGGACACTTTCCACACATGACTTGCACGTCACGGGATAGCCAGCCGAACATGGAGACACAGCCATGCCTTGGCACATCACAAACCAAGACATTTCCTCCATAATCCCTCACTCGTACTGTAGTGTTCCCACGCATCAAGGAAAACATCTACCACTCATGCGGAGCTAACCTTGTTCACCAAGGAAACCATCTACCTCCATTGAGGAGCTAACCTTGTCCACCAAGAAAACCATCTACCGCCAATGAGGAGCTAACCTTGTCCGATACCGGCCACACGTACTCATGCAAGTAAAAGGGAAGAACATCACAAACAACACGAACATCACAAATGGCCCCTAGTCGCAGCAGATTGCTACGAATCCTTAAACCTCGTATGCAACATCACCGAGTCGGACTAATGGTCGCGACTACGGCTTCACCCACCATGCCTAATCCACTAACGGAGCGGGTCTCTAAAGCAATAATCATGCCGGGGACGGACTCAATTGACCCGGAGGTTCCTCTTGAACCTTGGCGACCCAAACCCCTCTCATTTGAGTGTTTGGTCCCCAAAAACTAGAAAAGGAAAAGATGCTAAAACATGCATCCTAAAATCGAGAGGAGAAGTGTCGTTACCTTCCGACTCATCTTCCTAGCCATGGAAAAATATTCGGATGAAAACCTCCGCAACGATCTAGCCTCCACGGATCTGGATGCGGCTCGTGATTTGGAGTACCGAAACCTCTCCAACAGCCAGATCTCTACTTCACCTTCTTCCTTGCTCTCCCCTCTCTCTAGAACTTTAGAAAGAGAACCACCCAAAAGAAAATGAGGGTTTCTAAGGGTCCAATCCCGTGTATATCCCATCAGGAACAACCCCCAGTCGTTGGATCCCAAAAATAAAGAAACGAATGGCCTTGATTCGGGCCTGAAATGCTAAAACTTGGCCGAACACGGCCTGCGACACGCCCGTGTCCAGGGCTGTGTCCCCCATTCGCCGTCAAAAATCGACGCACCTGGAACAACACACGGGCATCCGACACGCATGTGTTCGACCTGACACGCCCGTGTCTTAACTGACACGGCCGTGTGTTCGGTCGTATGCCTCCATCGACACAGCCCCGAAAACAACCCGAGAGTCACACGGGTACTGGACACGCCCGTGTCCTTGCCCGTGTCTAACTCAACACGCATGGGCTCCAGGCCGTGTTCACTGTCTCGACACTTCGTCGAGCGAAGTTCATTGACTGCCTGACACGGCCTTGGACACGCCCGTGTCCTAGGCTGTGTGCCTCATCTCGAGACATAGTCGAGCGAAAAACGTCGACTCCCTGACACGGCCTTGGACATGCCCGTGTCCTAGGCCGTGTGCCTTGTATCGACACATCGTAGAGCGAAATTCATCGACTCCCCGGGCCGATCGTCGACACTGGCTCGACACGCCCTGAGACACGCCCGTGTCTTAGGCCGTGTTCTCTGCTCGACGATCGTCGACTCCAAAATCGTCGACCTCACGACCAAAACGTCGGCTGGAGCCTGACACTCCCTGGGACACGCCCGTGTCCCAGGCCGTGTGCTCTCTTCCAGACACCAATTTTCCTTCTACAGATTTTGTGGTGTTACACCTCTGGTGGGGGAATCGTATGGACATGCCAAAAATGAAGCCTTCACATGGCTAGGAAAAAAGATCGTTACCCTTGAAGATCGCTTTGGAGCCATGGACATTTAGCCGGCTGGAAGGACCGTAGTGGCTTTGCCTCAACAACGCTAGCCTCGGATCTTGAAACGGAACTCCGCTGCTCCACCGGTGGCTGGCTCTCCTCCTCCTCCTTCTTCATATCTCTCTCTAGGTTTTAGAAAGAGGATGGCCAAATGCAAATAAGGATTTCATTCCCATCCTTGGCCTTAAGGAAAAGGGAGAGACTCAGAGCCATCAGATCCCAGCTGAAAATGGACGGCCACGATTTTTCCGCAAAAGGCTATTTTTTGCCTGACACGGCCTATGACACGCTCGTGTTACAGGCCGTGTGCCTTAAGCGGCACACAATTGACTCATCTAGACCAGTACACAGCCATGTGACATGCCCGTATCACGGGCCGTGTCACCTGACACGCCTTTAGACATGCCTGTGTCTGTGGTCGTGTACTTCAGGTTGTACAAAACCAAATCAACCCAATCGGGACACGGCCAATGACGCGTTCGTGTCACAGGCCGTGTACCCCAAGACACAACTGTGTCCTACCCATATTCACCAGGCCTCAAATGCGCTGGTCACATCCAGCAAAGTACACGGCCTGTTATACGCCCGTGTCCTAGACTGTGTGCCCATACATGGAAGCAGACATGCCTCAAGCTTAACTTCATCGAACGAAGTTCGTCGAGCAGAGGAGGACGCGTCCTCCGAAACGCCCATATTAGAGGGCATGTTCCCCCATTTTTCGTAGAATGGATTTTCGTCGACCACTCGCCGGCTGCTCATCTGAGCAGGACATGTGTAACAGCCCAAAGTTCGGAAACAGGCATTTTTGGGTGACACGGCCTGGGACACGGGCGTGTCCCAGGGCGTGTCAGTTGACACGGCCTGCGACACGGGCGTGTCGCAGGGCGTGTCGAGGTTGTGTCGACGATTGGGCTTTGTCTCGACGATTTTTGCTCTCGGCGATGCGTTGAGAGGAGGCACACGGCCCAGGACACGGGCGTGTCCAAGGCCGTGTCGTATGCTCGACGATTTTGTATCGACGATCGTCGAGTGTCGAGACGTGAGTGTCGAGTGTCGAGAGATTGAACACGGCCTGTGACACGAGCGTGTCACAGGGCGTGTCAAATTAGGCGACGAGCTCAGCCCGCCGAAGGATTTCGACAGGGCGTGTCTTTGTGCCGTGTCTGGGCACACGGCCTGGGACACGGGCGTGTCACAGGCCGTGTGAAGTCTCGGGATGATTTGGGATTTTTTCCCCAGGTACATGGCCACAGACACGGGCGTGTCTGAAGGCGTGTTGGGGATACGGCCCATGACACGGGCGTGTCCCATGGGCATGTCACTGGTTTGGATAAGTCGGTTGACCACCGCTTGAGGCACACGGCCTGGCACACGGCCGTGTTCGAGGCCGTGTCGGGTCAAAATATGTGTTTTTGGCAGAATCGTGGCCGTCCATTCCTTCAGTCTAGATCCAAGGGCTGAAGCTTCTTCTTCTTTTTCCTTAAGGGCCGAAATCAGAGAAAGAATTCTCATTTCTTTGGCCTTGAACTTTCTTCAAGTGAAGAGGGAAAGAGAGAGAGAAAGGAGGAGGAAGAAGGAAAGGGGGCTGCTGTTGGTGGTGCTGCGGTTTACCGACGAGAGATCCGAAGCCAGCGTTGCGGAGGTAACGATCTTGCGAGTCTTGCAAGCAAGCTTGGAGGCCATGGCACCGAAGCGGTCGTCAAGGGTAATGACTTTTCTTTCTAGCCATGTGAAGGCTTCCTTTTTGGCATATTTTGTGATTTCCCCCACCAAGAGGTGGCTGATTTTGGAAATCTTTGGGTGGATGCTTGAAATCCCCTTTGTTAGCATATAGATCCGGAATTGGAGTATGGAATAGGCATGCTGTGTGAAGCCCATCTGGACAGGTTAGTCTGGATTGGTGATGTTGTTTACGAACCGGAGAAGACTCCGTGATAAACGTGTAGTGTAAGGAGTCTATGGGTTATGCCTGCGAAAAGGAGTAGCAGGAAGTACTGGGGTGGTAGCCCAGGAAAATAGCCATGTGCTGGTTTTGGGTCCAACCTGTGATTGAGGCACAGGAAGTACCTTCCTACACCGGGATGGCCCATAGCCCCCCATTGTGTCATGGCGCGCAGGCCGAAGACTCTTGCTATGCGCTCCAACAGACCGCACTTTTTGGTCTCACGTCAGACGGACATAGCGCAGGTCGGATCCTCCACCCCCCGTTGCTCAAATCGCCTTGCCTTCTCCGAGTACGGTGTACTCATGGCTATATCAAAGGCGCGGGTCGGTCTCACCAATCCTGTTCTTGGCATTCAAGCCTGGGTATTTCACTATACCCATTTTCTCACAGCAACAGCGGGTCTTTCCTGGGCACACCAGTACTTCCCGCTGGGGTGGTAGCCCAGGGAGATCCGCGGGAAACACATCTATAAAGTCTGCCACAATCGGAACCTCGCACAAAGTGGCCTTAGGCTCAATAGCCTGAATTAGTGCAAAGTAACACTCCGCACCCTTCCGAACAGCTTTGACTACCTGGAGTGCAGACATCAACGTCCTGCCCACTCCTCGCATACCCGCAAACTTGGTCTTCTGTTCGGTATTCTGGCCCAACGTGATTTCTTTGGATTGGCAATCAATCATAGCATGCTGCTCCGCAAGCCAATCCATCCCAAAAATCACATCGAATTCTGATATTGGCAAAACAAATGCGGTTAAATGAAAATCCCGACTTCCTAACTGAACCGCCACATCGCAGGCTTGATCCGCAAGCATCCAACAACCATTCGGCAACACCACTCTGACGCTGTCTGCCTTTGTACGACTGGGTATCCCAAGCCGCGTAAGAAACTCACGAGACAGAAAAGAATGTGATGCATCTGTATCAAACAGTGCTCACGCCAGCGTGTCCCGAATCATCACAAAGCCTAGGACAAACATGTCACACACACAAACCACAAACAAAGCATACAAACAATAGCATAAACAAAACTAAACTCATACCTGTGACAACGTCACTCTGCTTGATGGCCTCTTGCAGGCCAAGATTGTAGACCCTGGGTTGCGCCTGCGAGGCAGAAGAATCCACCACCGCCTTTCCTTTTTCCGCATAAGATGCTCCCGCCTTCTTTTCACTCTTTGGCGGCATCCGACAATCTCGCGCAATATGTCCCATCCGGCCACAATTGAAGCAGGTACGAGTGTCTAGCTTGGAGGTCGCCCCTGATGTTGCTCCCGTTGCAACTGATGAAGGAGCTTGTCCACTAGGCTTGGACGTCTTACCCCATCTCTTCTTATAAAATGATTTTCCCGATCGGGGCGCCTTCCACTCCGGTTGCGACACAGCCAAAGCTCTCTTACCTTGCACCCTATTCATGTCCTTTTCCAACGCGGTTGCGGTGTCAACCAACGCTTGGAAACCTTGGTTCACAGAACTGGACACAAGGAATCTCAGCTCGTCCCTCAGTCCTTCATAGAACCGATTTGTCTTCCTCTGCTCATCAGCAAAAATCGAACCCGCATACCGCCCCAAGCGAGTAAATTCATGCAGGTACGCGTCAACACTGCCATCACCTAGAGTCAACCGTTGGAATTCATTTTCCATGGCTATCCGCTGAGCCACAGGAAGATGCTTCGCAAGGAAGAGCCTGGAGAATTCTTCCATCGACACTTGGGTTAACGGACGACCCGCCAAATGATGCAACTCCATCTCATCCCACCATAAACGCGCTTCTCCTTCAAACAAGAAGGTGGCTAAGGTAACTTTCTGATGCTCCGCCGTTCCTATCGCCGTCATCACTCGCTTGACGCACGATAACCAATCCTCAGCCTGCGTCGGGGTTCCCGCTCCCGAGAACGTAGGCGGATGGAAGCTCATAAACCACGTTAGCTGCTTCTCAGCCGCTCGAGGAGCCACATCCACAACAGGTTCAGGCCTTGCCGCCACCTGTTCTGGCCTCACAGCCGCTTGTTCCTGCCTAAGTGGCTGACCGTGGATCATGGTACATAAGGCCTCCGCAACTAAACGCACATGTTCCTCAGACGGTGGAGGTGTAGGCATCGCGGCTGGTGCCGTACTTTCATCAGAACGCTGGGACTCAGACGGCCCAGCTCCACTTCGTGTCACCTAAAGGTGGAGAAGACACACACATTAGCGGTTGTACCCAAGCAAGCAACACAAAAGAAGAACACGCAGGTTCCTCAAACACACAAATATGCATTCCTATCATGGACATTCAGGAGTTCACTCGTAGACTTGGTGTGCACAAACACGTGCTCGCCACCCCACAAAAGAAGTCGACCACGACTTCGAGAGGGAACGACCAAGACGACCGATACCAAAAATGTAACAACCCCATCCGTTCATATGATATATTCTAGAAGGTCCGGTCGGGGCCCCACAGGATATATCACAAAACAGTCGTGAAGGTACAGGATGATACCAGAGTCGCGCATCGCACCTAACACAAAGCATTCTAGTGGAAGCCTAGACTACAACTTGAACTCCTCATGAATGTCCAAACTTAAAACTCCACATTTTATATCATATAGGAATGTCTTACAACACGTCAAAAGAGTTGGCCTTATGGCCTTACATGGCTTTCACACAGTGGCCTAAAACAGATTGGCACGCAGGCCGGCCACAATAAAAGAAAACACTCAAAAGAACATATTTAGCCTTCGAGGGCTAACAGCAGCAACAACACCAGCAGGAGCATCAACCTCTATGCGTCCCGCTCGGTTCTCCCGTACCTGGAAAGGGACAATCCACCCACCGGTGGCAAACAAAAGCAACAGTCAGCGTTCAGCTGACCAAATTATAACGACCCTACCCCTTCTCTCGGGGCAGCGGTATTTTTCCCTGCAGGCATATCATATCACAAGTATGACAAGCTATATCATCAAAAGGTGCTTTCACGCACACAAGCCATCACAACCGTTCGCCGCCCGGCCCAACGGTCCGTGCACTCAGCGCACATTCTTGGTGTTCTGGCAACCTCTTGCCCACCGCCGTATCAGGGTTATATCACCCAACGGTAAATCTCTTGAGCATTTCCTCCATGGCGTGCAGCCGGAGTTAGAATGACTTCACGATCGAGTTGGTGCCAGGTGCGAAACCTGTGGCCCGCTCGCCATATCGCGTTGCGCCTAAAGAGATGGCTGAGTTGAAGGTTCAACTATAAGAAATGCTAGAGCAAGGTTATATCCGGCCAAGTATGTCACCTTGGAGCGCGCCTGTGCTTTTTGTACAGAAGAAAGACGGTGGGTTGCGGTTGTGTATCGATTACCGTGAATTGAATAAGCTGACCGAGAAGAATAAATATCCGATACCCCGGATTGATGAATTATTCGATCAGCTGGTGGGATCGACCATCTATTCGAAGTTGGACCTGAAGTCTGGTTATTACCAGTTAAGAATGCGGGAAGGTGACATTCCCAAAACTGAGCATGAGAGTCACTTGCGGTTGGTGTTGAATACGTTGAGGCAAAATCAGCTATATGCCAAGTTCTCGAAGTGCGAGTTTTGGCTATCGTCAGTGGCATTTTTGGGCCATGTGGTGCGTGGAGCGGGCATTGCAGTGGATCCAGCGAAGATAAAAGCCATACAAGAATGGCCAATGTTGTCTTCCGTGGCCGAAGTCAGGAGTTTTCTTGGACTTGCGGGCTACTATAGAAGATTTGTGGAGAACTTCTCGCGGATCGCTTTGCCGCTAACCACATTGACGCGAAAAGATCAGAAGTTCGTTTGGACGCCAGAGTGCGCACGAGCTTTTGAAGAGCTGAAGGTTCGGTTGACCACGGCACCAGTGTTGTCTTCGCCATGTGGAACCGATGGATTTGTGATTTATAGTGATGCCTCAGGGAGCGGCTTAGGCTGCGTTCTTCTGCAGAGTGGAAAAGTGATTGCTTATGGCTCGCGCCAGCTGAAGGTGCACGAGCGAAATTATCCCGTCCATGATTTGGAATTAGCGGCGGTGATTTTTGCACTCAAGCTGTGGCGACACTACCTTTATGGCGTGAAGGTGGAGATCTATACCGATCATAAGAGCCTAAAGTATTTATTGGAGCAGAAAGAGTTGAACATGTGACAACGAAGGTGGTTGGAGTTCCTTGGGGACTACACTTTCGAGATTCACTATACACCCGGGAAGGGGAATGTTGTCGCGGATGCCTTGAGTCGGCAAGTTCCGGTTAGAGCAAATTGGTTACAAAGGCATGATGAACGTCTTATCCAGGAGTTGGAGGCATTGGAGATCTATTGTGTTGACAAGAATTCCACTGCCATTGCATGTTTGAACTGGACCGAGGTACAATGTGACCTTGCGGACCGAGTTCGACGGGCAACGGAGTTGGATAACGATCTCTTGCGCGATGTGAATGAAGGGCCAGAAGGCAAATTCACCTGGAATGACGGTCTTTCGCGACAAGAGGGTCGTTTGTGCGTCCCAAATGTGGGGAAACTGAGAGACTAACTGATGTATGAAGCGCATTATACCAAGTATTTCATTCACCCCGGGAGCACAAAGATGTTCAATGATATGAAGAAGCTTTTCTGGTGGCCAGGGCTCAAGAAAGATGTTGCCCTTTATGTAGCCAAATGGCAAACATGTGCGATGGTGAAGGCGGAATGCCAAAAGCCGGGCGGTTATTTGAAGTCACTGCCGATCCCAGAGTGGAAATTTGATGATATTTCCATGGATTTTGTGCATGGGTTGCCAAGATCGCAGCGAGGAAATGATTCCATTTGGGTGATTGTGGACCGGCTAACGAAAGTAGCACATTTTCTCCCGAACAGGCGGGATGATTCAGTTGAAAGTTTGGCAAAGTTATATGTTGACCAGATTGTGCATCTTCACGGTGTTCCTCGGAGCATCGTAAGTGATCGAGATGGGCGATTCACGTCAAATGATTGGAGGCTAGTTCACCGACTGTTGGGCACGAAGTTGACTTTCAGTACGGCCTTTCATCCCCAAACGGATGGCCAAACTGAACGTACCAACAGAACAATGGAGGACATGCTCCGAATGTGCTCCCTTGCCTTCGGAAAGAGATGAGAAGATCATCTCTATATGGTCGAGTTTGCATATAATAATAGCTACCAGGCAAGCATTGCGATGGCACCATATGAAGCCCTATATGGAAGGAAGTGTCGTACTCCCTTGGCTTGGGTAGAAGCGGGCGAAGCTCGGGTTGTTAAACCAAATGAGGTTGAGGAAGCAAACTCAACCATACGGACGATTCGAGAGAGATTGCTTATTGCTCAAGATCGACAAGCAACGTACTACAACGCCAAGCACCGGAACGTAGAATTTGTGGTTGGCGATTGGGTCTACTTGAAGATCAAGCCATTCAAAGGTGTCTCCAGGATTCGACGATTGAAAAAGTTGAGTCCCAGATATTTGGGTCCGTTTGAAGTGGTTGAGCGAGTTGGCGAAGCGGCTTATCGGCTAGCTCTGTCGGCGGACTTGGGTGGGTTACATGATGTCTTTCACATCTCGGTACTTCGGAAGGCCGTGAAAGATCCAGCTCAAGTGATCGCGGATGATCGTGTGCCGGTGGAGTATGGGCTAACAACGAAAGTTAGTCCCATTCAGATCGAAGATCGAGCCGAAAAATAGTTGCGGAACAAGACGGTCGGTATGGTAAAAGTCCGGTGGGACAACTGCGGCCGTGAAGAACTGACATGGGAACGCGAGCAGACCATGCGAGAAGAGTTCCCTGAGCTGTTTTTGTAACCTGTAGCAAGAATGTTGTAACATCAACTTTTATATATGTTGTCACATTTTTCTTGCTGTTTTCTATTGCCTTTCCTATGTCGGAATTTCGAGGACGAAATTTCTTGTAGGAGGGGAGGATTGTAACAGCCCAAAGTTCGGAAACAGGTATTTTTGGGTGACACGGCCTGGGACACGGGCGTGTCCCAGGGCGTGTCAGTTGACACGGCCTGCGACACGGGCGTGTCGCAAGGCGTGTCGAGGTTGTGTCGACGATTGGGCTTTGTCTCGACGATTTTTGCTCTCGGCGATGCGTTGAGAGGAGGCACACGGCCCAGGACACGGGCGTGTCCAAGGCCGTGTCGTATGCTCGACGATTTTGTCTCGAAGATCGTCGAGTGTCGAGACGTGAGTGTCGAGTGTCGAGAGATTGAACACGGCCTGTGACACGGGCGTGTCACAGGGCGTGTCAAATTAGGCGACGAGCTCAGCCCGTGTCACTGGTTTGGATAAGTCGGTTGACCACCGCTTGAGGCACATGGCCTGGCACACGGCCGTGTTCGAGGCCGTGTCGGGTCAAAATATGTGTTTTTGGCAGAATCGTGGCCGCCCATTCCTTCAGTCTAGATCCAAGAGCTGAAGCTTCTTCTTCTTTTTCCTTAAGGGCCGAAATCAGAGAAAGAATTCTCATTTCTTTGGCCTTGAACTTTCTTCAAGTGAAGAGGGAAAGAGAGAGAGAAAGGAGGAGGAAGAAGGAAAGGGGGCTGCTGTTGGTGGTGCTTGCGGTTTACTGACGAGAGATCCGAAGCCAGCGTTGCGGAGGTAACGATCTTGCGAGTCTTGCAAGCAAGCTTGGAGGCCATGACACCGAAGCGGTCGTCAAGGGTAACGACTTTTCTTCCTAGCCATGTGAAGGCTTCCTTTTTGGCATATTTTGTGATTTCCCCCACCAAGAGGTGGCTGATTTTGGAAATCTTTGGGTGGATGCTTGAAATCCCCTTTGTTAGCATATAGCTCCGGAATTGGAGTACGGAATAGGCATGTTGTGTTAAGCCCATCTGGACAGGTTAGTCTGGATTGGTGATGTTGCATACGAACCGGAGAAGACTCCGTGATAAATGTGTAGTGTAAGGAGTCTACGGGTTATACCTGCGAAAAGGAGTAGCAGGAAGTACTGGGGTGGTAGCCCAGGAAAATAGCCATGTGCTGGTTTTGGGTCCAACCTGTGATTGAGGCACAGGAAGTACTGGTGGGACCAGGAAAGGCCCTTTTGTGATGTTTGATGTCATAGGGTGTCCACCTATGAAGCGAGTCACAGGAAGTACTGGTGTGCCCAGGAAAGACCCCTGACATTTGTGCTTGTGCGGTGTCCACCTGTGGAGAGAGTCACAGGAAGTACTGGTGTGCCCAGGAAAGACCCGTTGTTGCTGTGAGAAAATAGGTATAGTGAAATACCCAGGCTTGAATGCCAAGAACAGGATTGGTGAGACCGACCCGCGCCTTTGATATAGCCATGAGTACGTCGTACTCGGAGAAGGCAAGGCGATTTGAGCAACGGGGGGTGGAGGATCCGACCTACGCTATGTCCGTCTGACGTGAGACCAAAAAGTGTGGTCTGTTGGAGCGCATAGCAAGAGTCTTCGGCCTGCGCGCCATGACGCAATGGGGGGCTACGGGCCATCCCGGTGTAGGAAGACTAACTCCGGCTGCATGCCATGGAGGAAATGCTCAAGAGATTTACCGTTGGGTGATATAACCCTGATACGGCGGTGGGCAAGAGGTTGCCAGAACACCAAGAATGTGCCCTGAGTGCACGGACCGTTGGGCCGGGCGGCGAACAGTTGTGATGGCTTGTGTGCGTGAAAGCACCTTTTGATGATATAGCTTGCCATACTTGTGATATGATATGCCTGCAGGGAAAAATACCGCTGCCCCGAGAGAAGGGGTAGGGTCGTTATAATTTGGTCAGCTGAGCGCTGACCGTTGCTTTTGTTTGCCACCGGTGGGTGGATTGTCCCTTTCCAGGTACGGGAGAACCGAGCGGGACGCATAGAGGTTGATGCTCCTGCTGGTGTTGCTGCTGCTGTTAGCCCTCGAAGGCTAAATATGTTCTTTTGAGTGTTTTCTTTTATTGTGGCCGGCCTGCGCGCCAATCTGTTTTAGGCCACTGTGTGAAAGCCATGTAAGGCCATAAGGTCAACTCTTTTGACGTGTTGTAAGACATTCCTATATGATATAAAATGTGGAGTTTTATGTTTGGACATTCATGAGGAGTTCAAGTTGTAGTCTAGGCTTCCGCTAGAATGCTTTGTGTTAGGTGCGATGCGCGACTCTGGTATCATCCTGTACCTTCACCGACTGTTTTGTGATATATCCTGTGGGGCCCCGGCCGGACCTTCTAGAATATATCATATGAACGGATGGGGTTGTTACAACATGCCCGTGTCCCAGGCCGTGTCACCCAACTTTTCCCAATCCTGGGATTTGGGGTGTTACAACCTTCCCCTCTTTACAATAAATTTCGTCCCCGAAATTTGCGCACAGGAAGGAAATCAAACACAAGATGTTCTATTCCACAACCATTTCATACAACTTGACACACACAGCATCATAGTTACACAAAGAGTTCGGGAAATTCAGCTCGCATGGTCTTCTCTCGCTCCCATGTTAGCTCCTCATGGCCGTAATTGTCCCACCGGACTTTGACCATCCCGATCGTCTTGTTCTGCAACTATTTATCGGCGCGATCCTCAATTCGAATGGGCCTAATGTTCGTCGTTAGCCCATACTCCACCGGCACACGATCAGTCTCGATCACTTGAGCTGGATCTTTAACGGCTTTCCGAAGCACCGAGATGTGAAACACATCATGTAATCCACCTAAGTTTGCCGAAAGAGCTAGCTGATATGCAGCTTCCCCAATATGCTCCACCACCTCAAACGGACCTAGATAACTCGGACTTAACTTTTTCAGTCGCCAAATCATGGACACGCCTTTGAAGGGTTTGATCTTCAAGTATACCCAATCGCCCACCGCGAACTCCACATTCTGGTTCATGGCATTGTAGTATTTCGCTTGATGATCCTGGGCTATCAGTAGCCTCTCTCGGATAGTGTGTATCGTCGAGTTCTCTTCATCGACTTCGTTACGCCTATACACTTTCGATTCGCCTGCTTCTGCCCATGCTAACGGCGTACGACACTTTCGACCACACAGAATTTAAAACGGTGTCATACCGATGCTCGATTTGTAGCTGTTGTTATAGGCAAACTCCACCAGATAGAGATGATCTTCCCATCTCTTTACAAAGTCCAGGGCGCACATTCGGAGAATATCTTCCATGGTCCTGTTGGTCCTCTCAGTCTGGCCATCTGTTTGGGGATGAAAGGTTGTACTGAATGTCAATTTCATTCCCAATAGATGATGGACTTACCTCCAATCATTCGAAGTAAAGCGCCCATCCCGATCGCTCACGATGCTACGAGGAACACCATGTAGCCGTACTATCTGTTCCACATAGAGTTTTGCCAAACTTTCTACTGAATCGTCCCGTTTGTTCGTAAGGAAGTGCGCCACTTTTGTCAACCAGTGTACAATCACCCATATTGAATCATTCCCGCGCTGAGATCTCGGCAACCCGTGCACGAAATCCATAGAAATATCATCGAACGTCTATTCCGGAATCGGCAATGACTTCAAGAAACCGTCAGGCTTTTGGAATTCCTCCTTCACTAAAGCACAAGTCTGGCATTTGGCTACATAATGAGCAATATCGTTCTTCAGTCCTGGCCACCAGAACAGCTTTTTCATGTCCCTAAACATCTTTGTGCTCCCAGACTGAATTGAGTACTTCATAAAGTGAGCTTCGTACATCAACTCTTCTCATAATTTACCCATATTCGGACGCATAACCGGCCCTCTTTCCGCAAAAGATCGTCATCCCAGGAGAATTTTCCCTCTAGTCCGTCCTTTGCATAGCGTTGGAGACTTTCATCCAGCTCCATTGCTCATCAAATTCTGTCTGCAATGTCATATTGCACCTCTGTCTAGTTCATACATGCATTGACTGAGGAATTCTTGTCAACACAAGAAATCTTTAATGCTTCCAACTCCTGGATTAGACGATCATCGTGCCTCTACAACCAATTGGCCCTCGATGGAGTCCTCCGACTCAAGGCATCAGCAACCACATTTCCCTTTCTGGGAATATAATGAATCGCAAAGGTGTAGTCCCCAAGGAAATCAAGCCACCTTCGTTGTCTCATATTCAAGTCCTTCTGCTCTAACAAATACTTTAGGCTCTTGTGGTCTGTATAGATATCCACCTTCATGCTATATAGATAATGCCGCCAAAACTTTAGTGCAAAGATCAGTGCCACCAACTCTAAGTCATGGATGGGATAATTTCGCTCATTCACCTTCAACTGGCGTGAGCCATAAGCAATCACTTTCCCATTTTGTAGAAGAATGCAGCCTAAGCCGCTACCTGAAGCATCACTATAGATATCAAATCCATCAGTACCACATGGAGACATCAACACAGGCGTCGTGGTCAACCGACTCTTTAGCTCTTTAAAAGCTCGAGCGCACTCCGACGTCCAAACGAACTTCTGATCCTTTTGCGTCAGTTTGGTTAGAGGCAAAGCAATCCGCGAGACATTTTTAACAAACCGTCTATTGTAGCTCGCCAGTCCAAGGAAGCTCCGGACGTCGGCCACCGAAGACAACACCGGCCACTCCTGTATTGCCCTTATCTTCGACGAATCCACTGTAATACACTCTCCACTGACCACATGGCCAAGAAAAGCCACCGACAATAGCCAAAACTCGCACTTCAAGAACATGGCATAGACCTTATTACTTCATCAGGTGTGCAACACCAACCGCAAGTGGTTTGCGTGATCAGCTTCAGATTTCGAGTACACCAGGATATCATCAATGAACACAGTCACGAACAAGTCCAGGTACTCTCGGAACGTTCGGTGCATTAAATCCATGAATACCGATGGCATATAGCATAGCCTAAACGGCATTACCGTGAACTCATAATGCCCATATCGTGTTCCAAATGCGATCTTGGGAATGTCTTCTTCTCGTATCCTAAACTGGTAATACCCAGACTTCAAATCCAATTTAAGTAGACGGTTGATCCCACCAGCTGATCGAACAACTCATCAATCCGTAGAATCAGATACTTGTTCTTCTTCGTCAGCTTATTCAGTTCGTGGTAGTCAATACATAACCGCAAGCCGCCGTCTTTATTTTTCACAAACAGAACAGTTGCGCTCCAAGGTAACATACTTAAGTGTATATATCCCTGCTCCAGCAACTCTTGCAATTGGATCTTCAACTCAGCCATTTCCTTTGGCGCGACACGATATGGCGAGCGAGCCATAGGTTTCGCACCTGGCACCAACTCGATCGTGAAGTCGATCTCCCACTGGGGTGGGAGCCCGGGAGATCCTTAAGGAACACATCTACAAACTCTAATACAACTGGAACATCACTCACACCGGCCTTTGGCTCAACAGCCTGAATCAGCGTGAAGTGTAACTCCGCGCCCTTCTAAACAGCCTTGACGACTTGGAGTGCAGACATCAAGGTCCCCCCCACTCCTCGCATCCCCATAAACTTAGTCTCCAACTCGATATTCTGGCACAATGTGATCTCTTTGGCATTACAATCAATCAAGGCATGCTGCTCCGCGAGCCAATCCATACCAAAGATCACGTCGAATTCCGATATAGGCAATACAGATGCAGTTAAACAAAACTCCCGACTTCCAATTTGAACCGCCACATCGCAAGCCCTATCCACGAGCATCCAACAACCATTCGGTAACACCACCCTGACGCTCTTTGTCTTCGTATGACTAGGTACTCCAATGCGAGCTACAAAGTCTTGAGATAGAAATGACTGCGAACCACCCGTATCAAACAGTGCTCGCGTCACCGTGTTCTGAATCATCACAAAGCCTATGGAAATTGTATCACCCACAAGCCACATACAAGGCATACAATTCACAAAGCATACAATAAGCAAAACATTACAATAACTTAACTCATACTTGTGACGACGTCACTCTACTTAATGGCCTCCTACAGGCCAAGGTTGTAGACTCAGGGCTGCGCCTAGGATGCAAAGGACTCCACCACTGCCTTTCCATTCTCAGCATAGGATGCTCCCACCTTCTTTTCACCCTTTGGCTGAACAACCCGGCATTCACGGGCTATATGCCCCACTCATCCACACGAAAAGCACATACGAGTCTCCGGCCTCGAAGTGGCCCCCGACGTTGCTCTTGATGCAACCGTAGAAGGAGTTTGTCCAGATGACTTGGTCCTCTTGCCCCATTTCTTCTTATAATATGATTTCCCAGGTCTGGGCGCTTTGAACTCTGGCTTGGCACAACCAAGGCCTGCTTCGCTTGCACACTTTTCATGTCCTTTTCCAGCTCGCATGCATTGTCAACCAACCCCTAGAATCCTTGGTTCACTGAAGTTGAAAGAAGGAATCGCAACCCGTCCCGCAAGCCTTCATAGAACCTGTTCGTTTTCCGCTACTCATCGGCGAAAATCGAACCCGCATACCATCCCAACCTCGTGAACTCATGTAGGTAAGCTTCAACACTGCCCTCTCCTTGCGCCAGCCTTTAGAACTCGTTTTCCATGGCAATACGCTGTGCCGCCGGTAGGTGCTTCACCTGGAAGAGTTGGGAGAATTCCTCAATCGACACTTGTGTTAACGGCCTCCCCGCTAAGTGGTGTAATTCCAACTCGTCCCACCATAAACGCGCCTCTCCTTCCAGTAAGAAGGTGGCTAAGGTGACCTTCTGGTCTTCCTCCGTACTGATCGTTGTCATTATTCGCTTGACGCGCGACAACCAATCCTCCGCCTGCGTAGGGGATCCCATACCAGTAAACATCGGTGGATTGAAGCTCATAAACTGCTTCAACTGTCTCTCGGTTGCCCGAGGATCCACAGCTCCAACAGGTGCTGGCCTCGCCGCAACCTATTCTGGCCTCAATGTCAGTTGTGCCTACCCTTGCGCCTGCCCAGTAGGCTGTGCTTGAATCATTGCAAACAAGGCCTCAGCAACTAATCATATAGTTTTCGCAGAAGGGGGAGTTTTCGGCACCTCAGCTGGTGTCGTACTCTGATCAGAACGCTGGGGCTCCGATTGTCGAGCACCACTTTGAGTCACCTATAGGTGAACAAGACATACACATTAGCGACCTCACACAAGCAATAACAACAAAGTAGGAACGCGCAAGTTCCTCAAACACATGTATTTGCATTCCTAAAGTAGACATTCAAGAGTTCATTAGTGTTACTGTGCTTCGCACGTACACGTGCTCGCCACCCCCACAAAAGAATTCGACCACGAATTCGAAAGGGAAAGACCGAGACAGCTGATACCAAAAATGTAACGGCTCTATCCATTCATATAGTATATAATAGATGGTCCTGCCGGGGCCCCACACCATAAACCACAAAATAGGCAGCGACGTCACAGAGTGATACCAAAGTTGTATATCCTAACTCATAGTATTCTAGCGGAACCTTATAACATGAAACTGAACTCCAAATATGACTGTCCACCATATAAATATCTACATTGATATATATAAATAGGAATGTTCACCAAATATACAGTCAGTTGGCCTTATGGCCTTACAGTTGTTCTTTATAATAGTGGCTTCCAAACATCGGCGCGCAGGTCGGCCATGCATGAACAAAACATAACAGTTTCATTTAGCCTTCAAGAGCTAGCAGTAGTAGCAGGGACTTCAGCCTTTAAATGTCCCGCTCAGTTCTCCAGCACCTGTACAAGGACAACCCACCCAACGGTGGCAAACAAGCCAACGGTCAGCATTCAGCTGACTAATTTATAACAACCCTACCCCTTTCCCGGGGCAGTGGCATTCCTTCCCTGCAGGCATAGCAATTCATATGCATAACTATATTCATCACATATTATGCACTCACGCACAAACATTCCATCACAATCGTCAGCCACGCAGCCCGACAATTCGTGCACTCAGGGCATATTCTTGGTATAGCGGCAAACCAGGGTCCCACCACTGCATCAGGGTCGAAACCCAACGGTAAAAGTTGAGCATTTACTCCATGGCGTGCAGCCGGAGATTTTAGTCTTAATGACTAGGGATTGGCCCATAGCCCCCCATGGTGTCGTGGCGCGCAGGCCTAAGACTATTGTTATGCGCTCCAACAGACCGCACTTTCAAGTCTCAAGTCGGATGGACATAACACAGGTCGGATCATCCACCCCCCCCCCCCCCCCCCCCCGCACATTGCTCAAATCGCCTTGCCATCACCGAATACCAACGTACTCGCGCCTAAGAAAAGGCACGTGTCGGTTTCACCTTACCTGTTTGGCTTCAAGCCATAAGAGCTTTTCAAGCTCCCACATAGTCATAATATCCTCGCAGGACTGGCTTTCCAATCATCGGTTAGCTAGGTGCCACGCCTCACGTTAGCGACATAACTCCTTTTTCATCTCTAGCCTTAACCGTACATTCACAGCATCCACTTGAGGGTACTTTCTGGGGATGCCAAGCCAGTACTACTTGCTACTACCCTTGGCAGGCACCACCCATCAAGCATCATAACCATTACAAGCATGATCCGAGGGTATTTTCCTAGATCTCAAATCCAGTACTTCCTGCTACTGCCCTTCGCAGGGCTGATAAGTTGTAATTATACGCATTTTTCTATGTTTTTATTATGATATTTTAGTTTAGTTTTGCATTTTTTTAGTTAGTTTTATTTAATAGATTGCTCCTTTTTGTAAATATTTACCTAACTTAGCTTAATTTTGTTTTCTGAAATTTTTCAGGAAAAAGTCAAAAAATGACCTGACACGCCCGTGTACTTTGGGTCACTCCCGTGACCATGCCGTGACACTTCATTTCCCATGGAATCATAAGAATTTGATGAGAAAAGTTTGACACGACCGGGGTCAGGCCCGTGTCATTTGACACACCCCGTGACCATGTCCCGTGTCACTCAAGCTCGACAAATTGTGCTTGGCGATCGTCGACCAACCCGGCATGACCAGCGTCACGCCCGTGACCTGGGGCGTCACTCCTCCACCTAGCCATCAAGACGCCGCCGATGACTTTTGATGCAACCCGCGCCCAATTCCACCTCCCAGACACGCCCAGATTCACGCCCATGACCGGGTGCGTGACATCCTCGTGTACAGCCGCGAAGTCAACTTTCCTGTCAATTCGACGATCACCTCATGAACAGTAGTGACACGCCCACCCGACACGCCCGTGTCGGACGGCGTGTTCTTAGGAAATTTTCTCTATAAATAGGCCATTTCTGTAAGAACCAAGGGTTCACCTTTTTTGGACCATATTGTTGTTTGAGGGCTGTTTGGGTGCTTTTTGTTCAATGTAAGGAGATTTCTCCCCCCTCCCTTTCATGTTTGTTTTAGCTTTTGCTATTTCTTTGTAATCCAACTTTTTCCCTTAAATAAATTTGGTAGTTTTTCTCTCCTCATGATGGTATGGAATGCATTTGAGTGGCCAAATTTCAATGATATTTTATTTTTTTTGTATTCCCTTGTTCTTCTCTTTTATGAAAAGTGTGTGTGTGTGTGTGTGTGTGTGTATGAGTGTAGCTTGTTCATTTTCTATTTTTTTACTTGTCTCAATGTTAGAGATTGTTATAGATATTATTTCCAAATATGGTATGATATATTTATCTCTTTTTTCTCCATGTTCTTAATGGTTTTAAATTTCATTCTTAAGAATTTGTAAAAGAAGTTTTAAAGTGATTTTGAATTTTTTTACTTAGTTTTGTTTTAGGATTGTAAAACGTTTTTTGCTCTTTTCAATTTCTTTTCACTTTTTAATCACTTTTATGAAAAGCTAAGAATGAAAAAGTTGTTATTTTAATTTTTGAAAGGCATTATTTTTTGATTTGTTTTGAAAAACTTTTGTTCTCTTTCTTTTTAATTTGTTCTTTTTATGTGTTTTTGACAAAAATCTAAGTATAAAAAGTAGTTGTTTTAATTTTTAGGTAACTTTCATTTTGCTTTTAGTTTGTGTGTGTGAGTGTAGGAGTTAGGTTTTCATTTTGTTCTTTAAATTTTCATGGTGTGTGTGTGAGTTTATGACATAATTTTCCATGCTTTATTTAATGCTTTCTTCAATTATGTAGAGTGTGTGTGTGTGTAGGAGATAAATTTTCACGCTTTATTTTTATTGCTTTCTTCAAATTATGTAGAGTGCGTTGTGTGTAGGAGATAGTTTTATTACTTTCTTTTAATTTGTATAGAGTGTGTGTGTGCGCATTTATTTCCGCTCACTCGTTAAGAGTTAAATGACAGGCTTTTATTTCCCGCCTACTCATTTGAGTAGGACTTGTAATTTTCTTTTTTTTTCTTTTCCGCCTACTCGTTTAGAGTTAAATGGAGCGCCCTTATTTCCCGCCTACTCGTTTGAGTAGGACTTGTAATTTTCCTTTTTTTTCTAACTTAGTTTTTATTTATTTATAATTTGAAGTGTGTGTGAGTTCTCGTTTTAGCTAACTTTTTAAGCTTTCTAAATGTTTGTTATTTTCATGTCTTCTTCTTATAATCCTTTAGCGTTTATTTACGAACTCGCGCCTCATCAAATTATAAAGCCGTCCCCATACCGATGTGTGGCTAATCGTTATTAGCCTCGGCATCGAAGAGCATTGCAACATATAAAATGATTTGAAATAATTAAAGTTCTTTATTTTCACTTTAATTTAAGGACATAAGGTTTACCCTGGGTTAACAACGCGTAGGACCACATATCGATGTGTGGGCCCTATTTCTATTATCCATACATTAGCTAGCCGAGAGGCCGTGCGTAAGGACAGATCACCCCTGGGTAAAGAGAGTTGCGTGCATACCCTCGAGAGAGGACAAGCACAATTCTACCGGATTAGGTTCCCCACCCAATAGCTGGGTTCTTAGCGTAAAGTGGGGGTTAAGGGGAATCCTTTGTCAGACTAACGTTTGGTCGAATAGTCTTAGAGTTCAGGTGAGCGATATCCCTATAGCTAGGTGAGCTCATATCTGTGGAACCTCCACGGCCAAGTTGCCTTTTATTAATTTGAAATCTAAGTTCAATAATTATTAAAAGTTATTTTAGTCTTAATCCGATTCGGTGTCGAGCGTTAACCCTTCATCGAATTTTTCTAAATTATTTTTCGCTCTTTTATTTTTTCCGTCTTTAGTTAATTAAAATCTCCATCTTACTTTCAGTAAAATAATAGACCTCCTATAGGAGTAGGAATAATCAACCCGACCCCGAGAATAATACGACCTCGGTATTCTCCCGAATATCGAGTACTACTTGCGATAGGTGCACTTGCCTCCTTTAGCAAGCCCGCGGCGTTCGACTCATCGAACCAACCACCCACATAAGAGTCTGTTCGCGGGCCATCAAGGTCCAACCCATCGACTCCTTAAACTACAGGTTTCAATCACGGAGTCTAATCCGGTGCGTATATTCAACATCACCAATCCAGACCAACCTGTCCAGATGGGCTTCACACAACATGCCTATTTTGCACTCCATTTTCGTATCTATATTCCAAATGATTGGGGATTCAATGAATCAAACCAAGGAACTCCCATAACAAGCCACCCTCTAGTGGGGGAATCGTATGCACATGCCAAAAAGGAAGCCTTCATATGGCTAGGAAAAGAGATCGTTACCCTTGAAGATTGCTTCGGAGCCATGGACTTTTAGCCGGCTGGAAGGACCGCAGCGGCTTTGCTTCCACAACACTAGCCTCTGATCTCGAAACGGAACTCCGCAGCTCCACCGGTGGCCGACTCTCCTCCTCCTCCTTCTTCCTCTCTCTCTAGGTTTTAGAAAGAGGATGGCCAAATGCAAATGAGGATTTCATTCCCATCGTCATCCTTAAGGAAAAAGGGAGAGACTTAGAGCCATCAGATCCCAGCTGAGAAGATGGATGACCATTATTTTACCACAAAAGGCTATTTTTTGCCTGACATGGCCT
Organism: Platanthera guangdongensis; assembly: GCA_039583875.1. Classification (NCBI taxonomy): domain Eukaryota; kingdom Viridiplantae; phylum Streptophyta; class Magnoliopsida; order Asparagales; family Orchidaceae; genus Platanthera; species Platanthera guangdongensis. Next base: position 91,153,121 of record CM077147.1, read on the forward strand.
GTGACACGCCCGTGTCACAGGCCGTGTACCTTAAGCGGCACACAACCGACTCATCCAGACCAGTACACGGCCATGTGACACGCCCGTATCACGGGCCGTGTCACCTGACACGCCTTCAGACACGCCCGTGTCTGTGGCCATGTACTTTAGGCTGCATATAACCATATCAACCCGATCGGGACACAGCTAGTGACACACTCGTATCACAGGCCGTGTACCCCAAGACACAACCGTGTCCTGCTCATGTTCACCAGTCCTCAAATACCTAGGCACATCAAGCAAAGGACACGGCCTGTGACATGCTCGTATCCCACGTCGTGTGCCCATACACGGCAGCAGACACGCCTCCAGCTTAACTATATCTAAGTTCGTCGAGCATAGGAGGACACGGCCTCCGACACGACCGTGTCAGAGGGCATGTTCCCTCATTTTTCGTAGAACGGATTTTGGTCGACGCCTCTCCGGCTGCTGATCCGAGCAAGACACGCCCTTGGACACGCCCGTGTCCTAGGCCGTGTCACCCAACTTTTCCCAATCCTGGGATTTGGGGTGTTACAAGAGGCCTGGGGTCAGGTCGCCATTCTTGCTACTCGGCGAGCTAGCTGGTTGTCGGCGTAGCTGATGGTCGGCGGCCTGGACGAATTTGTCGAATATCATTGGAAGAAAGTCCAAGGGAAATTCGTCGGATATCGCCAATGATATTTGACAAATTCATAGAGTATAACTGTTATTCGTCTAGTATCGCTGGTTGGTACTCGACACACTAGACACCAAAAACTAGGAAAATTGTCTAAGTGAAATTCGCCGGATATCACTAGTGATATTCGATGAACTCGTCGAATATCATCAAAGGAATTCGACGGGATTGAAGATGTAATTTTTGACCAAGGAAAATTCATCGAATATTGCTAATGATATTCGCCGAATTCGGCAAGTATCGGTTAGTTGATTCGATATGATTGAAGGAGGAACCGTCGAGTATGCTTGACGATACTCACCGATTCAGCGAGTATGGAAGATCGATACTCGCCGAATTTAACTTGTGCAATTTTTGGTTCAGGCAGAATTCGCTGGCTTGATTAGGCAGGTTGAACCGAACTTCGAGATTCGTGCTGGGTGATTCCTTGAACCGGTCATTACATTAAGACTTAATATTGGTGGTGCAATGACATGGCGACACGTGGCAAGTGACTAAACCTAATTCTTAATATAAAAGGGATGAAAGCCGAACCCTATCCGCACTTACCGATCGTGTCGACCCTTACTGTATGAAACTATCGGGAACGGAAGAGAGAGGGATGTCACCGGTCGCCGGAGTCGGAGATTTATGGGGGGGAAAACTTCGTCGTTCCCGTAGAATAACACTGCCAATGAAAAGGATGGATGCCGCCAAGGAGGATTACTAGATCCATGGCCGGAAGTCTTGAAACCGTCAAAAATGAAGTGAGCTTCCTACCCTCTCCCTTGGTGCTAGATCTCTAGTTATTCCTAGGAGAGATATCGACTCAAAGGAGTCTTGATTCGTGAGGAGAAGTTTCCTAGGAGGAGGCCATACTAGGACTTGTGTCCTAGAGATATGATGTCTTCGACCACTCCTTTCCTTCTATGTGAAGATAGGGACTTGGATTCGTGAAGAGAGTTGGCCTTTTGAGGGTGAATAAGGGAGGAGGAATTCTGGATGTGATTTGAGAATTTTGGTTAGAGGAGGAAGTTGAACTGATGACGTTCGTTTCGCTTTAAGATGCGAGCAGAAAGCTATTTTTTGTGCGCAGCGATCTTCAAGGCTGCTTTCGGACGTGATGCAGACAAATCTGGATTTTAAGCTAAACACAAAAGTCTTAGCCCTTTGAAATACTTTTCCAACAAGTGGTTACATGTTCTCATATGAGTTGTGTAGCCTCAGGAATGTCCAATCGAACTTTCTAGTTGTAAACATGAAAAAAAATGTTTTTTTGAACACAGTAAACTTCGAGGCTAATTTCAAGTATGTTAGGTTCTGAACTGGATTGCGGGCCGAATGCAAAAGTTGTAGTCCTTGGAAATACCTTTCCAACGGATGGCTACACGACTTCATATGAGCCACATAAATGCAGGAATGGTCGAAATAATTGGTTGTATAGCGAAGCCTTTGTATTTATTACTCTCGGATTGGTATAGTGTTAGGCTTGGTTTGAGTAAAGTAATAGTAAGAATAATTGTTGGAGTTTTAAGTGAATTTGTCCCTAGGAAAATGTATTAAACAAATTGCTTGGAAACACAATTAGGAATGATTACAATTGTATAATGGAACAGGTTTGGAAGATGGTGTGACCCTTGGAAATCGAACGAGTAAACCATGTATTCATGTTAATGAAAGGAGTGAGCTATCCTTGTGTGGATGTGATTACTGTAGTGGAAGGATAATGGTTGGTGGATACTTGATACTTGAAAGAAATTGGAAGGGATTAGTGAATGGTCATGAAGTGTGTCAAATAAGGAAGTGTAAAGTGGTCCACTACTTAGAGTCGTGTCTCTCTATGGGTAGCAGTGTCGATTGTATGTCGTGTGAAGTGGTTCGCCACTTGTGTCATTGATTAACCCTTAAGTGTCTTAGAACACAAGAATGTGAAAGGGTGTAAGTGTTGGTCTTTGAGCGCACTAGAATTGGTTATGATGGAAAGAGACATAGGCCGGTTTGTCTTGGTTCTCGGTGCTTACTTCCTGAGGCTCCTTCCATGTCAATTGGATGTTGAGGCTTGGTACTTTGGTGATACGCTCCTGTAGGCTCCTTCCGTGCCACGTTGATGTGAAAATGCATGCGGTGTGAATCGACACGCGATGTCATAATCCTGGGTTAAGGATAGTGTGGCAGGTCTATGGGCACGCCAGTCGTCATACCGACGGGAGTTGACAGATAGACCTTGGGCAGTTGGGCTAGGTACTCGGTGTTCATTCCTGGGGCTCCTTCCATGCCAAGTGGATAGTTGGGCTTGGTCCTATGGTGATACGCTCCCATTGGCTCCTTTCGTTCCATGATATAGGAGACTTGGGCTTGGTCCTCAGTGCACATCTACCCGAGGCTCCTTCTGATTCGTAGTACGCATGTGAGCTATGCTGTTGTGTTCTTAGCGTTGAAGCGTGCGAAGGACTAGGCTTGGTAGTGTGGATGCCCGCCTAGTATTGGAGAATCCCTCTATACTATCACCGTTTGGCCACAACGGTAGATGCATGAGAGGTAAGCTACCTGCTCGAAAAGTGGGAACTATAAGTCTGTGTCGACATAGCAGTTGCATGTGCATGTGCATGGGTGAGTCATTGCATTACATTCATATCATTACATCACATTGCATACACAAGATCCTCATCGTATAAGTTTGTATGGGCACTAATATACGATGAGTTACTTTACTGTTGAGTCAATCCTTAACTTATTTGTCTGTATAGGCATTCATATAAGTTAAGTTACTTTCTTTTGTAGTTTCATATTATTTATTGTTGTTGATGTAGATCTGCTAAAGTAGATTGTTTATTTATTTATTGTAATACTGATATACACTGATATTGTTTACTCTTATAACACCTGTTTGTACTACTGCACATTTATATATATATTTTTTCTTGTCCTTTTCACCGCCCGGTGCTAAGGAGTCGCCGGGGGAGAAGATATGATAGCCACTTAATCTTTTGACTAACGGTTGCTACGTATTCCTTTTTAGGATAAAACCACGCAGATAAAGTAGCAGCAGGTTACGCAGAAGGACAGTCAGGCCAGTGTGATAGGGCCTGATGTGACGGTACCATCGTTGTCGTCACTGACTGATGTGAGTGTTTTGTAGAGAGACTACTTTTGTAGCCCTTTGGGCATGTACTCGGATATTTTAGAAGCCATGGTTGCTTCTTATTTTTATTGTACTTGTGGACTTATATACTAGTGTGTATTTTGACTTCTATTTTTATATTCTTTATGTTGGGTTGGCATGTATGATATGGTTAGCCGGCAGGATAGGCGTCTTGTAGTACAGATTAGCCCAAATGCTAATGCTACTACAAGGCAGCTGTTCTGGGCATAAGACTCCACTCGTGCCATGTCTTGTGTTTTGGGGGTGGGGGGGGGGGTCTTACACCTAATCTATGGAAATGTGATGTCATCTCTGGTGTCAACAAAATCGGGGGCACCAGTGGAGCAGGCGGAACAGGAACAGTCTGACCCACAACCGGGTCCTACACTCTAGGTGGCTGACTAGCAACAATCGACAATAATGCTTGGATCTGCGACTACATCTCCAGCATTTGTCTCGACAAATCCTCATTGCTCTGTTGTAACCCTTCTATCACAACCTTACTCTAGGAACCAGACGATTCCCCCTCTGACTGGGGAGTAGACTTCATCACCGTACGTTTAGGCGGCATCTAATCAAACAATGAATATCTAATCAAAACCTAGCTTAATCGCTAGAACCAAACAACTTAGTTCCGACAATACATAATTAAACACTTGCGCATGCTGCTAACTTGCTCTGGGATTTCATCTATGATGTCATGCCTACACTTAGGATGATACACCGTCATCCTATTGACTCATGTGCCTAAACCATGTTGCATGAATTCTTATTCTTTTTTACTTAAAACCATATGTGTACATATGTCATCATGTAAATCTTTAGCTTGTCATGTGTGATAATGCAATATTATGTCATGCATGTTGTGCTATGCAATCTAAAATGGCCTTAATGCATCTTATGAGCGGTGTACACACGAAATATTATGCATCACATACTACATAATATCGCATACAATGAAAATCAAAATCTAATGTGCATTCATGTGATGATGTTATGCATCACATACTACATAACAGTCACAGGTTTCATGTAATGCCCCGAAACTCAAAAGAGGGACGGACAGTGTTTAGAGCCAAGTTTGGTGCCTGGTAAGAGTCACACATCCTGGGATACGGGCGTATCTAGGGCGGTGTAGTGCTCGGGTTCGACGAACTTGCCAAGTGGTCGACTAAATACACTCAACTAGGTGTCGAGACAGTGAACACGACCTGAGACACGGGCTTTTCCAGAGTTATGTCCTGCTCAGGATATTAGCTGGGCTGTGTCGGGTGAGGAACACAGCCTACTGCACAAGCGTGTTCTGGTTGACACGGGTATGTCAAATTTGACACGAGCGTGTCGAGAATCCGTGTCCTTCTCTATGTGTTTAGTCGGCTGTGTCAGCTATTGAGCACGGCCTGGGATACGGCCGTGTGCATGACCGTGTTTGGCACATGGCATGTGACACGGGCGGGTCCAGGGGCTGTGTCCTGTTCGGGATGCGACGGTTTCGGCATCGATTGAGGCATACAGCCTTGAACAAGGGCGTGTCACGAGCCGTGATCAGCCCAGGATATTGGTTTTAAGTGCAAATCATGGTCGTTCATCTCCTTCTATTGGGATCTAATGGTCCACAGCGGTCCTTGTTGAGATAGGTACGGGACTAGGGTTTGAAACACTCATTCCTCATCAAGCTTTCTCTTTCTAAAGCTTTAGAGAGAGGGGAGAGCAAGGAAGAAGGAGAAGCAGAGATCCGACCATCGGAGGAGCTTTGGAGCCCCAAATAGTAAGCCGAGTCCAGATCTATAGTGGCAAGGCCGTTGCATTGCTTTTCATCCATCTATATCTTCATGGCGCCAAAGAGAAACCCAACGGTAATGATTCTATTCTTGGACATGTGAAGTCCTCTTTCTTTCTGCATAGGAAACTCCCTCCCGCGAGTGAGCGGTGAGAGCGAGGTTTTCCTTCGGGTAGACATGAATAGCCCCCATTATTTTGCATGTAGAGTCCAGAATCGAAGTACGGACATAGGCATGGTGTGCGAAGCCTACCCGGATAAGTTGGTCTGGATTGGTGATGTTTAATTATGCATGAATACCCGGAGAATACTCTGTTCTGATGGTTATTTTTGGGTTTTCTATATGGTAGATTGGAACAGGGAACCTTGGGGACTAACTCCAAGGTGCACCCAGAAAACTGGACAGAAGCGTGATTCTTCCTTCTTGGTGTCCTGGGAGCCAACTTGCACATAACTGGGTTATGTAAAGAGTGTGATCGATATGGGACTCAGGGAAGCTTGACCCGTGCATATGACTTAAATTGACATTGCGGTGTGAGCAACAGGTTAGGCAGAACCGTACCCGCTCTATGTCGTCCAGTTAAAGCGACCTAAAGTATGTGGTACTTGATGTTGGCATATATAGAGGGTCTTAGGCATAGGCCAAAAAGACTATAATGATCACGAGATTTGCTGTCTAAGGGGCGGTGGTGAGACCGTGGATTTTGACAAGGTTCACCGAGAATGTGCCCTGAGAGCACGGGGTGTGTGGCCGTCTATGCCTACGCTTGTGGTGAAGTGTAATTTCACTATATTGTTTGGCTATACTAATAAAGTGCAGGGAAGGAGCATCGCCTCCCCGAGTAAAGGGGGTGGGGTCGTTATAATTTGGTCAGCTTTAGCTAACCATTGCTTTTGTTTGCCACTCCTGCGGTGGATTGTTGATTGCAGGTGTTGCCGAGCCTAGTGGAAAATAGCGGGCAAAAGCCCTTATTGTTGAGCCGACCCTCGAAGGCCTATGCTAATATTTACTTTTATTCTAATGTATAACCGGCCTATGTGCCGATGTTTGGAAGACACTATTTGTATAAGTAAACTCTTGTAAGGCCATAAGGCCAAGTACTTTGTGTATTTTGTACGCTCATTCCTAATTTGGGTATTTAGTGCACATTCATGTTGTTGGCTTGGGTTCTTTTCTTTGCAACTTTAACATAATTTCGCTAGAATGTACTCTGTGTAGGACGCAAGTTATTAGAAGGATGGTTTCATTTCGTAACGCTTCGGTTTGTCTGTGGTATATGGCGTCGGGCCCTGGCCAGACCTACTGTTATATGCCATATGATGGGTAGGGGTGTTACAATTTGGTATCAGACTACCGGTTTTGGTCATGATTAAATGAATTCGTGGACGAATTATTTTAATGGGTGGTGAGCACATGTGTGTGCGTCATCATTATAACATAAAAAGAACCCATGAATGTCCACTTAGGAATGAAAATACACATGTTTGAGGAACCTACGTGTTCCTATAATTGCTTTTTGCAATATTGTTTGGTCACTTAATGGTGTTTTGTATGACTCTAGGTGACCAGGAGTGGTGTAGGGTTGTCAGAACGCCTGGTTTCTGAGGCAAGTAGCGCACCGAATGATGTGCTTGCAACACCTCCCTCGGTAGAAACCATAAGATTGGTGGCTGAAGTGCTGTTCGCTATGATAAATGCCCAGCCTGCAATACAAATGCAGCAGCATGGCCCTGCAGTGGAGCAGGTACCGCTTCAAGCGGCGGAACTGAGAAGGGTGGAGCAAGCGGTGGTGAAGCCGTTGAGACTAGAAGAGCGTCCGAAAAGCAGCTCAACCATGTTATGGGCTTCAATCCTTCGGTGTTCTCGAGGACTGGAACCGCATGCCAAGCTGAGGATTGTCTCTACCGAGTAAAGAGAGTCTTGACAGCTACGGAAACGGAGGAGTGGCAGAAGACAACCATAGCTAGTTTCCTGTTGGATGGAGATGCAAGGCTATGGTGGGAAGGTTTAGAGCTACATCACCTGAGGGGAAGGCAACTCACGAACGTCTCGATAGAAGAATTTTCGAGACTATTCTTGGCAAGGTACCTTCGCTCGGCTCAGAGGATCGCGATGGAGAATGAATTCCAGAGGTTGACGCAAGGAGAGAGTAGTGTGGAGGAGTATCTCCACGAATTTACACAGTTGGGTCGGTACGCTATCTCTACATTTGCTGATGAGGAGCATAAGACAAACCGTTTCTATGAGGGTCTGAGGGATGACCTAAGGCTACTGCTCTTGGGGCCTACGATGCAGGGCTTCTTGACCCTGGTCAATACGGCCCGGTCTTTGGAGAAGGATCTGAGGAATGTGAAAGCGAAGAAAAACTCTAGCGCTAAGAAGACAGAGTTCAAGGTGTCGACTACCTCAAAGTCTAGGTTTCGTAAGTTCTATAAGAAGGCTAGGACTTCGGGTCCAGCCCCTTCTTCTGGTGCTTTTGGGGCAACTACGGGCCGAACCTCGGGCGCATGCTATAACTGTGGAAAGAAGGGATACTTTGCCCGAGACTATTGGTGTAACACCCCCAATCCGTCGCATAGCATATAGCAGTAGGTCCGCCCGGGGCCCGACGCCATATACCATAGGCAGACCGGAAGGTTACTCAATGGAAACCATCCAACTAAGAATCAACGTCCTACATAGAGTACATTCTAGCGGTAGCAATTTAAAAGTTATAATAAAATAGAACCCAGCTAAAAGTACGAATCTCCACTAAACACAACCAGAAGGAATGAATGTACAATACACCAGTACACGACCTTAAGGCCTTACAATAGTTTACTCAAATTAAAGTGTTTTCCAAACCTCAGCACGTAGGCCGGTCACATATGAGAAATAAAGTAAACACTCAATAATTAGGCCTTCAAGGGCTGGCTCAACAACATGAGCTTTTGCCCGCTATTTACCACTTGGCTCCGCGCCACCTGCAAGCAACAATCCACCGCAACGGTGGCAAATAGAAGCAACGTTCAGCTATGCTGACCAAATTATAACAACCACGCCCCCGAACTTGGGGCAGCGATGCTCCTTCCCTGCACTTTGTTAGCATAACCAAGCAGTACAGTGTAAAAACACATCATCATAGGCGTAAGAGCGCACGGCCACACACCCCGTGCTCTCAGGGCACATTCTCGGTGAACACGGTCAAAATCCGTGGTCTCACCACTGCCACTTGGACGACAAATCTCGTGAGCATTTGAGTCTTTCAGTCAGAAGTCACGTCACTAGAAAACATCGACAGCCTAAGACCCGACCTCTATGCCATCGGTAGGCCTCTAACACCGAACCTCATAGAGCGGGAACGGTTCCACTTAACCCGTTGCTCACCTTGCCACGACAATTGAAATCGTCAGCACGGGTTAAGTTTCCCTGAATCCCAAGTATTGAATTCACAATATTACGTAACCCAGTTATATGCAAGTTAGCTCCTAGGCCAGCAAGATGGCAGAAACACGCATCTGCCCAGTTTTCCGGGTGCACCTTGGAGTTAGTCTCCAAGGCTCCCTGTTGCAATCTGCCGTGTAGAAAACCCGAAAAACAACCATCAGTGCGGAGGTTTCTCCGGCCATTCATGCAATTCAACATCACCGATCTAGACCAACTTGTCCGGGTAAGCTTCACACATCATGCCTATGTAGGATTCTCGATTACGGACTCTACATATAACACAACGGGGACTATTTATGTCTACCTGAAGGAACGCCTCACACCCACCGCAAACTCGCGAGAGCGGGCTTCCTATGCAAAGTAAAAGAGGACTTCACATGTACTAGGATGAGAATCGTTATCCTAGCATTTCTCCTTGGCTCCATGGAAATCTATGCGGATGAAAAGCACCGTAATGTCCTCGCCTCCGTAGATCTGAAGTCATCTTGCTATTTTTGGCTTCGAAGCTCCGCCGGCGGCCAGATCTTCCTTCCTTCTTCTTCCTTGCTCTCCCCTCTCTCTAGAACATTAGAAAGAGATTGCTTGGATGAAATGAGGGTTTATAAACCCTATTCCTGGTTATAACCTAGCAAGAGCAGCCCTGAACTGTCGGATCCAAAAATAAGGAAACGGACGACCACGATTCGGACTTAAAATCCAAAACCTGGGCCGAACACAACCCGTGACACGCCCGTGTCCAAGGTCATGTGCCCATTCGCCATCAAAACCGGTGCGTCCCAAAAATAATACGGGTTATCGACACGCCCGTGTCATCCAGTACACGCCCGTATACCCGGGCGTGTTCCTCCATCGACACAAGATCAACACCAACCCGAGAGGAACACGGGTATTGGACATGCATGTATCCCATTTGATACGCCCGTGTCAAACCCGAACACGCCTGGGCTCTAGGCCATCTTTCTCCCCCAACACAACTCGGCCAACTACCCGAGTAGGACACGGCCCGGGACATGCCCGTGTCTCAGACAGTGTTCGCTGCTCGACGATCGTCGACTGTAATTCGTTGACCACATGACCATCGTCGAACCCGAGCATGACACGCCCCTGGGAAACTCCCGTGTCCCAGGCTGTGTGACCCCTACCAAATTCCAAACTTGGCTCAAAATGCCACCCGTCGCTCTTTTGAATTTCGGGGCATTACAACTCTCTCCCTCTTAAAATAATTTCGTCACGAAATTATAAAGGAAAGATAAAAACAAAACTTAAATGGTACCTGAGTGGAATAACTCCGGGTACTCCTCAAGCATGGTTTGCTCACGCTCCCACGAGAGCTCCTCTTGACCGCAGTTGTCCTAGCAGACCTTGACCATCCTGATCTCTTTGTTGCGTAGCCACTTCACTTCCGAATCCTCAATGCGTATAGGCTTAACCTTCGTAATCAATCCAATATCGACCGACACTTGATCGACCGCAATCACTTGTGAAAGCTCTTGCACCGCCTTCCGCAGCATCAATATGTGGAATACGTCGTGTAGACCACTTAGCTCCACTGTTAGCCTCAATCGATAAGCTGCTTCGCCAATATGCTCCAGAACCTCAAATGGTCCAAGGTACCTTGGGCTTAGCTTCTTCAAGCGCCGCACCCGTGAGACACCCTTGAACGGCTTGATCTTCAAGTAGACCCAGTCGCCGACAGCGAACTCCACATTCCTATGCTTGGTGTTATAGTACTTAGCTTGGCGGTCCTGAGTGATTAGCAATCTCGCTCGAATCATTCGAACCAATGACGTTGCACCTTCCACCTCTTTTCGCTTGTACAACTTTGACTCACCTGTTTCCAACCAAGAAAACGGCGTGCGACATATTCTACCATAAAGGGCCTCGAAGGGCACCATTTGAATGCTCGCCTGGTAGCTATTGTTGTAAGCGAACTCCACCAAGTATAGGTGATCTTCCCACTGCTTCCCGAAATCCAGAACGCACATGCGGAGCATTCTTCCATCGTCTGGTTGACCCTCTCGGTCTGACCATCCATCTGCAAATGAAAGGTTGTGCTGAAACTCAGCTTTATTCCCAACATCTGCTGCACCAGCCTCCAATCATTGGACATGAACCGCCCATCACGGTCACTCACGATGCTGCGGGACACACCGTGAAGCCGCACAATATTATCCACGTATAACCTTGCCAATTTCTCCACAGAATCATCCTTCCTATATGGAATAAAGTATGACACTTTTGTCAAATGATCTACGACCACCTAGATGGGGTCGTTTCCCTTCTACGACCTTGGCAAACCATGCACAAAGTCCATAGTAATGTCGTCAAACTTCCACTCCGGAATAGGCAAGGACTTCAAGAATCCTCCAGGATTTTGGCACTCCGCCTTCACTAAGGCGCAAGTTTGACACTTCGCCACGTACAGTGTCACATCCTTCTTAAGTCCTAGCCACCAGAATAATTTCTTCACATCACGGTACATCTTCGTGCTCCCCGGGTAAATCGATTACTTGGTATGATGCGCCTCGTACAACAATTCCACCAGCAATTTGCCCACAATTAGGACGCGCCAACGACCGTCCTTCCATAGCAATCCATACTCAACAACAAATTGGGAATTTGACCCATCCAAAGCATCAACCATAATTTGCTTCATGCGGCCATCCATATCCAGAGCCTGCCGAATCCGATCATTCAGGTCACACTGAACTTCTGTCCAGTTTAATAGTGCTTCGGCACTTGACTGCTTGTCTATACACGAGATCTTGAACGGCTCCAACTCCTGAACCAACCGCTCGTCATGGACCGACAGCCAATTAGCTTGAGCTGGGGCCCTGCGACTCAACGCATCCGCAACTGTATTGCCTTTCCCAGGCACATAGTGAATCTTGAATGTATAGTCCCCCAGGAACTCCATCCATCTCTATTGTCGCATGTTTAGATCTTTCTGATCCAACAAGTATTTCACGCTCTTGTGGTCGGTATAGATATCGACCTTCACCCCGTACAAGTAGTGCCTCCACAGCTTCAAGGCAAAAATCATGGTCGCTAACTCCAAGTCATGGACCGGATAATTCCTCTCATGCACTTTCAGCTATCGCGAGCCAAACTCTATCACACTTCCATGTTGTAGTAAGACACAACCCTGTCCACTGCCCGAAGCATCGTTGTAGGTCTCAAAACCTTCGGTACCACTCGGCGAACTCACCACAGGCACTGTGGTCAACCGACTCTTCAGCTCCTCAAAATCTCGTGCGAACTCCAGCGTCCAAACAAACTTCTGCTCTTTCCTCGTCAGAGTCGTGAGAGGTAACGCTATCCGCGAGTAATTCTCCACGAAGCGCCTGTAATAGCCGGCAAGCCCCAGAAAACTCCGGACTTCCGGTACCGTAAACATCACAGGCCACTCTCGTATCGCAACAATCTTTGCCGGATCCACCTCAATTCACTCTCCACTGACTATGTGACCAAGGAACGCTACTGAGGACAACCAAAACTCGCATTTGGAGAACTTGGCGTACAATTGATTCCTCATCAGTGTCTCCAATACCAAATGCAGATGCTTAAAGTGATCCTCCTCACTCTGCGAGTACACCAATATATCGTCGATGAAGATGATCACAAAGTGGTCTAGGTACTCCCTAAAAGACCTGTTAATCAGATCCATGAACACTGATAGCGTATTCGTCAGCCCAAACAGCATGACCGTAAATTCGTAATGCATGTATCTCGTACTAAAAGTTGTCTTGGGGATATCACTCTCCCTTTTCCTCAGCTGATAATACCCAGACTTAAGATCCAATTTTGAGTACACTGTTGACCCGACTAACTGATCGAATAGATCATCAATCCTCGGAATCGGGTACTTGTTCTTCTCCGTTAGCTTATTCAGTTCTCGATATTCGATACAAAGTCTCAAGCTTCCACCCTTCTTCTTAACAAAAAGGACCGGTGCACTCCAAGGTGACAAACTTGTACGTACATACCCCTGCTCCAACAACTCTTGAAGTTGAACCTTCAGCTCCGCCATCTCCTTAGGCGCTAGCCGATATGGAGAGAGTGACACAGGTTTCGCACCTGACACTAGCTCGATAGTGAAATCAATCTCCTGTTGAGGTGGGGCTCCAGGAAGATCGCCAGGGAATACATTAGGGTACTTAGATACCACTGAAATACTGTCCAACGTAGGCTTAGGCTTTGCAACCTCCTCTAACGTGAAGAACAGCTCCACTCCAGCACGAACCGCCTTCACCACCTGAAGAGCAGACATCAAAGTCTTGCTCGACCCTTTCAAGCCCGTAAAAGTTATCTCACGACATGTTCCCAACTTGACATCCTTACGACTGCAATCAATATATGTTTGCTGCTCTGAGAGCTAGTCCATGCCAAATATCACGTCGAACTCCACCAGCGGTAGTAACGACGCTTGCAAATCGAACTCTTGACTCCCAATACGAATCTTAATGCCACATATTCTATCTGCGTACATCGAACACCCATTTGACACCAACACATCCAGTTTGTCCTTGGCCATCAAAGAAGGTACTCCGATGCACGATATGAATCCTTCGGACAAAAAGGAGTGCGAAGCTCCCGTATCAAATAGTGCTCTCGCTGGATTATCATAAATCAAAACAAAGCCTATACAAGCAACAATAAGCTAAGATGTGCAAGGTAAACAGTATTTAAAGCTAACTTGCTATAAATCTAAACAGTACCAGTCACCACGTCTACTTGCTTGATGGCCTCCTGCTGGCCAAGATTATTAACTTTACGTTGAGCATAATGAGATGCGGTTGACTCCACCGCCTTGCCGTTTTCATCATAGGTTACTCCCGGCTTCAACTCAGACTTTGGACATCCACCCCGACACTCATGGGTGTAATGCCCCGGCTTCCCATAGTTGTAACATACGCTCGGGGTTCGACCCGTATTCGCCCTAGAAGCACCAGAAGAGGGGGCTGGACCCGAACTACTAGCCTTCTTGTTCCAGTTCCGGAATATAGACTTTGAGGAGTTCGGCACTTTGAACTACGACCTCTTTGCACTGGAGTCTTTCTTTGCTTGCACACTCTTCAGGTCCTTCTCCAAAGACCTAGCTGTATTGACTAGGGTCAAGAAGCTCTGCGTCATAGGCCCCAAGAGCAGTAGCCTTAAGTCATCTCTCAGATCTTCGTAGATACAGTTTGTCTTACGCTCCTCATCCACGAACCTAGAGCAAGCATACTGACCCAACCGAGTAAACTCGTGGAGATACTCATCCACGCTACTCTCACCTTGTGTCAACCTCTGAATTCATTCTCCAACGCAATCCTCTGAGCCGAAGGGAGGTACCTATCCAAGAAAATCTCAAAAACTCTTCCATCGAGACATCTGTGAGTTGCCTTCCCTTCAAGTGATGCAGCTCAAAACCTTCCCACCACAGCCTCGCATCTCCGTACAACAGGAATGTAGCTATAATGTTCATCTGCCACTCCTCCATTTCCATCGCTGTCAAGATTCTCTTCATTCAGGAGAGCCAATCTTCAGTTTGGGATGGGGTTCCCAACCCTGAGAACACCTGAGGATTAAAGCCCGTAACATGCTTGAGATGCCTTTTAGTTGCTCTCCTTTGCAGCAAAGGTTCCACCACTACTTTCTCCACTCTTCTAGGTTCCGCTGCTTGAAGCGGTACCTGCTCCACCGCAGTGGCAGGCTGCTGCATTTGCCTTGCAGGCTATGCATTGATCATAGCTAACACCTCTTTAGCCACAAATCGTATGGTTTCTACCAAGGAAAGTGTTGCAGGAGCTTCACGCGGTGCACTACTTTCCTCAGAAACTGGCTGTTCTGACGGCCCTGCACCACTCTTGGTCACCAATAGTCGTACAAAACACCCTTAAGCGACCAAACACAATTGCAAAAAGAAATTATAGGAACACACAGGTTCCTCAAACACGTGTATTTTCATTCCTAAGTGGACATTCATGGGTTCTTTTGATGTTATAACGATGACGCACACACATGTGCTCACCACCCCTTAAAAAGAATTATCCCACAAATTCATTTAAGTTGACCGAAACCAGTAGACTGATACAAATTGTAACACGCCTTGTCCGTCGCATAGCATATAGTAGTAGGTCTGGCTGGGGCCCGACGTCATATACCACAGACAGACCGGAAGGTTACTCAATGGAAACCTTCCAACTAAGAATCAACGTCCTACACAAAGTACATTCTAGCGGAAGCAATTTAAAAGTTGCAATAAAATAGAACCCAGCCAAAGGCAAGAATGTCCACTAAACACAACCAAAAGGAATGAATGTACAATACACCAGTACTCTCCTTAAGGCCTTAAAATAGTTTACTCAAATTAAAGTGTTTTCCAAACCTCGGCACGCAGGCCAGTCACACATGATAAATAAAGTAAACACTCAATAATTAGGCCTTTGATGGTCGACTCAGCAACATGGGCTTTTGCCCGCTATTTATCACTTGGCTCCGCAGCACCTGCAAGCAACAATCCACCGCAACGGTGGCAAACAAAAGCAATGGTCAGCTATGCTGACCAAATTATAAAGACCCGCCCCCGAACTTGGTGCGGCGATGCTCCTTCCCTGCACTTTTTTAGCCTAACCAAGCAGTATAGTGTAAAAACACTTCATCACAGGCATAGGTAGGCACGGCCACACACCCCGTGCTCTTAAGGCGCATTCTTAGTGAACACAGTCAAAATCCGTAGTCTCACCACCGCCACTTGGACGGCAAATCTTGTGAGCATTTGAGTCTCTCAGGCAGAAGTCACGTCACTTAAACACTTCGACAGCCTAAGACCCGAGCTCTATGCCATCGGTAGGCCTTTAACACCGAACCGCATAGAGCAGGAATGGTTCCACTCAACTCGTTGCTCACCTTGCCACGACAATTGAAATCATCGGCATGGGATAAGTTTCCCCGAAGCCCAAGTATCGAATTCACAATATTACATAACCCAGTTATATGCAAGTTGACTCCCAAGCCAGCAAAACGGCAGAACCACGTATCAGCCCAGTTTTCTGGGTGCACCTTAGAGTTAGTCCCCAAGGCTCCCTGTTGCAATCTATCGTATAGAAAATGCGAAAAACAACCATCGGCGAGGAGTCTTCTCGGGCCATTCAGGTAATGCAACATCACCGATCCTGACCAACTTGTTCGGGTAGGCTTCACACATCATGCCTTTGTCTGAATCTCGATTACAAACTCTACATGTAACACAACGGGGATTATTCATGTCTACCCGAAGGAATGCCTCACACCCACCGCAAACTCGCGAGAGCGGGCTTCCTATTCAAAGGAAAAGGGGACTTCACATGTCCTAGGATGAGAATCGTTACCCTAGCATTTCTCCTTGGTGCCATGGAAATCTATGCAGATGAAAAGCACCGCAATGTCCTCGCCTCAGTAGATCCAAAGTCGGCTTGCGATTTGGGGTTCCGAAGCTCCGCTGGCAGCTGGATCTTCCTTCCTTCTTCTTCCTTGCTCTCCCCTCTCTCTAAAACTTTAGAAAGAGATTGCTTGGATGAAATGATGGTTTCTAAACCCTATTCCCGGTTATAACCTAGCAAGAGCGACACTGAACCGTTGAATCCCCAAATAAGGAAACGGACGGTCATGATTCGGACTTAAAATCCAAAACCTGGGCCGAACACGGCTTGCGACACACCTGTGTCCTATGTCGTGTGCCCCATTCGCCGTCATAACCGTCACATCCTGAAAAGAACACTGGCTCTCGACACGCCCGTGTCATGCTTGACAAGCCCGTGTCATCCAGTACACACCTGTGTACCCGGGCGTGTTCCTCTATTGACACATGACCAACACCAACCCGAGAGGAACACGGGTATTTGACACGCCCATGTCCAATTTGACACGCCCGTGTCAAACCCGAACACGCCTGGGCTCCAGGCCGTATTTCTCCCCCAACACAACTCGGCCAACTACCCAAGTAGGACACGGCCCGAGACACGCCCGTCTCCCAGGCTATGTTCGCTGCTCGACGATCATCGACTGCAATTCGTCTACCACACGGCCATCGTCGAACCTGAGCATGACACGCCCCTGGGACATCTCCATGTCCCAGTCCGTGTGACCCCTACCAAATTCCAAACTTGGCTCAAAACGCCACCCGTCGCTCTTTTGAGTTTCGGGGCGTTATATTTGGAACGGACGTCTAAAGTCTGAGAGGAAGCCTGGAGCAATGTATGAGGAGAAGTGCAAGGCGGTGGAGTCAACCGCATCCCAATATGCTCCAACTCAGCCTAGATTTTATAACCTTGGCCAGCAGGAGGCCATAAAGCAAACTGATGTGGTAATATGTTCGGTTTAAATTTATAGCAAGTTAGCTTTAAATACTTGTTACCTTGCACCTGTTAGCTTTTTACTGTTTGTACTAGGCTTTGTTTTGATTTTCAATAATCCGGCGAGAGCACTATTCGATACTGGAGCTTGGCACTCCTTTTTGTCTGAAGGATTTATATCGTGCATCGGAGTACCTTCTTCAATCGCAAAGGACAAACTGGATGTGTTGTTTCCAAATGGGTGTTCAATGCGCGCGGATAGATTTTGTGGCGTAAAGATAGGGATTGGGAGTCAGGAGTTCGACTTGCAAGCGTCGTTACTGTCGCTAGTGGATTTCGATGTGATATTTGGTATGGACTGGCTCTCAGAGCAACAGGCATATATTGATTGCAACCGCAAAGAGGTCAAATTGGGAACTAGTCGTGAGACGACATTTGTGGGCTTGAAAGGGTTGAGCAAGACTTTGATGTCTGCTCTTCATGTGGTTAAGGCATTTTGTACTGGTGCAGAGCAATTCTTCACGCTAGTGGAGGCTTTGAAGCCTAAGCCTGCTTTGGATAGCATCCTAGTGGTATTCGAGTACCCTGACATGTTCCCTAGCGATCTCCCTAGAGCTCCACCTCAATGGGAGATTGACTTCACTATTGAGCTAGTGCCAGGTGCCAAACCTGTGTTACGCTCCCCGTATCGGTTAGCGCCTAAGGAGATGCCAGAGCTGAAGGTTCAACTTCAAGAGCTTTTGGAATAGGGTTATGTGTGTCCAAGTTCGTCGCCTTAGAGCGCACCGGTCCTCTTTATTAAGAAGAAGGATGGAAGCTTGTGACTCTGTATCGATTATCTAGAGCTGAACAAGTTAACGAGGAAGAACAAGTACCCGATCCCAAGGATTGATGATCTGTTCGATCAGTTAGTCGGGTCATCGGTGTACTCAAAATTGGATCTTATGTCTGGATATTATCAGTTGAGGATAATAGAAAGTGATATCCCCAAGATAGCTTTCAGCAAGCGGTATGGGCATTATGAGTTCAATGTCATGCCATTTGGGCTGACGAATGCGCCATCCATGTTTATGGATCTGATGAACAGAATGTTCAAAGAGTACCTTGACCACTTCGTGATCATCTTTATTGACGATATATTGGTGTACTCGTAGTGTGAGGAAGATCACTTTAAACATCTGCATTTGGTGTTGGAGATGCTGAGGAGGAAACAACTGTACGTCAAGTTCTCCAAATGCGAGTTTTGGTTGTCCTCGGTAGAGTTACTCGGTGACATAGTTAGCGGAGAGGGAATTGCAGTGGATCCGGCGAAGATAGTTACTATACAGGAGTGGCCTGTTGTCTACGATAGCGGAAGTCCGGAGCTTTCTGTGGCTTGCCGGCTATTACAAGCGCTTCTTGGAGGACTTCTCGTGGATTGCGTTACCCCTCACGACTCTGACAAGGAAAGAGCAGAAGTTTGTTTGGTTGCTTGAGTGCACACAAGCTTTCGAAGAGCTGAAAAGTCGATTGACCACGGTGTCTATTCTAAGTTCGCCGAGTGGGACGAAGGATTTGAGATTTATAGTGATGCTTCGGGTAGTGGTTTGGGTTGTGTTCTACTACAGCATGGGAATGTAATAGCTTATGGCTCGCGTCAGCTGAAGGTGCACGAGAGGAATTATCCGGTCCATGACTTGGAGTTAGCGGTTGTGATATTTGCCATGAAGCTGTGGAGGCATTACCTGTATGGTGTGAAGGTCGATATCTATACCGATCACAAGATCCTGAAGTACTTGTTGGATCAAAAGGACCTAAACATGCAGCAGCAGAGGTGGATGGAGCTCCTGGGTGACTACACCTTCAAGATACATTTTGTGCCTGGGAAAGGCAATGCAGTTGCTGATGCGTTGAGTCGTAGGGCTCCCACGCAGGCCAACTGGTTGTCGGTTCATGATGAGTGTTTGATTCATGATTTGGAGGCATTGGAGATCTCATGCGTGGACAAGTAAACTAGCACCAAAGTACAACTGAACTGGACATAGGTGCAGTATGACCTAGCACATAGGATTCAGTAGGCTCTAGGTTTCGATAACAACATGAAGCAGCTTATGGACGAGGCTTTGGATGGGTAAAATTCCCGATTTTATGTTAATGATGGACGGTTATGGAGAGACAGTCGTCTGTGCATCCCAAGTGGGGATAAATTACGGGAGGAATTGATGTACGAGGCACATCATATCAAGTACTCGATTCACATAGGGAGCACAAAGATGTTTTGTGATATGAAAAAGTTGTTCTGGTGGCCAAGACTTAAGAAGGACATGGCACTTTATGTAACGAAGTGTCAAACGTGCGCTTTAGTGAAGGCGGAATGCCAAAAGCCTGGAGGTTTCTTGAAGTCTTTGCCTATCCCGGAGTGGAAGTTCGACGATATTTCAATGGATTTTGTGCATGGTTTGCCAAAGTCGCAGAAGGGAAATGATGTCATCTGGGTGGTCGTAGACCAATTGACGAAAATGTTGCACTTTATTCTGATTAGGAAGGATGATTTGGTGGAGAAATTGGCAAAACACTACGTGGATAACATTATTTGATTGCACGTTGTACCCCGCAGCATCGTGAGTGACAGAGATGGGCTCTTCGTGTCCAATGATTGGAGGTTGGTGCATCAAATGTTGGGAACCAAGCTGAGTTTCAGCACAGCCTTTCTATAACAGCCCAAATTTCAAAATGGGAAAATTTTGTGTGACACGGCCTAGGACACGGGCTGTCCCAGGGCGTGTCCTGCACGGGGGCGTAGCAGTCACGAGGTCGACGAAACTGCATTCGATGAAGTGTTTGGGAGGGACACGCCCAGTGACACGGCGTGACCTATGGCGTGTCCTCCTTTGTGTCGATACCTTGTTTGTGTCGACACCTCCTTTATGTCGACACCTCATTTGTGTCGACACCTCCTTTGTGTCGACACCTCCTTTATATCGACACCTCCTTTGTATCGACACTCGAGTCTTTGTTTGACGAAAGTGGTCGATAGAGGGAACACGCTAGTGACACGGGCGTGTACCCTCCGACAAGGGCGTATCGGAGGGCGTGTCCCCCTCTAGTCGATGAAATGAGCTCGACGATCGTCGAGAGAAATCACACACCCCATGACACGTACATTTCTGGGCCGATACGGGCGTGTACCCGGTCCGTAACCTGTTTCGGGATAAGGCGGTTTGTGCACCGCTTAGAGTACACGGCCTGTGACACAGGCGTGTCATAGGGCATGTCGGACCCGAAAAGTGATTTTGCGATGTTTTCGTGGCTGTGCATTTTCTTCAGCTGGGATCTAACAACTGAGAGTCCTCCTTGTTTCCTTAAGGCCGAAAACTGAGAAAGAATTTTCATTATGTTTATTGCCTTCATCTTTCTAAAAAATTAGAGAAAGAAAGGGAGAGGAAGAAGGAGGAGGAGGAAGTGGGGCTGATCTCTGGTGGAGCTTGAGAGTGTCAAGCTGAGATCTGAGGCCATCTTTGTGGAGGAAAAGTTGTTGCGGTTCTTTCTAGCCAGTTAGGAGCTCATGGCACTGAAGCGATCTTCAAGGGTAACGACTTTTCTTCCTAGCCATGTGAAGGCTTCCTTTTTGGCACATGCATGTCCTTTGTGTTTTCGGGTTTCTACACGGTAGATTGCAGCAGGGATCCTTTGGGATTAACTCCAAGGCACACCCGGAAAACTGAGTGGAAACATAGTTCTGCTAACTTGGCGGCCGGGGAGCCAGCCTTGAATATAACTGGGTTATGTGATGTTTGGAAATGTTTTGGGATCTGAGAGAAGCTTGGCTCATGCGTACGTCTTAAGGTGACTACGCGGAGTAAGCAACGGGCAAGTGGAATCGGACCTGTGCTATGTGGTTCAGTGTTAGAGACCCATATAGGGACTGGCCATTGGCATAGTCAGTAGCCTTAGGCAGTCGTCAGAAAGGCTAAAATGCTCACGATGTTGCCATCCCGGGGATGGTGGTGAAGCCACGGAATTGACCGGAATCACCGATAAAGTGCCCTGAGTGCACGAAGTGTTTGGTCGTGCGAGCCTACACCTGTGGCGAAGTATGTTTGTACTTTATTGTTTAGCTGGGCTAATGAAATGCAAGAAAGGAGCACCTCCATCCCGAGTAAGGGGAGGGGTCGTTATAATTTGGTCGGCTTTGGCTGACCATTACTTTGTTTGCCAGCATGCGGTGGAATGTTGCTTGTAGGTGCTGCGGAGCCAAGTACCAATTAGCGGGCTGAAGCCCTTGTTGCTGAGCTGGCCCTCGAAGGCTAAAGCGAATTGTTGTTTTTATTTTTGTCATGGGTGGCCGGCCTGCGAGCCGATGTATGTAAATCATTAATTTGTTAAGTAAACTCTTATAAGGCCATAAGGCCAAGTACTTTCAGTGTATTTATTATTTCATTACTATGGTAGTATGTAGACATCCATGATAGTTGTTATTCAATTATGGGTTCTTGTCAACTGTTTAAATGCTTCTGCTAGAATACTCTATGTTAGGGCAAGTAGTTATACTTGGATTTTTGATATTCTTATATAACCCTTCCAACTGTCTGTGGTATATGGCGTTGGGTTCCAGTTGGACCTTCTGTTATATGTCATTCGACGGATGGGGGTATTACAATTTGGTTTCAGAGCCCAGGTGTCGGTCTTCTTTATTTGAATTCATGGGCGAATTCTTTTAAGGGGCGGTGAGCACATGTATGTGTGTCATCATTATAACATAAAAGAACCCATGAATGTCCACTTAGGAATGCAAAATACACTTGTTTTGAGGAACCTAAGTGTTCTAATGATTGCTTTTAGCAATCTATTTGTCACCTAATCAAGGGTTTATGCTATTATAGGCAGCTAGGAGCGGTGCTTGACAATCAGAACATCTGCAATCGGTGGAAAGTATTGCACCGAGTGACGTGCCTACAACACCCCCTTCAGCAGAAACCATCAGATTGGTGGCTGAAGCAGTTTTTGCTATGATAAATGCCAAACCTGCAAGGCAAATGCACCACGCACCACCTGTTAATGAGCAAGAACCGATTAGGGTGGCAAAGCCGGGAGTGGTAGAACGCGTAGCAGTTGATCAAGTAGCGCCAAGGAGAGCTGCGGAGAAGCATCTCAAGCATGTAATGAGCTTTAATCCTCCGGTGTTCGACGAGATTGGAATGCCAATTCAAGCCGAGGATTGGCTCTCTACGATAAAGAGAGTCTTGATGGCCACAGAAACTAAGGAGGAGCGGAAGACCAACCGATTCTATGAGGGTATATGTGGCAACCTACAGCTACTCCTTGCTGGGCCTAAGGCATAGGGCTTCCTAGCCTTGGTCAATTCAGCCCGATCATTGGAATAGGTCATGAAGAAAGGGCAATAGAAGAAGGATCCAGGGGAAAAGAAGTCTGAGTTCAAAGTGTCAAATGCAAAGTCGAGTTTTCGCAGATGGAACAAGAAACCGAAGACTTCGAACTCAGCCTCTTCGTCTGGTGTGACGGGGGAAACCATGAGTCGAGTCCCAGGAGCTTGTTATAACTGTGGAAAGATGGGGCATTTTGCTCGTGAATGTTGGAGCAGAGGTGCAAAGTTCGATAGGAAGCTTGAAGCAATATATGAAGAAAAACGGAAGGCGGTGGAGTCAACCGCGTCCCACCATGATTCAGCCCAGCCTCGAGTATATAATCTTGGTCTGCAAGAGGCCATAAAACAAGCTGACGTGGTGACAGGTATGAGTTAAATTATAGCAGTTTAACTTTATGTAGTTGTTACCTTTTTATATGTTAGCTTAATTGTTGGTGCTAGAGTTTGTGTTGATTTTCGATTGTCTGGCGAGAGCCATGTTTGATTCGGGAGCTTCTCATTCCTTCTTGTCCGAAATATTCGTAACGCGCATCGGAGTCCCTTCCTCGATGGTAAAAGACAAGTTGGATGTGTTGCTGCCCAATGGGTGCTCAATGCGTGCGGATAGAATCTGTGTGGTAAAGATACGGATTGGGGACCAGGAGTTTGATTTCCGAGCGTCGGTACTGCCATTAGTGGAGTTCGATGTAACGCCCTGAAACTCGAAAGAGCAACGGGTAGAGTTTCAGGCCAAGTTTGTAACTTGGCAGCGGTCACACGACCTGGGATACGAGCTTGTCCTAGGGCGTGTTGTGCTCGGATCGACGATCTGACCAAGAGGTTGATGAATTTTGGATTCGAAGATCGTCGAGCAGCAAACACGGCCTGGGACACGGGCGTGTCATAGGTCGTGTCCTTCACGGGTTGAAACCGGGCTGTGGCGTGATGGTTACAAGGGGCAGTACACAGGATGTGTCGGGTAGACACGGGCATGCCAAATGGGACACGGGCGTATCCAAGACCCGTGTTCTTCTCGGGTTGGTGTCGGTCCTGTGTCGATGGAGTAACACGGCACAGTACACGACCGTGTTCTGGATGATACGGGCGTGTAAAGTTTGACACGGGCATGCCAGGTGCCCGTGTTCTTTTCAGGACGCGTTGGTTTCGACGGTGAATGAGGAACACGGACCTGGACACGGGTGTGTCATAGGCCGTGTTCAGCCTAGATTTTGGATTTCAGCTCCGGATCGTGGCCATCTGTTTCCTTATTTTTGGATCTGACGACTGGGGGTTGTTCCTGCTGAGATATACCCGGGTTTAGGGCTTTGAAAACCCCATTTCACTTGGGTTATTCTCTTTCTAAAGTTTAGAGAGAGAGGAGAGCAAGGAAGAAGAAAGGAGGTTAGATCCGGTCACCGGCGGAGCTTTGGAGCTCCAAATCGCGAGTTGACTTTGGATCTACGGAGCCAAGTAGATTGTGGTGCTTTTCATCCGCATAGATTTCCATGGTGCCAAGGAAAAATGCTAGAGTAATGATCCTCATCCTATGACATGTGAAGTCCTCTTTTCCATTGCATAGGAAGCCCGCTCTCTCGTATTTTGCGGTAAGGTAAGGCGTTCCTTCGGGTAGAAATGAATAGTCTTCGTTGTGTACATGTTGAGTCTGTAATCGAGAACGGACATAGGCATGATGTGTGAAGTCTACCCGGAAAAGTTGTTTTGGATCGGTGATGTTGCATTGCATGAATGGCCATTGTACTTGTGTATTGTACCTTCAATCCTGTGGTTTTGAGTAGTGGACATTCATGCTTATTGCTGAGTTCTAAATTTGTAACTTTTAATAATTGCTTCTGCTAGAATGACTTTGTGTAGGACGGTGGTATTAATTGGATGGTATTCCATTGAGTAATCACCCGGTCTGTCTGTGGTATATGGCGTTGGGCCCCGACTGGACCTACTGTTATATGTTATGCGACAGATAGGGGGTGTTATAATTTGGTATCAGACTACTGGTTTTGGTCAGGCTTAAATGAATTCATGGACGAATTCTTTTAAGGGGTGGTGAGCACATGTGTGTGCGTCATCACTATAACATCAAAAGAACCCATGAATGTCCACTTAGGAATGAAAATACACGTGTTTGAGGAACCTATGTGTTCCTATAATTGTTGTTTGCAATTTTGTTTGGTCGCTTAACGGTGTTTTGTACAACTATAGGTGACTAGGAGTAATGCAGGGCTGTCAGAACATCCGGTTTCTGAGGATTTTAGTGCACCTAGTGACGGGCCTGCAACCCTTCCCTCCGCTAAAACCATAAGAATGGTGGTGGAAGCAGTCTTCGCTGCGATTGGTGCACAAAATGAAAGACGTGTGCAGTCCTCTATTGTTGAGGCTCCAACGCCAAGTAGTGTGATGGAGCAAGCGGCATTTAAAGGACCTTTGGGTCAACAGTTGAACATGCTTTTAGTGTAGGGTACACACTCAGTTGAGGATTATTTGCAAGTGTTTCTGATGATAAGATGCTACCCGGGCTCTGAAGTGGAGAGCGAGCAGTCGATGGTCGATAGGTTTTATAATGGCATATGCGGCGAGTTACGAGTTTTGCTGCAGGACCAAAATTATTGGGATTCCGAGCCTTGGTGGAATCGGCTAGATCTTTGGAATTAGATTTGGCAAAAGTCAATCGAACGTCGGAGTTCAGGGTACTAGACTCTCCAGATTCTACAAAGTCGGAATACCGGAGGAGGAACAAGAAGTCTAAAATGTCTACTGGTCAGACTCCATATGGTTGTTTTAAGTGTGGCAAGGAAGGGCACTTTGCCTGAGATTGTCAGAATGGTTCTCAGAAGTTAAAGAAAGCTATGTCAGGAGCTGGTATAGGACAAAGTGCCAGAGATTTGAATCGAATCCAACGAGGCAAAGACTTGGATATGCAGAAGACAGAGTTCAAAATGCCGAACTCCTCAAAGTCTGCGTATCGTAGGTGGTATAAGAAGGCTAGGACTTCGGGTCCAGCTCCTTCTTCTGGTGCATCTGGGGCGGCTACGGGTCGAACCCCAGATGCATGCTTTACTTGTGGAAAGTCGGGACACTTTGCCCGGGACTGCTGGAGCGGACGTCCCAAGTCTGAGAAGAAGCACGTTGTCATGGTGACAGGTACGGTTTAAAGTTATAATAGTTTCGCTTTAAATACTTGTTGCCCTTGTGCATGTTAGCTTAGAACTACTTGTGCTAAGCATTGTTTCGATTTTCAATTAATCCGGTGAGAGTACCGTTCGTTTAGGGAGCTTTGCATTCCCTTTTGACCAAAGGATTTTTATTGCACGTCGGAGTACCTCCTTCGATGGCAAAAGACAAATTGGATGCGTTGTTGTCTAATGGTGCTCAATACGCACGAGTAGAATCTATTACATTTAGGTACGGATTGGGAGTCAAGAGTTTGACTTACAAGTATCGTTACTACCGCTAGGGGAGATCGACGTGATCTTTGGTATGGACTGGCTCTCAGAGCAGCAAGCATATATTGATCGAAATCGTAAGGAAGTCAAGTTAGGAACTGGTCATGAGACGACATTTGTGGGCTTGAAAGGGGTCGAGCATGACGTTGATGTCTGCTCTTCAGATGGTTAAGGTGATTCGATGTGATGCCAAACCGGTGTTACGCTCTTCGTATCTGCTAGCGCCTAAGGAGATGGCAGAGCTGAAGGTGCAACCTCAAGAGTTGTTGGAGCAGGGGTATGTGCGTCCAAGTTCGTCACCTTGTAGCGCAT
Organism: Platanthera guangdongensis; assembly: GCA_039583875.1. NCBI lineage: Eukaryota > Viridiplantae > Streptophyta > Magnoliopsida > Asparagales > Orchidaceae > Platanthera > Platanthera guangdongensis. The sequence continues at coordinate 91,179,575 of CM077147.1, forward strand.
CGGTCCCTTTTGTTGAGAAGAAGGAAGGAATCTTGAGACTTTGTATTGATTATCGAGAGCTGAACAAGCTAACAGAGAAGAACAAGTACCCGATCCCAAGATTGATGATCTATTTGATCAGTTAGTCGAGTCAACGGTGTACTCGAAATTGGATCTCAAGTTCGGGTATTATCAGCTGAGGATAAGGGAGAGTGATATCCTCAAGACGTCTTTTAGTACGAGATATGGGCATTACGAGTTTACGATCATGCTGTTTGGGCTGACGAATGCGCCGTCAGTGTTCATGGATCTGATGAACAGGACTTTTAGGGAGTACCTAGACCACTTTGTGATCGTCTTCATCGACGACATATTGGTGTACTCGTAGAGTGAGGAGGATCACTTTAAGCACCTGCATTTGGTGCTGGAGACGCTGAGGAGGAATCAATTGTACGCCAAGTTCTCCAAATGCAAGTTTTGGTTGTCCTCAGTAACGTTCCTTAGTCACATAGTCAGTGGAGAGAGAATTGCAGTGGATCCGACGAAGATTGTTACAATACGAGAGTGGCCTGTGTTGTCTACGGTAGTGGAATTCCAGAGTTTTCTGGGGCTTGCCGGCTATTACAGGCGCTTCGTGGAGAACTTCTCACGGATAGCGTTATGCCTCACGACTCTGACGAGGAAAGAGCAGAAGTTTGTTTGGATATCAGAGTGCGCGAGAGCTTTTGAGGAGCTAAAGAGTCAGTTGACAACGACGCCTATGCTGAGTTTGCCGAGTGGGACCGAAGGTTTTAAGATCTATAGCGATGCTTCTGGCAGTGGCTTTGGTTGTGCGCTGCTGCAGCATGGAAGTGTGATAGCGTATGGCTCGAGACAGCTGAAAGTGCACGAGAGGAATTATCCGGTCCATGAATTGGAGTTAGCGGCCGTGATTTTTGTCTTGAAGCTGTGGAGGCACTACTTGAATGGGGTGAAGGTTGATATCTATACCGACCATAAGAGCCTGAAGTATTTGTTGGATCAGAAAGATCTAAACATGCGGCAACATAGATGGATGGATTTCTTGGGAGACTACATATTCAAGATCCACTAGGTGCCTGGTAAAGGAAATGCGGTTGCGGACGCTTTGTGTCGCAGGGCCCCAGCGCAGGCCAACTTGTTGTCGGTTCATGACGAGCGCCTAATTCAGTAGTTGGAGGTGTTGGAGATCTCTTGCGTATACAAGCAGTCAAGTGTTGAAGTGCTATTGAACTGGAATGAAGTTCAGTGTGACCTGATTGATCGGATTTAGCAGGCTTGGATGTGGATAGCAACATGAAGCAGCTCATGATAGGGGCTTTGGATGGGTGAAATTCCCAATATTAGGTTGTGCATGGATGGCTTTGGAAATACGGTCGTCTGTGCGTCCCAAATGTGGGCATTTTGCGGGTGGAAATGTTGTACGAGGCGCATCATACCAAGTACACGATTCTCTCGGGGAGCACGAAGATGTACCGTGATGTGACGAAATTGTCCTGGTGGCCAGGACTGAAGAAGGATGTGGCACTGTACGTGGCGAAGTGTCAAACATGTGCCTTAGTGAAGGCGGAGTGCCAAAAGCTGGGAGGATTCTTGAAGTCCTTGCCTATTCCGGAGTGGAAGTTCGACGTCATTACTCTGGACTTTGTGCATGGGTTGCCAAGGTCGCAAAAGGGGAACGACGCCATTTGGGTGGTCGTAGATCGTCTAACGAAGGTGTCGCACCTCTTTCCGCATAGGGGGGATGATCCGGTTGAGAAATTGGCAAAGCTGTATGTGGACAATATTGTGCAGCTTCATGGTGTGCCGCACAACAACGTGAGTGACCAGGATCGGCGGTTCATGCAAAATGATTGGAGGTTGGTGCAACAGATGTTGGGAACAAAGCTGAGTTTCAGTACGGCCTTTCATCCGCAGACGGATGGTCAGACCGAGAGTGTCAATAGGACAATGGAAGACATGCTTCGCATGTGCGTCCTGGACTTTGGTAAACAGTGTGAAGATCACCTATACTTGGTGGAATTCGCTTACAACAATAACTACCAAACGAGCATTCAAATGGCGCCCTTCGAGGCCCTTTATGGTAGAAAAAGTCGCACGCCATTGTCTTGGTTGGAAACGGGCGAGTCAAAGTTGTACAAGCGATAAGATGTGGAAGATGATACTTTGTTGGTGTGAACCATTCGGGAAAGGTTGCTAATCGCTCAGGACCGCTAGGCTAAGTACTATAATGTCAAACACATGAACGTAGAGTTCGTTGTTGGCGACTGGGTGTACATAAAGATCAAGCCATTCAAGGGTGTCTCGCGGGTGCGGCGCTTGAAGAAGCTAAGCCCGAGGTACCTTGGACCGTTTGAGGTTCTGGAGCAGATTGGCGAAGCAGCGTATTGGTTGAAGCTATCAGTGGAGCTTAGTGGTCTACACAATGTATTCCATATATCGGTGCTATGGAAGGCGGTGCAAGAGCCTTCGCATGTGATCGCGGTGGATCAAGTGTCAGTGGATAATGGGTTGACGACGAAGGTCAAGCCCGTTCGAATTGAGGACTCAGAACTCAAGCGGCTACGCAATAGAGAGATCAGGATGGTCAAGGTCCGTTGGGACAACTGTGGTCGGGAAGACCTCTCTTGGGAGCGAGAGCAGACCATGCTTGAGGAGTACCCGGAGTTGTTGCACGCAGGTACCGTTTTAGTTTTGTGCTTTATTTTCCCTATTATAATTTTGGGGCGAAATTATTTTAAGAGGGAGAGAGCTGTGATGCCCCTAAACTCAATAGAGCGACGAGTAGTAATTCGGGCCAAGTTTGGAACTTGGCAGGGGTCACACAGGCGTGTCCCAGGGCGTATCGTGCTTGGGTCGACGATCTGACCGAGAGGTCAACGAATTTTGGAGTCGACAGGCCGAGTCCTTCACGGGTTGAAGTCGGGCTGTGGCATGATGGTTACACGGGGCAGCACATGGTCTGTTTTGGGTAGACACGAGCATGTCTAAGACCCGTGTTCTTCTCGGGTTGGTGTCGGTTCTGTGTCGATGGAGTAACACAGCATAGTACACGGTCGTGTTCTGGATAACACGGGCGTGTCAAGTTTGACAAGGGCATGTCAGGTGCCCGTGTTCTTTTCGGGAAGCATTGGTTTCGATGATGAATGGGGTACACGGCCTTGGACACGGGAGTGTCACAGGCCGTGTTCGGCCCAGATTTTGGATTTCAGCTCTAGATCGTGGCCGTCCGTTTCCATATTTTGGGATCCGACGGCTGGGTGTTGTTCCTGCTGAGATATACCCGAGTTTAGGGCTTTAAAAACCCCATTTCACTTGGGTTATTCTCTTTCTAAAGTTTAGAGAGAGGGGAGAGCAAGGAAGAAGAAAGGAGGCTAGATCCGATCACCGGCGGAGCTTCGGAGCTCCAAATCGCGAGCTAACTTCGGATCTACGGAGGCAAGGAGATTGCAGTGCTTTTCATCTACATAGATTTCCATGGCTCCAAGGAAAAATACTAGGGTAACGATTCTCATCCTCGGACATGTGAAATCCTCTTTTCTTTTACATAGGAAGCCCGCTCTCGCGAGTTTTGCGGTGAGTTGAGGCATTCCTTCGGGTAGACATGAATAGTCCTCGTTGTGTACATGTAGAGTCCGTAATCGATAACGGACATAGGCATGATATGTGAAGCCTACCCAGACAAGTTGTTCTGGATCTGTGATGTTGCATTCATTGAATGGCCGGAGAAGACTCCGCGTGAATAGTTATTTTCGGGTTTTTCTACACGGTAGATTGCAACAGTGAGCCTTGGGAACTAACTCCAAGGTGCACCCGGAAAACTGGGTAGATGTGTCATTCTGCCAACATGGTGGCCTGGGAGTCAACCTGAACATAACCGGGTTATGTGAGGTGTGTGATGGAAACGGGACTCGGGGAGGTTTGACCCGCACATATAGTTTAAATTGACGTTGCGGTGTGAGCAACGGATCAGGCAGAACCGTACCCGTTCTATGTCGTTCGGTGGGAGTCGTTGGCATAGATGAGGGTCTTTGGCGGTCTATGGCTTAAATTGACATGACCCATGTCGGGAAGACAAAATGCTCGCAAGATTTGTCGTCCTAGTCGCGGTGGTGAGACCGAGAGGTCTATAGCTTAAATTGACGTGACGTTGACCGGTTTACCGAGAATGTGCCCTGAGAGCACGGGGTGTGTGGTTGTGCGTGCCCACGGCTGTAATGTAGTGTTATTACTCTATACTGCTTGGTTATGTTAACATAGTGAAGGGAAGGAGCATCGCCGCCCCGAGTTTGGGGGCGGGATCGTTATAATTTGTTCTGCATAGCTGACCGTTGCTTTGGTTTGCCACCGTGCGGTGGATTGTTGCTTGCAGGTGCTGCGGATCCGAGCGGTAAATAGCGGGCAAAAGCCCAAGTTGTGGAGCCGACCCTCGAAGGCCTAATTTGAGTGTTTACTGGTTTTATTCATGTGTGATCGTCCTGCGTGCCCAGGTTTAGAAGACACGTTTTATTTGAGTAAACAATTGTAAGGCCTTAAGGCCATTGTACTTGTATATTGTACCTTCATTCATGTGGTTTTAAGTAGTGGACATTCATGCTTATGGCTGGGTTCTAAATTTGTAACTTTTAATAATTGCTTCCGCTAGAATGACTCTGTGTAGGATGGTGGTATTAGTTGGATGGTATTCCATTGAGTAACCACCTGGTCTGTCTGTAGTATATGGCGTCGGGCCCCGACCGGACGCACTGTTATATGTTATGCGATGGATAGGGGGTGTTACATTCGACATAATCTTTGGTATGGACTGGCTCTCGGAGCAGCGAGCATGCATTGATTGTAATCGAAAGGAGGTTAAGTTGTGATTGAATACTGATCGGGAGACTACGTTTGCGGGCTTGAATGGATCGAGTAAGATTTTGATGTCGTCCCTCCAGGTGATCAAGGCAGTTCGGTCTGGGGCAGAGCTGTTTGTTACAATAGTGCAGACTTCAACGCTTAAGCCAAGTCTAGGCAATATTCCAGTTGTGTCCGAGTATCCTGATGTGTTCCCAGATGATCTCCCAGGAGCCCCTCGTCAGCGGGAGATTTATTTTACAATAGAGCTGGTGTCGGGTGCCAAACCGATGTCACGCTCTCCGTATCAGATAGCGCTAAGGGAGATGGCAGAGCTGAAGGTGCAACTGCAAGAGTTGTTGGAGCAAGGGTTTGTGCGTCCAAGTTCGTCGCCTTGGAGCGGACCGGTCCTTTTCATTAAGAAGAAGGATGGGAGCTTGCGACTCTGTATCAACTATCGGGAGTTGAACAAGCTTACGAAAAAGAATAAGTATCTAATCCCAAGGATTGATGATCTATTTGATCAGTTGGTTGGGTCAATAATATTTTCGAAGTTAGATCTGAAATCCAGCTACTACCAATTAACGATAAGGGAAAGCGACATCCCAAAGACAGCGTTCAGCACACGGTTTGGTCATTACGAGTTCACGGTCATGTCGTTTAGGTTGACCAATGCGCCATCCGTGTTTATGGATCTGATGAACAGGACGTTCAGAGAGTACCTGTACCATTTCGTGATAGTATTTATCGACGATATCTTAGTGTACTCGCAGTGTGAGGATGATCAGTACAAGCATCTGCATATGTGTTGGAGACGTTGAGAAGAAATCAGTTGTATGCTAAGTTCTCCAAGTGTGAGTTCTGGTTATCCTCGGTAGCATTCCTTGGTCATGTTATTAGTGGAGAAGGGATAGCGGTGGATTCGGCGAAGATAGTGGCGATACGGGAGTGGTCTGTATTGACTACAGTGGCGGAAGTCCAGAGCTTTCTGGGGCTTACCGGCTACTACAAGCGCTTCGTAGAGAACTTCTCACAGATAGCGCTACCACTCACGATGTTGACAAGGTATGATCAAAAGTTTGTGTGGTCGCTGGAGAGAGAGCAGGATTTTGAAGAATTGAAGAGGTGGTTGACCACGACGCCTATTTTGCGTTCGCCAAGTGGGACCGAAGGGTTTTATATATATAGTGATGCTTCAGACAGTGGTTTGGGTTGTGTTCTGCTACAGCATAGGAGCGTGATAGCCTATGGTTCACAATAATTGAAGGTTCACGAGAGGAATTATTCGGTCCATTACTTAGAGTTAGCGGTCATGATATTTGCTCTAAAGCTGTAAAGACACTACCTGTACGGTGTGAAGATCGATATCAACACCAATAATAAGAGCCTGGAGCACTTGTTAAATCAGAAGGACCTGAACATGAGGCAGTGGAGGTAGATGGAGTTCCTGGGGGACTACACCTTCGAGATACATAATGTGCCTGGGAAAGGTAATGCATTGGAGGATGCGTTGAGTCGAAGGGCTCCTGCGCGAGCCAGCTGGTTGTCGGTACATGATGAGAGTTTGGTCCGTGATTTGGAGGCATTAGAGATCTCCTGCGTCCACAAGCAGACTAGTGTCGAGGAAAAATTGTATTGGATAGAGGTGCAGTATGATCTAACTGATAGGGTTCGGCGGGCTTTGGTTCAGGATAGCAGCATGAAGCAGATCTTAGATGAATCTTTGGATGGGTCAAATTCCCAATTTGCTGTGGAGGATGGACAGCTAAGGAGGGACGGTCGCCTATGCGTCCCTAGTGTGGATAACCTTCGGGAGGAGTTAATGTATGAGGCTCATCAGACCAAGTACTCAATCCACCCGGGTAGCACGAAGATGTATAAAGACATGAAGAAGTTGTTCTGGTGGCCAAGAGTAAATAAGGATGTAGCACTTTATGTGGCCAAGTGTCAAACTTGTGCCTTGGTGAAAGCGGAGTTCCAGAAGCCCGGATGTTCTTGAAGTCCTTACCTATCCCGGAGTGGAAGTTCGACGACATTTCTATGGATTTTGTTCATGGTTTGCCTAAGTCGCAAAGGAGAAACGACGCCATCTGGGTGGTCGTAGATAGATTGACAAAATTGTAGCACTTCATCCCAAGCAGTAAGGAAGATCCAGTGGAAAAGTTAGCAAAACTCTATGTAGATAATATTGTACGATTGCATGGTGTGCCCCGCAGTATTGTTAGTGACCGAGATGGATGCTTCACGTCGAATGAATGGAGGCTGGTGCATAGTCTGTTGGGAACTAAGCTGAGTTTCAGCATAGCCTTTCATCCACCGATGGATGGTCAGACCGAGAGGGTCAACAGGATGATGGAGGACATGCTTCGCATGTGCGTCTTGGATTTCAGAAAGCAGTGGGAATATCACCTGTACATGGTGGAGTTTGCATATAACAACAGCTATCAAGCGAGCATTGGAATGGCGCCTTTCGAGGCCCTGTATGTGAGAAAGTGTCGCACGCCGTTGTCTTGGTTGGAGACAGGTGAGTCAAAGTTATACAAACATCAAGCGGTGGAAGATGCCACTTCAATGATACGTACAATTCAGGAACAGTTGAAGATCACGCAGGACAGGCAGGCAAAATTCTATAACGCCAAGCATAGGAATGTGGAGTTCGGTGTTGGCGAATGGGTGTATTTGAAAATTAAACCATTCAAGGGTGTCTCGCGGGTTCGACGCTTGAAGAAGCTAAGTCCAAGATACCTTGGACCGTTTGAAATCCTGGAGTGGGTTGGCGAAGCAGCATATCAATTGAAGCTGTCAGTGGAGTTGAGTGGGCTATATGATGTGTTCCACATATCGGTGTTGAGGAAGGCGGTGCAAGAGCCTTCGCAGGTCGTTGCGGTCGATCAAGTGCCGGTTGATTATGGGTTGACAGCAAAGATCAAGCCAGTACGCATTGAAGACTTTGAAGTCAAACGACTCCGCAACAAAGAAATCTGAATGGTTAAAGTTCGTTGGGATAACTGCGGACGTGAGTAGCTTTCATGGGAGCGAGAGCAGACTATGTTGGAGAAATACCCCGAGTTATTCCACTCAGGTAAGATTTAAATTTTGTGTACCTTTACATAATTTCGGGACGAAATTCTTTAAAGGGGGGAGATTTGTAACGCCCCGAAAATCGTATTCGAACTGGTCGTGTCCTAAGGAATTTTTGGTTCCTTATTAGGGGTACACGACCTGGGACACGGGTGTTTCCAAGGCCGTGTCTTTCTCTGTGTTGGTCGGCTGTGTCTAGAAAAGGACACGGCAGGAAACACGGCAGCGACACAGGCGTGTCAAGCGTGACACGGGCGTGTTCATACCCGTGTCACTACCCGTGTCCCCAAGGGGCATGTCGGTTGGCGTGGCAGTTATTTGTAACACGCCCATAGGTCACGGGCGTGTCGGAACCTGACATGGGCATGTCAGGTTGAGACACGGGCGTGTTCATACCCCGTGTCTTGACCCATGTTCTTTTCTGTGCTCGACGGTCGTGCCTGGATTGGGGCACACATCCTGGGACACAGCCGTGTGCAAGGTCGTGTTCGGCCCAGGATTGAGGAATTTTAGGCGGATCTGAGCCGTTCATTTTCTTTAATTAAGATTTGACGACCCAGGTGTGTTCTTGCTTTGTTAAGGCCGGGAATTGAGGATTAATTCTTCATTTTCTCTTAATTCTTCTTTTTCTAAGGAGTTAGAGAGAGGAGAGAGCAAGGAAGAAGGAAGAGGAGGAATATGGACGCCGACAGAGCATCAAAGCACCGAATCGAGTACCAAGACTAGATTCGCGGAGGAAATTCCCTTACGAACTTTCCATCTGTATAGTTTCCCATAGCGCAAAAGCGAACAACTAGTGTAACGATTCTCTACTTGAGCATGTGAAGTTCTCTTTCTTTTGCATAAGGAAACCCGCTCTCGCGAGTGTGGAGTGAGTGTGCGGTGTTCCTCAAGGTAGATGTGAATAGTCCCCCTTGTGTTTCATATAGAGCCCGGAATTGAAGTATGGACATAGGCATTGTGTGTGAAGCCTACCCGGACGTGTTGGTCTGGATCGGTGATGTTGCATATTGTATGGTTTGCCGGAGAAGATTTCCTGCTTTGTGTTTTCGGGTATCTACACGGTAGATTGCAGCAGGGATCCTTGGGGATTAACTCCAAGGCGCACCGGGAAAACTGAGCGGAAATGTAGTTCTGCTAACTTGGCGGCCGGGGAGCCAGCCTTGAACATAACTGGGATATGTGATGTTTGGAATGTTTTGGGATCCGAGAGAAGCCTGGCCCATGTGTGTGTCTTAAGGTGACTACGCGGAGTGAGCAATGGGCAAGTGGAATCGGAACTGTGTTATGTGGTTCGGTGCTAGAGACCCATAGAGGAACTGGACGTTGGCATAATCGGTAGCCTTAGGCAGTGGTCAGAAAGGCTAAAATGCTAACAATGTTGCCATCCCGGGTATGGTGGTGAAGCCACGGAATTGACCGGATTCACTGATAATGTGCCCTAAGTGCACGGGGTGTTTGGCCGTGTGAGCCTAGACCTGTGGCGAAGTATGTTTATGCTTTATTGTTTAGCTGGGCTAATGAAATCCAGGAAAGGAGCACTGTCGTCCTGAGTAAGGGGCAGGGTCGTTATAATTTGGTTGGCTTTGGCTGACCGTTACTTTGTTTGCCACCATGCTATGGAATGTTGCTTGTAGGTGCTGCGGAGCCAAGTACCAATTAGCGGGTTGAAGCCCATGTTGATGAGCTGGCCCTCGAAGGCCAGAGTGAATTGTTGTTTTTATTTTTGTCACGGGTGGCCGGCCTGCGAGCCGATGTATGTAAATCATTAATTTGTTAAGTAAACTCTTGTAAGGCCATAAGGCCAAGTATTTTCAGTGTATTTGTTAATTCATTCCTATGGTAGTTTGTGGACATTCATGATAGTTGTTATTCAATTATGGGTTCTTGTCAACTATTTAAAAGCTTCCGCTAGAATGCTCTGTGTTAGGGCGAGTAGTTATAGTTTGATTTTTGATATTCTTATATAACCCTTCTGACTGTCCGTGGTATATGGCGTCGGGTTCCAGCTGGACCTTCTATTATATGTCATTCGATGGATGGGGGTGTTACTGTTGTCTCATTTCAGGCTTAAAAAGATAACAAAATATACAAAATGTCGCATCTTTAGCTATGTTATATTCCAACCAAGAAGGAAATTGCTCAAACCATGAATATTTGAATGAACCTTCTAGGTGTATTCCCAGACATTGTCTGTGAAAACTGAGGATGTCGTAGTTGACATGGAACCTTCATTAAATATTGTCTTCTAATTTCATCTCTATAATTAACATTATAATCGAAAATCCTAACTCGTAACCCTGGATCGACTATTATGTTGTCTAGATTAGCATCAATATGACCCATCTTTGAATTTGACTCCAAATCATCTTGACAAATTCTTTTCTTCTAAGTGATGATTTAGAAATTGGAAGTTTCTTAAAATAACTTATCCATCATTGTAAAAAGCAATAAACAAAAGAACTTAAAAAATGGTTAAGGCACATCCAATGAGAAAAATGGTTAAGGCGCATCCAATGAGAAAAAATGATTAAGGCACATCCTATGAGATCTTAGAAGTTATGCACCATTCCAAGATCCCGCTGAAAATTTGTATGAATAAAGATTAAGGCACATCGAATGAGAAAATCAGAAAAAATTCGTGAAATACCTCCTTAGTGCCCATGATCTGATGGTGTATTCTCCACAAACAAGAAATCGTTAGGAGCTAGAAGCCTAAAATAGAACATGAACCGAGGGTGGGTGGCAGACTTGTGTTCTATAACCTAAGATTTACATTAAAAAAATGAGGAAGAGAAAAGAGATGGAGACATTATGGAAGCGAAAGCTAGAAAACTATCTAGATTAGCAAAACATAGAATTAAATTCAATTCATATGTTGCTGGTGAAATTAAATCAGTAAATCCTATATAAAATATCTGATGTTCCTAAATAAGTAGCATGCCAAATTGCCAATCCAAGCATCAAAACTAGCAGAACAAAACCAGTAAAAAAGGAAGAAAAAAACCAGCTTACTTACTTCAGCTCCACTCGCTTAATGAACAACAAATCAGTCGACCTCAAACCAGCGAAAAAATAGGTTTTCCATTGGCCTGCCCATGATTTAATGGATTGATAGCCATTAGATTACATCTAAAGGTTAAAAACAATTCAGTAAAAGTTTTATGTCATGGGATTCGAACTCAGATCATCACCAAAGCCAGCTGCCCGCCCTAGACTACACTTAGATCCATCCCTGACTATCGTGCGGGACACAGAGGACCCTCACAAACTGTCACTCGTGTGTGTGTGTGTGTGTGTGTGTGTGTGTGTGTGTGTGTGTGTGTGTGTGTGTGTGTGTGTGTGTGTGTGTGTGTGTGTGTGTGTGTGTGTGTGTGTGTGTGTGTGTGTGTGTGTGTGTGTGTGTGTGTGTGTGTGTGTGTGTGTGTGTGTGTGTGTGTGTGTGTGTGTGTGTGTGTGTGTGTGTGTGTGTGTGTGTGTGTGTGTGTGTGTGTGTGTGTGTGTGTGTGTGTGTGTGTGTGTGTGTGTGTCGGTTAAATGTATATCAGCGTTACGCGGATATACACCATATACGCGCTCCCCTTCGAGCATGATAGCGGGGTGGCCGGCGCTTGTGGGATCGCCGGCCACTAGGCGCCCTACTGTAAAAATATTTGCAGCAGAGCGGCCGGCGGCAGCGGGTTTGCTGCCGCCGGCCGCCATGGGAGCCAGTGCTATTTGCAAATTTTTTTAGTGTGGGGCGGCCGGCGGCTATGGGCTCGCTGGCCACCATCCTCCCTAATATCGCCGGCGTCCACGCAGGCGAGCCCAGGGCGGCCGGCGAGCCCGCAGCCGCCGGCCGCCCTATGATAAAACAATTTTGCGAAGAACGGGTTTTTTTGTTAACTGTTGGACTTAATCCAACAGTTAATAAGGGTTGCGCGTTTATTTTCTTATCCGTGTTAAGTGGATTTCCATCAAACCCTATATATATATATATATCTATATATATATACACACACACACGAGTACCCGACACGGGGCTCCGCTCCTATGGCCATGTGCGACAGTACCCGACCGGCGATGACAGGTTTCGCCCGCCCCATATATACATGAGTGCCCGACACCATGGGCGATAATACCCGACCGGCGATGATGGGTTTTGCTCTCCCCATCAAGGCGGGTTTCGCCCGCAACATATACATCTGAGTACTCAAAATGACCGTATATACATAAATATTACAATTTTTATTTTGTAAAACAATATACGTTTTGACCAAAAAAATATAAATTTTGACTTTAATAAAGTTGATTGATTTAATGTCATCATCTCAAAAATACCACCGATATGTCTAATGACAACTTCCTTGAATAGACCGCTGACATGCATAATGACAATCTACTATAGCAGGTGTAGGAGCACTACTTAAAAACTTTTTGAATTTAAACGGATTTTCATCATTACTTCTAATTTTTTGATAGTGTAATTACTTCTAATGACATTATATTTTAATTTCTTTGAAATAGATTATAATATATGTCAACTCATTAAAATATAAAGATGAGGGCATAATTGGTATTTTTGAATGTTTCACCAAATACATTTTCCCTCATAATAGTGAAAGATATACACAGACACACACACCCATAATAATAATATATAATCTCAAGTTTTTTTAACTCGAAAAAAGCTTGAGTTGGTTCTCCCATAATACACGTTGTAAATAGGCAAATAATTTATGCATTTTGTAGTCAAGAATGAGATCTACAACTTTCAAGTTGAACATTCTTTCAAAATTTGCATGGTTTGGCCGGAATCTCGCCCGAAAGGTTGCTGGCTTGAAATTAATATAATAATAAATTTCAAAATTCAAACCAGCAACCTTTCGGACCAGATTCCGGCTAAACCATACAAATTTTGGAAAAATATTCAACATGAAAGTTGTATATCTCGTTCTTAGCAATAACATACATATATTATTTTCCTAATTCCGACAGGTATTGTGGGAGAACCAGCTCAAAAAATTTTTAGGCTTAAAAATACTTGAGTTTTTTTAAGTTTAAAAGCGGGCATGCGGGTAGGGGTGGAAATAGGCCAGGCGGCCTATCAGGGGCCTGCGGCCCGGCCTGCCATCAGCCTGGCCTGGCCTGGCCTATTTTCTATTTACCATAAAAAATAGGCCTATAATTGAGCTTGTTTTTAAAACAGACTCATACCACTATTATTAAATCCTGGCCTGTAAGCCTACAGGCCGACCTATATTATTTTAAAATAATAATTAATATAAATTTTTTATATAAACTTAAATATTAATCAAATATAAATTAATTATATATACCAAATTATTAATCCTATATTAAGAGAGACTTTTGAAAAATGAGTTATTAAAACGATCTAAGTGGGCCTATAGGCCAAGCCAGGCCTACCAGTTTTACAAAATAGGCTAGGCCAGGTCTACATTTTGGCCTACATCAGGATAATAGGTCATGCTCAGGCCCAAAATACTAATGTAGGTCGGGCATGTTTTCTATAAAGCCTGGCCTGGCCTATTTCCACTCCTACATGCGACAACAAATAGGAGCCATCAGATTTGATCATCGCACTCCGCCATTACTGTTTCCTTGTCAGATTTAATCATCGCACTCTGCCATTTCTGTTTCTTCACATCACCCCTTTACACAAAGGCGGGCGGCGACTCCGGGCTGCCCGGCCAACGGCGGCCCTACGACGCCGGGGAATCCAGGGCGGCCGGTGGCCGACCAGCCCAAAGCCGTCGGTCGCCGCTGGGCAAAACAATACCAGCAAGGGCAAATTTTTTTACCCAACGGTGGTCAGCTGCTGTGGGCTCACCGGCCACTGGCCTCCCATGGATCGTCGGTATACAGGCCGACAAATCCATTACGGCGGTGTCTGGCAGGGGGGTAGCTAGTATAGGTCCAGGGGGGCACATGCTGTAACAGCCCAAAGTTCTGAAACGGGAAAATTTGGGTGACACGGCCTGGGACACGGGCGTGTCCCAGGGCGTGTCAGGTGGACACGGCCTGCGACACGGGCGTGTCGCAGGGCGTGTCAAGGCAGTGTCGACAGTCGACTTAGGTGTCGACGATTTTCGCTCGACGATCGTCGAGAGGAGGCACACGGCCTAGGACACGGGCGTGTCCATGGCCGTGTCGTTGAGTGTCGAGTGTCGAGATCGTCGAGTGTCGAGATCGTCGAGTGTCGAGTGTCGAGTGTCGAGATAGGTGACACGGCCTGTGACACGGGCGTGTCACAGGGCGTGTCAAATCGGAACGACGAGCTCAGCCCGCCGAATGATTTTGACAGGGCGTGTCTGGGTGCCGTGTCTGGGCACACGGCCGGGGACACGGGCGTGTCCCAGGCCGTGTGAAGTCTCGGGATGATTTGGGATTTTTTTCACACAGGTACACGGCCACAGACACGGGCGTGTCTGAAGGCGTGTCGGTCACACGGCCCATGACACGGGCGTGTCCCATGGGCGTGTCACTGGTTTGGATAGGTCGGTTGACCACCGCTTGAGGCACACGGCCAGGCACACGGCCGTGTTCGAAGCCGTGTCGGGTCAAAATGTGTGTTTTTGGCAGAATCGTGGCCGTCCATTTCTTCAGTCTGGATCCAAGGGCTGAAAGCTCTTCTTCTTTTTCCTTAAGGGCCGAATTCAGAAAAGAATCCTCAATTTGAATTGGCCTTCATCTTTCTTCAAGAGAGAGAGAAAGAGTGAGAGAAAGGAGGAGGAAGAAGGGAAGGGGGCTGCTGTTGGTGGTGCTGCGGTTTACCGGCGAGAGATCTGAAGCCAGCGTTGCGGAGGAAACGCTCTTGCGAGTCTTGCAAGCAAGCTTTCAAGCCATGGCACCGAAGCGATCGTCAAGGGTAACGACTTTTCTTCCTAGCCATGTGAAGGCTTCTGTTTTGGCATATCTTTTGATTCCCCCACCAAGAGGTGGCTGCTTTTGGGAGTCATTTGGGTGTTTCTTGAAATCCCCTTTTGTTGTGCATATAGATCCGGAAATGAGTACGGAATAGGCATGCTGTGTGAAGCCCATCTGGACAGGTTGGTCTGGATTGGTGATGTTGCATACGAACCGGAGAAGACTCCGTGATAACGTGTAGTGTAAGGAGTCTCGGGTTATACCTGCGAAAAGGAGTAGCAGGAAGTACTGGGGTGGTAGCCCAGGAAAATAGCCTTGTGATGGTTTTGGGTCCAACCTGTGAATGAGGCACAGGTAGTCCTGGTGGGACCAGGAAAAGCCCTTTTTGTGATGCTTGATGTCATAGGGTGTCCACCTGTGAAGCGAGTCACAGGAAGTACTGGTATGCCCAGGAAAGACCCCTGACATTTGTGCTTGTGCGGTGTCCACCTGTGAAGAGAGTAACAGGAAGTACTGGTGTGCCCAGGAAAGACCCGCTGTTGTTGTGAGAATATGGGTGTAAGGCTTATGCCCAGGCTTAAATGCCAGGAACAGGATTGGTGAGACCGACCCGCGCCTTTGATATAGCCATGAGTCCGCTGTACTCGGAGAAGGCAAGGCGATTTGAGCAACGGGGGGTGGAGGATCCGACCTGCGCTATGTCCGTCCGATGTGAGACCAAAGGTACGGTCTGTTGGAGCGCATAGCAAGAGTCTTCGGCCTGTGCGCCATGACACAATGGGGGGCTACGGGCCATCCCGGTGTCCGAGGACTAACTCCGGCTGCACGCCATGGAGTAAATGCTCAAGAGATTTACCGTTGGGTGATAACCCTGATACGGTGGTGGGCAAGAGGTTGCCAGAACACCAAGAATGTGCCCTGAGTGCACGGACCGTTGGGCCGGGTGGCGAACGGTTGTGATGGCTTGTGTGCGTGAAAGCACATTTTGATATATTGCCATACTTGTGATATGATATGCCTGCAGGGAAAATTACCGCTGCCCCGAGAGAAGGGGTAGGGTCGTTATAATTTGGTCAGCTGAACGCTGACCGTTGCTTTTGTTTGCCACCGTTGGGTGGATTGTTCTTGCACAGGTGCTGGAGAGCCGAGCGGGTCGCATAGAGGTTGATGCTCCTGCTGGTGTTGCTGCTGCTGCTAGCCCTCGAAGGCTAATGTTCTTTTGAGTGTTTTCTTTTGTGGCCGGCCTGCGCGCCAATTTGTTTTAGGCCACTGTGTGAAAGCCCTGTAAGGCCCTAAGGCCAATACTTTTGATGCTGTAAGACATTCCTATCTATATATAAAATGTGGAGTTTATATTTGGACATTCATGAGGAGTTCCAGTAGTTTAGGCTTCCGCTAGAATGCTTGTGATAGGTGCGATGCGCTACTCTGGTATCATCCTGTACCTTCACCGACTGTTTTGTGGTATATCCTGTGGGGCCCCGGCCGGACCTTCTAGAATATATCATATGAACGGATGGGGTTGTTACATTTTTGGTATCGGTTGTTTTGGTCTTTCCCTCTCGAAGTCGTGGTCGACTTCTTTTGTGGGGTGGCGAGCACGTGTTTGTGCAAACCAAAGTCTACGATTGAACTCCTGAATGTCCATGATAGGAATGCAAATTTGTTTGTTTGGGGAACCTGTGTGTTCCTATTTTGTGTTGTTTGCTTGGGTACGACCGCTAATGTATGTGTCTTGTCCACCTTTAGGTGACACGAAGTGGAGCTGGGCCGTCTGCGTCCCAGCATTCTGATGAGAGTAGGGCACCAGCTGAGGTGCCTACACCTCCACCGTCTGCAGAGCATGTGCGGTTAGTTGCGGAGGCATTATTTACCATGATCCAAGGCCAGCCACTTAGGCAGGAACAAGTGGATGTTAGGCCAGAACAGGTGGAGGCAAGGCCGGAACCTGTAGTGGATGTGGCTCCTCGGGCAGCTGAGAAGCAACTAACACGGTTCATGAGTTTCCATCCGCCTACATTTTCGGGAGCGGGTACTCCGACGCAGGCAGAGGATTGGTTATCGCGCGTCAAGAGAGTTATGGCGGCGATTGGCACAGCGGAGCGTCAGAAGGTTACCTTAGCTACATTCTTGCTTGAAGGAGAAGCTCGCTTGTGGTGGGATGAGATAGAGTTACATCATTTGGCGGGTCGTCCGTTAGCTCAAGTCTCCATGGATGAATTCTCTCAATTATTCCTAGCAAAGCACCTTCCTGTGGCTCAGCGGATAGCCATGGAAAATGAATTCCAACGGTTGACTCAAGGTGAGGGCAGTGTTGACGCGTACCTGCATGAATTTACGCGCTTGGGGCGGTATGCGGGGTCGATATTTGCTGATGAGCAGCGGAAGACCAATAGGTTCTATGAAGGCCTGAGGGACGAGTTGAGGTTCCTTGTGTCAAGTTCTGTGAACCAAGGTTTCCAAGCATTGGTTGACACTGCAACCGCGTTGGAAAAGGATATGAAAAGGGTGCAAGGAAAGAGAACTTTGACTGTGACGCAACCGGAGTGGAAGGCGTCCCGAGCTGGGAAACCATTCTATAAGAAGAAATGGGGTAAGAAGTCCAAGCCGAGTGGACAAGCTCCTTCATCAGTTGCAACGGGAGCAACGTCAGGGGCTACTTCCAAGCCAGATACTCGGGTCTGCTACAATTGTGGCCGCATGGGGCATTTTGCGCGAGATTGTCGGATGCCGCCGAAGAGTGAAAAGAAGGCGGGAGCATCTTATGCGGAGAAAGGAAAGGCGGTAGTGGATTCCTCTGCCTCACAAGCGCAACCCCGGGTCTACAATCTTGGCCTGCAGGAGGCCATCAAGCAGAGTGACGTGGTCACAGGTATGAGTTTAGTTTTGCTTATGCTAATGTTTGTATGCTTAGCTTCGTACCTCTTTGTTTGCGATTTGTATGTGTGACATGGTTGTCATAGGTTTTGTGATGAGTCGGGACACGCTGGCGCGAGCACTATTTGATACAGGTGCATCGCATTCTTTTCTGTCTTGTGAGTTTATAACGCGGCTTGGGATACCCAGTCGTGCAAAGACAGATAATGTCAGAGTGGTGTTGCCGAATGGCTGTTGGATGCTTGCGGATCAAGCTTGCGATGTGGCGGTTCAGCTAGGAAGTCGGGATTTTTGTTTAACCGCATTTGTTTTGCCAATATCGGAATTCGATGTGATTTTTGGGATGGATTGGCTTGCGGAACAGCATGCTATGATTGATTGTCAGTCCAAAGAAATCACGTTGGGCCAGAATACCGAACAGGAGACAAAGTTCGCGGGTATGCGAGGAGTGGGCGGGACATTGATGTCTGCACTCCAGGTAGTCAAGGCTGTTCGGAAGGGTGCGGAGTGTTACTTTGCACTAATTCAGGCTGTTGAGCCTAAGGCCAGTGTGTGCGAGGTTCCGATTGTGGCAGAATTTACAGATGTGTTTCCCACGGATCTCCCTGGGCTACCACCCCAGCGGGAGATTGACTTCACGATCGAGTTGGTGCCAGGTGCGAAACCTGTGCCCCGCTCGCCATATCGCGTCGCGCCAAAAGAGATGGCGGAATTGAAGATTCAACTGCAAGAAATGCTAGAGCAAGGGTATATACGCCCAAGTATGTCACCTTGGAGCGCGCCTGTGCTTTTTGTAAAGAAGAAAGACGGTGGATTGCGATTGTGCATCGACTACCGTGAACTGAATAAGCTGACCGAGAAGAATAAATATCCGATCCCCCGGATTGATGAGTTATTTGATCAGCTGGTAGGTTCTACCGTCTATTCGAAGTTGGACCTGAAGTCTGGTTATTACCAGGTAAAGATTCGGGAAGGTGATATTCCCAAAACCGCATTTGGAACGCGTTATGGGCACTATGAGTTCACAGTCATGCCCTTTGGATTGTGTAATGCGCCCTCAGTGTTTATGGATTTGATGCACCGTATTTTTCGCGAGTACCTGGATCTGTTTGTGATTGTATTTATCGATGATATCCTGGTGTACTCGAAGTCCAAAGCTGAACATGAGATTCACTTGCGGTTGGTGTTGAATACGTTGAGGCAAAATCAACTTTATGCCAAGTTCTCGAAGTGCGAGTTTTGGCTATCGTCAGTGGCATTTTTGGGCCATGTGGTGAGTGGAGCGGGCATTGCAGTGGATCCAGCGAAGATAAGGGCCATACAGGAGTGGCCAATGTTATCTTCCGTGGCCGAGGTCAGGAGTTTCCTTGGACTTGCGGGCTACTATAGAAGATTTGTTGAAAACTTCTCGCGGATCGCTTTGCCGCTAACCACACTGACGCGAAAGGATCAGAAGTTCGTTTAGACGCCAGAGTGTGCACGAGCTTTTGAAGAGCTGAAGATTCGGTTGACCACGGCGCCGGTGTTGTCTTCGCCATGTGGGACCGATGGTTTTGTTATTTATAGTGATGCCTCAGGGAGCGGCTTAGGCTGCGTTCTTCTGCAGAATGGAACGGTTATTGCTTATGGCTCACGCCAACTGAAGGTGCACGAGCGAAATTATCCCGTCCATGATTTGGAACTAGCAGCGGTAATTTTTGCACTGAAGCTGTGGCGACACTACCTTTATGGCGTGAAGGTGGAGATCTATACGGATCATAAGAGCCTCAAGTACCTTTTGGAGCAGAAAGAGTTGAACATGCGACAACGAAGGTGGTTGGAGTTCCTTGGGGATTACACTTTCGAGATTCACTATACACCCGGGAAGGGGAATGTTGTCGCGGATGCGTTGAGTCG
This sequence comes from Platanthera guangdongensis, assembly GCA_039583875.1. Taxonomy (NCBI): domain Eukaryota; kingdom Viridiplantae; phylum Streptophyta; class Magnoliopsida; order Asparagales; family Orchidaceae; genus Platanthera; species Platanthera guangdongensis. The sequence continues at coordinate 91,199,126 of CM077147.1, forward strand.
GCGAGTTCCGGCTAGAGCAAATTGGTTACAAAGGCATGATGAACGTCTTATCCAGGAGTTGGAAGCATTGGAGATCTATTGTGTTGACAAGAATTCCACTACCACTGCATGTTTGAACTGGATCGAGGTGCAATGTGACCTTGCGGACCGAGTTCGACGGGCAACGGAGTTGGATGAAGATCTCTTACGCTATGTGAATGAAGGGCCAGAGGGCAAATTCACCTGGAATGACGGTCTTGTTCGAAAAGATGGTCGTTTGTGCGTCCCAAATGTGGGGAAACTGAGGGAAGAACTGATGTATGAAGCACATTATACGAAGTATTCCATTCACCCCGGGAGCACAAAGATGTTCAACGATATGAAGAAGCTTTTCTGGTGGCCAGGGCTTAAGAAAGATGTTGCCCTTTACGTGGCCAAATGCCAAACATGTGCGATGGTGAAGGCGGAATGCCAAAAGCCGGGCGGATATTTGAAGTCACTGCCGATCCCAGTGTGGAAATTTGATGATATTTCCATGGATTTTGTGCATGGGTTGCCAAGATCGCAGCGAGGAAATGATTCCATTTGGGTGATAGTTGACCGGCTAACCAAAGTAGCACATTTCCTTCCGAACAGGCGGGATGATTCAGTTGAAAGTTTGGCAAAGGTATATGTGGACCAGATTGTGCGGCTTCACGGTGTTCCTCGGAGCATCGTAAGTGATCGAGATGGGCGGTTTACGTCAAATGATTGGAGGCTAGTTCACCGACTGTTGGGCACGAAATTGACTTTCAGTACGGCCTTTCATCCCCAAACGGATGGCCAAACTGAACGTACCAACAGAACAATGGAAGACATGCTCCGAATGTGCGCCCTTGACTTCGGAAAGAAATGGGAAGATCATCTCTATATGGTCGAGTTTGCATATAATAATAGCTACCAGGCAAGCATTGGGATGGCACCATATGAAGCTCTATATGGACGGAAGTGTCGTACTCCCTTGGCTTGGGTAGAAGCGGGTGAAGCCCGGGTTGTTAAACCAAATGAGGTGGATGAAGCAAACTCAACCATTCGGACTATTCGAGAGAGATTGCTGATTGCTCAAGATCGACAAGCGAAATACTACAACGCCAAGCACCGGAACGTTGCATTTGCGGTTGGCGATTGGGTCTACTTGAAGATCAAGCCATTCAAAGGTGTCTCCAGGATTCGACGATTGAAAAAGTTGAGTCCAAGATATTTAGGTCCTTTTGAAGTGGTTGAGCGAATTGGCGAAGCGGCTTATCGGCTAGCTCTGTCGACGGACTTGGGTGGATTACATGATGTTTTTCACATCTCGGTACTGCGGAAAGCCGTGAAAGATCCAGCTCAAGTGATCGCGGATGATCGTATGCCGGTGGAGTATGGGCTAACAACGAGAGTTAGACCCATTCAGATCGAAGATCGAGCCGAGAAACAGTTGCGAAACAAGACGGTCGATATGGTAAAAGTCCGGTGGGACAACTGCGGCCGTGAAGAACTGACATGGGAGCGTGAGCAGACCATACGAGAAGAGTTCCCTGAGCTGTTTGTGTAAATTGGAGCGAAAAAGTTGTAACATTAAATTTTATATGTTGTAACCTTTTTCTTGCTTATTTCTGTTGCTTTCCTGTCTCCAAATTTCGAGGACAAAATTTCCTGTAGGAGGGGAGGATTGTAACAGCCCAAAGTTCTGAAACGGGAAAATTTGGGTGACACGGCCTGGGACACGGGCGTGTCCCAGGGCGTGTCAGGTGGACACGGCCTGCGACACGGGCGTGTCGCAGGGCGTGTCAAGGCAGTGTCGACAGTCGACTTAGGTGTCGACGATTTTCGCTCGACGATCGTCGAGAGGAGGCACACGGCCTAGGACACGGGCGTGTCCATGGCCGTGTCGTTGAGTGTCGAGTGTCGAGATCGTCGAGTGTCGAGTGTCGAGTGTCGAGAGTGTCGAGGTGACACGGCCTGTGACACGGGCGTGTCACAGGGCGTGTCAAATCGGAACGACGAGCTCAGCCCGCCGAATGATTTTGACAGGGCGTGTCTGGGTGCCGTGTCTGGGCACACGGCCGGGGACACGGGCGTGTCCCAGGCCGTGTGAAGTCTCGGGATGATTTGGGATTTTTTTCACCCAGGTACACGGCCACAGACACGGGCGTGTCTGAAGGCGTGTCGGTCACACGGCCCATGACACGGGCGTGTCCCATGGGCGTGTCACTGGTTTGGATAGGTCGGTTGACCACCGCTTGAGGCACACGGCCAGGCACACGGCCGTGTTCGAAGCCGTGTCGGGTCAAAATGTGTGTTTTTGGCAGAATCGTGGCCGTCCATTTCTTCAGTCTGGATCCAAGGGCTGAAAGCTCTTCTTCTTTTTCCTTAAGGGCCGAATTCAGAAAAGAATCCTCAATTTGAATTGGCCTTCATCTTTCTTCAAGAGAGAGAGAAAGAGTGAGAGAAAGGAGGAGGAAGAAGGGAAGGGGGCTGCTGTTGGTGGTGCTGCGGTTTACCGGCGAGAGATCCGAAGCCAGCGTTGCGGAGGAAACGCTCTTGCGAGTCTTGCAAGCAAGCTTTCAAGCCATGGCACCGAAGCGATCGTCAAGGGTAACGACTTTTCTTCCTAGCCATGTGAAGGCTTCTGTTTTGGCATATCTTTTGATTCCCCCACCAAGAGGTGGCTGCTTTTGGGAGTCATTTGGGTGTTTCTTGAAATCCCCTTTTGTTGTGCATATAGATCCGGAAATGAGTACGGAATAGGCATGCTGTGTGAAGCCCATCTGGACAGGTTGGTCTGGATTGGTGATGTTGCATACGAACCGGAGAAGACTCCGTGATAACGTGTAGTGTAAGGAGTCTCGGGTTATACCTGCGAAAAGGAGTAGCAGGAAGTACTGGGGTGGTAGCCCAGGAAAATAGCCTTGTGATGGTTTTGGGTCCAACCTGTGAATGAGGCACAGGTAGTCCTGGTGGGACCAGGAAAAGCCCTTTTTGTGATGCTTGATGTCATAGGGTGTCCACCTGTGAAGCGAGTCACAGGAAGTACTGGTATGCCCAGGAAAGACCCCTGACATTTGTGCTTGTGCGGTGTCCACCTGTGAAGAGAGTAACAGGAAGTACTGGTGTGCCCAGGAAAGACCCGCTGTTGTTGTGAGAATATGGGTGTAAGGCTTATGCCCAGGCTTAAATGCCAGGAACAGGATTGGTGAGACCGACCCGCGCCTTTGATATAGCCATGAGTCCGCTGTACTCGGAGAAGGCAAGGCGATTTGAGCAACGGGGGGTGGAGGATCCGACCTGCGCTATGTCCGTCCGATGTGAGACCAAAGGTACGGTCTGTTGGAGCGCATAGCAAGAGTCTTCGGCCTGTGCGCCATGACACAATGGGGGGCTACGGGCCATCCCGGTGTCCGAGGACTAACTCCGGCTGCACGCCATGGAGTAAATGCTCAAGAGATTTACCGTTGGGTGATAACCCTGATACGGTGGTGGGCAAGAGGTTGCCAGAACACCAAGAATGTGCCCTGAGTGCACGGACCGTTGGGCCGGGTGGCGAACGGTTGTGATGGCTTGTGTGCGTGAAAGCACATTTTGATATATTGCCATACTTGTGATATGATATGCCTGCAGGGAAAATTACCGCTGCCCCGAGAGAAGGGGTAGGGTCGTTATAATTTGGTCAGCTGAACGCTGACCGTTGCTTTTGTTTGCCACCGTTGGGTGGATTGTTCTTGCACAGGTGCTGGAGAGCCGAGCGGGTCGCATAGAGGTTGATGCTCCTGCTGGTGTTGCTGCTGCTGCTAGCCCTCGAAGGCTAATGTTCTTTTGAGTGTTTTCTTTTGTGGCCGGCCTGCGCGCCAATTTGTTTTAGGCCACTGTGTGAAAGCCCTGTAAGGCCCTAAGGCCAATACTTTTGATGCTGTAAGACATTCCTATCTATATATAAAATGTGGAGTTTATATTTGGACATTCATGAGGAGTTCCAGTAGTTTAGGCTTCCGCTAGAATGCTTGTGATAGGTGCGATGCGCTACTCTGGTATCATCCTGTACCTTCACCGACTGTTTTGTGGTATATCCTGTGGGGCCCCGGCCGGACCTTCTAGAATATATCATATGAACGGATGGGGTTGTTACACATGCCCCCCTTGATTTTTCATGGATTTCACCCAGGACGGGCCAGACGGATTTCGCATTTTCGCCCTTTTCATTTCCGCGCTAACCTAGCCGCCGCTATCCCGCATTTCCTCCAGTGCTCGTCACCGCTCTCCTTCACCCTTGACCCGACGTCGGCGACACTCTTCTTCTTCTTCTTCTTACAATATTTTAGCTTACAAATTTTCAATTTCAGAACAATTGATCAAGTTATCTCTGAACAGTACACATTTCTTTGAAGAGCATTTTGAAATTTGAATGGACCCTCTTTAGCACACCATATATGATATACCATATAAACATCAGCTATAATACCACTTGCTGGGGTGGAATTCCCAAAGGGCACAGCACAAGCTCCATATAATATATGGAAATCCATCAAACCAAAGTTCAATCTAATCCAGAAGGAAAGCTTTACTATTGTACTAGAAACTCCAAGTTTTGTCTCAATTCTGATGTGGGGTGTTATTTTTTTCAATTTCACAGACATCAAAACATAATGAAACTTGTTTTCGAAACTAATCAAATCTAGGGGTAAGAAACAAGCCTTAAAATAGCCCATCACTTGGATTCATGTTTTATATATGCTCTTTAAATAGCCCATCACTTAAAATAGCCCATATCTAGTTCCTGAATGACGATAGAGTGTTCTTCTTCTTCATCATCTTCTTAGATAGTGCAGGACTATCTATGTCATGGAGTCGGACAGCTATTTCAAAGCATGGATTTTGATTTTTTTCCCTTCCACATTTCTGATTTCTTCACAAGTAGTTCAGACTGCTGAGCTTGAAAGTTGGGTGCTTGAAAGTTGAGAGCTTGAGTCTTGAGAGCACAACAGGTACTCGTTGATTTCAATGTCATGTTTTTATTTTCATTTAGAAATTTCAAATTTATATATTGTTAAAATGTATTTTTGATTCTTCATATCTAAAAGTCTTGAGAGCATATCAAGTGTTTAATTTTCGTTTCTTTATAGTTCTTCCATTATGGATTTATGATTGACTATTATTGATTATGATTGCATTTTCCATGCAAATTAGATGGTTGTTACTTACTCCCACTAGATATTTTAACAGTCATAGAGAGATATTTCACTAAAGATCATCGTACGGAAGTCAATATAAAAACCTTCCAACGGATCCAAGATTGCGACCTAAAATTACTAATTAGAGTCCAAATGATCATCGTGCGGAAGTCAATATGAAAGACCTTCCAACGGATCCATGACTACGACCTCGAATTACTAATTACAGTCCAAATGATAAAGACCAAGTTCGTAGGGCATATTTACTTGCAGGTCCGTGTCAGCCTCGTGACCATGCCTTTCCTCAAAAGATATTTGGGAACAAATTACGACGTTTTAATAAGAATTTTTTTGGATTATATTCTTCATAGTTAGAATATAGTGTATCAAAAGACTATGCATACTACTTATTTTGTTAACTTTTCAAGCCTGATATTGGAGATCAAGCGGGTGGTGATTCTTTTGTTGGTGAGCGCTTTTCAAATTGGAAACAAAATGATAGACTCCAATCTCATGTTGGAGGTTGTAATAGTGCTCATAATCAAGCTGTGGCAAAATGTCAAGATTTATTAAAGCAAAGACAGCATATTCAAACAGTGTTTGTGAAACAAGCAAAGCAAGATGAGAATGATTATCTCATTCGGTTGAATGTAGCCATAGATTGTATACGGTTTCTTCTAAGACAAGGCATTGCATTTCGTGGTCATGATGAATCTGAAAATTCAAGTAATCTAGGTAATTATCTTGAACTTTTGAAGTTTCTTGTTGATCATAACGACAAAGTAAAAGCTGTCGAATTCGAAAATGGTCCACAAAATGTGAAGTTGACTTCACTAGATGTTCAATAAGACATTTTTACAGCTGCTGCAAGTGAGACACTCAAAGTAATTGTTGAAGAAATTGATGATGTACTTTTTTCAATTTTAGTCGATGAAGCCCGTGACATATCAGTTAAGGAGCAAATGGTTGTTGTTATACGTTATGCTGACAAAAAAGAGAATGTTATTGAGCGTTTTGTGGGTATTGAGCATGTTTCTAGCACTAGTGGTATTTCCCTCAAAGAAGCTGTGGAAAACTTATTCTCTAGACTTGGTCTAAGTATTTCAAAATTAAAGGGGCAAGGATATAGTGAAGCTAGTAATATGCAAGGGGAGTTTAATGGTTTAAAAACACTTATATTGAAAGACAATCCTTCTACATATTATATCTGGTGTTTTGAGCATCAATTACAATTGGATCTTATAGAGTAGCAAAGAATCATGAAGATATTGCAATGATGTTCTTTGTGACTAATAATGTGGTGAATGTTGTTGGAGCTTCGTTCAAACGACGTGATATTCTTAGGGGAAAACATATTGCAAAGGTTGTTGAAGCACTTAATGTTGGAGAACTTTCTAGTGGACAAGGTTTAAATCAGGAAACAAATCTTAAAAGTCCAGGTGTTACACGTTGGGGCTCACACTATGGTACTTTAGTTAGTTTTATTACTATGTTTGAAGCAGTGATTGATGTGCTTGAAATTATTAGAATGGAAGGTCCAAAAGGAGATCAATGGACAATGATAAGGATGTTATTGGGATCAATGCAATCATTTGAATTTGCACTTACTCTTCATTTGATGAGAATAACTTTGGCTATTACTTCTGAGTTATCTCAGGCACTTCAAAGACATGATCAAGATATTCTGAATGTGATTTTTTTGGTTGAAATATCAAAGAAATGACTCCAGCATATGAGGGATGATGGCTGACAATCATTATTTGAAGTGGTTTCAACTTTTTGTGAGAAGAATGAAATTATTGTTCCGAATATGAATGAGAGATTTATAGCTCAAGGAAAAGGAAAGCGTAATGCTCCAATAATTACAAATTTGCATCATTATCAGGTGGAGATTTTCTACAATATTATCGATATGCAACCTCTAGAACTCAAAACTCGTTTTGACGAGGGGACTAGTGAGTTAACTTTGTGTAGCTTGTTTGACTCCATCCAACTCATTCTTTAGTTTTGATAAGTATAAGTTAATTCATTTGGCAGAGTTTTATCCCGAAGATTTTTCCCCAATGGAGGTTTTAATACTTCACGACCAGCTTGATACATATATTTTTGACATGAGATCGAATAAAGAGTTTTCAATGCTGAATGGAATTTCAGATCTTGCTAAGAAGATGGTGGAAACTGGAAGAAACAGAACTTATCCACTAGTATATTTGCTCTTGACTTTATCTTTAATCTTACCTGTTGCAACTGCTAGTGTTGAAAGAGTATTTTCAGCCATGACTTGTGTGAAGAATCGACTCCGAAAAAATGAGTGATCAATGGTTGAACAATGGTTTGTTGGTATATATAAAAAAAGATATTTTTGATGGAATTGATAATAAATCTATCATAGATTATTATCAAAATATGATAATAATATGAATCATTATTGTTAAAATGAAGTTCGTTTTACTTTTAAAATTACTGTTTAAAACAAATAACTTTTAATTAATATTGTTATACATATTTATATACTAGTGTCATAAAATAGTGCACCCACTCAAGTAAAATTCTAGCAATGCCCCTGGTGGCCGGCGAGCCCGCAGCCGCCGATCGTCGTCGGGTAAAAGGCATGAACAGGTAAAGGCGTGAACAGATAAAGCCGTAACAGCATGATTAATCAATCGTGAAAAGTATGATAAATCAATCGTGATAATCAGACAATGTTTTGATGCTGAACGCACGCCTGTATCTCATATAGCCCGCACAAGAACGCTCCATATATATATATATATATATATATATATATATATATATATATATATATATATATATATATATATATATATATATATATATATATATATATATATATATATATATATATATATTTATTATATAATGCAATATGCATATGTGGAGCACACCATGAAACCTATCTGGGCCGTCCGATCAAGCTCTATCAAACACGGGCCGTTGGATTCAAAACAGGAGGGCTGCCTATAGTATTTCCTCTGAATTTGGCACTGTTCATCCCCCGAAAAAACCCGATAGCTGGAGTCCACCTCCCATGCCTTCAAGGGCTCACCCCACAGCCTACGGTGGAGCCGCCGACGGCCTGCCCGGCGCCCACCAGCAGGTTCGCCCGCCTCCGGCGAACCCGCCGGTGGGCGCCCGGCAGGCCGCCGGATGTGGGGGAGGGAAGCCTACGTGATCAGGCCGAAGAGGGGGGGGGGATTTTGGGTTTTTTCATTTCTTTTCATTTTTTATATAATTATTTATTAAATTATAATTTAATTTAAATTAATAATTATTTATTAAATTATATAATTATTTAAATTTTGCCCGGCCGGGCCCGCCCGGGGGACGGTCTTTGCCCGTAGGGGGGCGGGCGAAGCCCGCGTGAATGCGAAGCGGGCGAAGTCCGCAGCGACGCATCGAGAACGGGCGAAGCCCGTTCGAAGATGCTAATATATATATATATATATATATATATATATATATATATATATATATATATATATATATATATATATATATATAGGAGGCATGAAAAAACGCGTAATGTATATATATATTTAATCCAACAGCCGGTGGCTGAGGCATCGAAAACGCGTTTCAACCGTTGGATTTAATCCAACAGCTTTTAAAAAAATTTGTCGGCGAGCTCTGAGCTGCGACATAGAGGGAGCGGCCGGTGGCTGAGGGCTCGCCGGCCACCGACCGCCTTGGGCGCGGCGGCATGGAGGCCGACGAGCCCAGGGTGGCTGACGAGCTCGCAGCCACCGGCCCCCACTGTTGCAAATTTGTTTTTGCAATGGAGCGGCAAGCGGCTGCGAGCTCGCAGGACACCGGCCGCCATGGGCTCGTCGGCATGGACGCCGACGAGCCTAGGGCGGCCGGTGTCCCGTGAGACCGCAATAGCTAGCCGCCGAATTGCAAAAAAATTTCAACAGCGGCGGCGATGGCGGAGCCACCACTGTTGCAAAGTTTTTCACATCAGGGCGGCTGGCAGCTGCGGGCTCGGCGGCCACCGGCAGCCCTGGGCTGGTCGTCGTGGACTGCCTTTTTATGTGCATTTTTATGAAATGTGTTCAACATGTAAATTTTAGATCTCGTCGAGAACTACAACTTTCATGTTGAACACTTGATTTGAAGTCGTTTAGGCCCCGAAAAAAATCACACGGAACATGCACATATGTTTCTCGTGATTTTTTTCGGGGGCCTAAAATTCTTCAAATAAAAATGTGTTCAACATGAAAGTTGTAGATATCGACGAGATATACAACTTTCATAACACTTTTCAGTGTATATATATTTTACCGTATGTCTTTATATATATATATATATATATATATACGAGTGACAAGCACGGGCCTCCGGCCCGATGGCCACGCGCCACAGTACCTGGTTGGCAACAGCGGGCTCCGCCCGCCCCACCGCCCCCCGGCGGGCTCCTCCCCCCTCTGGCGGGCTCCTATCCGATGGCTACGGGCCACAGTACCTAGCCTGCGACGGAGGGCTTCGCCCGCCCCCCGATGGGCGGCCAATAAAGGTGGTCTTCGCTCACCCCCCCCCCCCCCCCCGGAGGCCGGCTGTAACACCCCCATCCGTCACATGGCATATAACAGAAGGTCCAGCTGGAACCCGACGCCATATACCACAGACAGTCGGACGGGTAACATAAGAATATTCAAACATCCCAATTAAGACTACACGTCCTACACAGAGCATTCTAGCGGAAGCTTTTAGAAGTTGAAAGAACCCAAAACTTAATTCCACAATCATGAATGTCCACATCCACGCAACAGGAATGAAACCCCAAATATACTGAAAAGGGTACATGGTCTTATGGCCTTACAATTGTTCACTTAATAAAATAATGTCTTTCATACATCGGCTCGCAGGCCGGCCACACATGACAAAATAAAACAGCTATATTTTACGGCCTTCGAGGGCCAGCACGGCAACATGGGCTCCAGCCTGCTATTTTGCACTCGGCTCCGCAGCACCTGCAAGCAACATTCCACCGCACGGTGGCAAATATGCAACGGTCAGCAAAAGCCGACCAAAATATAACGACCCCGTCCCTTTACTTGGGACGGCGGTGCTCCTTCCCTGCATATCATTAGCCCATCTAAACAGTTATATAAAAACATACTTCGCCACAGGTATAGGCTCGCACGGCCAAACACCCAGTGCACTCAGGGCACATTAACGGTGAATCCTGACCAATCAGCGTCTTCACCACCACCCCCAGGATGGAAACAACATGAGCATTTTAGCCTCCCTGACCCTGTCTAGTCTAAGGCTCCCGACTATGCCAACGGCCAGTCCCCTTTTTGGGTCTCTCGCACCGAACCACATAGCCCATGTCCAATTCCACTTGTCTGTTGCTCAACCGCGTATTTCACATTAAGACGTACGCACGAGCCAAGCTTCGCTCGGATCCTAACATTTCCAAACAATCATATAACCCAGTTATGTTCAAGGCCGGTTCCCTGACCGCCAAGTTAGCAGAACAATGATTCTGCTCAGTTTTCCGGGTGCACCTTGAAGCTAACCTCCAAGGATCCCTGCTGCAATCTAAACCAGAAAAAACCCAAAGCACGGAGTCTGCTCCGGCAAAACACATCAAATTCAACATCATCGATCCAGACCAACATGTCCGGGTAGGCTTCATACACAATGTCTATGCCCGTACTTCGATTCCAGACTCTATATGCAACACAAGGGGGACTATTCACATCAACACCAAGGAACGCCATACACTCACCGCACACTAGTGGGAGCGGGATTCCCTATGCAGAAAGGAAGAGCTTCACATGCTCAAGTGGAGAATCGTTACCCTTGTAGTCCGTTTTGGCGCCATGGAAAAACTATACTGATGGAATTCTTCGCAACGAACTTTCCTCCACAGATCCGCTCTCAGATCTCGAAACGGTGCTCCGATGCTCCATCGGCGGCCAGAATCCTCCTTCTTTTTCCTCCTCTCTCTAACACCTTGGAAAGAGAAAGCCTTGGAGAGAAATGATGGATTAACTCCCCTATTCCCAGCCTTAACGGAGCAGGAAATCATCTGGCCCGTTGGATCTTATTTAAAGAAAACGAATGACTCAGATCCACTCAAAAATCTCTAAACCTGGGCTGAACACGGCTTGGCACACGGCCGTGTCCCAGGCCGTGTGCCTCGATCCAGGCACAATCGTCGAATACAGAGACTCACACGGGCTCATACATGACCGTGTCTCACCTGACACGCCCGTGTCGGGTTCCTCGACACGCCCGTGACCGGGGGCGTGTTACCCATAACCACCACGGCAACAGACACGACCCAAAAGAACACGGGTAGGGACACGGGTAGGCACACGCCTGTGTCACCCGAAAATCGTAGAGCAACTATCGTCGACCGTCGAACGCAGAACACAGACAGAGACACGGTTAGGCACACGCCCGTGTCAAATGACACGCCCGTGTCACTTAGCCGTGTTTCTAGTGTTGGGTACATTGGTTTAAATGTACCTGATTTGAATAAGCCTCACCCAACTCAATGATATACATAAAAATGTATTTGATGTGTTTTGAGTTTACTTGTGCAGGTTAAGTATTTGCAGGAAAGATGGAAAAGTTTCTAAGTCCATGTGTCGACACCCAGAGGGAAAGTGTCGACACTTAAGAAGACTTGTGTCGACACCCAGGCAAGCATTGTCGACACTTGGAGTATTTGTGTCGACACCAGGGATACAGTGTCGACACCAGACAGAAAGTATCGACACAAGGAGCTGTGTTGACACTCAATGTAGAAAAGTGCAGTGAAGCAGTGTCGACACTTAGCAGTTGTGTCGACACCCAGAGAAACTGTGTCTACATCAGAAAGTGTCGACACTTGGAGGCTGTGTCGACACTCAGCAAAAGTCAGCAGAGTCTAAGTATAAGTGTCGACACCCAGAGCAATATGTCGACACACAGCAGAAGAGTCAACACTTGAAGAAAGTGTCGACACAAGAAAGAAAGTGTCGACACTCAGCTGAAGACTCAACACTTGAAGAAAGTGTCGACACAAGAAAGAATGTGTCGACACTCAGCTGAAGACTCAACACTTGAAGAAAGTGTCGACACAAGGAGCTGTGTCGACACTTAGCAAAGTTCAAGAATATTCTAAGTACAAGTGTCGACACAAAGGAGATGTGTCGATACTCAGCAAAAGTCTCAACAGATGAAGATGTGTCGACACAAGGAGTTGTGTCGACACTCAGCAAGTATCAACACTGAATACATGTGTCGACACCAAGAAGAAGTGTCGACACTTAAACAAGTTCAACACATGAAGATGTGTCGACACAAAGGTGTTGTGTCGACACTTAGAAGAATTCAACAAAGTGCTGAAGAACAAAGTGTTGTGTCGACAATCAATATCAGTGTCGACACATGAAGAAGAAGCAGTGTCGAGATATAAAATCTACAACACAAGGAGTTGTGTCGACACCTTGTAGGCTAGTGTCGACACTTAGACAACTTGTGTCGACACCTGGTCTATAAGTGTCGACACTTAAAGACAGACAGTCTCGACACTTTCAGATAGTTACAGAATTTTCAAGAACTGACTGGATGACTTGATAGTTGTCATTCCAGCCGGTCTACTGCACCTGTCAGAGTTGTCAAAAATTAGTTATGAACCGCACCAGCCGGTTACCATGAAGAAGGCCTATAAATAGGCTTACACTGTCTACAGAAACAGATGATTGAACACAAGTTCAAGTGATCATTAACAAGAAGAAGATCTAGCTATTCCTTGAAGAATCTAATGAAGATCTAAGAAGTTGGAGAGAGAGAGCTCCATCCAAGAAGACAGCCTGAAAGTGCAGCTAGATCTGATATACTCTAGAGGGGGGTGAATAGAGTATATGGTGCTTTGAAACTTTTTACAACAATTGTTGTAATATGAGTGAGCAGGGAAGCAATTGAAAATCTAATCACAGAACTAAGTTAATGAAAAGCTAATCACAGAAGAATCAAGGCCAGAAACAAAAATAAAGATAAGCAAAACCAGAAGACACAAGGAAATTTAGTGGTTCCCCCAAACTTGGGTACATCCACTCTTCTACCACCCTAGGTAGGAATCCACTGCAGGATGAGTTGATCAGGTGTCCTGGGCACCAATGAGCTTTTGATAAGGTGCTCAAAAACCAAATCAGATTTTTTGATCAGGTGTCTTGCCACCAATGAGCTTTTGGCAAGGTGCTCAAAAACCAAGCTCAAACTTTTGAAGGGAGTTTGAGAAACCCTTTACAGAGAGGGGGTGAGAGAGTGATGGAAGTCTTCTCTTTCTCAAACAACTGAGAAGACTATGTTGATTGTTGATGTCAAAGCTCCCCTGAATCCTTGAGATCATTAGGAAAAGAAGCTTTGCTGAGGGTGATAGGCATTCAAAACTTGAGCTCCAGCAAAAGATGATTCCAGCAACAGCTGAAATGTTGAATGTCTGGAGCCTTGAAATATGTTGGCCTTGAACACTTGAAAACTAGGGAGATCTGAAGAATTTTTGAAAAGGTTGTTCTCCTTGGATGAGTGTTCTTGAGAATTCTTTGAGACAGAATATTTTGTTGAAGATTACTGATGTCTGTCTGTGTGTCTGTGTATCTCTGTAATCTTTCTTAGAGATTCAAAAATTCCTGTCTTTTATTCTCTGGTACTGAACAAAACATTCTCTGAGAAGAATAGCCATTGGTCTGCATTAATTGCATCCTTAATTACAAAATGTCTTCTGGAGGAAAGTCCATAAAAATATTCCTTGAAACTTGGTCCAGAAATAAATGAAAACGGCTAGGAGATCTTCAGAATTAATTGCAGAATAACTCCTTAACTGATTTGAATTTGAATCTAGAAACATCCTTGAAGTTATCTGAAAACGTCGAACTGAGCTCTGCTATCGTTGAACGGAGCTCAGCGATATGAATAAATACAACAGCAAAATATCGTCGATCTGAGCTCAAAGATCGTCGAACTGAGCTCAAAGATAGAGATCCAAAGCTGAGTCAAGATCGTCGACCTGAGCTCACCGATCGTCGAATGGAGTTAGACGATATGATGAAGTTGAGCTCAGCGATCGTCGAATGGAGTTCGACGATCTGTCGAAGTTGAGCTCAGCGATCGTCGAATGGAGTTCGACGATCTGTCGAAGTTGAGCTAGACGATCGTCGATCGGAGTTCGACGAATCGTCGTGCTGAGCTCGACGATATGACTTAGTCTCCAAACAGAAAATCCTGGTCTTGAGGGAAGCTTCCAAACCTAGACTTCTAACCCTTAGACTCAATTCTAATTGACCTATTGAGCTATACAGGAGGTCAAGCATTTGTTTCCTAGAGACATAGTGATCCTGACCCAAATTAGTAATAGGGTGTTCCAACAATCTCCCCCTATTTGGGTTAGAATTACTATTTACAGACTTTGGAAAAAATTTAAATAACATACAAGCAGCAAAACAGAAAAGCAACAAGCTAGACATTGCAGAACCACAGAGATATATAACATCCCAGATAGTAAACAGAAATCACAGAGAATGTCACCTTACATTGTCATTTCTTTTCCTTGCCCTTAACAAGTTTGATCTCTCTGTTAGGATTGAGGGCTTCTTTCTTTGATTTGGTATCATCTGCTGCACCTAAAGATGTTTGCTGTTTAGGCCTGGGAACTACAGCTTCAGGATGCAATTCCATATACTTGTCAGAATCAAAGAACTTGCTTGATGCATATCTTTCTAATTCTTTCTTTCTTTGTTCAGACATTGTTGAGATATTAGATGAATCTTTTCCTTGCTCTCTAGCCTTTTTGATTTGATCCAGTGCAGCTAGTTCCTTTAATCTTGCAGTCCAAGCAGCTGGATTATTCTCAGGGTCCTCAAAAGGTACTGGGGGCTCATATCTGTTAGAAGGATTGTCTTGAGGAGGCCTGGAAGACACAGTTTCTTTCAGCTTATAGGGAAAAGGACCAGATGTGGTATCAGTTGAAATTTATCCTCCCCTAGAATATGGGTGTTGCCTTGAGTATCCTTTGGAGTAGACTTGGAGATCTCTTTGATTTCCTCTGTATCCTCCTCTCCTGGATTGAGAACCCCTGGATTGGCTTCCCTTATTATAGGATCTAGCATGAGGCTGATAGGGGGCCTGACTTCTGGCTGGGGGTTGAGCTGCAGAGCTTCCACCTGCACCTGCATCAGGAGGAGGTGGTGGAGGAGGATGAGAGTGTTGGAATTGTGAGGAACCCTTTTCATATTTTCTATTCTTTTTCATTGCCTTCAGTTGGTTCTTGGAGTACTGCATCCAGTGCTCAGTGATAGGGCAGTCATGAAGAATGTAGTATGGAATATCATTGTTGTCTTTGGCCTTGACAGGAGGTACTCTCTTCATGGCTTTGCTCCTTGCCTTTCTTTTCCTGGCAATGGTAGCAGAAGAGTCATCAGAGTCTGTTCTAAACTCATCACTTTCAGAACTCTGGCCATCATAAAGGGCATCTATTTTCTTCATCAGATCCTTCTTGAGCTGTACAGAAGCAGATGAGGCAACAGAGGGTGTAGCAGCAGGTGTTGAAGTAGTAACAGCAGTGACAGCAACAGATATTGAAGGTGTTGCTATTGGAGTAGAAGCAGTAACAACAACAGCAGCAACTATAGGCTCTGGAGAAGTGACAGCAGCAACAACAGTCTTACTAACAGCAACATCAACAATGGAGAAATCATCAGAAACTGCAGAAGGCTCAAACTCAGGTGCCTCTGACATAAGAATTTCCTTGGAAATTGGCTCAATAGCAGTAATAGAAATTTCAGCAGCATTATCAACATTTTCAGCAGCAGTAGAGGCAACAATATCAGAAGCAACAACAATGCTTTCATCAGAAGAAGCAGCAGCATACACTGAGTTGACAAAAGAGGTGATGATGCTTGGGTCACAGCAAGAAAATGGCACAAGTGCCTTGGATAGATCCTCTGGAGGCTGGACAGCAACTGGCTCTGGCAGACAGCTGAAATAAAACTGATCAAAGATTAATAGCAAATACCTGAGGTCTATTGCAAGGACTGCAGTAGGAGGAAATTGTGCTTGAGGCACAGCAACAGCATCAAGAGCAGGAGCTGAAGAAGCAGCAATAACAGCAGCAGCAGCAGACAGGCTCACAGAAACAGCAGCAACAGCAGCAGCAGGAAGACTCACTTCATAGGGTATCTCCCCCTGCCTAGATTCAGACAACGCTGGATCAAGGCACACTGCTGTAGGGGTTGCCTGAGGGAATAAGGATGAGAGCCTGGCAGAGAGGGCTGCCACTGACAGGTGTAATGGAGCCAAGGAGGTCTCCAACAGAAGAGAGAGCCTGGGGGCAAGCAACTCATACAACCTGTCAGCAAGGGCTGGAAGGTCTACTTGCTCAAGGGTGACTGGAGCAGAGGTAGAAGATGGAGGAGCAGCTGAGGGTGAGGGTAATGGAGAGCTGGTGAATGGGGGAAGAGATGGCTGAGATGTGGGTAAGGTTGATATGGAGGATAGTGGGATGGAGATAGATGGGGTGAATGTGGGTTGGTCAATGATTTGTTGTAGAAGGTCTTGATAGGAAGTGGAGGATGAGGGTAGCTCGGGAGGAGAGGATGGAGAGTCATCCATAAAGGAATCATCAATGATTGTGAAGGATGGATGGGAGGGTGATGAAGTGGCATCTGGTTGAGGGTAGGAGAATAATGGATGGAAGTGGTCTTCTGGTGTTGGTAGAATAGGTATTGGAGATGGTGTGGATGTTGGAGAGGGGCTGGAGATGATGATGGTGGATGGGTTTGGAATGGTAGATGGTATTAGAAGAGATGGAATTGGAGGAGGAGGAGGAGAGGCAACAACAGCAGACAGGTCATCTGCAGGGTAGAGACCTGTGAGGAAGTGACTCTGAGAGTCCTTGTGCCTGAAGGAGTACTGGAGGAGGGCCTGCTGGGCTTGCTGATTTGTTTGTCCCACTTTCCAAAGAGGGCACAAGACAGTCTCTTGGAAGCATTGATATGGATTCCAGAGGAGACCAGCAAAGCAGGGCACCTGTGCTGCAGAAACACCCCAATAATCCTTCCAAAGTTTACAAAACTTTTGTTGATCTTCTTCTTGATAAGGTCAAAGAAGACTTCTCCCCAATTCAGATTTTTTCTGTCTACAAGAGCTCCCATGAGGCAGAGCTGATACCTTGAGATTGTATCATGGGCAGAGTGCTTAGCCAGTAGCACTTTCCCAACAACATCTGCCATGAATCTGTATTCCACAGATAGGTGCTTTTTTAAGAGCTTGCTAGGGTTAGCCTCTGAATGACCCATTCTGGCAAGCAGGTCAGAATACTCTTCTCCAGACAGGTCAGCAGTATCTTCACCATTTCTCAACTCAAAAACTTCTGTTAAAATTTCTGGGGTTAGAGGTACCTGTGTGCCAGATATTGACCCAACAATGGTGGAGTTGTCCTGATTGTGGGCAGTGTAGACCCATTCCTTGATCTCATCAGATGCAAGCTTGATCCTTGTGGTCATAATTGCTGTCAGGTTCTGGTCTTTGAATAATCCCAAAATATCTTGAAAGACCTGGTCGGTTGTGCTGAAAGATTCCATGTCAATGTTGAAACCAGCATCAAACTTCATTGCGGCGAGAACAGCAACAGACACGGCCATGGGTACCTGCAAAAATTTAACAAACAAAACGACCAAGTGCAGAATTGTTTGGAGGGAAAGAAAATTCTTGCAGAGAAATCGAAAGCGCAAAGGAGAACGACGGCGAAAAATGAATTTTATATTAGGGTTCGACGCAGAATTGGAAAGATCGTTGAACTCAGTTCGACGATCGAGGTTTCTAAAGGAATCTGAAGAGACTTCAACATCGTCGATCTCCGTTCGACGATATTGGAGAGCGTCGAGCTCCGTTCGACAATAGTTCAGGGAACAAAATCGTCGAGCGTCGTTCGACGATCGTTGACCGGAAGAGATAGTTCATACTATCTGAGAAACGCTGAACTTAGTTCGGCGATTTCGGAAATCGTCGATCTCCGTTCGACGATCTGGGGTAAAATTGTCGAGCGCAGTTCAGCGATCAGAAAAACTCTAGACACTAAGAAAACTCAGGATGTTTGCCTAGTCTTGGTCAATTTTTAAGCTTTCAAAATCTTGGATATTATTTAAGACTTCCTCCATCTAACATTCCTAACTGATTTAGGAAGAAGGTGTGTTTCTTTTCATCCAATGGCTTGGTGAAAATATCTCCCCTTTATAAATCAGTTGGGATATATTGTAGTTCAATTTTATTCTTTTCAACATTATCCCTTAAGAAATGATGCCTAATCTCTATATGTTATGTCCTACTATGGAGGACTGGATTTTGAGCTATAGAAATAGCACTGGTGTTATCACAAAAGATTTTAGACTTCTCTAAGTTGTAGCCATAGTCTAGGAGTTGGTTTTGAATCCACAAAATTTGTGAACAACAACTGCCTACAGCCATATATTCATCCTCAGCAGTTGAAGTTGACACAGATGTTTGTTTCTTACAAAACCAATAGACAAGTCTGTCACCAAGGAACTGACAAGTTCCACTGGTGCTTTTCCTGTCAATTCTGCATCCAGCATAGTCAGCATCAGAGAATCCAGTTAAATCAAATGCTGAATCTTTTGGATACCAGAGACCTAGATTTGGACAACTTTTAACATACCTGAGAATCCTCTTTACTAGTGTTAGGTGTGACTCTCTAGGGATTACTTGGAACCTAGCACATATACATGTAGCAAACATTATATCTGGTCTACTAGCTGTAAGATACAGTAAAGAGCCAATCATTGCTCTATATGTTGTCTGATCAACAGGTTTCCCATGTTCATCAGCATCCAATACAGCATTAGTAGGCATGGGTGTTTTCATACAAGATGCTTCAGACATACCAAATTTCTTAACCAATTCATTTGCATATTTGGTTTGAGAAATAAAGATGCCTTCATCATGTTGCTTGACTTGCAATCCTAGGAAGAAGGATAGCTCACCCATGCTACTCATCTCAAATTTAGAATGCATTAGGTTGGAAAACCTTCTGCACAATTTGGAGTCAGTATAACCAAAAATAATATCGTCTACATAAATCTATACTAGTAGGGTATGGGACTTATGGGTTCTAATGAAAAGAGTTTGGTCTACTCTACCCCTTATAAAACCATTTTCCAAAAGAAAGCATGCTAGGGTCACATACCATGCTCTAGGAGCTTGCTTGAGACCATATAATGCTTTGTTCAATCTAAAAACATAATCAGGATAAGTTGGAGAGATAAAACCTGGAGGTTGTCTGACATATACTTCCTCTTTGATGTCTCCATTTAAAAATGCACTTTTGACATCCATCTGATATACCTTGAAGCCTTTATGTGCTGCATAGGCTAAAAATATTCTGATGGCTTCTAATCTGGCAACTGGTGCAAAAGTCTGGTCGTAGTCTATTCCTTCTTCTTGAGAATATCCCTGAGCAACTAGCCTTGCCTTGTTCCTTATAATTACTCCTTGATCATCCAGTTTGTTTCTGAATACCCATTTTTTTCCAACAATGGAGTGATCCTTAGGCTTTGGCACTAGTTCCCATACTTTGTTTCTCTCAAATTGATGCAACTCTTCTTGCATTGCAATGATCCAGTGTGGATCTTGCTCTGCATCTTGAATGGACTGAGGTTCAATTTGAGATAGGAAGCAGGTGTTCAACAGGTTTTGGTTGACCTGATTTCTGGTTTGCACACCAGCTGAGATGTCTCCAATTATTTGGGAAATTGGATGGTCTCTTGATGTTACTAAATCAATAGGGGGTGTTGATTGTTCACCAACCTGTGTTGTTGTTTTCTCTTGTGGTACAACAACTGGCTCTTCAAGTTGTTCTTCAATATGTTGAGCATTTTCTTCATCTTCACTGCTTTCATCCCCTTGAGTAACCTGTAACTTGCTCAAGTCTTCAACTAGAGAATGTTCCTGCAAAGGTTCTATGGTAGAAGAAATCTTCTCCTTGAAAGACATGTTAGATTCATCAAATGATATATGAACAGATTCCTCAATTTTTAAAGATGATTTGTTATAGACCCTATAAGCCTTGCTGATCATGGAGTATCCCAGAAACACTCCTTCATCAGCTTTAGCTTGAAATTTTGCTAAATATTTCTTGTCATTGTTATGAAAGTAGCAAATACAACCAAAGACTCTAAAATAATCAATTTAGGTTTCTTCCCTTTGAGTAATTCATAGGGAGTCTTTCCCTTTAGTTTATGTATCAGACTTCTATTTAGCACATAGTTGGAGGTGTTCACTGCCTCTGCCCAAAAGGATAGAGGAAGGTGAGCATCTGACAACAATGTAGTGGCAGATTCAATAAGGGTTCTATTTTTTCCTTTCAGCTACCCCATTTTGTTGAGGAGTTCTAGGAGCTGAGAAAGTATGTCTGATCCCTTCACTCTGACAGAACTCTTGCATAAGAAGAGAATCAAACTCTGTCCCATGATCACTTCTGATCAGGGCAATGTGAGTATTGAACTCAATCTGTATACATTTGAGAAACTCTGTCAGACACTTAAAGTTATCAGACTTCTTCCTTAGAAAGAACACCCAAGTGAATCTAGAGAAGTCATCTACAACTACTAAAGTGTAGGATTTCCCTCCTAGGCTTTGTACTGTGATGGATCCAAAAAGATCCATGTGTAACAGATACAATATCCTAGGTGAATCACTCTTATTAAGTGACTTAAAGCTGTTTTTAGTTTGCTTGCCTAATTGACAAGCCCTGTAGAGTCCTTCCTTCTTGTAGGGGCCAGAAGGTAGTCCTCTAACAAGGTTGTCCTTGGATAGCCTGGCAATAGTTCTAAGGTTTAGGTGTCCTAGTCTCTTATGCCATAGAATATTTGGTCTACAGACAGAATTAAACAAGCAGATATCTACATCAGTTGAAAGAAAATCTACTAGATAGATGTTACCTTTCCTTTTACCTGTCAACACAGTTGTGTTGTCCTCTGACTTGATTTTGCATAAGGCTTTGCTGAAGGTCACCTGGTAGCCTTCATCACACAGCTGACTGATGCTTATTAAGTTGTGCTTCAGTCCTTCCACATAAGCTACCTTCTTGAAAGTTACTGATCCAATCTGGACTACACCATATCCTTTAGTCTGTCCAAAGTTTGAATCATCAAAGATAACTTTGGGTCCAAGCTTGGCTCTAAAGGAAGTGAGGTTGTCCTTGTTCCCTTTCATATGCTTAGAGCACCCACTATCCAAGTACCATTGCTGGTTAGATGTTGGATAGGTCTTCACCTGCATATAAGACAATTCATTTGTTTTTGACCCAGTTTACCTTGGGCCTAGGTTGATAACCTTATGATTGGATTTTGATTTGCCCTTCAAAAATTTTCCAGAGCTCTGACCTCTGTTCGACGATCTTGGAGCTGCGTTCGACGATCTTGGGTCAGATCGTTGAGCTCCGTTCAACGGTCGACTATAGTTGAGATCAGGTACTTGAGATCGTCGACCTGCGTTCGACGATTTTGCCTGAGATCGTCGATCTGCGTTCGGCGATCGTCGATCTCTGTTTAGCGATCGTCGAGCTCCATTCGACGATTTATGCTGGGACTTAGTTTTCTGGGGCAGATCTGAATTTTTCCTAGCAACCTCTACAACTCCCTTTCCTTTGTTAGAAATGAATTTGATTGGAGTTGTTAGAACTATGGGTTGGCTGGATGAAGCACCCAAGCCCAGTGTACTATTGAATCTGGAGTTCACTGTGCTTGTGATGTCCATCAGCTTGATGCTTCTCCCATTAAGGGATTCTTCAAGCTTCTTGGCCTCAGACAGCTCACTTTTCAGTGAAGCTATCTGCTCCCTACAGCACTCCAACTCCTGAGAGAGTTTGAGGTTTTCTGACTTTAAAGTATTATGTTCAGATAGATGATTTCTGAGAGAGATAATTTCTTTCTCAGACTTTAGTAGGTCTAAACACAATGCTTTAAATTCAGATTTAAAGTCCTCTGAATTAAAATCAAAAGAACTGATTACCTGATCTTCTTCAGGTTGAGTCTCTGAATCTGACTCTGACTCCTCTTCTTCTGAATTGTGCTGTGAGGCATTGATTGCCATCATGCAGAACTTTTTCTCTTCTGCATCATCCTCATCATCACTGAAGCTGAATGATGCTTCTGACTCTTCTTCAGTCTCACTCCAGGATTCAACAACAAACCCCTTTCTTGTATGTTTGTTTTTGCTTGATGAGGGTTTGTCATTGCCATTCCTCTTGGAGTCTTTCTCCTTTCTTCTTTCTTTCATGTCCCTTCTGTCCTTGTTTTTGTTTTCTGGACAGTCAGGAACTATATGCACTGGTTTCCTGCAACCAAAGCAAATAATGTCTTTATTATTATTATTGATGGACTTGTCATACCTTGGCTTATCATGTTCGTTGTATGATCTCCTTCTGAAGTCCTTTCTGGCCATCTTATAAAATCTTTTGGCCAACAGACTGAGCAGTTCTTCATTGTCTGTGACTTTGTCTTCAGGCTGATCTTCAGTTGCCTTGAAGGCTATGGTCTTCTCTTTTCTTGTGGCTGGTGAGGCAGCCTTCTGTTCTTCTTCTCTATTCTTGATGAGTAGCTCATAAGATTTGAGCTTGCCCAATAGAGCTTCAGTGGTGATATCATTCAGACTTCTGGCATCCTTAATTGGCCAGATTCTTGAATCACAAGTGCTAGGGAAGCACATTAGAATCTTGTCATTGAGTTCAGTTAGTGAAATCTCTTTATCCAATGTCCTGAGTTCACTGACAATTAGACTGAGCCTGTTGTACATATCTCCCACTGACTCAATTTCTCCCATCTTGAAATTCTCATATTGAGATATGAGGTGGGATCTCCTATCCTTTCTCTCATCAGCTGAGCCTGAGACTATTTCTGAGAGTTTGTCCCAAATTTCCTTAGCTGAATTGCATTCAGCCACCTTTTGAAATATGTCATCAGACATTGTCTGGGCCAAGATGTTCATAGCCTTGGCATCAGCTACCTTCCATCTCTTGATATCAGCATCTGTTTCTGATGGAGGTGGAACAACATTTGTACTTGTGTTCTCTGGGGGTCTTGGACACACTGTCAAAATAGAGTTAAAAATATCTTCGTCAATAGAATTCATGTACAGTCTGATCCTTGCTTTCCAAAGTGCAAACATGGATAGATTGCACACTGGAGGTCTGGTGCTAGCATAATCTTTGTTTTGGGCCATGATATGTGAAAACAAAATCTAATGATAAAGTACAAAAGAAAACAGATCTAACTTGGGATCTTTGGGTTCAGGTGTTAGCCTGTACAACCAATCAAGTATGGTATGTTTAACCAACCTCGCTCTGGTATCAATTGAAAGTGCAGCTAGATCTGATATACTCTAGAGGGGGGTGAATAGAGTATATGGTGCTTTGAAACTTTTTACAATAATTGTTGTAATATGAGTGAGCAGGGAAGCAATTGAAAATCTAATCACAGAACTAAGTTAATGAAAAGCTAATCACAGAAGAAGCAAGGCCAGAAACAAAAATAAAGATAAGCAAAACCAGAAGACACAAGGAAATATAGTGGTTCCCCTAAACTTGGGTACATCCACTCTTCTACCACCCTAGGTAGGAATCCACTGCAGGATGAGTTGATCAGGTGTCCTGGGCACCAATGAGCTTTTGATAAGGTGCTCAAAAACCAAATCAGATTTTTTGATCAGGTGTCTTGCCACCAATGAGCTTTTGGCAAGGTGCTCAAAAACCAAGCTCAAACTTTTGAAGGGAGTTTGAGAAACCCTTTACAGAGAGGGGGTGAGAGAGTGATGGAAGTCTTCTCTTTCTCAAACAACTGAGAAGACTATGTGGATTGTTGATGTCAAAGCTCCCCCTGAATCCTTGAGATCTTCAGGAAAAGAAGCTTTGCTGAGGGTGATAGGCCTTCAAAACTTGAGCTCCAGCAAAAGATGATTCCAGCAACAGCTGAAATGTTGAATGTCTGGAGCCTTGAAATATGTTGGCCTTGAACACTTGAAAACTAGGGAGATCTGAAGAATTTTTGAAAAGGTTGATCTCCTTGGATGAGTGTTTTTGAGAATTCTTTGAGACAGAATATTTTGTTGAAAATTATTGATGTTTGTCTGTGTGTCTGTGTATCTCTGTAATCTTTCTTAGAGATTCAAAAATTCCCGTCTTTTATTCTCTGGTACTGAACAAAACATTCTCTGAGAAGAATAGTTGTTGGCCTGCATTAATTGCATCCTTAATTGCAAAATCTCTTCTGGAGGAAAGTCCATAGAAATATTCCTTAAAACTTGGTCCAGAAATGAATGAAAACGGCTAGGAGATCTTCAGAATTAATTGCAGAATAACTCATTAACTGATTTGAATTTGAATCTAGAAAC
Source organism: Platanthera guangdongensis (assembly GCA_039583875.1). NCBI lineage: Eukaryota > Viridiplantae > Streptophyta > Magnoliopsida > Asparagales > Orchidaceae > Platanthera > Platanthera guangdongensis. Next base: position 91,223,713 of record CM077147.1, read on the forward strand.
ATCCTTGAAGTTATCTGAAAACGTCGAACTGAGCTCTGCTATTGTTGAACTGAGCTCAGCGATATGAATAAATATAGCAGCAAAATATTGTCGATCTGAGCTCAAAGATCGTCGAACTGAGCTCAGAGATAGAGATCCAAAGCTGAGTCAAGATCGTCGACCTGAGCTCACCGATCGTCGAATGGAGTTCGACGATATGATGAAGTTGAGCTCAGCGATCGTCGAATGGAGTTCGACGATCTGTCGAAGTTGAGCTCAGCGATCGTCGAATGGAGTTCGACGATCTGTCGAAGTTGAGCTAGACGATCGTCGATCGGAGTTCGACGAATCGTCGTGCTGAGCTCGACGATACGACTTAGTCTCCAAACAGAAAATCCTGGTCTTGAGGGCAACTTCCAAACCTAGACTTCTAACCCTTAGACTCAATTCTAATTGACCTATTGAGCTATACAGGAGGTCAAGCATTTGTTTCCTAGAGACATAGTGATCCTGACCCAAATTAGTAATAGGGTGTTCTAACACAGCCGTTGGAACCAGGCTGAGAAGAAGGGTTCAGATTTTGTTCTGGATCTTAAGTTGCAGAGATCAAAGATAAACTGCAGAGGAGGTCAATCTTATTGTGTTCTACATTCAAGAAGCTTTGAAGAAAGCCAAGTCAGATTGATTTCAGCTGAGTTCTTCCAAGAACTCATCAAGAAACTCACAACTCTTCTCCCTTTTCTCTGAGTTGTAGAGTTAACATTTTGTATTCATATTATCTTGTAGGATCCTTAGGGATCTGAGTTTTGTAAGCCTGTAATTATAAAGGCTGAGTGTAGGGCTTGAGTGCCTGAGTGTAGGAGACTTGAATCTCTGAGTGTAGGCCTATTGTGGCTGAGTGTAGGCCTTGGTGGCTGAGTGTATGCCTTGGTGGCTGAGTGTAGGCTTTGTGAAGAAGCTGAGTTGTAGGGCCTTGGGCCTGAGTTGTAGGAACCTGTTTTGGGGTTCTGAGTGTAAGATCTGAGGATCTGAGATAGTGGAGGAGTTAAGGACGAATATAGTACACTACTAGATAGGCGAAGGGGGAAAGTGGATGTACTCAAACCTTGGGGAACCACTATAAATCTGAGTGTCTACTGTGTGCTTGTGGAAATCTGTGATTCCTGATTGTGTGCTGTGATAAAGTAGATATAATTCTGTGTTATAATCTGATTTCTGCCTAAAAAGTTAAAAAGATTTAAGTCACCTATTCACCCCCCCCCCACCCCCCCTCTAGGTGATTAGGTACAATATCTTTCAAGTGGTATCAGAGCCAGGTTCCTCAAAAAAGGACATAACTGTCTGAGTAGATCCTATTGGCAGATTCAGTCTAAGTACATTACAGAATCAAGAACATCAAGAACCATGGGTTCCACTGAGAATCATAAAGAATTGGGATCCATGAAGCTACCCATTTGCAAAAAAGAGATCTTTGGCATCTGGAAGGAAAGGGTGAGACTGTTTATGGAAGCCTCAGACCCTAGGATTTATATCACAGTGAAAAAAGGGCCATATGTGCCCATGAAGGTTTCAGTCTTAGATGCAAATCAGAGAATACCAAAGGATTTCTCTGAAATGACAAAGGATGAGATTGTTCTAGCCACAATGGATAAGAGGGCTCAGAACATCATTGTGAGTGTTATAGATGATGCTACCTTTCAGAATTTGATACACTGCAAGACTTCCAAGGAGATGTGGGATACCTTGATAGTGTATATGGAGGGTTCTGAAGAAGTGAGGCAAGACAGAAAATCTTTGCTAAACCAAGAATATGAATGTTTTAGGCAAGATAGGGCTGATAGCATAACTGAATGCTATAAGAAATTCTATATGATTGTGAATGAGCTAATGTCCTATGGCAGAGAGTTTAGTAATTATGAGCTCAATGATAAGTTTCTAAGGTCCCTAACAAAAGATTGAGACACCAAGATCTATGTCATTAGGGAAATGGCAAAGTTGGCAGAAATTCCTCCACCAACACTATTTGGAAAACTATTATCCTATGAGATGCAGTTGATGGTGAGGAAAGAAGAGGAGAAATCTACAAGAAGTGAACATAAGGAAAGGACAGTGGCATTTAAAACAGAAGCCCCCAGAAAGTACAGAAGTAAGTCACCAACTCCACCACCAAAAGTAGCTGAGACTGAGTCAGAAGATTCAGAAAGCAGAAAGTCTGAAAGCAGTGAAAGTGATGAGGACTTTGCTGCATTCACAAGACACTTTCAGAAGTTCTTAAAGAAGAAACAATGGAGGACAATGCCATCTACTTCACAGGGTAAAGAAAACTATTATCAGAATAAAAAGTCTTCAAAGAAAGACAGGAAAAAGACCAAGTCTAGCAAAGCAACTCTTTCAAAAATTGTATGCTATTACTGTAATAGACAAGGACATGTTGTTGCAGACTGTCCAGAGAAAAGGAAGAAGTCTAATGATAAGAAAAAGACTCAATACAAGGGAAAGAAGGAAAAGTCTTTTGTTGCCAAAAAGGATAAGAGCCTGTCAGACATTTCTTCATCAGAAACTGAGTCAGATGCTGGGGCATATATAGGACTGTTTGCTGAGGAAGAAGAAGAAGAGTTCATCCAGATTATGAACTCTATATATGAACAAGAGGACAGTCAGTGCCAAGGACTGATGGCATTGACAGAAAGTGACAAAATCCTGGAGCAGCCAGGACCTAGTAAGGTACAACATTGTTCTTTAAGTTCAATTTCTTGTGCTAGTTCAGAATCAGATTCATCATCATCAAGTGATGAGAGTGCATCTGAGTCTGAAGAGGATATTCATCAGTTGATAGATGAATGTAAAGTTCTGTTGCAAGCATTTAAGAAATGCAAATCCTTGGCCAAGAGTCAAGCTAAGGAGATTGCAAGACTCAAAATGGCTGCAACTGATTATGAGAAGATGTTTGATCAAAAGCTAAATGAGATAACCAGACTGAAGCACATAACTGTGATTCAGATGGGGACTATATCATTTAAGAATGATCAAATCAAGAGTCTGGAGATTAGTCTTCAGAAGGAGAAAGATTTAGTTGCTAGGTTTTCTAAACCAAAGTCAGTTCTGCCCTTAATTGATGAATTTGTTCATCACAAAGGTAAAGCTGGACTGGGGTTTACTAAACCTGCAAGGACTGTCAAGTCCAAGTCCAAGGGCAAAGCCCCAACTCTCAACAAGTCAGCTGTAGATAAAACATCTAAGACTGTACCTAAGCAAAGGTAAAATAAGTTTGAGTGTTGGTGCTGTGGCAAGGTAGGCCACTTTGCAATGGACTGTTGGCACAATGCTAGTGTCAAAGTGAGTAGCAAACTGCTTGTTGGAAAACCTGCAGGTAGCTTTGTTAAGAAGCAAACTAACCAGTACCAAGGACCCAAGAATTCTTTGGGTTCTAAGGTTCACTAATCTATTTTGCAGGTGAGTCCAAGTGGCCATGCCCCAATATGGTACTTGGGCAGTGGATGTTCCAGACATATGACTGGAACAAGGGGTTTACTAAAGGACTACACACCTATAAAGGATGGTCCAAAAGTCACCTTTGGTGGTTCTGAAAAAGGGATCATCAGGGGTTTTGGTAACATATCTAACTCCTATATTACAATTACTCAAGTGGCCTATGTTAAAGGTTTAAAACATAACCTTGTTAGTATAAGTCAATTGAGTGATATAGGATATGACATCTCATTTGTGAAAGATGGTTGTCATATCAGGAGGTCAAATGATCAAGAGATCATTTTGACTGGTTATAGAAAAAGGAATGTCTATTGATTAGACATTATGGTTGAGAACAAGGGTTCTCCAGTATGTCTTGTAGCTAATGAGACAGTCTCTCATTGTGTCAAATGGCACACGAGGCTAGCCCATCTTAACTACAAGACAATTGGCAAACTCTTTAGCAAAGAGTTAGTGAGGAATGATCCTCATGTTAAGTGTATTAAAGATGGAATATGCTCAGCTTGTCAAAAGGGAAAGCAGACTAGATCCACCTTTAGTAGCATTGAAAACAAAGATACTGTGAGGTGTTTATACCTCTTGCATATGGATCTCTTTGGTCCTATGCCAGTTCACAGCCTAGGTAGGAAGATCTATACCTTTGTAGTTGTAGATGACTACTCAAGGTTTTCCTGGGTGTTCTTCCTTAGACAGAAATCTGAAACACCTAGTGTTTTCTATAGCTTTGTCAAACAAATTCAGAATGAACTAGATAGTACAGTGGTCAAGATAAGAAGTGACCATGGTACTGAATTTCGGTCTGATAGCATGACAAAACTATGTGAAGAATTTAGGATATTTCAAGAGTTTTCTTCACCAAGGACACCTCAGCAAAATGGCATTGCTGAGAGGAAGAATAGAACCTTGATTGAGGCTGGTAGGACCCTATTAAGTGATACATCACTACCAGAATATTTCTGGGCTGAAGTAGTTAATACTGCATGCCATGTTATTAATAGGGCTACCATTACTAAAAGCCACAACAAGACCCCCTATGAGGTTGTGAAAGGCAGAAAACCAAACCTATCCTACTTCAAAATCTTTGGTTGTAAGTGCTTTATACTTAACAATGGAAAGTCTTACTTGACTACGTTTGCTGCCAAGTCCCAAGAGGGAATTTTTATTGGGTACAGCAACAACAGTAAGGATTATAGAGTTTACAACTTGTCTACTCAAGTTGTGGAAGAGTCTGTACATGTAGTATTTGATGAAACTAGACTTATTAACAATGAGTTGTCTAGTAGTATTTACAGCCCCACAGGTATAACAAAGAAGATGGACAAGCTCACTATAGAAGAAGAACCTACTGCAAGACAGCAAGTAGAAGATAGTGGCTGCTATCCAGGGGGAGTACTACATGTACCTAATGCAGAAGAAGTACAAGGAGTACAGCAAGATGAAGAAGTTGAAGAAGTTCAACCTGAACCCAGGATGCCTCCAGCCAATAGGCATCTAAGAGATCATCCAGCAGAACAAATCATTGGTGATCCAAGTCAAGGGGTACAAACAAGGAGCAGAAACCTGAATGCAGCACTCTACTCCAGTTTTTTCTCCCAAGTTGAACCAAAGAAGTTTGAATAAGCCATCCTAGAACCTCATTGGATTGAGGCAATGCAAGAAGAGCTGAATCAGTTCAAAAGGTGCAAGGTTTGGGAGCTTGTTCCTAAACCAAAAGACCACAACATAATTGGAACCAAGTGGATCTTTAGGAACAAGATGGATGAACATGGAGTCATCATTAAGAACAAAGCAAGATTGGTTGCTAAAGGATATAGGCAGGAAGAAGGTATTGATTTTGATCAAACCTTTGCTCCAGTAGCCAGACTGGAAGCCATAAGGATGTTCCTGGCCTATGCAACCTTTCAAGGATTTAAAGTTTACCAAATGGATGTAAAGTCAGCCTTTCTGAATGGTAATCTAAAAGAGGAAGTCTATGTGGAACAGCCATCAGGTTTTGTTGATTCAACTCAACCTAATCATGTCTATAGACTTAGGAAAGCTTTATATGGGTTAGAGCAAGCCCATAGGGCTTGGTATGAAACCCTGTCTAGTTTCCTTATTGAGAATAAGTTCACAAGGGGGAAAATAGACAAGACTCTATTCCTTAGGGAATCCAGAGGCAAAGTAATACTAGTCCAAATATATGTAGATGACATAATATTTGGGTCTACTGAAAGTAGTCTTTGCAAAAAGTTTGCAAAACTAATGCAAGGACAATTTGAGATGAGTAGTATGGGGAACTTAAGTTCTTCTTGGGTCTCCAAGTAAGACAGACTGAGAATGGTTTATCCATATGCCAGTCTAAGTTCACTCTAGAACTCATAAGGAAGTATGGTATGGATTCATCCAGTACCATGAAGACTCCTATGGGGTTAAGTATGTCTCTTAGTAAGGATGATGCAGGGAAACCTATAGATGAGACTTTGTATAGAGGGATAGTTGGCTCCCTATTATATTTGACTGCAAGTAGACCAGATATCATGTATGCTACATGTATCTGTGCAAGGTATCAAGCATGCCCTAAAGAGTCTCATTTGACAGCATCAAAAGAATATTGAGATATCTAAAGGGCACTCCTTATCTAGGCCTCTGGTACCCTAGGAATAGGGATTTTGAACTAACAGGTTATTCAGATGCAGACTTTGCAGGATGCAAAGAAGACAGAAAAAGCACAACTGGAACCTGTCAATTCCTAGGTGGAAGACTGATTTCATGGAGTAGCAAAAAGCAAACAAGTGTGGCTATCTCCACTGCAGAATCAGAATATGTGGCTGCTGGAAGTTACTGTGCTCAACTTCTATGGATACAACATCAGCTTGAGGATTATGGATTTCAGGTAAGTAGAACACCACTGTTTTGTGATTCTACTAGTGCTATATCAATTGCACATAATCCTGTTTCCCATAGTAGAACTAAACATATTGAAATAAAATATCATTTTCTTAGGGAACATGTAGAGAAAGAAGATATTTTACTGGAATATGTTAAGACAGATAATCAACTAGCTGATATGTATACTAAGCCCTTAGAAGAAACTAAGTTCAATAGGTTTAAAATTGAACTAGGTATGATAAACTTAGAATAAGTTTATAGAAATGGCTAAGTAAAAAGGTGTCGATACACAGAGATATCTGTGTCGACACAGAAAATTGGTGTCGACACTTCAGTGAAAAGGTGTCGACACATCTAGGAAGTTGGTGTCGACACTTCAGAAAATTAGTGTCGACACATGACAAGTAGGTGTCAACACATCCAAGGTGGTGTCGACACTTAGGTTTTACTCAGAATTATCTAAGTAAAGTCTCGACTAAGTGTCGAGTTTAGTGGTGTCGACACATATATATGTTGAATAAACTTGTGTCGACACATAGGTGTCGAGACATTATAAGTCAGTGTCGACACTTATCGACAGTGTCGACATAATTTAAGTTAGTTAACCCGCCTTTTCATCTTCAAACCTAGAAAGGTATAAATAGAATTTCTCCACTGTCTGTCGACACGCTCACTAAAGTTTCGAGACCAAACTTGTGTGTCGACACCTCTCTTCTCTCCAGTCAAATTCTTCAAACCCTAATGGCGCCAAAGCTCGAGGAGAACGTCAATGAAGGCTACGAACTGGTGCGACAATCGTTTGAGGATGCAGACCCAGAAATCAAGAACGTGATAACCCTAGTTGCTGACTCAGGGTTAGAATTCCTTGTTTCTGAGCCGACTAAAATCTGGAAGAAAGAAGTCTTAGAATTTCTAAATGGAGCTAAAGTAGACGAATCTGGATTCAAGATCAAGTCTAAGGTCCATGGAGAAAAAGTAAAGGTCTCTCCTAAAAGTTTGAGAAAAGTTCTAAACCTGCCAAGGACAAAAGAAAAGGATGAAGTAACTGCTTCTAAGACCAGAGAAGCATTAACATTGTGTGGATTGGATGCAAAGATGAAAATTGGATCTGTGTTTAATAGGAAAGGCATGAACAGTCAGGGAAAATTTCTATCTGAAATTGTTGGAAAAGTAATCCTAAGTAAGCCTGGAGGGCATGACAGGATATCTGCCCATATGTTCAATCTCATGACCAGGATAATATTCAGCCTAAAAACTGATTGGTCTGTAGTAGTCTTTGAAAAGATCAAGGAAAGTCTGAAGAAACCCAACTTCGGTAGGATCTTAAGTTTATACCTAGCTGGTAGTTTAGCAGAGGTTATGGGTCAAGCTGCAGGTACTAAAATCAATCATATGAGAAAGATGGACATGAGGATATTCTCTAGATGGGACAGGGTTTTGTCAAAGGAAATGCCAACCCCTGAGAAAATAACTCCTAAGAAAGTAACACCTCTAAAGAAGAAGAAGAAAACTGCCCCAGTGGCTCAGGTTTCCTCTAGCAGCTCTGGTAATGAAGAACAAGTTGTCTTTACTCCAGAAGAGGATGTAGAAGGAACTGTTGTGAAGTCTCCACCTCAACAAGATACTGCAGAGAGGCAGGGGGAGCTACCTCAAGCTAGCCCCATACACCAGGATCAAATCCAGGGGGAGCCACTAGTAGTGGAAGAGCCAACTCCACTGGAGAGTGAGCAAGCTACAAACATCATCCTTGAGGTAATCACTGAGCTTAATGCTTTAGATTTTCCTATAAAGGATAATGTATTGTCTGATTCCTTAAATTATGTCAATCAGCAAACTCAGATTGATAGTCAAGTCCCAGATGTTGTCATGGAGGACACATCTGTTACAGTTCAAGTAGTTTCTGATCCAGTGGTAGATGAGCCAAGAATTTCTCCAGCTCATTCTCCACAAGAATATACAATGGAAGATCTTTTCCTAAATCTGGATCAAACAGATTTTGACAAGGATTGTGCTGCTGCTGAGGGGGAGAATGCTCCAGTTGAGGGGGAGCAAGTGCAAATTCTGGAAGAACCTGCAAGGCAAGAACCTGAGAAGGCACCAGAAGTGCAGAATGAGTTACCTCCAAGCCCTAAGGAGAGGGTAGATATAACAAGCACATCAGCTTCAAAAGATGAGGAAGCTACAAGGGAAAAGAAAAGGAAGTTCCAAGTTTTCAAAAGAAGAAGTCAGAATTATAAGAAGGCTTTGCAAACCATAGCACCACAGCCTGCACTACAGCCAACTCCATCAGTAGACTACAGTGCTCTGATGGTTGTTATGCAAATTAAGCTGGATGAGCACAGGAAAGCTATTGAAACCTATGTGGATGAGGGGCACAAGTCTCTACAATTTGATCTGGCCCAGGATATAAAATCTATAAGATTTGAAATGAATCTTAATAAAAAGGAGATGACTGACTGCTTCCACAAGGGAGGGAATGCAGTAGTCTATTTAGCAACTCATCAAGAAAAGATCAAAGCCCAAGTAGATGACATTGCACTGAAGCAAGGATATGTTCTTGAAAACCAGATCAGAATGAATGATAACTTAACTGCTTCACATAATGCAATTGTCACAGAGATGAAGAACATAGCTGCTGGACTGACAACTTCTATTGCTACTGCTAAGGCAGATTTTGATAAAGCACTGCAAGAGAGCTTAACTGCTGTTACAACTGCAATTCAAGACTCTCAGAAGTTGATAACTGACAAACTCCAAAGGTTGAAACCTTTCTTTAAAGATGGAGTCAATTATTTGGATAACCTGGTCAGATTTTAGAAAGATGATGTAAGAGATCACATAGAAAGAGAAGACATAAAGGGGAGAGGGTGTTAGTCAAAGCCAGCTCTGATCATGCCAAGTGGATATCTAATTCTATCAGAGCTACTCTTGGTTATCCTCCCTTATGTGATGATGACAATGTAGCAGAATCTGGAATACATCCTGCATATCTAGGAGGGGAGCAACCTGCAGTGGCTCAAGTCATCTACCCTCCTCCAGATTTTGATATGGTTCAAGCTGATATACAATCAATGTATAGCCCACCTGGGGGACAGCAAAATGTCATCATAGAAAAGGTTGTTCAGCCAGTATCTGAAGCTATGCAAGAAGCTCTGTAGAAAGAAGAAGAAGCCAGACTGTCTAAAAAGAGGTACAGGGAGCAAGCTGAACAAAGACCTGACTTTGAGCAGTGGAGCCCCACTTCAAGAAACATTATCTTAACTGTATGGAAAGCTGCAAAAGATAATATTCAAGATAGAAACAAGTGGTTTTCTGAATTGGAATGGAGAAAACATGAGACAAGGCAAGAAGTCATAGTCCAATATAGAAGAAAGGCAAAGATGGGAAAGCTACCTCCTACTGCTCAGGAGCCTAACAAGTACTTTCCCAAGCCTTATCATTATTTTGAGAGGCAAAAGATCAAAGCTGAAGAGTTAAAGAAGAAAGAGCTGAAAGGGAAAAAGCCTGCTGGAACTGAAGATGCTGAAGCTTCTGTGCAAGCCAAGATACAATCTGGAAAAGGGATAGTGATCAAAGAGGCTGAACAAAAATAGAATAGAATTTTCTTTAGTTTACAGTTGTAATATTTTGATTGTTAAACACTTTGTAAACTTTTGGAAAATGAATATAACAAGATATTAGAACAATGTGTGTCGACACTTGGTCTATAAGTGTCGACACTTAAAGACAGACAGTCTCGACACTTTCAGACAGTTACAGAATTTTCAAGAACTGACTGGATGACTTGACAGCTGCCATTCCAGCCGGTCTACTGCACCTGTCAGAGTTGTCAGAAATCAGTTATGAACCGGACCAGCCGGTTACCATGAAGAAGGCCTATAAATAGGCTTACACTGTCTACAGAAACAGATGATTGAACACAAGTTCAAGTGATCATTAACAAGAAGAAGATCTAGCTATTCCTTGAAGAATCTAGTGAAGATCTAAGAAGTTGGAGAGAGAGAGAGCTCCATCCAAGAAGACAGCCGTTGGAACCAGGCTGAGAAGAAGGGTTCAGATTTTGTTCTGGATCTTAAGTTGCAGAGATCAAGGATCAAGTGCAGAGGAGGTCAATCTTATTGTGTTCTACATTCAAGAAGCTTTGAAGAAAGCCAAGTCAGATTGATTTCAGCTGAGTTCTTCCAAGAACTCATCAAGAAACTCACAACTCTTCTCCCATTTCTCTGAGTTGTAGAGTTAACATTTTGTATTCATATTATCTTGTAGGATCCTTAGGGATCTGAGTTTTGTAAGCCTGTAATTATAAAGGCTGAGTGTAGGGCTTGAGTGCCTGAGTGTAGGAGATTTCAATCTCTGAGTGTAGGCCTGTTGTGGCTGAGTGTAGGCCTTGGTGGCTGAGTGTAGGCCTTGGTGGCTGAGTGTAGGCTTTGTGAAGAAGCTGAGTTGTAGGGCCGTGGGCCTGAGTTGTAGGAACCTGTTTTGGGGTTCTGAGTGTAAGATCTGAGGATCTGAGATAGTGGAGGAGTTAGGCCGAATCTAGTACACTACTAGATAGGCGAAGGGGGAAAGTGGATGTACCCAAACCTTGGGGAACCACTATAAATCTGAGTGTCTACTGTGTGCTTGTGGAAATCTGTGATTGCTGATTGTGTGCTGTGATAAAGTAGATATAATTCTGTGTTATAATCTGATTTCTGCCTAAAAAGTTAAAAAGATTTAAGTCACCTATTCACCCCCCCCCCCCCTCTAGGTGATTAGGTACAATATCTTTCATCTAGCCGTGTCCTTCTCGGGATGAAAATGGCCAAAAACACCAGCCAGACACGGCCTTGGACACGCCCGTGTCCTAGGCCGTGTACCCCTATACTGACACCAAAAACCCCTTTTTACGCGAGCAACTCAAATACCATTTTCGGGGCGTTACAAATCTCCCCCACTTAAGGAATTTCGTCCCGAAATTAAGCAAAGGTACACAAATCTAAATAATACCTGAGTGGAATAACTCGGGGTACTCCTCCAACATAGCTTGCTCTCGCTCCCAAGAAATCTCCTCACGTCCGCAATTATCCCAACGGATTTTAACCATACGGATATCCTTGTTGCAGAGTCGTTTGACTGCAACGTCTTCAATACGTACGGGCTTGACCCTTGTTGTCAACTCATAATCAACCAGTACTTGATTGTCCGCAATGATCTGCGAAGGCTCTTGTGCCGCCTTACGCAACATCGATACGTGGAACACATCATGTAGCCCACTTAATTCCGCCTACAGCTTCAATCTATACACCTCCTCAACAACACGCTGCAGGATTTCAAATGGTCCAAGGTATCTCGGACTCAACTTCTTTAAGCATCGAACCCGCGAGACACCCTTGAACGGTTTGATTTTTAAGTACACCCAATCACCAACATTGAACTCCACATTCCTATGCTCGGCGTTATAGTACTTTGACTGTCTGTCCTGAGCGATCTTCAACCGTTCTTGATTATCTGTATCACTGAAGTAGCATCTTCCACCGCCTGATGTTTGTAAAGCTTAGACTCGCCCGTCTCCAACCAAGACAACGACGTGCGACACTTTCTCCCATACAAGGCCTCGAAAGGCTCCATTCCAATACTGAAAGTTGTTGTTGTACGCAAACTCCACCATGTATAAGTGATCTTCCCACTGCTTTCCAAAATCTAGGACACACATGCGAAGCATGTCCTCCAACGTCTGGTTGACCCTCTCTATCTAGCCATGCGTCTGCGAGTGAAAGGCTGTGCTAAACTTTAGCTTAGTACCCAACAGACTATGCACCAACCTCCAGTCATTCGACGTGAAGCGTCCATCTCGATCACTAACAATACTGTGGGGCACACCATGCAATCGTACAATATTATCCACGTAGAGTTTGGCTAACTTTTCCACCGAATCCTCCTTCCTATTCAGAATAAAGTCTGACACCTTTGTCAACCTATCTACGACCACCCATATGGCGTCGTTTCCCTTCTGCGACTTCGGCAAACCATGCACAAAATCCATAGATATGTCGTCGAATTTCCATTTTGGGATAGGTAAGGACTTCAAGAAACCTCCGGGCTTCTGGCATTCTGCTTTCACCAATGCAAAAGTATGGTACTTGCCCACATAAAGTGCTACATCCTTCTTCAAACTCGGCCACCAGAATAATTTCTTCATGTCTCTATACATCTTCGTGCTTCCCGGGTGGATTGAGTACTTGGTATGATGAGCCTCATACATCAACTCCTCCCGAAGATTATCTGCACTAGGAACGCATAGGCGACCGTCCTTCCTTAGCAACCCATCCTCAACAGCAAACTGGGAATTCGACCCATCCAACGACTCATCCAAAATCTGCTTCATGCTGTTGTCCTGAACCAAAGCCCATCGAACTCTATCAGCTAGGTCACACTGCACCTCTGTCCAAAATAGTTTCGCCTCAGCACTAGACCGCTTGTCAATGCAAGATATCTCCAAAGCCTCCAACTCACGGACCAATCTCTCATCATGTACCGATAACAAGTTGGTCTGCGCAGGAGTCCTGCGACTCAACGCATCCGCCACTGTATTTCCCTTCCCAGGCACATAATATATCTTGAAGGTGTAGTCCCCTAAGAACTCCATCCACCTCTGCTGCCTCATGTTCAGATCCTTTTAATCCAACAGGTACTTCAAGCTCTTATGATCGGTGTAAATATCGACCTTCACACCGTACAGATAGTGCCTCCATAGCTTTAGAGCAAATATCACGGCCGCTAACTCCAAGTCATGGACCGGATAATTTCTCTCGTGAGCCTTCAATTATCGTGACCCATAGGCTATCACTCTCCCATGCTGTAGCAGAACATAGCCGAAACCACTGCCCGAAGCATCACTATAGATCTCGAACCCTTCAGTTCCACTTGGTGAACATAAAATAGGCGCTGTGGTCAACCGCCTCTTCAACTCTTCAAAAGCATGTTAGCACTCCGGAGACCACACAAACTTCTGATCCTTCCTTGTCAACATCGTGAGTGGAAGTACTATCCACGAAAAGTTCTCTACGAAGCGCCTGTAGTAGCCAGCAAGCCCTAGAAAACTCTAGACCTCTGCCACTGTAGTCAAAGTAGGCCGCTCTCGTATCGCCACTATCTTCACCGGATCCACATTTATCCCTTCTCCACTGACAACATGACCAAGGAACACTATCGAGGATAACCAAAATTCACACTTGGAGAACTTAACATACAATTGATTCCTTCTCAACGTCTCCAACACCATGTGTAGATGATTGTAGTGATCCTCCTCGCACTGCGAGTACACCAGGATATCATTGATAAATACTATCACAAAACGATCCAGGTACTCTCTGAACGTCCTGTTCATCAGATCCATAAACACGGATGGCGCATTCGTCAACCCAAACGGCATGATCGTGAACTCGTAATGCCCAAACCGCGTACTGAATGCTGTCTTTGGAATGTCGCTCTCCCTTATCCTCAATTGATTGTAACCGGACTTCAGATCTAACTTCGAATATACCGTGGACCCAACCAACTGATCAAATAGATCGTCAATCCTCAGAATCAGATACTTATTATTTTCCGTAAGCTTGTTCAATTCCCGGTAGTCGATACAACGCCGCAAGCTCCCATCTTTCTTCTTAACAAAGAGAACTGGTGCACTCCAAGGCGACGAACTTGGACGCACATAACCTTGCTCTAGCAACTCTTGCAGTTGCACCTTCAACTCCGTCATCTCTTTTGGCGTTATCCGATAGGGGGAGCGTGACACCGGTTTGGCACCTGGTATCAGCTCTATAGTAAAGTCTATCTCCCGCTGAGGAGGGGCTCCTAGGAGATTATCTGGGAACACATCGGGATACTCAGACACAACTGGGATGCTGTCAAGGCTTGGCTTAGGCGTCGAAGTCTGCACTAATGTGACAAACAGTTCTGCCCCAGACCGAACTGCCTTAAACACCTGAAGGGCCGAAATCAAAACTTTCCCTGACCCCTTCATGCCCGCAATAGTAGTCTCCCGATCGGTGTTCAGACCCAACTTAACTTCCTTAAGGTTACAATCAATGCATGCACCCTGCTCCAAGAGCCAATCCATAACGAAGATTACGTCGAACTCTACTAATGGTAGAATCAATGCTCGCAAATCAAACTCTTGGTCTCCAATCCGAATCTTCACCACGCAGATCCTATCCGCGTGGATTGAGCACCCAGGGGGCAACAACACATCCAACTTGTCTTTTGCCATCGAAGACAGAACCCCGATGCGCGATATGAATTTTTAGGACAAGAAGGAATGTGATGCTCCCGTATAAAATAGGGCTCTCACCAGAAACTCAAAGATCAACACAAATCCTAGCATCAACAATAGTAAGCTAACAAACAAAAGAGGTAGCAATTGCATAAAGTTAATCCGCTATAAATTAACTCATACCTATCACCACGTCAGTTTGTTTTATGGCCTCTTGCAGACCAAGGTTATAGACTCTAGGCTGGGCTGGAGCATGATGGGACTCGGTTGACTCCACCGCCTTCCCTTTCTCCTCATAAGTCGCTCCAGACTTCCTCTTGGACTTTGAACGTCCGCTCCAACACTCACGAGCAAAATGCCCCATCTTCCCGCAGTTGTAGCAAGCTCCTGGGACTCGACTTGTAGTTGCCCCCGACGCATCAGCCGAAGGGGCTGAGTTCGAAGTCCTCCGCTTCTTGTTCCATCTGCGGAATCCTGACTTGGCATTTGGCACCTTGAACTCGGACTTCTTTTCTCCTGAGTCCTTCTTCTCTTGAACTTTCTTCACAACTTTTTCTAAAGACCGGGCCGAGTTGGCCAAGGCTAGGAAGCCTTGCGCCTTAGGCCCAGCAAGTAGTAGCTGTAGATCGCCGTGAAGACCCTCATAAAATCGGTTGGTCTTCCTCTCCTCTTCCGTAAACATAGCTCCAGCATACTGACCCAACCGTGTAAACTCGTGGAGGTACTCGTACATGCTTTTGGCTCCCTGAGTCAGCCCAAGATACAGATTCTCCATCTCCAACTTCTGAGTAGAGGGAAGGTATATAGCCAAGAATAGTCTCGAGAATTCTTCCATCGGCACATCAGCAAGTTGCCTTCCCAGTAGAAGATGAAACTCCAACTCATCCCACCACAGCCTCGCTTCCCCCGCCAAAAGAAAGGTCGCTATGGTGGTCTTCTACCACTCCTCAGTTAATGTGGCTGTCAAAACCCTCTTTATCGAAGAGAGCCAGTCCTCAGCTTGAGCTGGCGTTCCAGTCCCGTCAAACACTGGGGGATGAAAGCCCATTACATGCTTAAGTTGCTTCTCTGTAGCTCTCCTCGACTCTACCAGATCAACTGCTGCGCGCTCCACCACTCTCGGTTCTGCCGCCATAACCGGTTCTTGCTCATTCGCAGGAGGTGCGTGATGCATTTGCCCTGCACGTTGGGCATTTATCATCACTGTAGAAAGTAGCGAATAAGAAAGAACAAACGGATAGACTTTTGAATAATTGAAATTTTATTATCCAAAAAAGATATCATTTACAAAGGTATGACCTCCCTTATATAGAATGGAGGAGAAATGAGAGAGAGTATACAAACAATGTGGGACTAAACATTTACAGTACTGAGCGGCTAGAAATAAAGGAGACCGCACAGGCCGTGCGGTTAGATAGATGGGTTAACCGCTCGGCAACTCCAGCAGGATAGAACAGGCCGCAATGGGAGACCGATAGACCGCCCGGTCTCTAGGCTTCAGAGTGAGACCGCTAGATCGCTCGGTCAACAAACCGCTGGATCAGACCGCAAGGCCGCCCGGTCTAATACTTCAACACTCCCCCTCAAGCTGGAGCATAGATATCAATCATGCCCAGCTTGTCACAAATGTGGAAGAAGGAAGTAGAAACCCGCTTGGTGAAGATATCTGCCAATTCCTTGTCAGAGGTGACAAATGGAGTACAAATCTGTTTCTTCAAAATCTCTTCCCGAATGAAGTGACAGTCAACCTCTATATGCTTTGTTCTCTCATGGAAGACCGGATTTCTGGATATGTATATAGCGGCCTTGTTGTCACAGAACATAGGGAGAGGACAGTCATATACCTCGCCCAGGTCAAGCATGAGAGCCCGCAACCACTTTAACTCATACGTGGTTGACGCCATACTCCGGTATTCGTCTTCTGCACTGGATCTGGAGACAACAGACTGTTTCTTGCTCTTCCAACTCACGATATTACCTCCAACAAAGGTACAAAAACCTGATTGTGGATTTACGATCGCCTTTGTCATCCGCGTAACTTGAATCTGAGTAGGCCTCAACCCTCAGATGACCATTCTTCTGAAAGAGTAACCCTTTGCCTGGTGCTGCTTTGATATACTCTAAAATCTTCAGGGCGGACTGAAGATGGCAGTCCCTGGGAGCTTGCATAAACTGACTGACCTTGCCTACAGCATAGGCGATGTCGGGTCTAGTCACCGTGAGATAGATGAGTTTGCCTACCAAACGTCTGTACCTTGTGACATCAGATAGAAGAGGCGAGTCATCCGCCCACGTTTTGTCTTATCCAATAGCCATGGGAAACCGAGCCGGTTTGGCACCTGTCAATCCTGCTTCTTGTAGAAGATCAAGGGCATACTTCCGTTGGGAGAGAACCAACGAGTCAAGTTTCCGAGAGATTTCTATCCCCAAAAAGTATTTCGGGGAGCCCATATCCTTCGTGACCAAGTGCTGACGGAGGTGCTTCTTCGTCAAGTCCACCCCATCTCGGTCATCGCCAGTAAGAAGAATATCATCCACATATACGGCCAAAACCACCAGTCCCGAGGCCGTTTTGCGAATGAATAAGGAGTGATCGGCCGGAGTCCTTCGAAAGCCGATGGTAGCCACAATACCACTGAATTTGTCGAACCATACCCGAGGGCTCTGCTTTAGGCCATAAATGGCCTTCTTCAAATGACATACACATGTCTCCCCCTACGCAACATACCCAGGAGGTTGCTCCATATAGACGTCCTCCTGACGATCGCCATAGAGAAAGGCATTCTTCACATCAAGCTGGGAAATAGCCCAATCCCGGTTAACAGCCACAGAAACGAGAACCCGGATGGTGCTGAGGCGAGCAATCGGAGAAAAGGTATCAAAGTAATCAATGTCGTAAGTATGAGTGAAGCCCTTGGCCACCAGCCGGGCTTTGTAGCGATCCACAGTGCCGTCGGGGAGAAACTTCACAATGAAGACCCAGCGACGGCCAACCACATCAGTGCCCCCGAGAGGAGGAACCAGGGTCCAGGTACCCCGTTCATTAAGAGTAGCCATCTCCTCATCCATGGCAGACTTCCAATGAGGGAGAGCAAGAGCCTCCTGGTAGGTGCGGGGAGTAGAAGTAGTAGAGATAGCCAAGGCAAAACACCTGCGAGAAGGAGAAAGCCGATCATAGGAAACAACTGCCGCAAGCGAGTGTTGAGTACACGCCCGCACCACTTTGCGAAGAGCAATGAGAAGATCCAGGTCGACGGGAGCGTCAGCGACGGGAGTGTCCGTGGCGGAGAAGACTGGCCCGGGACTAGAGAGAGACGGCGGCGGAGAGGAGGGTGGAGGGGTGGGTGGGGATACGGACTGGGAAGGAGTCGGTGGAGGAGGAGACGGAGGTGGGAAAACGTCGAGAGGCGTGGAAGGAACGGAGAGATAAGAAGGAAGCGAAGATGTAGGAGAGAAATAGGAAGCATTCTCGAAAAAGGTCACATCCGCGGAGACAAACTGCTTGCGGAGAAGGGGGTCAAAGAAGCAATAGCCTTTTTGAGTAGGAGAGTACCCCAAAAAGACACACTTGGTGGAACGGGGGGAAAGCTTGTCGCGGGTAGCAGAGGGAGCGTGAACAAAGGCCGTACAGCCAAAGACACGGAGAGGGAGAGGAAAAGGTTCCTTGTGGGGGTAGAGAATGGAGAAGGGAGTCTGGCCGTGGAGAACTGTGGAGGGAAGGCGATTGATGAGATAGCAGGCGAGGAGCACAGCGTAGCCCCAGTAGGAGCGAGGGACGTGCATCTGCGTCATGAGAGTACGAGCAACATCAAGCAGGTGACGGTTTTTACGCTCCGCCACCCGATTCTGCTGGGAGGTGTAAACACAAGTCGTTTGATGAAGCAGACCATGTTGGTGAAAGAAAGAGGAGAACTCATGATTCAGATATTCCTTGGCATTATCAGAACGTAAAACTTTAATAGAAATAACAAATTGAGTCTGAATCATAAAATAAAATGATTGTCAAACAGAAAAAAGTTCAGAGCGATCTTTTAACAGATACACCCAGGTACAGCGGGAAAAATCATCTATAAAAGTGACAAAATAGAAACTGCCCCGACCAACAGTGAGGTTAGGAGCAGGACCCCATACATCAGAATGAATAAGATCAAACGGGCGAGAGGAGCCACGGCCTTGCTTCGGTGGGAAGGAGGAGCGATGATGTTTGCCAAGCTGACACGCATCACAGTTGAGCGGAGAACTGGGAGGAGGTAAGTGGGGCAGAAGCTGGCGAAGAATCCGAGGAGGAGGATGTCCAAGGCGAAGATGCCATTGAAGGAGATCTGTGGAGGAGGAGTAGGCGGACAGAGCAGAAACATCGTCGAGGATGTAGAGGCCGCCGCTCTCAGTCCCAGTAGCAATCGTCCGCTGGGTCCTCGGGTCCTGAAAAGAACAAGTAGTGGGAGTGAATAAGACGGAGCACTGAAGTTGCCGGCATAAAGTAGTAACGGATAACAAATTGCACGGGAACTTCGGGACATAGAGGGAGTCCTCCAAGCAAAGCGATGGGGTGAGTTGAACCATGCCCGTCCCATGAATCGGGGACAGTGAACCATCCGCCACATGAACCGGGGGTAAGCGGTCATGTGTCTCAAGACGGGAGAAGCAATGAGGGTTGCCTGTCATATGATTTGTAGCACCAGAGTCAATCAGCCATTTACCTTGGGTAACGACGCGGGCACTACCTGACGTCGTGGCAACAGAGGCAGAAGACCGAGAAGAGGCGGAGGCCGAAGAAGGAGCATCACCGGAAGGGCGAAGATGAGGATGTTTCTGCCAGCAGTGGTCAACAGAATGGCCGGTACGACCACAGTGAGAGCAGAGGAACCGGGATGAACCCCGTCCGCCGGAGTGGCCGCGGCTACTAGGTCCCCCCCTCTGAGCTTGGTGAGCAAAGGAGTCCTGGGAAGGGGGGGAGGCCAACAGAGGCTACTGGAGCAGCGAAGTAACATCGGCAATGCGAGCCGCAGTGGCATCCAAAGTAGGAGATTCCGCCTCACCGAAGATCTGCTGGCGGATCATATCATAAGAATCGGGAAGAAGAAGAAGATAACAAACAACCAGGAGTTCCTGGAAGTGTTTGTTCTGGTCGGCCAAGTCCGCGGAGAAGGGGCGATTCTGGAGGATTTCAGCACCAAGAGCCTGAACCTGCTGATAAGCCGCAGCAGGAGACATGGAAGGGAGGGCGAAGAGGTCCGCATAGAGAGTATAAATGCGGGACGTCTGGCCCCCCTTCGAATAGAGAGCAGCGAGGTGAAGCCAGGCGGCCTTGACCGTCTCATCATGGCGAATGACGGGAAGGCACTCATCAGAAAGGCTGTTGGCCAGCCAGGTGCGGACAAGAGCATCACTCGCATCCCAGTCATCAAACTCAGGAGAGGTACGAGGAGGAGGGTCATCGGTGAGGTGATGACGCTTGTGTTGAGAGCGAAGGAGAAAAGTGAAAGAAACGCTCCAATCGGGATAGTTGGAGCCAACAAGCTTAGAAAGGGTGCCAAGGTTGCCCGAAGGAGGAGGTGGAGAAGGAGCTGCAGGAGTAGTGGTGAGACCGGAAGTAGTCATAGAACCCAGCAAGAAACCGCAGCGGATAGAAAAGGAAGAAGCCGCGCGAACACAAGCGGCTAGAAAGCAGTCAAAGGTACAGCGGGGAAGAGGTCGTGCGGACTGAAAAGGCCGAGCGAACAGAAGAGAAGAGGAGGCAAAAGGCAGCGACTACAATAAGTCGCAGGCCGGGCGAACAGAAACAGGCCGCAACGACTAGGAAGTCGGAGAGGCAAGAAAGAACCAGGGGCGCGGCGACAACGAAACAGGTCGCGGCGACGAATAGCAGTAGGAGAAGAGAACCAAGGAGAAGCAAGTCGCACGAACAGGGCAGCGGACAGAAACAAGCCGCGCGAACAGGGTAGCGGACAGAAGAGGTCGCGGAAAGCGGAAAACAAGCCGCGAGAATCAGAGAGCGCACACAATCAGGAGGAAACGCCCGTGTGCTCTGATACCATGTAGAAAGTAGCGAATAAGAAAGAACAAACGAATAGACTTTTGAATAATTGAAATTTTATTATCCAAAAAAGATATCATTTACAAAGGTATGACCTCCCTTATATAGAATGGAGGAGAAATGAGAGAGAGTATACAAACAATGTGGGACTAAACATTTAAAGTACTGAGCGGCTAGAAATAAAGGAGACCGCACAGGCCGCGCGGTTAGAAAGATGGGTTAACCGCTCGGCAACTCCAGCAGGATAGAACAGGCCGCAATGGGAGACCGATAGACCGCCCGGTCTCCAGGCTTCAGAGTGAGACCGCCAGACCGCTCGGTCAACAAACCGCTGGATCAGACCGCAAGGCCGCCCGGTCTAATACTTCAACAATCACAAATACGGCTTCAGCCACCATCCTAATGGTTTCCGCTGAATGAGGTGTTGTAGGCACGTCCCTTGGTGCACTACTTTCCGCTGATTGCGGACGCTCTGACTGACCAGCACTGCTCCTAGCTGCCTATAGTAGCAAAGACACACGATTAGATGATAAATAAATTGCTAAAAGCAATCATTGGAACACTCAAATTCCACAGAACAAGTGTATTTTTCATTCCTAAGTGGACATTCATGGGTTCTTTTAATGTTATAACGATGACGCACACATGTGCTCACCACCCCTTAAAAGAATTCGACCACGAATTCATTTAAGCCTAACCATAACCAGAAGTCTGATACCAAATTGTAACACCCTCATCCGTCACATGGCATATAACAGAAGGTCCAGCTGGAACCCGACGCCATATACCACAGACAGTCGGACGGGTTACATAAGAATATTCAAACATCCCAATTAAGACTACACGTCGTACACAGAGCATTCTAGCGAAAGCTTTTAGAAGTTGAAAGAACCCAAAACTTAATTCCACAATCATTAATGTCCACATCCACGCAATATGAATGAAACCCCAAATACACTGAAAAGGGTACATGGCCTTATGGCCTTACAATTGTTCACTTAATAAAATAATGTCTTACATACATCGGCTCGCAGGCCGGCCACACATGACAAAATAAAACAGCTATACTTTACGGCCTTCGAGGGCCAGCACGGCAACATGTGCTCCAGCCCGCTATTTTGCACTCGTCTCCACAACACCTGCAAGCAACATTCCACCACACGGTGGCAAATAGCCAACGGTCAGCAAAAGCCGACCTAATTATAACGACCCCATCCCTTTACTTAGGACGGCGGTGCTCCTTCCCTGCATATCATTAGCCCATCTAAACAGTTATATAAAAACATACTTCACCATATGTGTAGGCTCGCACGGCCAAACACCCTGTGCACTCAGGGCACATTAACCGTGAATCCTGACCAATAAGCGTCTTCACCACCACCTCCAGGATGGCAACAACATGAGCATTTTAG
Source organism: Platanthera guangdongensis (assembly GCA_039583875.1). NCBI lineage: Eukaryota > Viridiplantae > Streptophyta > Magnoliopsida > Asparagales > Orchidaceae > Platanthera > Platanthera guangdongensis. Next base: position 91,245,755 of record CM077147.1, read on the forward strand.
CCTTCCTAACCATGTCTAGTCTAAGGCTCCCGACTATGCCAACTGTCAGTCCCCTTTTTTGGTCTCTCGCACCGAACCACATAGCCCAGGTCCAATTCCACTTGCCCGTTGCTCAACCGCGTAGTTCACATTACGACGTATGCACGAGCCAAGCTTTTCTCGGAACCGAACATTTCCAAACAATCACATAACCCATTTATGTCCAAGGCCGGTTCCCTGACTGCCAAGTTCGCAGAACAACGATTCCGTTCAGTTTTCTGGGTGCGCCTTAGAGCTAACCTCCAAGGATCCCTGTTGCAATCTACCGCATAGAAACTCGAAAAAAACCAAAGCACGGAGTCTTCTCCGGCAAAACACATCAAATGCAACATCACCGATCCAGACCAACATGTCCGGGTAGGCTTCACACACAATGCCTATGCCCGTACTTCGATTCCGGACTCTATATGCAACACAAGGGACCTTTCACATCAACCCCAAGGAACACCACGCACTCACCACACACCCGCGGGAGCGGGATTCCCTATACAGAAAGGAAGAGCTTCACATGCTCAAGTGGAGAATCGATACCCATGTAGTCTGTTTTGGCGTCATGTAAAAACTACACAGATAGAAATCTTCGCAACGAACTTTCCTCCATGGATCTGCTCTCAGATCTCGAAACAGTGCTCTGATGCTCCGCCGACGGCCGGAATCCTCCTTCTTATTCCTCCTCTCTCTAACACCTTGGAAAGAGAAAGCCTTGGAGAGAAATGAAGGATTAACTCCCCTATTCCCGGCCTTAACAGAGCAGGAAATCATCTGGGCCATTGGATCTTATTTAAAGAAAACAAATGACTCAGATCCGCTCAAAAATCTCTAAACCTGGGCCGAACACGGCTTGGCACACGGCCGTGTCCCAGGCCGTGTGCCTCGATCCAGGCACAAACGTCGAACACAGAGACTCACACGGGCTCAGACACGCCCTTGTCTCACCTGACATGCCCGTGTCGGGTTCCTCGACACGCCCATGACCTTAGGTGTGTTACCCATAACCGCTACGACAATGGACACGACCCAAAAGAACACGGGTAGGGAACGAGTAGGCACACGCCCGTGTCACCCGAAAATCGTCGAGCAACTATCATCGACCGTTGAACGCAGAATATGGGCAGAGACACTATTAGGCATATGCCCGTATCAAATGACACGCCCATGTCACTTAGCCGTGTTTCTAGCCGTGTCCTTCTCGGGATGAAAACGGCCAAAAACACCAGCCAGACACAGCTTTGGACATGCCCGTGTCCTAGGCCGTGTACCCCTATACCGGTACCAAAAACCTCTTTTTACGCGACCAACTCAAATACTATTTTCGGGGCGTTACACCGGCGACGGCGGGCTTGCCCCCCCCCCCCCCCCTCACGGCGGGCTTTGCCCGCGCCACGATAGCAATCTAATGAAACAATTAATTAATGAAACAATTAATAATGAAACAATTAAAAAAATAAGTAAATATTATAATTGCTTTGCCTGCGCCGCGACAGTAATCTAATGAAACAATTAATTAATGAAACAATTAATAATGAAAAATTAAAAAATAAAATATGTAAATATGGCCAAGGGTCAAAATAACATCAAATCGAAAAGTGTTCAACATAATAGTTATAGATCTCGGTGAGAAGAACAACTTTCATGGTGATCACTTTTTGATTTGGAGCCGTCTTGACCCTCGATTTGAGGCCCCGAAATCTGGGGCGGCGAGATCGCTACTGTAGCAGGCACGCCGCCCCAGATTTCGGGGCCCAAATCTAGGGGCAAGACCGCTCCAAATCGCAAAGTGATCAACAGGAAAGGTGTTCGTCTCGCCGAGATGAACATCTTTCATGTTAATCACTTTTCGATTTGGAGCGGTCTTGGCCCTCGATTTGCGCCCCGAAATCTGGGGCGGCGATATCGCTACTGTAGCAGTCACGCAGCCCCAGATTTCTGGGCTCAAATCAAGGTGCAAGACGGCTACAAAACAAAACGTGATCAGCATGAAAGTTGTTCGTCTCGCCGAGGCGAACAACTTTTATGTTGATCACTTTTTGATTTAGAGACGTCTTGATTCCCAAAATATCCTGCTCGTACACCCGCACTCATGCTTGCCCGCACTGTTTTAAAAAAACAGGCGTGTGCACTGTTTTAGTCCCACATTGCTAAACAAATGAGAATTTATGAGTATAAATATAGGTTTCCGTGAGTAGTGTTTGAAATCAGCAAGATGGGGCCTTGACGGTTAGCGGGCTTGCGGCTGGCGGCCTGGCCTTTTTTTCCTTGAAGTTGCGGGCTTGTTTGCGGGCCAGTCGGCTTACGAGTTGATTTGATTGCCTAGGCTTTTAGCATGCGGGCTTGGTAAGCGGTTAGATCATTCCTATGGCCATTAAGCAGAGATTTTTTTTCAAATTTAAAGAGATAAATTGGTAATTTCATACACTAAGGTAAGAGCCTATGAAATTTATATGTTTATGACACATTCTAGTCCTAGTTTTATGGTACATACAAAAATATGAAGAGCTGGAGGTGATTTGCTAAGTTAAATCGGACGGCAGCTGATTTATTATGCCAGAGATCGACGAAGATTAGAATTTTGAACTCATGCCCATACTATTTCTATTATAGTAGTAAAGATATATATATATATATATACCATATATAAAGAAATATCAAATCCCTGAATTATAAATTCATTGAATGGATATGTACCGTGAGATCTGAAAGCTTTATTTTTCAGCCATACATTATTTTCTCAATTAAAAAACAACATCTCACTAGCTCTCCTAAAGCTATAGCTGGATTAGGAATGAGAGAGAAAGAGAGGGGGAGAGAGAAGGGGAGAAGAGAGAGAGGTGGCCGTGAAAGAGAGGGGGAGACGGCGACGGAGAGTTGGAAATTTGGAATTATATTATTAAATATAATATATATATATATTATATAATATATAGTATAGATGATTGAAAGAGAGAGGGGGAGAGAGAAAAAGAAAGAGAGAGGGGGAAAGAGAGAGGGGGAAAGAGTACGGAAGAGAGCGAAAAAGAAAAATATATATATACGTATATATGGATATTTTTTTATAAAATAAATTATATAATAGTGATGTATATTTTATTATGGTCATTTTGAGTAATCATATGCATATGTTGCGAGTGAAGCCAGCAGGGGGTGGGCCGTGGGCAGATCCCGCTGTCGCCGGCTGGGTTCTGTGGCGCGTAGCCATCGGGGCCCGTGCCTGTCTTTTATATATATATATATATATATATATATATATATATACAATGATTTAAGTAAATATTTGAAATGTTGATATTACCCGTGAGAGCATTAATTTAAAGCAGTAATCGAATTTTGCGTCCTCCTTGCTCTATATGATAATAAATATTTTATTCAATTGTTGGTTGTAATTTTCTCAGGTTCTCGTTAATATTCCAGAAAAAAAGACAAATGGAATTTTTGGACATGATTTGAAAACGGAATAGAATAATTCTTTTCAGAAAATTACAGAGCGACAAAACGCTTTGGAGAACCCGACTGAACTTTACGTTTCTTCTTATCCCTTATCACGTGAAATTTAATTTAATTATAAAAAAAAGATTATATTATTATTATTATTATTATTATTTAAATTTAGAATTCTTTAGCCATGCGGCCCATGCGGCCCATGCGGCCTTTGAATACGGTGTCCAGCTAACTCTTTTTTCTATGAAGATAAAAGTCGAAAATAATATTTAAAAGCGTTCAAGAAAAAAAGGCAAAACTTACATAACAATTATCATCATAAAATACGTTCGGACAGAATTTTTACACTAATGATGATTTAAAAAGTTTAGAAAATATATAGAAAACTATTTTCGCTCACATAATAACTTTCACTATTTATGTTTCCTGAATAATTTCTATATTTAAAATCTATATAATATAAAAAAGGAAATAATGTCATTTGATTAAACATCCGTTTCCCAATTTTTCAATCTCCATTTAAAAAAATTCAGTTTTAAAAAATCACGTGTTTTCTCTTTTATTTTAAAATAACATTCATATAAATAATGTACTTTATCTATAATAAAAAATGGGTGTATATATTGGCAGCCCACTTTTGAATATTGGCAGTCCAGCAAAAGAATAAAAAACATATATAATATGACCGCTAATAGCTGCCCAAAATGTGGAACACACGTCTTTTAAAAATAGGTCGAGTATATAACATTTTTAGAAAAAAGTGTTTAACATAAATGGTGTAGATCTCGACGAGATATACAACTTTCATGTTGAACACTTTTTTCTAAAAAAGCAATATAGTACGCCTACTTTCAAAAGGCGCGGAACCCGGGCGGAACTATGCGAGTTCCGCCCGGGTTCCGCGCCTTTTGAATTTAGGCGTACTATATGACATTTTTAGAAAAAAGTGTTCAACATAAAAGTTGTAAATCTCGTCGAAATCTACAATTTTTATTTTGAATACTTTTTCTAAAAATATCTATTTAAAAATTTAATTTTCGGGCTGCCGGTATCCATCGGGGTGCCAATAGTCATAGTTTAGGCTGTCATTATTTTTAGGCTGCCAATATCTATATAGGGGCTACCAATATAAACACCCTAAAAAAATGTTTTGCGTGCCGCTCTGAAAATCCCGCGCACAACGCAAAATATAACACTCAGTGGTTGCATATGGAGACAGTGTCGTCACGCCGAAACAATATCTGGCTGAGATAATGCCGTGTGGGGCACGGGTGCCCTATGTACTAATGCAATGAAGGTATTGTCGTGGTTGGCCATAGGGGCGTTGTAAAAATTTGTGAGATGAGGAAAACGGGTAATCAGATCACATGTTCACTCAACCAAACAAAGTCAAGTAAATCAGATGCAAACATAAGAACAAGTAACTCTTTTACTATCAAAAATCTTTAAAATGCGAGGCATACATGGGGAGACATGATTCGCCAATGTATCCGATGGAAGCAAAAAATAACAAGGCAAGAAGTTAGCAGCGCGGATAGAAAGGGTGTCCGCCAACACTGCCGAACTGATCTACGGAGTCCGCTGAAGCCACTAAGTCGCAAGATCGCAACCTAACCGTGCGGACAACTCGTTATTCCAGAGCTGAATGTTGGGTCCATTGATCCCAATGTCCTGAATTTGAAGAATACCTAACAAATTATAAGACCCCCATTTTTCTCTTTTCAAACCCCAGGGTCTTATGCCTAGAACGACCGCTTTGTGGTGACACCTTCGGGCCCAGGAAGATCGTCACTACACAACGCTGATTCTGCCGGCCTTATTGATCACAAAAGTAGCAGTACAAGAGTATAGACATGCAAGTCAACAGCAAATCATATATATATAAAATCTCCAAGAAGGGAGTGTCCACAGAGTAGTAATAGAGTACAGAAATAAAGGGCTTAAACCCGGTACATCAATATCCTCACTACAGATCTCTCATGCGGAAGCAAAATAAAACAACTACTAGAAGTCGGGACTCACGATCCCAGCTGGCTGTACTCCTGAGCTAGACTGCCCTGTCTCCAATCGCACCGGTCTCCTGGGCTGCTCCTCCATAATAGGCTCCACGATCCCCTAATATGATGTGCTTCAAAAACCGTTAGTCTATAAGACTAAGCCCTATCGTCCCGCACCCCTTCCCCCATGCTCCTAGGCACCGAGCGGGGAGGAAGAAAGGAAAGGACGTGAAAGTGGAGAGTAAAACAAACAGGTGACATGGGGACCTAGCTAGCAATTTATAATCATGTTGTAATAGGTAAAGTAAGAAAAGAATTTAACCTTCACTTATGTGAGTACACATAAGCCAAGGGATCTTCTACAAGGCTCCCATCGTATAAAATGTCTCATACCACTTTATACGTTGGGGTGTCGGTTATCACAAGCAGTATATATATATTGAAATGACCTTAATTTATAAACTTGCCCACACAAGCTTATAGACCAAGGGGTCGTTTGGAAATTCCTAATGTATAAGCGTCCCATTAAACTTATATATTAGGTGTCACAGGTTATTATGAATGATTAGGATATGCATCTATATGGTGGGTTCATGTTATGTTCAAGCAGTGTAACTCACCCACCCGACTTTGTGTACACAAACCTTTAGTTCCCTCTTTCAGAGCCGTTACCTCCCAGGATACCTCCGTAGTGGCAGACGGAAGCGGTGGGTTGGGCCTCGCCCACCTCAAAACCAGTAATAGCACTACTGGTCTGACCTATCGTACGCCTCAACGCTTGGTGCACTAAGCGGATTACCGTGTACTCTTGCCGACTAGACCGCCGGACTTAATTTTGTCGAAGTGTTAAACCACACTTGCGAGTCATCGTATTGGCGTCGGTGCAACGACTATCCCATACTGAAGACCACCACCTTAGGTATTTCTTATGCACATGCAATATTCTCAAAATAATAAACAACGAGTCGAGTTCCCGGACTGAAACGTCCGTGTTAACCTCAAACCGAGACGAAGCTCCCCGGACTAAACTGTCCGGCTCAAATTCCAAACCTCATCCCTTTGAACACCGCGGGATGGCGCCCCTTTGAACACCTCGGGACGACTTAACCATTTCCAATTCTTGTCCAACTAGTGTGTGCAGTGTGAAACCCTATCTACTAAATTACTCTTTCGTTTTGTTCTTTAAGGTTTACATTAGCCCAGGATTACCTCCGGATTTACCCCGTGAAGGGTTCTCAATATGCACTAGGAACTGCGATGGTATGACAGACCAAATTTCCCTTTCGCAAGGCACTTATTATTATTGGTTGATTCTCTTACCTCTCCCCCTTTAACATCACATTAAACCAGTACCTAGGGTAGTTTAGACCTTTCACTCTCGCGGGAACGACGATCTTTCGTCGAACTCGCGTACCTTTTAACACACATCAACTCGATTCCCACCACACCTTAGAACTTTCTATAGGACTCATCTACTTTCATTCAAACAATTCAACATGACTAACTCTACACTATTCCAACTCTTATCCTAATACAACTTTTCCGCAAATTACTATTTGCAGACCAACCTATACTAAGTGATGTTCATGATAGGATGTCCTTCAAGTTTTCATCCGAATAACCTAGGTTATTACTGGAGTCCTATCATGACATAAATGATTTAATTCCAGAATATTGTAATTTCCTCAATTAATCTTCTATTTAAATAGTTTCTTAAAAGAACCAATTATTGTCAAGTTGATCATGAAGTATACATTTTAGACATGATTAATGTTTCATAAATTCATGATAATATTTCATATATCCAAAAGTGACAATTTCCAAATTTGACATTTTCTACAAACATTTAAGGGTCCTTGTTGGGTACATTGGAATATATGTACCTAATTTGAATAAGCCTCACCCTACTCAATGATATGCATCAAGATGTATTTGATGTGCTTTGAGTTTATGTGTGTCGGTTAAGTAATTGCAGGGAAAGCATAAAAGTTTCTAAGTCCATGTGTTGACACCCATAAGAAAAGTGTTGACACTTAAGAAGGCTTGTGTCGACACCTAGAGAAGCTGTGTCGACACTTGAAGTAATTGTGTCGACACCAGGAAGGCAGAGTCGACACCAGAAGAAAAGTGTCGACACATACAGGCAGTGTCGACACACAGTGAATAATTGTCTACATAATCAGTGTCGACACTTAGAAGCAGTGTCGACACCCAGAGAAACTTTGTCGACAGCAAAAGTGTCGACACTAGGAGGCTGTGTCGACACTCAACAAACATCAACAAAGTTCAAGTACATGTGTCGACACCAGGAAGCTGTGTCGACACTCAGCAAACTTCAACAAAGTTCAAGTACATGTGTCGACACAAGGAGATGTGTCGACACTTAGTAAAGTCTCAACACAAGAAGATGTGTCGACACAAAGGAGTTGTGTCGGCACACAGCATAAATCAACTAAGTATTGAAGAAGTATTTGTGTCGACACACTCAATCAGTGTCGAGACATTCAACTGAAGGCTTGTGTCGACACATTCTGAAGAAGCAGTGTCAAGAAGATGTTACAACAACACAAGGAGTTGTGTCGACACCATGAAGGCTAGTGTCGACACTTAGTCTACTTGTATCGACACTTAGTCTACTTGTGTCGACACAGAAAGAATGTCTGTTTCGACACTTTCAGACAATGATAGAGATTTCAAGAAGTGACTGGATGACTTGACAGCTGTCATTTCAACCGGTCAACTGCAACTGTCAGAAGCCATCAGAAAGTTGTTAGAAATCGGATCAGCCGGTCACCATGGAGAAAGCTTATTTAAAGACCTTTCTCCTTCAACAGAATGAGGAATCAACAGAGAGACATACAACAACAACAAGTGAAGTAATCAATCAGAAGATTAAAACTAGAGAAGATCTTCAACAGAAGATCTAAGAAGTTGGAGAGAGAGAGCTCCTTCTAAGAAGTGCAGTTGCTGAACCAGACTGCTAAGTTAGATTCAGATTGAGATTTGAATCTCAAGACAGAAGTTGATTAAAGATCATCTTCAGGAGATTCAACCCTACTGTGTTCTAATTAAAGAAGCTTTGAAGAAAGCCAAGAGAGGTTGATCTCAGCCAAGTTCTTCCAAGAACTCATTAAGAAGCCAGTCAACTCATCTCTCTCTATCAGAGTTGTGGTTATATACTTTGTATTTTAATATTTCTATATGATCTTGTATAGATCTGAATTGTAAGCCTAAATCTATAAAGGCTGAGGTAGGGCCTGTGAGCCTGAGTGTAGGAGAATCATTTCTTTGAGTGTAGGCCTTGTTGAAGGCTGAGGTAGGGCTGTTGTGCCTGAGTGTAGGTCTTGTTGAAGACAGAGTGGTAGGGCTTTGTGCCTGAGTTCTAGGAGTGGGATCACTCTAAGTTGTAGGAACCTATTTGGGGTTCTGAGTTGTAAGATCTGAGGATCTGAGGAGAAGTGGAGAAGTTAGGACGAATCTAGTACACTACTAGATAGGCGAAGGGGGAAAGTGGATGTACCCAGACCTTGGGGAACCACTATAAAAATCAGTATGTACTCTGTGTGTGATTAATACTGTGATTGCTGTGTTATCTGTGCTGAATTGCTGTAGAGAATTGCATAAACAGGTCTAATAATTCAGTGTTTCTGCCTTTAAAGTTAAAAAGATTAAGTGCACCTATTCACCCCCCCTCTAGGTGTTTAGGCACTATTTCTTTCAAGTGGTATCAGAGGGAGGTTACTCAAAAAGGACATAACAGTCTGAGTAAAGATCCTATAGGCAGTATCAGAATCAAGAATCAAGAAAATGGGTTCCACTGAGAATCACAAAAAGCTAGGATCCATGAAATTGCCAATCTGCAGAAAAGAGATTTTTGGCATATGGAAAGAGAGGGTTAGACTCTTTATGGAAGCATCTGACCCAAGAATATACATCACAGTCAAAGAATGGCCATATGTGCTAATGAAAGTATCTGTTCTGGATGCAAATCAGAGAAATCCCAAAGACTATTCAGAAATGACTAAAGATGAAATAATTCTGGCCACTATGGACAAGAGGGCCCAGAATATTATTGTAAGTGCAATTGATGATGCCACATTTCAGAACCTAATATATTGTAAAACCTCAAAAGAAATGTGGGACAATCTAATAGTTTACATAGAGGGATCTGAAGAGGTAAGACAAGACAGGAAGTCTTTGTTAAATCAGGAGTATGAAAGCTTCAGACAAGACAAGTCTGATAGCATTACTGAATGCTATAAGAAATTCTATAGGATTATTAATGAGTTGATGTCCTATGGAAGAGAATTCAGCAACTATGAGCTGAATGACAAGTTTTTAAGATCCCTGACTAAGGACTGGGATACCAAGATTTGTGTCATTAGGGAAATGACCAAATTAGTTGATATACCTCCTCCAACCCTGTTTGGAAAACTGCTATCTTATGAAATGCAGTTAATGGTTAGAAAGGAGGAAGAGAAGACTACAAGAGTGGAGCATAAGGAAAGAGCTGTGGCCTTCAAGACTGAAGCCACTAGGAAGTATAGAAGCAAGTCTCCATGTCCACCTCAAATAGTTGCTGAGACAGTCACAGAACATTCAGATAGTAAGAATTCAGAAAGCAGTGAAAGTTATGAAGACTTTGCAGCCTTCACTAGGCATTTACAAAAGTTTCTGAAAAAGAAGCAGTGGAGGTCTAAGCCATCAACTTCACAGACAAGAGATGACTACTATCAGAACAGGAAGTCGTCAAGGAATGACAGAAGAAAGTCCAAGTCAAGTAAAACTGCATCCTCAAAGATAGTTTGCTATTGTTGCAATAGACAAGGACATATAGTAGCTGACTATCCAGAAAAGAGGAAAGAGTCAACTGACAAGAAGAAGACTCAGTTCAAGGGAAAAAAAGAAAGGTCCTTTGTTGCCAAGAAGGGTAAGAGTTTGACTGATCAGCCATCTTCAGAAACAGATTCAGAAGCTGAAGCCCATATTGGACTGTTTGCTAAAGAGGAAGAAGATGAGTTCTTGCAGCTAATGAACTCAATTTATGAGCATGAGGAAAATCAGTGCAATGGACTGATAGCCTTAACAGAAGGAGACAAGATCCAGGATCAGCCTGGACCAAGTAAGGTACAATGTCTTTCAGATTATAGTACTGATTCAGAATCAGATACATCTACATCAAGTGATGTGGGTGGGTCTGAATCTGAGGGAGATATTCATCAGTTGATGGATGAATATAAAGATGTATTGCATGCACTTAAGAAGAGCAGAAATCTGGTCAAAAACCTGACTAAGGAAATTGCTAATCTTAAGTTGGCAGCTGCTGATTTAGATAAAGTGTTAGATCAAAAACTAAATTAAATAACCAGGCTGAAGAACATCACAGTTATTCAGATGGGAACTGTTACATTTAAGAATGATCAAATTAGGAATCTGGAGGTTAGACTTCAGAAGGAGAGAGAGATTGTTGCAAGTTTTTCTAAACCAAAATCAGTTTTACCTTTGATAGCTGAGTTTATCCCTCAAAAGGGTAAGACTGGATTGGGGTTTACAAAACCTGCCAGGACAGTTAGGTCCAAATCTAAGGGCAAAGCCCCAGTACTCAACAAGAAGCCTGCTGTAGATAAAATAGCCAGGGTTGTACCTAAACAAAGGTACAACAGATTTGAGTGCTGGTGTTGTGGAAAGATAGGCCACTTTGCCATAGATTGCTAGCACAATTCAAGTGTCAAGCATAGTAGCAAACTGCCTGCTAGAAAAGTAACATGTAGTTTTGTTAAAAGTCAAACTAACCTGCACCAAGGACCCAAGAATTATTTGGGTTCTAAGGTTAAGTAATCTGTTTTGCAGGTGAGTCCAAGTGGCCATGCCCCTATATGGTACTTGGACAGTGGATGTTCCAGGCACATGACTGGAACTAGGGGATTGCTGAAGGACTATACACCAATCAAGGATGGTCCTAAAGTTAACTTTGGTGGTTCAGAAAAAGGAATCATCAAAGGCTTTGGTAACATTTCTAGCAACCTTATTACAATTACTCAAGTGGCTTATGTAAAGGGTTTGAAACATAACCTCATTAGCATAAGTCAGCTGAGTGATTTAGGATATGTCATCTCATTTGTCAAGGATGGTTGTCATATCAGTAGGTCAAGTGATCAAAAAATCATTCTGACAGGATATAGGAAGAGAAATGTCTATTGTCTAGACATTATGCGTGAGAACATTGTTTCTCTTATTTGTCTTGTAGCTGATGAGAAAGTCTCACATTGTGTTAAATGGCACAAGAGGCTATCTCATCTTAACTATAAGACAATTGGCCAACTCTTTAGCAAAGAGTTAGTGAGGAATGATCCTTAGGTTAAGTGTATAAAGGTTGTGATATGCTCAGCTTGTTAAAAGGGCAAGCAGACCAATTCCACCTTTCATAGCCTTGAGAACAAAGATGCTGTGAGGTGTCTATACCTCTTGCATATGGATCTTTTTGGTCCTATGCCAGTTTACAACCTAGGTAGGAAGGTCTATACATTTGTGGTAGTTGATGACTACTCAAGGTATTCCTGGGTGTTCTTCCTAAGGCAAAAATCTGAAATACCAAGTATCTTGTATAGTTTTGTTAAACAAATTCAGAATGAATTGAACAGTACAGTGGTCAAAATCAGAAGTGACCATGGTACTGAATTTCAGTCTGAAAGTATGACAAAACTGTGTGAAGAGTTTGGAATTTTTCAGGAATTTTCCTCACCAAGAACACTTCAGCAAAATGGTACTGCTGAAAGGAAAAATAGAACCTTGATAGAGGCTGGTAGAACCCTATTGAGTGACACTTCTCTCCCAGAATATTTCTGGGCTGAGGCAGTTAATACTGCATGTCATGTAATCAATAGGGCTACTATCACCAAGAGCCACAAGAAGACCCACTATGAGATTGTGAATGGAAGAAAACCAAATCTATCCTATTTCAGGATCTTTGGTTGCAAGTGCTATATCCTTAACAATGGTAAGTCTTATCTAACCAAGTTTGTTGCCAAATCCCAAGAGGGGATCTTTGTTGGGTACAACAACAACAGTAAGGCTTATAGAGTCTACAACTTGATTACTCAAGTTGTAGAAGACTCAGCATATGTAGTTTTGATGAAGCAAGGCTCATTAACAATGAATTGCCTATAAGTGTTTGCAGCTCTACAAGTGTAACTGAGAGAATGGAGAAGCTTACCTTAACAGAAGGTTCTTCTGCAAGTTAGCAAGTGGAAGATGGTGGCTGCTGTCCAGGGGGAGTACAAGATACTCCTGTTGCTGAAGAAGACCAAGAGGTGCAGTTGAATGAAGAAGCTGAAGGTGTACAACTAGAAGACAGGCTGCCTCCAACAAATAGGCATTTAAAAAATCATCCAGCCAATCAAATTATTGGAGATCTCAGACAAGGGGTACAAACAAGGAGCAGGAATCTAAGTTCAGTTCTCTACTCTAGCTTTCTATCCAAAGTAGAGCCAAAGAAATTTGAAGAAGCAATCCTAGACCCTCATTGGATTGAGGTCATGCAAGAGGAGTTGAACCAGTTCAAAAGATGCAAGGTCTGGTAGCTAGTTCCTAAACCAAAGGACCACAACATTATTGGAACTAAGTGGATCTTTAGGAATAAGTTGGATGAGAGTGGAATTATTATTAAGAATAAAGCTAGACTAGTTGCAAAAGGATATATGCAGGAAGAAGGTATTGATTTTGATCAAACCTTTCCTCCAGTAGCAAGACTGGAAGCAATAAGGATGTTCCTTGCCTATGCAACATATCAAGGATTTAAGGTATATCAAATGGATGTTAAGTCAGCTTTTCTGAATGGAAACCTGAAGGAAGAAGTCTATGTAGAGCAACCATCAGGTTTTGTAGATTCTCTTAAACCTGATTATGTATATAGACTTAGGAAGGCTTTGTATGGGTTAAAACAAGCCCCTAGGGCTTGGTATGAAACCCTGTCTAGTTTCCTCATTGAGAACAAATTCTCAAGGGGGAAAATAGACAAGACTCTATTCCTTAGGGAATCCAGAGGCAAGATTATCTTAGTGCAAATATATGTAGATGACATAATATTTGGGTCTACAGAAAGTAGTCTTTGTAGAAAGTTTGCAAAACTCATGCAAGGACAATTTGAAATGAGTAGTATGGGGAACTTAAGTTCTTCTTGGGTCTCCAAGTTAGACAGACTGAAGATGGTTTATCCATATGCCAGTCTAAGTTCACCCTAGAATTGATAAGGAAGTATGGTATGGAATCATCCACTACCATGAAAACTCCTATGGGGTCAACAATGTCTTTAAGCAAAGATGATACAGGGAAACCTGTAGATGAAACTTTGTATAGAGGGATAGTTGGCTCCCTACTATATTTGACTGCTAGTAGACCAGATATCATGTATGCTACATGTGTCTGTGCTAGGTACCAAGCTTGCCCTAAAGAATCTCATTTGGCAGCAGTCAAAAGAATTTTGAGATATCTTAAGGGCACACCTTATCTAGGCCTTTGGTACCCTAGGAATGAAGATTTTGAACTGACAGGTTATTCAGATGCAGATTTTGCAGGCTGCAAGGAAGATAGAAAGAGTACCACAGGAACCTGTCAATTTCTAGGTGGAAGGCTGGTGTCTTGGAGTAGCAAGAAGCAGACCAGTGTGGCTATCTCCACAGCTGAGTCAGAGTATGTTGCTGTAGGAAGCTGCTGTGCACAACTACTATGGATACAACACCAGCTAGAAGATTATGATATTCAAGTAAGTAGAACACCTTTATTTTGTGATTCTACTAGTGTTATTTCTATTGCAAATAATCCGGTATCCCATAGTAGGACTAAGCACATAGAAATAAAATACCATTTTCTAAGAGAACTTGTTGAAAAAGAAGATATTTCTGTACAGTATGTTAAGACAGATAATCAGTTAGCTGATATGTTTACTAAGCCCTTAGATGAAACTAAATTCAATAGGTTTAAAATTGAATTAGGTATGATAAACTTAGAATAGTTTACAAAAATTGGCTAAGTAAAATGGTGTCGACACACAAAGTTGTCTGTGTCGACACATAGAAGTGGTGTCGACATTTCAGAGAAATGGTGTCGACACATCTAGAAAGTCTGTGTCGACACTTCAGAGAATTAGTGTCGACACATGCAGTGTAGGTGTCGACACATCCAGGGTGGTGTCGACACTTAAGATTTATACAGAATTAGTCTAGTACAGTCTCGACAAAGTGTCGAGCTGAGATATATAAGTGTTGACACATATATTCTGTCGACTATATTTGTGTCGACACATAGTTGTCGAGACATTAGCAGTAAGTGTCGACACTTTTCAACAGTGTCGACACAATTCAAGTATTTTGACGCGCCTTTTCACCTTCAATTTTAGAAAGGTATAAATAGGTTTTCCCCATTATTTGTCGACACGCTCACCTTAGTCTCGAGACCAAACTTGTGTGTCGACATCTCTCTTCTCTAAATTCAAAATTTCTTCAAACCCTAATGGCGCCCAAGCTAGAGGAGAACATTAACGAAGGATATGAGCTCGTGAGTCACGCCTTTAATGACGCAGAACCAGAAATCAAAGGTGTGGTAACCCTAATTGCCGAGACTGGATTAGCGTATCTTGTATCAGAACCTATCAAGATCTGGAAGAAGGAGGTCCTTGAATTCTTGAGTGCAGCTTCACTTGATGATACTGGACTCAAGATTAAGTCCAGAGTCCATGGGACAAAAGTCAAGGTCACACAGAAAAGTCTAAGAAAGGTACTTCAACTACCAAGAACAAAAGAGGAAGAAGATGTATCTGCTTCTAAGACTAGAGAGGCATTGACATGGTGTGGATTAGACTCAAACTTGAAAATTGGATCAGTTTTCAAAAGAAAAGGGATGAACATACAAGAAAAGTTTCTATCTGAGATAGTAGGAAAAGTAATACTGAGCAAGCCTGGTGGGCATGATAGAATATCTGCTCACATGTTCAGTCTAATGACAAGGATAATTTTTAACCTTAATACTGATTGGTCTGCTGTTGTCACAACCCGCATTTTCTCAACGATAGAATCGTATCAGAGCAAGAGAAAACACGTGCCGTGATGCCATGTCGTGCAGGGGATAACTGCACACGCTCAGGCAAAACTCCAGAACTTAGATTTTAAGGAAAATCGTTGATTAAATATGAAAGAAAATCAGTTATGTTGAAAGGTCGTATCCCTCGGCACGGTGGATCAGCTAGTCCACAAATAAAAGTATATTTATACGCAGCAGAAAATACTTTGGTTCAATTAAGTTGACATCATAAATGAGCATAAGTGTCCCCGAGGGACGACTCATGGTATGCACGACTCTAAAGTGAATATAATATATATGAAAGATAGTCTTTTTACGCTAAGTAAATATAGTGTCTTTGTTTTATAAATATGTTATGCATGAGGTACATATAATAATGCTTTTAGGGTTTAAAATATCTAACATGCAACCTAGCATAAATCCTTCCCAGAAGCAAGTAAACAACCACAAGTAGGCAAAAAGAGCAGTTTAAGTTCATATTTAGCACCACAAGAAGCCACCAGTGGGCGTCAATAACCTGACACGAACCCACTGGTAAGTATGTATGTCTATACAGAAAGGTAAAGAACTACCTCACGAAATCGGGGATCAGCTATCTCCGCTACCCAAGAGGCCACCAACAAGCCCCTCCAAAAGAACTAGCCGCTGAACCGGCTACAACCTGGACCTGAGGCATTCAAGAAAAGAACACCTCAGCAAGAAAAATAATCAAAAAGGTAAGAAGAGCATTAGATTAATGAGCAAATAAAAAGAATGGTTTACCAACCCGGTAACACACTGCTATAAGCAAAAGAGAGAGGGCATGACAGTAAGAAAAGAGCACTGTCTAAAGCACAGCAAAGCACACCAAGTGCGAGCAATAAAAGCAACATGCCCTACAAGGAGTCGGCAACAGCAACAAGACATGTACATATATGCCCAAAAGAAAGAGAAAACATAAACAGGAAAGGGACTAACAGTCCTAGCATGTGGGTTAGTGGCGGTGGTCAAAACATGGATCTGAATAAATAACCAAAACCAGATACAAAAAGGGCTAAGGGGTCAACAATGGCATCTTTAGGGTCCCACACAGACCAACCCAAACCGGGGCAAAAGGTGGTGGCCACAGCTCTCCACATCAAAATCCACCCCTCCAGAGGACACCAAAACTCCACCACCTGCCACAACCCAAGAGTCGGCAAGCAAATCTAGTCGAACACCCAATACCACCCCCTAGAGAAAGGGAAAAGTCACACTAACAATCCTAAGGAAACACACGAACCCAAGACAGAAATGTCGAGCCCACTCGATGCGGCGTTGAGTAAGCTACGCTTACTTGACGCCGAAAATACTTAGCCACAAATCCTACGCTGGGTGACGGCGTTGAGTGAACTAGGCTCACTCGACGTCGTCGGCGCTTTCCACTTAGGGTAAACGTAAGTTTTAGTCAAAACCGCAGCCTAAACTCTCTCAACGCGCGAAAACATGGAGTTGGAAATTTAATCCCCACCCTCCGTTCCATCCTAACTACTCGGGGCTACCGCAACTAAACCTAAACTGTAACTAACTGCAGCCTCACCCTAACTCTAGCTACCCACTGTACACCAAACCTCGGAGAAAAGAGAGAACATTGATTTAATTGTAAAAAGGTAAAGAGACAGCCCATGACTGAAATGAAGGAAAAAAAAGGCATCCTATTGCTCTAACTTTCAAAGGAGGAAAAAGATAAAGAATACAGAAGTATTGCACAGGAAAATGGAAACAGAGCAAGAGTTAGAATAATTTGGCAAGGGCAAGGGAGCCACTTGCCTCTACCTCCAGGAAAAACAATAGCTAACACCACAGCTTGGCACCGGCGGAAAGATCAGCCACCTAGAAGACCAAAACTGAAACTTGAGGAAAGGAAAAGAAATCAGATAATCTCAACTCCTAGAATCAACCCTAAATCAAGAAAAACTTACATGGAAGGGAAGATCTAGACGAGAGCAAGCCAAATCCGCTATCGCACGAGAAAAACGAGCCTCCTCCCGCAAACACAGGCCAAAGAAAACCACCGCCTCCTCTCAAAACCCTTCCGCTGGAAGCTCTCCAGACTCGGGAACGATGAAAATGAGGAGGAAAAACGGTTCACGGCAACAAAAGATGCTTTCAGGAGAAAAAGTACGGAACACGCCCAAGATACGCCCGTGACACGGCCCGACCCGCCCGTGTCACGGGGCGTGTACTTACTCGACGAACGTCGATCTCCACTCGACGAAGCACGGGACACGCCCCCGACACGCCCGTGACACGGCCCGACACGCCTGTGTCACGGGGTGTGTACTCACACACCTACCCACTCGACGAACGTCGATCTCCGCTCGACGAAACAGGTGACACGCCCTGTGACACTCCCGTGTCACAGGCCGTGTACCAACTCAAACACCACTCGACGATCGTGGAGTGCCGATCGTCGAACAGTGAGACACGCCCCGTGTCACGCCCATGTCCGATACGACACGCCCGTGACACGGCCGTGTTCTCACTAAAACTCCGCCTGACGACCATCGAGCGCAGCTCGACGAACCGAAGGGGGACACGCCCTATGACACGCCCGTGTCACAGGTCGTGTTCCTACAAAAACCCCGTCGACCAAAAATTCGTCGACCAGAGAAACGGGTGCTCTACCCGAGCACGACACGCCCTGGGTCACGGGCGTGACCCAGGCCGTGTCACCCAAACTTACACAAAAAAAGAAACCTGCTAACTCCTAGCTAACAAAAGATAAGGCACCAGCCTACTAGCTTGGCTACATCAAGCCACGCACAGCACAACAAACATTATAAACATTACAGCTAACAGAACAAATCGTCGAAACGACGCAAAAGCAAACGATCCCGGATTTCGACCAAAACTCGTACTGTAGCTAAACAACCAAGCTACGAAAACAACGGTGAGGTCAAAAATAACATCCGACGATCGCACACTCGGGCTAACATCTCCCGAAGCCAAAACAAAAGCATTTCCCTAAGAGGCCCAACCGAGTCACCAAAACAGACTCCGGCTAGCTGGGGAAACTTGCTAACAGGCTAGAACCAGGCTACACCAGGAACCTAAAGAGCTAAGACCACGTTCTACAACGGCGAAGGGCCGGAAGTGCGTCATCGTAACGCCAATCCAAGATCAAACAAAACAAAGAGAAACCGGGGGCGTTACAGCCACTCCCCCTAAAAGAACGTTTCGCCTCGAAATTTTACTCACAACACTCCTGTAAAGAAGGGAGAGAAGGAGAGAGAAAGAGCCAGGAAAGGGCTATATATAAATAAATAAAGCAGAATATACCAGGCACAAGATCAGGGAAACAGATGACGGTGAGCCTCCCTCATAGCCGACTCCAATTCCAAAGTCGCGCTTTCTACATCTTGATTCCTCCATAAAACTTTAACCATAGGAATTGTCTTCTTCCGCAATGCACGAACCTGAGAATCCAGAATGCGGACAGGCACCTCCACATAAGAAAGATTCGGCTCCAACTGAGGCACAGAATCCAAAACCTGTCTGCCATTCATCACACATTTCTGTAGCTGACTGACATGGAAGACATCATGCACGCCAGGGAAATTTGCGGGCAACGCCAACCTATAAGCTGATATCCAAATCCGCTCAACAATCGGAAACGGCCCCACGTACCTCGGGTCCAACTTCCTCTTCTTGCCAAACCGCTTGACTCCGATCAACGGGGAGACCTTTAAGAACACTGAGTCCCCCACCACAAATTCCAAGTCCGATCTACGCCGATTAGTGTTTTTCTCATATCTCTCCCGGGCTATCCGAAGCTTTTCCCGTATAAGCTTCACAGCGGTTTCCATCTCCTCGAGTGCTTCTAGACCCAACAAAGGTCTCTCGCCAACCTCAGCCCAAAACAAGGGAGTCCTGCAGAGCCTCCCATACAAAGCTTCAAAAGGAGCCATTTGCAAGCTTTCTTGATAACTGTTGTTATACCCAAATTCCATAAGCCGCAAGCGCTCATCCTACGCACCTCCGTGGTCCAGAATATAGCATCGGATCATATCTTCCACAGTCTGATTTACTCGCTCCGTCTGACCATTGGTCTGCGGATGATAAGCCGTGGAATATCTCAAATCTGTACCCAACCCTTCTGGAAGGCTCTTCCAAAAACGAGACGTAAACCTGGAGTCTCGATCTGATATGATACTCATGGGTACACCATGCAATCTGATAACCTCATCCAGATACAGCTCGGCTATATTCCTCATCGGATAATTGATCTTAAATGGTACGAAGTGAGCACACTTCGTCAGTCTGTCTACGATCACCCAAACTGAATCATGCCCCTTAGGAGATCTCGGTAAGCCTGTAATGAAATCCATCGAGATACTCTCCCACTTCCACATCGGAATCTCTTAGGGAGTCAGCTTGCCACCAAGCCTCCCATGGTCGGCTTTCACACGCCTGTAAGTGAAACACTCTGAAACAAATCTGGCTATGTCCTTCTACATCCCATACCACCAGGCAATCTGCTTTAAATCATGATACATCTTGGTAGACCATGGATGGTAAGTAACACTAGATCCGCGGGCTTCTCTGCACACCATATCCCGAATATCTACAACTGCGGGAATGCAAAACCTGCCAAGATACTTCAAGGTACCCGCATCATCTATAGAGAAATGTGGTAATTCACCTTTTTCAGCTCGAAGATACAAATGCAGAAGATCGGGATCATCCTTCTGATGCAGTCTCGTAAGCGCAATCCACGAAGGTTCTGCCACTGCCAAGCTACTCTGCGAATCGCAGCTTCCCACAGAAATGTCCATCAAAAGAAACTCTTCCACTAGACGCTCGGCGAAGAGATTGAAAATCTTCCCTGACTTCCGAATCAGGGCATCAACCACAACATTCGCTTTGCCCGGATGGTACTGGATTTCAACATCATAGTCGGCCACATACTCCAACCATCTCCACTGGCGCAGATTCAATTCTTTCTGGGTGAAGACATACTTTAAACTCTTATGATCCGTGAAAATCTTGCACTGCGCGCCATATAGCAAATGCCTCCACAATTTCAATGCATAGATCACAGCTGCAAACTCCAGGTCATGCGTAGGGTAATTCCTCTCGTGAGTCTTTAGCTGCCTCGACCCGTATGCAATCACCTTCCCGCCCTGCATCAATACGCAGCCCAGTCCGACATGCGACACATACACATATATATCATACTCACTATCTTCAGTAGGCAAGGACAAAATTGGAGCTGAACATAGCCTTCTTTTTAGTTCCTCAAAGGCCTCCTCACATTTGCCATCCCATATGAAGGCTACATTCTTCTGCGTCAACTTGATCAACGGCGTAGACAAGGTAGAGAAGCCCTCTACAAATCTTCTATAATATCCAGCCAAGCCAAAGAAGCTTCTGATCTCTTTGGGATTAACAGGCCTCGCCCATTCCATAACAGTAGCGGTCTTTTCTGGGTCCACCGATATTCCCTCCTTATTAACCACGTGGCCGAGAAAAGAAACTTGAGGCAACCAAAATTCGCATTTGCTCAGCTTGGCGTATAGCTTATGGTCTCTCAGATTCGCCAAGACCAGTCGCAAATGTCGATCATCCTCCTCCGCATCTTTAGAGTACACCAAAACATCGTCTATAAAGACAATCACAAACCTATCTAGAAAATCCTTGAAAACTCTGTTCATCAGATCCATAAAAGCTGAGGGCGCATTAGTCAAACCAAATGACATAACCAAAAACTCAAAATTCCCATAACGAGAGCGGAACGCCGTCCACGGAACATCTGACTCCCGAATCCTCAACTGGTGATAGCCCGAACGAAGATCAATCTTGGAAAACACGGCACTACCACGCAGTTGGTCAAACAAGTCATCAATTCGAGGCAAAGGGTACTTGTTCTTAATAGTAACCTTGTTTAGCTCTCTATAGTCGATGCATAGCCTCATCGGCCCATCTTTCTTTTTAACGAATAGCACTGGTGCACCCCAAGGTGAAGAGATCGGCCTTATGAAACCTTTTGCCAACATCTCATCCAGCTGAATTTGCAACTCCTCCAGCTCTCGCGGGGCCATCCGGTACGGCGCCTTTGCAATAGGATGCGTGCCTGGCTCCAAATCTATAACAAACTCGACATCTCAATCGGGTGGGAGATCGGGAAGATCATCAGGAAACACATCAGAGAAGTCACATACCACAGGAATCTCTTTCAAACACGGCACTCTAACAATTGTGCCTACCAGAGAGACCAAACAGGCAAAGCAGCCAGAATCAAGCAACTTCCGAGCACGCAGCGCAGAAATGACTGGAGACTCCTGGAGAGAATACCCATAAACGCTCCCTGGCTGACCGTTGTCCTTGACGAAGTCCAAGCGCTTACCCTTGCACTGGATCACAACATCGTACCTTGATAACCAGTCCATGCCCAAAATAACATCGAAGTCCTCCAGGTCAATCACCTTCAGATCTGCCTTGGCTAGAAAATACCCCAACAAATCGGACAATCAAGGACACCCAGGTCTGTAACCACAGAGACACCGGAGGGGAACTTAATGCAAAAGGCACCACCAACACAATCTAGGCCCAAACTGAACCGCTCCACGAAGACTCTAGCCACAAACGAGTGGGTAGTGCCGGAATCGAAGAGAACGCGCACCCAGCAGTTCTTTACCTTAAATTGTCCTACAAATAGCGCATGCATCTAAGGAAACAAACGCTGAAATGAAAACTACAACCAAAAAGGAAACATAACGAAACGACTGGGGAGGAGTCGAACCTGAAATAACCTGGGTCGAAGTCTGCGTTTCTTCTGCCGAAAGCACATTCAGCTTCCCCTTTCCTCTATCCATTTGCTGAGGTGGTGGCAAAGCCTGGAGGGGAATTGGCTGCAGAATAGGCTTGGACTGTGGGCACTTTGTCTTGAGGTGACCCTTCTGCCCGCATTGAAAACAGACCTTATCTCTTAACCAGCAACGGGCAGCCTCATGCCCCTTCCTTCCACATAAGGCACATACCAAGTCTCCTCTAGGAGCACCCTGAATCGGGTGCACCTGTTCCTTCTTCTGCGCTCCCAACCTTTTGAAACACTTCTCAAAGGGGTAGCCTGGCCGACCACAAAAACTACAAACCTCTTTGTTCCTCTTTCTCGAGACAGCATCAGGTTCCTGAGGGCTCTTCCCTCCAACGTACTTCCGCTTATCTTTCCTCAACTGCTGGCCTCTATTTTTAGCATTCTCAATGGCCTCAACTCTCAAGGCAGCTTCAACCACGCTGGCATAACTAACTGCTTCGTAGGCATTCGCTAACTGCTGAATGTCGCTTCTTAGCCCACCCAGAAATCGCTTAACTCGGTCTGCTTCAACACTCACCAGACTAGGAGCAAACCGACTGAACTTACTAAACTCAATCTCATACTCACTAACCGTGAGTTTCCTCTGCTTCAAATGGAGAAAGTCATTCATCAGCCGGTCCCTCTCAATTGAAGGCAGAAACTTACTCAACAACATCACCTTAAATGACTCCCAAGAGCATCCTGCCACCAAGCTTTCTTTCTCCCTCAGCCACCAATTCTTTGCTAAGCCCTTGAGCTGGTATGAAGCGAGCATCACTCTATGATCGTCCGTAATCCCTGAGTAAGAGAACATCTCCTCGATGGTAATCAGCCAGTCATCCAAAATCATGAAATCTGCTTGCCCATCATAAGTAGGGGGTCTCAACCGCTGAAACTGGGATATAAATGCCATCTCCGGGGGTACCACAACCAAAGGCACGGGAGGAGTAGGAGGGGCAGGAACAACTAACCCCTCAGCGGGGTCCGGAACTCTCGGAGTCTATCCCGCCACCACTGCTACAAGGGACTGAATCTGAGCCTGTATAGCCACTACCTGCCTCGATAAGGCTTCATTACTCTGCCGTAGGTTTTCTACCAACACCTCGCTCTGTGCTCCTGACGTCTCACCCTCGGATTGGGGGGTCGATCTCGTCGCAGGACGTCTCGCCATCCTATAATCGCACAAGCTTTAGACAAAACCTAGCCCAACATCTAGAACAAAACTACCCGGTACAGACAAACACACTTAAATATGAACTTCAACTGCAAAACTTGCTCTGGGAGTTGTTTTTACCATGATGATGTTATGCTTAACCTAAGATGGTTCACCACCATCATGCTAACTCATGTGCCTAAACCATGAATGCATGTATTTGTATTCTTTTTGTCTCAAATCCATGTGTGTACATATGTCATCATGCAAATCTTTAGCTTGGCACGTTGTGCTTATGAGATGTTATGCTATGCATGATGTGCTATGCATTCTAAAAAGGCCTTAATGCATGCCATGGGCGGCGTACACATGAAAATGTTATGCATCCTATACTACATAACATTCCCATGCAACGAAAAAAGAAAACATGCTAGCCGCATTCATGTGGTGAGGTTATGCATCCCATACTACATAACCCTCACATGTTGCCTCCTATGGTGGATCCATATACAAACACATATTATGCATCCCATACTACATAATATGCCTCGTATACTTCTTTATGCTCATGAGTGTAGTGTTCGTGCTTTAGCCAAGATGTGCTGATGACATATCGGTGTGTGTATGGTTTGACGCTAACCACTAATGCAAACAAGGGAAAGGTTGCCCGACCATTTGTCAAGCAACCTCCCTCTGATACCAACTGTCACAACCCGCATTTTCTCAACGATAGAATCGTATCAGATCAAGAGAAAACACGCGCCGTGATGCCACGTCGTGTAGGGGATAACTGCACACGCTCAGGCAAAACTCCAGACCTTAGATTTTAAGGAAAATCGTTGATTAAATATGAAAGAAAATCAGTTATATTGAAAGGCCGTATCCCTCGGCACGGTGGATCAGCTAGTCCACAAATAAAAATATATTTATACGCAGCAGAAAATACTTTGGTTCAATTAAGTTGACATCCTAAACGAGCATAAGTGTAAGGCCCCTAGCGATCCAACGTGACAGCGTCACGGCTCCGCTCTAGGAGACCCTACCGGGCTGCAGCCCAAGCACCCCAACCCCTCTCCAGCCCACTGGCGGGTTGTTGGTGGCCGCAGCCTCCCTTTGATGAGGTAAACTCGATAGTCAAGCCCGCACTACGGGGACTTCCCAGGAGGTCACCCATCCTAGTACTACTCCAGCCCGAGCATGCTTAACTACGGAGTTCCTTCACTTCTCATCACCAGTTGAGCTGAAATTGTAACACCCCCAACTGTCGCATGACATATAACAGAAGGTCCAGCTGGAACCCGACGCCATATACCACAAACAGTCGGAAGGGATACTAAATGAATAATCAAACCAACCAATTAAGACTACTCGTCCTAATCACAGAGCATTCTAGCGGAAGATTTTAAAGTTGAAAGAACCAAAAATTAAATCCATCAATATGAATGTCCACAGCTACAACAAAAGGAATGAAACCCCAAATACACAGAAACGGGTACATGGACTTATGGCCTTACAAATGTTCACTTAATAAAGAGTGTTTTACATACATCGGCTCGCAGGCCGGCCATACATGATAAATATAAAAACAGCTATTCTACGGCCTTCTAGGGCCAGCACAGCAACATGGGCTCCAGCCCGCTATTTGGCGCTCGGCTCCGCAGCACCTGCAAGCACATACCACCGCACGGTGGCAAATAAAGCAATGGTCAGCTAAAAGCCGACCAAATTATAACGACCCCGCCCCTGACTCGGGACGACGGTGCTCTTTCCCTGCATAACATTAGCCCAACAATATATATATCGCAATTATAATTCGCCACAGGTGTAGGCTCGCACGACCAAACACCCCGTGCACTCAGGGCACATTCATGGTGAACCCTGACCCATCAGTGCATTCACCACTACCCCCAGGATGGCAACAACATGTGAGCATTTAGCCTTTCTGACCACCGTCTAAGGCTCCGACTATGCCAACGGCCAGTCCCCGTCTTCGGGTCTCTCGCACCGAACCACAAAGCCTAGGTCCAATTCCACATGCCCGTTGCTCACGCCGCATGTCCAATTTAAGTCCTTTGCGCGGGCCAAGCTTCTCTTGGATCCCAAATTTTCCAAAACAATCTCATAACCCAGTTATGATCAAGGCCGGTTCCCAGACCGCCAATTTAGCAGAACACGTTTCCGCTCAGTTTTCCGGGTGCGCCTTGAAGCTAACCTCCAAGGATCCCTGCTGCAATCTACCGCGTAGAAACCCGAAAAACCCAAAGCACGGAGTCTTCTCCGGCAAAACCACATCAAATGCAACATCACCGATCCAGACAAAACACGTCCGGGTAGGCTTCACACACAATGCCTATGCCCGTACTTGCGATTCCGGGCTCTATATGCAACACGTGGGGGACTATTCACATCAACCCCAAGGAACACCACACACTCACCGCACACTCGCGGAAGCGGGATTCCCTATGCAGAAAGAAAGAGCTTCAAACGCACAAGTTGAGAATCGTTACACTTGTAGTCCGTTTTGGCGCCATGGAAAAAC
Source organism: Platanthera guangdongensis (assembly GCA_039583875.1). Lineage (NCBI taxonomy): Eukaryota > Viridiplantae > Streptophyta > Magnoliopsida > Asparagales > Orchidaceae > Platanthera > Platanthera guangdongensis. Next base: position 91,271,809 of record CM077147.1, read on the forward strand.
TACGCGGTTAGAACTCTTCGCAATGACCTTCCCTCCACGGATCCGCTCTCCGATTTCGAAACGGTGCTCCAATGCTCCGCCGGCGGGCGGAAACCTCCTTCTTCTTCCTCTTCTCTCTCACTTTGGAAAAGGAGAACTTTGGAGAGAAAATGAGGAAATAACCCCCTATTCCCGACCTTAACAGAGCAGAATTTCATCTGGGCCGTCGGATCTAAATTAAAGGAAACGAACGGCTCGGATCTGCACAAAATTCCCCAGACCTGGGCCGCACACGGCTTGGCACGCGGTCGTGTCAATGGCCGTGTGCCTCGATCCAGGCACGATCGTCGAACTGAGAAATGCACACGGGCCAAGACACGCCCGTGTCTGACCTGACACGCCCGTGTCGGGTTCCTCGACACGCCCGTGTTCGTGGGCGTGTCACGCATAACCGCCACGGCAACGGACACGACCCATCAGGACACGGGTAGGCACACGCCCGTGTCGGATGACACGCCCGTGTCATCCGGCCGTGTTTCTGGCCGTGTCCTTCTCGGGTTGAAAACGGCCAAAAATCACCAGCCAGACACGGCCTTGGACACGCCCGTGTCCTAGGCCGTGTACCCCTACAGGCACCAAAACTCTTTTTTCGCGACCGACTCGCACACAACTTTCGGGGCGTTACAAATCTCCCCCACTTAAGGAATTTCGTCCCGAAATTAACCAAAGGTACACGAAAGCTAAATGATACCTGAGTGGAATAACTCGGGGTATTCCTCCAACATGGCTTGCTCTCGCTCCCAAGAAAGCTCCTCACGTCCGCAATTATCCCAACGGACTTTAACCATTCGTACCTCCTTGTTGCGGAGTCGTTTGACTGCAACATCTTCAATTCGTACTGGCTTGACCCTTGTTGTTAACTCATAATCAACCGGTACCTGATTGTCCGCAACGATCTGCGAAGGTTCTTGCACTGCCTTACGCAACACCGATACGTGGAATACGTCATGCAGCCCACTCAACACCGTCGACAGCTTTAATCTATACGCCGCCTCGCCAACACGCTCCAGGATTTCGAATGGTCCAAGGTATCTCGGACTCAGCTTCTTCAAGCGTCGAACCCGCGATACACCCTTGAATGGCTTGATCTTTAAATATACCATGTCGCCAACGTTGAACTCCACATTTCTATGTTTGGCATTGTAATACTTTGACTGTCTATCCTGAGCAATCTTCAGCCTTTCCTGAATTGTCCGTGTCATTGAAGTGGCATCTTCCACCGCTTGACGTTTATACAACTTTGATTCGCCTGCCTCCAACCAAGACAACGGCGTACGACACTTCCTTCCGTACAAGGCTTCGAAAGGCGCCATTCCAATGCTTGCCTGAAAGCTATTGTTGTACGCAAACTCCACCATGTACAAGTGATCCTCCCAATTCTTCCCGAAATCTAGGACGCACATGCGAAGCATGTCCTCCATAGTCCTGTTGACTCTCTCGGTTTGGCCATCTGTCTGCGGGTGAAAGGCTGTGCTGAACTTTAGCTTAGTACCCAACAGACCATGCACCAACCTCCAGTCATTTGACGTGAAGCGTCCATCTCGATCACTAACAATACTTCTAGGCACACCATGCAATCGTACAATATTATCCACGTAGAGTTTGGCTAACTTTTCTACTGGATCTTCCTTTCTCACTGGGATAAAGTGCGACACTTTTGTCAATCTATCAACGACCACCCAAATGGCGTCGTTTCCCTTCTGCGACTTCGGCAAACCGTGCACAAAATCCATAGATATGTCGTCAAACTTCCATTCTGGGATAGGAAGGGATTTCAAGAAACCTCCGGGATTCTGGCATTCCGCCTTCACCAATGCGCAAGTACGACACTTAGCCACATAAAGTGCCACATCCTTCTTCAAACCCGGCCACCAGAATAATTTCTTCATGTCTCTATACATCTTCGTGCTTCCCGGGTGGATTGAGTACTTGGTATGATGAGCCTCATACATCAACTCCTCCCAAATATTATCCTCACTAGGAACGCATAGACGACCGTCCTTCCTTAGCAACCCATCTTCAACCACAAACTGGGAATTTGACCCATCCAAAGTTCCATCTAAGATTTGCTTCATGCTGCTATCCTGAACCAAAGCCCGCCGAACTCTATCCGCTAGGTCACACTGCACCTCTGTCCAAAACAGTTTCGCCTCAGTTCTTGACTGCTTGTCAATGCAAGATATCTCCAATGCCTCCAACTCTTGGACCAATCTCTCATCATGTACTGATAACCAATTGGCTTGTGCGGGAATCTTACGACTCAACGCATCCGCCACTGCATTTCCCTTCCCAGGCACATAGTGTATCTTGAAGGTGTAGTCCCCTAAGAACTCCATCCACCTCCTCTGCCTCATGTTCAAATCCTTTTGGTCCAAAAGGTACTTCAAACTCTTATGATCGGTGTAAATATCGACCTTCACACCGTATAGATAGTGCCTCCAAAGCTTAAGAGCAAATATCACGGCCGCTAACTCTAAGTTGTGGACCGGATAATTGCTCTCATGAACCTTCAGTTGTCGTGAACCATAAGCTATCACTCTCCCATGCTGTAGCAGAACACAGCCCAAACCACTGCCCGAAGCATCACTATAGATCTCAAACCCTTCGGTTCCACTTGGCGAACATAAAATGGGCGCCGTGGTCAATCGCCTCTTCAATTCTTCAAAAGCGTGATCGCACTCCGGAGACCACACAAACTTCTGATCCTTTCTTGTCAACGTCGTGAGTGGTAGTGCTATCCGCGAGAAGTTCTCTACGAAGCGCCTGTAGTAGCCAGCAAGCCCTAGGAAACTCCGGACCTCTGCCACTGTAGTCAAAGTAGGCCACTCCCGTATCGCCACTATCTTCGCCGGATCCACAGCTATTCCTTCTCCACTGACAACATGACCAAGGAACGCTATCGAGGACAACCAGAATTCACACTTGGAGAACTTTGCATACAACTGACTTTTCCTCAATGTCTCCAACACCATGTGTAAATGCTTGTAGTGATCCTCCTCGCACCGCGAATACACCAGAATATCATCGATAAATACTATCACAAACTGATCCAGGTATTCTCTGAACGTCCTATTCATCAGATCCATAAACACGGATGGCGCATTCGTCAACCCAAACAGCATAACCGTGAACTCGTAATGCCCAAACCGCGTACTAAATGCTGTCTTTGGGATGTCGCTCTCCCTTATCCTCAACTGATAGTAACCGGACTTCAAATCTAACTTCGAATATACAGTTGATCCAACCAGCTGATCAAATAGATCGTCAATCCTCGGGATCAGATATTTGTTCTTCTCCGTAAGTTTGTTCAATTCCCGATAATCGATACAAAGCCGCAAGCTCCCATCTTTCTTCTTAACAAAGAGAACTGGTGCACTCCAAGGCGACGAACTTGGACGCACATAACCTTGCTCTAGCAACTCTTGCAGTTGCACCTTCAACTCTGCCATTTCTCTTGGGGCTATCCGGTAGGGGGAGCGTGACATCGGTTTGGCACCCGGTACCAGCTCTATAGTAAAGCCTATCTCCCGCTGAGGAGGGGCTCCTGGGAGATCATCTGGAAACACATCAGGATACTCGGACACAACTGGGATGCTGTCCAAACTAGGCTTAGGCGTCGAAGTCTGCACTAGAGTGACATATAGTTCTGCCCCAGACCGAACTGCCTTGAACATCTGAAGGGCTGACACCAGAACTTTCCCTGACCCCTTCATGCCCGCAAAAGTAGTCTCCCGATCAGTGTCCAGACCCAACTTGACTTCTTTACGGTTGCAATCAATGCATGCACTCTGCTCCGAGAGCCAATCCATACCGAAGATTACGTCGAACTCCACTAATGGTAGAACCAACGCTCGCAAATCAAACTCCCGGTCTCCAATTCGAATCTTCACAACACAAATCCTATCCGCACGCATTGAGCACCCATTAGGCAACAACACATCCAACTTGTTTTCTGCCATCGAGAATGGAACTCCGATGCGCGATATAAGTTTTTCGGACAAAAAGGAATGTGATGGTCCCGTATCAAAAAGGGCTCTCGCGGGAAACCCAAAGATTAACACAAAGCCTAGCACTAACAAACGTAAGCCTACAAATACAAAGGTAACAACTATAAAAGTTAAACCACTGTAATTTAACTCATACCTGTCACCACGTCTGCTTGCTTAATGGCCTCCTGCAGACCAAGGTTGTAGACTCTAGGCTGGGCTGGAGCATGATGGGACGCGGTTGACTCCACCGCCTTCCCTTTCTCCTGATAAGTCGCTCCAGGCCTCCTCTCGGACTTTGAACATCCGCTCCAACACTCCCGAGCAAAATGCCCCGTCTTCCCGCAGTTGTAGCAAGCTCCGGGGACTCGACTTGTAGTTGCCCTCGATGCATCAGCCGAAGGGGATGAGTTCGAAGTCCTCCGCTTCTTGTTCCATCTGCGGAAACCTGTCTTGTTACTTGGCACCTTGAACTCGGTCTTCCTTTCTCCTGGGTCCTTCTTCTCTTGAACTTTCTTCGCAACATTTTCCAACGATCGGGCTGAATTGACCAAGGCTAGGAAGCCCTGCGCCTTAGGCCCAGCAAGGAGTAACTGTAAATCGCCGCGAAAACCCTCATAGAATCGGTTGGTCTTCCTCTCTTCTTCTGAAAACATAGCACCAGCATAACGACCCAACCGTGTGAACTCATGCAGATATTCGTCCACGCTTCTGGATCCCTGAGACAATCCAAGAAATTGATTCTCCATCTCCAACTTCTGAGCAGAAGGTACAAATCTGGCTAGGAACAATCTTGAAAATTCCTCCATCGGCACATCCGCAAGTTGCCTTCCCACTAGAAGATGAAACTCCATCTCGTCCCACCACAGCCTCGCCTCACCTTCCAAAAGAAAAGTCGCTATGGTGGTCTTCTGCCACTCCTCAGTCAATGTGGCCGTCAACACCCTCTTTATGGAAGAGAGCCAGTCCTCAGCTTGAGTTGGCGTTCCAACCCCATTAAATCTCGGAGGATTAAAGCCCATCACATGCTTTAGCTGCCTCTCTGTAGTTCTCCTCGGCTCTACTAACTCAACTGCTATGCGTTCCACCACTCTCGGCTCTGCCGCCCTAACCGGTTCTTGCTCACTCGCAGGAGGTGCGCGATACATTTGCCCTGCAGGTTGGGCATTTATCATTGCGAACACGGCTTCAGCCACCATCCTGATGGTTTCTGCTGAAGGAGGTGTAGCAGGCACGTCCCTTGGTGCACTACTTTCCGCTGATTGCGGACGCTCTGACTGACCAGCACCGCTCCCAGCTGCCTAAATTAGCAAAGACACACGATTAGACAACAAACAAATTGCTAAAAGCAATCATTGGAACACTCAGGTTCCACCAAACAAGTGTATTTTCATTCCTAAGTGGACATTCAAGGGTTCTTTTTAATGTTATGACGATGACGCACACATGTGCTCACCACCCCTTAGAAGAATTCACCCACGAATTCATTTAAGCTTGACCGTAACCTGGCTCTAATACCAAATTGTAACACCCCCAACTGTCGCATGGCATATAACAGAAGGTCCAGCTGGAACCCGACGCCATATACCACAAACAGTCGGAAGGGATACTAAATGAATAATCAAACCAACCAATTAAGACTACTCGTCCTAATAATAGAGCATTCTAGCAGAAGATTTTAAAGTTGAAAGAACCCAAAATTAAATCCATCAATATGAATGTCCACAGCTACAACAAAAGGAATGAAACCCCAAATACACAGAAACGGGTACATGGCCTTATGGCCTTACAAATGTTCACTTAATAAAGAGTGTTTTACATACATCGGCTCGCAGGCCGGCCATACATGATAAATATAAAAACAGCTATTCTACGGCCTTCTAGGGCCAGCACAGCAACATGGGCTCCAGCCCGCTATTTGGCGCTCGGCTCCGCAGCACCTGCAAGCACATACCACCGCACGGTGGCAAATAAAGCAACGGTCAGCTAAAAGCAGACCAAATTATAACGACCCCGCCCCTGACTCGGGACGGCGGTGCTCTTTCCCTGCATAACATTAGCCCAACAATATATATAGCGCAATTATAATTCGCCACAGGTGTAGGCTCGCACGGCCAAACACCCCGTGCACTCAGGGCACATTCATGGTGAACCCTGACCCATCATTGCATTCACCACCACCCCCAGGATGGCAACAACATGTGAGCATTTAGCCTTTCTGACCACCGTCTACGGCTCCGACTATGCCAACGGCCAGTCCTCGTCTTCGGGTCTCTCGCACCGAACCACATAGCCTAGGTCCAATTCCACTTGCCCGTTGCTCACGCCGCATGTATAATTTAAGTCCTTTGCGCGGGCCAAGCTTCTCTCAGATCCCAAATTTTCCAAAACAATCTCATAACCCAGTAATGATCAAGGCCGGTTCCCAGACCGCCAAGTTAGCAGAACATGTTTCCGCTCAGTTTTCCGGGTGCGCCTTGAAGCTAACCTCCAAGGATCCCTGCTGCAATCTACCACATAGAAACCCGAAAAACCCAAAGCACGGAGTCTTCTCCGGCAAAACCACATCAAATGCAACATCACCGATCCAGACAAAACACGTCCGGGTAGGCTTCACACACAATGCCTATGCCCGTACTTGCGATTCCGGGCTCTATATGCAACACATGGGGGACTATTCACATCAACCCCAAGGAACACCACACACTCACCGCACACTCGCGGGAGCGGGATTCCCTATGCAGAAAGAAAGAGCTTCAAACGCTCAAGTTGAGAATCGTTACACTTGTAGTCCGTTTTGGCGCCATGGAAAAACTACGCGGTTAGAACTCTTCGCAATGACCTTCCCTCCACGGATCCACTCTCCGATTTCGAAACGGTGCTCTGATGCTCCGCCGGCGGCCGGAAACCTCCTTCTTCTTCCTCTTCTCTCTCACTTTGGAAAAGTAGAACTTTGGAGAGAAAATGAGGAAATAACCCCCTATTCCCGGCCTTAACAGAGCAGAATTTCATCTGGGCCGTCGGATCTAAATTAAAGGAAACGAACGGCTCGGATCTGCATAAAATTCCCCAGACCTGGGCCGCACACGGCTTGGCACACGGCCGTGTCCATGGCCGTGTGCCTCGATCCAGGCACGATCGTCGAACTGAGAAACACACACGGGCCAAGACACGCCCGTGTCTGACCTGACACGCCCGTGTCGGGTTCCTCGACACGCCCGTGTTCATGGGCGTGTCACGCATAACCGCCACGACAACGGACACGACCCATCAGGACACGGGTAGGGACACGGGTTGGCACACGCCCGTGTCGGATGACACGCCCGTGTCATCCGGCCGTGTTTCTGGCCGTGTACTTCTCGGGTTGAAAACGGCCAAAAATCACCAGCCAGACACGGCCTTGGACACGCCCGTGTCCTAGGCCGTGTACCCCTACAGGCACCAAAAACTCTTTTTTCGCGACCGACTAGCACACAACTTTCGGGGCGTTACAATAAGTGTCCCCAAGGGACGACTCATGGTATGCACGACTCTAAAGTGAATATAATATATATGAAAGATAGTCTTTTTACGCTAAGTAAATATAGTGTCTTTGTTTTATAAATATGTTATGCATGAGGTACATATAATAATGCTTTTAGGGTTTAAAATATCTAACATGCAACCTAACATAAATCCTTCCCAGAAGCAAGTAAACAACCACAAGTAGGCAAAAATAGCAGTTTAAGTTCATATTCAGCACCACAAGAAGCCACCAGTGGGCGTCAACAACCTGACACGAACCCACTGGTGAGTATGTATGTCTATACAGAAAGGTAAAGAACTACCTCACGAAATCGGGGATCAGCTATCTCCGCTACCCAAGAGGCCACCAACAAGCCCCTCCAAAAGAACTAGCCGCTGAACCGGCTACAACCTGGACCTGAGGCATTCAAGAAAAGAACACCTCAGCAAGAAAAATAATCAAAAGGGTAAGAAGAGCATTAGATTAATGAGCAAATAAAAAGAAGGGTTTACCAACCCGGCAACACACTCCTATAAGCAAAAGAGAGAGGGCGTGACAGTAAGAAAAGAGCACTGTCTAAAGCACAGCAAAGCACACCAAGTGCGAGCAATAAAAGCAACATGCCCTACAAGGAGTCTGCAACAGCAACAAGACATGTACATGTTGGAGTTGGTGACCGGGCGGTCTGGAGGTCTGTCTTGGCGGGTTGAAGACAGCGCGGTCTGGCGGTTTGTCTCAGCCGGCTTGGAGACCGGGCGGTCTAGCGGTCTACGCTGGCAATCTCTCTTTCTCTCTGGTGGTAGCCGTGCGGTTAGCCCGTCTGTCTAACCTCGCGGCTTGTGCGGTTTGTTCTGTATAGTCCGCTTAGTCATGTAAATTTTTAGTCCCATATCTCTTATTTGTAGTCTCTCTTCTCTCCTCCATTCTATATAAGGGAGGGCATACCTTTGTAATAGACATTCTTTTTGGATAATAAAGTTTCAATTATTCAAAACTCTATCCGTTTGCTACTGCATGTTCGCTACTTTTAACATGGTATCAGAGGACACAGTCTTTTCCTCATGATTGTGTGCGCTCTCTGCTTCCCGCCGCTTGTTTCTGCTTCTCGCGACCTGTCTTCGCGGCTTGTCCTCTCTTCCGCCCGCTACATTGTTCGCGCGGCTTGTTTCCTCTCTTCCCTGCTCTCGCTGTTTTTCGTCGCCGCGACCTGTTTAGTTGTCGCAGCAGCCTGTTTCCTTCTATCTGCCTGTTTTTTCCTAGCTGCGCGGCCTGAATCTGTTCGCCTGACTTGCGACTTGTTGTTGTCGCTGCTGCTCCTTACTTCCTCTCCCCGCGACTTTCTCTCTGTTCGCGTGGATTCTTCCTTGGTTGAGCGGCCTCTCTGTCGTTCTTCCTTTAGCCACTCCTGCTTGTTAGTCGCCGCGACCTCCTGTTCAGTCTCGCGGCTTGTGCTTCCCTTCTTCCCCTTTTGCCTTGCTCTGCACCTTGGTCATGGCTCTTCTTGCCGCTGGTGTGCTGTCACCGAGACCGCTGCGTTTTCTTATTCCTCCCTTCATGGCTTGCACTGGCTATCTCTGCCACTGCCATAGCCCGCTCCTACCAGGAGGCCCTTGCTATTCCTCATTGGAAGATGGCCATGGATGAGGAAATGGCGACCCTAACTGAGCGGGGTACCTGGACTCTTGTTCCTCCTCCCTTCGGCACTGATGTTGTTGGCTGTCGCTGGGTCTTTGTGGTCAAATTTGGCCCCGATGGCACTGTGGATCGTTATAAGGCTCGCCTTGTTGCTAAGGTCTTCACTCAAACATATAGGGTTGATTACTTTGACACCTTCTCCCCCGTGGCTCGTCTCAGCACTATCCGGGTCCTTCTCTCTATGGCGGTAAATAAGGATTGGCCGATTTCCCAGCTGAATGTCAAGAATGCCTTCCTTTATGGTGATCTTCATGAGGCTGTTTACATGGAGCAACCTCCTGGGTATGTTGCTCAGGGGGAGACACGCGTATGTCGGCTGAAGAAGGCAATCTATGGCCTCAAGCAGAGCCCTCGAGCTTGGTTTGACAAGTTCAGCGGGATCGTGGCGGCCGTTGGTTTTATGCGAAGCTCTGCCGATCACTCTCTCTTTATTCGCAAAACTCCTTCTGGGCTGGTTGTTCTTGCTGTGTACGTCGATGATATTCTTCTCACTGGCGATGACCAGGAAGGGGTAGCCCTGACAAAGCGTCATCTTCGCCAACATCTGATCACAAAAGATATGGGCTCTCCAAAGTACTTTCTGGGGATCAAAATCTCTCGGAAGCCCGACTCTTTAGTTCTCTCTCAGCGTAAGTATGCCCTTGACCTTTTAAAAGAGGCAGGATTGATTGGAGCGAAACCTGCACGATGCCCCATGGCAACTGGAGAAGACAAAACCTGGACAGATGATTCGCCTCCTCTTTCAGATAGTTCGTGGTACAGGCGTCTGGTTGGTAAGCTCATATATCTCACAGTGACCAGGCCTGATATTTCCTATGCTGTGGGCAAGGTGAGTCAATTCATGCAAGCACCTCGGGAGTGCCATCTACAGTCTGCCTTACGGATCTTGGAGTATATCAAAGCAGCGCCTGGGAAAGGATTACTGTTTCAGAGGAATGATCATCTGAGGATTGAAGCATACTCAGATGCAAGTTATGCTGATGACAAAGGGGATCGCAAGTCAACCTCAGGTTTTTGCACCTTTGTTGGGGGAAATCTGGTGAGCTGGAAGAGCAAGAAGCAGTCTGTTGTCTCCAGGTCCAGTGCAGAAGCTGAGTTTCGCAGTATGGCATCGCCACTTGTGAGTTAAAATGGCCGCGGGCTCTCATGCTAGATTTAGGAGAGGTCTACAACCATCCTCTACCTATGTTTTGTGATAACAATGCCGCCATATACATCTCTAAAAATCCGGTATTCCATGAAAGAACAAAGCACATTGAGGTCGACTGTCATTTCATTCGTGAAGAGATCTTAAAGGAACAAATTTGCACTCCCTTTGTCACTTCTGATAAAGAGCTGGCTGACATCTTCACCAAGCCAGTTTTCGCCTCGTTTCTTCATGTTTGTGACAAGCTGGGCATGATCGATATATATGCTCCAGCTTGAGGGGGAGTGTTGGAGTTGGTGACCGGGCGGTCTGGCGGTCTGTCTTGGCGGGTTGAAGACCGCGCGGTCTGGCGTTTTGTCTCAGCCGGCTTGGAGACCGGGCGGTCTAGCGGTCTACGCTGGCAATCTCTCTTTCTCTCTGGTGGTAGCCGTGCGGTTAGCCCGTCTGTCTAACTGCGCGGCTTGTGCAGTTTGTTCTGTATAGTCCGCTTAGTCCTGTAAATTTTTAGTCCCACATCTCTTATTTGTAGTCTCTCTTCTCTCCTCCATTCTATATAAGGGAGGGCATACCTTTGTAATAGACATTTTTTTGGATAATAAAGTTTCAATTATTCAAAACTCTATCCGTTTGCTACTGCATGTTCGCTACTTTTAACAGTACATATATGCCCAAAAGAAAGAGAAAACATAAACAGGAAAGGGACTAACATTCTTAACACATGGGTTAGTGGTGGTGGTCAAAACATGGATATGAATACATAACCAAAACTAGATCCAAAAAGGGATAAGGGGTCAACAGTGGTAGCTTTAGGGTCCCACACACACCAACCCAAACCGGAGCAAAAGGCGGTGGCCACAACTCTCCACATCAAAATCCACCCCTCTAGAGGCCACCAAAACTCCACCACCTGCCACAACCCAAGAGTCGGCAAGCAAAACTAGCCGAACACCCAATACCACTCCCTAGAGAAAGGGAAAAGTCATACTAACAATCCTAAGGAAACACACGAACCCAAGACAGAAATGTCGAGCCCACTCGACGTGGCGTTGAGTAAGCTCCGCTTACTTGACGCTGAAAATACTTAGCCGCAAATCCTAAGCTGGGTGACAACATTGAGTGAACTTGGCTCACTCGACGCCGTCGGCGCTTTCCACTTAGGGTAAACGTATGTTTTAGTCAAAACCGCAGCCTAAACTCTCTCAACGCGCGAAAACAGGGAGTTGGAAATTTAATCCCCACCCTCCGTTCCATCCTAACTACTCGGGGCTACCGCAACTAAACCTAAACTGTAACTAACCGCAGCCTCACCCTAACTCTAGCTACCCACTGTACACCAAACCTCAGACAAAAAAGAGAACATTGATTTAATTGTAAAAAGGTAAAGAGACAGCCCATGACTAAAATGAAGGAAAAAGAAAGGCATCCTATTGCTCTAACTTTCAAAGGAGGAAAAAGATAAAGAATACAAAAGTATTGCACAGGAAAATGAAAACAGAGCAAGAGTTAGAATAATTTGGCAAGGGCAAGAGAGCCACTTGCCTCTACCTCCAGGAAAAACAACAGCTAACACCACAGCTTGGCACCGGCGGCAAGATCGGCCACCTAGAAGACCAAAACTAAAACTTGAGGAAAGGAAAAGAAATCAGATAATCTCAACTCCTAGAATCAACCCTAAATCAAGAAAAACTTACATGGAAGGGAAGATCTAGACGAGAGAAAGCCAAATCCGCTATCGCACGAGAAAAACGAGCCTCCTCCCGCAAACACCGACCAAAGAAAACCACCGCCTCCTCTCAAAAACATTCCGCTGGAAGCTCTCCAGACTCGGGAACGATGGATATGAGGAGGAAAAACGGTTCACGGCAACAAAAGATGCTTTCAGGAGAAAAAGTACGGAACACGCCCAAGACACGCAAGTGACACGGCCCGACACGCCCGTGTCACGGGGCGTGTACTTACTCGACGAACGTCGATCTCCACTCGACGAAACACGGGACACGCCCCCGACACGCCCGTAACACGGCCTGACATGCCCGTGTCCCAGGGCGTGTACTCACACACCTACCCACTCGACGAACGTCGATCTCCGCTCGACGAAACAGGTGACACGCCCTGTGACACGACCGTGTCACAGGCCATGTACCAACTCAAACACCACTCGACGATCGTGGAGCGCCGATCGTCGAACAGAGAGACACGCCCCGTGTCACGCCCGTGTCCGATACAACACGCCCGTGACACGACCGTGTTCTCACTAAAACTCCGCCTGACGACCATCGAGTGCAGCTCGACGAACCGAAGGGGTATATGCCCTGTGACACGCCCGTGTCACAGCCGTGTTCCTACAAAAAACCCATCGACCAAAAATTCGTCGACCAGAGAAACAGGAGCTCTACCCGAGCACGACACGCCCTGGGTCACGGGCGTGACCCAGGCCGTGTCACCCAAACTTACACAAAAAAGAAACCTGCTAACTCCTAGCAAACAAAAGACAAGGCACCAGCCTACTAGCTTGGCTACATCAGGCCACACACAGCACAACAAACATTACAAACATTACAGCTAACAAAACAAATCGTCGAAACTATGCGAAAGCAAACGATCCCGGATTTCGACCAAAACTCGCACCGTAGCTAAACAACCAAGCTACGAAAACAACGGTGAGGTCGAAAACAACATCCGACGATCGCACACTCGGGCTAACATCTCTCGAAGCCAAAACAAAAGCATTTCCCTAAGAGGCCCAACCGAGTCACCAAAACAGACTCCGGCTAGCTGGGAAAACTTGCTAACAGGCTACAACTAGGCTACACCAGGAACCTAAAGAGCTAAGACCACGCTCTACAACGGCAAAGGGCCGGAAGTGCGTCATCGTAACGCCAATACAAGATAAAACAAAACAAAGAGAAACCGGGGGCGTTACAGCTGTCATGTGTTGAAATCGGAAATCCGGTCTCCCGTGGAGTTCGACCCTTGGGGAAGGGGTGACCGCGCACCTACTACCCTCAAGCGAACGATCTAGGCATAAGACTAGGAACACGAGGGACAGACCCAAGGTCTCAGCGTGGAGGACCCGCCGCATACCCGAAAGACCAACTAACTCTTCCCCTCCCAAGCCAAGGGCTGAGCTAAGGCACCTTCGGAGGGCTCTCTTGGCCGACCGGAACATCCAAGGAGGATCTCGAGATCCACTCCCAAACTAGAGGTGCCACCTCGGGTCTAAGTAAAATGTTCCCCGCCCGCCTTACTATTGGCACAAAACCGCCCAGCAGCCCTACTCTACGCAGCCCTAATTGGGCCGCTAATAGCATAACTCCGCTACTCTGAAAGGATGGCAACGGGCCATCAGGGGCTTCCCGGCATCTACACCTCGGGGCCCGCACGGGGGAGCGGTTCACGAACACGCCGCTCACCCAAGACAGGAGGAGTAAGCTACATTCTCAGAGCATCACAGATATAAAAGAATATTACAGGAATATAAATTCCATACTCGGCACGCAGACCAGAAATATAAACAAAAAGGCCTTCGAGGGCCGGCACAAGTTTGTGCTTAAGCCCACTACTCCCCGCCAGGTATTGCAACACATGTACGCCAACGTCTCGACGAGAGGCGGCCAACTAGTCATCAGTCGGCTAATATAAGCGGGCTAAACATATTGTGCACACCCCCTTTTTGGGGGCTACGGAGCGCATTACCTGCAAGCGGCTAAATAAACAACTTCCTCGGAGTCTTCTCCGGGAACCCCAGAACATCACCAATCCGGCTCACACGTCCGGATGGGCTTCACATAGCATGCCTATACCCGTACTCACGCTTCCGGGTACTAATGAAATTAACTGCGGGGACGTGCACGTCAACCCGTCGGGGAGCTACCTTCCCCCCACCCGTTGGTGGAGAGGTGCTTCTGTGCGAATATGGAAACTGAAGGCTTCACATGCCCAAGTTGAAACATCGTTACCCTTGTCGTGTGTTTGGCGGCGGGGACGGGAGAGGAGCTCCGAGTCGATCCTACTGCATGCGGTCGCGTCGGCGTTCGACCTCCACTCCAGGCCGAGCCTTGCTCCAGGCCGAGCCTTGCTCCAGGCCGAGCCTCGCTCCAGGCCGAGCCTCGCTCCAGGCCGAGCCTCGCTCCAGGCCGAGCCTCGCTCCAGGCCGAGCTTGCCGCCGGGAGAAGGGGAGGTCGAGGTGTGCTGCTCCAGGGCGGGAAAAATAGTGGATCGGCTGGGGCGCTCCAGGCGGCTGGAAAAAGATGGAGATGGAGGAGGCCGTGCTGCTTCAGGCCGGGAAAAAGGTAGTGGGGCCGGGTACACTGCCTTGCCGACGACGAGTGAGAGGGGATGAGGAAGGGGCGGCGGCGGCTGCCCTGCTTGGCCGAGGGTGAGAGAAGGAGGGGGCGGGTGGCCCCTTGCTGCTCCAGTCCGAGGATGAGAGAAGGAGGGGGCGGCGGCGGCGCTGCTTCGCCGACGACGGGAGAGAGCGAGAATGGCGGTGGCGGCGGCTGCCCTGCTTGGCCGAGGGTGAGAGAAGGAGGGGGCGTGCGGCCCCTTGCTGCTCCAGGCCGAGGATGAGAGAAGGAGGGGGCGGCGGTGGCGCTGCTTTGCCGGCGACGGGAGAGAGCGGAAACGGCGGCGGCGGCGGCTGGGCTCCAGGATAACCCCGGGCTAGGGCTCCCGATCTTTTTTCCGCTTCCATTTCTTCTTCTCTTTCCTGCTGTCCCGAGCCCTCTCCCTGCTCTATTTCTTTTCTCTTTTTTATTTCTTTTTTAATTCCTCCCTCCTGCTGAACCTGATTCCCTCCCTCCCACTTTTCATCTCCTCTTTCTTATATCTAATATATAATATATTATATATATTATAATATAATATATAATATATAATATATATATATAATATATGAACCTATGCGCATAGAACCTCCGCACGCACGCACGCACGAGGACTCGCACGTCCTCGAACTGGGTCGCACCAACTCGTCGCCCATAACACGCCCCTAGGCTGATGTTTGGGGAGGGTCCCACTCGCCCGGCTACGGGGTTGTACACAATCCCCGCTCTTTTCGAGCTTGGCACAAGCTCAGAAAGAATCATCCAACCCAACGTATCCGGCGAGTGGGAGCCGACCCAAAAAAAAAAGTTTGAGAGAAACTGAAATCTGCGCTTGGAGCAGCGATCTCTCCACGACCTTTCTGATCTTTTTGAATCACCCGATACCCTTTGGCTCACTGCTATTGAATTGCTCTTATACCATTACTTACAACGAGTATACAATTTCTCGCGATATCGTGAAACAACAAAGCCGTATCTTCTGTATCCTCTTGTACACGCTGAGCTAATCCTTTCCCCCCAGGTGTGCCTATAGCCCTGCCAGCTAGTGAGAGCCTGACAGCGAGTCTACCCGGGGCCGAGCAGCACTCGAGGTCCCTTACCCCCCAAGTGTGCCTACAGCCATGCCAGCTAGTGGGAGCCTGACAACGAGTCTACCCGGGGCCGAGCATCACTTGGGGTCCTGCAAAATATCCAAACTCTCTCTCCAAACTCCAAACTCTCTCCCTTACCCCCCAGGTGTTCCTACAGCCCTGCCAGCTAGTGGGAGCCTGACAGCGAGTCTACCCGGGGCCGAGCAGCGCTCGGGGTCCCTGCAAAATATCCAAACTCTCTCTCCAAACTCCAAACTCTCTCCCTTACCCCCCATGTGTACCTACAGCCCTACCAGCTAGTGGGAGCCTGACAGCGAGTCTACCCGGGGCTGAGCAGCGCTCGGGGTCCCTTACCCCCCAGGCGATCCTACGGACCTGCCAGCTAGTAGGAGCCAGGTAGCGGGTCTACCCGGGGCCGAGCATTACTCGGGGTCCTGCAAAAAGTCTCCACGAACCAACCCTTTCCCCCCAGGTGTGCCTACAGCCCTGCCCAGCTAATGAGAGCCTGAGCAGCGAGTCTACCCGGGGTCCACTACTACCACCATCGAGTGACTTCCAGCCCTGCCAGCTAGGTGAGAGCCTGACAGCGGGATCTACTCGAGGCCCAAGGATGACATTGAGTGACTTCTAGCCCTGCCAGCTAGGTGAGAGCCTGACAGCGGGATCTGCTCGGGGTCCACAACTACCGCCATCCAGTGACTTCCAGCCCTGCCAGCTAGGTGAGAGCCTGACTGCGGGATCTGCTCGAGGCCCAAGGATGACAACGAGTGACTTCCAGCCCTGTCAGCTAGGTGAGAGCCTGACAGCGAGATCTGCTCGGGGTCCACAACTACCGCCATCGAGTGACTTCCAGCCCTGCCAGCTAGGTGAGAGCCTGACAGCGGGATCTGCTCGAGGCCCAAGGATGACACCGAGTGACTTCCAGCCCTGTCAGCTAGGTGAGAGCCTGACAACGGGATCTGCTTGGGGTCCACAACTACCGCCATCGAGTGACTTCCAGCCCTGCCAGCTAGGTGAGAGCCTGACAGCGGGATCTGCTCGAGGCCCAAGGATAACACCTAGTGACTTCCAGCCCTGTCAGCTAGGTGAGAGCCTGACAGCGGGATCTGCTCGGGGTCCACAACTACCGCCATCGAGTGGCTTCCAGCCCTGTCAGCTAGGTGAGAGCCTGACAGCAGGATCTGCTCGAGGCCCAAGGATGACACCGAGTGACTTCCAGCCCTGTCAGCTAGGTGAGAGCCTGACAGCGGGATCTGCTCGGGGTCCACAACTACCGCCATCGAGTGACTTCCAGCCCTGCCAGCTAGGTGAGAGCCTGGCAGCGGGATCTGCTCGAGGCCCAAGGATGACACCGAGTGACTTACAGCCCTGCCAGCTAGGTGAGAGCCTGACAGCGGGATCTGCTCGGGGTCCAAAACTACTTGAGGACTTGACTTTGCTCGAGATGGAGACATCCTATTCACTTAAGAGGTGCTGGAGAGTTAACTGCACCGATGCTTTTACAAATGGAGGACACATTCGATTCCTAAGAGAGATGATCTGGAAGTCGTCAAATCGGGAGGCTGGCGTCCGAGTCTGTTCCTAATAATTCCTCCAATCGGAAGAGAGATGCAATTGGGGGGACATAGGCCGACGTGCAAGGGGGGAGCTGATCTCGGCCGTCAGTGCAGAGGCTCGGTCTTACAATAGCGCTTAGAGTCCCGAGGCATCGTCCCATCATCCGAACTGGGCTATTTAAAAGGAACGGGTTGGACGTTTCGTATCCTGATCCAATGACAAAGATCACTTTCCGCCATGTCACTTGTGATTGCTTGGAGAGATCGGCCCTTTATCAAATCTGGGAGGTTAGCGGCTAGGCTCATTCCTGATAATTCCTCTAGTCGGAGGAGAGGTGCGATCGGGGGGACATAGGCCGACGTGCAAGGGGGGAGCTGATCTCGGCCGTCAGTGCAGAGGCTCGGTTTTACAATAGCGCTTAAAGTCCCGCGGCACCATTCCATCGTCCGAAATAGGCTATTTAAAAGGAACGGGTTGGACGTTTGGCTTCCGGAGTCGATCGCGAGGCTAACCCTTGAAGCCCTCAGAAGCTCGAGGCGAATCGGTAATAAAGAGAAAACTTGACCGCTACTGAATTACAAGGAAGAGATAACATATTACCGCTAGGGAGGGAACCCTTTCCGGTCACCCCGGCTCATAATACCTCTGAGCTGCTCTCTTACTCGATCTTGAAGATAAGAACCTCCAGGTTTCTCGTTAATGTAATAAGTGGGGACACACGGGTTTTCACGGGTAGAAGGGCTTCAAATAGGTGCAAATCCTACTCCAAATGCTATGGGATTCAAACAACAGCTATGGGAGGGGACAACTCTGAGTATGAGTACCTTACACACAAAGTGTCAGCGCATGACCCTAGTCGTCACCTGGTTCCACTTCTATTGCCATAATGTCCGCCTGAGTTCTTCTGTGCTGGTCACTCTCCACGCTCACCGCACCAAAATATTGAAACCGGAAATCCGGTCTCCCGTGGAGTTCGACCCTTGGGGAAGGGGTGACCACGCACCTACTACCCTCAAGCGAACGATCTAGGCACAAGACTAGGAACATGAGGGACAGACCCAAGTTCTCAGCGTGGAGGACCCGCCGCCTACCCGGAAGACCAACTAACTCTTCCCCTCCCAAGCTAAGGGCTGAGCTAAGGCACCTTCGGAGGGCTCTCTTGGACGACCGGAACATCCAAGGAGGATCTCGAGATCCACTCCCAAACTAGAGGTGCCACCTCGGGTCTAAGTAAAATGTTCCTCGCCCGTCTTACTATTGGCACAAAACCGCCCAGCAGCCCTACTCTACGCATCCCCAATTGGGCCGCTAATTGCGGAACTCCACTACTCTGAAAGGATGGCAACGGGCCATCAGGGGCTTCCCGGCATCTACACCTCGGGGCCCGCACGGGGGGAGTGGTTCACGAACACGCCGCTCGCCCAAGACAGGAGGAGTAAGCTACATTCTCATAGCATCACAGATATAAAAGAATATTACAGGAATATAAATTCCATACTCGGCACGCAGGCCGGAAATTTAAAAAAAAGGCCTTCGAGGGCCGGCACAAGTTTGGGCTTAAGCCCGCTACTCCCCGCCTGGTACTGCAACACCTGTATGCCAACGTCTCGACGAGCGGCGGCCAACTAGTCATCAGTCGGCTAATATAAGCAGGCCAAACATATTGTGCACACCCCCTTTTTGGGGGCTACGGAGCGCATTCCCTGCAAGCGGCTAAATAAACAACTTCCTCGGAGTCTTCTCCGGGAACCCCAGAACATCACCAATCCGGCTCACACGTCCGGATGGGCTTCACACAACATGCCTAAACCGTACTCACGCTTCCGGGTACTAATGCAATTAACTGTGGGGACGTGCACGTCAACCCGTCGGGGAGCTACCTTCCCCCCACCCGTTGGTGGAGAGGTGCTTCCATGCGAATATGGAAACTGAAGGCTTCACATGCCCAAGTTGAAACATCGTTACCCGTGTCGCGTGTTTGGCTGCGGGGACGGGAGAGGAGCTCCAAGTCGATCCTACTACATGCGGTCGCGTCGGCGTTCGACCTCCACTCCAGGCCGAGCCTTGCTCCAGGCCGAGCCTCGCTCCTGGCTGAGCTTGCCGCCGGGAGAAGGGGAGGTCGAAGTGTGCTGCTCCAGGGCGGGAAAAATAGTGGATCGGCCGGGGCGCTCCAGGCGGCTGGAAAAAGATGGAGATGGAGGCGGCCGTGCTGCTTCAGGCCGGGAAAACGGTAATGGGGCCAGGTGCACTGCCTTGCCGACGACGAGTGAGAGGGGATGAGGAAGGGGCGGCGGCGGCTGCCCTGCTTGGCCGAGGGTGAGAGAAGGAGGGGGCGGGCGGCCCCTTGCTGCTCCAGGCCGAGGATGAGAGAAGGAGGGGGCGGCGGCGGCGCTGCTTCGCCGGCGACGTGAGAGAGCGGGAATGGCGGCGGCGGCGGCTGCCCTGCTTGGCCGAGGGTGAGAGAATGAGGGGGCGGGCGGCCCCTTGCTGCTCCAGGCCGAGGATGAGAGAAGGAGGGGGCGGCGGCGGCGCTGCTTTGCCGGCGACGGGAGAGAGCGGAAACGGCGGGGGCGGCGGCTGGGCTCCAGGATCGCCCCGGGCTAGGGCTCCCGATCTTTTTTTTCCGCTTCCATTTCTTCTTCTCTTTCCTGCTGTCCCGAGCCCTCTCCCGGCTCTTTTTCTTTTCTCTTTTTTATTTCTTTTTTAATTCCCCCCCCTCCTGCTGAACCTGATTCCCTCCCTCCCACTTTTCATCTCCTCTTTCTTATATCTATATATATTATATTATATATATTATAATATAATATATAATATATATATATATATATATATATATATATATATATATATATATATATATATATATATATATATATATATATATATATATATATATATATGAACCTATGCGCATAGAACCTCCGCACGCACGCACGCACGAGGACTCGCACGTCCTCGAACTGGGTCGCACCAACTCGTCGCCCATAACACGCCCCTAGGATGATGTTTGGGGAGGATCCCACTCGCCCGACTACGGGGTTGTACATCATGTTTGATAAGATAAAGGAGAGCCTGAAGAAACCCAATCTGGGTAGAATTCTGAGTCTATACCTAGCTAGAAGTATTCCTGAGGTGTTGACTCAAGCTGCTGGTTCAAAGATAAACCACATGAGGAGAATGGATGTGAGTATTATCTCTAGGTGGGATAGAGTGTTGACAAAAAAAATTGCCAACTCCAGAAAAGGACACACTACAGAAGAAGAAGAAAGCCATTGTGGCTTCTGAATCCTCCAGCAGCTCTAAAGAGCAAGTGGTATTTAGTCCTGATGATGAAGAGACTGGAAATGCTGGACAGTCACCAGCAAGACAAGAAGGTGTACAAAGGCAGGGGGAGCTACCATCAGCTATCCCAATTCACCTGGATCCACTCCAGGGGGAGCCTTTACATGTGGAAGAGCCAACTCAACTAGAGAGTGAAAGGGCTACCCAAACCATTCTAGAGGTAATCACTGAAATTAATCAATTAGATTTCAGTATTGAGGATGAAGTTTTGACTGATTCATTACCTGATGATAATCAGCAAACACAGATACATAGTCAACCCCAGGATGTGGTCATGGAGGACACATCAGTTGCTGATAGAGAGGTATTAGATGCTCCTGAGCACAGAGATTCACCAATCCAACCTCAACATGAGTTTACTCTAGAGGAACTATTCCCTGATCTAATACAGACTGACTTAGAGGGGGAAAAAGCAGCTGTTGAGGGGGAGAAAGTCACTCTTGAGGGGGAGAATGTAGAGGGAACTGCTAGACAAGAGACTGTGGAGCCAAAGGATGCTGAGAAAATACAAAGGACTGAGAAGGAACTACCTCCTAGTCCTAAGGATAGAGTAGATATTGCTAGCACTTCTGCTTCAGAGGATGAAGAGGCTGCTAGAGGCAAGAAAGGAAGTTCCAAGTCTTCAAGAGAAGAAGCCAGAACTACAAGAAAGCACTGCAGACACTTGCTCCATGGCCTGCCCCATCTACTAATTATAGTTCACTGATGGTGGCTTTGCAGATTAAGCTAGATGAGAAAAGAAAAGCTTTAGAAAAGTTTTTGGATGAAGGGCATAAATCCCTGCAATTTTATCTATCACAAGACATCAAATCTATAAGATTTGAAGTGAATCAAAACAAAAAGGAAATGACTGACTGCTTCCATAAAGGAGGAAATGTAGTAGTCTATCTGGCTACTCATCAAGAGAATCTCAAGAAACAGATTGATGATCTGGCACTCAAACAAGGCTATGTCCTGGAAAACCAGATAAGGATGAATGATAATCTCACTGCTTCACATAATGTCATTGTAAATGAAATGAAAAATATGGCTACTACATAGTCTGCAGTAAGTGCAACTGGCAAAGAAGAATTTGATAAGAAATTACAGGAGAGTCTCACTGCTGTGAAAACTATCATTGAAGATTCTCAGAAAGCTATTTCTACCCAGTTTTAGAAGTTCAAACCTTTTTATAAGGATGGAGTAAACTATTTGAATGCTCAAAAAGATTCCAGAAAATGATCTTAGGGATCACATAGAGAGAGAAGTCATAAAGGGGGAGAGGGTACTAGTCAAAGCCGGCTCTGATCATGCCAAATGGATTTCAAACTCCATCAGAGCTACCCTTGGATATCCACCCTTATGTGATGATGACAATGTGGCCGAGTCTGGAATAAATCCTTCATACTTTGGAGGAGAGCAAGCTAAAGTGGCTCAAGTGATATATCCTCCTGCAGATTTTGATATGATACATCAGGAGGTACAATCTATGTACAGTCCTCCTCCTGAGGGTAATCAGAATATTATCTTTGAGAAAGTATTATAGCCTGTGCCAGAGGCAGTACTCAAAGAGCAAGAAGAATTATTAAAAGAACAAGAGACTCAATTATCTAAGAAAAGGTTCAAAGAGCGGGCTGAATTAAGGCCAGATTTTGAACAATGGAGCCCCACATCCAGGAATATCATATTGACTGCTTGGAAGGCTGCTAAGGATAATGTCCTGGATAGAGGCAAGTGGTATTCTGACCTGGAGTGGAGAAAACATGAGAATAGGCAAGAGGCCATAGTACAATATAGAAGGAAGGCTAAACTGAGAAAGCTACCTCCTAATGCACAGGAGCCTAGCAAGTATTTCCCTAAGCCTTATCACTATTTTGAAAGGCAGAAGATAAAGGCTGAAGAGCTGAAAAAGAAATATCTCAAAGGGAAGAAGCCTGTTGATGACAGTAATGCTTCTGTTCAAGCAAAGATTCAATCTGGAAAAGGGATTGTTATCAAGGAGCCTGAGCAGCCTTAGGATAGAAATTTTCTTAAGTTTATAATTTGTAATCATTTTCTTCTAACACTATGTATACTTGTGATTAATGAAAATGTTTGGAGTTGTAAGAACAATGTTACATGTTCAATCTATTACATTATTGTTCTGAGATAATTGATTATACATATTTTGTTTATACATGTTTAATATTTTCCCTGTCATATGATACTGTTTTACAACATACTGAGAATTTATTATGTACGGTGTATATTATTGACTAAGGGTTATGACTTCTCCAAATATGGGGAGATTGTTGGGTACATTGGAATATATGTACTGATTTGAAGAAGCCTCACCCTACTCAATGATATGCATCAAGATGTATTTGATGTGCTTTGAGTTTATGTGTGCAGGTTAAGTAATTGCAGGGAAAGCATAAAAGTTTCTAAGTCCATGTGTCGACACACAGAAGAAAAGTGTCGACACTTAAGAAGGCTTCTGTCGACACCTAGAGAAGCTGTGTCGACACTTAGAGTAATTGTGTTGACACCAGGAAGGCAGAGTCGACACCAGAATAAAAGTGTCGACACATACAGGCAGTGTCGACACACAGTGAAGAATTATCTACATAATCAGTGTCGACACTTAGAAGCAGTGTCGACACCCAGAGAAACTTTGTCGACAGCAAAAGTGTCGACACTAGGAGGCTGTGTCGACACTCAGCAAACATCAACAAAGTTCAAGTACATGTGTCGACACCAGGAAGCTGTGTCGACAATCAGCAAACTTCAACAAAGTTCAATTACATGTGTCGACACAAGGAGATGTGTCGACACTTAGCAAAGTCTCAACACAAGAAGATGTGTCGACACAAAGGAGTTGTGTCGACACACAGCAGAAATCAACTAAGTATTGGAGAAGTATTTGTGCCGACACACTCAACCAGTGTCGACACATTCAACTGAAGGCTTGTGTCGACACACATGATCAGTGTCAACACATTTTGAAGAAGCAGTGTCGAGAAGATGTTACAACAACACAAGGAGTTGTGTCGACACCATGAAGGCTAGTGTCGACACTTAGTCTACTTGTGTCGACACTTAGTCTACTTGTGTCGACACAGAAAGACTGTCTGTCTCGACACTTTCAGACAGTGACAGAGATTTCAAGAAGTGACTGGATGACTTGACAGCTGCCATTTCAACCGGTCAACTCCAACTGTCAGAAGCCATCAGAAAGTTGTTAGAAATCGGATCAGCCGGTCACCATGGAGAAAGCTTATTTAAAGACCTTTCTCCTTCAACAGAATGAGGAATCAACAGAGAGACATACAACAACAACAAGTGAAGTAATCAATCAGAAGATTAAAACTAGAGAAGATCTTCAATAGAAGATCTAAGAAGTTGGAGAGAGAGAGAGCTCCTTCTAAGAAGTGCAGTTGCTGAACCGGACTGCTAAGTTAGATTCAGATTAAGATCTGAATCTCAAGACAGAAGTTGATTAAAGATCATCTTTAGGAGATTCAACCCTACTGTGTTCTAATTCAAGAAGCTTTGAAGAAAGCCAAGGGAGGTTGATCTCAGCTAAGTTCTTCCAAGAACTCATCAAGAAGCCAGTCAACTCATCTCTCTCTATCAGAGTTGTTGTTATATACTTTGTATTTTCTTATTTCTGTAGGATCTTGTATAGATCTGAATTGTAAGACTAAATTTATAAAGTCTGAGGTAGGGCCTGTGAGCCTGAGTGTAGGAGAATCATTTCTCTGAGTGTAGGTCTTGTTGAAGGCTGAGGTAGGGCTGTTGTGCCTGAGTGTAGGTCTTGTTGAAGTCAGAGTGGTAGGGCTTTGTGCTTGAGTTGTAGGAGTGGGATCACTCTGAGTTGTAGGAACCTGTTTGGGGTTCTGAGTTGTAAGATCTAAGGATCTGAGGAGAAGTGGAGAAGTTAGGCCAAATCTAGTACACTACTAGATATTATCCTAAAATCATAAGTGGCCAAAATTCACATTTTTACAAGTTAAATTATTCTTTAAATGATTTATTTTACCAAGTATGGACTTTACAAAATTTATGAAGGAAGCAATATATAAAATCCTTTAAAAATTATAATAAAATTCAGAGACCTCTAATTTAGGTCAAAAACCTCTACTGACCAAATTTACTAGAGTCCATTTAAACCAAATGATCAAATTAAATCAAATACTAAATTGGGCACTTTGATATTTAACAAAGGAACTACCATGAATATAATCTATAAAATTCCACTAAAAATATTTAGTGGTTCAACTCACCCTAAGATTCATTCTACCCCATCTTCATAATTTTTAGATGATGTTAAGTTACTGTTTTGACCTAGTAGTGCTTCTACCATAAAGCTAGGGTTTGACTTTTGAGGTACTTAACTACTTCTAAACTCCCTAACGTTTCAACCAGAGGCTTAAATATACATAAGCTATATCTCTACTAAATTACAAGGCCATACAAGGGCATTTGCCCCTATGTCCTTCACAACCCCCAAAGGTCCTTCCTTAGGGTGTGAACTTTGGTCCATGGGTAAATCAACCCTAATTCATCCATATTCCCCAAAGAGGGGAGGGTACTTAAGGTAATACTAAGTCAGTGGTCCAAAAAGGCTGCGCATTCAATATTTCATTTTTTGGCTATAAGCACACCAAGCCCTTTACAAGACAACACATGCAAGGGGGTTTACCTAACTTGCTTTGGTCCATATCTGCTGAAACTTTAACCATGCCTTAGTAATGTCCCCATGGACATGCCACCAAAAATTGTGGCCTTTTGGAGTTGAACTACTCCAAGAATCACCTAAAAAAGCCTAGGGGTATTTTAGTAATTTTCCCCTAATTTTAATTCCAATTAATCCCATTTTTCGGCAGGGCCTACTTATGCCCTAAGCTAGTTACATCACAAAATCCAAGGTCATTTGGGCCTCTGGATGGGCTTGGGCATCTCTTCGAATTTCTGTATTTTTGTTATTTGCAGCTCAAGACCATTCACCTTTTCAGATCTTGCAAGTGAGATATCTCAACATGCAGAGGGCTAAATTGACTAATTTTTCTACCATAGGTCTAATATATCCCTAATGGAAGGCCACCAAAATTTGGGGCATATTAGAGTTGGTATGCTCCAAAAATCAACATAATTTGGTTTATCATATTCTGACTAAAACTCTAGAATTATTTTCCCCAAAAATTCTCATTGTTGGGGAGGGTGTAGATATGCCTAATTAAGCCACATGCCCAAATTTGCAGTCCATTTGGACTTAGGGTTTGGTCAGGGCACTCATTTTATTTTCTAACCTACCCTAGGACCAGCCTAGGAAAATGGCTCTATAGGGCAGTAGACTTAACCAAACTTTATGTGTAACATAGCAAATTAAAGGTAACTTCAAGACCTACAATTTTTATGTTGAGTACATTTTATGAAAGAGGCTGTAAGTGCCCTAATTATTGGCATGAAAAAGTCAGTTATAGAAGACAGAAAATAACACTATTCATGTAATTAAATAATTCCAGGGTTAATATTATTGCATGGAACGAATCTTAAAGCCATCGGATGGCTACTGTATTTCTTCTCCAAACGCATGGAATCCAGCCCGAGCTTTCACGGGGGCTTTCCCGACGGCTACCGGCGGCGCCTCCACCGGCAAACTTCACCTCCCCCCTCACGGTGGTGGGGGCAACCTTTTGCCGGCAGCTAGGGCGGCGGGAGGTGGCGGTGCCACCTCAACCGAGAGCTTCCAAAAACGCCATTAATGGAGAAATGAAGAACCGGGTTCGGGCTCATTCGAGCCCGAACCCTACCCTAAACACTCCTAAGATCTAGGCATGAAGAGAGAGGTGAGGGAGGACCTTCCCGGCGGCCTTGCGACGTGAGGAGCGGGGGAGAAACATTACGGTGGCGGTGGCGCTTATCCCTCGGTTTCACGGCTCTAGTTCGGGTTCAGCTCCAGGCTTGGTTTCTCTCTCTCTCTGTTGCTCTCCTTGTCCTGAGGGTGATGAACCGAGGGGAGTGAGGGGCGGGGGGGGGGGGGGGGGTAATGAGGAGATGAAGTATAGGGGGGCGATATTTTCATAGTGAGAGGGGCGGGTTTGCCTTGTTCTTGTCACCATGCATGCATGGGTGGGCCCACTCCATCCACCTCCTCCTCAATGACACCAAGGGTCGGCTAGCCCAAGTGGGGGCAGATGGCATGGGCCCAAGTGGCTCAATCCACTAACACCCTTAAATATACCCCTTTCTCTCTCCTAATTATTCTTCATTTTGAGATTCTCTCTCTCTCCTAGTCACTAAGTTGGCTAGTCAATCCTCTATTCTATTGGCAACCCACCCATGCATAATATATTAAATGGGGGGGGGGGATGATATCAAGGCTTGATGGTGGAGAGAGAGACCCTTGGTTATGAATACTCTTCCTCCAAATTGTCTCTGTCCTAGTCACCCAAGTTGACTTGGTCACTTTTTGGTTCTCTAAGAGTTTGTCATGACTTAGTCATGACAAAACCACTCTTAGGGGTCTAGTTGGAATTGGGATGTTATAAAACCCAATAAACAAAATAAAAATTTCGTCCCCGAAATTAAAGTTAAGCCTACGGAGTTTTTCTACCAGCAAAACTAAAGTGTAACATCTCATAAATGAGTTGACATGCCTACTTGCTTAATAAATGTTAGAAACGAACAAAAAACAAGCCGGAAGTGGTTTAACAGAAACTTTATTATCTCAAAAAGGTATCTATTACAAAGGTATGACCTCCCTTACATAGAATGGAGGAGAGAAGAGAGAATACAAATAAGAGATGTGGGACTAAAAATTTACAGGACACGAGCGGACTATACAGACACAAACCACACAAGCCGCGCGGTTAGACAGAAGGGCTAACCGCTCGGCTACTGCCTGAGAGAGAGAGAGATCGCCATGAGACACCGCTAGACCGCCAGGTCCCCAAGTCGCCAGAGACAAACCGCTAGACCGCTTGGACCTCAGATAGCAACACACAGCAACCAAACCGCAGAAGGGTAACAGTAAAATCGTGCGGTCATCAACCTGCCAAGCCAGACCGCCAGACCGCCCGGTTACCAACTTCAACACTCCCCCTCAAGCTGGAGCATATATATCGATCATGCCCAGCTTGTCACAAATATGAAGAAACGAGGCGGATACTGGCTTGGTGAAGATGTCAGCCAGCTCTTTATCAGAAGTGACAAAGGGAGTGCAAATTTGTTCCTTCAAAACCTCTTCACGAATGAAATGACAGTCGACCTCAATGTGCTTGGTTCTTTCATGGAAGACCGGATTTTTGGAGATGTATATGGCAGCCTTGTTATCACAGAACATAGGTAGAGGATAGTTGTAGAGCTCTCCTAAATCCAGCATGAGAGCCCGCAACCATTTTAACTCACAAGTGGTCGATGTCATACTCTGATACTCTACTTCAGCACTGGAGCCTGGAGACAACAGACTGCTTCTTGCTCTTCCAGCTTACCAGATTTCCCCCAACAACGGTGCAGAAACCGGAGGTAGACTTGTGATCCCCTTTATCATCAGCGTAACTCGCATCTGAGTAGGCTTCAACCCTTAGATGACCATTCTTCTGAAAGAGTAATCCTTTCCCAGGCGCAGCTTTGACATACTCCAAGATCTGCAAGGCGGACTGTAGATGGCAATCCCTAGGTGCTTGCATGAATTGACTCACCTTGCCCACATCATAGGAAATGTCGGGCCTGGTCACTGTGAGATATATGAGCTTACCAACAAGACGCATGTACCGCGTAGTATCTGAAAGAAGAGGCGAATCATCTGTCCAGGTTTTGTCTTCTCCAATTGCCATGGGGCATCAGGTAGGTTTGGCCCCAGTCAATCCTGCTTCTTTTAATAGATCAAGGGCATACTTACGTTGGGACAGGACTATGGAGTTGGGCTTCCGAGAGATTTCGATCCCCAAAAAGTACTTCGGAGAGCCCATATCTTTCGTGACCAGATGTTGACGAAGATGCCGCTTTGTTAAGGCTACCCCTTCCTTATCATCGCCAGTGAGAAGAATATCATCGACGTATACAACAAGAACCACCAGTCCCGAGGATGTTTTGTGAATAAATAGCGAGTAATCAGCAGAGCTGCGCGCAAAACCAACGGCCGCCACGATGCCGCTGAACTTGTCAAACCAAGCGCGAGGGCTCTGCTTGAGGCCATAGATTGCCTTCTACATACGGCATACTCGGGTCTCCCCCTGAGCAACATACCCGGGAGATTGCTCCATGTAGACGGCCTCCTGAAGATCACCATAAAGGAAGGCATTCTTTACATCCAGCTGGGAAATCGGCCAATCTCGGTTGACAGCCACAAATAGAAGGACCCGTATGGTGCTGAGACGAGCAACGGGAGAGAAGGTATCGAAATAGTCAACACCATAGGTCTGAGTGAATCCTTTAGCCACCATGCGGGCTTTGTAGCGATCCACACGGCCATCAGGGAGGAATTGTCAAGACTCCCCCCCTTGTTTTTCAACACGGGGTCTTAGGCCCAGAACCGCCATTTTGCGGTGACTCCTTCACGCCCTGAAGAGTCATCACCACAAAGCGCCAATTCTGCCGGCCAATTCGATCATAGAAAAGTAGCATAATGAAGTAATGGAAACTAACAGTCCACAAAAAATCACATATCATCGTAAATAAATCTCCACGAAGGGAGTGTCCATAGAAATATGCATCAGAGTGCTAAAATATGGGCTTATGCCCGGTACATCATATCCTCACTACAAAATCACTAATGCGGAAGCAAAAGCAGAAAAACTACTCAAGGTCGAGACTCACGGTCCCGGCTGTATGAACTCTGGAGCTAGACTGCCCCACCTCCAAGCGTATCGGTCTCTGGGGCTGCTCCTCCATGGTGGGCTCCACGATCCCCTAAATGATGCGATTCGAAAACCGTTAGTCTAAAAGACTAAACCCTATCATCCCCCACCCCTTCCTCCATGGCTCCTAGGCACCGAGCGGAGAGGAAGAAAGGGGAGGATTTGAAGGTGGAGAATAATCAAAAACAGATGCCAGCGGACCTACACTAGCAATTCTATAATAGTTGTTGTCAATAAGATGAAACATGAAAAATAACCTTCACTTATGTGAGAACACGTAAGCCAAGGGGTCTTCTGCAAGGCTCCCATCGTATAAAGAGTCTCATACCAATTTATATGTTGGGGTGTCGGTTATCACACAACAATATATAGATATATATCAAAATTGACCTTAATTTATAAACTTGCCCACACAAGCATATAGACCAAGGGGTCGTTTTGCAGGTCCTAATGTATAAGCGTCCCATTCCACTTATACATTAGGTGTCAGGGGTTAAATGAACCGATTACGCTATGACATGCAAGTGGGTACGATGGACATGCAAGTGCAACACACACACACCCGACTGTGCACACAGACCTTTAGTTCCCCCTTTCTAGAGCCGTAACCTCCCTGGATACCTCCGTAGTGGCAGACGGAAGCGGTGGGTTGGGCCTCACCCACCTCTAAACCAGTAAAGCACTCCCGGTCAGATCTATCGTACGCCTCAACGCTTGGTGCACGAAGCGGACTCCTGCGCACTCTTGCCGGCTGGCGCACCGGAGTTCTGTTGGCGAAGTGCTAACCACACTTGCCGAGTCAATGTATTGGTGTCAGTGCATCAACCCTCCAATAACGAAGACCCACCACCTTAATTTTTCCTTTCTTTTATGCACATTCAAATTTAGCGTAATCAAAAACCGAGCCGAAGCTCCCCGGACCAAAACGTCCGTCTCAAACAATCGAGCCGAAGCTCCCCGGACCCAAAGTCCGTCTTTTAACCATCCGAGCCGAAACTCCCAGCTATCTTCCCGTGCTATCAGTGTTTGTGAAAGGTGCAACCCTAATTACTAAGTTACTCTTTTCAGCTTGTTAAAACAGTTTACGTTAACCCAGGACTGCCCCCGGTATTCCCTGTAAAGGGCTCTCAAGGGGCACTAGGAACTATGTTGGGATTACGCCCAGCATTCCCTTTCGCAAGGTACTTATTATTATTATTGGTTGATCCCCTTCTCATTATTTTCTCATGTTACAATAGGCTAATCCTAAGGTGATTTGACTCCACCTCACCTCGGGGAGAACGATCTTTCGTCAGACCCGAGCGCCTATAAACCCTGGCCAAAACACACCCTACTCACTTTATCTTCCAATGATGCATCTAACTCTATTTATCCTTCCTAGCAACCCAACAAAACCCAACACATGTGCTCTAATTCATATCCCGAATGATTTCCTGCAGTTTTGCTAAATGCAGACCACTTAAGCTATATGACCCGTAAAATGGGAAGTATGCCAAATGATCATCCAGTGCTCATATAATAATTATTGGAGGACTATATTGGCATCTATAGACTGAATACATAATTTCCTAATTTTCATAATTTAACCGATAATTTATTTATTTATTCTAAAAGCCAAACGTTCCATGTTTGAACATGAAGTACAAGTTTTAGGCAAGATAAAATTCCACTAAATTTATGATAAATGCAAAATGAATAATCATCTAAAAATCCAAAATCTACCAATTTTTCAGCAAGGTTTAAGCCCTTAAATTTTATTTCAAATTTATTCCATAATAAATCATTTTAAGGGGATGCACCACAATAATACTTCCAAAAATTCAGAGAAAATTCCAGGATGATTATAAGGTCACATAAAACCTCCAAGTAAAGTTTCATAATTTATTTGAAAGAATTATTCCCTGAATTAACTAAATGTCCAATTCTCAAAATTAAGGTCTTGTAAAGGAAGTTCTGTAAACAGGCCTCTAAAAATTATGAATAAATTACTACAAGTACTGTTTGGCCTAGAAACATCAAAACCTAAGTCTCATGATTTTTCAACAGATAAATCATCAATAATTAATTTTATTCTACCAAGCCCCTTTCCAAAACTTGTGAAGGAAGTACTAGATAAACTCAAGTAAAAATTATAATATAATTCAAGGATATTCACTTAGGCCTTTAAGATATTCTGACCAAATTTCATTGGATTCAAAAGGAGAGAATAACCATAAGAAAATCAAACATCATTATGGGTCTTTTGGTAATTAACAAATGAAATACAAGGAATAAAATTCATAAAATTCTATAGAAATTACCAGGGGTTCTAGATGGCCTAAAACCTACTCTACCCAAGTTTCATAACTTTTGGGGAAGGTTTAGTGGCTGAATATTCAAATTTGTACTCCTACCCTAAAACTAGGGTTAGGGTTTTGAGGTGTCTACCTTGCTCCAACTCCTCTAAGGATCCTACCAGAGAACTAAGGTTACATTACCCTCAATTCTACTGGGTTTCCAAGGCCAAACAAGGGCATTTGCCCCCATGTCCTTCACAAACCTCAAAAGTCCTTCCTTAGGGTTTGAGGTTGAACCCTAGGGTAAATCAAGCCTAAATCTTCCCATTTCCCTTAAGAGGGTGACATTGGCCATGCCAAGTCAATGTCCAAAACCTCAGCCTCTATTGAGGGGAGGGGACCACCCTAAGTCCATAGTGCACTTGTAATCAAAAATACCTCCTTAAAGCCAAACTAGGGTTTGGTGATTCCCTAACCAAAACATATCCAAATGAGTTATAATTTTGTACAGATTAGGTCTTGATTCCAGGGACCACTCTCCAAAATTTGGAAGGGTTTGGAGGTCATTTGACCACTTAATTAAATTACCCTAGCATTATTAAATAAAAGTAAAAACTTTAGGCAACTTGTCTCCAAAAATATTGAGTTTTGGGCAGGCCCTAGGTATAGCCAGGTTAGACTCCCTGCCAAAATTTCAAGTGATTTGGGCTAGGGATGAGGTGTGGGCACTCAGTTTAATGACTGTCTAGCCCTAAGTATATGTCCCACCGAAATGGGTGCCCTGGTCAGACCATGCACCCAAATGGGCTCAAACCAATTTTAACATACAGTAGACACAAAGGACTACAACTTTCATGTTGAAGGTTTTCCCACCAGGTGAGCCTAGGTATTTTTAAAATTTAAAACCATTAATATCAAAACCTGTGACATAAATCACATTAATATAAAAATATTTCCTATAGTTTAAAATCAATTGGAGCACGAATCTTGGCGCGTTTTCAACGGGATCCCATCATCTTCTTCATTGAGCCGACGGCCAGGATCATCCCGCCTGGAGCCGCTTCCAAGCTCTGCCGCCGGCGATCTAGCCCCTTCCCCGGCCGGCCACCGCCACCACCACCTCCGTTGAGGTGGTGGAGGTCGCCAGGCGGAGACTCAGCCGCCGGAGAGGTGTTTTCCGGCGGTTCTAGTAGGATGTATTTTGCCGAAAAACCATGAAAATCATGGTTTGGATCGGGCTCAATTGAGCCCGAACCTTAAACCTAAGGAGACCTATGATCTACCCGTGAGTTAAGGAGAGGGGGAGGACCTTCCTGGCGGCCTGAATGCGGGAGGAGCGGCGGGATGCCATAGTCGACGGCGGTGACGCCCGGCTTCTACAACAACACAGTGGGATGGCCTGTCTCCTCCAGGTAAAAGCTCAAAAATGTTCCCCTCTGCCCACTGATGATGTTTAAATGGGCAATTGGGGAGGGGAGCGGCTGGTTCTTCAATGCCCTTCAACACCATTAATGGTGTGGCTCGGGTTAAGTGTAGGGGGCTGAATCTACCCCTTGGTGGCCGGGAAACAGCTGGAATCAACCCCTCTTCCCTAGAGGAGTTGATTGCAGCCATTAAAAGTGGTTGTTGGCCTCCCTTTGGCCGGCTCCCACTCTCCCCTTCCTCTCCCCATCTTCTCTCTCCACCATTAACATGAAGGGAAGCTCCCTTCTCTCTCATAGTCACCCATTTTGATTGGTCAACACCATAGGCTATGTGCAGCCCACTTAGTCATGATGATAATGAAAGTGAGGTTAGCCTAAGGAAGAAGTGGCTTGGGCTTGGGTTAGCCCATTTGGGCTAGGTTTGACTTGACTTAAGTTAGGGTTGACCTGGGTCAATTTGATCATCTGGGTTGACCCCATTGGGTCCTTGGTGACCCATTCGCCTCCCCTAAGGCCTATGTGGGGTTATGTAGGGTTACCTTACACTTTAGAGGTCACCTACCCTTAATAAGGGCACTTTGACTAGACTAGGGCTTGAGTTGACTTGGGTCAACTTGGCCTCTAGGGCTGACCACAATGTGTCCTTAGTGACCCCTTGACTTCACTTTAGGGTTAGGGGGGCATAGGTGGGGTCCTCTAGTCTAGGAGTAGGTCAATTGACCCTAAGTAGGCTAGTTTGACCCATTTTGGGTTAGGGTTGACCTTGGTCAACTGAGTCTCTTTGATTGACCCCAATGGGTCCTTATGGCTCTAATGGCCCTCCCAAGGTATTAGGGGGTGTTGTGGTAGGGTCTTGGGGTCAAGGTGTAGCCCCATGGTCATCCTAAACCATTGTTCAGAGTTCTACTATTTGCAGACCATTATGATTTCCACACTTTGTCTCCTATCCATTGGCCCATTTCTGGCTTCCTAGGGTTGGTCATGACCTAGTCATAAACAAAACCACTCCTAGGGGTCTAGTTGGAAATGGGATGTTACAAATCCCAATAAACAAAACAAAGATTTCGTCCCCGAAATCAAGGTTAAGCCTACGGGAATTTCTGCCGAAGAAAAGAAACTTGTAACATCCCATCACGACGCCATGTTTGCTGAATTAAGTTTTCGAGGGAAACTTAAGTCTATACCCATTTCGCCTAATCGGTGAGCCAAGATCCCAATAAACAAAAGATAAGCCCCCAATAAACAAAAGATAAGACTCTACCTGCCTAGAGCAGCCCTTACTAGTTTAAAGCAGGAAAATAATTAAACATCTTGAGGGGTTTGTGAGGTATACCTGACTGAACAACTCTAGGTATCTTTGTCGCATCAGGTCCTGCGGCTCCCAGGTATGTTCCTCCTGGCCATGGTTCCTCCACAGGACCTTGACTAATGGGACCTTCTTGCGACGCAAGACCCGTACTCCTCGGTCGTCGACCCTAACCGGCTCCAAACGAACTGACCGGTCTGAAGCTACCGGCCCTTCGATGGTCAAAATCTGCTGCTCCGGGCGTAGCAGAGCCCTCCTCAGCGAGGAAATATGGAAGACGTCGTGCAGAGCTGCCAGCTCTGGTGGCAACTCCAGCCTGTAGGCTAGGGGCCCGATCCGCTCCAGGATCCTGTAAGGGCCCATGTACCTAGGGCTGAGCTTATTCCTCCGACCACGCACCCGTGAAACTCCATGCATGGGTCGGATCTTCAGAAACACTTGGTCCCCGACCTGGAACTCCACCTGCCGATGCCGGGCATCATCGTACTTAGCTTGTCTGCTCTGCGCCTCTAGCATCCTGTCTCTGATCAGCCTCACCTGAGCCTCGGTGTGTTCAACAAAATCTGATCCCAACACCTTCGGATCTTCGTCCTGAACCCAAGAAAGCGGGGTCCGGCATTTCCTTCCATACAAGGCTTCGTAAGGCGCCATCCTGATGCTGGACTGGTAGCTATTGTTATAGGAGAACTCGACCAGGGGTAAGCACTTCTCCCATGGTACCCCGCGGTCCAAAATACATAGCCTCAAAAGATCTTCCAGCGTCCGGTTGGTTCGTTCTGTCTTCCCGTCCGTCTGGGGATGGAACGCGGTGCTGAAGGTCAATCACGTGCCTAAGTATGCTTGCACGGATCTCCACTCCCTGGAAGTGAACCGGCCATCCCGATCCGACACGATCGTCTTGGGCACCCCATGATATCGAACGAACTGCTCCACAAATCTCCGTACTAATACTCCCACAACATCGTACTTCCTGATCGGAATGAACCTGGCTACTTTTGTCAACCGATCAACGATGACCCAAATCGAGTCATTTCCTGTTCGTGATCGGGGAAGTCCGTGAATAAAGTCCATCGCGATGTCTTCGAACTTCCACTCTGGTACTGGGAGTGGTTGCAACAAACCCGCGGGATTTTTGCACTCTGCCTTCACTAGCTGGCAAGCTTCGCAGTGGTCACAAACCGAGTGATATCCTTCTTCATGCCAGGCTAGTACATAGTCTTCTTCAAATCCACAGTCATCTTCGTGATGCCCGGGTGCACCGAGTATCTGCTGTGGTGGGCCTCTGCCATAATGTATTCCCGGACCTGGCCCCCTTCTGGTATATAAGTCCGACCACTAAAACATACAACACCATCCCTCATCATGTAATCTCCTGCTGCACTGTTCTCCAAGGCCCAGTATATCGGCTCCAATTTTCCATCTCGCCTCTGTCCCTCTCTGACTCGGTCCCGGATATCGTCGGTAGCACTCACTGCTGCTAAATACTCCATGTAAAGCTCGGGGTCCTCGGATGATACTAGTGTGATGTGCATATCCTCCAATCTCCTCACCAGCTCCATAGACATAACCTGGGGCCCGGTCTCGGTAGTGGCAGCTCTCCGACTCAACGCGTCAGCCACCACGTTTGCCTTCCCTGGAAGGTAGTGCATCTCATACTGATAATCTGCTAGGAACTCCACCCAGCGCCTCTGCCTGATGTTCAGTTCCTTCCGCGTGTCCACGTATTTCAGGTTCTTGTGGTCGGAGTAGATGTCGCACTGGACTCCATAAAGATAATGACGCCAGATCTTCAAAGAAAAAACGACCGCCCCCATCTCAAGGTCGTGCACCGGATAGTTCTGTTCGTGCTTCCTCAATTGGCGAGACGCATATGCAATTACATGACCCTTCTGCATCAGTACAACTCCCATGCCCAGGTAGGAAGCATCAGTGTAGACCTGAAATCCTTCCCTCCCCGAGGGGGAGAGTAAGAATGGGAGCCGAGGTTAGTCGATCCTTCAGCTCCTGGAAAGCTGCCTGGCATTGCGGGGTCCACACGAAGGGTACCTCCTTCTTCATTAAGGATGTAAGCGGGCGGACGATTTGAGAGAATCCCTCCACGAACTTCCGGTAGTAACCGACAAGTCCTAGCAAACTCCGTACGTCGGTGGCTATCTTTAGCTGCGGCCAATCTCGAATTGCCTGAATCTTTGCCGGATCCACTACCAACCCGGCTCCACTGATAAAATGGCCTAAGAAGTCCACCTCCTTCAGCCAGAACTGACATTTACTAAACTTTGCAAATAAATGATTCTCCCGCAGTCTCTGTAGGGTCAGTACTAGATGGCGAGTGTGCTCCTCCTCCGTTCTCGAGTAGATGAGGATGTCATCGATACACACGATGACCAACACATCTAGATACTCCTTGAAAACCTAGTTCATGAGGGTCATGAATGCTGATGGTGCATTGGTGAGCCCGAAGGGCATCACCGTAAACTCGAATAAACCATATCTACTACTAAAAGCAGTCTTCTAAATGTCCTCCTCTCGAGTCCGAAGCTGGTAGTATCCTGACCTCAAATATAATTTCGAAAAGAACTACGCTCCCTGAAGATGGTCGAACAACTCGTCTATCCTTGGCAGTGGATATGTGTTCCGGACCGTCAGCCGATTTAGTGCTCGGTAGTCGATGCACAATCTGAGAGTCCCGTCTTTCTTTTTGACGAACAATACCGGGGCTCCCCATGGTGAAGAGCTTGGCCGGACAAATCTGTCTTCCACTAACTCCTGAAGCTGGCTCCGGAACTCTGTCATCTCCCTTGGGGCCATCCGGTAAGGTGCCTTGGATGCTAGCCTGGCCCCCCGCACAAGCTGTATCTGAAAGTCATGCTCCCTGCGCGGGGGTAATCCGGGTAATTTTTCTGGAAAGACGTCCTCAAACTCCCGCACCACCGGGATATTCGATATAGAATTTGTGGCCTCCGCAATCTCAAACATCACCTCGTAGACCTCCTCCCCCTGTAAATAGGCCTTAACGGCCTGTACTGAAGATAAGGGTATACGTGAGGCAGGTCTTATACATTCGATGATGATGATAGAGTCCCCGTGCCTCACGGTGATCCTCTTCGCTTGACAATCAATCTGGGCATGATTCCATTTTAACCAAGTCATGCCCAGGATCAGCTCGAAGACGGGAATCCTCAGGACCGTTGCCGGAACTTCGAACAACTTTCCTCCAATCTCCGCCTCCATGCTGCAGTGGGCTGAGCTGAGTATCTCCGATCCGTCGGGTAGACGCACCCTCCTCATCCGGCCTGTGAACCATTCCACTCCTTCCAGCCCTTCCAAAAAGGCCTCTGACTCAAACGAGTGCGAGGCACCCGTGTCGAACAGAGTATAGGCGGTCTTGCCGCTGATGAAGAATATACCTGAGACGATTATGAAAGTCCACTAAGTGTCGGCTATATGCACCTATGGGGGGGGGGGAATAGGTGACGTGTGGTTCTTTTGCGGAATTTACAGATGTACCTGCATAATAAAAACAACAAACACAGCACACAGAATACACAGCAAATTTATAGTGGTTCCCCGACTTGGGTACATCCACTTTCCCCCTTCGACCTATCTCCCCAACAAGGGACGACTCGGTCACTTCACCAACGGGATTGAAATCCAATCCCTGCACTAACGGAAGGAGCCCTTCCACACGTGAGAGTCAACACTCCCACAAAACGGGTTGCACCCAACCCTTACAACACGGAACAAAAGTTCCTTTACAATAAAATAAATGTAGAATGTACACGTGATACAAACTTCTCTTGGAGACTACGGTGTTCCTCTTTGTTCGACGACGTGTTCTTGAAGTCGATGAAGAGTCTACGACCTTGGTCTCTCTTGGAGAGGATCTCCCGAAACCGGCGGCGGCAATCCGAGCGGCGGCTTGGTTCGGAGTTGGCGGCGACGAAGGTGCGCTGCTGCAGTGCTTTGAGATCCAAACTTCCTTGCGAAGCAAACTAGGTCTACCAACGGTCACTCTAGGATCGGTCGTCTCGATCGATTCGGACGGGGGAGTGTTTCCCGGTCAACAAATCGAGAGACAAGAGATCTCTGGATAAACGCGTGAGACGCAAGCTTTGCTAAGCTACTGTCGCCGGAGATCGGGAAGAAGAATGATCAGCGGCGGCGACGTACTAGCCCAAGCGCGACGGCGGCGGAGAAGAGAAATCGCGATATTAGGGTTTCGTGCTCGGCTTCTTTCTCGGTGTCATTTTTTTTCGTTCAAAATACCCGAGTATAAATACTGTAGCTACAGCAAATTTGACCGTTGTGGGACCCACAAATGAAATCCCCAAAATCCGGTTCAAGCTGATCCAGAAGCAGAATCCGGTTCAGCAGCGATCTGAGAAAACGCTAAGTCAAAATCGGCGAGAATCGCAGACGATTCTCGATGAATCGGCGAGAATCACCAAGTGATTCTCGACGATTCGTCGAGAATCGTTTGTGATTCTCGTCGAATCACTTGTCGATTCTCAACGAATTTTACTTTATACATGGGCTGCTTGACCACTGGTTCGGCGGGAATCACAAGTGATTCTCGCCGAATCTTACTTGGCACCATTTTGAGATGGCCAAAAGGAGTCGGCGAGAATCACTGATGATTCTCGTCGATTCGGCGAGAATCACTAGTGATTCTCGCCGATTCGGCGAGAATCACTTGGTGATTCTCGTCGAATTTGCCTTGGACGATTTTTCGTCTTCCACCTAGGAGCTGCTCCTTGATCCTCCATGCTCCTTGTCTTCTCTTGCATATGAGCGGCCCTGTGCTTGAAAATAAGTGCACTCCAATAGAGAGAGTACACGTAGGCCAACACACTGATCTGCTCAACGAGGGATTACGTCGTGCAGACCCGTGTATATTGACCTACTGCACCCTGACATTGGTGTGCACTTAGCGTGGAAAAACTACAAGCACAACTAGAAAAAGTTTATCAAATACATAGTCTATTGACCTTAGCTTGTCCAGGGGCTTCTTCAAATCAAGTACATTGTGGATACAATACCCAACAATCTCCCCCTATTTGAAGAAGCCTAAACCCTACAAGCTAAGGTGAATGGAGCGAATGAAAATGAAAGCAAATGAAATTCATAAACTTAACATTGGGTGGAGTCATCCCTTACCAATACCGATTTCTTGGGAGCAAGCTGGAGCCACACCTTAGCCTTGACCCCGAGAGGGTAATCTCCCCCTTTTCGGCTTCTACAAATCGGGGTCTGTAGCGATTGACTCTTTGCTCCCCCTCAGTTCTTGCAGCTGTACGCACGCTGGAGTTCCTTGCTCCCCCTCGGTTCTTGCACTAGCCTGGAGCTTCTGTAGTCTTCACTCCTCATAGTTGAGCATTCCCAATTCAGTCTTGAAAAGATTGAACTTGGCCTCGTCTAGGGGCTTTGTGAATATATCAGCAATCTGCTTGTCCGTGGGGACATAACAGAGAGAGATATCCTTGTTCTCCACGTGCTCCCGAATGAAGTGGTAGCGTACTTCAATATGCTTCGTTCGGCTGTGCGACACCGGATTGTTGGCAATGGCAATTGCACTGGAGGAGTCGCAGTACATTGGAACTTCCTTGAACTGAAGGTTGTAGTCGGCCAACTGATTTCTGATCCAAAGGAGTTGTGCGCAACAGCTTCCTGCCGAGATATACTCTGACTCTGCTGTGGAGGTTGCAACACAATTCTGTTTCTTGCTGTTCCATGAGATAAGCCTCCTGCCGAGGAATTGACACGTCCCGGAGGTGCTTTTCATGTCATCCCTGCTCCCTGCAAAATCAGCATCTGAAAAGCCTATTAGCTCGACATCATTGTTCCTCGGGTACCACAAGCCAAGATTAGGAGTACCTTTAAGGTATCTTAGAATTCGCTTTGCAGCGACATAGTGAGATTCCTTAGTGTTCACCTGATATCGGGCACATACACATGTGGAGAACATAATATCCGGTCTACTGGCAGTAAGGTAGAGCAGGGATCCAATGATGCTTCTGTATTTGGTTTCATCGAAAGGTTTACCTTTCTCATCCTTATCCAGAGACATGGTGGATCCCATTGGAGTCCTCATAGAGGTTGCACTCTCCATACCGAATTTCTTAAGGAGTTCATTTGTGAACTTCGTCTGAGAGATGAAGATTCCATCCTCAGACTGTTTCAGTTGAAGGCCTAAGAAATACTTGAGCTCTCCCATACTGCTCATTTCAAACTTTCCTTGCATAAGTTTAGAAAACTTTTTGCAAAGATTGTTGTCCGTTGAGCCGAATATTATGTCATCGACATAGATTTGCACCAGCAAAATCTTGCCTTTGACTTCCCTGAGAAACAATGTTTTATCTATTTTACCTCTGGAGAACTTGTTCTCAAGAAGAAAACTAGATAAAGTCTCATACCAAGCTCGTGGAGCTTGTTTCAACCCATATAAGGCCTTATTGAGAAAATAAACGTGATTGGGATAAGTAGGATCGACAAAACCTGGGGGTTGAGCGACGTATACTTCCTCTTTCAGGTCTCCGTTCAGGAATGCCGATTTCACATCCATTTGGTAGACTGTGAATCCTTTGTGTGAAGCATACGCCAGGAACAACCGGATTGCCTCGAGCCTTGCTACTGGTGCAAAGGTCTGGTCGAAATCAATCCCTTCCTCCTGTCGGTAACCTTGAGCCACCAGCCTGGCTTTGTTCTTTACGATGACACCATGTTCATCCAGCTTGTTTCTGAAGATCCACTTTGTGCCGATCACATTCTGCTTGTATGGTCTGGGAACCAACGTCCAAACTTTGCACCGTTCGAATTGATGTAGTTCCTCTTGCATGGCCAGAATCCATGCCGCATCCTTGTTCGCCTCGTCGAACTTCTTTGGATCTACCTGTGACAGGAAGCTGAGATGCAATACTTCGTTAGTTGTACCTCTTCGAGTTCTGACGCCTACACGAGGATCTCCGATGATCTGTTCTCTAGGATGATCCCTCACGTGACGGAGCTCTAGAAGTCTGGCGTCTGGAGCTTCAGCTACTTCTTGTGCTTCTCTTTCTTCTAAAAGATTTGTTCCATCTTGATCTTCAACATTTTCAGATGACGTGGAGGTGGAAACTTTGACGTACTTGGGTGCGTCATCTTTAGGGGTCTCATCCAGATTCAGCTGGTCAAGTCTAGCACCTGCATCTTCAAGAATACTACTGGAAAAATTGTTGTTAAGCAAACTTCCTTCATCAAATACAACATTTATTGATTCTTCTACCACTAGGGTTTTCTTATTGAAGACCCTATATGCCCGACTATGGGAACTATAGCCCATGAATATGCCTTCGAAGCATTTTTCACCGAATTTAGTACGCGGGTATTTCCCATTATTCAGTACATAGCATCCGCAACCAAAAATCCTCAAGTAGGACATGGTTGGTTTCCTGCCTTTCAGTAGCTCGTAGGGCGTCTTACGATGATGCTTGTTGATCAAAGCTCGGTTTTGTACATGACATGCTGTATTGACACCCTCTGCCCAGAAGTATTCCGGGAGAGAAGCATCTTTCAACATAGTCGTGCAGGCTTCAATGAGAGTTCTATTTCTCCTCTCCGCAACTCCATTTTGTTGAGGAGTGCGCGGGGAGGAAAACTCATGAAAGATACCTTGTTCTTCACAAAATTCTGTCATAGCACCAGATTCGAATTCTGTTCCATGGTCACTTCGGATTTTGACCACGGAGCAGTTAAATTCGTTCTGAACCTGCTTGACAAAATTAGTGAAGATGTCAAAAGTATCTGACTTTCGTTTCAAAAAGAACACCCATGTAAACCGTGAGTGATCATCAACTATCATTAGCGTATATGACTTGCCTCCCAAGCTATGAACTTGCATTGGGCCAAACAAGTCCATATGTAACAGGTAAAGACATCGGGAGGAGTCTTTGTCTGCAATGCTCTTGAAGGTAGCCCGAGTCTGTTTGCCCATCTGGCATGCAGGACAGGGGCTATCTTTTATGCACTTGATACTGGGAGCATCTCTTACTAAGTTCTTAGAAAATAGCATACTAATTGTCTTGAAATTAATATGTGCCAATCTCTTGTGCCATTGTTCACAAAGAGATGCACTGTCTGTTGCCACAAGGCATACGGGGGTAGATGAATCCAAACTGAGAAAATCTAAGCAAAAGATATTTCTGCTCCTAATGCCTGATAATACCGTCTCAGAAGAGGTACGTGAAATTATCAGACATTTATCCTTGCAGAACTTAACGTCATAACCTTTATCACATAACTGACTTACACTGATCAGGTTATGGTTTAACCCTTCAACATAAGCCACGTCGGTGATAGAGATTATACCGTTGGAAATCATACCATAACCTCTGGTGACTCCTCGATCTGACCCTCCAAAGATGACTTTGGGTCCATTCTTGACTGGAGTGTAATCACGCAGCAGGCTTCTTGTCCCGGTCATATGCCGGGAGCATCCACTATCCAAATACCAGATTGGCGTTTTGGTGGCCTTTGGACATTCCTGCAAAACAAAATTAATTTGCCTTAGGAACCCAATCGAACTTGGGTCCTAGATTCCTGGTTAGCACACTCCCCCTCGGTTGGTTAACCCTACGAGTGGTCGGTCTCGCATTGTTAACATGGGGAGTCTCGTAGTTCCTTGGATTAAACCAACAATCCACGGCAAAGTGACCGACTTTGCCACAGCACCAACAGTCGAACCTGTTATATCTCTTCCTAGGCTCCTGCCTTACCCTGGGAACGGTGGGTGCGGCTGGGGCCTTGGATCTGGAGGTGGAGACCTCATGGTGACAACAGTCACATGACTTTGTCACCTTCTGTATAACTGGTTTGGCCTTTGGTGCCTGCTTTCCATTATGGCCGCTAGAGAACGGACCATAATTTCCTATGTGGATTTCCTCATAAGGTGCCTTGAAGGCACTCTCACCAAAGTTCCGGGGGAAGTTCCAACCGCCATACCGGCTCTTAGGCTTTGCAACCGAGGGCCGGAAATGATGCCCAAATGTTGACTCAAAGTCATGTTGGTTGCAAGGAAAGTCAGGCTTCCTGAACGCAACAGGACTAAGAGGAGCCTTCCCCTTTTCATCAGCAGAGGCCTTCTTGGCGGCCTTATTCTTCCTCTGGTTCTTGTTTCTCCTAGATGAAGAACCAGATGCCCCAATATGCCCCAAGCCAGCTCCTTTGGCCTGAGCAGAGAAGGTGTCAACGACTGGAAGCACTATTTTTGGCATAGAGAAGCTCTGTACGATCTTCCTTTCTGCCGCAAGTAGTTCTTCCAATTTGTTGACTTCCTCCTGCTTGAGATCAAGGAGCTTCAAGGACTCTGAGTGCTTTGAAGTTAGGTCAAGGTGCTCCTGTCTGAGAGAGATCAAGCTAGTGACCTCTTCCCTTAGGGATACACACTCACCCTTAAGGAATTTTACTTCCTTCTTCTCAGCCTTCAGTCTCTTGCGGCACTCGTCGAAAGTGTTGAGCAGAAGCTCATACTTTTCGAGGAGTTCAGCTTCGCGGGCCGAAGGGCCATCCTCAGGTTCATCATCCTGAGACTCAGGATCAGAGTCGGAGTCGGAGAGAGGGGTGTGAGCTTTTACCTTCCCAGTAAATGGGGGGCATTCTCCTTCTGAGTCCGAGCGACCCACCAGCCCGAAGTAGGCTTCCTCATCATCACTGGAGTCTGAGGAATCAGACTCACTTAGTGTCTTTGGTCTTCTAGCGATGTAGCTCCGCTCCTTCTTCTTATCTCTGGAGGATTTGAGCTCCTCTCCTTTCCCTTTATCTCTTTTGCTTTGATGGCAGTCGGCCACGACGTGACCTGGCTTATTGCATCCAAAGCAAATAATATCAGAAGAACGATGTTTGTTAGGTTTAGATGCATACCT
Organism: Platanthera guangdongensis; assembly: GCA_039583875.1. Lineage (NCBI taxonomy): Eukaryota > Viridiplantae > Streptophyta > Magnoliopsida > Asparagales > Orchidaceae > Platanthera > Platanthera guangdongensis. The sequence continues at coordinate 91,316,220 of CM077147.1, forward strand.
GTCAGAAGAGTAGTTTTTCTTCTGATGTCTGGAAGAGGAGCCGTCTCTCTTTCTTTGATTCCTCATCTTGAGGAATTTCTTGAACTCTCGAGTGATGAGGGAGAAATCCTCTTCCGACAGTTCTGAGCTGGAGGAGCATGGATCGGAGTCCTCCTCTTCTTCTTATTTCTGGCACGGTATGACACCGCACCCTTCCCTTTTCTGGAGTGACTGGCTTTTAGGGCCACAGTCTTTTCTTTTGCAGCAGCCTTCTCTGCTTCTTCCTCTGCCTTCCTGGTGTTCAGCTGAAGTTCATAGGACATCAGCTTCCCGAACAGGATTTGTGGATCAGTTTCTGCTAGTCTGCCAAATTCTCTGATGGCGCAGATCTTTGTGTCCCATTCCTTAGTAAGGGACCTAAGGAATTTGTCATTGAGTTCACCATTGGTGAACACTCTTCCATAGCCCTTGAGGGCGTTGACAATCTTCAGGAAGTTCTCGTATGTGACTCCGATCTCTTCCTTAGGCCCTTGCCGGAAGGCCTCATACTTTTGGTTCAGGAGGGATCTCCGATCATCCCTTACTTCATCTGTGCCCTCCATTAGAATGATCAGACACTGCCATATCTCCTGAGCTATCCTGCAGTTGCTGAAGTTTTGCATCATCGAGTCATCAACTGAACTGACCAGGATGTTTCTTGCCTTCATGTCAAGGCCCACTAGGACCATCTCATCCTTGTCCATTTCAGAGAGTGTCTTCGGCACTTTCTTGGTGGGATCAATGGTGGAGGCCTTAGTGGGGACATAAGGTCCCTCCAGCACGATCATGTAGAACCTGATTCTTTCCTTCCAGATAGGAAAGTTGAGTCTGTTGCACACTGGGATCTTGCCGGAGTACTTGAGCCCGTCCATAGTAGATGTATGTCTCCTTGTTGACACTAGTGGCAGGATTCACCTCAAGGTGTTAACCTTTTTGTTGAGTAACCTGGCTCTGATACCACTTGAAAGTCCACTAAGTGTCGGCTATGTGCACCTATGGGGGGGTGGGGAATAGGTGACGTGTGGTTCTTTTGCGGAATTTACAGATGTACCTGCACAATAAAAACAACAAACACAGCACACAGAATACACAGCAAATTTATAGTGGTTCCCCGACTTGGGTACATCCACTTTCCCCCTTCGACCTATCTCCCCAACAAGGGACGACTCGGTCACTTCACCAACGGGATTGAAATCCAATCCCTGCACTAACGGAAGGAGCCCTTCCACACGTGAGAGTCAACACTCCCACAAAACGGGTTGCACCCAACCCTTACAACACGGAACAAAAGTTCCTTTACAATAAAATAAATGTAGAATGTACACGTGATACAAACTTCTCTTGGAGACTACGGTGTTCCTCTTTGTTCGACGACGTGTTCTTGAAGTCGATGAAGAGTCTACGACCTTGGTCTCTCTTGGAGAGGATCTCCCGAAACCGGCGGCGGCAATCCGAGCGGCGGCTTGGTTCGGAGTTGGCGGCGACGAAGGTGCGCTGCTGCAGTGCTTTGAGATCCAAACTTCCTTGCGAAGCAAACTAGGTCTACCAACGGTCACTCTAGGATCGGTCGTCTCGATCGATTCGGACGGGGGAGTGTTTCCCGGTCAACAAATCGAGAGACAAGAGATCTCTGGATAGACGCGTGAGACGCAAGCTTTGCTAAGCTACTGTCGCCGGAGATCGGGAAGAAGAATGATCAGCGGCGGCGACGTACTAGCCCAAGCGCGACGGCGGCGGAGAAGAGAAATCGCGATATTAGGGTTTCGTGCTCGGCTTCTTTCTCGGTGTCATTTTTTTTCGTTCAAAATACCCGAGTATAAATACTGTAGCTACAGCAAATTTGACCGTTGTGGGACCCACAAATGAAATCCCCAAAATCCGGTTCAAGCTGATCCAGAAGCAGAATCCGGTTCAGCAGCGATCTGAGAAAACGCTAAGTCAAAATCGGCGAGAATCGCAGACGATTCTCGATGAATCGGCGAGAATCACCAAGTGATTCTCGACGATTCGTCGAGAATCGTTTGTGATTCTCGTCGAATCACTTGTCGATTCTCAACGAATTTTACTTTATACATGGGCTGCTTGACCACTGGTTCGGCGGGAATCACAAGTGATTCTCGCCGAATCTTACTTGGCACCATTTTGAGATGGCCAAAAGGAGTCGGCGAGAATCACTGATGATTCTCGTCGATTCGGCGAGAATCACTAGTGATTCTCGCCGATTCGGCGAGAATCACTTGGTGATTCTCGTCGAATTTGCCTTGGACGATTTTTCGTCTTCCACCTAGGAGCTGCTCCTTGATCCTCCATGCTCCTTGTCTTCTCTTGCATATGAGCAGCCTTGTGCTTGAAAATAAGTGCACTCCAATAGAGAGAGTACACGTAGGCCAACACACTGATCTGCTCAACGAGGGATTACGTCGTGCAGACCCGTGTATATTGACCTACTGCACCCTGACATTGGTGTGCACTTAGCGTGGAAAAACTACAAGCACAACTAGAAAAAGTTTATCAAATACATAGTCTATTGACCTTAGCTTGTCCAGGGGCTTCTTCAAATCAGGTACATTGTGGATACAATACCCAACAGATTAAATGTCTTAGTATTTTATAACGCGTTTTATTTCCTATTTATTCTACTTAGGGCAGTTCTACTTGTTGGGCAATTGAGAACGAGAATTTAATTAAAACAATTTAAACATCTTGATTTACCTGTGATGACATGCTCTGGATTTCAAGGCTGTGCCAGGTCCAAGGCATATGCCTGCTCCCTTTCCTGTCTTCGATCTCCTTCCTGGTAACTGATGAGTCCATATTTTATTCCTATTTTCGGACTCATTTGGGCTAGTTTTCACGCGTTTGCACTTCACTTTTAGTTCTTTATCGTTCATATCTCATCTTATCTTTATTTGCATAGGAAGTGCACATTTATGCCCGTGGTTGTGTATTTTGTTATTTTTATAGTTTGTACTCTCTTTTGTGATTGTCTGGAATGTCTGCACAGATTAGTGATTGGTTTTTCCTTTCGGTACAGGGGTCGTGTGCGTGTTCCGGGATGGTTGTGAAGCAGGAATACTGCGCACGATCATGGGATATAATGTGCACGACCACTGGTCGTGCGCCCCTGATCGTGCGCACTACTCTATGTTTTCTAGAATCAGCCTGGGGTAAGCGCACGATCACTGGACATACTACGCACGACTACCGGTCATGCGCCACTGATCGTGTGCATTGATTCCTCTTTTCTGGAGTCCTGTCTGGGTAATCACACGATCAGTGGACTTAGTGCGCACAACCACTGGTCGTGCGCCACTACTCGTGCGCATTATCCCAGTTCTTCTTCCTGATATTCCATGCCAATGCACACGAGCACAGGACATAGTGCGCACGACCACTGGTCGTGCGCCTGTGATCGTGCGCATTGTTCATTTCTGCTTTTGTATAAATAGTGCATGTTCCTCCCTAATTAGAGATCGCTCATTTTCCTCCACCGTTTTCATCTCCGAGGAGGGATTCCGCCGTTCCCCTTCATATTCCACCCTAGGGAGGTGCTCCGGGCAAGCTTTCACCGCCAAATCCAAGCCGGAGCTTCCTCTCGGCCTCCTCCATCATCTCTTGGGTTCATTTCAAGTTTCAACGCCATAGCCATCAAGCAAAGGGAAGCTTTCAACTTTCGTCCGCTGTCGTGAGACGAAGAATACGGGCCATTGGAAGGTGGTGACAGCCCTTCTCTACCTCGGATGCAGTTGAGGACCGAGCTTGGACGCGGAATGACATCCCGACTATTCCAACCGTGAATCCTCAGCAAGACTTCGGATTCGGTCAATCTCTTGACTTGTTCTTCCTTTATTGTTGTTTATGTGTTGTTGTAAACCTTATTTATAGATGATGTATGCTTATTTGTATAACGTTCTTACAATTATGTCTATGTGATTGTTTGTGTTCGTTATTTACTTGAGGTGCGCCTATTATTCCATCCACAACCATCCACCCTTGCCGCACTAGCAATTGTTAGTGGCGTGCGTTGCGAAGAGGTGCTCACGACCCTCATTCCGCCGTTCTAACCACCTCATCCGCTAGCCTTCTCGTCCATCCGCCTAGTGATTTGGTGCATAGCGGCCCGACTAGTCTTCCATCCCGCCTGGCGAAGCATCGCATAGCGGCGTTGCATAGGAGTAGTTGTTAGTATTTTATTTTCCGTTTCCGCAATATCAAAGCCCCCATCGTTACCTCCGACCTAAGGACTTCTATCTCAAGTCCTCCTCGAAATTAACTCCACCTTACTGTGTTCCTTGTGAGATCGATACTTGGGAAAACCCCCATTTTATATTACTTGTGCGACCGGTTCACTGCCGTGATCTATAGCATCAAGTTTTTGGCGCCGTTGCCGGGGAACACAATCATGTGAGTTTGTGGAGATGGAGATAATAGATTGAAGCCCTTTTCCATTTGTGCATATCATTTTTTTTATTTATTTGCTTTGGTTATTAGAATTTTTATTTTGCTTATTTCTTTTTGCCCTTTTCTGATTTTTGATTTAGATAGCAGATCCGTGCTATTTTCATTTTAGTTGTGTAGCACTTTTTCAGCAATTATTTTTTGTTCGTGATGGATTCTGATGCTGAGTGCCGTATCCTTGACACTTTGCGCCGATCCATCGATGCCATTGCTGTTATGAATGCTGAGCATTGCATTCGGTGTTTGTTATGTCAAGGTGTGGGCCATATGTTGAAGGATTGCCCTCGTTTGTGCAAGCCTTCTCCCTCTGAGGGCGTGTGCATAACAACCTCCCGTTCGCGGAAGACTGTTGTGGACAGGCCTACCAGGGTGTTGTCTGGCCCATACACTGACATAACACACCTTGCTCATTCTTTACCCATTGAGATTACTGAAGAATCTCTGGTCGCATACGGCTCTTTCATGGGTCCCTCGATCCCTTTTTACGAGCTTTCCTTGAGTGATGATGATCACTCTGGTGTTAGCCAACAAAAAGTGGAGCAGGAACTCATGAACGCTCCTGTATGGGACGATGAGATTGTTCCGGTGGTCGACGGGATGGCGTCTGCGAATGAATGTGCGAGGGGCCTACTCATTCAGTGCTTGATTTTGAGAGCAGCCTTGCCCCTCCGCAATTTTTGCCAGATTGTGCTATTCCTCTTTTTTGTGAGTCGGTTGATGATGCCGTGATTGTGGATGATTCGGTGCCCGAGGTTGCGCCGAAGTGGGGTGATGATTCCTCTATCTCCGACGGAGAAGGTGGATCTTCGGAACACTTTTAAGCACCCCGCTGGGATGAGGAATACCCTCTTTCCGATGCAGAGGTTTGCACCTCCTTATTGGATGAGGTCGTTCCTCTTACCACCGCGGACCTTGAGTTCTCGGATTCCCCTCGATACGACTCGTATGATACCGATGATGATCTATGCTTGGATCCTGCTGGGAGTGAGACCGGGACCACTCCCCCTATTTCTGATTATTTTAGTTCTTCGTCTCCTTTATTTCTTGATCCCCCTTCCTTATCTGAACCTGTGTAGGATGAGTCTCCACAGGTACGTTGGGATGACGATGTGCTTTGTGCTCATGTCGTTGCCATTGCCTCCTGCGGGCCTGTGATAGATGATACCTTGCCAGGCAAGGATTTGTTTTGTGGTGAGATGAGTGAGGACCAGGCCTCCTCCTCATCCTACTTCCTATTTCCTCTACCTCTGTTGGGCAGGTATGATTATTTAGGTAGAGGGGTAACTGCTCTATCACCGTATCGATACCCGTTACCGAAATGGATATTGGAACAGTTACCTGTGCATTTTTTATTTCATAGGCCCATTAGCTAGAACTGATTAGAATATAATAAGTCGTGCTGGGATGACAATAACCCCAGTACTTATCTTTTATTTTCTGCATTTTATTTTTCATGTCTATTTTAGTTTTAGCATTTCTTTTTGTATATTTTTCTTTTGTTTTTGCGGAGCTCACCCCTGCAGGTATTCATAGCAAATTGCATTGGCGGGGTTCTGATTCTTCGTATGGCGGGCCTGCTTCAGGTTTACACGCTTCTTCTGGTATGCTCACTAGTTGAGCATGGGGTAAACTTTTCGCTTAGCTCTTTATGATTTTAATTTCTCTATCTCATGATTTGTTGCTTAGTTTAAGTCTGGGGGAGAGATCTGTTACCTATTGCACGTACACATTTCATGTGCATACTAGAAGCTTTTATTGTTTTATTTTGCTTAGTTCATTGCATCACACACCACTGCACCCACATGAGCGCGTGCTTAGCGTTTTGCGTGCTGCGAGTTAAACTCATTTCTTCATTAGATTTGGGAAAATTATGGTGCTGACTTAGGATTATGAGACGGAGTAAAATGTTGGCTTTGTTGTGTTTCTAGTCAACTGCTCTCGTCTCGTGTAGAAATTCGAGTATATTTAATTTTTTTGTATGCTTTTAGTTTTATATTTTTCTAATTGCATAAATACTTTTTATTCTACTCAAAAGTTGGTGAATCCGGTGTGAATCCGATGGTAGCTTAGGGATGTGTATAGACGGCCCTTAGTTTTGTATTGCTCGAGTCAGGAGGATGGATAGTCTTTCTCGTTGGCTAAGAACTTGACCCAAGCTATTCTTGAAGCATGGGTATAGGTTAGTCATGCATGAGCGTGATGTAGGCCATCATTTTGGCCCGGTTGAGCTTTGTACCGTTCCTGATGTCTTCTCCTCGCTAGCCCCGTTGTGCCTACCCCTCCTTTTGATTCAATTCCATCATGATTTCACCAAAGCCTCATAGCCAATCCTAGTCGCACACCCAAGTTGAGCTTTAGTGTTTACATTTTAATGTTGGGATGTGATGTTGTGTTATTACATGTGAAAATGTGGATGTGCTCCAATGTTATATTTGCTGAAATTGCAAAAATAAAAAGATGATTTGAATAAAGAAAAAGAAAAAAAAGAGAAAAATATTTCTAAAGAAAAAAAAAGTGAAAAGAAAAAGTTTTAATTGAAAATCATTTTGGAAATGTGATTATATGTGGAGTAGGCGGTGCACACACCCATATGTTAAAAGTTAAGTTTGTGGGTGTGATGTACCCACATTTATTTTGGTTAGCTGATGAATTCATTTTTTACTAGCTCATTTGGGTTTGGTGCTTAGCCATTCTTATTTATCATTGTTTACCTCACCGAAACCCAAGCCCCATGTCTTCACCTATAGTCCTACTGATTCTTGTGTGAACCAAACTAGTGCCGTAGAGAGAATGCGAAAGGGCAAGCATATGATCACCGACATTGGTGGATTCCTTTGGAGGTTATCCCGAGCCCCGATCTTTGGCAATGCTCGTCTAGCGATTAGTCTACTTTCTCCCTACGCGTGACCGGGTGATTCACCGTGATTTTACTTTTGAGTAATAATAAAATTTTGGTACGCATTGTGAAAAATATAAACTATTTTGCATACTTAGAAATTTCTTCTATTATATTTTTACGCACGCGAGCATGCGACTTCGCATGGTACTCCGTTTCGCAATTTCTTTGTTAACTAGTATTTTTCCCTATCTGCTTAGATTTTGTTTGCCCGGGACGCGCAAACAGTTAAGTCTGGGGGTGTGATGAGTTCATATTTTAAACCTATTTTCGAACTCATCTGGGCTAGTTTTCACGCGTTTGCACTTCACTTTTAGTTCTTTATCGTTCATATCTCATCTTATCTTTATTTCCATAGGAAGTGCACATTTATGCCCGTGGTTGTGTATTTTGTTATTTTTATAGTTTGTACTCCCTTTTGTGATTGTCTGGAATGTCTGCACAGATTAGTGATTGGTTTTTCCTTTCGGTACAGGGGTCGTGTGCGTGTTCCGGGATGGTTGTGAAACAGGAATACTGCGTGTAACAACCCCATCCGTTCATATGGTATATTCTAGAAGGTCCGGCCGGGGCCCCACAGGATATACCACAAAACAGTCGGTGAAGGTACATGATGATATCAGAGTAGCGCGTCGCACCTGTCACAAGCATTCTAGCGGAAGCGTAAACTACTTGAACTCCTCATGAATGTCCAAATATAAAACTCCACATTTTATATATATATAGGAATGTCTTACAACAAGTCAAAAGTGTTGGTCATATGGCCTCACATGGCTTTCACACAGTGGCCTAAAACAACTTGGCGCGCAGGCCGGCCACAATAAAAGAAAACATGCAAAAGAACATATTTAGCCTTCGAGGGCTAACAGCAGCAGCAGCAACACCAGCAGGAGCATCAACCTCTATGCGTCCCGCTCGGTTCTCCCGTACCTGGAAAGGGACAATCCACCCACCGGTGGTAAACCAAAAGCAACGGTCAGCGTTCAGCTGACCAAATTATAACGACCCTACCCCTTCTCTCGGGGCAGCGGTATTCTTCCCTGCAGGCATATGAGATCACAAGTATGGCAAGCTATATCATCAAAATGTGCTTTCACGCACACAAGCCAGCACAACCGTTCGCCGCCCGGCCCAACGGTCCGTGCACTCAGGGCACATTCTTGGTGTTCTGGCAACATCTTGCCCACCACCGTATCAGGGTTATCACCCAACGGTAAATCTCTTGAGCATTTACTCCATGGCGTGCAGCCGGAGTTAGTCTTCGGACACCGAGATGGCCCGTAGCCCCCCATTGTGTCATGGCGCGCAGGCCGAAGACTCTTGCTATGTGCTCCAACAGACCGTACTTTTTGGTCTCACGTCAGACGGACATAGCGCAGGTCGGATCCTCCACCCCCCGTTGCTCAAATCGCCTTACCTTCTCCGAGTACAGTGTACTCATGGCTATATCAAAGGCGCGGGTCGGTCTCACCAATCCTGTTCTTGGCATTCAAGCCTGGGTATTTCACTATACCCATTTCCTCACAACAACAACGGGTCTTTCCTGGGCACACCAGTACTTCCTGTGACTCTCTCCACAGGTGGACACCGCACTAGCACAAATGTCAGGGGTCTTTCCTGGGCACACCAGTACTTCCTGTGACTCACTTCATAGGTGGACACCCTATGACATCAAGCATCACAAAAGGGCCTTTCCTGGTCCCACCAGTACTTCCTGTGCCTCAATCACAGGTTGGACCCAAAACCATCACATGGCTATTTTCCTGGGCTACCACCCCAGTACTTCCTGCTACTCCTTTTCGCAGGCATAACCCGTAGACTCCTTACACTACACGTTTATCACGGAGTCTTCTCCGGTTCGTATGCAACATCACCAATCCAGACTAACCTTCCAGATGGGCTTCACACAGCATGCCTATTCCGTACTCCATTTCCGGATCTATATGCTAACACAAGGGGATTCAAGCATCCACCCAAAGATTTCCCAAAATCAGCCACCTCTTGGTGGGGGAAATCACAAAATATGCCAAAAAGGAAAGCCTTCACATGGCTAGAAAGAAAAGTCGTCACCCTTGACGACCGCTTCGGTGCCATGGACTCCAAGCTAGCTTGCAAGACTCGCAAGAGCGTTTCCTCCGCAACGCTGGCTTCGGATCTCTCGTCGGTAAACCGCAACACCACCAGCAGCAGCTCCCTTTCCTTCTTCCTCCTCCTTTCTCTCTCTCTTTCTCTCTCTTGAATAAAGATGAAGGCCAAATCAAAGTGAGCAATACTTCTCAGTTTTCGGCCTTGAAGAAAAAGAGAAAGAAGCTTTCAGCCCTTGGATCTAGACTGAAGGAATGAACGACCACGATTCTGCCAAAAACACATATTTTGATCCGACACGGCCTCTGACACGGCCGTGTGCCAGGCCATGTGCCTCAAGCGGTGGTCAACCGACTTATCCAAACCAGTGACACGCCCACGGGACACGCCCGTGTCATGGGCCGTGTCACCAACACGCCTTCAGACACGCCCGTGTCTGTGGCCGTGTACCTGGATGAAAAAAATCCCAAATCATCCCGAGACTTCACACGGCCTGTGACACGCCCGTGTCCCAGGCCGTGTGCCCAGACACGGCACAAAGACACGCCCTGTCGAAACCTTCGGCGGGCAGAGTTCGTCGCCTAATTTGACACGCCCTGTGACACGCCCGTGTCACAGGCCGTGTTCAACACTCGACACTCACTTCTCGACACTCTACGATCGTCGAATAAAACTCATCGAGCATGCGACACGGCCTTGGACACGCCCATGTCCTGGGCCGTGTGCCTCCCTCTCGACGCATCGTCGAGAGAAAAATCGTCGAGACAAAGCCCAATCGTCGACACAACCTCGACACGCCCTGCGACACGCCCGTGTCGCAGGCCGTGTTAACTGACACGCCCTGGGACACGCCCGTGTGCCAGGCCGTGTCACCCAAAAATGCCTGTTTCCGAACTTTGGGCTGTTACAATCCTCCCCTCCTACAAAAAATTTCGTCCTCGAAATTTATAGATAGGAAAGCAACAGAAAGCAGCAAGAAATATGTAACAACGTATAAAATGTTATGTTACAACACTCTCGCTACAGATTACACAAACAGCTCTGGGAACTCTGCTCGCATGGTCTGCTCGCGCTCCCATGTCAGCTCTTCACGGCCGCAGTTGTCCCATCGGACTTTTACCATACCGACCGTCTTGTTCCGCAACTATTTCTCGGCTCGATCTTCGATCTGAATGAGTTTAACTCTCGTTGTTAGCCCAGACTCCACCGGCACACGATCATCCGCGATCACTTGAGCTGGATCTTTCACGGCCTTCCGAAGTACCGAGATGTGAAAGACATCATGTAACCCACCCAAGTCCGCCGACAGAGCTAGCCGATAAGCCGCTTCGCCAATTCGCTCAACCACTTCAAACGGACCCAAATATCTTGGACTCAACTTTTTCAATCGTCGAATCCTGGAGACACCTTTGAATGGCTTGATCTTCAAGTAGACCCAATCGCCAACCGCAAATTCTACATTCCGGTGCTTGGCGTTGTAGTACTTGCTTGTCGATCTTGAGCAATAAGCAATCTCTCTCGAATCGTCCGAATGGTTGAGTTTGCTTCATCCACCTCATTTGGTTTAACAACCCGGGCTTCACCCGCTTCTACCCAAGCCAAGGGAGTACGACACTTCCTTCCATATAGGGCTTCATATGGTGCCATCCCAATGCTTGCCTGGTAGCTGTTATTATACGCAAACTCGACCATATAGAGATGATCTTCCCATCTCTTTCCGAAATCAAGGGCGCACATTCGGAGCATGTCCTCCATTGTTCTGTTGGTACGTTCAGTTTGGCCATCCGTTTGGGGATGAAAGGCCGTACTGAAAGTCAACTTCGTGCCCAACAGTCGGTGAACTAGCCTCCAATCATTTGACGTGAATCGCCCATCTCGATCACTTACGATGCTCCGAGGAACACCGTGAAGACGCACAATCTGGTCAACATATAACTTTGCCAAAATTTCAACTGAATCATCCCGCCTGTTCGGGAGAAAATGTGCTACTTTTGTTAGCCGGTCAACTATCACCCAAATGGAATCATTTCCTCGCTGCGATCTTGGCAACCCATGCACGAAATCCATGGAAATATCATCAAATTTCCACACTGGGATCGGCAGTGACTTCAAATAACCGCCCGGCTTTTGGCATTCCGCCTTCACCATCGCACATGTTTGGCATTTAGAGACATAAAGGGCAACATCTTTCTTGAGCCCTGGCCACCAGAAAAGCTTCTTCATATCATTGAACATCTTTGTGCTCCCGGGGTGAATGGAATACTTGGTATAATGCGCTTCATACATCAGTTCTTCCCTCAGTTTCCCCATATTTGGGACGCACAAACGACCCTCTTTCGCAAAAGACCGTCATTCCAGGTGAATTTGCCTTCTGGCCCTTCATTCACATAGTGCAAGAGATCTTTATCCAACTCTGTTGCCCGTCGAACTCGGTCCGCAAGGTCACATTGTACCTCAGTCCAGTTCAAACATGCAATGTCAGTGGAATTCTTGTCAACACAATATATCTCCAATGCCTCCAACTCCTGGATAAGACGTTCATCATGCCTTTGTAATCAATTTTCTCTAACCGGAACTCGCCGACTCAAGGCATCCGCGACAACATTCCCCTTCCCGGGTGTATAGTGAATCTCGAAAGTGTAGTCCCCAAGGAACTCCAACCACCTTCGTTGTCGCATGTTCAAGTCTTTCTGCTCTAACAGGTACTTTAGGCTCTTATGATCGGTATAGATCTCCACCTTCACTCCATAAAGGTAGTGTCGCCACAACTTGAGTGCAAAAATCACCGCCGCTAATTCCAAATCATGGACGGGATAGTTTCGCTCGTGCACCTTCAGTTGGCGTGAGCCATAAGCAATCACCTTTCCGTTCTGCAAAAGAACGCAGCCTAAGCCGCTCCCTGAGGCATCACTATAAATCACAAATCCATCAGTTCCACATGGCGAAGACAACACTGGTGCCGTGGTCAACCGAACCTTCAGCTCTTCAAAAGCTCGTGCACACTCTGCCGTCCAAACGAACTTCTGATCTTTTCGCGTCAGTGTGGTTAGCGGCAAAGCGATCCGCGAGAAGTTCTCCACAAATCTTCTATAGTAGCCCGCAAGTCCAAGGAAACTCCTGACCTCGGCCACGGAAGACAACATTGGCCATTCTTGTATGGCTTTTATCTTCGATGGATCCACTGCAATGCCCGCTCCACTCACCACATGGCCCAAAAATGCCACTGACGATAGCCAAAACTCGCACTTCGAGAACTTGGCATATAGCTGATTTTGCCTCAACGTATTCAACACCAACCGCAAGTGAATCTCATGCTCAGCTTTGGACTTCGAGTATACCAGGATATCATCAATAAACACTATCACAAACAGATCCAGGTACTCACGAAAAATACGGTGCATCAGATCCATAAACACCGAAGGCGCATTGCACAATCCAAAGGGCATGACTGTGAACTCATAGTGCCCATAACGCGTTCCAAATGCGGTTTTGGGAATGTCACCTTCCCGAATTCTTAACTGGTAATAACCAGACTTCAGGTCCAACTTCGAATAGACAATCGAGCCCACTAGATGATCGAATAACTCATCAATCCGAGGTGTAGGATACTTATTCTTCTCGGTCAGCTTATTCAATTCACGGTAATCGATACACAACCGTAACCCACCATCTTTCTTCTTTACAAAAAGCACAGGCGCGCTCCAAGGTGACATACTTGGGCGGATATAACCTTGCTCTAGCATTTCTTGTAGTTGAACCTTCAACTCAGCCATCTCTTTAGGCGCAACGCGATATGGCGAGCGGTCCACAGGTTTCGCACCTGGCACCAACTCGATCGTGAAGTCAATCTCCCGCTTGGGTGGTAGCCCAGGGAGATCCGCGGGAAACACATCTGTAAAGTCTGCCACAATCGGAACCTCGCACAAAGTGGCCTTAGGCTCAACAGCCTGAATTAGTGCAAAGTAACACTTCGCACCCTTCCGAACAGCTTTGACTACCTGGAGTGCAGACATCAACGTCCCGCCCACTCCTCGCATACCCGCGAACTTGGTCTTCTGTTCGGTATTTTGGCCCAATGTGATTTCTTTGGACTGGCAATCAATCATAGCATGCTGCTCCGCAAGCCAATCCATCCCAAAATCACATCAATTCTGATATTGGCAAAACAAATGCGGTTAAACGAAACTCCCGACTTCCTAACTGAACCGCCACATCGCAAGCTTGATCCGCAAGCATCCAACAGCCATTCGGCAACACCACTCTGACGCTATCTGCCTTTGGACGACTGGGTATCCCAAGCCGCGTAAGAAACTCACGAGACAGAAATGAATGCGATGCACCTGTATCAAACAGTGCTCGCGCCAGCGTGTCCCGAATCATCACAAAGCCTAGGACAAACATGTCACACACACACAAACCACAAACATAGGAGTACTAGGCTAAGCATACAAACAATAGCATAAACAAAACTAAACTCATACATGTGACAACGTCACTCTGCTTGATGGCCTCTTGCAGGCCAAGATTGTAGACCCGGGGTTGCGCCTGCGAGGCAGAGGAATCCACCACCGCCTTTCCTTTCTCCGCATAAGATGCACCCGCCTTCTTTTCACTCTTTGGCGGCATCCGACAATCTCGCGCAATATGTCCCATCCGGCCACAATTGAAGCAGATCCGAGTGTCTGGCTTGGAGGTTGCCCCTGATGTTGCTCCCGTTGCAACTGATGAAGGAGCTTGTCCACTAGGCTTGGACTTCTTGCCCCATCTCTTCTTATAAAATGGTTTTCCCGATCGGGGCGCCTTCCACTCTTGTTGCGACACAGCCAAAGCTCTCTTCCCTTGCACCCTTTTCATGTCCTTTTCCAACGCGGTCGCGGTGTCAACCAACGCTTGGAAACCTTGGTTCACAGAACTGGACACAAGGAATCTCAGCTCGTCCCCAGTCCTTCATAGAACCGATTCGTCTTCCTCTGCTCATCAGCAAAAATCGAACCCGCATACCGCCCCAAGCGAGTAAATTCATGCAGGTACGCGTCAACACTGCCATCACCTTGAGTTAACCGTTGGAATTCATTTTCCATGGCTATCCGTTGAGCCACAGGAAGGTGCTTCGCTAGAAAGAGCCGGAGAATTCTTCCATCGACACTTGGGTTAACGGACGACCCGCCAAATGATGCAACTCCATCTCATCCCACCATAACCGAGCTTCTCCTTCAAGCAAGAAGGTGGCTAAGGTAACTTTCTGATGCTCCGCCGTTCCTATCGCCGTCATCACTCGCTTGACGCGCGATAACCAATCCTCAGCCTGCGTCGGGGTTCCCGCTCCCGAGAACGTAGGCGGATGGAAGCTCATAAACCGCGTTAGCTGCTTCTCAGCCATTCGAGGAGCCACAGCCACTACAGGTTCAGGCCTTGCCGCCACCTGTTCTGGCCTCACAGCCGCTTGCTCCTGCCTAAGGGGCTGGCCTTGGATCATGGTAAATAAGGCCTCCGCAACTAAACGCACATGTTCCGCAGACGGTGGAGGTGTAGGCACCGCGGCTGGTGCCGTACTTTCATCAGAACGCTGGGACTCAGACGGCCCAGCTCCACTTCGTGTCACCTAAAGGTGGACAAGACACACACATTAGCGGTCGTACCCAAGCAATCAACACAAAAGAAGAACACACAGGTTCCTCAAACACACAAATATGCATTCCTATCATGGACATTCAGGAGTTCATTCGTAGACTTTGGTGTGCACAAACACGTGCTCGCCACCCCACAAAAGAAGTCGACCACGACTTCGAGAGGGAATGACCAAGACAACCGATACCAAAAATGTAACAACCCCATCCGTTCATATGGTATATTCTAGAAGGTCCGGCCGGGGGCCCACAGGATATACCACAAAACAGTCGGTGAAGGTACAGGATGATATCAGAGTAGCGCGTCGCACCTATCACAAGCATTCTAGCGGAAGCCTAAACTACTTGAACTCCTCATGAATGTCCAAATATAAAACTCCACATTATATATATATATATAGGAATGTCTTACAACAAGTCAAAAGAGTTGGCCATATGGCCTTACATGGCTTTCACACAGTGGCCTAAAACAGCTTGGCGCGCAGGCCGGCCACAATAAAAGAAAACACGCAAAAGAACATATTTAGCCTTCGAGGGCTAACAGCAGCAGCAACAACACCAGCAGGAGCATCAACCTCTATGCGTCCCGCTCGGTTCTTCCGTACCTGGAAAGGGACAATCCACCCACCGGTGGTAAACCAAAAGCAACGGTCAGCGTTCAGCTGACCAAATTATAACGACCCTACCCCTTCTCTCGGGGCAGCGGTATTCTTCCCTGCAGGCATATGAGATCACAAGTATGGCAAGCTATATCATCAAAATGTGCTTTCACGCACACAAGCCAGCACAACCGTTCGCCGCCCGGCCCAACGGTCCGTGCACTCAGGGCACATTCTTGGTGTTCTGGTAACCTCTTGCCCACCACCGTATCAGGGTTATCACCCAACGGTAAATCTCTTGAGCATTTACTCCATGACGTGCAGCCGGAGTTAGTCTTCGGACACCGGGATGGCCCGTAGCCCCCCATTGTGTCATGGAGCGCAGGCCGAAGACTCTTGCTATGCGCTCCAACAGACCGCACTTTTTGGTCTCACGTCAGACGGACATAGCGCAGGTCGGATCCTCCACCCCCCGTTGCTCAAATCGCCTTGCCTTCTCCGAGTACAGCGTACTCATGGCTATATCAAAGGCGCGGGTCAGTCTCACCAATCCTGTTCTTGGCATTCAAGCCTGGGTATTTCACTATACCCATTTCCTCACAACAACAGCGGGTCTTTCCTGGGCACACCAGTACTTCCTGTGACTCTCTCCACAGGTGGACACCGCACTAGCACAAATGTCAGGGGTCTTTCCTGGGCACACCAGTACTTCCTGTGACTCACTTCACAGGTGGACACCCTATGACATCAAGCATCACAAAAGGGCCTTTCCTGGTCCCACCAGTACTTCCTGTGCCTCAATCACAGGTTGGACCCAAAACCATCACATGGCTATTTTCCTGGGCTACCACCCCAGTACTTCCTGCTACTCCTTTTCGCAGGCATAACCCGTAGACTCCTTACACTACACGTTTATCACGGAGTCTTCTCCGGTTCGTATGCAACATCACCAATCCAGACTAACCTGTCCAGATGGGCTTCACACAGCATGCCTATTCCGTACTCCATTTCCGGATCTATATGCTAACACAAGGGGATTCAAGCATCCACCCAAAGATTTCCAAAAATCAGCCACCTCTTGGTGGGGGAAATCACAAAATATGCCAAAAAGGAAAGCCTTCACATGGCTAGGAAGAAAAGTCGTTACCCTTGACGACCGCTTCGGTGCCATGGACTCCAAGCTAGCTTGCAAGACTCGCAAGAGCGTTTCCTCCGCAACGCTGGCTTCGGATCTCTCGTCGGTAAACCGCAGCACCACCAGCAGCAGCTCCCTTTCCTTCTTCCTCCTCCTTTCTCTCTCTCTTTCTCTCTCTTGAAGAAAGATGAAGGCCAAATCAAAGTGAGCAATACTTCTCAGTTTTCGGCCTTGAAGAAAAAGAGAAAGAAGCTTTCAGCCCTTGGATCCAGACTGAAGGAATGGACGGCCACGATTCTGCCAAAAACACATATTTTGATCCGACACGGCCTCTGACACGGCCATGTGCCAGGCCGTGTGCCTCAAGCGGTGGTCAACCGACTTATCCAAACCAGTGACACGCCCACGGGACACGCCCGTGTCATGGGCCGTGTCACCAACACGCCTTCAGACACGCCCGTGTCTGTGGCCGTGTACCTGGATGAAAAAAATCCCAAATCATCCCGAGACTTCACACGGCCTGTGACACGCCCGTGTCCCAGGCCGTGTGCCCAGACACGGCACAAAGACACGCCCTGTCGAAACCTTCGGCGGGCAGAGTTCGTCGCCTAATTTGACACGCCCTGTGACACGCCCGTGTCACAGGCCGTGTTCAACACTCGACACTCACTTCTCGACACTCGACGATCGTCGAATAAAACTCGTCGAGCATGCGACACGGCCTTGGACACGCCCGTGTCCTGGGCCGTGTGCCTCCCTCTCGACGCATCGTCGAGAGAAAAATCGTCGAGACAAAGCCCAATCGTCGACACAACCTCGACACGCCCTGCGACACGCCCGTGTCGCAGGCCGTGTCAACTGACACGCCCTGGGACACGCCCGTGTGCCAGGCCGTGTCACCCAAAAATGCCTGTTTCCGAACTTTGGGCTGTTACACTGCGCACGATCATGGGATATAATGCGCACGACCACTGGTCCGTGCGCCCCTGATCGTGCGCACTACTCTACGTTTTCTAGAATCAGCCTGGGGTAAGCGCACGACCACTGGACATACTGCGCACGACCACCGGTCGTGCGCCACTGATCGTGTGCATTGATTCCTCTTTTCTGGAGTCCTGTCTGGGTAATCGCACGATCATTGGACTTAGTGCGCACGACCACTGGTCGTGCGCCACTACTCGTGCGCATTATCCCAATTCTTCTTCCTGATATTCCATGCCAGTGCGCACGAGCACAGGACATAGTGCGCACGACCACTGGTCGTGCGCTTGTGATCGTGCGCATTGTTCATTTCTGCTTTTGTATAAATAGTGCAGGTTCTGCCCTAATTAGAGATCGCTCATTTTCCTCCGCCATTTTCATCTCCGAGGAGGGATTCCGCCGTTCCCCTTCATCTTCCACCCTAGGGAGGTGCTCTGGGCAAGCTTTCACCGCCAAATTCAAGCCCGAGCTTCCTCTCGGCCTCCTCCATCATCTCTTGGGTTCATTTCAAGTTTCAACGCCATAGCCATCAAGCAAAGGGAAGCTTTCAACTTTCGTCCGCTGTCGTGAGACGAAGAAGACGGGCCATTGGAAGGTGGTGACAGCCCTTCTCTACCCCGGATGCAGTTGAGGACCGAGCTTGGACGCAGAATGACAACCCGACTATTCCAACCGTGAATCCTCAGCAAGACTTCGGATTCGGTCAATCTCTTGACTTGTTCTTCCTTTATTGTTGTTTATGTGTTGTTGTAAACCTTATTTATAGATGATGTATGCTTATTTGTATAACGTTCTTACAATTATGTCTATGTGATTGTTTGTGTTCGTTATTTACTTGAGGTGCGCCTATTATTCCATCCACCACCATCCACCCTTGCCGCACTAGCAATTGCTAGTGGCGTGCGTTGCGAAGAGGTGCTCACGACCCTCATTCCGCCATTCTAACCACCTCATCCGCTATCCTTCTCGTCCATCCGCCTAGTGATTCGGCGCATAGCGGCCCGACTAGTCTTCCATCCCGCCTGGCGAAGCATCGCATAGCGGCGTTGCATAGGAGTAGTTGTTAGTATTTTATTTTCTGTTTCCGCAATATCAAAGCCCCCATCGTTACCTCCGACCTACGGACTTCAATCTCAAGTCCTACTCGAAATTAACTCCACCTTTCTGTGTTCCTTGTGAGATCGATACTTGGGAAAACCCCCATTTTATATTACTTGTACGACCGGTTCACTGCCGTGATCTATAGCATCAGTAACCACGTCCTCGCCGTGTCCTCGGCCTCCGAAAACCTGGGCAGGTGGGCCACCGTATGGTGCTAGAGGTGGTGCCCCCCTCATGGGGCAGTTTCTCCGGAGGTGTCCCACCTGATGATAATGGAAGCACTCCGGTGGGGGATACGCCATACCCCCGGGTCTCGCATCTCCTGTATCCGAAGAGGTTGAGGGGCCAATATCACCTGCTCTCTCGTCTCCTGCCTCACCTCCTGACGAGGCTGGTCCTCCGTCCTTCTCCCATCTGGTATAGCGCCTCGCCGTTGATCATTTCTTGCCCTCCGGCCCTGATCCTCTGCTTGCCGCTTCCGGCCCCGGGTGGTTGCCAATCAGCCTCAATCCTCTTTGCCATCTCCAAAATCCGGGAGATAGGCCCATCAGATACAAACAACAAAGCCTCCCTCAAATCCTCTTTCAGACCCTTATAGAACCTCTTGATGTATCCTGCTTCGTCCAGCATGTAAGAACCTGCATATCGAGCCAAATGGTCGAACTCTCGATGGTACTCCACCACCGTCCTAGTGCCATGCTTCAGCTGTAAGAACCTCTCCTCCAACTCGTCCCTGGCCGACTGTGGAACAAAATGCTCCAGCAGCGTGGCCCTGAATTCCTCCCAAGTAATTTCCGCAACCTCCCTATCGGCAAACGTCGTGTCCAACAGCGTCTTCCACCACCTCTTGACATGGGACTCCAAGCAAGATACCTCCAAAGCCACCCTCTCCTCCCGGGGCACCGTATCCTGGTCAACATCTCGTACATAACATCCAGCCACTCCTCTGTCCGCACTGCCGACTCTGTCCCAAAGTAGGACGGGGGAGAGAGTCCTCGGAAGGTGCTCATCTAGTTGGCCCCTGGGTTTGGCTGCTGGGCCGGGGCCTGTTGAGCCCGGAAGGCCTCAAGGATAGCTGTAAGAGTTTGCCCCATGTCTGACTGAAGGAAAGGTGTGGGGACCATGGGAGGTGCTGCAATGTCCGGAGTCTGCTGAGCTCCACCTTGTGGGGTGGGCTGAGCTAGGGGCTGCAAAATGAACTGTATTAGTAGGTAATCGACTCAAATCATAATTAAGAAGTGGACAATTTACATTTACATGTGATCCCTCATATGGGCACACCACTACTTCCGCTGCTTAGTTTGTCCCTAAACTAAGCTCGCGCGGGGGTGACCCAGGGTTGTGGACTGCTACTTTTCGATCGAGGTTTACTCTGATACCACTTGTCATGATGATCATGAAAGTGAGGTTAGCCTAAGGAAGAAGTGGCTTGGGTTAGCCCATTTGGGCTAGGTTTGACTTGGCTTAAGTTAGGGTTGACCTGTGTCAATTTGATCATCTGGGTTGACCCCATTGGGTCCTTGGTGACCCATTGCCCTCCCCTAAGGCCTATGTGGGGTTATGTAGGGTTACCTTACACTTTAGAGGTCACCTCCCTTAATAAGAGCACTTTGACTAGACTAGGGGCTTGAGTTGACTTGGGACAACTTGACCTCTAGGGCTGACCCCAATGTGTCCTTAGTGACCCCTTGACTTCACTTTAGGGTTAGGGGGGCATAGGTGGGGTCCTCTAGGCTAGGAGTAGGTCAATTGACCCTAAGTAGGTTAGTTTGACCCATTTTGGGTTAGGGTTGACCTTGGTCAACTTAGTGTCTTTGATTGACCCCAATGGGTCCTTATGGTTCTAATGGGCCTCCCAAGGTATTAGGGGGTGTTGTGGTAGGGTCTTGGGGTCAATGTGTAGCCCCATGGTCATCCTAAATCATTGTTCAGAGTTCTACTATTTGCAGACCATTATGATTTCCACACTTTGTCTCCTATCCCTTAGCCCATTTTTGGCTTCCTAGGGTTTGTCATGACCTAGTCATAGACAAAACCACTCCTAGGGGTCTAGTTGGAAATGGGATGTTACAGGAATTTCACCACAAAAACCCAACGACAGCCCACAACATCCGTGCCAACAGGAGGAGGAACAAGTGTCCATGTTCCCCATTCAGTGGAGTAGCAATCTCGTCATCCATGGCAGCCTTCCAATGCAGAAGGGTAAGAGCTTCCTGATAGGAATGGGGGGGTGGAAGTAGAAGAGATATCCAGAGCAAAGTCCCAACGAGCAGGCGTCAAACGATCATAGGAAACAACAGTAGCAAGAGGATGCTGGGTACAAGCCCAACCCCTTTGCAAAGAAGCAATGGGAAGGTCCAGGTCAGCAGGTACCGCAGGATCTGGAGCATCCGTGGTGGAGAAAGCTGGCCTAGGAGAAGAGAGCGACGACAGCGAAGAGGAGGAAGGTGGAGGAGAAGGAGCGGGGGAAGACAATGGAGATAGTGGAGGTGG
The DNA here is from genome assembly GCA_039583875.1 of Platanthera guangdongensis. Classification (NCBI taxonomy): domain Eukaryota; kingdom Viridiplantae; phylum Streptophyta; class Magnoliopsida; order Asparagales; family Orchidaceae; genus Platanthera; species Platanthera guangdongensis. The sequence goes on from CM077147.1 coordinate 91,337,613, forward strand.
AGGAACAGTAGTAGGAGTGGAGGGAATAGGGGGTTGGTGATAGAAGGAGGGGGGGTGTGTGGAGGTTGAGTAGGAGGAGAGGAAGAAGCGGAAGAGAAGTAAGAAGCATTTTCAAAGAAGGTAACATCCGCAAAGACAAATTGTTTGCGGGTGACGGGGTCAAAGCAACAATAACCCTTCTGAGTGGGAGAGTACCCCAGAAAGATACATTTGGTGAACCGAGGGGAGAGTTTGTCGCGGGTGGTAGAGGGAGCATGCACAAAGGCTGTGCAGCCGAAGATACGTAGAGGAAGAGGAAAGGGTTCTTTGACCGGATTGAGAATGGAGAAAGGAGTTTGACCATAGAGAACGGTGGAGGTAATACGATTGATGAGATAACAAGAGATGAGAACAGCGTAGCCCCAGTAGGAGCGAGGGACATGCATTTGCGTAAGCAGAGTGCGAGCAACATCAAGAAGGTGACGGTTTTTTGCGTTCCGCCACTCCATTTTGTTGGGAAGAGTAAACGCAACTAGTTTGATGAATAATCCCATGTTGCGTACAAAAAGAGGAAAAGGCTTGGCTAAGATACTCTTTTGCATTATCCGAGCGTAAGAGTTTAATGGAAACGCCAAACTGAGTTTGAATTGAATGATAAAAGGATGTCCAGATATCAAAAAGTTCAGAACGGTCTCGTAAGAGATAGACCCAAGTACAACGAGAAAAGTCATCAATGAACGTGACAAAGTAAGAACTACCCTGCCCAACGGTAAGGGTAGGAGCAGGACCCCAGATGTCAGAGTGAACAAGATCAAATGGACGGGTGGATCCACGAGCTTGCTTTGGAGGAAAGGATGAGCGGTGATGCTTGCCAAGTTGACATGCGTCACAATTAAGAGGAGGATGTTGGGAAGGGAGGTGGGGGAGAAGTTGGCGAAGAAGGCGAGGGGGGGGGGGCATGACCAAGGGGAAGATGCCATTGGAGAAGATCTGTAGAGGAGGAGGAGAAGGCAGAGAGAGCAGAGACGTTATCGAGGAAGTAGAGGCCGCCACTCTCGTCCCAGTAGTAATCGTCCGTTGGGAGGTCGGATCCTGAAAATAACAAGAGGTAGTAGTGAATGTGACGGAGCACTGTAGTTGCTTGCATAAAGAGGTAACCGATAACAAATTGCAAGGAAACTGGGGTACATAGAGGGTATCTGCAAGGCAAAGAGACGGAGTGACTTGAACCATGCCCGTCCCTTTGACCGGGGAGGGAGAACCATCCGAAACTATGATAGGGGGCAACCGATCATGGGTGTCTAGATGAGAGAAACATTGAGGATTGCCTGTCATATGATTTGTAGCACCATAATCGATCAACCATCGTCCGCGAGTAACAGTGTGGGAAATAACAGAAGAGATGACCACCGAGGCGGACGGCTCAGAGGAAGTGGAATCCATTGAAGAGAGACGGCGAGAGAACAACAAACCACGACGGTTAAAACAAGTCACAAGCCGGTCGGACAGAAGTAGGCCGCGTGGCTAGGAAAGCCACAGGCAGGCCGCAACGAATAGTTAGCACGAGCGGGTAGAAGGAAACAGGTTGAGGCGATTATTAAACAAGTCGCTACGACTAAGAGGAGCAGCAAAAGAAGAGAAGCAATGAGAAACAAGCCGCACTAACAGGGCAACGGTCATAAGAGAAGGCAAGCCACGAAGACAGGTCGCGGGAAGCATAAACAAGCCGAGAATCAAGCGGAGGGAAAGAAGTCGAGAGGCTAGAAGGTAGCCCGCGCGAACAGAAGAAGAAGCTGAATCAGGAGGAAAAGATCGTTTCGTCTGATACCATGTTAGAAACGAACAAAAAACAAGCCGGAAGTAGTTTAACAAAAATTTTATTATCTCAAAAAGGTATCTATTACAAAGGTATGACCTCCCTTATATAGAATGGAGGAGAGAAGAGAGAATAAAAATAAGCGATGTGGGACTAAAAAATTACAGGACACGAGAGAACCATACAGACACAAACTGATGCAGGCCCAAGGTTTCGACAGATTAAACTACGCATTCTTCTGTTCGACAATTTAATTAAATATATAGTGCGCGGTTTCTCTACTTAGTACTATCAAATACTCAAACATTTAGGGGCAAAAATTCCACAACCATCAACGCAAAGGGACGCAACCCCTTTTATAGATTGAACAAGGGTTATAGGCCAATGTTCGCTCAAGCGAAAAGGACCCACACGATCCGGACAGTTAGCTATTCAAATTAGATTATGCGCAAGCAATTCACAATTCCAATAAAGAAAGTTCCAGGCTAAATTAGTGATTAAAATGAAGTCCTAATTTCAATCCCAAATTAATTAAAAATGAGGGTTTACCAAATCACTTGAGCGCAAGGGGAAATCAAAGGTGATGAACCCGATTTCTTCAAGTGTTCACGAGATCTACCCGCTCCAAGTTATATGAAAAATATTCGGGAAATATATGCTTGAAAATTCAGATTTTATTAAGCGCTAATTTCAATATAAATCCAGACTAAAAACTAGCGTTCTAATTCCACCAAAACCTCACAAAATAAGTTAGAAGAAATCACACAAAGAGGTGTAGGAATCGTTACCCAAATCCCAAGAAAACCTTCCACAGAGATGAGTGGAGGAACACACGTTGACGGTGGTATATTCTCTATTTCCACGCAGAAATCCTTGGATCCGCACCGGACGATGAAGACGCTCGCCGTTTTTCTCCTTTTGACAAACCCTTGGAGAGGGAGGAGGAGGAGGAGGGGAGGGGGAAGGTGGCTGAGCCACTAAGAGTCGGAGAGATAGAAGGCCGGCGGCCAAGAGAGAAGAGAAAGGGGGAGAATTTCTCAAAGAGGAAGGAGAAAGGAGGGGGAAAATTCAAAATTTGAATTCTTAGGATTTCTTTCTTTCATTCTCTAATTATTCCTTCATAGCCATGGCTATATATAGCCTACACCACTCAATCATCATCCATTCAAAATTCAAAATTCAAAAAGAAATTATGATGGCTATATGCACCCATCATAATACATGAAATGAAAATACAATACATGAAATTAAATAATTCACTAACTAAATAAAATGCTTGAAATAAAGTACTTTTAAAATAGATTGCTTAAAATAAAAATTGATAAAATATATAATTATAATTATGTAATTTATAATTATATATTTTATTTATTGGTGGTGGCGGACGTCGAGCAAAACATGTAGCGGTGGTGGCGTTGGCGAAGAAACATCGTGGTAGACTCTCATCTTCGAGCTTGCGACAACGACTGTCCCAATCCACGAACTCTCGATGTCGTATATCCGCGGCCGCATCAGCATCGTCGCCATCACAAACCGCACAAGCCGCGTGGTTAGACAGAAGGGCTAACCGCTCGGCTACTGCCTGAGAGAGAGAGAGATCGCCATGAGAGACCGCTAGACTGCCCAGTCTCCAAGTCGCCAGAGACAAACCGCTAGACCGCTTGGATCTCAGACAGCAACACAAAGCAACCAAACCGCAGAAGGGTAACAGTAAAACCGCGCGGTCATCAACCCGCCAAGACAGACTGCGAGACCGACTGGTTACCAACTTCAACAATAAAACAAGGGCTAGCCCCAATAAACAAAAATGATTAGTCTCTATCCTTTTAGATGATTCTACTAGTAAAAGCAATTAGGAAGAACGCTTAAACCACTTGAGGAGTTGCGAGGTATACCTGACTAAATAGCTCCGTATATCTTTCCTGCATCAGGTCCTATGGCTCCCAAGTATGCTCCTCTCGTCCGTGGTTCCTCCACAGGACCTTGACTAGCGGGATCTTCTTGCGGTGCAAGACTCGTATCCCCTGGTCGTCGATCCGTATCGGCTCCAAATGTACAGATCGATCTAATGCTACCGGCCCATCAGTGGCCATAATCTGTAACTCCGGGCATAGTAGAGCCCTCCTGAGTGAAGACACGTGAAAGACGTCGTGCAAGCCGACCAGCTCCGGTGACAGCTCCAGCCGGTAAGCTAGGGGACCGATCCGCTCCAGGATCTTGAATGGCCCCATGTACCTCGGGCTAAGCTTCTTCCGCCGACCACGTACTCGTGAAACCCCATGCATCGGCCACATCTTCAAGAACACCCGATCCTCTACCTGAAACTCCACTAGACGATGCTGTGCGTCATAATATTTCGCCTGCCTGCTCTGTGCCTCCAGCATTCTATCCCGTATCAACCGTACATGTGCCTCAGTATCCTTAATAAAGTCCGTGCCCACAGTCTTTGGATCCTCATCTTGTATCCAAGACAACAGAGTCATACACTTCCGCCCATACAACGCCTCATACGGAGCCATTCGTATGCTAGACTGATAACTGTTATTGTACGAAAACTCCACTAGGGGCAATATCCTCTCTCAGGGTTCTCCACGGTCCACAATACACAGTCTCAGCAGGTCCTCCAGTGTCCGGTTGGTGCGCTCTGTCTACCCATCTGTCTGGGGGTGGAAGGTCATACTGAAAGCCAGTCGAGTAACCAAGTATGTCTGTACTGACCTCCACTCCTTGGACGTGAATCGTCCATCTCGATCCGACACGATCGTCTTGGGCACCCCATGATATCGCACAAACTTCTCTATGAACCTCCGTGCCAGTACTCCAACAGCATCCTCCTTCCTGATCGGGATGAACCTAGCCACCTTCGTCAATCGGTCAACGATTACCCAGATAGAATCGTTTCCCGCCCGTGATTGAGGGAGGCCATGGATGAAGTCCATCGCGATATCCTCAAATTTCCACTCCGGCATCGGGAGTGGCTGCAATAAACTAGCAGGATGTCTGCACTCTGCCTTCACTAACTGGCACGCCTCGCAGTGGGTCACGAAGTAGGTGATGTCCTTCTTCATGCCCGACCAGTATAGAGTCTTCTTCAAATACGCCATCATCTTAGTGATCCCGGGATGTATAGAATATCTGCTATGATGAGCCTCGGCCATGATGTCCTCCCGAATCTGGCCTCCATCCGGTATATAAGTCCGACCTCTGAAACATATCAGATCATCTCGTATCGTGTAATCCCTAACTGAGCTGCCTCCAAGGCCCAGAAAATCGGCTCTAGCTTGGCATCCCGCCTCTGCCAATCTCTGACTCTGTCATGTATATCATAGGTGGTGCTCGTAGCGGCCAAGTACTCCTCGTACCACTCAGGGTCATCAGATGATACCAGAGTGATATGCATCTCTTCAAATCTCCGTAGTAGCTCCATGGGCATAAGTTGGGGCCCTGCTCCAGAAGTGGAAGCTCTCCGGCTCAGTGCATCGGCCACCACGTTTGCCTTACCCGGATGGTAGTGCATCTCGTACTGATAGTCCGCTAGAAACTCCGCCCATCTGCGTTGCCGTATATTCAGTTCCTTCTGCGTATCCACATATTTCAGATTTTATGATCTGAAAATATGTTACAGTGGACACCATAGAGGTAGTGCCGCCAGACCTTCAATGCAAATATAACCGCTCCCATCTCCAAATCGTGAACTCGGTAGTTTTGCTCATGTTTCTTCAGCTGGCGGGTGGCATAAGCGATCACATGTCCCTTTTGCATCAAAACTACTCCCATGCCCTAGTAGGAGGCATCCGCATAAACCTGAAATCCTTCTCTCCCCGAGGGGAGGGCAAGTATCGGGGCCGAAGTGAGTCGAACTTTCAGCTCTTGGAACGCCATCTCGCACTGTGGTGTCCAAACAAACGGTATCTCCTTCCTCGTCAGAGAGGTAAGTGGGAGGGACGGTCTAGAAAAACCCTCTACGAACTTCCGGTAGTAGCCGGCAAGTCCTAGGTAGCTCCATACATCCGTAGCTATCTTCAACTATATCCAATCTCGGACTGCCTGAATCTTGGCCGGATCTACTGCCAACCCTGCTCTACTAATAATGTGTCCGAGGAATGCCACCTCCTTTAGCCAAAACTGGCATTTGCTGAATTTCGCATATAAATGATGTTCCCGTAGCTTCTCCAAGGTCAGCGTCAGATGCCTCGTGTGCTCCTCCTCGGTCCTCGAGTAAATGAGGATGTCATCGATGAAAATGATGATAAACACATCTAGATATGTCTCGAAGACCCGGTTCATGAGAGTCATGAATGCTGACGGCGCATTCGTGAGCCCGAAGGGCATCACGGTAAACCCGTAGAGTCCATACCTGCTACGAAAAGCAGTCTTCTGTATATCCTCCTCTCGGATCCGAAACTAATAATAGCCCGATCGCAAGTCCAACTTCGAGAAGAAGTGCGCTCCCTCCAAGTAGTCGAACAGCTCGTCTATCCTTGGCAGAGGATAGGTATTCCTGACTGTTTGCTGGTTTAATGCCTGGTAATCGATACACAACCTGAGTGTTCCGTATTTCTTCTTGACGAACAACACTGGGGCTCCCCATGGCGAAGAGCTCGACCGAACAAACCCGGCTTCCACCAACTCCTGCAGCTGGCTCCGGAACTCTGTCAGCTCCCTTGGGGCCATGCGGTAGGGAGCTCTGGATGCCAGCTTAGCCCCGGCATAAGCAATATCTGGAAGTCCTACTCTCTGTGCAGGGGTAGCCCTGGTAGTTTCTCCGGGAAGACATCCGCAAAATCTCGCACCACGGCAATGTCGGATACAGATCCCTTGACCTCCGCCATCTCGAAGAGAATCTGATAAATCTCATCACCCTGCATGTGGGCCTTGATGGCCTGAATAGACAATAAGAATATATGGGAGGCGGGTCTAATACCTTCCATCACGACGAACGAGTCCCCAAATCTCAGGGTAATACTCTTGGCCAAGCAGTCAATCTGTGCATGGTTCCAATGGATCCATGTCATACCCAGAATCAGATCATAATCAGGCAGCAACAGAATTATCGCTGGAGCTTCGAAGGGTTTTCCGCATATCTATGCCTCCAGGTCGCAATGGGATGATGCGAACAACTCCGACCCGTCGGGTAGCCGTATCCTTAACGTCTTGGCTGTGATCCTCTCCACGCCTCCTAACCCTTGGATAAAGGTCTCCGACACAAACGAGTGCGAAGCACCCGTGTCGAAGAGAGTGTGTGCGGGCTTACCGCAAATGAAGACGATGCCTGAGATTGTAAATTTACTTAGAGTTCTATTTCTGGTTTTCCTGCCTAGTCTTAATAATTCAAGTTCATGAAATTACTTTTCTAGGAAAGGAAAGAACTAAGTAAAAAGAAAACTTTTCGGTCGTACCTGTGATCACTTGCGCCGGGTTCCTGGGTTGAGCCAGGTCCAGTGCATAAATCTGCTGTCCTTTCGGCCTGCGGTCTATACCCTGATATCCGCGTCCTTGGCCACGTCCTCGGCCTCCATAATGCTGAGCCGGTGGGGCAATCTGCGATGCTGGTGGAGGCATCCCTCTCACGGGACAGTTTCTCTTGATGTGCCCCACCTGATGATAGTGGTAACATTACGACGGAGTGTAAGCCCCACCTCCCATTCTCTACACATCTCGCATCTAAATAGGCTGAGGGGCCAGCGTTACCTGCTCCCTCGGCTCCTGCCTCACCTCCTGTCGAGGCTGATCCTCCACCTTTCATACCTCTGGCGCGCGACCTCGCCGTTGATCGTTCTGGGCTCCCCGACTCTGATCCTCCGTTGGTCGCTTCCGGCCTCTGGTGGTGAGCCAATCTGCCATTAACCGTTTTGCCATTTATAGAATACGAGTGATAGGAACGTCCGAAATGAAAAGAAGGGCATCCCTCATGTCTTCCCGTAAACCTTTGTAGAACCTCTTGGTGTACGCTGCCTCATCTAGCTGGTAAGAGTCTGCAAAACGGGCCAGATTGTTGAACTCTCTATGGTACTCCACCACCGTCCTGGAACCTTGCTTCAACTACAAGAAGCGGCCTCCAGCTCGTCTCGGGCCGACTGCGGAACAAAGTGCTCCAACAGCATGGGCCTGAACTCCTCCCATGTCACCTCAGCAGCCTCCCTATCAGCAAAGGTAGTCTCCAAAACTGTCTTCCACCATCGCTTGGCATGAGACTCCAAGCAGGAAACAACCAGTGGCAACCTTTCCTCCCAAGGGCTCCGTATCCCTGTCAGCATCTCCTCCATGATGTCTAGCCATTCCTCTGTCTGAACTACCGCCTCTGTCCCCAAGTAGGACGGGGGAGAGAGTCCTCGAAAGATGCTAAGCCAGTTGGCTCCCGGAATAGGTTGCGGAGCTGGGGCCTGTTGGTTCCTGAAGGCTTCCAAGATAGCCGTCAGAGTCTGTCCCATGTCAGACTGTTGGAATTGAGTGGGAACCGGCGGTATTGGTGCAACTTCTGGAATCTGCGGGGTTCCACCCGGTGGTGTAGGCAGTGCTGGAAGCTACGCCACAAAATTTATCGTCAGAAATTTTTCAACCTTAACTAAAATGGACAATTATATATGTGATCCCCACATGGGCACACCACAGCTTCCGTTGCTTAGTTTGTCCGCAAACTAAACTCGTACGAGGGTGGCCCAGGGTTTTAGCGGACAGCTGCTTGATCGATCGAGGTTACGCTTTGATACCACTTGTAAGACACCCCCCCTTTTTTTCTCTTTTCAAACTCCGGGGTCTTATGCCCAGAACCGCCGCTTTGCCGTGACACCTTCGCGCCTGGGAAGATCGTCACTACACAACGCCGATTCTGCCGGCCTTATTGATCACAAAAGTAGTAGTACAAGAGTATAAACATGTAAGTCCATAGCAAATCACATATATATAAAATCTCCAGGAAGGGAGTGTCCACAAAATAGTAAAAGAGTACAGAATTGAAGGGCTTAAGCCCGGTACATCAATATCCTCACTAAAGATCTCTCATGCGGAAGCAAAATAAAACAACTACTAGAAGTCGGGACTCACGGTCCCAGCTGGCTGTACTCCTGAGCTAGACTGCCCTGTCTCCAATCGAACCGGTCTCCTGGGCTGCTCCTCCATACTGGGCTCCACGATTCTCTAATATGATGTGGTTCGAAAACTGTTAGTCTATAAGACTAAGACCCTATCGTCCCCCACACCTTCCCCCATGCTCCTAGGCACCGAGCAGGGAGGAAGAAAGGAAAGGACGTGAAAGTGGAGAGTAAAACAAACAGGTGACAGGGGGACCTAGCTAGCAATTTATAATCATGTTGTAATAGGTAAAGTAAGAAAAGAATTTAACCTTCACTTATGTGAGTACACATAAGCCAAGGGATCTTCTACAAGGCTCCCATCTTATAAAATGTCCCATACCACTTTATACGTTGGGGTTTCGATTATCACAAACAATATATATATATATTGAAATGACCTTAATTTATAAACTTGCCCACACAAGCTTATAGACCAAGGGGTCGTTTGTCAAGTCCTAATATATAAGCGTCCCATTAAACTTATACATTAGGTTTCATAGGTTATTATGAATGATTATGATATGCATCTATATGGTGGGTTCATGTTATGTTCAAGCAGTACAACTCACCCACCCGACTTTGTGTACACAAACCTTTAGTTCCCCCTTTCGGAGCCGTTACCTCCCAGGATACCTCCGTAGTGACAGACAGAAGCGGTGGGTTGGGCCTCACCCACCTCAAACCCAGTAATAGCACTACCGATCTGACCCATCGTACGCCTCAACGCTTGGTGCACTAAGCGGACTACCGCGTACTCTTGCCGACTGGACCGCCGGACTTAAGTTTGGCGAAGTTTTAAACCACACTTGTCGAGTCATCGTATTGGCGTCGGTGCAACGACTAACCCATACCGAAGACCCACCACCTTAGGTATTTCTTATGCATATGCAATATTCTCAAAATAGTAAACAACGAGTCGAGTTCCCAGACTAAACCGTCCGTGTTAACCTCAAACCGAGAGGAAGCTCCCCGGACGAAACTGTCCGGCTCAAATTCCAAACCTCATCCCTTTGAACACTGCGGGATGGCCCCCCTTTGAACACCTCGGGATGACTTAACCATTTCCAATTCTTGTCCAACTAGTGTGTGCAGTGTGAAACCCTATCTACTAAATTACTCTTTCGATTTGTTCTTTACGGTTTACGTTATCCCAGGACTACCTCCGGATTTACCCCGTGAAGGGTTCTCAATAGGCACTAGGAACTGCGATGGTATGACAGACCAAAGTTCCCTTTCGCAAGGCACTTATTATTATTGGTTGATTCCCTTACCTCTCCCCCTTTAACATCACATTAAACCAGTACCAAGGGTAGTTTAGACCTTTCACTCTCGCCGGAACGACGATCTTTCGTCGAACTCGCGTACCTTTTAACACACATCAACTCGATTCCCACCACACCTTAGAACTTTCTATAGGACTCATCTACTTTCATTCAAACAATTCAACATGACTAACTCTACACTATTCCAACTCTTATCCTAATACAACTTTTCCGCAAATTACTATTTGCAGACCAACCTATACTAAGTGATGTTCATGATAGGATGTCCTTCAAGTTTTCATCCGAATGACCTAGGTTATTACTGGAGTCCTATCATGATATAAATGATTTAATTCCAGAATATTGTATTTTTCTCAATTAATCTTCTATTTAAATAATTTCTTAAAAGAGCCAATTATTGTCAAGTTGATCATGAAGTATACATTTTAGACATGATTAATGTTTCATAAATTCATGATAATATTCTATATATCTAAAAGTGACAATTTCCAAATTTGACATTTTCTACAAATATTTAAGGGTCCTAAAATTATTTTAGCAGTAATTCCCATATTCCAAAATTTGTAAATCAACCACTTGAAATTATCATCCAAATAATTTGAGTTAAATATATTACACTACTACAGTCCTAAAATTGTCACTAGCCAACTTTCGTGATTTTTCTCAGAATGTTTAATTCTAAATAAATTCAATACAAAAATCTACAAAGGGCATAATTATGAATTAAGTACTATGAATTTACTTCAAAAATTCCTAATTAAATTCCTAACAATAGATATCATCCTAAAATCATCAGTGGCCAAAATTCACATTTTTACAAGTTAAATTATTCTTTAAATAATTTATTTACCAAGTATGGCCTTTACAAAATTTATGAAGGAAGCAATATATAAAATCCTTTAAAAATTATAATAAAATTCAGAGATCTCTATTTAGGTCAAAACATCTACTGACTAAATTTATTAGATTACATTTAAACCAAATGATCAAATTAAATCAAATACTAAATTGCACACTTTGAAATTTAACAAAGGAACTACCATGAATATAATCTATAAAATTTCACTAAAAATATCTAGGGGTTCAACTCACCCTAAGATTCATTCTATCCCATCTTCACAATTTTTAGATGATGTTAAGTTACTGTTTTAACCTAGTAGTGCTTCTACCATAAAGCTAGGGTTTAACTTTTGAGGTACTTAACTCTTTCTAAACTCCCTAACATTACAACCAGAGGCTTAAATATACATAAGCTATCTCTCTACTAAATTACAAGGCCATACAAGGGCATTTGCCCCTATGTCCTTCACAACCCCCAAAGGTCCTTCCTTAGGGTGTGAACTTGGGTCCATGGGTAAATCAACCATAATTCATCCATCTTCCCAAAGAGGGGAGGGTACTTAAGGTAATACTAAGTCAGTGGTCCAAAAGGGCTGTGCATTCAATATTTCATTTTATTTGGCTATAAGCACACCAAGCCCTTTACAAGCCAACACATGCAAGGGGGATTACCTAACTTGCTGTGGTCCATATGGGCTAAAACTTTAACGATGCCTTAATAATGTCCCCATGGACATGCCACCAAAAATTGGGGTCTTTTGGAGTTGAACTACTCCAAGAATCACTTAAACAAGCCTAGGGGTATTTTAGTAATTTCCCCCTAATTTTAATTCTAATTAATCCCATTTTTGGGCAGGGCCTACTTATGCCCTAAACCAGTACTTCCCAAAATCCAATGTCATTTGGGCCTCTGGATGGGCTTGGGCATCTCTTCCAATTTCTGCATTTTTGTTATTTGCAGCCCAAGACCATTCACCTTTTCAGATCTTGCAAGTGAGATATCTCAACATTCAGAGGGCTAAATTGACTAATATTTCTACCATAGGTCTAATATAACTCTAAGGACAAACCACCAAAATTTGGGGCATATTAGAGTTGGTATGCTCCAAAAATCACATAATTTAGTTTATAATATTCTGACTAAAACTATAGAATTATTTTCCCCAAAAATTCCCATTTTTGGGGAGGGCCTAGATATCCCTAATTAAGCCACATGCCCAAAATTTCAGTCCATTTGGACTTAGGATTTGGTCAGGGTACTCATTTTAGTTTCTGACCTACCCTAGAACCAGCCCTAGGAAAATGGCTCTATAGGGCAGTAGACTTAACCAAAATTTATGTGTAACATATCAAATTAAAGGTAACTTCAAGACCTACAATGTTAATGTTGAATACAGTTTATGAAAGAGGTTGTAAGTGCCCTAATTATTGGCATGCAAAAGTCTGTTATAGAAGATAGAAAATAACACAATTCATGTAATTCAAATAATTCCAGGGTTAATATTATTGCATGGCACGAATCTTAAAGCCATCAGACGGCTATTGTATTTCTTCTCCAAATGCATGGAATCCAGCCCGAGCTTTCACGGGGGCTTTCCCTGCGGCTACCGGCGGCGCCTCCACCAACAAACTTCACCTTCCCCCTCACGGTGGCGGGGGCAACCTTTTGCCGACGGCTAGGGCGGCGGGAGGTGGCAGCGCCACCTCACTCGAGAGCTTCCAAAAATGCCATTAATGGAGAAATGAAGAACTGGGTTCGAGCTCATTCGATCCCAAACCCTACCATAAACACTCCTAAGATCTAGGCATGAAGAGAGAGGTGAGGGAGGACCTTCCCGGCGGCCTTGCGACGTGAGGAGCGGAGGAGAACCATTGCGGCGTCGGTGGCGCTTATCCCTCGGTTTCACAGCTCCAGTTCAGGTTCAGCTCCAAGGCTCGGTTTCTCTCTCTCTCTCTCTCTCTGCTGCTCTCCTTGTCCTGAGGGTGATGAACCGAGGGGAGTGAGGGGGGGGGGGGGGGAATGAGGAGATGAAGTATAGGGGGTGATATTATCTAAGTGAGAGGGGCGGGTTTGCCTTGTTCTTGTCACCACGCATGCATGGGTGGGCCCCACTCCATCCACCTCCTCCTCAATGACACCAAGGGTCGGCCAGCCCAAGTGAGGGCTGATGGCATGGGCCCAAGTGGCTCAATCCACTAACACCCTTAAATATACCCCTTTCTCTCTCCTAATTATTCTTCATTTTGAAATTCTCTCTCTCCTAGTCACAAAGTTGGCTAGTCAATCCTCTAGTCTATTGGCGGCCCACCCATGCATAATATATTAAATGGGGGGGGGGGGGGATGATATCAAGGCTTGATGGTGGAGAGAGATACCCTTGGTCATGAATACTCTTCCTCCAAATTTTCTCTCTCCGAGTCACCCAATTTGACCTAATCATGACAAAACCACTCTTAGGGGTCTAGTTGGAATTGGGATGTTACACAAATAATGTATACACATATGGTGATCTAACTTGTGCTCAAGTTTAATGACTGCAGGATGTCCTAGTAACAATGATGGGATAGATAGCCTAAGTGGCTTGGTCAGGTAAATACTTACCTAGGGTGTGGAAAGACAAAAAACTGTCCAAGTTCACAGGCGTTGAGTGAACGTCATTCACTCAACGTTAGATGACTTATATGCTGAGTGAAGGCTATACAATCAAAGCCATGAAGAGGCAAGCTGAGAAACTGGCTAAGTCCACATGCATTAAGTGAAGTCAACTCTCTCAACGCCATACAATTCGACGAACTAAGAACCCAGTACGACGAACTCAGAACCCAGTACGATGAACTCAGAGATCAGCTCGACGTAAAGTGAAAGCTCAATTCGACGAACTCAGAGCTCAATTCGACGAACTCAGATCTCAGTTCGACGAACTTAGAGCTAAGCTCGACGAAAGTAAAAGCAATCAATGCATTTGAAAACTGTGAATATTTAACAAGTCCACAAGAGTTGAGTGAGGCAAGCTCACTCAACAGCTTGTGATAATGTGGTGAATAAATCTCAAAATCAGTGTTGTTTGTTAGACACAGAAATTTGGCTAAGTTTAAATGTGTTAAGTGTAGTTTATTCACTAAATGCAAGATAACAAAAGAAAATCTGTTAAGTTGTTTGGCATTGAGTAGAGCTTACTCACTCAACGCCACGGAACAAAAAAATCTAGCTAAGGAAGAAAGCATTGAGTGAGGCTTGGTCACTCAACGCTCTCAATGCCATAATGCAGAAATGGTCAAGACTGAAAGCATTGAGTGAGGCGTGGTCACTCAATACTCTCAACGCTTAAGATGATGAAGTAGCAGAAAAGGTTAAGGCAAAAATCGTTGAGTGAGGCATGTTCACTCAACGCTCTCAACGCCTATATTATATAATGTATGGCTAAGGCACAAGATGTTGTGTGAGGTGTGCTCACTCAACTCTCTCAACACTAGGCATTCAAAAAAGGTTGCAGATGTAACACCCCATATCCGTCACAAAGCATATAACATTAGGTCCATCTGTGGCCCGACGCCATATACAACAAACAGACCGAAGGGTTATACAATGAAACCATCCTCCCAATACACACGTCCTAAACAGAGTCCATTCTAGCAGAAGCAATTTAAATGTTGCAAAATAAGAACCCAGCCAATAACATGAATGTCCACTAACAAAAACCCAAAAGGAATGAACGTACAAATACACAAGTACTTGGCCTTATGGCCTTACAAGAGTTTAGTTTAAACAAATAGTGTCTTCCAAACATCGGCACGCAGGCCGGTCATATATGAAAATAAAAGTAAACATAAGCAAAGGCCTTCGAGGGCCGGCTCAGCAACAAGGGCTTTTGCCCGCTATTTGCCACTAGGCTCCGCAGCACCTGCAAGCAATAATCAATCAAAGCAGTGACAAACCAAGCAACAGTTAGCTAAAGCTAACCAAATTATAACAACCCCGCCCCTTAACTCGGGGCGGTGATGCTCCTTCCCTACACTTTATTAGGATAGCAAATCAAGATAGTGAGAGTACAATTTAAGCACACTTCACCACAGGCATAGGCATATACGACAACAAACCCCGTGCTCTCAGGGCACTTATTCGATGAACTCGGTCCACCACCGCCACTTGGACAACAAACTCGTGAGAATTTTGGTCTTTTTCAGCCAAAGCCTAAGACTCTCTCCATCTATGCCAACGACAAGTCCCACATACTTTAGGTCGCTTGCACCCAACAACATAGAGCAGGTACGGTTCCGCCTAACCCGTTGCTCACACCGCAACGTCAATTTAAGCCATATGTGCGGGTCAAGCATTCCCGAGTCCCAAATCTATCATACACTTTACATAACCCAATTATATGCAAGTTGGCTCGAAGGCCACCAAGATGGAAGAATCACGCATCTGCCCAGTTTTCTGGGTGCACCTTGGAGTTAGTCCCCAAGGTTCCCTGTTGCAATCTACCACATAGAAAACCCGAAAAATAACCATCTGCGCAGAGTCTTCTCCAGCCATTCATGCAATGTAACATCACCGATCCAGACCAACTTGTCCGGGTAGGCTTCACACATCATGCCTATGTCCGTTCCTCGATTTCGGACTCTTCATGCAAAACAACGGGAACTATTCATGTATACCGGAAGGAACACCTCACACTCACCGCATACTCGTGAGAGCGGGCTTCATGTGCAAAAGGAAAGAGGACTTCACATGTCCTGTTGGATCCCTAGTTTTATTTGGGCTAGGTTCACTAAGCTAGGATGATGTGACCCACAATGTATAGCCCGGGTCATAGTTGTGTCCTAGAGTATAGGCAAATCCTTAGAGTCAACATCAGATGGACCAGCTATCAAAAAGACTGCCAGAGACTCAAAACTTAGAAGATTTCAAGAATCTGTAAAGTGAGTTCGACGTTCGTCAAACTCAGGTCGACAATAGTCGTTCTTAGCTCGATGATCTTAGAGAAATATTCTCTAAGCTGAGCACGACGAACTTTAGTAACTGATCGACGATCCTTGGACTTCACCTTCAGAATTCTAAGTCCAGACTGTTCTCTAGACTCAGGTCGACGAACCTAGTTCTCAGGTCGACGAACTTCATTCTTTGCTCGACGATTTCTGGACTTCCACTTCAACTCTATTGCCAAAGGTTTATCAATTTTTCTCTAAGTCCAGAATCATTTTCAGCTCGACAAATTCAAGGTTCTCCAGACTTAGATCGACGAACACTATTCTTTGGTCGACGAATCTTTGGACTACTACAACATTCTATTGAGACTATGTTCTCTAGACTCAGGTCGACGAACTTAGTTCTCTGCCCAACAAATTCTGGAATCATCTACTTTAAACTTAGATCCAGAAGACTTGTGTCGACACTCAGAGTATATGTCGACACCAACTGAGTCGACACTAGAAGAACTTGTGTCGACACCCAGATCATCAGTTGACACTTTGGAAAGGTTATGTCGACACCACATAGAAGACTTGTGTAGACACACAGAATATTTGACAACTCCAGAATAGTTGCTGAACTCCAGTCGATGAACACATTTACCAGCTCGACGATCTTCAGACACAGAATAGGCAAAGTTCAAAAGAGACAGCAGTTCAGTTTCCAGCTCGACGATCATGGAACTCAGCTCGATGAACTGTGAACTCAGTTTGACGATTTCTGTCATCTGTTCGACGATTCTAGACTTTGTTATTTCCGGCCTTCTGTCCCCACTATAATGCGATAATTCCTAAGTAATTAATGCTATAACATTCTCTGAATATAACCGTTAGAGGAGCATTAATTAGGATATTCTCCAGGATTATTGTTTGCGGTTTTTCCATGGGACAGTTGGGGAAATAAATCAATGTCATTTATTATCAAGGCTGTTAGAATTAATTGTAGAAGAATTCAAATTCTTGAAAGACAGATTTCGACAGAAAATATATATAAAAAAGAAGAGAATAACAAAGACAAGAATCAAGGATCATTTAAAAAAAGTTTTACATGGAGCACAGTCCACTCAGAGGCATATAGAGATTATAGAGACACAGAGAAATATTCAGTCTTGAAAAATCTGCTCTGTCAACAAGAAGCATTCTCTGATACATAGAAGCCCTCGACCAGAAGCTCATCAGTACCTGAAGAAGAAGAACAACAATACCTATATCTAGAGTCTTCTTTCTTCAAGTACTCTAGGACACTTCAAAATGACAACATCACTTCCATCTATCAAAGAAGATCCTGAAGATTATTGCTGGTCAAGAATTCAGTTTGAAGACCTATCACCCTGAAGCTTAGCTCCTGTTTTTCCCTGATTCATTCTACATCTCAGGGGGAACCATAAGCTATAATCAAATCCACAGTCTTCCCAGTTGTATATTGAGAAAGAGAAGATAAAATCATTTCTCACCCCCCACTGTATAAAGGGTTGTCATCTCCCTTCAAAAGTGATTCCTTGGTTGCAAGTCTCCTGATCAAAAGACTTGGGTTGGTTTTTGAGCACCTGATCAAAAGCTCATTGGTGTTAGGCACCTGATCAAAAATTTAAGTGGATTCCTACCAAGGGTGGTAGAAGAGTGGATGTACCAAGATTGGGGAACCACTATAAAATTCTTGTGTCGTCTGGTTTCTCCTTTTTCTTTTGTTCATGTTGTGCTTGTGCTTTAGGTTTATTATGTGCTAGCTATATTTATTTCTGCACTTTTAATTAACAGTAAAAGCTGTAATAGCTGTTAAGAATTTTTTTTACGAATACTCTATTCACCCCCCCTAGAGTATTTCAGATCTAACTCTCACTTTTCATTGGTATCAGAGCAGGTTCCTTTGGTTTCACATGTTAAATCTTAAACCAAAAGATCCTAAGTTAGATCTATCTTATTTCATTTCATTTTTAATAGTTTTACACAGACAGCATGACATTGAACAAGGACTATGCAAGCACCAGACCTTCAGTGTGCAACCTTAATAGGTTTGCCATATGGAAGGCAAGAATTAGGCTGTACATGAATTCCATTGATGAAGACATCTACAATTCAATCTTGACAGGTCCCCCACAAGCATCCACCTCTACAACACCTACAAGTTAAACAACAGTTCCACCACCTGAGTGGACTGAAACTCAAAGAAAGGCAAAAATTGCAGATGCCAAAGCTATGAATATCCTGGCACAAACTATGTCAGGTGATATATTCCAAAAGGTTGCTTAGTGCACCTCAGGAAAAGCCACTTGGATTCCCTAAACCAAATGGTGGATGGATCAGCAGATGAGAGAAAGGATAGGTGATCAAATCTCATATCCCTATATGACAACTTTAAGAAGGAAGAAGCTGAGACAGTTTATGATATGTACAATAGGTTAAGCTCAATTATCAATGAGCTAAAAACTTTGGATAAGAACATCACTCTTACTGAAGTGAATGACAGGATCCTGATGTGCTTCCCAAGCTCATAGGATATAAGAATCTGGCCCATCAAGGAGGCCAGATGCCTGAATGAGTTTTTAACTGAATCTCTATTAGGCAAACTGAAGTCATATGAACAGCTGATAAAGACCAGGGAGGAAGCTGAACAAAGAACACCTACAGCAGCCAGAAGAGAACAAAGTATTGCATTCAAATCCACTAAAGAGACAGAGACTGCAACATCAAATGAAGAGATCATGAGTCTCTTTGCTAAAAGATTCTACAAGATGTCCAGAAAGGATTTCAGGAGAAAGTCATCAAGAAAAGATGACAAGCCATGATATGACAAGACACCAACCAAAGAAATTGTGTGCTATGGATGCAGGAAGCCTGGGCACTTCCTGTCTAAGTGTCTAGAGAACCAGAAGAAAGAGAAGAGAAGAGAGAAGGAAACCAAAAGACAGCACATCAGCAAACCCTCTTCCAGCAAGCATAAGAATAAGGAAAAGGGCTTTGTGGCTGAGACCTAGAGTGAGACAAAAGATGAGTCAACATCTTCAAGCTCCAGTGAAGTTGAGGAAGAAGCAAGAGCAAAGGAGGTTTGCCTTATGACAATTGATGCCTCCAGAAGTCACTCAGAAGAAGAAGAGTCTGAAGATGAAGGATTGTCTGAATCAGAGGCAGATCAGGTATTGTCCTCCTTTGACTACAGCTCTGAAACATTTAAATCTGATTTCAAGTTAATGTGCATAGATTTGATTAATTCTGAAAAAGAAATTAAAATTCTTAGGGAAAAATTAGGAAACTTAGAGGATGTTTAATCTGAAAACATTAGGTTAAAAGATGAATTAACCTTAGCAAATGAAAAAATAATTTCACAAAAAACCGAGCTTTGTGAGGCCAAACAACTTGAGAAACTCTCAATGGGAGAAGTCTCAAGCTGATGGATATCATAAGTACTGTTAATGCCAGCCTTAATGGCAAGAAAGGCTTGGGTGCTCCATCAGGTTTGCCCCCCATTCTAAGGAAGAACATTTTATCAACCCCAATAAAATTTGTATCTGCTAAAGGGAAAGAAACAGTAAAGGACAAACAAACAGTAGAAAAGATCCCTAAGACAGTAGGACAGAAAACCAAAAACCAGAAAACACCTAGTAAAAACATGGTTCAGCAATTTTCGTCGAACTCAGATCGACGAAATGGGGCCAGTTCGTCGAACCCAGATCGACGAACTCTGAACGCAAACTATAGTTACATTTATTCATCTAACTGCGATTGACGAACTCTGTAAGGTTCGTCGAGCAGAGGTTGACGAATGTGGGGCATAGAGAATAAACATGTTCATTCTCTGGGCAGAGATCGACGATTTCAACCCAATTCGTAGAAATCTAGTCGACGAACTTACAGAAATTCATCGAACCCAGGAAGACTTAATCAAAACTATAATTCCAACAACAACTTAAATATTTCTAAGAAACTATTTAATCCACTAGCTGACTGGATCATACCACCTAGGAGATATCACCCCCTAGGATATAAGTCCCGACCTGAATTCTTTGTTATTTCCAGCTTCTCATATCAGCAATACAAAGGACCCAAGGTAACCTGTGTCAAAAACCATTAACTGTTTTCTATTGCAGGTGAAGAGCTATCCAGGGGTAAATCAAACTTGGTACTTGGACAGTGGCTGCTCCAAACATATGACTGGCAGCAAGGACATCTTATCCAACTACAAGTCCAAGCTGGGGCCAAAGGTTATCTTTGGTGACTCCAAATATGCTCAGTCAGAGGGATTTGGAGAAGTAAAAATAGGAGCTGTCACATTCAAAAAGGTGACATATGTAAGTGGACTCAAGCATAACCTCATCTCTATAAGTCAGTTATGTGATGATGGTTATTAGGTATACTTTAACCCATCCACTTGTTCTATTATTGATAAAAACAACCAAATAGTTTTAATTGGAAATAGACAAGACAACATATACTTAGTAAATTTTCTTTTTGCCAAAACTGATATCTGTTTACTTAATTTAACTAGTAATCAGAATGACTTATGACACAAAAGACTAGGTCATGTAAATCTGAAAAACATTGCTAGGCTATCTAAACACAACCTTGTTAGAGGTCTACCTTCTGGTCCCTACAAGAAGGAAGGTCTCTGCAGGGCTTGTCAATTAGGCAAGCAAACTAAAACTAGTTTTAAATCTATTAATAAGAGTGATTCACCTAGGATTTTGTACTTGCTACATTTGGATCTCTTTGGACCCATTGTTGTACAAAGCCTAGGAGGGAAATCCTACACTTTGGTTATAGTGGATGACTTCTCCAAGTTCAGTTGGGTATTCTTTCTAAGATCTAAGTCAGATACCTTCAAGGTTCTTACAGATTTTCTCAGGACCATACAGATTGAGTTCTCTACTCATGTTGCATTGATCAGAAGTGATCATGGCAAAGAGTTTGAGTCTCTTCTTATGCATGAGTTCTGTGAGAAGGAAGGTATCAGGAATTGCTTCTCAACTGCTAGAACTCCCCAAAAAAATGGGGTAGCTGAAAGGAAAAATAGGACACTCATTGAAGCTGTAGGTACATTGCTTCCAGATGCTTACATGCCCCTAACCTTTTGGGCAGAGGCTGTAAGCACAGCAGATTATGTCCTGAACAGGAGCCTAATTCACAAACTAAAGAACAAGACTCCCTATGCATTACTCAAAGGGAAGAAACCTAAAATCAACTACTACAAAGTATTTGGATGCTTATGTTACATTCATAACAACAACAAAAAATAGATTAGAAAGTTTGAGGCTAAGGCTGAAGACGGAATTTTTCTAGAATATTCCCAAGTAAGCAAGGCATATAGGGTTTTTAATAAATCAACATTAAAAATTGAAGAGTCCATTCATGTTTCTTTTGATGAGACTAACATGTATTGCAAGAAGAAAGAAGTTCTACCCATAGCAACTTGCAGGTATCCCACTTGTGTGACACCTTGGATGGACTAAACCTCACCCAAGAGGTTCCAACTCATCCCTCTCCACAAGTCATTGAAGAAAGTGAAGAAGAAGAAGCTGAAAAAATGAATCTCTACCAACAACAAATACAATTCCACAGGAGGAATTAATTCCAAATGCTGTTGCACAACCAACACCACCCACTGATTTTGTCACACTTAGGGATCACCCCAGATTTCAAGTGATTGGAGACATATCAGCAGGTGTATAGACAAGGCATCAACTTACCCAAGATTTGATGAATGCATGTTTTCTCTCTCAGGTTGAACCTCTATCAATCCATGATGCTGAGCAGGATCCCAACTGGATCCTAGCAATGTGGGAGGAACTAAATCAATTTGAGAGATATAGAGTTTGGGAATTGGTTCCAAAACCACAAAACTACAGAGTTATTGGAACCAAATGGGTTTTTAGAAACAAGCTGGATGTCCAAGGAATCATTGTGAGAAACAAGGCTAGGCTTGTTGCTCAAAGATATAGGCAAGAAGAAGGAATTGATTATGATCAAAGCTTTGCACCTGTTGCAAGGTTGGAATCCATAAGAATTTTCCTTGCCTATGTAGCATACAAGAGATTCAAGGTCTTCCAAATGGATGTGAAGAGTGCTTTTCAAAATGGAGTGCTAAAAGAAGAGGTTTATGTAGAACAACCTCTAGGTTTTGTTTCTCCAACTTACCTCTCTCATGTTTTTAAATTGCATAAGAATCTTTATGGTCTAAAGCAAGCTCTAAGAGCTTGGTGTGAGACCTTAGCTAGTTTTCTATTAGAGCATAAATTTACAAGAGGAACTGTAGATAAAACACTTTTCACTAGACATCATAAATACCAAATCTTATTAGTATAAATCTACGTGGATGATATTATATTTTGCTCTACAGATTCCAAATTATGCAAGAGTTTCTCTGACCTCATGCATTCCAAATTTGAAATGAGTAGCATGGGTGAGCTTTCCTACTTCTTTGGTCTCCAAGTGAAGCAGCTCCCTGATGGCACCTTAATCTCTCAAGCAAAATATGCTAAAGAACTTCAAAAGAAGTTTGGGTTGGCTGATGACTCAGCAAAGAAAACACCCATGGCTACCAATGTTGTTGTGGACTCTGATGTACCAGGGAAACCTGTAGATCAGAAACTTTATAGGGGCATTGTTGGGTCCCTATTATACCTCACAGCAAGTAGGCCAGATATTATGTTTGTCACATGTCTTTGTGCTAGGTTCCAGGTGAACCCTAAAGAATCTCACCTAATTTTACTAAAAAGGATTTTGAGATATATAAAGAGTTGTCCTAATCTAGGCCTATGGTATCCTGCTGAATCAGAATTTGAGTTAACTGGATACTCTAATGCTGATTTTGCTAGATGTAGGGTAGATAGAAAAAGTACTTCAGGGACTTGCCAATTCCTGGGTATGAGATTAGTATCTTAGTTTTGCAAAAAGCAAACATCAATGTCAACCTCAACTGCTGAAGCATAATATATTGCAGCAGGCAGCTGTTGTTCACAGATGCTTTTGATACAAAATCAACTTCTAGATTATGGGTTCAACTTAAATAATTCAACCCTACTTTGTGATAATACAAGTTCTATAGCTATAGCCCAGAATCCAGTTCACCATAGTAGGACAAAACATATTGACATAAGACATCATTTCATTAGAGAGTGTGCAGACAAAAATAAAATCAAGCTTGTCTATATCTACACTAATTTACAAAGGGCTGATATATTCACCAAACCTCTGGATGAGAGAAATCATATGTTCTTTGTAAATCAACTTGGAATGATCAATGGAGAAGACTTTATTTAATTTCTATCTGCACTCGACGAATTTTCAAAAGTTCGTCGAACGGAGTTCGACGAACTGAGGAAAGTTTGAGAGATATTCGTCGAATGGAGATTGACGAACTCTCTGTAAGTGAAACAATTTTCGTCGAACGGAGTTCGATGAACTTGCTTCAGAAGATATTCGTCGAACAGAGTTCGATGAACTGTCTTCAATTCTTCTGGATAAGATCGACGAATTATTTCATTCAAAATTATTTCGTCAAACTCAGTTCGAAGAATTATTTTTGTTTTCGTGGAACGGAGTCTGTCGATTCATATTCTTAAAAACCCTATCTTTAGGTTTTCTTCGACCTCCGTCCCGCACTTTTTGTTCCTTTGCACTTGATCGCCATTTTTATGTCTCTCTTGCAGGTGATTCCATGGTGATTCAGGCAAGCATTCTTGCAGGCATGAAGTTCGATACAGGTTTTGTTGTGGACTTTGATTCTTTCAGCATTCTGATCCCATATTCCTTTACATTCTGGAACTACTTGAAGAACAAGAACTCAAATCCTTGATGACAAGAAGAATCAAACTGCACAGCACTGAAATCAGAGAATGGGTATACACCCTATCGCCAACAAAGGAGAATAAGATGACAGGCACCATTGCGGGTAACCCTGTCTCCTTAACTCCCGTAATTTTAACTGAAATTTTTGGATTAAAGAATGGAGAAGAGCAACTAGAGATTGAAATAGAGGAGTCTGACGTGATGCTGGGCCTAATGGGTTATACTGGAGATAACCCTAATAAACTATTGAAGAAACATCTCTCTGCCCCTTATAAGTTTTTGGCAGATTTGGTTGGAAAGGTTTTGCTTGGGAAACATACTGCCCATGACTACATCACCAGACACCAGTTTCTATTCATGTGTGCAATCATAAATAAGAAACAGGTGGATTGGGCACAGATTGTTTTTGATTTGATAAAGAAGAAAAAAATAAAAAGGAAGTTTGCTTTGGAAGGATGCTAGGAATCTTTTTACAAGAAAAAGCTGCTGAATCCTTGGTCTCCCAGACCATATTCATTAATGCCAGCAAAATGCTTACATGTTCCTTGTTTGGAAGATGGGAGAGGACCATCACTAAGCTATCCAGTCTTTTGCATCTTCCACCCCAGCTTCTGAAGGCACCACGACTGTTAAAGCTGCTCCCCAACCTACTGAAGAGCTTCATCTAACACCACCATCTCTTCCAACCCCCCTTCTAGCAACACAAATCCATCCCTCTTCCACACCTCCATAGTCCCCTACTCAACCTCCTACTCCACCAGAATCTCCATATGCTTCACCAGTACCAACTCCTCCATCATCTCCACTTCCTCCTCATTTATCCTCCATACCATTTTTCAACATACCACCATCACCTCCCAATTCCCCTCTTCCTCCAATTACCCACATGGAAGATGCCACCCATCCATCCCCATCAACATCTACCATCCCTCAACATACATCCCCTCCAGATGTTCAAATAACAGATGCTCCACTTTCTATCCCTCCCACAGTTCCCACTTCTACACCTTCTGCAATAATATCTACCACTCCACCACTGGACACCTCCACAATTACTTCTCTCATTACCCTCCTCACTCCCCTTCTCAAAAAACTAATAGCAGAGGCCATTACACCTCTTGCTACTTCAATTACTACCCTATCTACACAGATTACTGCCCTCACTATTGCCCCATCTTCAGTCAGGGGCATGGCTTCAGGTCTTACTGAAACCATGTAGGGGGAGATGTCCGATTATGTAGCTGCAGTAGTTCCAGCAGTAGCAGCTCCAATAGCAGAGGTAGCAACAGTAGAAGCAGACTGTATATAGTATATTGATATAGATGATCTTGATTTTTTTAATTTTATTGATACTGACATGGACTTGGAAGAGTTAGTCTCTGAGACAATAATTACTGGTGGTGATTTCATCATTAATCTCATAGTTGATTTAGAAAATTTGTTGAAAAATTTTAAATTTGCAGTTTTGAGATATCTTACACCAGAATATACTACAAATCCATACTTGGCTATTGTACCATATACATCTCCAGTAAGTCCACAAGTTGCAAAGTAACTCAGTGTTAGTTTTGCTGTTCCTGAGCCCACAGTTATTCCGGCTCCTTCAAAAATTTCTTCTGCTCCTAGTTTTGTTATGGATGACTCTCCATTGCCAGATCTAGATGAACTAATCTTTGCTGATATTGAAGAGGAAAATAAGGCAGCAGCTGAAAGCTCTGTCCAAGTTAGTTCTGATTCTTTTGTAGCTTCTTCTCCAACTCTTGTTGAAACTCCTGCTCCTGCTCCAGAAAAGCTTGTAATTTCTGCTGAGGCTTTGAAAGCTTTGAATGATTTATATGATAACCCTCAGTGTTCTGAAAATGATGATGATGAAGATGAGGATGAGGACTCAGATGAGGAGGATACAAAGAAGAGGAAGCAAGTATTAAAGAAAAGAAAAACTCCTCCTCCTCCTGATCTTAAGCCTAATACAAACAATGACACTCCTTATTACATTCTTCAAAAGATATCTCCATACAAGGGGATGCCAGTATGGATGTGTCTATCTAAGAATCAGCAGAAGGAAAGGAAGAAGAGTATAAGGTACTCTTCTCCACCAGTTCAAAGGTATAGAAAAGATCCACCACGTCCTCCTCCTCCTGCAGCTGGTGCTCCTGGTTCAAGCTCTCAAAGGTCTGCACCTGTTCAAACTTATCAAAAACATCATGACAGATCTTCCTCTGGTAGCAGTTAGCACAGGCAACACTCTTTAGGAAAACAACATCAGCAGTAACAGCAACATCAGCAGCAACAACAACATCAGCAACAAAAACATCAACAACATCAACATCAACAAGCTGGAAGTTCTAGAAGATCAAGCTCTCCTCCTATTCCTTATGAAGATCCAGAAAGATCCAACACAGCTAGAATGGCCAGGTTCCAGGAACTAGTAGGCCTTTCTATGATTAATAAGGCAAAGGCTGAAGGGAAGGATATTTCTGAATACATTACAATGTCCAAATACAGGAGAGAAGAATTGAAAAGGTTTGAAAAGGCTAACAAAATTTTTAATGTTGATGATTATATGAAATTACATCCTGAAGCATTGGTCCCTAGAGCTACATCTCTGAAGATTATAGAGGCTGCGGACATGACAATGACTGTGGAATAAGCTTCAAATCCAAACAAGGAAATAATATTTACCAAGCCAGGAGACAAGTGTAAGGATGTAAAGCATCAGGAGAAGAAGCAGAAGAAATGAAATCTGAACTATTTTATTTCTATTTTTCTCTCTTAAACTGTTTCATATTGTCTAAACAAAGCTCTTATGTAAATATATCTGCTGTAGGTGTTAATTATCTCTGCCAAATATATGTTTTTCCTACTTTGTTTACTTCATATTTTTATTTTGAGTCTATTAGTGACCTCACCCAAATAGGGGGAGATTGTTGGATCCCTAGTTTGATTTGAGCTAGGTTCACTAAGCTAGGATGATGTGACCCACAATGTATAGCCAGGGTCATAGTTGTGTCCTAGAGTCTAGGAAAATCCTTAGAGTCAACATCACATGGACCAGCTATCAACAAGACTGCCAGAGACTCAAGACTTAGAAGATTTAAAGAATCTGTAAAGTGAGTTCGACGTTTGTCGAACTCAGGTCTATGATAGTTGTTCTCAGCTCGACGATCTTAGAGAAATATTCTCTGAGCTGAGCTCGACGAACTTCAGTCACAGATCGACGATCCTTGGACTCCACCTTTCTAAGTCTAGACTGTTCTCTAGACTCAGGTCGATGAACCTAGTTCTCAGGTAGACGAACATCATTCTTTGCTCGATGATTTCTGGACTTCCACTTCAACTCTATTGCCAGAGGTTTATCAATTTTTCTCTAAGTCTAGAATCATTTTCAGCTCGACGAATTCGAGTTTCTCCAGACTTAGCTCGACGAACACTATTCTTTGGTCGACGAATCTTTGGACTACTACAGCATTCTGTCGAGACTATGTTCTCTAGACTTAGGTCGACGAAATCAGTTCTCTGCCCAATGAATTCTGGAATCATCTACTTCAAACTTAGATCTAGAAGACTTGTGTCAACACTCAGAGTATATGTCGACACCAACTGAGTCGACAATAGAAGAACCTATGTCGACACCCAGATCATCAGTCGACACTTTGGAAAGGTTATGTCGACACCACACAGAAGACTTGTGTCGACACATAGAATATTTGACAACTCCAGAAGAGTTGCTGAACTCCAATCGACGAACACATTTACCAGCTCGACGAACTTCAGACTCAGAGTAGGCAAAGTTCAAAAGAGACAGCAGTTCAGTTTCCAGCTCGACGATCATGGAACTCAGCTCGACGAACTGTGGACTCAGTTTGACGATTTCTGTCATCTATTCGACGATTCTAGACTTAGTTATTTCCGGCCTTCTGTCCCCACTCTAATGCGATAATTCCTGAGTAATTAATGCTATAACATTCTCTGAATATAACTGTTAGAGGAGCATTTTTAGGATATTCTCCAGGATTATTGTTTGCCGTTTTCCATGGGACAGTTGGGGAAATAAATCAATTCCGTTTATTCTCAAGGCTGTCAGCATTAATTGCAGAAGAATTCAAATTTTTGAAAGACAGATTTTGACCGAAAATATAAAATAAAAGAAAAGAATAACAAAGACAAGAATCAAGTATCATTAAAAAAAAGTTTTACACAGAGCACAGTTCACTCAGAGGCATATAGAGATTACAGAGACACAGAGAAATATTCAGTCTTGAACAATCTGCTCTGTCAACAAGAAGCATTCTCTGATACAGAGAAGCCCTCGTCCAGAAGCTCATCAGTACCTGAAGAAGAAGAACAACAATACCTATATCTAGAGCCTTCTTTATTCAAGTAATACAGGACACTTCAAAAGGACAACATCAGTTCCATCTGTCAAAGAAGTTCCTGAAGATTATTGCTTGTCAAGAATTCAGTTTGTAGACCTATCACCCTGAAGCTTAGCTCCTATTTTTCCCTGATTTATTGGACATCTCAGGGGGAGCCATAAGCTATAATCAAATCCACAGTCTTCTCAGTTGTATATTGAGAAAGAGAAGAAAAAATCATCTCTCACCCCCCCACTATATAAAGGGTTATCATCTCCCTTCAAAAGTGATTCCTTGGTTGCAAGTCTCCTGATCAAAAGACTTGGGTTGGTTTTTGAGCACCTGATCAAAAGCTCATTGGTGTCAGGTACCTGATCAAAAATCTGAGTGGATTCCTACCAAGAGGGGTAGAAGAGTGGATATACCCAGGTTGGGGAACTACTATAAAATTCTTGTGTCGTCTGCTTGCCCCTTTTTCTTTTGTTCTTGCTATGCTTCTGCTTTAGGTTTATTGTGTGCTAGATATATTTATTTCTGCACTTTTAATTTACAGCAAAAGCTGTAATAGCTGTTAAGAATTTTTTTTACGAATACTCTATTCACCCCCCCTCTAGAGTATTTCAAATCTAACTCTCACTTTCATGTCCAATATGAGAATCGTTACCATAACATTACTCTTGGGTGCCATGAAGATCTTGACGGATGAAAAGCACCGCAACGGCCTTGCCTCCGTAGATCTGAACTCGGCTTGAGATTTGGGGCTTCGAAGCTCCACCGGCGGCCGGAACTCTCCTCCTCCTTCCTTGCTCTCCCCTCTCTCTAAAGCTTTAGAAAGAGAAAGCTTGAAATGGAATGAGGGTTTCAAACCTTATTCCCGAATTTAACACTATCAGGACTAGCCAGGGCCCTTGGATCCCAAAAGAAGGAAACAGATGGCCATAATTCGCACTTAAAATCAATTTCCTGGGCCGAACACGGTTTGTGACACACTCGTGTCCAAGGCTGTGTGCCTCAATCGACGCCAAAACTGTCACATCCAGACCGAGACACGGGCTCTCAACATGCACGTGTCACACCTAACACGTCCGTGTCATAGAGTACACACCCATGTTGCGGGGCGTGTTCCTCCATCGACATAGGACCAAAACCAACCCGAAGAATACATAGATACTCGACATGCACATGTCACACTTGACAATCCCGTGTCAGACAGAACAAGCCTGGGCCTGAGGCCGTGTTCCTCCCCCGACACAGCTCGGCTAACAGCCCGAGCAGGACATGACCTGGGACAAGCCCGTGTCTCAGGCCATGTTCACTGTCTCGACGATCGTCGACTGGAATTTCGTCGACCACACAGCCAGATCGTCGAACCCGAGCATGACACGGCCTTGGGACACGCCCATATCCCAGGTCGTGTAACCCCTACCAAGCAACAAACTTGGTTCTAAACGCGACCCGTCCCTCTTTTGAGTTTCGGGGCGTTACAATCATCTCCCTCTTAAAAGAATTTAGTCCCGAAATTACAGAAAGGGAAAAATACACAAACTTAAACGGTACCTGAGTGGAATAACTTTGGGTAGTCCTCAAGTATGGTCTGCTCTCGCTCCCACGAGAGCTCCTCGCGACCACAGGTGTCCCAACAGACCGTGACCATCCTGATGTCTATCTTACGCAATTGCTTGACTTCCGAGTCCTCAATGCAAACGGGCTTGACCTTCATCGTCAACCCATTATCAACCGGTCCTTGATTGACCACAATAACTTGCGAAGGCTCTTGCATCGCATTCCGCAACACCGATATGTGGAACACATCATGTAGACCACTGAGTTCCACTGATAGCTTCAATCGATAAGCTGCTTCGCCAATCCGCTCCAGAACCTCAAACGTTATAAGGTACCTCGGGCTTAGCTTCTTTAAGCGTCGTACCCGTGAGACGCCCTTGAACGGCTTGATCTTCAAATATACCCAGTCGCCAACAGCAAACTCAACGTTCCTATGCTTGGCATTATTGTACTTAGGTTGGCAGTCCTGAGCGATTAGCAATCTTTTCTCGAATAGTCTGTACCAACGAGGTTGCACCTTCCACTTCCTACCGCTTGTACAACTTCGACTACCCGTTTTGAACCATGACAATGGCGTGCGAGATCTCCTACCATAAAGGGCCTCGAAGGGCGCCATTTGAATGCTCGCTTGTTAGCTATTGTTATAAGCAAATTCCACCAAGTCATTGGACAGCAGCTTGGTTCAAAACATTTGCTGTTGTTATAAGCAATCTTTCTGCGGATGAAAGGCCGTGTTGAAACTCAGCTTGGTTCCTAACATTTGCTATACCAATATCTAGTCATTGGATGTGAACCACCCATCTCGGTCACTCACGATGCCGCGGGGCACACCGTAAAGCCGTACAATGTTATCCACATAGAATTTTGTCAATTTCTCCGCCAAATCATCCTTCCTATTTGGAATGAAGTGCGACACTTTCGTTAAACGATCTACGATCACCCAGATGGCGTCGTTACCCTTCTGCGACCATGGCAACCCATGCACGAAGTCCATTGTAATATCATCGAACTTCCACTCCGGGATAGGCAAGGACTTCAAGAAACCTCCAGGCTTCTGGAACTCTTCCTTCACTAAGGCAGACGTTTGACACTTCGCCACATAAAGTGCCACATCCTTCTTAAGTCCTGGCCACCAGAACAACTTCTTCAAGTCACGGTACATCTTCGTGCTCCTGGGTGAATCGAGTACTTGGTATGATGAGCCTCGTACATCAATTCTGCCCACAGTTTACCCACATTAGGAATGCACAAACGATTATCCTTCCATAACAATCCATCCACAACCACAAATTGGGAATTTGACCCATCCAAAGCCTCAACCATGATTTGCTTCATGTTACTATCCAAATCCAAAGCCTGCCGAATCTAATCAGCCAGGTCATACTAAACTTCTGTCCAGTTCAATAGCGCTTCGACACTAGTCTGCTTGTCAACACAAGAGATCTCTAATGCCTCCAAGTCCCGTATCAAATGCTCATCATGAACCGACGACCAGTTGGCTTACGCCGGGGCCCTGCGACTCAACGCATCCGCAACCGCATTGCCTTTCCCAGGCACATAATGAATCTTGAATGTGTAGTCACCCATGAACTCCATCCATCTCCGCTGCCGCATGTTTAGATCATTTTCATCCAACAAGTACTTCAGGTTATTGTGGTCGGCATAGATATCGACCTTCACTGTGTATAAGTAGTGCCTCCACAGCTTCAGGACAATGATCACGACCGCTAACTCCAAGTCATGGACCGGATAATTCCTCTCATGCACCTTCAGCTGATGCGAGCCATAAACTATCACACTACCATGGTGTAGTAGAACACAACCCAATCCACTGCCCGAAGCATCGCTGTAGATCTCAAAGCCTTTGGTACCACTCGACGAACTTAGAACAGGCGCCGTGGTCAACCGACTTTTCAACTCTTCGAAAGCTTGTGCACACTCAGGCGTCCAAAACAAACATTTGCTCTTTCCTCATCAGAGTCATGAGGGGTAACGCTATCCGCGAGAAGTTCTCCACAAAGCGTCTGTAATAGCAGGCAAGCCCCAGAAAACTTCCGACTTCCGCTACCGTAGACAACACAGGCCCCTCACGTATATCAACAATCTTCGTCGAATCCACCGCAATTCCTCTCCACTATGTGACCAAGGAACACTACCGAGGACAACCAAAACACGTATTTGGAGAACTTGGCATACAATTAGTTCCTCCTCAGCGTCTCCAACACCAAATGCAGATGCTTAAAGTTATCCTCCTCACACTGCGAGTACACCAATATATCGTCGATAAAGACGATCACAAAGTGGTCCAGGTACTCTCTGAAAGTTCCGTTCATCAGATCCATGAACACTGACGACACATTAGTCAGCCCAAACGGCATGACGGTAAACTCATAATGCCCATACCGCGTGCTGAAAGCTGTCTTGGGGATATCACTTTCTCTTATCCTCAGCTGGTAATATCCGAACTTCAGATCCAATTTCGAGTACACCGATGACCCGACTAACTGATTGAACAGATCAACAATCCTTGGGATTGAGTACTTGTTCTTCTCCGTTACCATGTTCAGCTCTCGATAATCGATACAGAGTCGCAAACTTCCATCCTTCTTCTTCACAAAAAGGACCGGTGCGCTCCAAGGCGATGAAGTTGGACGCACATAACCCTGTTCCAACAACTCTTGAACTTGAACCTTCAGCTCCGCCATCTCCTTAGGCGCTAACCGATACGGAGAGCATGACATAGGATTGGCACCTGACCCTAGCTCAATAGTGAAGTCAATTTCTCGCTGAGGTGGGGCTCTAGGGAGATCGCCAGGGAACACGTCAGGATACTCGGATACCACTGGGATACTGTCCAAAGCAGGCTTAGGCTTCGAAGCCTCCACTAGCATGAAGAACAGCTCTACACCAACACGAACCTCCTTAACCACCTGAAGAGCAGACATCAAAGTTTTGCTCGACCCTTTCAAGCCCACAAATGTCATCTCACGACCAGTTCCCAACTTGACCTCCTTGCAATTGAAATCAATATATGCCTGCTTCTCCGAAAGCCAGTCCATACCAAAAATCACGTCGAACTCCACTGGAGGTAGTAACGACGCTTGCAAGTCGAACTCCTGACTCCCAATATGTATCTTTACCCCACAGACTCTATCCACGCGCATTGAACACCCATTCGTGACAACACATCCAGTTTGTCCTTTGCCATCGAAGAAGGTACCCGATGCGCGATACGAATCCTTCAGACAAAAAGGAGTGCGAAGCTCCCATATCGAACATTGCTCTTATCGGATTATCAGAAATCAAAACAAAGCCTGTACAAGTAATAATAAGCTAACAGGCGCAAGGTAGCAAGTATTTAAAGCTAACTTGCTATAAATTTAAACCGTATCTATCACCACATCAGCTTATTTTATGGCCTCCTCTAGCAAAGGTTATAGACTCTAGGCTGAGCTGAAGCATAATGGGATGCGGTTTACTCCATCGCCATGCCCTTCTCCTCATAGGTGGCTCCCAGCTTCCTCTCGGACTTTGGACGTCCGCTCTAACATTCTCGGGAAAAGTGTCTGGGCTTTCCACAATTATAGTATGCGCCCGGGGTTCGGCTCGTAGTTGCCCCCGAAGCACCAGAAGAAGGGGCTGCACCAGAATTCCTAGCCTTCTCATGGAACTTACGATACCCAAACTTCGAGGTATTCGACACCTTGAACTCTGTCTTCCTAGCACCAGAGTATTTGTTTGCTTGCACATTCCTTAGATCCTTCTCCAGAGATCAGGTCTTATTGACCAGGGTCAAGAAGCCCTGCATCATAGGCCCCGAGAGCAGTAGCCTTAGGTCATCCCTCAGACCCTCATAAAATCGGTTTGTCTTACGCTCCTCATCAACAAATGTAGAGCTAGCATACCGACCCAACTGTGTAAATTCGTGGAGATACTCGTCCACTCTACTCTCT
Source organism: Platanthera guangdongensis (assembly GCA_039583875.1). NCBI lineage: Eukaryota > Viridiplantae > Streptophyta > Magnoliopsida > Asparagales > Orchidaceae > Platanthera > Platanthera guangdongensis. The sequence continues at coordinate 91,371,225 of CM077147.1, forward strand.
CCTTGCGTCAACTTATGGAATTCATTCTCCATCGCGATCCTCTGAGCCGAGCGAAGGTACCTTGCCAAGAATAGTCTCGAAAATTCTTCCATCGAGACATCCATGAGTTGCCTTCCCCTCAAGAAATGTAGCTCCAAATCTTCCTACCACATCCTTGCATCTCCGTCCAACAGGAAAGTAGTTATGGTGGTCATCTTCCACTCCTCCGTTTCTATAGCTGTCAAGACTCTCTTTACTCCGGAGAGCCAATCCTCAGCTTGGGATGGGGTTCCCGTCCCCGAGAACACTGGAGGATTGAAGCTCATAACATGCTTGAGCTGCTTTTCAGTTGCTCTCCTAGGTACCACTGGATCCACCACCATCCTCTCAACCCTTCTCGGTTAGCCGCTTGAAGCGGTACCTGCTCCACTGCAGGGGTAGGCTGCTGCATTTGTCTTGCAGGTTGGAAATTTATCATAGTGAACACCGCTTCAGCCACCAATCTTATGGTTTCTGCCGAGGGAGGTATTGCAGGCACATCATTCGGTGTGCTACTTACCTCAGAAATCGGACGTTCTGACGGCCCTGCACCACTCCTGGTCACCTATAGTCGTACAAAACGCCATTAAGTGACCGAACAATATTGCAAAAAACAATTATAGGAACACGCAGGTTCCTCAAACATGTGTATTTTCATTCCTAAGTGGACATTCATGGGTTCTTTTATGATTTAACGATGACGCACAAACGTGTGCTCACCACCCCTTAAAAGAATTCGTCAACGAATTCATTTAAGTTGACCGAAACTAGTAGTTTGATACCAACTTGTAACACCCCCTATCCGTCACATAGCATATAACAGTATTTCTGGCCGGGGCCCGACGCCATATACCACAGACAGACTGAAGCTTTATGCAATGAAACCATCCTCCCAATACATACGTCCTACACAGAGTACATTTTAGCGGAAGCAATTTAAATGTTGCAAAATAAGAACCCAGCCAACAACATGAATGTCCACTAACAAAAACCCAAAAGGAATGAACGTACAAATACACAAGTACTTAGCCTTATGACCTTACAAGAGGTTACTTTAAACAAATAGTTTCTTCCAAACATCGACACGCAGGCCAGTCATACATGAGAATAAAAGTAAACATAAGCAAAGGCCGTCGAGGGCTGGCTCAACAATAAGGGATTTTGCCCGCTATTTGCCACTAGGCTCCGCAGCACCTGCAAGCAACAATCCACCAAAGCGGTGGCAAACAAAGCAATGGCCTCCTAAAGCTGACCAAATTATAATGACCCCGCCCCTTAACTTGGGGCTGCGATGCTCCTTCCCTGCACTTTATTAGCATAACAAATCAAGATAGTGAAAGTACAATTTAAGCACACTTCACCACAGGCGTAGGCACACACAACCACAGGCGTAGGCACACACAACCACACACCCCATGCTCTCAGGGCACTTATTCGGTGAACTCGATCCACCACCGCCACTTGGACGGCAAACTCGTGGCCATTTTGGTGTTTTTCGGCCGAAGCCTAAGAATCACTCCATCTATGCCAATGACAAGTCCCACGTACTTTAGGTCGCTTGAAACGAACGACATAGAGCGGGTACAGTTCCGCATAACCCGTTGCTCACACCGTAATGTCAATTTAAGCCATATGCGCGGGTCAAGCATCCTCGAGTCCCAAATCGATCATACACTTAACATAACCTAGTTATGTGAAAGTTAGCTCCCAGGACACTAAGATTGCAGAATCATGCATCTGCCCAGTTTTTCGTGTGTACCTTGGAGTTAGTCCCCAAGATTCCCTGTTGCAATCTACCGCGTAGAAAACCCGAAAAACAACCATATACGCGGAGTCTTCTCCGGCCATTCATGCAATGCAACATCATTGATCCAGACTAACTTGTCCGGGTAGGCTTCAAACATACTACCTATGTCAGTTCTTCGATTTCGGACTCTTCATGCAAAATAATGGGGACTATTCATGCCTACCCGAAGGAAGACCTCATGCACAACACATACTCGCGAGTGCGGGCATCCTATGTAAAAGGAAAGAGGACTTCACATGTCCAAGATGAGAATCATTACGCTAACATTTCGCTTTGGTGCCATGAAGATCTAGACAGATGAAAATCACCGTAATGGACTCGCCTCCGTAGATCTGAACTCGGCTTGCAATTTGGGGTTCCGAAGCTCCACCGGCGGCCGGAACTCTCCTCCTCCTTCTTCCTTGCTTTCCCCTATCTCTAAAGCTTTAGAAAGAGAAAGCTTGAAGTGTAATGAGGGTTTTAAACCCTATTCCCGGATTTAACACTGCCAGGACCTACCAGGGCCCTTGGATCCCAAAAGAAGGAAACATATGACCACGATTCGCACTTAAAATCAATTTCCTAGGCCAAATACGGCTTGTGACACGCCCGTGTCCAAGGCCGTGTGCCTCAATAGACACCGAAACTGTCGCATCCAGACCAGGACACGGGCTCTCAACAATCCCGTGTCACACCTGACACGCCCGTGTCATACAATACACGCCCGTATTGTGGGGCGTGTTCCTCCATCGATACAGGATCAAAACCAACCCGAAGAGTACATGGGTACTCGACACGCCCGTGTCACACTTGACACGCCTGAGTTAGACAGAACACGCCTGGGCTCGAGGCCGTGATCCTCCCCTAACACAGCTAAGCTAACAGCCCGAGTAGGACATGGCCTGGGACACGCCCGTGTCTTAGGATGTGTTCGCTTTCTCGATGATCGTTGATTGGAATTTCCTCGACCACATGGCCAGATCATCGAACTCGAGCATGACACGCCCGTGTCCCAGGCCGTGTGACCCATACCAAGCACCAAACTTTTTTCTAAATGCGATCCGTCCCTCTTTTGAGTTTCGGGGCATTACAACAGAAATGGTTAAGGAAAAAATGTTGAATGAGGCTTTCTCACCCAACACTGTCAACATCTAGATAGACAGAATTATCTAAGTACTTTGGCATTGAGTGAAGCTCATTAACTTAAAGCCTATTCTACTGATGCTTGATTTTTGACTAAGTCTTGAGGTCCTGATGTCAGCATGTCAAAAAGTCAACCTTATTCACATTGTTAGAGGCAAAGCTACTGTACATGACAAAAGGCGCCGGAGACCTACTGTACGATAGTTGGGCGTTAATGCAAGTATGCAGCTAGCATTAAATGTGTCGGGCCCACTACTCAAAGAGCCGTGGGGACTGAGATGATAAAAAGTGTTGGATCCATAGTTTGGATTTAGGCTAGGTTCACTAATTAGGTTGAGTTTGACCCACATTGTATAGCCAGGGTCAAGTCTATGAGTCCTAGAGTTTAGGCTATTCATTAGGTTCAACATTCATGGACCAGCCAGCAGAGTACCTCAGTAGACTCAGACTTAGAAGAATTCAGAGTTAAAAAAAATATCAGTTCGAAATTCTTCGAACTTAGCTCGATGACCGTCGATCGCATATCGATGAACTCAGAGTTACTTCTCTGAGTTGAGCTCAACAATATTCGTGCTCAGGTCGACAATCTCCTTATTCAGACAGATTCTCTGATCGACGAAATCTGGAGTTCAACTTCAACATATTCTTTCTAGTTTCGTTTCTCTGAACTCTGCTCGACAAAGATAGATTCTTAGCTCCACGAACTTAGAGCGCAGAATTGGCTAGTTATTTCCAGAATGCATTTCGCTAAGCTCTGGTCGACGAACAGGAATTATCAGCTTGACGAACTTGGAACTCTGGTCGACGAATTCTGTTCAAAGCTCAACGAATTCTGTCCAAAAGACTTAGCAGTTTTCCTTGTTCTGTCCTTATTTCTTATATTATTTAGCAGTAATTCCCTGAATAATTAATGCTTATATTCCACAAAATGTAGTCGTTATTGGCAACATTAATTATAGTTTTCATCAGGGTTAATTACTTACTTAATTTATTGGGACAGTTGGGAAAACTCATTAAAAAGATATTCCAGCCGTTTCATTCTCCAGATCAATCAGTAAATAATGCTTGAAATTCAAATTTTCAAAGGAGAATTTTGACAGCAGAATATAAAAAGAGATTTTATCTTTTCAGACAAGTAGTGGTCAAGACTAAGAAGAGAACAGACGGAATATACAAGAAAGAAAGAGCATACAGAGAAAAGATACAGAACTCTCTCCCTGCGCAGAAAATATTGTGTTTTCCCCTTGATCTTTCTGAAGACTGAAGAAGAGAACAACCATCAATATCAATAATCCTTCTTCAACTTCTACTCCACAAACATTCAAGGACAACTACTCTGAATCATTCAGAAAGTTCTTGGATCATATTTTAAGACAAGGCAGAAGACCTACACCCTGAGCAGGGCTCCAAGTTCTGAAACATTCATTATTACAGAAGGAGCCTTGATAACAAAAATCCACTAAAGTCTTCTCTGTTGATTAGAGAAAGAGAAGACATCATCAACTCTCTCATCTCCTATATAAAAGATTTATTAACTCTCTTCAAAAGTTTATTCTTAGTGTTTGTGTACCTGATCAAAATCCTAAAGGGTTGTGAGATCTCCATAGAAATAGATCTTGTGGTGGCAGTCACCTGATCAAAAACCTGATAGTGGTTTCCTACTAGGGTGGTAGAAGAGTGGATGTACCCAGTTTGGGGAACCACTATAAAATTCTTGTGTTGTCCGGTTGCCAATTTTTTTTTCTTGCTGTTCTGTGATAGTATAGATTTGCATAAGTTGCATTTCTTTTTACACTACTATTATTATCATATATTTTACTCTGATAATTCTAAAACAACCAAAAGTTTTAAGTTACTCTATTCATCCCCCTCTAGAGCAATCAGATCTATCCCCTTATCTTTCTATTGGTATCAGTGCTATACTATATCTTTCAATTGGTATCAGAGCGGTGTTACTTTGGTTGTACAAGCTAACACTTGAACCAAAAGATCCTTGTTAGATCTGTTTTTTCCTTTTCCTAGTTTTTTTTTGTTTATTTCAAAGTATGCCACAGAACAAAGATTATGTAAGCACTAGACCTCTAGTCTGCAACCTGAATTAGTTTGCTATCTGGAAGGCAAGAATTAGGCTTTATATGAACACTATTATTGGAGAAATATAGAATTCTATTTTGACGGGACCACCAGCTCCAATGGCTAACACTTGTACAACTTCCAGCACACATGTTGTTCCACCACCTTAGTGGACAGATGCATAGAATAAGGGCAAGATAGCAGATGCCAAGGCCATGAACATCTTAGCACAGACTATATCAGATGATATTCTAGAAAGTGGCTGAGTGCACATTAGCCAAAGTTATCTGGAATTTTCTTAACCAGATGGTTACTGGTTCTGCAGATGAGAGAAAAGACAGGAGATCAAATCTCATCTCCCAGTATGAAAACTTCAAGAAAGAATAATCTGAGTCTGTGAGTGACATGTATAACAGACTAAACTCAATCATCAATGAGCTGAAGACTCTGGACAAGGACATCACCCTCACAGAAGTCAATGACAAAATTCTCATGTGCTTCCCTAGCTCATGGGATTCCAGAAAATGGCAAATCAAGGAGGCCAGAAGTCTTAATGAGATTTCCACTGAATCTCTTCTTGGAAAGCTCATATCATATGAGCAACTGATAAAGACAAGAGAAGCAACAAAGCAGAAGACTATTCCAGCAGCAAGAAAGGAGCAAAGCATAGCTTTCAAAGCTTCAGAAGAATCAGAATCTCCAACAGCTAGTGAAGAACTTCTTAGTCTCTTAGCCAAGAGATTTTACAAAATGGCAAAGAAGGACTTCAGAAAAAAGTCATTTAGGAAAGATGACAAGCCAAGGTATGTGATTGAAAGAATCGCATCAAGTCCCTGACAACGGCACCAAAAACCTGATTGAAAGAATCGCATCAAGTCCCCGACAACGACGCCAAAAACATGATGCTTGTTAAAACTCCAAAAATATTTACGGTCACGCGGCGACCCGGCGGTTTTATTTAAGTAAAGCGGAAGTGGTTTTTTATTTAGAAAACGGGGCACGCGTATTTATTTATTTTGGATATAAAAGAGTTGCGATCGAGTTTTAATGAAAGGAGGCAAGTGCACCTATCATGAGTAGTACAGGATATTCCGGTGTGGAATATCGAGGTGTTATTGTTCTCGGGGTCGGTTCGATTATTTTTACTCTTTCCTGGAGGGGACTATTATTTTACCGATAATTAACTTGTCGGGTTATATTTTATATATAATAAAAATACAGAAAATAGCATAAAGAAAATGAAAGCATGAAGGTGGTGCCGATGAAGAGCTTAGCTCGAGGGCACCGAATAAAATTAGAACAAAAATAGACTTTTAATAAAAAGAGATCCTAAGTTTCTAATTAATTAAGGCGGAGACTTGGCCGTGGAGGTTCCACCAGAATGAGCTCACTTATCTCCAGCACTATTACTCACCTGAATGCTAAGACTATTCGACCGAACGTTAGTCCGACGAAGGATTCTTCTTAAGACCCGCATTACTCTAAGAACAACGCTATTGGGTGGGGAACCCAATCCGGTAGAGTTGGAGCGCCTCTTCTCTCGAGGGTTAGTGCGGAACTCTCTTTGCTAAGGGGTGATCTGCCTATACGCACGGCCTCTTGGCTAGCGTATGGAAAATGGAAATAGGGCCCACACATCGATATGTGGTCCTACGCGTCGTTAACCCCGGGCAAACCATAAGTACTTTAATTAATTAGAAAAATGAGACCTTTAATTATTTTAAGCTATTTTATTTTTCCCAATGCTCTTCGATACTGAGGACTAAGAACGGTTAGCCACTCATCGGAATGGGGATGGCTTGAGAGGAAAGCAGAAAATAAAGCAGAAAAGAAAGCATTAAAAGAATGCAGTAAATGAAAGCAGAAAAATAAAGCAGAAAATTGCAAGTCCTACTCAAATGAGTAGTACTGAAGAAAGCAGTAAATTGCGAGTACCGGCGCAAATGTGTGGGCGGGAGAAAGAAAGCGGGTCCTACTCGAACGAGTAGGACTAAATAAATACAACACAGGCACACACTCGACAGAAAGTAAAACTCACACACACACACTCTCGACATAAAGTAAAATACACACACACACAAATCATACTCAAATGAGGAGGGAAAAATAAATGCAGGTCCTACTCAAACGAGTAGGAGAAAATAAATGCACTCACTCTACGAAAAGTAAAACACACGCACTCGACATAAAGTAAAAACTCACGCACACAATAGGAAATTAAACACACTCCACACACTCTACTTGAATGAAATAAAGCAAAGCGGCATTTAACTCTTGACGAGTAGGCGAAAATAAATGCGCATGCATACAGAAATAAAAAAAAAACTAAGTTACCTAAAAATTAAAACAACTGCATTTCTACCGCTAGAATGCGGTAGAAATGCGTAAAAAGAAGACGAAAAAATTAAACTAGCGAAAAGTTTTGGAAAATAAAGGAAAAATGAAGTGCTTGAAAAAGCAAAATAACAACTTTTCCATTCTTATAATTCTATAAATACGCTTAAAAAGTGGAAGAAAAGGGAAAATGACGAAAAAGTTTTACAAAACTAAAAAGTCTAAGTAAAATGAAAAGAAAACAAACTCGCTTTAAAACCATTTTTATAACTTATAAGGATGAGAATAAGAACAAAAATAAAAGAACAACTATGAAGATGAAAATAACTACTTAACAATAAATAAAAAAGAATAACATTTTACTCTCATACAGACACACACGCGTATAAAAAAGGAACGAAAAAAAATAAGTTAAAATAAGAAAGAAAGATAAGATTGCATAAGAGTAGGGTGTTTAGATTCATTTCAAAGCCAGAATAAGAGATGAAAAACAGATTTTATTAAGTTAATAAACGAGTTACAAAGGAACAAAAATAAAAACTTAGGAGAGGGGGAGAAAATATCCCTTATATAGTATTTGGAACTCATCCGAGCAGCATAACACTTATACAAAATGGTTCAAAAGAAGGAACAGGAACTCAAGCAGAAGCTCAGAATTTATAGACAAAAAATTTGAAGAACACACCCCCTGACACGGGCTTGTAGGGGGACGTGTCAGCACTGTACAAAATACGGCTGGCAATTTGACGGGAAAGTGGACTTCATGCTGGACACGTGTCGGTCACACAGTGGTCATGCCCCAGGACACGGGCGTAACGCTGGGCGTGTCGAGGAGGTGGATCTGGGCGCGGTGTGTCAAAAGTCATCCCGCGGGTCTTGTCGGCTAGGTGGAGAAGTCACGCCATAGGTTACGGCGTGACGCTGGGCGTCTCGGCGGTTTGACGATCGTCGAGCGAAAAGTCATCGAGCGGCAAAATCATCGCGCGGAGGATCGAGTTCGACGATCGTCGGGCAGGAAGATCGTCGAGCGCAAAGAGGAGTCACGCCCTAGGTCACGGGCGTGACTTTGTGCGTGTCGCGGAGGTGTCGACGATCGTCGAATGGAAAGTCGATCTAAAATCATCGATCGGGATTCGTCGAGCTGAAATCGTCGAGCGATAATCGTCGACCGGAAATTTCTCTTTAAAATTCGCTGATTCCATGGGTTTGACGAATCACGGCCTGGTCACGGGCATGACCAATAAGTCACGGGCGTGCCTTTGCAATTTTTTGCAAATTTTATTTTTCCTGAAACATAAAATAAAACAAGGTAGTAAAATATTTAAAAAATAGGAGCATTTTATTGAATAAAAACAAGTAAAAATGACAAAAATAAATGAAAACGACTTAAGTAATGTACATAAAAATAGGTATATTTACAATTCATCAAATACCCCCATACTTAAGCTTTTGCTATACCAGAGTAAAAGTTGGAGATAAACTTATAAGGAATAAAAGAAATCCTAAGTTTAGCTATAACTTTAATTAATTAAAAGTAAGATCAAATTAAACATCCGGGGTACTAGAGTTTAATCATAAATTACGAAAATTTTATAAATAGAGGATGAGTTTTAAAAAGACTTCTAGAAAAAATAAAATAGAAAGCAACAATTTACTTTTGTTAGTTTAACAAAGATGGATTGAAATTATATAAAAAATTTTAGCTTAAAAGAAGTTAAAGGAAATAATGCAATTTAAAAGTTATGCTCTCAAAAAATTTTAAATTAATTCTATAATCATTGAAATAGGATGAGTGGTTTGGTAGTTTATGAAGAAGTCTTGAATATTGAGTTGAGGCAATTTTCTCTCGAACCTCCAATTTTTTCTTTTGAATAATTAGGAAAATGAAATCTTATTTTCCTAACATATAATATTTTTTCTTTCTCAACTTCAGAATAATAAAATTAACCCAATGTATATGTGTAGGAGTAATAAATTTTATCCTCTTACTCCGTAACATATAATTTTTTTAAATATTGGGTGCCTATGTTTGCGGAATGAAATCTTATTCTCATTGACATAAGATCTTTTAAGGGGTGAAATAGGGGTAATCATGTCAAGTGAGACATGAAAAAAAAATGGAGGTGGGTTTATTTTTTTTTTCAAAAAGAAAACTAGATTTTTATAAAAAAGGTTTGAGGGCAACCTTTTTAAAATGAACGTTCTGATGTTTCTAAAAGCATGAAGTAGAAATAATTGAAATCCATGGATGTTATTTTCTAACATAAAAAACGAGCTTCTATTTAAAAATTAGAAGTGGTGGTGAAAAACAAGTTCCCTATTATAAGGAAAAGACATAAAAAATTCTTTAAATCTTAACAACAAATACTTAAATCTATCGAACTTTAATTAATAAACGAATTGTAAGCAAATAATTAAAAGAATTCGCTTATAAATTAACTCGAAACAAGATTTTTGGAAAGCAAAAGGGTTAAGATAAAGGCATATTCGATTTATTTTGTTACATAATTAACAAAACATTTTTTTGAGTATTTTAGAGTTTTTATCATTTTTTTGTATTATTGTTTTTTTGATTATTATCTTTTTTAGGATTTTTGGTTTTGCTAATTTTTTTAGTATTTTTTGATAAGTTATTTACAAGAAAGAGGAGACAAAGAAGTGTTATTTACAAAGAAGATAGGGGGGAAGAGAGAAAGTTTTTTTGTTTTTTTTTGTTTTAAAATAATGTACAAAGTAAAAACTCGAAGGTGGCACGCGAACAGACTCTTATTTGGGTGGTTGGTTCGATGAGTCGAACGCCGCGGGTACGCCACGAAGTGAGTTTTAATAAATAAGAAGAGGGGGGAAGAGAGATTTTTACAAAAAATATTTACAAAGTAAAAAGAATTTTTTTTTAAAATTTTTTTTGATGTTTTATAAGTTTTTTTGTGATTTTTGTTTGTGTTTTATGATTTTTTTGAGTTTTTTTTTATTATATAAAAAATAAGGAGAATTTTTTTTATGTTTTAGGTTTTTGCAATTTGTTTTGTATTTTTTATGAGTACGGAATAATAAAAAATGCAGAATAGGAAAACACCACCATACTTAAACCCAACATTGTCCCCAATGTTGCAATCTAAGTATGCAGAACGAATTATATACAAAATAATATGGACAAAAATGAAAAAGTGAGGGTAGAAGCTTCCCTTAAGACGAGTCCGGGAGGCCCAAGTTGATACAATGCAGTAGTTAGAGAAAAGAAAGAAGCAATAAAAAGATATCATAAAAGCTAAAAAGATAAATTCGGCGAAAAGATTGCGGGCGATAGGGGGGCATGTGCGTGGGGGAGTCGAAGGTAGCTAAGGCCTTAGCTACGTGAGTGTGATGGAAATGCGCACCCCTAGCGCACACAAGAATGGAAGCGCGTCGAAGCGAAACAAAACAAAATAAAACAAGTTAAAAGAAAATAAATTAGACAAAATATATAAACTTTTATTTTTTTTTTGTTTTTAAGTACGTGTTTTATTTTTTAGTTGTTTTTTAGGTAGGTTTTTAATAGTTTTATTTTTTTTTAATTTTTTGATTTTTAGGTTGTTTTTTAGTATTTTAGTTTTTTTTCATAAAAATAATGAAAATTTTTTAAAGTTTTTTCATTTCTTTTAGATTTTTTTTTGGTTTTATAGGTTTTTCAATTTTATTATTTTATGTGTTTTTTAATGTTTTTGTTAAAAAGGTTTTTTAAAAAAAATTTTAGTTTTATAATTTTGAAAGTTTTTTTTATTTTTTATAGTTATTATTATTATTATTATTATATTATATTGGCCAATTTTATATAGATATATATATCGGTAAAATTAATAGATTTCTAGGGTTCAAAATAACGACACGAATAGTCCCCGGCAACGACGCCAAATACTTGATTGAAAGAATCGCATCAAGTCCCCGACAACAGCGCCAAAAACTTGATTGAAAGAATCGCATCAAGTCCCCGACAACAGCGCCAAAAACTTGATGCTTGTTAAAACTCCAAAAATATTTACGGTCACGCGGCGACCCGGCAATTTTATTTAAGTAAAGCGGAAGTGGTTTTTTTATTTAGAAAACGGGGCGCGCATATTTATTTATTTTGGATATAAAAAAGTTGTGATCGAGTTTTAACGAAAGGAGGCATGTGCACCTATCGTGAGTATTACAGGATATTCCGGTGTGGAATATCGAGGTCGTATTGTTCTCGGGGTCGGTTCGATTATTTCTACTCTTCCCTGAAGGGGACTATTATTTTACCGATAATTAACTTGTCGGGTTATATTTTATATATAATAAAAATACAGAAAATAGCAGAAAGAAAATGAAAGCATGAAGGTGGTGCCAATGAAGAGCTTAGCTCGAGGGCACCGAATAAAATTAGAACAAAAATAGACTTTTAATAAAAAGAGATCCTAAGTTTCTAATTAATTAAGGCGGAGACTTGGCCGTGGAGGTTCCACTAGAATGAGCTCACTTATCTCTAGGACTATTACTCACCTAAATGCTAAGACTATTCGACTGAATGTTAGTCCGACGAAGGATTCCTCTTAACGCCCGCATTACGCTAAGAACCCCACTATTTGGTGGGGAACCCAATCCAGTAGAGTTGGCACGCCTCCTCTCTCGAGGGTTAGTGCGGAACTCTTTTTGTCAAGGGGTGATCTGTCCATACGCACAGCCTCTCGGCTAGAGTATGGAAAATGGAAATAGGGCCCACACATCGATATGTGGTCCTACGCATCGTTAACCCCGGGTAAACCATAAGTACTTTAATTAATTAGAAAAATGAGAACTTTAGTTATTTTAAGCTATTTTATTTGTTCCAATGCTCTTCGATACTGAGGGCTAAGAACAGTTAGCCACTCATCAGAATGGGGACGGCTTGCGAGGAAAGCAGAAAATAAAGCAGAAAAGAAAGCAGTAAAAGAAAGCAGTAAATGAAAGCAGAAAAATAAAGCAGAAAATTGCAAGTCCTACTCAAACGAGTAGGACTGAAGGAAGCTGTAAATTGCAAGTCCCGGCGCAAATGCATGGGCGGGACAAAGAAAGCGGGTCCTACTCAAACGAGTAGGACTAAATAAATGCAACACACGCACACACTCGACAGAAAGTAAAACTCACACATACACACTCTCGACATAAAGTAAAACACACACACACACAAATCCTACTCAAATGAGGAGGGAAAAATAAATTCAGGTCCTACTCAAACAAGTAGGAGAAAATAAATGCACTCAGTCTACCAAAAGTAAAACACACGCACCTGACATAAAGTAAAAACTCACGCACACAACAAGAAATTAAACACACTCTACTTGAATGAAATAAAGTAAAGCGCCATTTAACTCTTGACGAGTAGGCGGAAATAAATGCACACGTGTACAAAAATAAAAAACTAAGTTACCTAAAAATTAAAACAACTGCATTTCTACCGCTAGAATGCGGTAGAAATGCGTAAAAAGAAGACGAAAAAAATTAAACGAGCGAAAAGTTTTGGAAAATAAAGGAAAAATGAAGTGCTTGAAAAAGCAAAATAACAATTTTTTCATTCTTATAATTCAATAAAAACTCTTAAAAAGTGGAAGAAAAGGGAAAATGACGAAAAAGTTTTACAAAACTAAAAAGTCTAAGTAAAATGAAAAGAAAACAAACTCATTTTAAAACCGTTTTTATAACTTTATAAGGATGAGAAAAAGAACGAAAACAAAAGAACAACTATAAAGATGAAAACAACTACTTAACAATAAATAAAAAAGAATAACATTTTACTCGCATACACACACGCGCGTATAAAAAAGGAACGAAAAAAACTAAGTTAAAACAAGAAAGAAAGATAAGATTGCATAAGAGTAGGGTGTTTAGATTCATTCCAAAGCCAGAATAAGAGATGAAAAACAGATTTTATTAAGTTAACAAACGAGTTACAAAGGAACAAAAATAAAAACTTAGGAGAGGGGGAGAAAATATCCCTTACATAGCATTTGGAACTCATCCGAGCAGCATAACACTTATACAAAATGGTTCAAAAGAAGGAACAGGAACTCAAGCAGAAGCTCAGAATTTATAGACAAAAAATTTGAAGAACACGCCCCTGACATGGGCGTGTAGGGCAGCGTGTCAGCACTGTACAAAATACGGCTGACGATTTTACGGGAAAGTGGACTTTGGGCTGGACATGTGTTCGTCACGCAGTGGTCACGCCCCAGGTCACGGGCGTGATGCTGGGCATGTCGAGGAAGTGGATCTGGGTGCGGTGCGTCAAAAGTCGTCGCGCGGGTCATGTCGACCAGGTGGAGAAGTCACGCCCCAGGTCACGGCGTGACGCTGGGCGTGTTAGGGGTTCGACGATCGTCGAGCGGAAAGTCGTCGAGCGGCAAAATCGTCGCACAGAGGATCAAGTTCGACGACCGTTGAGCGGGAAGATCGTCGAGCACAAAGAGGAGTCACGCCCTAGGTCACGGGCGTGACTTTGGGTGTGTCGCGGAGGTGTCGACGATCGTCGAATGGAAAGTCGAGCTGAAATCATCGATCGAGATTCGTCGAGCTGAAATCGTCGAGCGGCAATCATCGACCGAAAATTTCTCTTTAAAATTCGCTGATTCCATGGGTTTGACGAATCACGGCCTAGTCACGGGCGTGACCAATAAGTTACGTGCGTGCCATTGCAATTTTTTGCAGATTTTTATTTTTTTTCTTGAAACATAAAATAAAACAAGGTAGTAAAATATTTACAAAAATAGGAGCATTTTATTGAATAAAAACAAGTAAAAATGATAAAAATAAATGAAAACGACTTAAGTAATGTACATAAAAATAAGTATATTTACAATTCATCAGTATGACAAGACACCAACCAAAGAACTTGTTTGTTTTGGTTATAGGAAGCCAAAACACTTTATTTCAAAGTGTCCAATGAACTAAAAGAAGGAGAGAAGAAGAGAAAAGGAAACCAGGAAATAGTACTACAATAAGCCCTCCTCCAGCAAGCATAAAAGGAAGGAGAAAGATTTCATTGCTGAGACCTGGAGTGATACAGATGAAGAATCCTCATCTTCCAGCTCTAGTGAAGATGAAGAGGAGGCAAAAGCAAGGGAAGTTTGCAATATGGCCATCAATGCCTCCTGCAGCAAATCTGATGCTGAGGAACAAGCAGAAGAATCAGAAGAAAAATCAGTATCTAAGAAAGATCAGGTAATTTGCTCACTTGATTTCAATTCAGAAGATTTAAAAATTGAATTTAAATATTTGTGTAATGATTTGATCAAGTAAGAAAAGGAAATCAAAATACTTATAGATAGATAGGTTGAATTTGATAGCCTATTTGCTGAGAATATCAAATTGAAAAATGATTTAGATTTAGCCAATGAACAAATCATTTCACTTAAAACTAAATTAAGTAAGGCAAAGCAACTTGAGGAATCTCTCAATGGGAGAAGCCTTAAGCTGATGGACATCACAAGCACAGTCAATTCTAGATTAAATGACAAGTTGGGCTTAGGTGCTTCATCAATCTTACCCCCCATAGTAAATAAAAATATTCTAACAACTCCAATAAAATTTGTTTTAGAAAAGGGCAAGGAAAAGATAGATAATAATAATGTTTAACAACCAAAATTAAAACAAAAGAATAAGAAAAAGAGAAAGAATAAGAAAAATCTTAACCATAACAATGTTCAGCAGATTTTGTCGAACTCAGATCGACGAAATGTGTACAGTTCGTCGAACTCAAGTCGACGAACACAGAACACAAAATTTTATTATAATTATTCGTTGAACTACGATTGGCGAAACCAATATGGTTCATCGACCCAAGATCGACGATTTTGGGGCCCAGAGAATCAATACTTTCATTCTCTGAGTGGAGTTCGACGAACTCATCCCCATTCGTCGACCTCAGATCGATGAACTTACCGGAATTCGTCGAACCCAGTTTTTTATAACAGAAATCATAATTCTCATAAAACATTTAATCAACCAAGAAAATATGATAATCCATTCACCTAGTGGATAATTCCACCTAGAAGATTTCACCCCTTAGGGTATAAAAATCAACCAGAATACTTTTACATTTCCAACTTTAATTATATAAATAAACAAGTACCCAAGTTAACCTGTGTGAAGAATAGCTAATCTGTTTTATTGCTGGTGAAAGACTATCCCACCACAGAGCAACAATGGTATCTGGATAGTGGCTGTTCAAAACATATGACTGGAAACAAGGACAACTTAATCAACTACAAGTCTAAGCTAGGATCCAAAGTAATATTTGGTGATTCCAATTGTGGCCAGACTGAAGGATATGGAAAGGTCAAAATTGGAGCAGTCATCTTCAAGAATGCAGCTTATGTAAGTGGACTGAAGCACAACCTTATATCCATTAGTCAGTTATGTGATTAAAGGTTTCAGGTATCATTTAATAAACTTCATATATTATTACTTCTATAGATAACCAAGGAGTGTTAACTGGTACTAGCGTAAGAAATATCTATGTAGTTAATTTTAAGTCAGCTAAAACTGAGATATACCTATTTAACCAAACTAGTAATAATAATGATCTTTGACATAGGAGATTAGTACATGTAAACATAAAAAACATTGCCAAACTCTCTAGGGACAACCTTGTTAGAGGATTGCCTTACTACCCCTACAAGAAGGAAAGCCTTTGCAGGGCTTGTCAGTTAGGCAAGCAAACTAAAAATAGTTTTAAGTCACTTAATAACAGTGATTCACCTAGGATTCTGTATTTGATACACATGGATCTCTTTGGACCCATTGCTGTACAGAGCCTAGGAGGGAAGTCTTATAACATAGTAATTGTTGATGACTTCTCAAGGTTCACCTGGGTGTTCTTCTTGAGAAACAAGTCATATAACTTCAAGATTCTTACCGATTTTCTTAAGAGCATAATGATTGAGTACTCTACTTCATTTGCATTGATCAGAAGTGATCATGATACTGAGTTTGAGTCTCTTCCCATGCAAGAATTCTACGAGAAGGAAGGTATCAGGCATTGTTTCTCTGCTCCTAGACCTCCCCAACAAAATGGGGTAGCTGAAAGGAAAAACAGAACACTGATTGAAGCTGTCGGCACATTACTTGCAGATGCTAACTTGCCCCGATCCTTTTGGGCAGAGGCTGTGAGTAAAACAAATTATGTATTGAATTGGAGTCTGATACACAAACTTAATGGCAAGACCCCTATGAACTACTTAAAGGGAAGAAACTTAAAGTATATTATTTTAAAATTTTTGGTTGCATTCGTTACATTCATAACAACTGTAATATCTCTCAAACAACTAGACCCATAGGAGTGGTTTTGTCATGACTAGGTCATGAAAAAAACCTAGGAAGCCCAAGAAGGCCAAGTAAACCTAGGGATGTAGGTGAGACCACTATGGTTTGCAAATAGTAGATTTATGAACCCTAGTTTAAGATGATCATGGGGCTTCACCAAGACTTCAAGACCCCACCATGGCCTCACCAATCCATTGTACGGTTCATCTGAACCCTAAGGGTCCATTGGAATCGACTCAGGGTGGCCAAGTTGACCTAGGACCACTCTAGGCCTAAATTGGGCAAGGTGCCCTAATTAAGGGCAGTGTGCTTTAGTTAAGCCCAACTGACCATACCAGGATCTTCTTAGACCTAACATGGGGTCAATGGGTCACTAAGGACCCATGGAGGGTAGTCAAAGTGGTTAAGTTGACCAAAGTCAACTCTAGCCCTAAATGGGTCAAATTGATTTATATTGGGTCAATTGACCATCCCCTAGCCAAGTGGACTCCACTTATACCTCCTAACCCTAAGGTGAGGTCCATGTGTCACCAAGGACCCATTGGGGTCAGCCCTAGTGGCTAATTTGACCAAAGTCAACCCTAACCTTAATTTGGGCAAAGTACCCTTCCTAAGGGCAAGTGACATCCAAGGTGCCATGTCAGCCCTACCCAACCCTACCTAGGCCTTGGGGAGATCAATGGGTCACCAAGGATCCATTGGGGGCAACCCAAAAGGTTAAAAAGACCAAAGTCAACCCAAGACTACTTTGGGTCAACCTAGCCCAAATGGGCTAGCCCAAGCTCAAGCCTCCACATGTGGCTTCTTTAGGTAATAATGTGCACGGATGGGCTGCAAATAGTCCTCCAGGTTGAACAAGTCAACTTGGTGACTAGGAGAGAGGGTGAGCCCCATTCCATGTTAATGGAGGAGAGAGAAAAGAAGAAAGAGGAGGGAATGAAGGGGCTCGGCCAAGGGGAGGCCAAAGGCCACCCTTAATGGCTGAATTCAACTCCCCTAGGGAACGGAAGAAGTTTCCAACCATTTCCCCGGACACCAAAGGCCTAGTTCAGCTCCTCCTCCATGGCCGAGCCTAGCCATTAATGGCTTTAATGGATATTGATAATCCAGCCCCTCCTCTCCCCAACTGAGGCTTTAAACACCATCAGTGGGTCGAGAGAAGACTTTCCCAATCCTTACCTGAAGAAATCGAGCACCCCCACTGTGCAGTTGCAGAAACTGAGCGGCGGCGCCTTCAAAAATTATTTCCCGTCGATCTTCTCGACTTCAGGCCGCCGGCAAGGTCCTCCTCCTCTCCTTGCCTCATGGTTAGATCATAATAATGCTTAGGTTCAAGGTTCGGGCTCAATTGAGCACAAACCAATTCCTGGTTTTCATGGTTTCGGGCAGAGAAATCTTCTTGGTAGAACCGCCGGAATCTGCCCCTCCAGTGGTTGTGTCACCGCTAGTCGATAGCCACCACCTTGATGGAGGTGTTGGTGGCCGTGGCCGACCGGGGAAGTGCCGGGATGGGCGGAAGTGGCAGTTGGAAGTGGCTCCAGGCTCGAGCTATCTCAGCCATTGGCTGGAGGTAGATGATGAGCCCGGGCCATTGGATCTGCGCCAAAATTCGTGCGCCAGATTTAATAAGAATCATTTTAATTTCATTTTTATTTTGTTTCCATCACACTATTTTTAGTAGATGGTTTTAATTTTTAAAAATACTTAGGCTACTCTACTGAAAAAAGTCACCAACATAAAGTTTGTAGCCCTAAGGGTCTACGTTAATTCAAAATTGATGTGAACCAATTTGGACCTATGGCTGGAATAGGGCACCCATTTCGGTGGGACCTATACCTAGCGCTATCCTGAGATTAAAATGCATGCCCACTCTTCATCTCTTGTCCAAATGACCTGAAATTTGTTCAGGCGGTCACCCTTAGCTATACCTAGGGTCTGTCCCAAAATGGGAATTTTTGGAGATACTTTGGCTATGATTTTATATTTTATTTAATAATATAAGGTTAATTTAATTAGGTGGCCTAATGACATCCAAACCCTCCCAAATTTTGGTGAGTTGTACCAAGCCTCATGACATATCTTTGTATAAATTGTCACCTCATTTGGATGTGTTTTGGATAGGGAATGACCTAACCCTAATTTTACCTTAATGAGGGGTTCTTAAGTAAAAAGTGCACCTTGAGGTTGAGTTATCAAATCACCTCAACAGAGGTTGAGATTTTGACCACTGACTTGGCATGACCTTTAACACCCTCATAGGGATTATGGGGTAGTCTATGGTAGTTTTGCCCTAGGATCTAAACTCAAACCCTAAGGAGGGGCTTTTGAGTGTTGTGAAGGGCATGTGGTCAAATGCCCTTGTGTGATCTTGCAACTTGGTAAAGATGATGCTAGGATAGCCCAAGTCCTCTGGTATGAATCTTAGAGGATTTGGAGATGGACAGAAATCTCAAATCCCTAACCTTAGTTTAGGGCATAATCACTTTTTGTGTAGAATAAGCCACCAAAACTTACTAAAAAGGTGTGAAACTTAGGTAGCATGGACTCTAAGTTAGATAGGACCTCTTGTGAATTTATTGGAATTTTATGAGTAATATTACTAGCACCCCCTTTGTTATACATGATGTGGCCCTAAATGGTATTTTATTTATTATGATCACACCGTACATTATAGACTCATGAAATTTTGGCAGAAGGGTTTAGTTAAACAAACTGATTATTCCTGAATTTTGTTATAAATTTTAGTTAAACAATTTTAGTACTTTCTTCACAAGTTTTAAAAGGTGCAATTATGGTCAATAAATTATTTAGAGCTATTTACTTGTTGCAAAAATTGTGAAATTATATCTCTGATAATTTTAGGTCAATAACCACTTGGAGAAATTAACTCATGATTTTTAGATGATTATTTGCAGTATATACTTTACAAACCCATAATTTTGGGGATCTGATGTATAATAAATTCAGAGCTTGTTTCCTGCTGAAAAATTGGGAGACACTGGATTTATGTTAAATAGTCATATTGAATTTATCATAAATTTTGTAGAGCATTTGCTTGTCTGAAATGGGTACTTCATGTTCAAACTTGGATTTTTGGATTACTAGAATAAATAATAAATTATCAGATAAATTAGGAAAATTATGAATTTCTAGATTTAGGCTAAAAATGTCATTATAGCCCTAAAATAATTATTATAGGTGTACTGGGTGAATATTTTGTGTACCTCCCATTTTAAATGTCATATGACTTATCATGGTCTGCATTTAGTAAAACTGCAGAAGGTATGTAGGAGTATGAATTTGGGCACATGAGTTGGGGTTAGATTTTTGCTGATTTGGATGAATGAAAATGAGTTCGTCGTTGGAAGTTGGGATGAGTAAGGGGTTAGATTGGCTAGTGTCCGGTGGTGCTCGGGATTGACGAAAGATTGTTTTCCCGTAGGGAGGAAGTGTCTAATGCACTAGGGTTAGATCCAGTAAAACAATTAAGGGTTGGGAAATCTGATAGCAACCAATAATAGTAAGTGCCTTGCGAAAGGGAGCTTTGGGCATAATCCCATCGTAGTTCCTAGTGCCATCGAGAGCCCTTCACGGGGTATACCTTGGGCAGTCCTGGGTTAACCTAAACTGTAGGTAAAACTAAATTGCAAGAGTAACTAGAGTAACTAGGGGTTCACTTTCACTCGTCTCGATGCCTCCAGATGTTAGGTTGGGTCATTCGGGCAGTAGGCTCGGTGGATTTAGTGATGGACAAGTTGGCCCGATGAGCTTTGGCTCGGTTGATGTTTGTGATGGGCAGGTTGGCCCGACGAGCTTTGGCTCGGTTGCAGTTTGAGATGGATGGGTTGGTCCGGGGAGCTTTAGCTCGGTGGTTATACATCAAGGTTGCATGTGCATAAAGTATAAGGTGGTGGGTATTCGGTATGGGAGAGTCGATGCACTGACGCTAATACGTTGACTCGGCAAGTGTGGTTTAGCACTTGGCCAAATAATGTCCGGTGCGCCAGGCAGCAAGAGTACGCAGGAGCTCCGCTTAGTGCACCAGCATTGAGGCGTACGATAGGTCTGGCTGGTAGTGCAATTACCAGTTTAGAGGTGGGCGAGGCCCAACCCACCGCTTCCATTTGCCACTACGGAGGTATCTTGGGAGGTTCGGCTCCAGAAAGTCGGAACTAAAGGTCTGTGTACACAGAGTTGAGTGGGTGTGTTGCACTTGCATGATCACAGCATGACATAATTGTATTTCATAACATAACCATTACATTCAACCCTGATACCTATTGTATAAAGTGGTATGGGATGCTTTATACAATAGGCCCTATAAAACGACCCCTTGGTTTATAAGTTCGTGCGAGCGTGCATATAAGTTAAGGTTTATTTCAAAAATCTTTATATGTGTGCTTATTAGAAATCCGACACCCAATCATATAAATTGGTATGAGACTTTTTATATGATAGGAGCCCCGCAAAAGACCCCTTGGCTTATGTGTTTTCATATAAGTTAAGGTTACTTTTCTTGTTCAGTTTTTCATGCTTTTATTACTGCCTTATATACTATTGGTTTGCTAGTTTAGTTCCGTCGTCATTTGCTCATTTTGTTATTCTCCACCGTCATGTCCTCTCCTTTCCTCCTCCCCGCTCAGTGCCTAGGAGCCACGTGGGAAGGGATGGGGGATGATAGGACTTAGTCTTTTAGACTAATGGTTTTCGAACCACATCATTTTAGGGGACCGTGAAGCCCAGCATGGAGGAGCAGCCACAGAGGCCGACGCACTTGGAGATGGTGCAGTCTAGTACCAGAGTTCAGACTACATGGACTGTGAGTCCCGATCGTTAGTAGTTTGTTTTATTTTGCTTCGCGCTGAGTGATATGTAGTGAGGATATTGATGTACCGGGCATAATCCCAAGATTTCCATACTTTTTCTATTATTTCTGTGGACACTCCCTTCATGGAGATCATTTACTATTTATGTGATTTCTGTGGACTTGCTTTTGTTACTTTGCTACAGTTGAGATTGATTTTGCCGGTAGGATCGGCGTTTTGTAGTGATGAACTTTCCGGGCATGAAGGTGTCACCGCAAAATGGCGGTTCTGGGCCTAAGACCCCGGTGTTTCCAAAAGAAAAAAAGGGGGGGGTCTTACAAAACAACAACAACAAGAAACACATTATAAAGTTTGAACCCAAGGATGAAATAGGAAATTTTCTTGGATATTCCCAAGTAAGCAAGGCTTATAGGGTTTATAATAAATCAACTATGAAAATGGAAGAGTCTATTCATATTTCTTTTGATGAGACTGACATGTTTTATAAGGAGAAGATTTCTTTACTAGTGAAAATTTGCAGGAACCACATCTATGTGAGACGTTGGATAAATTAACCCTCACCAATGAGGCTATTAGCCAACCTTCCCCACATATTACTGAAGATAGTGAAGATGAAGATACTTAACTCAGTGAAGAGCCAACAACAATTATAATTCCATAAGAGGAATTAATTCCTCAAGCCGTTGCTCAACCAACTCCTCCTACTGAATTAGTTATACTTAGAGATCACCCTGTATCTCAAATGATTGGAGACATATCAGTTGGTGTGCAAACAAGTCATCAAATCAACCAGGACATGATGTAAGCCTGCTTCATATCTCAAACTGAGCCTCAATCCATTAAAGATGCTGAGAAAGATCCACATTGGATCATTGCAATGCAAGAGGAGCTCAACCAATTAGAGAGATGTAGAGTTTGGGATTTAGTTCCAAGCCTAAAGACTACCCATTCATTGGAACTAAATGGGTATTTAGAAAAAACTTGATGCTCAAGGTCTTATCATAAGGAACAAGGCAAGATTGGTTACTCAAGGATACATACAAGAGGAAGGCATAGATTATGACCAAACATTTGCCCCTGTTACAATGATAGAAGCAATAAGGATATTGTTAGCTTATGCACCCTACAAGAAGTTCTCAGTATACCAAATGGATATCAAAAGTGCATTCCTGAATGGTGAACTTAAAGAAGAGGTCTATGTAGAACAACCACCAGGTTTTATTTCTCCTACTCATCCCTCTTATGTTTTTAAATTGCATAAGGCTCTCTATAGTCTAAAGCAAGCTCCAAGAGCTTGGTATAAAACCTTAGCTAGCTTTCTCTTAGAGCATAATTTTTTTGGAGGCATAGTAGATAGGACTTTATTAATTAAGCATCATCATGAAAAAATCTTATTAGTACAAATATATATATATGACATTATATTTGGTTCTACAGATTCCAAACTATGCAATGTTCTCCAACCTTATGCATTCCAAGTTTGAAATGAGTAGCATGGGTGAGCTCTTCTACTTTCCTGTTCTCCAAGTGAAGCAGTCACCTGATGGCATATTCTTGTCCCAGTCCAAATATGCTAAGGAGCTAATAAAAAGGTTTGGGGTAGGTGATGCTTCAGCAAAGAAAATACCTATGGCTACAAATGTTGTAATTGATTCTGATGAACATGGAAAACCTGTAGATCAGAAATTATATAGGGGCATTGTTGGGTCCCTATTATATCTTACAACAAGTAGACCATACATTATATTTGCTACTTGTCTTTGTGCTAAGTTCCAGGTGAACCCTAAAGAATCTCACCTTATTTTCTTAAAAAGAATTTTGTGTTATATAAAGAGTTGCCCTAATTTAGGACTCTGGTATCCAACCGAGTAAGAATTTGAGTTGACTGGATACTCTGATGCTGACTTTGCTGGATGTAGAGTGGACAAAAAGAGCACATCATGGACATATCAATTCCTTGGTGATAGGCTAGTGTCTTGGTTTTGCAAGAAGAAAACATCTATGTCTACTTCAACATCAAAAGCTGAGTATATAACAGCTGGCAGTTATTGTGCACAGAAGCTGTGGATTCAGAACCAACTCCTAAATTATGATGTCAACTTAAATAATTTAACTCTACTGTGTGATAATACAAGTGCAATTTCTATTGTACAAAATCCAGTACATCATAGTAGAACTAAACATATAGATGTAAGACATCATTTCATTAGAGAGTGTGTTGACAAAAAGAAAATTAATCTCACCTTTATCTCTGCTGATTTGCAAAAGGCAGATATCTTCACCAAACCCTTGGATGAGAAGAAACATATATTATTTATGAATTAGCTAGGCATGATAAATAGAGATGCATTAATTTAACTTTCTGTCCGTGGTCGAATAATTTGCCACAGTTCGTCGAACGGAGATCGACGAACTGAAAAAATTTCTTGAGATATTTTGTCGAGCTGAGATCGACAAACTCTCCGTGTGAAGTTCTGTTCATCGAACGGAGATCGACGATATTGCTTTAGAAAATGTTTCATCGACCTGAGTGTACAACCCCGTATTCGCGAAGAGTGGACCCAAAACAAGGTAAGCAAGTTTTTAAACTTTTTGGGAGTTTTGCACTCCTAGGGGCCAATTTTTGGTGAACTTGAAAGACATACTAGTAGGGGAGAAAATATTTCTCCCCCCAAGGCGCTCTTGGCAAGCCGCCGCAAGCCGCCGCAAGCCGCCAGGCCGCAAGCCGCCTCAGGCCGCCAGGTCGCAGGCCGCGAGTATCTCGAACCTGTTCAGCGGCCTAGCGGGGCGAGACCGGCCGGGGGCCAGGGTCTCGCCCGCGCCTCTTCTAGCTCGGCGGCCTAGCGGGGCGAGACCGGCCGGGGGCCAGGGTCTCGCCCGTGCCTCTTCTAGCTCGGCGGCCTAGCGGGGCGAGACCGGCCGGGGGCCAGGGTCTCGCCCGCGCCTCTTCTAGCTCGGCGGCCTAGTGGGGCGAGACCGGCCGGGGGCCAGGGCCTCTACTTGCAGTTTTACCTTCTTGCCCTCAGGGGGAATTCCCCCTTTACCCCCCGGCGTGGCTGTTTTCTATTGGCCCAAGGCTTTTCGGGCGTGAGGGTATCTCGGTCATTTTGGTCCAAGGGGTTTTGGAAAACTATAAATAGACCCCCTTGGGTGCCTTTGAGAGGGACTTCATCTTCTTCTCCTTGCTTTCTCCTCCCTTGGTTTCTTCTTGGTAGAGTTGAGAGAGCTCCTCCAAGGCACCCTAGCTCGAGCATTGGCTAGGGAGGGGAAGTGCTCAGGTAGCCTTCCGGGTGTGAGGTGGGACCTCCGCGCTAGAGCCGAGGGTCTGTTCCTAGTTTCTTGATCCTTTGGTCCGTGACATTCTCTCGAGTGTAGTAGGTGTGAGGTCACCCCTTCCCCGAGGGACGAACTCCACGAGAGAGCAGGTTTCTGGTTTCAACATTTTGGTGCGGTGAGCGTGGAGAGTGACCAGCACAGAAGATCTCGAGAGGGTGTCATGACAGGAGGTCAAGGAGGTAGTGATGACCTCGGCGAGCTCCCCACCCCAGGACCCTTTGTGGGGAGGCAAGAGTTCATGGCCTCCATCCAGGGCATCATGGAGATGCTGCGAAGCATTGCTCCTCAGGGTGGCAGCTCCACCCCGACCCCCCAGGAGCTAGCTCCCCCCCTCGACGAGTCGACTCCCAGGGGTCTAGGCGAGATGACCCCAGCGGGGGGAGAAGGAAGTGTCCCAGGAAGAAGGCCAGGGAAGGAGAGGATGGGCGATGGGGTCGAGCGAGACCTCAACGGCCGAGAGCTGTTCTCCAGCCCGGCGAGTGCCAACCTTCAAGGCGAGCAGGTCGCGCGAGTGAAGGTGGCGAGACCACCCCTTAGGGGGTCACCCTTCAGCGAGTTGATCATCTCAGCTCCCGTTCCCGAGGGGTTCAGAGAGCCAGACATGGCTTACTATTCCGGGAAGGATGACCCTGTTCAGCATCTGCAGTGGTTCGAGGATGCCGTCTCCATCAGGCCAATGACGGACGCCTTCAAGTGTCGCCTCTTTGCGATCACGTTGATGGAAAAAGCAAGGGACTGGTTCCATCAACTCCCTCCAAGGTCGATCTATGGGTTCGAGGACTTGAGTCGGAGCTTCCAGCTTCGCTTCTCCACCTCCAAGAAGCGGAAGAGGAGCCCCGAGTCCATCTTCCTGATAAGGCAGGGGGCCGAGGAGTCGCTGGCCCGTTATGTTGACAGGTTCCAAGAGGAGATCCTGGAGGTCCAGGAGACGCCAGGGTATGCTCTCAAGATGGCCTTCACTGTTGGGCTGAAGGAGGGCTTCTTCAAGATGAGCTTGACCCGGAAGGCCCCCCTTTCCTTCGAGGAGCTGATGGAAAGGGCGGCAGAGGAGATTGCCATGGAGGCAGCCAACCCGGCGTTTGTCAAGAAATTGGCAAAGCTGACAGAGACGGAGGAAAAGGAGCAAGGTGGCTCGAGGCCCCAGGAGGGAAGAAGGAGAGAGGAGCGGAGAGCTCAGGAGGGTCCAGAGCCAGGTTGGAGGCAGCAGGGAGGACCCATTCAGGGCCCGGGAAGAGGTTACGCCCATGATGGGGGAAACTTTCATGGGGGCCAAGGAAGGTTCAACTTCCAGAGGCAAGCCCCTAGGCAACTCCTACCCCCACCACAGCAAGCGATGGAAATTGGTCGAAGGGAGAGGAGGAACCGCACGGGAAGGAAAAGAGTCAGAGTAGAGTTACCCTTCTGTGAGCTCCACCAGGAGGAAGGCCACGCGACATCTACTTGCCCCGAATTTCTGGAGTTGAGAAGGACAAGAGCCCCAGCCCCGCAACCTCATCAGCCTCAACGAGCGCAAGACCCGGTGCGGATTGAAGAAGTCCGACCTGGGGCAGCAGAGGAGAGATGTGAGGACAGGGTTGATGTGGGCACCCGGGGAAGGATCAGATGATTCACGAGGGAAGAGGGAGGTAAGAGAGAAGTGAATCATCTTTTTTGTAATGAACTTAGCTTGCGTTGTATTAGCTATGATTAATGGTAGAAACCACCGAAAAATCTTTGTGGTCCATGGAAAGCCCCTTAGCTCCGAGATCGATTCCGCTGCCAGGCTCTCACTAGCTGGCAGGGCAGGTTGATCTCTCGTGGAGGCTAAGCCCCTTAGCTCCGAGATGGATTCCGCTGTCAGGCTCTCACTAGCTGGCAGGGCAGGTTGATCTCTCGTGGAGGCTAAGCCCCTTATCTCCGAGATAGATTCCGCTGCCAGGCTCTCACTAGCTGGCAGGGCAGGTTGATCTCTCGTGGAGGCTAAGTCCCTTAGCTCCGAGATGGATTCCGCTGCCAGGCTCTCACTAGCTGGCAGGGCAGGTTGATCTCTCGTGGAGGCTAAGTCCCTTAGCTCCGAGATGGATTCCGCTGCCAGGCTCCCACTAGATGGCAGGGCAGGTTGATCTCTCGTGGAGGCTAAGTCCCTTAGCTCCGAGATGGATTCCGCTGCCAGGCTCTCACTAGCTGGCAGGGCAGGTTGATCTCTCGTGGAGGCTAAGCCCCTTAGCTCCGAGATGGATTCCGCTGCCAGGCTCTCACTAGCTGGCAGGGCAGGTTGATCTCTCGTGGAGGCTAAGCCCCTTAGCTCCGAGATGGATTCCGCTGCCAGGCTCTCACTAGCTGGCAGGGCAGGTTGATCTCTCGTGGAGGCTAAGCCCCTTAGCTCCGAGATGGATTCCGCTGCCAGGCTCTCACTAGCTGGCAGGGCAGGTTGATCTCTCGTGGAGGCTAAGCCCCTTAGCTCCGAGATAGATTCCGCTGCCAGGCTCTCACTAGCTGGCAGGGCAGGTTGATCTCTCGTGGAGGCTAAGTCCCTTAGCTCCGAGATGGATTCCGCTGCCAGGCTCTCACTAGCTGGCAGGGCAGGTTGATCTCTCGTGGAGGCTAAGCCCCTTAGCTCCGAGATAGATTCTGCTGCCAGGCTCTCACTAGCTGGCAGGGCAGGTTGATCTCTCGTGGAGGCTAAGTCCCTTAGCTCCGAGATGGATTCCGCTGCCAGGCTCCCACTAGCTGGCAGGGCAGGTTGATCTCTCGTGGAGGCTAAGTCCCTTAGCTCCGAGATGGATTCCGCTGCCAGGCTCCCACTAGCTGGCAGGGCAGGTTGATCTCTCGTGGAGGCTAAGCCCCTTAGCTCCGAGATGGATTCTGCTGTCAGGCTCTCACTAGCTGGCAGGGCAGGTTGATCTCTCGTGGAGGCTAAGCCCCTTAGCTCCGAGATGGATTCCGCTGTCAGGCTCTCACTAGCTGGCAAGGCAGGTTGATCTCTCATGGAGGCTAAGCCCCTTAGCTCCGAGATGGATTCCGCTGCCAGGCTCTCACTAGCTGGCAGGGCAGGTTGATCTCTCGTGGAGGCTAAGCCCCTTAGCTCCGAGATAGATTTCGCTGCCAGGCTCTCACTAGCCGGCAGGGCAGGTTGATCTCTCGTGGAGGCTAAGTCCCTTAGCTCCGAGATGGATTCCGCTGTCAGGCTCTCACTAGCTGGCAGGACAGGTTGATCTCTCGTGGAGGCTAAGTCCCTTAGCTCCGAGATGGATTCCGCTGCCAGGCTCCCACTAGCTGGCAGGGCAGGTTGATCTCTCGTGGAGGCTAAGTCCCTTCGCTCCGAGATGGATTTCGCTGCCAGGCTCTCACTAGCTGGCAGGGCAGGTTGATCTCTCGTGGAGGCTAAGTCCCTTAGCTCCGAGATGGATTCCGCTGTCAGGCTCTCACTAGCTGGCAGGACAGGTTGATCTCTCGTGGAGGCTAAGTCCCTTAGCTCCGAGATGGATTCCGCTGCCAGGCTCCCACTAGCTGGCAGGGCAGGTTGATCTCTCGTGGAGGCTAAGTCCCTTCGCTCCGAGATGGATTCCGCTGCCAGGCTCTCACTAGCTGGCAGGGCAGGTTGATCTCTCGTGGAGGCTAAGCCCCTTAGCTCCAAGATGGATTCCGCTGCCAGGCTCTCACTAGCTGGCAGGGCAGGTTGATCTCTCGTGGAGGCTAAGTCCTTTGCTCCGAGGTGGTCCCGCTGTCAGGCTCCCACTAGCTGACATGGCCGGTGGTACCTCCCGTGGAGGCTAAGTGTTTTCACCCCGAGGCCGTCTCGCCACCAAGGCTCCCATAGCTGGCATGGCAGGTCGACCCCGAGGGGAAGTTACACTCCGCGAATACGTTGGGTTGGATGTTTCTTTCCGAGCTTGTGCCAACCTCGAAAAGAGCGGGGATTGTGTACAACCCCGTATTCGCGAAGAGTGGGCCCAAAACAAGGTAAGCAAGTTTTTAAGCTTTTTGGGAGTTTTGCACTCCTAGGGGCCAATTTTTGGTGAACTTGAAAGACATACTAGTAGGGGAGAAAATATTTCTCCCCCCAAGGCACTCTTGGCAAGCCGCCGCAAGCCGCCGCAAGCCGCCAGGCCGCAAGCCGCCTCAGGCCGCCAGGT
Organism: Platanthera guangdongensis; assembly: GCA_039583875.1. Taxonomy (NCBI): domain Eukaryota; kingdom Viridiplantae; phylum Streptophyta; class Magnoliopsida; order Asparagales; family Orchidaceae; genus Platanthera; species Platanthera guangdongensis. The sequence goes on from CM077147.1 coordinate 91,400,156, forward strand.
CGCAGGCCGCGAGTATCTCGAACCTGTTCAGCGGCCTAGCGGGGCGAGACCGGCCGGGGGCCAGGGTCTCGCCCGCGCCTCTTCTAGCTCGGCGGCCTAGCGGGGCGAGACCGGCCGGGGGCCAGGGTCTCGCCCGCGCCTCTTCTAGCTCGGCGGCCTAGCGGGGCGAGACCGGCCGGGGGCCAGGGTCTCGCCCGCGCCTCTTCTAGCTCGGCGGCCTAGTGGGGCGAGACCGGCCGGGGGCCAGGGCCTCTACTTGCAGTTTTACCTTCTTGCCCTCAGGGGGAATTCCCCCTTTACCCCCCGGCGTGGCTGTTTTCTATTGGCCCAAGGCTTTTCGGGCGTGAGGGTATCTCGGTCATTTTGGTCCAAGGGGTTTTGGAAAACTATAAATAGACCCCCTTGGGTGCCTTTGAGAGGGACTTCATCTTCTTCTCCTTGCTTTCTCCTCCCTTGGTTTCTTCTTGGTAGAGTTGAGAGAGCTCCTCCAAGGCACCCTAGCTCGAGCATTGGCTAGGGAGGGGAAGTGCTCAGGTAGCCTTCCGGGTGTGAGGTGGGACCTCCGCGCTAGAGCCGAGGGTCTGTTCCTAGTTTCTTGATCCTTTGGTCCGTGACGTTCTCTCGAGTGTAGTAGGTGTGAGGTCACCCCTTCCCCGAGGGACGAACTCCACGAGAGACCAGGTTTCTGGTTTCAACACTGAGCACAACGAAATGATTTCCCTTCTTCAGACTGAGATCGACAAACTCTTTTGTCAATAAAATTTTTTGTCGAACTCAAATCGAAGAATTTTTCTTATTATGCAGGACAGAGTCTACCGCTTTATATTCTAAAAACCATATAACTAGGTTTTCTTCGAGCTCCATCCCACGCTTTCTATTCCCCATGCACTTGATCTTTCTGTTTTCTTTTATAGGCGATCAATGACAATTCTGGCAAGCTCTCTGGCGGCGATGAAATTTGATATGAGATTTGACATAGACTTTGAATCGTTTCAACATTCTGATCAAGTCTTTCAGTATGTACTGAAACTATTTGAAGAACAACATTTAAAGAGCTTCATGTCAACAAAAATAAATATAGCTACTACCGAAATAAGAGAATGGGTGTTCACCTCCTCCACTCCAGATACCGACACAATGATAGGCGCTATATTTGGTAAATAGATTTATCTTTCCCCCACAGTACTAACTGAAATTTTTGGTTTGATGAATGGTGAAGAAGAGTTAGAGATTGATAGTTCTGAGTATGATGACATGCTGAATAAAATGGATCATGTTGGAGAGAACCCTAACAAATTACTAAAGAAAAATTTATCTTCTGAATACAAATTCTTAGCCGATGTTGTGGGAAAGGTAATGCTAGGAAAGCATACCGCTCATGACTACATTGCCAGGCAACAGTTTCTGGTAATGTGTGCAGTACAAAATAAGAAACCCGTGAATTGGTCAAGGATCCTGTTTGACTTGATCAAGAAGAAGAATAATAAGAAAGAATTTTGTTTTGGAAGAGTTCTTGGGATTTTCCTATAGGAAAAGACAGCTGAATCCATGGTCTCCCAAACCATATTCATTAATGTTTCCAAAAGGCTAACATGTGCCTTGTTTGGAAGGTGGGAGAGGACAATCTCAAAGCCATCCAAGGCTTTAACCTCTTCCAGAGGTTCTGAGGGTACAAGAGATGCAACAGCTGATTCCCCACACCCAGAAGTTGTCCCCTCCATCAGCATTCTAGCCACCTAGATACCTACACCTCCATCTCAACAATCTACACCTCCACAAATTCCTTCATCAACCCTCCAACAGCAAATTCAATCCCCTACACATTAACCAACTCCACCAATTCAATCTCCTGTACATCAACCCACATCAGTTCAATCTCAAAAACACATCACACCACCTGCATCTCCATTACCACCTCATCTGGATGACATTCTCCTCCACAACCTCTCATCCATTCCATCTTTTGATCTGTTCTCATCTCCCATCAATTCTCCATCACCTCATGATGAGGCAATGCCAGAAACCACTACTTTCTCTTCATCATCAATGCTCCATCCTTATGTATCAACTCAGAAACTCTCTGAGTTTATGGAAATGGATACCCCTTCCCTTCCCTCTCTTCTAGAACTTGTCACTCCCCTTATCTCAAACCTTATAGCAGAGGCCATTAAACCTCTTACTGACTCTATTATATTCTTATCTGCCATCATTTCTGCTGCCTCCACTGTCCCTTCTTCTGGGGGCCTGGCTTCAGGACCCTCTGAAACCAGGCAGGGGGAGATATCCATTGAAGAAGCTCCAGTTTCCTCTCCTCCAGCAGTTCCAGCAGTTCTAGCAGTTACAACAACATCAATTAATACTGAAATGGTCTGTATAGATATAGAAATTCCAGATATAGAAATTCCAGAGAGTATAACTGTTGGCAATTATATTAGCAATCCCACAGTTGATTTATTTCATTTATTAAATTCTTTTGATATAGTTCATTTAAATTATCTTCCAGAAGTCTGCCCAAAGCACTCTATGGATATAGTTTGTTATTCTTATCCAATAAGCCATGAAGTTGTTAATCAACTAAAGATAAGTTTTGCAGCACTAGTAATTACAGAAGAACATGTGACTGAGAATGTTCTTAAACTAGTCTCTACCCCAGAGCAAAAGGCTATCTCCCCTCCCAAAGCTCTTTCCCCTCCTCCCTATAAAATGGATGATAGTACTTTACCAGACCTGGATGAAATCATTCTTGCAGACTTAGCAGAAGAGAATCTAACAGTTTCTGAAAGTATTGCTGCACTAGAAGATACACAACCTCAAGTGCTTCCTCATGTTGAGAAGCAAATTTCAAAGGAAGCCCTAAAGGCAATTGATGCTCTGTATGACAACCCTCCAGGATCTTCTAATGATGACAATGATGATGAAGATTCTGATGAATCTGATGATTCTAAAGCCAAGAAGAAGGTTGCTAAGAAAAGTAAAGCTCCTGCTAAGGCTATTTCGAAGGCCAATCCCAATGCTGACACTCCCTATTATATTCTACAGAAGATTACTCCTTATCCAGGGATGCTTTCATGGATGTGACTATCTAAGAATGAGCAAAAAGCAAGGAAAAAGTGCAGAAGGTACTCTCCTACTCTTCCTTCTCAAAGGAATTGGAGAGGTCCTCCTCCTCCTCCTCCTCCAGCAGCAGGTGCTTTAGGGAATGTGTCTCAGAGATCTACCCTCACATTCAAACATACCAAAGGCAACAAGGCAGATCTTCAAGATCCCATTTCCAAGGAAACAGTCAGCAGAAACACGCTTCAAGCAGCAGCAGACAACAATAATAATATCATAAGCAAGGCATGTAACAGAAAGTTTATGAAGTTGATCAAGCTAAAAAAGTTAATAGTCTTGAAAAACCTTACTCTCCACCAGTTCCTTTTGTTGATCCTGAATAAGAAAATACTTCAAATATGGCTACATTTCAAGAACTGGTTGGACTCTCTCTGATAAATAAAGCTAAACCTGAAGGAAAAGATCGCTCTCAGTACTTTACACTGTCTTCCTACGGGAAAGAAGAACTCAAGAGGTATGTAAAAGCTAATTAGTTTTTCAATATAGATGACTATATGAATCTGCATGCTGAAGCAATAGTACCAAGGCCCACTTCTTGGAATATAATTGGAGCATCAAACATGACTATGTATAAAAGAGAAGCAATAGTACCAAGGCCCACTTCTGGTGGATACATTGGCGTGATCTTGGAAACGTTGAATTTATCATGGTTTCTTCGATTGATTTTTGCTGTTTATCCTTATTTTATTTAAGTTCGAAAGGTTTGGAGAACCTTCATTTTCTTTTTGTTGGGAGAGATCTACCGTTTTCTGAATCGTTAATTTTGGTAGATCTCTTCTGGTACAACCATCGGTCAATCAGACCGGGTGGGTCCTTTTAGCCGGAAAGAATATTGGACTATAGCTTTTTATTCGATCCTACTCGGTTTGGCTACCCGTACCTTAACATCTATGTCATAAAATTGCTTGCGTGTGCGCTGCGTTGAAAATTGTGCGAGTGTAGAATTCGAACATTGAGAGACAATCGTGCTTAGCCCGTAGATTTTATGGTGTCAACGTGAGGGCCTACATCAATTTGGTATCAGAGGGAGGTTCACGTCAATTTCCTAATTGGAACCCACCCCCTATTTCCTTGTTCGTCAACACGCACTAGTCTTACACGTTGTTTTTTCAAAATTACAAAAAAAAATTATGGTCAGCCAATAACGGCCTAAATTTTTTTATTTTTCTGCAAAAAAATCAATTTTTTTAATAGTCACTTATTTATTTCCAGTAAGAAAATAAAAAAAAATATATTCTCTACCTTAGATAGTAAGCGGGAACAATTCCTTTTGTTGTCTTTTGCTTAGGCCAACACTACTGTTTTGTTGCATGCGCACTAAATTAGGTATGAAGTATTTCCCGTCTTCTTCCGATATGGTGGACGAACGGGATGAGGGTAACGGTATCACAGTGGTTGAGGAACTCCGCCAGGATTTCACTGAACAAATGACGGCTATGAGGGAGACGCTTCACGATCTGAGATTAAATCTCGCGCCTCCCCGCAATCAACCAGCCAACGAATGTGTAGAAGGAAATAATAACCCTAACCTTAACAATAATAATGAACAAGTACCGCGAGCACCGTACGAATTTGATATTACTAGGGCCTTCCATGTCAAACCCCCATCATACGATGGATTGGGAGAACCCCAAGTTTTCCAACACTGGGTAATGGAAATAGAGTACTACTTTGAGTGGTACAATATGACTGACGCGGATAAGGTGCGAGTGGCGAGAATGAAGTTGTTAGATAGAGCTAAAATATTCTGGTTGAATGAGGAACGATGTCTGAGAGGCGAGAATAGTGAATTACCCATTGGTTGGGCAGTCATGAAGGACATGTTGACAGACCAGTACGTCCCTAAGTACCATCGAACGCAAATGTTTGATGATTTGGTTACCCTTAAACAAGGGAATAGGTCGGTCTTTGAGTATATGAGTCTTATTAAGGATATGATGGTTAGGAGTGGCATAAAGGAGATGCTAGAGATCACACTCTCTCGGTTTCATAGGGGGTTAAACCCCGACATCCAGAGAAAATTACTGCGTTATGTTCACACCGACCTAAACGTCACTTTTAATGATGCATTAGATATTGAGAAGCACAACGTTCTTAAAAATAAGTCTCGCTCATTTCAGAAGGGAAAGTCCATCTTAGGACCACCTCCCACTTCCACCTATAAGGATAAGGGGAAGTTTTGGTCCACTGACTCAAACTCCATAGTCGTGACTGCCAGGAATAGTAAAAACCCAACTGGTGAGAGAGTACCTGTAGGAAGGGCTAGCAAAAAGAACGCTACCTGTTTCACTTGTGGGATTCAGGGTCATTATTCTAGTGAGTGTCCTCTTAAGGCCAAGCCCTTAGCCCTCTTAGATTCCACTTGTGAGTCCGACGAACTTATATATGAGGCTGGAGAAGATAGGGAGTCAGAAGGAGCACCGAGCGATTTAGAGGATGATTCATATATGTTGGTCATACGGTGTATTCTGGCTACTCCACGAGCTTTAGATGACTGAAATAGGATGAATATCTTTTCGTTAAATTTTAAGAGTGGAGATAAGTGGTGTAAGTTGATTATAGACTGTGGTAGTTGTATGAATGTAATTTCTGAAAATGCGGTGACCTGAATTTCATTAGCTACCGAGCTGCACCCGCACCCATATATGGTGGCATGGGTAAATAAAACTTCCCTCCCGGTGTCGAAGCATTGTTTGGTACCCCTTACCATCAAGACTTATTCTGAAAAGGTGTGGTGTTACGTCATTCCCATGGATGCTTGTCATGTCTTACTTGGACGACCGAGGCTTTATGTCCATGATGTTACTCATCCAGGGCGAGCAAACATCTATGAGTTCAAATTTAATGGCAAAACCATTATTTTTAAACCAACTCCGCCTAAAGATCCATCAGTCTCTTCCAAAGACACTATAGTGCCTGTAGAAAAGAAAACCTTAAGATTGATAGGTAAGAAGGAGTTTGAGCGTGAGTCTTTTATTGATGGTGTCATGTATGCGTTAGTATGTTTACAAGTCAAGGAAGATGGTTCCTCTTTTGAAAATTTACCTCCAGCAATGAAGGCCCTTTTAGAAGAATTTTAGGATGTCTACCCGGATGAATTACCGCCCGAGTTACCCCCCATGCGGGAAATTCAACACGATTGATTTTGTCCTGGGTTCCTCATCGCCAAATCTTCCACATTATCGAATTAACCCCTCCGCACACATTGAATTGCAAAAATTAATTTTGGATTTGCTAAGTAAGGGGTTCATCGATCATAGTAAGAGTCCTTGTGTCGTACCTACATTATCGGTGCCTAAGAAAGATGGTTCTTCGAGGATGTGTGTAGATTATAGGGCTATCAATAAGATAATTGTTAAATATAGGTTTCCCATCCCTTGATTGGATGACTTATTGGATATGTTAGCCGGGGCCATGATTTTTTCCAAGTTAGATCTTAAGACTTGCTACCATCAAATCAGGATTAGGGAGGGAGATGAGTGGAAAACGGCCTTTAAATCAAAGTATGAAATTTATGAGTGGTTAGTGCGCAGGGAAGGGTTCACTAATGGCCCGAGTACATTTTTGAGGTTGATGACCTTAGTGTTCAAGCCTTATTTGGGAAAATTCGTAATTATTTATTTTGATGATATCCTAGTTTTTAGCGCCTCCCCAACCGATCATGAGTCTCACTTGAGGACTATACTTACCACATTGTGTATGAAAAATTATTTGTTAATCTTATGAAATGTACGTTTAAAGTTCCATGTAACACCCCGTATCCGTCGCATAGCATATAGCAGTAGGTCTGGCCGGGGCCCGACGCCATATACCACAGAAGACCAGGTGGTTAATCAATGGAAACCATCCAACTAATAACAACATCCTACACAGAGTATTCTAGCGGAAGTAATTAAAATTGTTGCATTAATAAAGAACCCAACACTAGCATGAATGTCCACTACAAAGCCAATAGGAATGAAGTACAAATACACAAGTACTGGCCTTATGGCCATATAATTGTTTTTCTCAAATTACATGTTTTCCAAACCACGACACGCAGGCTGGTCATACATGAATAAAATAGGTAAACACTCCAATTAGGCCTTCGATGGCCGGCTCAGCAATTTGGCCTTTGGCCTGCTATTTACCGCTCAGCTCCGCAGCACCTGCAAGCAACAATCCACCGCATGGTGGCAAACAAAAGCAACGGTCAGCTCTGTTGACCAAATTATAACGATGCCGCCCCCGAACTCGGGGCGACGATGCTCCTTCCCTGCACTTTATTAGCAAAACCAAGCTGAAAAGTAACAACATTACATCACAGGTGCAGGCACACATGGCCACACGCCCCGTGCTCTCAGGGCACATTCTTGGTGATCACGGTCAAAGTCCGCCGACACACCACCGCCCCTAGGATGGCAATATCTCGTGAGCATCTGGTCTTTCTGGCCACTGCCTAAGACCCTCCATCTATGCCAATAGCGAATACCACGTACCTTAGGTCTCTCTAACCGAACGACATAGATCGGGTACGGTTCCACCTGACCCATTGCTCACACCTTAACATCAATTAAGTCGTCTGCGTAGGTCAAGCTTCCACGAGTCCCGTATCTCCCATACATATCACATAACCCAGTTATGTTCAGGTTGGATCCCAGGCCACCATGTTGGCAGAACCACGCATCTGCCCAGTTTTTCGGGTGCACCTTGCAGTTAATCCCCAAGGCTCCCTATTGCAATCTACCACGTAGAAAACCCGAAAAACAAACATTCACACGGAGTTTTCTCCGGCCATTTATGCAATGCAACATCACCGATCCAGACCAACTTGTCCGGGTAGGCTTCATACATCATGCCTATATCCGTTCTCGATTACGTACTCTACATGTACACAACGGGGACTATTCATGTCTATCAGAAGGAATGCCTCAAACTCACCGCACACTCGCGAGAGAGGGCTTCCCTATGCAAAAGAAGTAGAGCTTCACATCCTCAAGTAGAGAATCGTTACCCTAGCATTCTTCCTTGGCGCCATGGAAAAGTATGCAGATGAAAAGCACCGCCCTCTCCTTGCCTCCGTAGATCCGAAGTCGGTTCGCGATTTGGAGCGCTGAAGCTTCGCCGGCGATCGGATCTAGACTTCTTCTTCCTCATTGCTCTCCCCTCTCTCTAGAACTTAGACAGAGAACCAGCGAACTGAAGATGAGGGTTTTGAAACCCTACACTCGGGTATATCCCAATAGGAATAACTTCCAGCTATTGGATCCCAACATAAAGAAATGTACGGCTACGCTCTGGGCCTGACATGGAAAAACCGGGCTGAACACCACACGATTCACAAACCAGAGCAGGACACGTCCGCGAAAAACTCAAACTGTGTCAGGACATTTAGTCGAGACCCTACCAAGACCCCTGTGTCGACACTCTATATCGACACTCTGTGTCGACACAGTACACCCTGTGTTGATACAGCAGGCCCTATGTTAACGCAGCAGGCCCTGTGTCGATGTAGTAGGCTCTGTGTGGACGCAGCAGGCCCTGTGTCGACGCAGCAGGACCTATGTCGACGCAGAAGGCCCTGTGTCGACATAGTAGGCCCTCTGTCGACACAGCAAGCCATTTGTCGACACAGCAGGCCCTGTGTCGACACAGTAGACTGTGTCAAACATGCCATAACTCGCCAAGGACAAAGCCTATGACACGCCTGTGTCCCAGGCCGTGTGACCCCTGCCAAATTCCAAACCTGGCTCAAAATGCCTCCCATCACTCTTTTGAGTTTCGGTGCATTACAAATCTCCCCCTCTTAAAAGAATTTCGTCCACGAAATTACATAAAGGAAAGATAAGCATAAAACTTAAACGGTAACTGAGCAAAACAACTCCGGGTACTGCTCAAGCATAGTCTGATCTCGTTCCCAAGGGAGATCCTCCCGACCGCAATTGTCCCAACGGACCTTGACCATCCTAATCTCTTTATTGTGTAGCCGCTTGACTTCTGTGTCCTCAATACGTACGGGCTTGGCCTTCGTCGTCAACCCAATATCGACCGACAATTGATCAACTGCGATCACTTGGGTAGTCTCTTACACCGCCTTCCGTAGCACTGATATATTGAATACATCATGTAGACCACAAAGCTCCACTGACAGCTTCAACTGGTACGCTGCTTCACCAATCCGCTCCAGAACCTCAAACGGTCCAAGGTACCTCGGGCTTAGCTTCTTCAAGCGCCGCACCCGCGAGACACCCTTGAACGGCTTGATCTTCAAGTACACCCAATCTCCAACAGCGAACTCCACGTTCCTGTGCTTGGAATTATAGTACTTAGCCTGGCGGTCCTGAGTGATTAGCAACCTCTCCCGAATGGTTCTCACCAATGAAGTAGCATCCTCCACTTCTAGTCGCTTGTACAACTTTGACTCGCCCGTTTCTAACCAAGACAACGACGTGCGACATCTTCTACCATAAAGGGCCTCGAAGGGCTCCATTTTTATGTTTGCCTGGTAGCTATTGTTGTACGCAAACTCCACCAAGTATAGGTGGTCTTCCCATTGCTTTCCAAAGTCCAGGACACACATGCGAAGCATGTCTTCCATTGTCCTATTGACCCTCTCGGTCTGACCATCCGTTTGCGGATGAAAGGCTGTGTTAAAACTCAGCTTTGTTCCCAATATCTGCTGCACCAGCCTACAATCATTGGACGTGAACCACCCATCACGGTCACTCACGATGCTGCGGGGCACACCATGAAGCCGCACAATATTATCCACATACAGCTTTGCCAATTTCTCAACCGGATCATCCTTCCTATGCGGAATGAAATACGACACATTTGTTAGACGATCTACGACCACCCAAATGGCGTCGTTCCCCTTTTGCGACGTTGGCAACTCGTGCACAAAGTCCATAGTAATGTAGTCGAACTTCCACTCCGCAATAGGCAAGGATTTCAAGAATCCTCCCGACTTTTGGCATTTCGCGTTCACCAAGGCGCAAGTTTGACACTTTGCCATGTAGAGCGCCACATCCTTTTTCAGTCCTGGCCACCAGAACAATTTCTTAACATCGCGGTACATCTTCGTGCTCCCTGGGTGAATTGAGTACTTGGTATGATGCGCCTCGTACAACAATTCCACCCGCAAATTGCCCACGCTTGGGATGCATAGACGACCGTCTTTCCAAAGTAATCCTTCCTCCACAACGAATTGGGAATTTAACCCATCCAGAGCCTCTATCATGAGTTGCTTCATGTGGACATCCATATCCAAAGCCTGCCGAATCCGATCAGCTAGGTCATATTGGACTTCAGTCTAATTCAATACTGCTTCAGCACTTGATTACTTGTCTATGCAAGAGATGTCCAATGCCTCTAACTCCCGAACCAACCGCTCGTCATGGAGCGATAGCCAATTGGCTTGAGCTGGGGCCCGACGACTCAACGCATCTGCAACCGCATTGCCTTTACCACGCATGTAGTGGATCTTGAATGTATAGTCCCCCAGGAACTCCATCCACCTACGCTGCCGAATGTTCAGATCTTTCTGATCCAGCAAATATTTCGGGCTCTTGTGATCGGTGTAGATATCAATCTCACACCGTACAAATAATGTCTCCATAGCTTCAAGGCAAAAATCACGGCCGCTAACTCCAAGTCGTGGACCGGATAATTCCTCTCATGTACTTTCAGTTGTCTCGAGCCATACGCTATAACGCTTCCATGCTGTAACAACACATAACCCAAACCACTGCCCGAAGCATCGCTATAAATCTCAAAACCTTCGGTCCCACATGGCGAATTAAGAACTGGCGCTGTGGTCAACCGACACTTCAACTCCTCAAAAGTTCGCACGCACTCCGGCGTTCAAACTAACTTCTGCTCTTTCCTCATCAAAGTAGTGAGAGGTAACGCTATCCTCAAGAAGTTCTCCACGAAGCGCCTATAATAGCCGGCAAGCCCCAGAAAGCTCCGGACTTCCGCTACTGTAGAAAGCTCAGGCCACTCTCGTATCGCAACAATCTTCGCCGGATCCACTGCAATACCCTCTCCACTCACTATATGACCGAGGAATGTCACTGAGGACAACCAAAACTCGCATTTTGAGAACTTGGCATACAATTGATTCCTCCTTAGCATCTCCAAAACCAAATGAAGATGCCTGAAGTGATCTTCCCCACTCCGCGTGTACACCAAAATATCGTCGATGAAGACAATCACAAAATGGTCCAAGTACTCCCTGAACGTCCGGTTCATCAAATCCATGAACACTGACGGCGTATTAGTCAGTCAAAACGGCATGATCGTAAATTCATAATGCCCGTATCTTATATTGAACGCTGTCTTAGGGATATCACACTCCCTTATCCTCAGCTGATAGTAACCAGACTTGAGATCCAACTTAGAGTACACCGTCGACCCGACCAACTGATCAAAAAGATCATCAATCCTTAGGATTGGATACTTGTTCTTTTTCGTTAGCTTGTTGAACTCCCGATAATCAATATAAAGGCTCAAGCTCCCGTCCTTCTTCATTACAAAGAGGACCTGTGCGCTCCAAGGTAGTGAACTTGGACGCACAAACCCTTGCTCCAATAACTCTTGAAGTTGCATCTTCAACTCCGCCATTTCCTTAGGCGCTTGCCGATATGGAGATCGTGACATAGGCTTCGCACCTGGCACTAGCTCAATAGTGAAATCTATCTCCCGTTGAGGCGGGGATCCCAGAAGATCGGCGGGGAACACATCAGGGTACTCATCTACCACTGAAATACTATCCAAAGTAGGCTTCGACTTTACAACCTCCACTAGTGTAAAGAATAGCTCTGCACCAGCACGAACCGCCTTCACCACCTGAAGAGCAGACATCAACGTCTTGCTCGACCCTTTCAAGCTCGTAAAAGTCGTCTTACGACTTGCTCCCAACTTGACTTCCTTGCGACCGCAATCAATATAGGATTGCTGGTACGAGAGCCAGTCCATGCCAAATATAACGTCGAACTCCACCAGCAGTAGTAACGATGCTTGCAGTTTGAACTCTTAATTCCCAATGCGAATATTAACACCGCAGATTTTATCCGCGCGCATCGAACACCCATTCGGTAACAACACATCCAAATTGTCCTTTGCCATTGAAGAAGGTACTCCAATGCGCGATATGAATCCTTCGGACAAGAAGGAGTGTGAAGCTCCCGTATCAAAGAGTGCTCTCGCCGGAAACTCACAAATCAAAACAAATCCTAAATAAGCAGTGGTAAGGTAACATATGCATAACACGTATTTAAAGAAATTTAACCTGCTACAAATTAAACCGTACCTGTCACCACATCCGCTTCTTTGATGCCCTCCTGTTGGCCAAAATTATAAAATCTTGGTTGAGCCGAAGCATAGTGGGACGCGGTTGACTCCACCGCCTTGCCCTTCTCTTCATAAGTTGCTCCCGGCTTCCTTTCGGACTTGGGACGTCCGCTCCAGCAATCACGGGCAAAGTGCCCCGGCTTCCCATAAGTAAAACATGCACCCGGGGTCCAACCCGTAGTCGCCCTAGAAGCACTAGAAGAAGGAGCTGGACCCGAAGTCCTAGCCTTCTTAAAGAACTTACGGTGCCCAGACTTTGAGTTAGCCAGCACCTTGAACTCAGTCCTCTTATCACCCAAGTTTTTCTTCACTCGAACATTCTTCATGTCCTTCTCCAAGGACCGGGCCGTGTTGACCAAGGTCAAGAAACCCTGCGTCATAGGCCCCGAGAGTAGTAGCCTCAAGTCATATCTCAAACCTTCATAGAATCGATTCGTCTTGCGCTCCTCATCCTCGATGATGGAGCTAGCGTACCGACCCAATCGGGTAAACTCGTGGAGATACTCATCCACGCTACTGTCTCATTGTACCAACCTCTGGAACTCATTCTACAAAGCTATCATCTGAGTCGAAGGGAGGTACCTAGCCAAGAACAGTCTCGAGAACTCCTTCATTGAGACGTCTGTAAGTTGCCTTCCTCTCAATAGATGCAGCTCCAAACCCTCCCACCACAGCCTAGCATCTCCATCCAACGGGAATGTATATATAGTGGTCATCTGCCACTCCTCCGTCTCCATCACTGTCAAGACTGTCTTCACATGGGATAGCCAGTCTTTAGCTTGAGATGGGGTTCCCAACCCCGAGAATACCAGAGGATTGAAGCTCATGACAGGTTTGAGCTGTCTCTCAATTGCCCTCCTCGGCACCAACGGTTCCACTACTACCTACTCCACTCTTCTCAGCTCAACCTCTAGAAGAGGTACCTGCTCCATCGTAGGAGCGGGCTGCTGCATTTGCCTTGCACGCTGCGCATTGATCATGGCAAACACTGCTTCAGCCACCAATCGTATGGTCTCAGCCGATGGAGGTGTTGCAGGAGCATCTTTTGGTGCACTACTAGCCTCAGAAACTCGGTGTTCCGACGGCCCAGCACTGCTTCTGGTCACCTATAGTGGTACAAAATACCGTTAAGCGACCAAACAAAATTGCAAAACGCAATTATAGGAACGCGCAGGTTCCTCAAACACGTGTATTTTTCATTCCTAAGGGGACATTCATGGGTTCTTTTGCTGTTATAATGATGACGCACACACATGTGCTCACCACCACTTAAAAAGAATTCGACCACGAATTCATTTTAAGACGGACCGAAACCAGTAGTCTGATACCAAATTGTAACACCCCCTATCCGTCGCATAGCATATAGCAGTAGGTCTGGCCGGGGCCCAATGCCATATACCACAGATAGACTGGGTGGTTACTCAATGGAAACCATCCAACAAATAACAACGTCCTATACAGAGCATTCTAGTGGAAGCAATTAAAATTGTTGCATTAATAAAGAACCCAACACTAGCATGAATGTCCACTATGAAGCCAACATGAATGAAGTACAAATACATAACTACTGGCCTTGTGGCCTTACAATTGTTTTTTCTCAATTTACATGTTTTCCAAACCACAGCACGCAGGCCGATCATACATGAATAAAACAGGTAAACACTCCAATTAGGCCTTCAAGGGCCGTCTCAGCAATTTGGCATTTGGCCCGCTATTTACCACTCGGCTCCGCAGCACCTGCAAGCAACAATCCACCGCACGGTGGCAAACAAAGCAACGGTCAGCTATACTGACCAAATTATAATGGTCCCGCCCCTGAACTAGGGGTGGCGATGCTCCTTCCCTGCACTTTATTAGCATAACCAAGCAGAAAAGTAACAATACTAAATCACAGGTGCACGCACGCATGGCCACACGCCCCGTTCCCTGAGGGAACATTCTCGGTGATCACGGTCAATGTCCACCGACTCACCACCGCCCCCAGGACGGCAATATCTCGTGAGCATTTGGTCTTTCTGGCCACTGCCTAAGACCCTCCATCTATGCCAACGGCAAGTACCCCGAACCTTAGGTCTCTCTAACCAAACGACATAGATCGGGAATGGTTCCACCTGACCCGTTGCTCAAACCGCAACATCAATTAAGTCGTCTGCGCAGGTCAAGCTTCCCCGAGTCCCGTATCTCCCATACATATCGCATAACCCAGTTATTTTCAGGTTGGCTCCCAGGCCACCATGTTGGCAGAACCACGTATCTGCCCAGTTTTCTGGGTGCACCTTGGAGTTAATCCCCAAGGCTCCATGTTGAAATCTAGCACGTAGAAAACCCGAAAAACAAACATTTGCACGGAGACTTCTCCAGCCATTTATGCAATGCAACATCACCGATCCAGACCAACTTGTCCGGGTAGGATTCACACATCATGCTTATATCCGTTCTTGATTACGGACTCTACATGTAGACAACGGGGACTATTCATGTCTATCCGAAGGAACGCCTCAAACTCACAGCACACTCGCAAGAGCGGGCTTCCCTATGCAAAAGAAGTAGAACTTCACATACTCAAGTAGAGAATCTTTACCCTAGCGTTCTTCCTTGGCGCCATGGAAAAGTACACAAATGAAAAGCACCGCCCTCTCCTTGCCTCCGTAGATCCGTAGACGGTTCGTGATTTGGAGCTTCGAAGCTCCGCCAACGACCTCCAGCCATTGGATCCCAACATAAAGAAATGTACGGCTACGCTCCGGGTCTGACCTGGAAAAACTGGGCCGAACACCACACAGTTCACAAACCAGAGCAGGACACGTCCGCGATAAACTCAAATTGTGTCGGGACATTTAGTCGAGACCCTGCCAAGACCCCTGTGTAGACACTCTATATCGACACTCTGTGTCGACACAGGAGGCCCTGTGTCGACACAGCAGGCCCTGTGTCGACACAGCAGGCCCTGTGTCGACACAGCAGCCCCCGTGTCAACACAGCAGGCCCCGTGTCGACACAGCAGGCCCCGTGTCGACACAGCAGGCCCTGTGTCGACACAGCAGGCCCTGTGTCGACACAGCAGGCCCTGTGTCGACACAGCAGGCCCTGTGTCGACACAGCAGGCCCTGTGTCGACACAGCAGGCCCTGTGTCAAACACAGCAGGCCCTGTGTCAAACACGCCACAACTCGCCATGGACACGGCGTATGACACGCCCGTGTCCTAGGCCGTATGACCCCTGCCAAATTCCAAACTTGGCTCAAAATGCCTCCCATCACTCTTTTGAGTTTCGGGGCGTTACATTCCATCTATGGAGTTCCTAGGTTATAGTGTTAGTTTGTAGGGCATCCATGTTGACCCTAAGAAGGTCCAAGCCATCAAGGATTGCCGGAACCAACTAATATACGGGTTGTTCCGAGTTTCCCCGGATTAGATACTTTTACCGCCGATTCATCAAGCATTTTAGTAGTATCATGGCACCAATCACAGAGTTCATGAAGAAGGGAGATTTTACATGGACTAAATCGGCCGCCAAAGCTTTTGAAATAATTAATTCCCGAATGTCGGCATCTCCTCTTTTATGACTAACAGTTTTAAATAAAGTTTTTGAATTGTCTTATGACGCATCTGGAGTCGATATTGGTGGTGTCTTGATTCAAGAGGGTCATCCTATTGGATACTTTAGTGAGAAACTCTCGGGACAGAAATTAAATTATTCTAATTATGACAGAGAGTTTTATGGAGTTATTCGGTGTTTACAGCATTGGCGACATTACTTGATCACTAATGAATTTGTTATCTTATCCCACCATGAGGCATTAAGGTTTATTAATTCCCAAAATAAAGTAAGCCCAATCCATGCTAAGTGGGTCTCCTATCTTCAGGAGAATACCTTCATATTAAACATCTAAAGGGAACTTTGAATCGTGTGGCAGATGCTCTTAGTCGTGTCTCCTTATTGTTGTCTACGCTAGAGGTCAAAGTGATTAGGTTTGATAGAATAAAGGATGAGTACGTTAATTGCCCGGATTTCAAGGACATCTATTATTCCACTCAAAACAACTCTCCCACTACCATTTCAGCATATTATATTCGGGATGATTATTTATTTAAACACTCGAAGCTTTGTATTCCTCGTTATTCCCTTCGACATTTTATTGTATGGGAGTTATATAGTGGTGGTCTATGTGGACATTTCGGGAATGATAAGACCATTACATTAGTAGAAGACAAGTTCCACTGACCAGGCCTTAAATCTACGGTTAATAAAATTGTGAGAAGTTGTCGCGCATGTCAATTAGCAAAAGATAGTAAAACCAATGCGAGACTTTATACCCCTTGAAACGCCCCAAAACACGGAAATGATCTGGTAGCATCTTAAGGCCAATCTGGGGCCTGATAAGGGTCACACAGTCTGGGACACGGGCGTGTCAATTGCCGTGTCATGCTACGAATTCGATGATTTTCCGTATGGTCGATGAAATGCATTCGACGATCCTTGGAGGTCGTGCACACGGCCTGAGACACGGGCGTGTCCAGGGCCGTTTCCTGCTATGTGTCGGTAGGGCGGCGTCGAGTAAGGTGCACGGCCCAGGACACGGGCGTGTCAGAGGCTGACAAGGGCGTGTCAAGCTGATTATACCGGAGTTTCTTATGGCCGTGTCCTGGTTAGGATGTGATGGTTTCGTATGTCGCTTGGGGAATACACCCCGTGATACGGGCGTGTCATAAGCTGACACAGGCGTGTCAAGAAGTACACGGGCATGTCTGAGCCCGTGTCCTGTTCTGCATTCGACGAACATGTTCAGATCGTGAGACATGACCTGTTACACGGGCATGTCACAAGTTGTGTTAGGCCTAGGAAAGTGATTTTTAGGGCGATTCGTGGCCGTTCATTTCCTTCTAATAGGATCCAACGACCCAGTGATCTCCCTGTTGTTATAAGGAGGGGAGTTGAGTGTTAAACCCTCATTTCTCTTGAGGCTTTCTCTTTCTAAAGGTGTTAGAGAGAGGGGAGAGAAAGGAAGAAGGAGAAGGAGAAATCTGGCCGCCAGTGGAGCTTCGGAGCTCCGAATCACAAACCGTGTCCAGTTCCGTGGAGGCGAGGCCATTGCGGTGCTTTTCAACTGGCTAGTTTTCCATGGGGCTGTAGCGAACCTCTAGGGTAACGATTCTCTTCTTGGACATGTGAATTCATCTTCCTTTCTGCATATGAATCCCGCTCTCGCGAGTATGCAGTGAGTGTGAGGTGTTCCTTCGGGTGGATATGAATAGTCCACCTAGTTTTGCAAGTTGAGTCCGGAATCGAAGTACGAACATATGCATGGTGTGTGAAGCCTACCCAGATAAGTTGGTCTGGATCGGTGATGTTTCATTTTGCATGAATAGCCGGAGAAGACTCCATGCCGATGGTTATTTTCGAGTTTTTTACGTGGTAGATTACAACAGGGAGCCTTGGGGACTAACCCCAAGGTACACCTGAAAACAGGGCAGATGCGTGGTTCTGTAATCGTGGTGGCCTGGTAGCCAACTTGTACATAACTGGGTTATGTAAAATTATATGATCCATACACGGGCTTCAGGGAAGTTTGACCCGCGTCGATGACTTAAATTGACATGGCGAGGTGGGCAACGGGTTGAGTGGAACCGTACCAGCTCTATGTGGTTCGGTAAAGAGACCTTATGTACGTGACACTTACCAATGGAAAAGAGGGTAAGTCTTATGCTTCCATCGTAAAGACTAAAATGCTCACGATGTTGCCGTCCTAGGGGCGGTGGTGGACCGGGTTCACCGAGAATGTGCCCTACGGGCACGAGGTGTGTGGCTGCGGGCACGAGGTGTGTGGCTGTGCGAGCCTACGCCTGTGGTGAAGTGTGCTTAACTTGTACTTTCACTATCTTGTTTGGTTATTCTAATAAAAGATAGGGAAGGAACACCGCCGCCCTGATTTAGGGGCGGGGCCATTATAATTTGGTCAGCTTTCGCTGACCGTTGCTTTTGTTTGCCACCATTGCGGTGGAATGTTGATTGCAGGTGCTGCGGAGCCTAGTGTAAAGTATCGGTTTGTCGCCCATATTGCTGAGACGGCCCTTGAAGGCCAAGGCGAATGTTTACTTTTTATGCTCATGTGTGACCGGCATGCGTGCCGATGTATGGAAGACATTTATTTTTAAGTAAACTCTTGTAAGGCCATAAGACCAAGTACTTTGTGTATTTGTACGCTCATTCCTACTTTAGTTTTTTAGTGGACATTAATGTTGTGGCTTGGGTTCTTTTCTTTGCAACATTTAAAATGCTTCTGCTAGAATGTGCTCTGTGTAGGACGTGTGATATTTCAAGGATGGTTTCATTTAGTAACTCTTCGGTCTGTTTGTAGTATATGGCGTCGGGCCCCGGCCAGACCTACTACTATATGCTATGTGACGGATAGGGGTGTTACAATTTGGTATCAGATAATTGGTTTCGGTCTTGCTTATTTGAATTCGTGGGTGAATTATTTTAAGGGGTGGTGAGCACATGTATGTGCGTCATTGTTATAATGTAAAAAAACCCATGAATATCCACTTAGGAATGAAAATACCCATGTTTGAGGAACCCATGTGTTCCAATGATTGCTTTTAGCAATCTGTATGTCGCCTAATCGGGGGTTTTTGCTACTATATGTGACCAAGAGCAGTGCTGGACAGTCAGAATATCCGCAATCGGCGGAGAGCGGTGGACCTAATGATGTGCCTACAGCCCCTCCTTCAGCAGAAACTATGAGACTCGGAGCGGAAGCGGTGTTTGTAATGATAAACGCCCAGCCAACAAGGTAGGGGCAACGCCCAGCCCCTGTGATGGAAAAAGAACCGCTTCGAGCGGCAGAGCCTATAGTTGTAGAATGCGTGGTGGAAGAACCATTGCCTCCAAGAAGAGTGACAGAAAGACAACTTAAACATGTGATGAGTTTCAGTCCTCCAATATTTGCAGGGGATGGAACCCCAACTCAAGCCAAGGATTAACTCGCTAGAGTTAAGAGAATCTTGTCGATAACGAAAACAGAGGAATGGCAGAATACTGCCATAGCCACTTTCCTGCTAGATGGCGAGGCAAGGTTATGGTGGGAAGATCTGGAGCAGCATCAATTAGTTGGGAGCCAACTCGCCGGCGTCTTGATTGAGGAATTCTCAAGGCTGTTCTTGGCTAGATACCTACCCTCTGCTGAGAGAATTGAGATGGAGAATCAGTTTCTGAGCTTGAAGTAAGGAGTCAGTAGCATGGATGAGTAACTCCATGAATTCACATGGTTGGGTCGTTACGCTGCCCCTACGTTTAGCAATGAGGAGCGTAAGACCAACTGGTTCTTTGAGGGTCTGTGCGATGACCCGAGGGTTTTACTTGCTGGGCCTGTGATGCAAGGTTTCCTAACCTTGGTCAGTTCATCCCGATCAATGGAAAGAGTTTTGAAGAGAATGCAAGGGAGCAAATACTTGGGTGCGAAGATGACGTAGTTCAAAGTGCCTAATGAGTCCATGTTTTATACTTATTTTTGGACTCATCCAGGCTGGTTTTCTCGTTGATGCACTATACTCTAGGGCTTTATTTGTTCATATTTGTTTTTATGTCCGTTTCATGAGTAATTGCACTTTCGTCCCGTTTTCGGTGTGCTTTAGTTGTTTTTTTTCGTTTGTTTTACATGTTCTTTAACCATGTCTTGAGAATATGGTGTGCACTTTTGGTGGCCTATCTACCTCTTCTGCTGGTGCATGGGTCGTGTGCGTGCTCCGGAACTGCTCTGGAGACCCAGACGATACAGGAACACTGCGCACGATCACTGGATTCACTGCGCATGACCACTGGTCATGCGCCACGGATCGTGCGCATTACATTCTCCTTTGCCAAACTCTGCCCGGGTAACCGCACGAGCACTGGCCATAGTGCGCACAACCACTGGTCTTGCGCCACCGCTCGTGCGCATTTACTTCTTGCTTTCTGCAGTTCTGTCTTAACCAATCACACGATCAGTGGATTTAGTGCGCACGACCACCGGTCGTGCACCACTGATCGTGCGCATTTCTGCTGATGTTTCTTTCGAAGTTGCAGGTTTAATTGGAAATTTCGCACGATCATCGACCTACAGTGCGCACGACCACTGGTCGTGCGGCACTGATCGTGCGCTCTGCTTTTGTTTCCTCCGTATTTAAGGGCCTACTCCGTGATTTAGGTCAACACTCATCATTTCTGTGATCGGGGAGTACGCGGGAAGTGCCATTCTACTTCTCCAGCTGCTCCATCACCTCCACCTTCATCGGGAGTCCGTAACCGTCGATTCCGAAGCTTTCCAAACCCTCAGGCGAAGCTCCCGACCATTGACGACCTCAACTCCAAGCTTTCCACTGGAGTTGGAGAAGAAGACAACCTAGAGAATGGACTCAAAGGCCTTCGAGGTGACAACTCGTTGGTACCAGAAGCCTCCTCGGGCTGAGCCCGGAAGCGGATTGACAACTCGCTATTCCGGCCACGACCTGCGGTGGATCTTCACCCTCTATTGGTTTACTCCTCTTCCCCTTCCTCTGTTGTATGGAATGATATAACATTGTAATGAACTACATGTTTTATTCTATGTCTAATGGGATGTTTGTAGTTTTCATATGCTTATGAGTTGTGTGTGTGAATGCGCCTCCCCCACTCCACATCCACTCCGTACCCTTATTTCACCTGATTGCACTCCGCACAAGAATACTTCCATCCATTAGCTTTTCATCCACTCGCCCAACCGAAGTTCGGCATCGCGGCCGATACACTCACTTCCCCTTGTGAAGCGGTGCCTTTGACGCGCATAGCTTTAATTAGTTTATTAGATCAAGCAACCACAATCTCTCAAGCCCCTTTTTACTCTTTTCTAAGTATAACTCTCATAACGATATTTTCCGAACTGTTGCCGCTCTATGCTTATTGCATTCCTCAAGAGACCGACACTCGGGGATTTATTCCCAAACTTTATTACTTGTGCGACCGGTGCGCATGCCGATATCCATGTATCAAGTTTTTGGCGCCGTTGCCGGGGAATGCAACTGTAGAGTGACTCAGGATGACTGAAAATATTGTTATAAGAGTTAGTGTTTTTTTTACTGTTGTTTCCTTGTGTTGCGTTTGCCGGAGAGAATGCAGGGTCGAGCCACATGAGATCTTGTAGCATACGACCTAGAGATCGAACGTACTATCTTAGCATGAAGACGCGCCGCAGCCAGGACTTTAGCCCCAATGGGAGACCAGCTGAATATTGATGCCGGCAACAGAGTTGGAGGAATACCTCCTGGCGACCGAAATGGCGACAAAAATGAAGTGAACCCTCCCCAGATCTTCACCATGAGGGATTACACTACACCTACCGTCGGGAGCATATACCCCGGTTTCAGACCTGCTATCACCAACCAATAGTTCGAGATTAAACCAGCTATCCTGAATATCATTCGGAACAACACTCAGTTCTCAGGAATGGCTACTGAAGACGCCCATCTACACCTGGCGGAATTCTCCGAAATTTGCGCCACGTTCCGCTACACTGGAATCCCAGACGACACAGTCAAGCTCCTCCTCTTCCCTTTTTCACTAAGGGACAAAGCAAAGACATGGCTTCATTCCCTCCCACCTAGAACAGCCACCACCTGAGAGTCTTTGACCACAAAATTCCAAGCTAAGTTCCATCTGGTAGATCGGATCATGAGCATGAGGCGAGCAATAGCCAACTTCCAGCAAGCCGATCAAGAAAGTTTAGCAGAAGTTTAGGAGCGTTCCAACGAGCTGCTGAGGAAGTGCCCTAACTATGGATTCCAAACGTGGAACCTGGTCGAGAGTTTCTACTTCACTATTGATCCTCACCACCAAGCCATGATCGATGCTGCCTCCGGAGGAACAATCACGAACCTTGCTCCAGATGATGCTCTGAGAATCTTACAATACACCGTCACCCACAGTGCTTACTGGACCGCTGGAAGAAATATTCCATGAAGCACATGCAGAGTATTCGCCGTGGATATCCCCAAGCCCACCGCACCAGTGATGGCAATCTCATGCCAAGGTTGCGGAAGTACCAACCACCACAACTTTGAATGCCTAGGAGTCGAGGTACCAGATGAATCTTCTTTTTTGAATGAGTCAATAAATTTTGTAACAAATCAAAACAGGGGAGTGCCTTACGGAAACACATACAACCCGAGGGTGAGAAACCACCCCAACGTTTCTTGGAATCCTAATGCATCTGGCCAAAGATGGCAACCGGGGCAGCATCAAAACTATGCATATGCCTCCGGAAGCCAGCCATGGCGCCTCAACCAAATTATTCTCAAGGGCCCCCCGCCGTTAAAAAACGTTCTTTGGAAGAGATGTTCGAGAAATTCGTTGAAATTTCCTAAACCAACATGACAAATCAAGCCGCCTCGATGCGCAAATTGGAGGCACAATTGGGCCAATTGGCCCAAGTGGTCTCCGAGCGCACCCAAGGAACCTTACCTAGTAACACTAAAAAGAACCCTCATGAACATGGTAAAAGCCTTGGGGAGGAAAATTTGGGAAAAAGCAACGAACTCGTCAACAATTGTAAAATAAACAACTTCGAAACCCCAGCATTATGCGACTCCGGGGCATCCAGCAACATCCTCACCCTACAAGATGTTGCGAAGACGCACCTATAAGTTGACACTGAAAACCGGAAGTCACTTATCTTAGCGAATGGAAATTTGGTTGACACCGAGGGAGGTGTTCGGGAAGTCGAAATCGAGGTCAATGGAAAAAGTATAACCACTGATTTCCAGGTTTTGGGACTAAGGGAAAACAACTTTATTCCTATATTAGGAGTCCCATTCCTGACGGCCAGCGGTGCATCCCTCGACTTTTCCAAAGGACGCGTCACTTGGCCGAATGAAGATTCTGCCCTCGATAACACATCCATACATTCCTCTCCCATCCAAAATAAAAATTTTCGGAGTGTCACAGATACAAAGATAGATTCAGGACTCTCAACATTGGAAGAAGCACATATGGAAGAGAAGACAAAAAAAGGACTCTCCCAGGAGATCGATGAGAATCAAGAGCAATTGGTCCAAGAAGAGATCGAGTACGCCAAAGCCATGGCAGCCTTTCTACTTCCAGCCAACTCTATTTTTGAGCATGGCGAATCAAGTTTTATTCGGGAGAAATCCCTAGAAACGTATTTGTATAACACTGCTGATAACTCTGTTAAGCGATCTGTAGCTTGGGCAGATCCGGTCGCCGTCACGGTGCCGGACAGGACGCCACAAACCACAAAAATAGGAAAACCCGCAGACTACATCCATTGGAAGTCTCCCACGGTGGACAAACTGAAAGAGGCAAAGAGTTTATGCGACGAGCGCTACGCTGCCTTCCGGTGCGAGAAAGAGTGCAATCGAAGTAAAGGGAAAAACTGTACCCCCAATGCAAAAAAAGGCAATCTGTTGTCCCCTCGCACCACACCGGATAGACTTACCACAAATCTTCTTATAGCTGATTGCCACACCTTCATTCCACTTACACTCCTCTTTCTGTTTTCTCGCTGCGTATGGAATGCTGGTTCGCTCTATTTTTATTTCTTCCTTTTTCAACTGCAAAGAACTCTCTATTATAACTGCTAATACAGGTATTTGGTCCACCTTAAGGACGGTAAACAAAAGGGTTTTCGGGAGACAACACAAGTTGGACTATTTGGTCCTGTGCTGTGTTTTGTGTTCTTTATATATATATATATATATATATATATATATATATATATATATATATATATATATATATATATGTGTGTGTGTGTGTGTGTGTGTGTCTATATTTTGTTTTGCGCGCATATTTCAATCGCAGGTGCAGGAATTTTTGAGGCGCGACAACTTGGCCGCACTTGGATATCTTGTTGCACGACCAGTATGCTCAATTTTGAGCATAGGTACTTCTTACCCTATCTCTTTTTCACATTTGGAATGCTTATTTATACTAGTTGTCGAATTTAAGTCTGGGGGGAGAACATGCTTGTGGTCACTACACAACACATTTTGTTGCATACCAGTCTGCTGTTTAGTTATTTCAAAATCTCTGTAGCACACACTGAATCACCCACACGAGTGCGCTCTTATCCACGCGCGCCGCTCGAGTCAAATGTATTATTTTTGTGTAAACTTTAAAATAGTGGTGCTAGCTTAAGATTTCAGGATAGAGTAGTTCGAAACTCATGTAGTTCTCCTAATCGAGTACTCATGGTTTGTGTAGAAATAGTATAGATTTAATTTTTCTTTATGCTCGTAGATTTATATTTTTATGCAGATGTAAATATTGTTTGTACTACTCAAAAATATGAATCTGGAGTAATCGAACGAGAATGTAGGAATGTGTGTAGCTGCCACTAGCCTCGTATTGCTCGAGTCGAGAGGAAGGATCATCTTTCTCGGTGGCTAAGAACTTGCCCTAAGATACTCTTGAAGCATTGGTGCCCGGTTAGTCAAGAGTGAGCATGACGTAGGCCATCATTTTGGCTAGTTTGAGCCTTTCTTAACATTTCCTACCCGTTAACCGTTGCATGCCAAATTTGTGCCTGCCTCTTCTTTGATTCAGCTCCACTCACACTCACCAAAGCCTGAAGCTAAACCCACCATCGCAATCAAATGCTTGAGCGTGTTTGAATTTACTATTTTGATGATGCTGTGATATGAGGAAATCGTGTAATGTGGTGATGAGTTCGTAAAGGTTTTGCTTGCTACGTTTGGGGATTGCAAACGAAGAAAATAAAAAGAAGAAAAATGAAAAAGAAAATTCTTAAAGAATTGCTATGAGAATTATATCCCCATCCTATTTATTGATTTTGGTCGGGTTAGGCTGTGTACACGCTCGGTTTTCAAGCTATGTCTAGGGGTGTGTCACACGTACATTTCTAAGTGGCTGTATTGGTTTAGGTTTTTGTCCGCTCGCTTTGGTTGCGTGTAGCCTTCATGTTTATCATTGACTACCAAATCTTAGCCTAAGCCCCATTCTCTCCTACAAGTCCTACTGATTCACGCTTGAGTTTAACATGCACTGTGGATAAAGTGTGAACGTGCAAGCGTTTGGTCCCCGACATTGATGGACATCTTTGGAGGTGATAACGAGCTCCGATCTTTGGCAATACTCACCTTAATGGCCTGCCTACTTTATTCCTACACATGACCGCAAGATTCTCCAGAATTCTAATTTTGAGCAAATACAATATTTATTTACACCTATCGAATAGTTTAAACTACATAGTATAATTAAAACGTTTTCTATTATATCTTCTATTCCCATGATGTATTGGATTTATCGTCTTACGTTTTTTGAAATTTCTGAGCTAGCTAGCTATTTTCTACTCCACGGAGTGATGATTTGCTCGGGACATGCAAATAGGTAAGTCTGGGGGTGTGATGAGTCCATGTTTTATACTTATTTTTGGACTCATTCGGGCTAGTTTTCTCGTTGATGGACTACACTTTAGAGCTTTATTTGTTCATATTTGTTATTATGTCCGTTTCATGAGTAAGTGCACTTTCGACCCGTTTTCGGTGTGCTTTAGTTGTTTCTGTATTTCCGTTTGTTTTACTTGTTCTTTAACCATGTCTTGAGAATATGGTGTGCACTTTTGGTGGCTTATCTGCCTCTTCTGCTGGTGCATGGGTCGTGTGCGTGCTCCGGAACCGCTCGGGAGACCCTGACGATACAGGAACACTGTGCACGATCACTGGATTCACTGCACATGACCACTGGTCGAGCGCCATTGATTGTGCGCATTACATTCTCCTTTCCCAAATTCTTCCCGGGTAATTGCACGAGCACTGACCATAGTGCGCACGACAACTGGTCGTGCGCCACCGCTCATGCACATTTACCTCTTGCTTTCTGCAGTTCTGTCTTAACCAATCGCACGATCAGTGGATTCGATGCGCCCGACCACCGGTCGTGCGCCACTGATCGTGCGTATTTCTGCTGATGTTTCTTTCCAAGTTGCAGGTTTAATTGGAAATTGCGCACGATCATCGACCGACAGTGCGCACGACCACTGGTCGTGCGCCACTGATCGTGCGTTCTGCTTTTGCTGCCTCCGTATTTAAGGGCCTGCACCGCGATTTAGGTCAACACTCATCATTTCTGCGATCGGGGAGTACGCGGGAAGTGCCATTATACTTCTCCAGCTGCTCCATCACCTCCGCCTTCATCGGGAGTCCGTAGCCGGTGATTCCGAACCTTTCCAAACCCTCCGGCAAAGCTCCCGGACATTGACGACCTCAACTCCAAGCTTTCCACCGGAGTTGGAGAAGAAGACAACCTAGAGAACAGACTCAAAGGCCTTCGAGGTGACAGCTCATTGGTACCGGAAGCCTCCTCGGACTGAGCCCGGAAGCGGATTGACAACTCGCTATTCCGGCCACGACCTGCGGTGGATCTTCGCCCTCTATTGGTTTACTCCTCTTCCCCTTCCTCTATTGTATGGAATTATATAATATTGTAATGAACTACAGGTTCTATTTTATATCTAATGGGATGTTTGTAGTTTTCTTAAGCTTGTGAGTTGTGTGTGTGAATGCATCTCGCCCACTCCACATCCACTCCATACCCTTATTTCACCTGATTGCACTCCGCACAAGAACACTTCCATCCATTAGCTTTCCGTCCACTCGCCCAACCGAAGTTCGGCATCACGGCCGATACACTCACTTCACCTTGTGAAGCGGTGCCTTTGACCCGCATAGCTTTAATTAGTTTATTAGATCAAGCAACCACAATCTCTCAAGCCCCTTTTTACTCTTTTCTAAGTATAACTTTCATAACGATATTTTCTGAACTGTTGCCACTCTATGCTAATTGCATTCCTCAAGAGACTGACACTCGAGGATTTATTCCCAAACTTTATTACTTATGCGACCGGTGCGCTTGCCGATATCACGCATCAGTGCCGACCTCCTCAAAGTCGGGGTTCCGTAGGTGGAATAAGAAGTCTAGGACTTCAGGTCCAGCCCCTTCTTCTGTTACATCTGGGGCAACTACAACCCGAACCCCGGGAGCATGTTTTAACTGTGGGAAGCCGTGACATTTTGCTCGAGAGTGCCGGAGCAGACCTCTAAAGTCTGAGAGGAAGCCTGGAGCAACATACGAGGAAAAGGGCAAGGCGGTAGAGTCAACCGCATCCCACTATGCTCCAGCTCAGCCTAGAGTGTACAATCTTGGCCTTCAGGAGGCCATAAAGTAGACTGACGTGGTGACAGGTATGAGTTAATTAAAAGCAGATTAGCTTTATATATTTGTTAACTTTCGCGCGTTAGCTTATGACTGCTTATGCTAGGCTTTGTTTTAATTTTCGATTATCCGGTGAGAGCATTGTTCTATACGGGAGCTTCACATTCCTTTTTGTCAGAAGGATTTGTATCGCTCATCAGAGTACCTTCTTCGATGGCAAGGGACAAATTGGATGTGTTGTTTCCTAATGGGTGTTCAATGCGCGCTGATAGAGTTTGTTGTGTAAAGATACGGATTGGGAGTCAAGTGTTTGACTTGGAAGCGTCGCTACTACCGTTAGTGGAGTTCGACATGATCTTCGGGATGGACTTGCTCTCAAAGCAGCGGGCGTACATTGATTGCAACCGCAAGGAGGTCAAATTGGGAACTGATCGCGAGATGACATTTGCGGGCATAAAAGGGTCGAGCAAGACTTTGATGTCTGCTCTCCAGGTGGTTAAGGCAGTTCGTGCTGGTGCAGAGGTGTTTTTCACATTAGTAGAGGCTTCGAAGCCAAAGCATAGCATGTACAGTATTCCAGTTGTATCTGAGTATCCTGACGTGTTCCCTGACGATCTCCCTGGAGCCCCGCCTCAGCGAGAGATCAACTTCACTACTGAGCTGGTGGCAGGTGCCAAACCTATGTCACGCTCTCCATATCGGTTAGCACCTAAGGGATGGCAGAATTGAAAGTGCAACTTCAGGAACTGTTGGAACAAGGTTATGTGCGTCCAAGTTCGTCGCCTTGGAGCACGCCAGTCCTCTTTGTTAAGAAGAAGCACAGAAGTTTACGGATTTGTATCGATTACTGGGAGTTGAATAAGCTGATAGAGAATAATAAGTATTCGATCCCGAGGATTGATGATCTGTTTGACCAGCTGGTGGGGTCGACTGTGTACTCAAAGTTGGATCTGAAATCCGGATACTTTCAGCTGCGGATTAGGGAAAGTGACATCCCCAAGATAACTTTCAGCACACAGTATGGGCATTATGAGTTCACCGTCATGCCGTTTGGGGTGACTAATGCGACATAAGTGTTTATGAATTTGATGAACAGAACATTCAGAGAGTACCTAGACCACTTCGTGATAGTCTTTTTTGATGATATATTGGTGTACTTGCAGTGCGCGGAGGATCATTTCAAGCATCTGCATATGGTGTTGGAGACATTGAGGAGGAATCAACTTTATGCCAAATTCTCCAAATACAAATTTTGGTTATCCTCGGTAGCATTCATTTGTCATATAGTTAGTGGAGAAGGGATTGCTGTAGATCCGGCAAAGATAGTTGCGATACGGGAGTGGCCTGTGTTATCTACAGTGGCAGAAGTTAGGAGTGTTCTTGGACTTGCCGGCTACTACAAGCGCTTCGTAGATAAATTCTCGCGGATAGAGTTACCCCTCACGACTTTGATGAGGAAAGATCAAAAGTTTGTGTGGTCGCTAGAGTGCGTGCAAGCTTTTAAATAATTGAAAAGTTGGTTGACCACGTCACCTATTCTATGTTCGTTGAGTAGGACCGAAGGATTTGAGATTTACAGTGATGGTTCGGGCAGCGGCTTAGGTTGCATTCTATTATATCTTGGGAGTTCAATAGCTTATGGCTTGTGTCAGCTGAAGGTACACGAGAGGAATTATCTGGTCCATGACTTGGAGTTAGCGGCCCTAATATTTGCCCTGAAGCTGTGGAGGCATCACTTGTACGTTGTGAAGGTAGATATCTATACCGATCCCAAGAGCCTGAAGTACTTGTTGGATCAAAAGGAGCTAAACATGTGTCAACAGAGGTGGATGGAGTTCCTGGGTGACTACACATTTATGATACATTATGTGCCTGGGAAAGGCAATGTGGTGGCGGATGCGTTGAATCGCAGGGCCCCCGCACAGGCCAACTTGTTGTCGGTTCATGACGAGCATTTGATTCAGGATTTGGAGGAATTAGAGATCTCTTATGTTGACAAGCAGATGAGTGTCGAAGCACAATTGAACTGGAAAGAGGTGCAATATGACCTTGCTGATGGGATTCGTTAGGCTCTGGATTTGGATAACAACATGAAGCAGACCATGGATGAGGCTTTGGATGGGTCAAATTCCCAATTTAGTGATATTGATGGACTGTTATGGAGGGACAGTCGTCTGTGCGTCTGATTGATATTTTTTCGCATCAAGTCCGAAAACTTAATGCAGTTAAAACTCCAAAAAGATATACGAAGCGCGGCGCCCCGGGTGGTTTTATTTAAGTAGAAAAGCGGATTTGGTTTTTATTTAGAAAACGGGGCGCGCGTATTGATTTATTTGGATATAAAAAGGTGTGATCGAGTTTTAACGAAAGGAGGCAAGTGCACCTATCGTGAGTAGTACATGATATTCCGGGTGGAATATCGAGGTCGTATTGTTCTCGGGGTCGGTTCGATTATTTCTACACTTCCCTGGAGGGGACTATTATTTTACCGATAATTTTATCTTGTCAGGATATTATTTATATAAACAAAAGGCAGAAAATAAAAGCATAATAAAGGTGGAGCCGATGAAGAGCTTAGCTCGATGGCACCGAATGAAATTCGAACTAAAATAGACTTTTAATAAAAAGAGATCCTAAGTTTCTAAATAATTAGGGCGGAGACTTGGCCGTGGAGGTTCGACTAGAATGAGCTCACCTAGCTATAGTGCTATCGCTTACCTAAACGCTAAGACTATTCGACCGAACGTTAGTCCGATGAAGGATTCCTCTTAACGCCTGCATTACGCTAAGAACCCCGCTATTGGGCGGGGAACCCAATCCGGTAGAGTTGGCGCGCCTCCTCTCTCGAGTGTTAGTGCGGAACTCTCTTTGTCAAGGGGTGATCGGTCCATATGCACGGCCTCTTGGCTAGCTAGAATATGGACTACGGAAATAGGGCCCACACATCAATTATGTGGTCCTACGCGTCGTAAACCCTAGACAAACCTTAAGTACTTTTAATTAATTAGAAAAATACGACCTTTAATTGTTTTAAGCTATTTTATCTATCCCAATACACTTCGATACCGAGGGCTAAGAACAGTTAGCCACTCATCAGAATGGGGACGGCTTGCGGTGAAAATCAGAAAATAAAGCAGTAAAGAAAGCGGTAAAAGAAAGCAGTAAAGGAAAGCAGTAAATTGCAAGTCCCACTCAAACGAGTAGGCCTGAAGAAAGCTGTAAATTACGAGTCCCAACGCAAATGCGTGGGCGGGAGAAAGAAAGCGGATCCTACTCAAACGAGTAGGACTAAATAAATGCAACGCACACACACTCTCGACATAAATTAAACACACACACACTCGTCATAAATGAAAATGCACGCACACTGCAGGAAAGTAAACACACTCCACACACTATTGAAATGAAATAAAAGCATTGCGCCATTTAACTGTTAACGAGTAGGCGGAAATAAATGCGCAAGTACAAAAAATTAAGAAAAGCTAAGTTATCCAAAAATTAAAACGACTGCATTTCTACCGCTAGAATGCGGTAGAAATGCATAAAAAGTGAAAATGAAAATAAACGGAGCAAACGTTTTTGCAAATAAACACAAAATGAAAATGCTCTAAAAATTAAAACGAATACATTTCTACTGCTAGAATGCGGTAGAAATGCATAAAAAGAGAACGCAAAAATAAAAGGAGCAAAAAGTTTTGACAATAAAAGTGAAAATGCAAGTGTTCGAAAAAGAAAAATAATAACTTATACATTCTTATAATGCTATAAAAATGCCTAAAAAGTGGAAGAAAAGTTAAAAACACGAAAAGTTTTACAAAAATAACAAAAAGGCTAAGTAAGAAAAATCAAAAACCATTTCTATAACAATTTTTATAGTTTTATAAGGATGGATATGAAAGTGCAGAAAAGTCCTAACAGTAAACAAAGCTAAGTAAACAAAATAATGGAAACATAAAAGTAAAGAACTATACTCATAAATACACACACCCATAAAAAAGGAACGAAAAATAAATGAAAAGATAAGATTACATAAAGAGAAGGCACATAGATGAAGTCCAAATCCATAGAAAGGGAAGAAAACTACAGAATTTATTAATCTAAAAAGGATATTACAAAGCTAAAACTAAAAAGGAGGGGGAGAAAATCCCTTACATAGCTCCTGGAATCATCTATGCAGCACTTTCCCTATACAAAATGGATCCAAAAAAGGGAACAAAAATCCTTACAGAACACAGGTATTTATAGACAGAAATTTTCATGTGACACGCCCCCTGACACGGGCGTGTAGGGGGGCGTGTCAGGGCTGTACAAAATGAGGCTGGAGATGTGACTGGAAATTTGACTTCGGGCAGGACACGTGTCAGTCACGCAGAGGTCACGCCCCCGGTCACGGGCGTGACTATGGGCGTGTCGGGGAGGTGGATCTGGGTCCGGTGCGTCAAAAAGTTGCTGGTCCCGTCACATCAGCCAGGTTGAGATGTCACGTCCCTGGTCACAGGCAAGACTCTGGGCGTGTCGGTTGGTGTCGACACTCGACAAACGTCGAGTAGAAAGTGTCGAGTTGAAAAATCGTCGAGCTGCTGGAGAATCGTCGAGCATAAAGAGGGGTCACGCCCTAGGTCACGGGAGTGACGCTGGGCGTGGCGCAAAGTCGACGATCGTCGAGTTGAAATCATCGAGCGTGAGTTTTCGTCGAGCAGATTGGAGTGGTCACGGCTTGGGTCACGCCCCTTGTCGGGTGACACGGGCGTGTGGCCGGGCGTGTCAAGCTTTTGACTTCAGAAATTTGCTATTTCACGGGATTTTGAGCTGTCACGCCCTGGTCACGGGCGTGATCAAAATGACACGGGCGTGTACTGCCCAATTTTGGCAGATTTTGGAATTTTGCTGAAAAATAAAATAAAATAAGTTAGGAAAATATTTACAATAAAAGGAGCATTTTATTGAATAAAAACAAGTAAAAATGACAAAAATAAATGAAAACGACTTAAGTAACGTACATAAAAATAAGTATATTTACAATTCATCAAATACCTCCATACTTAAGCTTTTGCTATTCCAGAGCAAAAGTTTGAGGTGAACTTATAAAGAATAAAAGAAATCCTAAGTTTAGCTACCACTTGACTTAATTAAAAGTAAGATCAAAATAAATATCTGGGGTATACGAGTTAAATCTTAAATTATGCCAAAATTTTAAATAAAGGAAGAGTTTCAGCTAAAAACTTCTGATATAATCGAATAGATAGCAAAAAAAATTTTATTTGTTAGGCTAACAAAATTAGATTTGATTATAGAAACTTGAGCTTGTAAGAATTACAGGAAATAATTTATTTTACAAATTATGCTCTCAAAAAGATTTTAAAATTAAATCTAGATTCTTTTTGAAATTGGTGGAGGGGGGTGTTGGTTTATGAAGAGGGCTTTTATTCAGAGGCGAGGGTATATTTTTTCGCTCGAACCTCCATTTATTTTTGGATTATTAGGAAAATGTAATCTAATTTTCCTAATATGATTTTTTTATTTTTCAACTTCATAAATAAAATTAACCCAATGTATATGTGTAGGAGTAATGAATTTTATCCTCTTACTCCATAACCTATAATCTTTTTAAATATTGGATGCCTATGTTTACAAAATGAAATATTATTCCCATTGACATAGGATCTTTTAAGATTGAAATCATGTCAAGTATGACATAAAAAAAGGTGGAAAGGGTTTTGTTTTTCAAAAATAAAATTAGGTTTAATAAAACAATTTTAAGAGCAACCTTTATAAATCAAACGTTCCTAAATTTCGAAAAAAAGCTTGGAGTAACATAATATGAAATCCAAAGTTGTTATTTTTCTAACAAAATAAATGTCCAACTATTTAGATAGGTTAGAAGTAGTGCTGAAATCAGATACCTTATCTAAACAAAAAAGGCATACGAAATTCTTTAAAACTTAACCCCAGATATCAAAATCTATCGAACTCCAATTAATAAACGAGTAGTAAGCAAAGAATAAATAAAATTCGCTTATAAATTAACTCGCAACTAGAATTTTGGAAAGCAGAAAGGGTTAAGAATTGAGATATTCGATTTATTTGTTACAAAATTATCATAACATATTTTTTTGAATTTTAGTGTTTTTCTCTCTTTTTTTGTTTTGATTATTATCTTTTTTGGATTTTTAGAGTTATTCTCTTTTTTTAGGATTTTTGGTTTTGCTAATTTTTTTAGTATTTTTTGATAATTTATTTACAAGAAAGAGGAGAGAAAGAAATGTTATTTATAAAGAAGATATGGGGGAGAGAGAAATTTTTTTTATATATTTTTTTGTTTTAAAATAGTGCACAAAGTAAAAATTTGATGGCGGCCCACGAACAAATCTTATTTGGGTGGTTAGTTCAATGAGTCGAACGCCGCGGGGATGCTAAGAAGCGAGCTTTTACAAAAAGAAAGGGGGGGGGAAGAGATTTATTTTAAAAAATATTTACAAAGTAAAAGAAAAAGTTTTTTGAATTTTTTGATGTTTTTTTGATGTTTTATGAGTTTTGTTTGTGATTTTTTTGTGTTTTATGATTTTTTTGAGTTTTATGACAATAAAAGAAACAATTTTTTTTAGATTTTAAGTATTGCAAATTTTTTGTATTTTTGATGAGTACAGAATAAAAAATACAGTATAGGAAAATAGCCCCATACTTAAACTCAACATTGTCCCCAATGTTGTCGTCTAAGTTTGCGGAACATATAATATACAAATTAAAAGATGGACAAAAACAAAAATAAAAAGAGAGGGTAGAAGCTTGCCTTAGACGAGTGCGGGAGGCCCGGGTTGAAACCCTGCATTAGGTAGAGGAAAGAAAAAAAGCAAAAAGATAACATAAAAACGAAAAAGATACACGCGGCTAAAGAAATGCGCTCCCCTATCGCGCACAAGAGTGAGAAGCGCGGCGAATCAAAATAAATTAAAATATAATAAGTTAAATTAAATTAAACAAAATATATAAATTGTTTTTTTTTTGGTTTTTTAAAATCAAATTATTATATTTTTTTTGTTTTTAAGTAGATTTTTAGTTTTTAGTTTGTTTTTTTCATAATGAAAATATATTTTTTTGTTAAGTTTTTTCAGTTTTTTCAATTTTTTTAGTTTTGTTTGTTTTATAGTTTTTTTTCATAAAAATAATGAAAATAATTTTTTTTTGGTTAAGTTTTTTTTTTCATTTTTTTTGGTTTTTTAGGTTTTTCATATTTTTTAGTTTTATAAGGTTTTCAAATTTTTTAGTTTTATAGGTTTTTCAAATTTTTAGTTTTATAAGTTTTGTAAGTTTTATGTTTTTTAAGTAATTATTATTATTATTATTATTAGTAAATTTTTTTTTTTGGTTAACCATATATTTTTATATATATAGATACAAATAAAATTAATAGAACTCCGGGATTCAAAATAATGACACGAATTTCCCCGGCAACGACGCCAAAAACTTGATTGATATTTTTTCGCATCAAGTCCGAAAACTTAATGCAGTTAAAACTCCAAAAAGATTTACGAAGCGTGGCGCCCCGGGCGGTTTTATTTAAGTAGAAAAGCGGATTTGGTTTTTATTTAGAAAACGAGGCACGCGTATTTATTTATTTGGATATAAAAAGGTGTGATCGAGTTTTAACGAAAGGAGGCAAGTGCACCTATCGTGAGTAGTACAGGATATTCCGGGTGGAATATCGAGGTCGTATTGTTCTCGGGATCGGTTCGATTATTTCTACACTTCCCTGGAGGGGACTATTATTTTACCGATAATTTTATCATGTCGGGATATTATTTATATAAACAAAAGGCAGAAAATAAAAGCATAATAAAGGTGGAGCCGATGAAGAGCTTAGATCGATGGCACCGAATGAAATTCGAACTAAAATAGACTTTTAATAAAAAGAGATCACCGGCAACGACGCCAAAAACTTGATTGATATTTTTTCGCATCATGTCCGAAAACTTAATGCGGTTAAAACTCCAAAAAGATTTACGAAGTGCGGCGCCCCAGACGGTTTTATTTAAGTAGAAAAGCGGATTTGGTTTTTTTAGCAAACGGGGTGCGCGTATTTATTTATTTGGATATAAAAAGGTGTGATCGAGTTTTAACGAAAGAAGGAAAGTGCATCTATCGTGAGTAGTACAGGATATTCCAGGTGAAATATCGAGGTCGTATTGTTCTCGGGGTCGGTTCGATTATTTCTACACTTCTCTGGAGGGGACTATTATTTTACTGATAATTTTATCTTGTCGGGATATTATTTATATAAACAAAAGGTAGAAAATAAAAGCATAATAAAGGTGGAGCCGATGAAGAGCTTAGCTCGATGGAACCGAATGAAATTCGAACTAAAATAGACTTTTAATAAAAAGAGATCCTAAGTTTCTAAATAATTAAGGCGGAGACTTGACCGTGGAGGCTCCTCTAGAATGAGCTCACCTAGCTATAGGGGTATCGCTCACCTAAACGCTAAGACTGTTGGAGTTACCATTGTGATCTGGAAGTGATCAAGCATGTAATCTCACTGCCAACGCGATATGAGCCTGCAGGGTCGCACATAAGAGATGTGGAGAAGTTGGATGACTGACTGTGTTGGTAAAAGTTACCAATCACCGACCTGAATAGGGTTATGGGCAAAGTGTTGCCTTATAGGATCATCGGGTTGGGCAAATGTTGCCTTGAAGGGCTGGTTGGGATTGTCGTCCGAGGGTCGATGACATTAGTCGAGAATCGTCTTCTGATTCCCGCCGATCGACGAGAATCGTCTCTCTGATTCTCGCCGATCGACGAGAATCGTCGAGAATCAATTGTTGATTCTCGACGATCGACTACTTCAACAAATTGTCGTCGACCGCGGTTCGACGATCGTCGAGTATCGTTGTGTATCGTCGAGCGCGGCTCGACGATCGGCGAGAATCGTCGAGTATTGTACTCTGATTCTCGCCGATCCTGTATGATACTCGTTGACTGATTCTCGCCGAACCTGCTCAGTGATTCTCGCCGATTGTCGCCGATTCTCACCGAATGATACTCGCCGATTCTGAACCCTAATTTCGGGTGGTCTGCGGATAGCGGAGTTTCTAAGTCTTTTATGCCTTTGGTATAAAAGGGACACTTAGGGTTTTCGGGATAACACGCGCTTGCTCGCGATTTTCTCCTGTAGCGAATCGAACCCGACGGAAGAGTTCCGCTCGTTCGCTCCGCCGATCCCGATTCCCGCCGCCGGAAGAGTTCCGCCGCCGTATTCGCTCTGTCGACCACCTCTTCTCCGGCGACTGTCGCTGGTGCTGCAATCCCTGGCGCGGACCTAGCAGTCCGTGGGAAAGCAAATGTGCGGTCTTCTCCATCCCGATCTTCCGTGTGACGGAAAGCCCGGTGTTCTCCCGCTCATGTGGACTTCTGCAGAAACGTGGATACTATTCCACGTAGAACTCGCCACCAGCAGAAATCAAAGTTTGGAGCATCTCCGTTGGGTTGTGACTCAACGCCACTGAGGTAATTTTTGCCTAGTTTTGCTAACTTCTTGATTCAACGTTCATAGCCCGATCCACATCTCTTTGGGTTTTTTCTTGATGTTTTATTTTCCGCTGCGTGCACAACTGTTGTGCCATACTCGTAGAGAAACCCAACAGTGGTATCAGAGCGAGGTTGCGACCATGATCATTGTTTTGGAAGTTTGTTATTCCAGTGCGTGTAAACCTAGGGATTTAGAAGTGTTCTAAATGTCTAGATTTAGTCTTGGTACCTCGCCAAGAACGATTGGAATTTCGGTGGATTTCTAAGTGTTAGAAATTGTGATCTCCTTAGCAGTAACCATCCATCGATTTTGTTTTGGATTTTGAATCCAACAAAGAGAGATGAGCTTGTCTACTGCTTTAAGTTGAGCTGTCTTTGCCTTTGTCCAATGCATGTAAATCTGAGGATTTGGAAATTTCCGGATGTTCAGATTTAGCCCTTCCTTCTATCAAATGTTGATGGTGTCAGGATGTGCACATAAGGGATGCATGTGGTTTTAGAAGAATTGTTTTTCTTTGGATGTGCACGTCGATCAAATGTTGATCATGGTTAATTGTTAACCTATATTTGAAATCCCTTCATCAAATATTAAGTGTTCGGATGCCTTCCGATGGATGACACTCTTCCTGCCTCGATCGATGAAGTGTGGGCTTGCCAAAGCAAGGTGCATTAATCTATCTTGGTAAGGGTGCGAGCGGATAATTGTGATATCCCACTGTCGACATCGGGTCCAGCTTAACTAGGTGACCTCAAAGGTTGAGTGCCTAGAGGCATAGGGTTGGCATGCACCATATGATGGATGTGAATAAGGAGTTATTCACCAACCATACAAGAATTGCATGAGGATGCAATTGGCAAGCGTTGCCTACCTAAATAACCGCATTGTGAGAGGAACGCCAAAGCGGACTCATAGTGTTGGTGAAATACGGATCTTGTCCACTAAGAGAGTAGCTCGCATGAACTCTCCGAATTGTTAGTGAGGGCTATCATTTCGAATAAAATAGTGGGAGTATTTTAATTGAAGTCCTAATTAGAATAAATTGTAATTGAAATTTAGGTACTGATTTTATTCTGCATAAATTCTTGTAGAATTCCATGGCAAGCGTTGCGCACTCCACGTTGTCTCTGAGAGCCATCCTTGAGAAGGATAAGCTCAGTGGGACAAATTATATGGACTGGTATAGGAACCTGAGAATTGTTCTCAGGCAAGAGCGAAAGCTCTATGTCTTGGAAGAAGAAGCCCCCGAGGTGCCAACCGGGAATTCTTCCCGTGCTGAGAAAGATACTTATAAAAAGTATACTGACGATACTTTGGATGTCGAGTGCCTTATGCTTTCCACCATGAACTCTGAGCTTCAGAAGCAACATGAGAACATGGGGTGCAAGGAGATTGACGAGCATCTCAAGAAAATGTTTCAAGGGCAGGCTCGTCAAGAGAGGTTCGACATCACTAAAGCGTTGTTTCAGTGCAAGATGGGAGTTCGAGACTCAGTAGGGACTCACGTACTCAAGATGATTGGGTATATAGAGAACCTTGAAAGGCTGGGTTTTCCTCTTGGTCAAGAGTTGGCCACGGATCTGATCCTGCAATTGTTGCCGGACAGTTATGAGCAGTTTGTCTTGAACTACAACATGAATGAGATAGACAAGACACTGCCCGAACTCCTAGGCATGTTGAGAACTGCCGAAATCAATATGAAGAAGGCCAAGCCTGCCAGCCCCATACTGATGGTGCATAAGGGCAAGGGCAAAGCCAAGGGTTCCAAGAAGACGAAGGTAGGACCTAAGTCATATCTTGAGCCCAAGTCTTCAGCACTGATGAAAAAGAAGAGCACGGTGAAGGATGGGAAATGCCACCACTGTGGCAAGGCTGGTCATTGGCGGAGGAACTGTCCTTCGTATATTGAGGGTCTGCAGAAATTGAGGGAGGTATGACTTCCGCCTCGAATATCTACGTTATAGAGATAAACCTTTCTGCTCCTTCATCTTGGGTATTGGATACCGGATGTGGTTCTCACATTTGTACAAATGTGCAGGAACTGGGAAGGAGAAGATTGTTGAGTAAAGGGGAGGTGGACCTCCGCGTCAGCAATGGAGCAAGAGTTGCTGCTGTAGCCGTAGGAGTTTACCATCTCTTCTTTGCCCAGTGGGCTTGTAATAGAACTAGATAACTGTTATTTTGTTCCGGCGATAACTAGAAACATTATATCTATTTAATGTTTGGACATGATTGGATTTTCTTTTATAATTAAGAACAATTGTTGTTCTATATTTAAGAATGATGTTTGTTATGCTGTAGCCCAATTGTTTAATGGTCTTTACGTTTTGAACATGGACCATCTGATCTGTAATGTAGAAAACAATAAAAGACTAAGAACAAATGACTCAAACCCTACGTATCTCTGGCATTGTCGTTTGGGCCATATCAACGAGAAGCGCATATCCAAGCTCCATAGAGATGGACTTTTGGACTCATTTGATTATGAATCATTTGAGCGATGCGAATCTTGTTTGTTAGGCAAGATGACTAAGGCTCCTTTCACTGGTTATACTGAGAGGGCTGAGGATCTCTTGGGTGTTGTACATAGTGATGTATGCAGACCCATGAGTACCATGGCTAGAGGTGGGTATTTCTACTTTGTTACGTTTACTGATGATTTCAGTAGATACGGATGTGTGTATCTTATGAAGTGCAAATCCGAGACCTTTGAAAAGTTCAAAGAGTTCAAAAATGAAGTAGAAAACCAGTTGGGTAAAAGGGTTAAAGCACTCCGATCTGATCGAGGTGGCGAATACCTGAGTCATGAGTTCCGTGATCATCTGAAAGAGTGTGGTATTGTATCACAGCTCACTCCACCTAGAACACCACAACATAATGGTGTGTCTGAGAGGAGAAATCGTACTCTGTTAGACATGGTACGTTCGATGATGAGTCATGCGGACTTGCCTGTTTCCTTTTGGGGTTTTGCTTTAGAGACTGCTGCAATGACATTGAATCGCGCTCCAACTAAAACGGTTCTGAAGACACCATATGAGATATGGACTGGGAAGCGTCCTAGTATGTCGTTCATTAAAATTTGGGGCTGTGAGGCATACGTGAGACGTCAAATGCCTGACAAGCTGGAACCCAAATCGGATAAATGTTATCTGGTGGGATATCCTAAGAAAACGAAAGGGTATTACTTTTACCTACCGTCTGAGGGCAAAGTGTTTGTCGCAAGGACTGGTGTCTTCTTGGAGAAAGAGTTCTTATCAAGAAAGACTGAAAAGGTAGAGCTTGAAGAAGTTCAAGAACCACATGTAGTGAATGAACCGGAATTGGATTCTGAGATAGGACTACAAGATGTTGTAGCTAGAGAACCTGCTCAGGGAACACAAGTCCTACATAGATCTGGTAGACCGAGGTTTGAGCCTGAGAGATATGGATTTCTCATGTCTCAAATAGGTAATGTGTTGCTTATGGATCATGATGATGAACCAGCAACCTACCAAGAGGCTATGGATGGATCGGACTCCGACAAATGGCTTGAGGCTATGAAATCCGAATTGGACTCCATGTATGCAAACCAAGTTTGGAACTTGGTGGAACCACCTGAAGGGGTACGACCCATAGGGTGCAAGTGGGTCTTCAAGAAGAAGACCGACATGGATGGGAATGTACAGACATTCAAAGGGAGACTAGTGGCTAAGGGTTTCAAGTAAATTCATGGTATTGACTATGATGAGACCTTTTCCCCTGTTGCCATGGTAAAGTCCATTAGGATATTGCTTGCTATTGCTGCGTATTATGACTACGAGATCTGGCAGATGGATGTCAAAACGACTTTCCTTAATGGAAACCTCCTTGAGGAAGTGTATATGATACAACCCGAGGGTTTTGTATCCCCAGATGAAGCCACTAAAATATGCAAGCTGAATAAGTCCATTTATGGACTGAAACAGGCCTCTCGAAGTTGGAATCTTCGTTTTGATGAGAAAATCAAAGAGTTTGGTTTCATCAAGAATGAAGATGAGCCTTATGTTTACAAGCGAATCAGTGGGAGCATTGTTGTCTTCCTGATATTGTATGTAGATGACATACTGTTGATCGGGAACGACATTCCTACCCTGAAAGTTGTTAAGAACAACCTAGGGAACTGCTTTTCAATGAAGGATTTGGGTGAAGCGACTTATATACTCGGTATTAAGATCTATAGAGATAGATCGAAGAAGTTGCTGGG
Organism: Platanthera guangdongensis; assembly: GCA_039583875.1. Taxonomy (NCBI): domain Eukaryota; kingdom Viridiplantae; phylum Streptophyta; class Magnoliopsida; order Asparagales; family Orchidaceae; genus Platanthera; species Platanthera guangdongensis. The sequence goes on from CM077147.1 coordinate 91,441,552, forward strand.
TTTGACCCAGAGTACGTACATCGAAAAGGTGTTGAAGCGGTTCAACATGCTTGAGTCCAAGAAAGGATTTTTGCCCATGTCTCATGGTGTGAATCTCTCTAAGGACCAGTGTCCAAAGTCTTGTGAAGACAAGGACCGCATGAAGTTGATTCCATATGCTTCGGCAATTGGATCAATCATGTACGCGATGTTATGTACTCGACCCGATGTCTCCTTTGCTTTGACCATGACTAGCAGGTATCAGTCAGACCCCGGTGAGTGTCACTGGATTGCAGTCAAGAATATCCTGAAGTACTTGAGAAGGACTAAGGACGTGTTCTTGGTGTATGGTGGAGAGGAAGAGCTCGTTGTAAGTGGTTACACGGATGCTAGCTTCCAAACTGATAGAGACGACTCCAAGTCTCAGTCAGGTTTTGTGTTTTGCCTGAATGGAGGAGCTGTGAGCTGGAAGAGTTCCAAGCAAGAGACAGTTGCTGATTCTACAACAGAGGCCGAGTATATCGCAGCAGCTAATGCGGCGAAGGAGGCTGTATGGATTAGGAAATTCATCGGCGAGCTTGATGTAGTTCCTAGCATTGTTGGTCCCGTAGTTCTCTACTGTGATAACAATGGTGCAATTGCACAATCTAAGGAACCTAGATCTCATCAGCGCTCCAAGCACATACTCCGGCGTTTTCATCTTATTCGTGAGATTGTCGAACGAGGAGATGTAAACATTTGCAGAGTGCCGACTGAGGAAAATATTGCGGATCCGCTGACAAAGCCTCTCGCGCAGAGAAAGCATGATGGTCATACTAGATCGATGGGTATACGATACCTAAATGATCAACTCTAGCGAGAATCTTGTGGGTTGCATGTAATCTTGTATTTTGTTGGCTGTTTATTCATATGATGAACTGTGTACCTAGTTTTTCTTTTACAATTAATGGCAAGTTCTTTTATTATGTCTTTTTCTATATGATAGTTAAATGTTGACATAATAGATACCCTTAGAATGTTCGCTTCCATGGGACATCAAGTACGTGACTTGAATGTGAGAGCCCATGATTTATTTGAAGCTTCATTCTTAAAGGTCCCTGGTCGAGTATCATCATAGAAGCTAAGGGTGATGATGATACATGAAGGCTAGCACGTGTGTTGACTGATGACTGGTTCTCATAGGTCATGATATTGTGATATCAAGTTATCACGTGGGTACTTGTTAGTGAACAAGTTGTACTGGACAGACCCAACATGAGACTACTCTGTGGATTGTCATCCAATCATGTCACGAGTAGGTCTCAATTGACAATGGTGTTGTGGTCCTTTGACCTGAAGTCACAACATTCATCAAGTGAGGAAGAGCGTGCTTTGATGCCATCTAAAGTCTTCCTTGAGAAAGGTTGATGATAAGGGTGGTTGTTGGGCATGTTACGAATCATTTGGGTGTTTGTGTGTGAGCAGATATGGGATTTGTCCTCCTGTATGACAGGAGTTGCATCCATGGAACTGGACTGAGAAATGCATGGCCATGCTTGGTTGAGTCAATATGTGATATTGGACTCACCATTCTCTGGAAGTCCGTCCTGGATCAAGAAACTAGGATTGAGCTATTACGAGGATGACACGGTCCATACCTCTAGTTCTTTCCGGATGTAAGGGACAGAGGGACAAAGACAACGCTGATGCATTGGTCATAAAGGCTTATGAGTTATAAACTCATATTGCTTGGGGAGCAAGGATGCATTGCTAGATGCCGCTCATTGTTTGTGAGGTTTTTGGTTTGATACTTTTGAGATCAAGTGGGAGTCTGTTGGAGTTACCATTGTGATCTGGAAGTGATCAAGCATGTAATCTCACTGCCAACGCGATATGAGCCTGCAGGGTCGCACATAAGAGATGTGGAGAAGTTGGATGACTGACTGTGTTGGTAAAGGTTACCAATCACCGACCTGAATAGGGTTATGGGCAAAGTGTTGCCTTATATGATCATTGGGTTGGGCAAATGTTGCCTTGAAGGGCTGGTTGGGATTGTCGTCCGAGGGTCGATGACATTAGTCGAGAATCGTCTTCTGATTCCCGCTGATCGACGAGAATCGTCTCTCTGATTCTCGCCGATCGACGAGAATCGTCGAGAATCAATTGTTGATTCTCGATGATCGACTACTTCGACAAATTGTCGTCGACCGCGGTTCGACGATCGTCGAGTATCGTTGTGTATCGTCGAGCGCGGCTCGACGATCGGCGAGAATCGTCGAGTATTGTACTCTGATTCTCGCCGATCCTGTATGATACTCGTCGACTGATTCTCGCCGAACCTGCTCAGTGATTCTCGCCGATTGTCGCCGATTCTCACCGAATGATACTCGCCGATTCTGAACCCTAATTTCGGGTGGTCTGCGGATAGCGGAGTTTCTAAGTCTTTTATGCCTTTGGTATAAAAGGGACACTTAGGGTTTTCGGGATAACACGCGCTTGCTCGCGATATTCTCCTGTAGCGAATCGAACCCGACGGAAGAGTTCCTCTCGTTCACTCCGCCGATCCCTATTCCCGCCGCCGGAAGAGTTCCGCCGCCGTGTTCGCTCCGTCGACCACCTCTTCTCCGGCGACTGTCGCTGGTGCTGCAATCCCTGGCGCGGACCTAGCAGTCCGTGGGAAAGCAAAGGTGCGGTCTTCTCCATCCCGATCTTCCGTGTGACGGAAAGCCCGGTGTTCTCCCGCTCGTGTGGACTTCTGCAGAAACGTGGATACCATTCGACGTAGAACTCGCCACCAGCAGAAATCAAAGTTTGGAGCATCTCCGTTGGGTTGTAACTCAACGCCACTGAGGTAATTTTTGCCTAGTTTTGCTAACTTCTTGATTCAACGTTCATAGCCCGATCCACATATCTTTGGGTTTTTTCTTGATGTTTTTGTTGGGTTTCTCTATGGGGTTGGCACAACGCTTGTGCTTGCAGCGGAAAAATAAAACATCAAGAAAAACCCAAAGAGATGTGGATCGGGCCATGAACAGTTGAATCAAGAAGTTAGCAAAACTAGGCAAAGATTACCTCGGTGGCGTTGAGTCACAACTCTACGGAGGAGCTCCAAACTTTATCTTCTTGCTAGTGGCGAGTTATACGTGGAATAGTATCCATGTTTCTGCAGAAGTCCACACGAGCGGGAGAACGCCGAGCTTTCCGTCGCACGGAAGATCGGAAAGGAGAAGACCGCACCTCGGCTAATCCACGGACTGCTAGGTCCGCGCCAGGAAGAGCAGCACCAGCGACAGTCGTCGGAGAAGAGGTGGCAGCGGAGCGAACGCGGCGGCGGAACACTTTCCGACGGCGGGATCGGGATCGGGGAAACGATCGAGCGGAACCTTTCCGTCGGGGTCGATTCGCACAGTAGCCAAAAAGATCTCTTCCCGATAAAACCTAAGTGTTCTATTTATACTAGAGGTATAAATAAACCCAGGAAAATCGCTATCCGCAGACCACCCAGAACTAGGGTTCAGAATCGGCGAGTAAGAATCGGTGAGAATCGGCGACAATCGGCGAGAATCACTGAGCAGGTTCGGTTAGAATCATTCGACGAGTATCACATTGGATCGGCGAGAATCAGAGTACAATACTCGACGATTCTCGCCGATCGTCGAGCCACGCTCGACGACACATAATGATACTCGACGATCGTCGAGCCGCGGTCGACGACAATCGTCGAAGTAGTCGATCGTCGAGAATCAATCATTGATTCTCGACGATTCTCGTCGATCGGCGAGAATCAGGGAGACGATTCTCGCCGATCGGCGGGAATCTGAAGACTATTCTCGACTAATGTCTTTGACCCTCGGACGACGAACCTAACCAGCCCTTCAAGGCAACCTTTGCCCAACCCGATGATCCTATAAGGCAACAATTTGCCCATAACCCTATTCAGGTCGGTGATTGGTAACTTTTACCAACACAGTCAGTCATCCAATTTCTCCACATCTCTTATGTGCGACCCTGCAGGCTGATATTGCGTTGGCAGTGAGATTACATGTTTGACCACTTCCAGATCATCATGGTAACTCCAACAGACTCCCACTTGATCTCGAAAGTATCAAACCAAAAACCTCACAAACAATGAGCGACATCTAGCAATGCATCATTGCTCCCCAAGCAATAAGAGTTAATAACTCATAAGCCTTTATGACCAATGTATCAGCGTTGTCTTTGTCCCTTACATCCGGAAGGAACTAGAGGCATGGACCGTGTCACCCTCGTAATAGCTCAATCCAAGTTTTCTTGATCCAGGACGGACTTCCAGAGAATGGTGAGTCCAATATCACATATTGACTCAACCAAGCATGGCCATGCATTTCTCAGTCCAGTTCCATCAAGGGGCCCATGGATGCAACTCCTGTCACACAGGAGGACAAATTCCATATCTGCTCACACACAAACACCCAAATGATTCGTAATATGCCCAACAACCACCCTTATCATCAACCTTTCTCAAGGAAGACTTTAGATGGCATCAAAGCACGCTCTTCCTCACTTGATGAATGCTGTGACTTCAGGTCAAAGGACCACAACACCATTGTCAATTGAGACCTACTCGTGACACTATTGGATGACAATCCACAGAGTAGTCTCAGGTTGGGTCTGTCCAGTACAACTTGTTCACTAACAAGTACCCACGTGATGACTTGATATCACAATATCATGACCTGTGAGAACCAGTCATCAGTCAACACACGTGCTAGCCTTCATGTATCATCATCACCCTTAGCTTCTATGATGATACTTGACCAGGGACCTTTAAGAATGAAGCTTCAAATAAATCATAGGCTCTCACATTCAAGTCACGTACTTGATGTCCTATAGAAGCGAACATTCTAAGGGTATCTATTATGTTAACATTTAACTATCATATATAGAAAAACTCACAATAAAAGAATTTGCCATTAATTATAAAAGAAAAACTAGGTACACAGTTCATCATATGAACAAACAGCCAACAAAATACATATTTACATGCAATCCACAAGATCCTCGCTAGAGTTGATCGTTTAGGTATCGCATACCCATCGATCTAGTATGACCATCATGCTTTCTCTGTGCGAGAGGCTTTGTCAGCGGATCCGCAATATTTTCCTCAGTCGGCACTCTGCAAATGTTTACATCTCCTCGTTCGACAATCTCACGAATAAGATGAAATCGCCGAAGTATGTGCTTGGAGCGCTGATGAGATCTAGGTTCCTTAGATTGTGCAATTGCACCATTGTTATCACAGTAGAGAACTACGGGACCAACAATGCTAGGAACTACATCAAGCTCGCCGATGAATTTCCTAATCCATACAGCCTCCTTCGCTGCATTAGCTGCTGCGATATACTCGGCCTCTGTTGTAGAATCAGCAACTGTCTCTTGCTTGGAACTCTTCCAGCTCACAGCTCCTCCATTCAGGCAAAACACAAAACCTGACTGAGACTTGGAGTCGTCTCTATCAGTTTGGAAGCTAGCATCCGTGTAACCGCTTACAACGAGCTCTTCCTCTCCACCATACACCAAGAACACGTCCTTAGTCCTTCTCAAGTACTTCAGGACATTCTTGACTGCAATCCAGTGACATTCACCGGGGTCTGACTGATACCTGCTAGTCATGCTCAAAGCAAAGGAGACATCGGGTCAAGTACATAACATTGCGTACATGATTGATCCAATTGCCGAAGCATATGGAATCAACTTCATGCGGTCCTTGTCTTCACAAGACTTTGGACATTGGTCCTTAGAGAGATTCACACCATGAGACATGGGCAAAAATCCTTTCTTGGACTCAAGCATGTTGAACCGCTTCAACACCTTTTCGATGTACGTACTCTGGGTCAAACCCAGCAACTTCTTCGATCTATCTCTATAGATCTTGATACCAAGTATATAAGTCGCTTCACCCAAATCCTTCATTGAAAAGCAGTTCCCTAGGTTGTTCTTAACAACTTTTAGGGTAGGAATGTCATTCCCAATCAACAGTATGTCATCTACATACAATATCAGGAAGACAACAATGCTCCCACTGATTCGCTTGTAAACACAAGGCTCATCTTCATTCTTGATGAAACCAAACTCTTTGATTTTCTCATCAAAACGAAGATTCCAACTTCGAGAGGCCTGTTTCAGTCCATAAATGGACTTATTCAGCTTGCATATTTTAGTTGCTTCATCTGGGGATACAAAACCCTCGGGTTGTGTCATATACACTTCCTCAAGGAGGTTTCCATTAAGGAAAGCCGTTTTGACATCCATCTGCCAGATCTCGTAGTCATAATACGCAGCAATAGCAAGCAATATCCTAATGGACTTTACCATGGCAATAGGGGAAAAGGTCTCATCATAGTCAATACCATGAATTTGCTTGAAACCCTTAGCCACTAGTCGCCCTTTGAATGTCTGTACATTCCCATCCATGTCGGTCTTCTTCTTGAAGACCCACTTGCACCCTATGGGTCGTACCCCTTCAGGTGGTTCCACCAAGTTCCAAACTTTGTTTGCATACATGGAGTCCATTTCGGATTTCATAGCCTCAAGCCATTTGTCGGAGTCCGGTCCATTCATAGCCTCTTGGTAGGTTGCTGGTTCATCATAATGATCCATAAGCAACACATTACCTATTTGAGACACGAGAAATCCATATCTCTCAGGCTCAAACCTCGGTCTACCAGATCTACGTAGGACTTGTGTTCCCTGAGCAGGTTCTCCAGCTACAACATCTTGTAGTCCTGTCTCAGAATCCAATTCCGGTTCATTCACTACATGTGGATCTTGAACTTCTTCAAGCTCTACCTTTTCAGTCTTTCTTGATAAGAACTCTTTCTCCAAGAAGACACCAGTCCTTGCGACAAACACTTTGCCCTCGGATGGTAGGTAAAAGTAATACCCTTTCGTTTCCTTAGGATATCCCACCAGATAACATTTATCCGATTTGGGTTCCAGCTTGTCAGGCATTTGACGTCTCACGTATGCCTCACAGCCCCAAATTTTAATGAACGACATACTAGGACGCTTCCCAGTCCATATCTCATATGGTGTCTTCAGAACTGTTTTCGTTGGAGCGCGATTCAATGTCATTGCAGCAGTCTCTAAAGCAAAACCCCAAAAGGAAACAGGCAAGTCTGCATGACTCATCATCGAACGTACCATGTCTAACAGAGTACGATTTCTCCTCTCAGACACACCATTATGTTGTGGCGTTCTAGGTGGAGTGAGCTGTGATACAATACCACACTCTTTCAGATGATCACGGAACTCATGACTCAGGTATTCGCCACCTCGATCAGATCGGAGTGCTTTAACCCTTTTACCCAACTGGTTTTCTACTTCATTTTTGAACTCTTTGAACTTTTCAAAGGTCTCGGATTTGCACTTCATAAGATACACATATCCGTATCTACTGAAATCATCAGTAAATGTAACAAAGTAGAAATACCCACCTCTAGCCATGGTACTCATGGGTCCGCATACATCACTATGTACAACACCCAAGAGATCCTCAGCCCTCTCAGTATAACCAGTGAAAGGAGCTTTAGTCATTTTGCCTAACAAACAAGATTCGCATCGCTCAAATGATTCATAATCAAATGAGTCCAAAAGTCCATCTCTATGGAGCTTGGATATGCGCTTCTCGTTGATATGACCCAAACGACAATGCCAGAGAAACGTAGGGTTCGAATCATTTGTTCTTAGTCTTTTATTATTTTCTACATTATAGATCAGATGGTCCAAGTTCAAAACGTAAAGACCATTAAACAATTGGGCTACAGCATAACAAACATCATTCTTAAATATTGAACAACAATTGTTCTTAATTATAAAAGAAAATCCAATCATGTCCAAACATGAAATAGATATAATGTTTCTAGTTATCGCCGGAACAAAATAACAGTTATCTAGTTCTATTACAAGCCCACTAGGCAAAGAAAGACGGTAAACTCCTACGGCTACAGCAGCAACTCTTGCTCCATTGCCGACGCGGAGGTCCACCTCCCCTTTACTCAGCAATCTTCTCCTTCCCAGTTCCTGCACATTTGTACAAATGTGAGAACCACATCCGGTATCCAATACCCAGGATGAAGGAGCAGAAAGGTTTATCTCTATAACGTAAACATTAGAAGCGGAAGTCATACCTCCCCTCAATTTCTGCAGACCCTCAATATACGAAGGACAGTTCCTCCGCCAATGACCAGCCTTGCCACAGTGGTGGCATTTCCCTTCCTTCACCGTGCTCTTCTTCTTGATCAGTGCTGAAGACTTGGGCTCAAGATATGACTTAGGTCCTACTTTCGTATTCTTAGAGCCCTTGGCTTTGCCCTTGCCCTTATGCACCATCAGTATGGGGCTGGCAGGCTTGGCCTTCTTCATGTTGATCTCGGCAGTTCTTAACATGCCTAGGAGTTCGGGCAGTGTCTTGTCTATCTCATTCATATTGTAGTTCAAGACAAACTGCTCATAACTGTCCGGCAACGATTGCAGGATCAGATCCGTGGCCAACTCTTGACCAAGAGGAAAACCCAGCCTTTCAAGGTTCTCTATATACCCAATCATCTTGAGTACGTGAGTCCCTACTGAGTCTCGAACTCCCATCTTGCACTGAAACAACGCTTTAGTGATGTCGAACCTCTCTTGACGAGCCTGCCCTTGAAACATTTTCTTGAGGTGCTCGTCAATCTCCTTGCACCCCATGTTCTCATGTTGCTTCTGAAGCTCAGAGTTCATGGTGGCAAGAATAAGGCACTCGACATCCAAATCATCGTCAGTATACTTCTTATAAGTATCCTTCTCAGCACGGGAAGAGTTCCTGGTCGGCACCTCGGGGGCTTCTTCTTCCAAGACATAGAGCTTTCGCTCTTGCCTGAGAACAATTCTCAGGTTCCTGTACCAGTCCATATAGTTTGTCCCGCTGAGCTTATCCTTCTCAAGGATGGCTCTCAGAGACAGCGTGGAGTGTGAAACACTAGCCATGGAATTCTACAAGAATTTATGCAGAATAAAATTAGTACCTAAATTTCAATTACAATTTATTCTAATTAGGACTTCAATTAAAATACTCCCACTATTTTATTCGAAATGATAGCCCTCACTAATAATTCAGAGAGTTCATGCGAGCTACTCTCTTAGTGGACAAGATCCGTATTTCACCAACACAATGAGTCCGCTTTGGCGTTCCTCTCACGATGCGGTTATTTAGGTAGGCAACGCTTGCCAACTGCATCCTCATGCAATTCTTGTATGGTTGGTGAATAACTCCTTATTCGCATCCATCATATGGTGCATGCCAACCCTATGCCTCTAGGCACTCAACCTTTGAGGTCACCTAGTTAAGCTGGACCCGATGTTGACAGTGGGATATCACAATTATCCGCTCGCACCCTTACCAAGATAGATTAATGCACCTTGCTTTGGCAAGCCCACATTTCATCGATCGAGGCAGGAAGAGTGTCATCCATCGGAAGGCATCCGAACACTTAATATTAAAAGAAGGGATTTCAATTTTAGGTTAACAGTTAACCATGATCAACATTTGATCTATGTGCACATCCAAAGAAAAACAATTCTACACCACATGCATCCCTTATGTGCACATCCTTACACCATCAACAATTTGATAGAAGGAAGGGCTAAATCTGAACATCCGGAAATTTCCAAATCCTTAGATTTACATGCATTGGACAGAAGGCAAACACAACTCAACTTAAGCAGTAGACAAGCTCATCTCTCTACGTTGGATTCAAAATCCAAAACATACTCGAGGGATGGTTACTGCTAAGGAGACAACAATATCTAACACTTAGAAATGCCACCGAAATTCCAATCGTTCTTGGTGAGGTGCCAAGACTAAATCTAGACATTTAGAACGCTTCTAAATCTCTAGGTTTACACGCATTGGAATGACCAAACTTCCAAAACAACAGTCATGGCCGAACCTCGCTTTGATACCACTATTGGGTTTCTCTATGGGGTTGGCACAACGCTTGTGCTTGCAGCGGAAAAATAAAACATCAAGAAAAACCCAAAGAGATGTGGATCGGGCCATGAACAGTTGAATCAAGAAGTTAGCAAAACTAGGCAAAGGTTACCTCGGTGGCGTTGAGTCACAACTCTACGGAGGAGCTCCAAACTTTATCTTCTTGCTAGTGGCGAGTTCTACGTGGAATAGTATCCACGTTTCTGCAGAAGTCCACACGAGCGGGAGAACGCCGAGCTTTCCGTCGCACGGAAGATCGGAAAGGAGAAGACCGCACCTCGGCTAATCCACGGACTGCTAGGTCCGCGCCAGGAAGAGCAGCACCAGCGACAGTCGTCGGAGAAGAGGTGGCAGCGGAGCGAACGCGGCGGCGGAACACTTTCCGACGGCGGGATCGGGATCGGGGAAACGATCGAGCGGAACCTTTCCGTCGGGGTCGATTCGGACAGTAGCCAAAAAGATCTCTTCCCGATAAAACCTAAGTGTTCTATTTATACTAGAGGTATAAATAAACCCAGGAAAATCGCTATACGCAGACCACCCAGAACTAGGGTTCAGAATCGGCGAGTAAGAATCGGTGAGAATCGGCGACAATCGGCGAGAATCACTGAGCAGGTTCGGTGAGAATCATTCGACGAGTATCACATTGGATCGGCGAGAATCAGAGTACAATACTCGACGATTCTCGCCGATCGTCGAGCCACGCTCGACGACACATAATGATACTCGACGTTCGTCGAGCCGCGGTCGACGACAATCGTCGAAGTAGTCGATCGTCGAGAATCAATCATTGATTCTCGACGATTCTCGTCGATCGGCGAGAATCAGGGAGACGATTCTCGCCGATCGGCGGGAATCTGAAGACTATTCTCGACTAATGTCTTTGACCCTCGGACGACGAACCTAACCAGCCCTTCAAGGCAACCTTTGCCCAACCCGATGATCCTATAAGGCAACAATTTGCCCATAACCATATTCAGGTCGGTGATTGGTAACTTTTACCAACACAGTCAGTCATCCAATTTCTCCACATCTCTTATGTGCGACCCTGCAGGCTCATATTGCGTTGGCAGTGAGATTACATGTTTGACCACTTCCAGATCATCATGGTAACTCCAACAGTTTTATCTTCCGCTGCATGCACAACTGTTGTGCCATACTCGTAGAGAAACCCAACAAAGACTATTCGACCCAATGTTAGTCCGATGAAGGATTCCTCTTAACGCCTGCATTACTCTAAGAACCCCACTATTGGGTGGGGAAACCAATCTAGTAGAGTTGGCGAGCCTCCTCTCTCGAGGGTTAGTGCGGATCTCTCTTTGCCAAGGGGTGATCGATCCATATGCACGGCCTCTCGGCTAGCTAGCATATGGACTACGGAAATAGGGCCCACACATTGATTATGTGGTCCTATGCGTCGTAAACCCTAGGCAAATCTTAAGTACTTTTAATTAATTAGAAAAATGCGACCTTTAATAATTTTAAGCTATTTTATCTTATCCCAATTCTCTTCGATACCGAGGGCTAAGATCGGTTAGCCACTCATCGGAATGGGGACGGCTTGCGGTGAAAAGCAGAAAATAAAGCAGTAAAGAAAGCGGTAAAAGAAAGCAGTAAAGGAAAGCAGTAAATTGCAAGTCCTACTCAAATGAGTAGGACTGAAGAAAGCTGTAAATTGCGAGTCTCGGCGCAAATGCGTGGGCGGGAGAAAGAAAGCGGGTCCTACTCAAACGAGTAGGACTAAATAAATGCAACACACACACACTCTCGACATAAAGTAAACACACACACGCACACACTTGACATAAATGAAAACGCACGCACACTGCAGGAAAGTAAACACACTACATACACTACTGAAATGAAATAAAAGCATTGCGCCATTTAACTGTTAACGAGTAGGAGGAAATAAATGCACAAGTACAAAAAATTAAGAAGAACTAAGTTATCCAAAAATTAAAACGACTGCATTTCTACCGCTAGAATGCGGTAGAAATGCATAAAAAGTGAAAATAAAATAAACGGAGCAAAAGTTTTTGCAAATAAATACAAAATGAAAATGCTCTAAAAATTAAAACGAATACATTTCTACCGCTAGAATGCGGTAGAAATGCATAAAAAGAGAATGGAAAAATAAAAGGAGCAAAAAGTTTTGACAATAAAAGTGAAAATGCAAGTGTTCGAAAAAGCAAAATAACAACTTACCCATTATTATAATGCTATAAAAATGCCTAAAAAGTTGAAGAAAGGTTAAAAACACGAAAAGTTTTACAAAAATAACAAAAATGCTAAGTAAGAAAAATCAAAAACCATTTTTATAACAATTTTTATAGTTTTATAAGGATGGATATGAAAGTGCAGAAAAATCGTAACACTAAACAAAGCTAGGTAAACAAAATAATGAAAACATAAAAGTAAAGAACTAAACTCATACACACACACCCATAAAAAAGGAATGAAAAATAAATGAAAAGATAAGATTGCATAAAGAGAAGGCACATAGATGAAGTCCAAATCCATAGAAAGGGAGGAAAACTACAAATTTTATTAATCTAAAAAGGATATTACAAAGCTAAAACCAAAAAGGAGGGGGAGAAAATCCCTTACATAGGTCCTGAAATTGTCTATACAACACTTCCCCTATACAAAATGGATCGAAAAAAGGGAACAGAAATCCTTACAGAACACAGGTATTTATAGGCAGAAAATTTCATGTGACACGCCCCCTGACACGGGCGTGTACGGGGGCGTGTCAGGGTTGTACAAAATGCGGTTGGAGATGTGACTGGAAATTTGACTTCGTGCAGGACACGTGTCGGTCACGCAGAGGTCACGCCCCCGGTCACGGGCGTGACTATGGGAGTGTCGGTGAGGTGGATCTGGGCGCGATGCGTCAAAAAGTCGCGGGTGCCGTCACATCGGCCAGGTTGAGATGTCACGCCCCTGGTCACGGGCGTGACTCTAGGCGTGTCGGTTGGTGTCGACACTCCACAAACGTCGAGCAGAAAGTGTCGAGATGAAAAATCATCGAGCTGCTGGAGAATCATCGAGAGCGAAGAGGGGTTACGCCCTAGGTCAGTGGCGTGATGCTTGGCATGGCACAGAGTCGACAATCGTCGAGTTGAAATCGTCGAGCGCGAGTTTTTGTCGAGCAGAATGGAGTGGTCATGACTTGGGTCACGCACCGTGTCGGTTGACACGGGCGTGTGGCCGGGCGTGTCAAGCTTTTCACTTCAGAAATTAGCTATTTCACAGGATTTTGAGCTGTCACGCCCTGGTCACGGGCGTGATCAAAATGACACGGCCGTGTACTGCCCAATTTTGGCAGATTTTGGAATTTTGCTGAAAAATAAAATAAAATAAGTTAGGAAAATATTTACAATAAAAGGAGCATTTTATTGAATAAAAACAAGTAAAAATGACAAAAATAAATGAAAACGACATAAGTAATGTACATAAAAATAAGTATATTTACAATTCAACAGCGTCCCAAATGTGGGTAAACTGCGAAAGGAATTGATGTACGAGGCTAATCATACCAAGTACTCGATTTACCCAGGGAGCACAAAAATGTATTGTGATGTGAAAAAGTTGTTATGGCGGCCATGACTTAAGAAGGACGTGGCACTTTATATGGCGAAGTGTCAAACGTGCGCCTTGGAGAAGGCGGAGTGCCAGAAGCCTGGAGGTTTCTTGAAGTCTTTGCCTATCCTGTAGTGGAAGTTCGACGATATTTCAATGGATTTCATACATGGGTTACGAAGGTTGCAGAAGGGAAATGACGCCATCTGGGTGGTCGTAGATCGATTGACGAAGGTGTCGCACTTCATTCTGAATAGGAAGGATGATACGGCAGATAAGCTTGCAAAACTCTATGTATATAATATTATTCGACTGCACGGTGTGCCCCGCAACATCGTGAGTGATCGAGATATGCGCTTCACGTCCAATGACTTGACGTTAGTGCAACAAATGTTGGGAACCAAGCTGAGTTTCAGCACGACCTTTCATCCGCAGACAGATGGTCAGACTAAGAGGGTCAATAGGATGATGGAGGACATGCTTTGCATGTGCGTCTTGGATTTCAGAAAGTGGTGGGAAGATCACCTATACATGGTAGAGTTTGCTTATAACAACAACTACCAAGCGAGTATTCAAATGGCACCTTTCGAGGCTCTATATGGTAGAAAATGTCGCACGCCGTTGTCATGGTTGGAGACGGGTGAGTTGAAGCTCTACAAACGACAAGAAGTGGAAGGCACCACATTGTTGGTACAAATAATATGAGAACGATTGCTGATCGCTCAGGAAAGACATGCTAAATACTATAATGCCAAGCACAGGAACGTTGAGTTCACTATTGGCGACTGGGTATATTTGAAAATTAAGCCGTTCAAGCGTGTCTCTCGGGTACGATGCTTGAAGAAGCTGAGTGCGAGGTACCCTGGACCATTTGAGATTCTAGAGTGAATTGGTGAAGCGGCTTATCAACATATGTTATCAGTGGAATTGAGTGGTCTACACGACGTATTCCACATATCGGTGTTACGGAAGGCGGTGCAAGAGCCTTTCCAACTGATTGCAGTCGATCAGGTACCAGTTGATAATTGGTCGACGACAAAGGTCAAGACCGTTCGCATTGAGGACTTTAAAGTCAAGCAACTTCGTAAAAAAGACATCAGGATGGTAAAAGTCCATTGGGACAACTACAGACGTGAGGAGCTTTTGTCGGAGCGAGAGCAGACTATGCTTGTGGAGTATCCCGAGCTCTTCTACTCAGGTACCGTTTAAGTTTGAATACTTTCTATTCCGTATTTTCTTGACAAATTCATGTAAGGGGGGAGAATTGTAACGCCCCAAAACACGGAAATGATTTGGTAGCATCTTAAGGCCAATCTGGGGCCTGATAAGGGTCACATAGCCTGCAACACGGGAGTGTCTATGGCTGTGTCATGCTACGAGTTTGATGATTTTCCGTGTGGTCGACGAAATACATTGGACGATCTTTGGAGGTTGGGCACACGACCTGAGATATGGGCGTGTCCAGGGCCATGTCCTCCTCTGTGTAGGCAGGGCGGTGTCGAGTGAGGTACACATCCAAGGACACGTGCGTGTTAGAGGCTGACATGGGCGTGTCAAATAGATTATAAGGGCATGTGTTATGGCCATGTCCTTGTCGGCATGCGAAGATTTCCTATGTTGCTTGGGGAACACGCCCCGTGACACGGGCGTGTCATAAGCTGACATGGGCATGTCAAGCAGTACATAGGCATGTCTGAGCCTATGTCCTGTTCTGCGTTCGACGATCGTGTTCAGATCGTGAGATACGGCTTGTGACACGGGCATGTCACACGCCGGGTTCGGCCCAGGAAAGTTATTTTCAGGGCTATTTATGGCCGTTCATTTCCTTCTAATAGGATCCAACGTCCTAGTGCTCTCCCTGTTGTTATAAGGCCGAGAGTTGCGGGTTAAACTATCATTTCTCTTGATGCTTCCTCTTTCTAAAAGTGTTAGAGAGAGGGGAGAGCAAGGAAGAAGGAGAAGGAGAAATCCGGCCGCCGGTGGAGCTTCAGTGCTACGAATCGCAAACCGAGTCCAGATCCATGGCGGCAAGGCCGTTGCGGTGCTTTTCATCCGACTAGTTTTCCATGGGATCGAAGCGAACCTTTAGGGTAATGATTCTATTCTTGGACATGTGAATTCCTCTTCCTTTCTGCATAGGAAACCCACTCTCAGGAGTATGCGGTTAGTGTGAGATGTTCCTTCAGGTGGATATGAATAGTCCACCTAGTTTTGCATTTAGAGTCCGGAATCGAAGACGACAATAGGCATGGTGTATGAAGCCTACAGAAACAAGTTGGTCTGGATCAGTGATGTTTCATTATGCATGATTATCTGGAGAAGACTCCATACCGATGGTTTTTTTCGTGTTTTCTACGTGGTAGATTGCAATAGGGAGCCTTGGGGACTAACCCCAAGGTGTACCCAGAAAACTGGGCAGATGCATGGTTCTGCCATCTTGGTGGCCTGGGAGCCAACTTGTACATAACTGGGTTATGTAAAATTATATGATTGACACTCGGGCTTCGGGGATGCTTGACCCTCATCGATGACTTAAATTGACATGGCGAGGTGAGCAACAGGTTAAGTGGAACCGTACCCGCTCTATGTAGTTTGGTTAAAGAGACCTAAGGTACTTGGCACTTACCAATGGCATAGAGGGCGAGTCTTAGGCTTCGACCGTAAAGACTAAAATGCTCACGATGTTGCCGTATTGGGGGCAGTGGTGGACCGGGTTCACCGAGAATGTGCCCTGAGAGCACAGGGTGTGTTGCCGTGTGAGCCTACGCATGTGGTGAAGCGTGCTTAACTTGCACTTTCACTATCTTGTTTGGTTATACTAATAAAATGCAGGGAAGGAGCACCGCCACACCGATTTAGGGGTGAGATCGTTATAATTTAGTCAGCTTTTGCTGACCATTGCTTTTGTTTGCCGCCATTTTAGTGAAATGTTGATTGCAGGTGCTGCGGAGCCTAGTGGCAAGTAGGGGGCTGTCGCCCATGTTGCTGAGCCGGCCCTTGAAGGCCAAGGTGAATGTTTACTTTTTATGCTCATGTGTGACCGGCCTGCGTGCCGATGTCTGGAAGACATTTATTGTTAAGTAAACTCTTGTAAGACCATAAGGCCAAGTATTTTGTGTATTTGTACGCTCATTCCTACTTTGGGTTTTTAGTGGACATTCATGTTGTGGCCTGGGTTCTTTTCTTTGCAACATTTAAAATGCTTCTACTAGAATGTGCTCTGTGTAGGTCTTGTGAGTGCAAGGATGGTTTCATTTAGTAACTCTTCGGTCTGTTTATAGTATATGACATCGGGCCCTGGCCAGACCTACTGTTATTTGCTATATGATGGATAAGGGTGTTACACCCCTCTTCCGATTCCTTTCATTCCTTGGGAAGACTTAGTATGGATTTTATTCTAGGCCTTCCTGTCATGATTAGACGTCATGATTTCATTCTTATGGTCGTAGATCGATTTTCTAAAATGGCCTATTTTATTGCATGTAATAAGACCAACGATGCGCCACATGTAGTAAAATTATACTTTAAAGAAGTTGTTGGGCATAGGGGCGTTCCAAAAACTATAGTGACTGATCGGGATGTAAAATTCACTAGTTATTTTTGGAAGACCGTGTGGAGGATTATGAGCACCAAACTATTATGAGCACCAAAACATAACTTTGGGTTGTTTGCTACATTGTCTTGTGGGTGACCATAGGGGTACGTGGGTCCTAATCCTTCACCATGCTCAGTTAGCATACAATAACTCAAAAAATAGGTCCACAGGTTTATCACCGAATGAGATCGTGCACAGATATAAAGTACCACTATCACTTGACTTGATTTCGTTACCGCCATCTTATAAGTCATGTCAATTTGCACAGGAGTTTGCCTCTCATATTCATAATTTTCATAAACACATAAATGAAGTGCTAACCACACAATATGCATCTTATCAAGTTCATGCTAACGTACATAAAAGAGATTCTCACTTTAAGGTTGGCAATTTAGTCATGGTGCGTCTCATCCCTGAACGGATGCCTTCATGCACTATAAAAAAGTTGGCGAATCGATGAGCCGGACCTTTTTGGATTTTAAATAAATTCGGAGAAAACACATATCTTTTGGAGTTACCCACTGATTGGCGAATTTCCCCTATTTTTAATGTTTCTTATTTAACGCCATATGTTTCTCCACCACTTGAATTATCTAACTGTTCGTTTAGCTCCACTGCATTTTATAATGGGTTAGGGGGGTGAGCTTGTGTCTAGATCGCTCTCTCCATCAGTCTCCAATGGAGGTACATGAGTTGTTGATGAAGAAACGTTTCCTCCTTTATTGCCTAATGCTTTTCCCAGGTTTCCCAGGACCAATGTTTTGCCAGACAGGATCATCAAGGATGAAGTACTTTCCTCTCCAAGTGGTGATGTTCGCCACTACTTGATTCGATGCCATGATCGTCCGGCCTCCGATGACTCTTGCTTCCGAAATCGGGATGGCTCTCTTGGATGATGCTCTTCTGCGCTGGTACCTTCAGGACATCTCATCGGTGATGAGTACTTTCGAGCGGGGGAGGATTGATGGAGACGACGGCCCCCAACATGATGAAGAAGGCGATGACATGCATACGAAAGATGTTTCTCCATCTCCAGTAAAAGACTTGCGGTGCCGTGGTGATCTTGTGGAGCGACGCTACAATCTCCGCCCTCGGCGCAAGACGGCATAACAATATTTAGTTGAATTTATTTTGCTATTTTTGAGCATTTTTATGTCATTATATTTTATTTAAACATTGGAATGTTTTTATTTTTATTTTGGGCTGCATGTACCCTAATGTTGTTGTAAGCCTATATAAGGACTTGTATTTTTTTTTTCATTAAGTTGAATGAAATCAAGTTGATAACCCTAATTTTCCCTCTTGAGAATTCCCTCCTCCTCCTTCAAATTTCTGCCATAGCCATCTATCCCCCTCCAAAACCACTGACCCTCCCTTCCTCCCTTCTCTTCCCAGTGTTCAGCCCCCACCTTAGTCGCCACCTTCCTTCCGCTCTTCCTCCTCCCGATTTTCCTCCACCACCTCTCTCAAAACCGACCCCCTCTTCAACCCAAGTAGCACCACCACCACAAAACCCAGCCGACCACCACTAATCAAAAACCGACCCCCGCCAAAACACCATACCCGATCACCCTCTCCTTGCCAATTCCAACCAACCTTCAAGCATCCTTGTGTGGATCTCATCCAAGGCATGAAGCTACGAAGGCAGACAAGTTTCATCTCCATCAGGCGTGAATCTGGTGGAGTCGTTGAAGGATGATCCCGAAAAACGGGAATCAGAATCATCCATTCCGATTGGGTAACGAAACCTTTTTAATTTTGGTGTTTTCCCTCTAGATTTTCATTGTGGTGGATACGTTGGCGTGATCTTGGAAACATTGTGAAAGATATGGTACCTAAACACCTAGAGGGGGGGGGGGTGAATAGGTGAACTAAACCTTTTTGCAATTTTGTTGGCAGCTCAACAGTTATTTCACAGATTATTACAACTAACAGCAATTACAGAAATAAACAGTAATTCCACAGCACAGCACAGCACAGAAGACACACTAATTTATAGTGGTTCCCCAATCTTTGGGTACATCCACTTTCCCCCTTCGCCTATCTAGCAGTGTACTAGATTCGGCCAAACTTCTCCACTAACTCAGAACCAAACTAGGTTCCTACCTCAGGCCCAAAGCCTTACACTTAGCCAAAAGGCCTACACTCAGCCACCCAGGCCTACACTCAGCCAATTAAGGCCTACACTCAGAGTTCTTCAACTCCTACACTCAGGCAAGCAAGCCCTACCCTCAGCCTTTATAATATAGGCTTACAATTCTCTCAGATCCAATGGATCCTACAAGTTAAAATAGAAAGTACAATAGCTAACTCTACAACTCAGAAAATAAGAGAGGAGTTGATAGATTGTTGAGGAGTTCTTGGAAGAACTCAGTTAGATCCAAACTGACTTAGCTTCCTTCAAAGCTTCTTGATTAGAACTGAATTAGTCTGAATCTTCTGCAGTTGTTCCTTGACCTCTGCTTCTTGAAATCCAGATGACTCTGAATTCTTCTTCTCAGCCTTAGTTCCAAAGACTGAATACTTGGTTGGAGCTCTCTCTCTCCAACTTCTTAGATCTGCCGATGCACAACAAGATCTTCTTGTGTTGATACTCAATATACCACTTTTACAAAGATCTGAACTCTCTCTGTCAAAAACTTTTTCAACCACTTTTATATCACTTTTTCAATCTTAGTCTGTAAACCATGGGTGCCTATTTATAGGCTTCATTCATGGTAACCGGCTGGTCCGGTTCATAACAGACTTCTGATTTCTCTGACAGTTGATGTAGACCGGCTGGATCGGCAGCTGTCATGTCAACCAGTCACTTCTTGAAATTCCCTAACTGTCAGATAGTGTCGAGACTTTCTGTTCTTAAGTGTCGACACTTATAGGCCAAGTGTCGACACATGTTGTGTAAGTGTCGACACAAGTCTACAAGGTGTCGACACAATTCCTTGTATGTCTCGACACAGATTCTTCTGCATGTGTCGACACTGAAGTTGAGTGTCGACACAAGTACTTGTACTTCATTCTTTAACTGTATCCTTCTAAGTGTCGACACATGTTCTTTGTGTCGACACATCTTCATGTGTTGAAACTGTCAAGTGTCGACACTGCTTCTTGATGTCGACACAAGTCTTCACTTTTGTTTCTTCAGCTGAGTGTCGACACATTCCTTTAGTGTCGACACTTGTACTTAGAATATTTTGTAACTTTTCTGTTCTTTGCTAAGTGTCGACACAGCTCCTTGTGTCGACACTTTCTTCAAGTGTTGAGTCTTCAACTAAGTGTCGACACATTGTGCTGAGTGTCGACACTTTCTTCAACTACTGACTCTTCAGCATAGTGTCGACACATTGTGTTGAGTGTCGACACTTTCTTCAAATACTGAGTCTTTAGCTAAGTGTCGACACATTGTGCTGGGTGTCGACAATTTCTTTAAGTGTTGACTCTTCTGCATAGTGTCGACACATTGTGTTGAGTGTCGACACTTGTACTTAGATTCTGCAGACTTTTGCTGAGTGTCGACACAACTCCAAGTGTCGACACTTTCTGGTGTTGACTCAGCTCTTCTAGGTGTCGACACTTCTGCTAAGTGTCGACACAGCTTTTCTGCATTCTTCTACACTGAGTGTCGACACAGCTCCAAGTGTCGACACTTTCTGACTGGTGTCGACCCTTCTTCCCAGGTGTCGACACAATTACTCCAAGTGTCGACACTGCTTGTCTGGGTGTCGACACAAGCTTTCTCAAGTGTCGACACTTTCCCTCTGGGTGTCGACACATGGACTTAGAAACTTTTAGCTTCAGTCTAGTGAATACCTAACCTGCACAAGTAACTCAAACACACATCAAATACACTATGATGTATATCATTGAGTTAGGTGAGGCTTCTTCAAATCAGGTACATTTGACCAATGTACCCAACAATCTCCCCCTATTTGGAGAAGTCATAACCCTTAGTCAATGATATACACCACTCATAATTAAAAATTATAAAATGATGTAAAACAGGTATATGTCAACAGAGTTAAACTTAAACATGTAATAAAGCACACATGTATACTCATTCAGCATTACAGAACAAACAAGAATTAGACACATTCATCTGAACAATCATGAAATTTATTTAACAAAAATTGTTCAAACATTGTTGTTAATACATTTTCAATGATTTACACAAAATGTTTGATGTAACAGATTACAACATTCTTCAGTTTAATCTTAGTCTAATTCTGCTCTGGTTCTTTTATGACTATGCCTTTTCCAGCTTGCACTTTGGCCTTTACAGCAGCAGCAGCAGCAGGCTCAGCTTCAGCAGTCTTCTTCCCTTTGGAGTCCTTCTTCTTCTATTCTTCAGCCTTGATTTTTTGCCTCTCAAAATAATGATAGGGCTTTGGAAAGTACTTGCTAGGCTCCACAGCTGTAGGAGGTAGCTTTCCTAACTTAGCCTTCCTTCTATGTTGGACAATGGCTTCCTGCCTACTCTCATGCTTCCTCCATTCTGCCTCTGAGAACCACTTGTTCCTTTCATGGGCATTGTCCTTGGCCGCTTTCCAGGCTGTGAGAATGATGTTCCTAGAAGTAGGGCTCCATTGTTCAAAATCTGGTTTTTGCTCAGCCAGTTCCCTGAACTTCTTCTTTGATAGCCTAGTCTCTTCTTCTTTGTCCAAAGCCTCTTGTATAGCTGCTGTAATAGGTTGAACAACCTTTTCCAGAACAATATTAGGCTTACCAGCAGTTGGACTATACATTGTACTTACATCAGCATGAACCATTTCAAAGTCTGGAGGTGGATAGATCACCTGAGCTACTTCTTGTTGCTCACCTCCAAGATATGCACTTTGAATACCAGATTCAGCTACAATGTCATCATCACACAGGGGAGGATAGCCCAGTGTAGCTCTGATGGAATTAGAAATCCATTTGGCATGGTCAGAGCTAGCTTTGACTAACACCCTCTCCCCCTTTATGACTTCTTGTGCTACATGATCTCTCACATCATCTTTTTGGAATCTGATCTGACTGTCCAAATACCTTATGCCATCCTTAAAGAAAGGTCTAAGCTTTGTAAGCTGTTCAGAAATGACCTTCTGTGAATCTTTAATTGCAGTCTTTACAGCAGCAATTTCTTCCTGAAATACTTTATCAAATTCAGCCTTGGCAGCAGCAGAGGATGTTGAAGGTTCATCAGACTTATTCTTGAGTTCAGTGACTATTGCATTGTGAGATGCAGTCAAATTATCATTCATCCTCAATTGATTCTCCAGCACATAGCCTTGCTTTAGTGCTATATCTTCTACTTCTCTTTTATGGTTTCTTGATGTTTAGCCAGGAATACTACTGCATTTCCACCCTTGTGGAAGCATTCATTCATTTCCTTCTTATTCAGGTTCATCTCAAACCTGATTGACTTGATATCTTGAGCTAAATCAAACTGTAAAGTCTTGTGGCCTTCATCAATATATTTCTCTATAGCCCTCCTTTGCTCATCTAGCTTAACTTGCATTGCTACCATTAAGCTACTATAATCAGTTGATGGGGCTTGTTGGACTAGTGAGTGTTGAGCAACAGTTTGGAGAGCCTTCTTATAGCTCTGACTCCTTCTTTTGAAGACAAAGAATTTCTTCTTTTTAGCTTGCTCAGTTTCATCATCCTCAGACTCTGATGTACTGGCTATATCCACCCTATCCTTTGGGCTTGATGGTTTTTCAGTTTGCACATCTTGTGCCTTCTCAGTATCTAGCCTTATAGGCTCTTCCTGAACTTCCAGATTCTCCCCCTCAGCAGCAGCATCCTTCTCTTCATCAGCAGCATTCTTTTCCATGTCAAAATCATCTTGATCTAAATTCAGAAATAGATCTTCCATTGTATATTCTGGGGGTGACTGTGCAGGAGATGTACTGGGTACATTAACTTCAGCAGTTGTGTCTTGGAGAACAACAACTGGTACTTGGTTTGCTTGCTGAGTTTGCTGATGGTCATCAGACAAATCAGAATTTATTATAGAAAAATTGAAAGTATTAAGGTCAACAAGTACCTCTTGGATGAGGATGGTGGCTTGCTCACTCTCCAGTGTAGATGGTTCTGCTATACCTGGAAGCTCCCCCTGGCTTGGATCCCTAGGGATGGGGCTAGTGTGAGGCAACTCCCCCTGAATCTCAGCCACATCTTGACCAGCTGGGGTCTTTTCTACTATCTCCTCCTCTTGCTCATCAGGTGTAAACACCACCTGTTCTTCACTCTCAGAACTGCTTGAGGACACTTGTGTCACAACAGCAGTTTTTCTTTTCTTCCTGGGAGGAGAATCTTTCTTAGTAACTTGTTTCTCAGGGGTGGTCAATTCCTTTGACAGCACCCTTTCCCACCTGGAGAAGATTCTCATGTCCATCCTTCTCATGTGGTTGATTTTAGTTCCAGCAGCAGTGCTCATTACCTCTGGAATTGATCCAGCCAGGTAGAGACTTAGTATCCTGCCCAGATTGGGCTTCTTCAGACTTTCCTTTATCTTCTCAAAGATAACCATTGACCAATCTGTTCTTAGGTTGAAGATAATTCTGGTCATGACATTGAACATGGAGGCTGACACCCTGTCATGCCCTCCAGTTTTACTGAGAATGACCTTGCCTACTATCTCTGATAGAAATTTTCCTTGAATGTTCATGCCTTTTCTGTTAAAGACAGAACCTATTTTCATCTTAGAATCAAGACCACACCAGACCAAAGCTTCCCTGGTCTTGGATGTAGAAATTTCTTCTTCTTCTTGAGTCTTAGGTAGCTGAAGTACCTTTCTCAGACTTTTGGGTGATACCTTGACCTTGGTGCCATGCACCCTTGACTTAATTCTGTAGCCTGAGTCATCTACAGTTGCTCCAGTAAGAAATTCAAGCACCTCTTTCTTCCATATCTTGGATGGTTCTGAAACCAAAAACTCCAATCCTGAATCGGTGACTAGGGTTACCACCGATATTATTTCTTGATCTCCATCGTCGAATGCGCCTCGCACGAGCTCATAGCCTTCGTTAACATTCTCTTCCAGCTTGGGAGCCATTAGGGTTTGGAGAATTAGTCTTTAGAGAAGAGAAATGTCGACACAGGAGTTTGGTCTCGAAACTATGAAAGCGTGTCGACAAACACAAACAGAACCCTATTTATACCTTTCTTGTTTGAAGACGAACAGGCGGGATGAATTTCTAAAGATGTGTCGACACTGTCAATAAGTGTCGACACTGACTTATAATGTCTCGACACACATGTGTCGACACAAGTTTAGTCAACAGATTTTATGTGTCGACACTTGGTTAAGTGTCGACACCACACTACTCGACATGTAGTCGAGACTTTACTTAGAAAATTCTGAGTAAAACTTAAGTGTCGACACCTTATTGGATGTGTCGACACCTACTCGACATGTGTCGACACTAACATGCTGAAGTGTCGACACCAACTCGACATGTGTCGACACTAACATTCTGAAGTGTCGACACCAACTTCCTAGATGTGTCGACACCATTTTCCTGAAGTGTCGACACTTACTATTCTGTGTCGACATAGACTTGTCTATGTGTCGACACCTTTTTACTTAGCCAATTTTTAGTTCTGTAAACTTAGTCTAAGTTTATCATTCCTAGTTCAATTTTGAACCTATTGAACTTAGCTTCTTCTAAGGGCTTAGTAAACATATCTGCTATTTGATTATCAGTTTTAACATATTCAAGTGCAATATCATTTCTTTCTACATGCTCCCTAAGAAAGTGATATTTAATCTCAATATGTTTAGTTCTACTATGTGATACAGGATTGTTAGCTATTGAAATAGCACTAGTAGAATCACAGTAAAGTGGAGTTCTACTTACCTGAAATCCATAGTCTTCTAACTGATGTTGAATCCACAGAAGTTGAGCACAGCAACTTCCTGCAGCTACATATTCTGACTCAGCTGTGGAGATAGCCACACTAGGTCTGCTTTTTGCTGCTCCATGAAATGAGTCTTCCACCTAGGAATTGACAGGTTCCAGTTGTGCTTTTCTATCTTCTTTGCATCCTGCAAAGTCTGCATCTGAATAACCTGTTAGATCAAAATCTCCATTCCTAGGGTACCAGAGGCCTAGATAAGGTGTGCCCTTTAGATATCTCAAGATTCTCTTGACTGCAGTCAAGTGAGACTCTTTAGGGCAGGCTTGATACCTGGCACAAACACATGTAGCATACATAATGTCAGGCCTACTTGCAGTCAAGTATAGTAGGGAGCCAACTATCCCTCTATACAAGGTTTCATCTACAGGTTTCCCTGCATCATCCTTGCTTAGAGACATACTTGACCCCATAGGAGTCTTCATGGTACTGGATGAATCCATACCATACTTCCTTATGAGTTCTAGGGTGAACTTAGACTGACATATGGATAGACCACTTCCAGTCTGTTTAACTTGGAGACCCAAGAAAAACTTCAGCTCTCCCATACTACTCATCTCAAATTGACTTTGCATAAGCTTTGCAAACTTTTTGCAAAGGCTACTTTCAGTAGACCCAAATATAATGTCATCTACATATATTTGGACAAGTATTACTTTGCCTCTAGATTCCCTAAGGAATAGAGTCTTATCTATTTTCCCCCTTGAGAACTTGTTCTCAATGAGGAAACTAGATAGGGTTTCATACCAAGCTCTAGGTGCTTGTTTTAACCCATATAATGCTTTCCTAAGTCTATAGACATATTGAGGTAGAGTTGGATCAACAAAACCTGCAGGCTGCTCCACATAGACTTCTTCTTTCAAATTACCATTTAGGAATGCTGACTTGACGTCCATTTGGTATACCTTGAATCCTTGATAGGTTGCATAGGCCAAGAACATCCTTATGGCTTCCAGTTTGGCTACTGGAGCAAAGGTTTGATCAAAATCAATACCTTCTTCTTGCCTATATCCTTTTGCAACCAGTCTTGCCTTATTCTTAATGATGACACCTTGTTCATCTAACTTATTCCTGTAGATCCACTTTGTTCCTATCACATTGTGATCTTTAGGCTTAGGAACCAGATCCCAAACCTTGCACCTTTTGAACTGATTAAGCTCCTCCTGCATTGCTTCAGTCCACTGTGGATCTTGTATTGCTTCTTCAAATTTCTTTGGTTCTATTTGAGACAGAAAACTTGAATATACTACAGCATTCTGATTTCTGCTCCTAGTCTGAACACCTTGTCTTGGATCTCCAATTATCAGTTCTACTGGATGATCTCTTAGATGCCTGTTGGCTGGAGGCATCCTTGCTTCTGGTTGTACTTCTACAGCATCTTCATCATGCTGAGTTCCTTGTACTTCTTCAGCTCCTGGTACATGTAGTTCTCCCCCTGGACATAAGCCATCTTCTTCTACTTGCTGTCTTGCAGCAGGTATATCTTCTATGGTTAGCTTGTCCATCTTCTTAGTAAGACCTGTGGGGCTGCATACATTGCTAGACAACTCATTGTTAATTAGTTGTGTCTCATCAAAAACTACATGCACAGACTCCTCTACAACTTGTGTAGTCAAGTTGTAGACTCTATAAGCCTTACTATTATTGCTGTACCCAACAAACACTCCCTCTTGGGACTTGGCAGCAAACTTAGTTAGGTAAGACTTTCCATTGTTAAGTATGAAGCATTTGCAACCAAAAATCCTGAAATAGGATAGATTTGGTTTCCTGCCTTTCACAACTTCATAGGGGGTCTTGTTTAACCTTTTAGTGATGGTAGCCCTATTTATCACATGGCATGCTGTGTTAACTGCTTCAGCCCAGAAATATTCTGGCAGTGATGAATCACTTAATAGGGTTCTACAAGCCTCTATCAAGGTCCTATTTTTTCTTTCAGCAATGCCATTTTGCTGAGGTGTTCTAGGTGAAGAGAATTCTTGAAATATCCCATAGTCTTCACACAGCTTTGTCATGCTTTCAGACTGAAACTCAGTACCATGGTCACTTCTAATTTTGACCACTGTACAGTTCAATTCATTCTGAATTTGCTTAACAAAACTATAGAAGACACTAGGTGTTTCAGATTTCTGCTTTAAGAAGAACACCCAGGAAAACCTTGAGTAGTCATCAACAACTACAAAGGTGTAGACCTTCCTACCTAAGCTGTGAACTGGCATTGGACCAAATAGATCCATATGCAAGAGGTATAAACACCTCACAGCATCTTTGTTGTCTAAGCTTCTAAAGGTGGATTTAGTCTGCTTGCCCTTTTGACAAGCTGAGCAAATGCCATCTTTGACACACTTAACTTGAGGACCATTCCTCACTAACTCTTTACTAAAGAGTTTGCTAATAGTCTTGTAATTAAGATGGGCAAGCCTCTTGTGCCATTTGACACATTGAGAGACTGTCTCATCAGCTACAAGACACACAGGAGAACCATTGTTCTCAATCATAATGTCTAAGCAGTAGACATTCCTTTTTCTATATCCAGTCAAAATGATCTCTTGATCACTTGACCTCTTGATATGACAACCATTTTTAACAAATGAGATGTCATACCCTACATCACTTAACTGACTTATACTAATGAGGTTGTGTTTCAACCCTTTAACATAAGCCACTTGAGTAATGGTAACAAGGTTTGAAGAGATGTTGCCAAACCCTTTGATGATTCCTTTTTCAGAACCACCAAAGGTCACTTTAGGACCATTTTTGATTGGAATGTAGTCCTTCAGTAGTCCCCTTGTTCCAGTCATATGTCTGGAACATCCACTATCCAAGTACCATGTTGGGGTATGGCCACTTGGATTCACCTGCAAAACAAATTACTGAACCTTAGAACCCAAAGTAAACTTGGGTCCTTGGTGATTGTTAGTTTGCAATTTGACATAGCTACCTGCTGGCTTTTCAACAGGTAACTTGCTACTCAACTTGACACTGGCATTGTGCCAACAATCCAAGGCAAAGTGGCCAACCTTGCCACAACACCAGCATTCAAACTTGTTGTACCTTTGCTTAGGTACAACCTTTGCTGTTTTGACTACAGCAGGCTTGTTGAATGTTGGGGCTTTGCCCTTGGACTTGGACTGATCCTGAACAGTCCTAGCTGGTTTAATAAAACCCAATCCAGCCTTTCCTTTATGATGAACAAATTCATCAATCAAGGGTAGCACTGATTTAGGTTTTGAAAACCTAGCAACTAGCTCTTTTTCCTTCTGGAGATTAATCTCTAGTAACTTAATTTGATCATTCTTAAATGTAATAGTACCCATCTGAATCACAGTAATGTGTTTCAGCCTGGCTACTTCATTCAGTTTTTGATCATACTGCTTCTCAAAATCTGTTGCAGCTGCCTTGAGATCAGCAATCTCCTTTGCCTGACTTTTGGCTAGGATCTTGCTTTTCTTATAGGCTTGCAACAGTACTTGGTATTCATCTAAGAGCTGATGAATATCTCCCTCAGATTCAGAAACACTTCCATCACTTGATGAAGATGATTCTGACTCTGAACTAGAACAGGAATCTGAACTTGGAGTTGGACATTGTACCTGACTAGGTCCTGGCTGCTCCAGGATTTTGGTACTTTCAGTCAATGCCATCAGTCCTTGGCACTGAACCTCTTCTTGTTCATAGATTGATTCCATGATCTGCATAAACTCTTCTTCTTCTTCAGCAATTAGCCCTATATAGGCTTCAGCATCTGTCTCAGTGTCTGAAGAAGAAATGTCTGAAAGAGTCTTCTCATTCTTTGCAACAAAGGACTTCTCCTTCTTTCCTTTGAAGTGAGTCTTCTTTTTGTCACTGGATTCTTTCCTTCTTTCAGGACAATCAGCAATAACATGACCCTGTCTATTGCAGCAGTAACACACAATCTTAGACCCAGTTGCCTTGCTAGTCTTTGTCTTTTTCTTGTCCTTCTTTGAAGGCTTCTTCTCCTGATACAGTACTTCTTTCCCTTTGGAAAATGAAGGTCTGGACCTCCACTGTTTCTTCTTCAGGAATTTCTGAAAATGTCTGGTGAATGCAGCAAAGTCTTCATCACTTTCACTGCTTGTAGACTTTGTGCTAACAGATTCATCAGATTCTGGTTCAACTACCTCTGGAGGTGGAGTTGATGACTTAGTCCTGCCCTTTCTAGATACTTCTGACTTGAAGGCAACTGTCCTTTCCCTGTGCTCAGTCCTTGTTGATTTTTCTTCCTCTTTTCTCACTGACAGCTGCATCTCATAAGATAACAATTTGCCAAACAGTGTGGGAGGAGGAATTTCTCCCAACTTTGCCATTTCTCTGATGGCACAGATCTTGGTGTCCCAGTCTTTGGTTAGGGACCTTAAGAATTTATCATTTAATTCATAGTTAGTGAACTCTCTTCCATAGGACATGAGTTCATTAACAATTCTATAAAACTTCTTGTAGCATTCAGTGATGCTATCTCCTCTTCCTTGCCTAAAGCTCTCATATTCTTGATTAAGCAAGGACTTCCTATCTTGTCTTACTTCTTCAGAACCTTCCATGTAGACAATGAGGGTATCCCACATTTCTTTTGTTGTTTTACAGTGAATAAGGTTCTGGAAGGTGGCATCATCAATTGCACTAACTATGATGTTCTGTGCCCTTTTGTCCATTGTAGCTAGGACAATCTCATACTTGGTCATCTCAGAAAAATCCTTTGGAGTTCTCTGTGTAGCATCCAAGACTGAAATCTTCATGGGCACATAAGGCCCTTCTTTGACTGTGATGTAGATCCTAGGGTCAGAGGCCTCCATGAACAGCCTTACCCTTTCTTTCCAGATTCCAAAAATCTCCTTTCTGCATATGGGCAGTTTCATTGAACCCAATTCCTTGTGATTCTCTGAAGACCCCATGTTTCTTGATTTTCTTGAAACTGTTTCCTGACTTATACTGAATCTGCCAAACTGGATCTCCTCAGACAGTTAGTCCTTTTTGAGGAACCTGGCTCTGATACCACTTGAAAGATATGGTACCTAAACACCTAGAGGGGGGGGGGGGGGTGAATAGGTGACCTAAACCTTTTTGCAATTTTGTTGGCAGCTCAACAGTTATTTCACAGATTATTACAACTAACAGCAATTACAGAAATAAACAGTAATTCCACAGCACAGCACAGCACAGAAGACACACTAATTTATAGTGGTTCCCCAATCTTTGGGTACATCCACTTTCCCCCTTCGCCTATCTAGCAGTGTACTAGATTCGGCCAAACTTCTCCACTAACTCAGAACCCAACTAGGTTCCTACCTCAGGCCCAAAGCCTTACACTCAGCCAAAAGGCCTACACTCAGCCACCCAGGCCTACACTCAGCCAATTAAGGCCTACACTCAGAGTTCTTCAACTCCTACACTCAGGCAAGCAAGCCCTACCCTCAGCCTTTATAATATAGGCTTACAATTCTCTCAGATCCAATGGATCCTACAAGTTAAAATAGAAAGTACAATAGCTAACTCTACAACTCAGAAAATAAGAGAGGAGTTGATAGATTCTTGAGGAGTTCTTGGAAGAACTCAGTTAGATCCAAACTGACTTAGCTTCCTTCAAAGCTTCTTGATTAGAACTGAATTAGTCTGAATCTTCTGCAGTTGTTCCTTGACCTCTGCTTCTTGAAATCCAGATGACTCTGAATTCTTCTTCTCAGCCTTAGTTCCAAAGACTGAATACTTGGTTGGAGCTCTCTCTCTCCAACTTCTTAGATCTGTCGATGCACAGCAAGATCTTCTTGTGTTGATACTCAATATACCACTTTTACAAAGATCTGAACTCTCTCTGTCAAAAACTTTTTCAACCACTTTTATATCACTTTTTCAATCTTAGTCTGTAAACCATGGGTGCCTATTTATAGGCTTCATTCATGGTAACCGGCTGGTCCGGTTCATAACAGACTTCTGATTTCTCTGACAGTTGATGTAGACCGGCTGGATCGGCAGCTGTCATGTCAACCAGTCACTTCTTGAAATTCCCTAACTGTCAGATAGTGTCGAGACTTTCTGTTCTTAAGTGTCGACACTTATAGGCCAAGTGTCGACACATGTTGTGTAAGTGTCGACACAAGTCTACAAGGTGTCGACACAATTCCTTGTATGTCTCGACACAGATTCTTCTGCATGTGTCGACACTGAAGTTGAGTGTCGACACAAGTACTTGTACTTCATTCTTTAACTGTATCCTTCTAAGTGTCGACACATGTTCTTTGTGTCGACACATCTTCATGTGTTGAAACTGTGAAGTGTCGACACTGCTTCTTGATGTCGACACAAGTCTTCACTTTTGTTTCTTCAGCTGAGTGTCGACACATTCCTTTAGTGTCGACACTTGTACTTAGAATATTTTGTAACTTTTCTGTTCTTTGCTAAGTGTCGACATAGCTCCTTGTGTCGACACTTTCTTCAAGTGTTGAGTCTTCAACTAAGTGTCGACACATTGTGCTGAGTGTCGACACTTTCTTCAACTACTGACTCTTCAGCATAGTGTCGACACATTGTGTTGAGTGTCGACACTTTCTTCAAATACTGAGTCTTTAGCTAAGTGTCGACACATTGTGCTGGGTGTCGACACTTTCTTTAAGTGTTGACTCTTCTGCATAGTGTCGACACATTGTGTTGAGTGTCGACACTTGTACTTAGATTCTGCAGACTTTTGCTGAGTGTCGACACAACTCCAAGTGTCGACACTTTCTGGTGTTGACTCAGCTCTTCTAGGTGTCGACACTTCTGCTAAGTGTCGACACAGCTTTTCTGCATTCTTCTACACTGAGTGTCGACACAGCTCCAAGTGTCGACACTTTCTGACTGGTGTCGACTCTTCTTCCCAGGTGTCGACACAATTACTCCAAGTGTCGACACTGCTTGTCTGGGTGTCGACACAAGCTTTCTCAAGTGTCGACACTTTCCCTCTGGGTGTCGACACATGGACTTAGAAACTTTTAGCTTCAGTCTAGTGAATACCTAACCTGCACAAGTAACTCAAACACACATCAAATACACTATGATGTATATCATTGAGTTAGGTGAGGCTTCTTCAAATCAGGTACATTTGACCAATGTACCCAACACATTGAATTTATCGTGGTCTTCGATTGATTTTTGCTGTTCATCCTTATTTTATTTAAGTTTGAAAGGTTTGACGAACCTTCGTTTTCTTTTTGTTGGGAGAGATCTACCGTTTTTCGAATCGTTAATTTTGGTAGATCTCTTTTGGTACAACCATCGCTCGATCGGACCAATTGGTCCTTTATGTAACGCCCCAAAACTCAAAAGAGGGACGAACAATGTTTAGAGCCGAGTTTGGGGCCTAGTAAGGGTCACACAGCCTAGGACACGGGCGTGTCCAGGGCTATGTCATGCTTGAGTTCGACGAACTTTCCAAGTGGTCGACAAAATGAACTCGATGATTGTAGATGCAGCGAACATGGCCTGGGACACGGGCGTGTCCAGGGCCGTGTCCTACTCGAGCTGTTAGCCGGGCTGTGTCGGGGGAGGAACAGGGCCTGGAGCTCAGGTGTGTTCTGGTTGACATGGCTGTGTCAAAAGTGACACGGGCATGTCATGAACCAGTGTCCTTCTCTTTGTTTTGTAGGCTGTATCGGCTGTAGAGTGCAGCCTGGAACACGGTCGTGTGCATGGCCGTGTCTAGCACACAACATGTGACATAGGCTTATCCAGTGGCCATGTCCTGTTTGGGATACGATAGTTTCGGCATCGATTGAGGCACACAACCTTGGACACGGGCGTATCACAAGCCATGTTCGGCCCAGAAAATTGGTTTTAAGTGTGAGTCATGGCCGTCCATTTCCTTCTTTTGGGATCCAAGGGCCCAGAGCTATTCTTGCTGAGTTAAGTCCGGGAATGGGGTTTAAAACCCTCATTCAACTTGGAGCTTTCTCTTTTTAAAGCTTTAGAGAGAGGGGAGAGCAAGGAAGAAGAAGAAGGAGAGTTCCAGCCACCGGTGGAGCTTTGGAGCCCCAAATCGCAAGCCGAGTCCAGATCTACAGAGGCGAGGCCGTTGCGGTGCTTTTCATCCATCTAGATCATCAAGGAGCCAAAGAGAAACACAAGGGTAACGATTCTCTTCTTGGACATGGGAAGTCCTCTTTCTTTCTGCATAGGAAACCCGCTCTCACGAGTATGCGGTGAGTGTGAGATGTTCCTTCGGGTGGATATTAATAGTCCCCCTTGTTTTGAATGTAGAGTCCGGAATCGAAGTACGAACATAGGCATGTTGTGTGATGTTAAAAATTGTGAAGTGAAAGTGGGTGAATGGAGGACTTGTACAACCTATCCGGACAAACTATGCAGACAGGGTTGGCAGACAGCCAGGTCGGCAGGGCTATTGCAGACGGCTTGTTCTATAGCGGCCTAGGCGGTCAGTTCGCGACGACTACAGGGACAGCAGCGGCGGTTAGCCAGGCCGGCTTGTGCTCAGCAGGTAGTCGGATCCTAGGAAGTAACCGGGCGGATAGTGACACTATCCGTGGAGTACGGCAAGAAGCGGATTGGAGAACTGAAGCTCGGTAGACCAGCTTGGCAGAAGTCTTGGTCTTGCTCTAGTGAAGCGGCAAGTGGAAGCCGCGAAGATTGCCAGTTAGTGCGAATAGGTGCTGGAGTTTGCTGGGGCTGGCAGACTGTATCCAGTGTCTGCCAATAAGTGTGTACTGGCCCTTGTGGCCAGTGGTGTGCACTTGGTTGTTCTAAACCAAGTCCATGTTTGGCTCAGTCCGGGGAGATCACCTAGTTGAGGACGGACTGCTTCTCAGTCCGCCAAGCTCGGCAGAAGTGCTATTGCCTTGGTTACGAGCTTGGGGATATGCGGACTAGAGATGGAGTACGCAAGGGCATGCGTACTGGAGATGGGTCCGCTGAGTCGACAGCTACCTTACTGATGTGGTTGTGGACTTGGGTTATAAGGAATAGAGCAGTATGCGGGAGATGTGGACTGGAGGTGTCTGCTGTGTAAGTAGACTGGAGCAGTGTCTGCTGAGTCCGGTAGGTGTCTTGGTGACAAGGTTGTGGACTCAAGGTATGCAGATAGGAGTTGTCTGTAGGGAAATGCGGACTAGAGCTATCCGCAGTATGAGCGGACTGGAGCTGTGTCCGCTGTGTCTGACAATTGCCTTTGTGGCGAAGCCGTGGGTTCGGGATGAGCGGACTGAAGCTGTGTGTCTGTTGAGTCCGGCATTGCCTTGTTGCGAGGTTGTGGGCTCGGTATAAGTAGACTGGTATTGAAGCCAAAAATGACATCAGCAGGAGTTCAAAACAGGGGTGCAGCCAACACCTACTTCTCTCGAGCCTCGACCCTCAACTAGATTCAAAGGACATAGGACTGACCCAAAGCCTCAACAGGGAGGTCCCACCTCACACCAGGAAGATCTCTGAGAGCTTTCCCTCTAAAGCCAAAAGCTGGGCTAGGAGCTTCTCAGAAAATACTGGAGATTGGATGATTATGACTGCTTGCTTTCCAAGGAGCCCTTATGGGTCTATTTATAGCCTTTTGCTAACCTGAGATTACTGAAATACCCTTAGTTGATCTGCCAATAGCCAAATCCCGTTGTATATCCTAAGGGTATAGGGGTAATTTTATCTGAGGGTAATTAGGTCATTTTACCCAGGGCCCTGGGCCCCACTCGGCGAGAACTCTGAGCCGAGAGCCTTCCAGTCCAGAGCCCGGCGCAAGCGGTCTCGCTTGCTTATAGGCGAGAGCTCCTCCAAGGCAGGAGCTTGGCGCAAGCGCAAGCGTTCCCACCCACTCATGGGCGAGAACTTCTTCAGAGCGGGAGCTCCTTTGGCTAGCCTAATCCTGGCCGTTGGTGTCTCCTGTGCTGACTCAGCGAATATGGGGTTGTACACAATCCCCGCTCGTTTTGAGCTAGCTCTGCGCTCAAAAAGACACATCCAACCCGTAAATATTCGCTGAGCATGTGTCAACATCAGAGAATCTTTTGGTGGGTCGTACCGTGGCTATATATATATGTACTAATAGACAGCCATAAATCTGCCCTCGAATCATCGTTCCTCGTCTGAGTTCTCGCTTCCTCCCACGATGCGTTCCAAGTGTGTTGACAAACCGCTTCCGCAGGACCTTCAAGACCGTATCGATGCGGCCCAGGTGCGAGCTAAGGCTAACTGTGCCTTGGTTCCCCCAGGCTGGTGAGAAAGTCATCAGCCACTAAGCGCTCTCAGCTAACGAATAAAAAGAAAGAGAATAAGAGGTTGAAGGTGGTCCAGCGAGACCTGTCTCACGAGAATAGGAGCTCGCCTAC
Source organism: Platanthera guangdongensis (assembly GCA_039583875.1). Lineage (NCBI taxonomy): Eukaryota > Viridiplantae > Streptophyta > Magnoliopsida > Asparagales > Orchidaceae > Platanthera > Platanthera guangdongensis. The sequence goes on from CM077147.1 coordinate 91,476,905, forward strand.
CCCGACCCCAAGCTATGAGGATGATCCCTCTTCGCAGAATGTATGTCTCTCGACTCGCTAATCATTGAAACCACTAGATGTTTACGCGGGAGGATTTGTAGCTGGCGCGATACCTATCGCAGGAAACGGCCCTTGACGACGTCAGGCCCCCGCGAGAGCCCTTGGAATCGTCATCTCGTCCTCCTGAGAATCAACTGCGGGTCTCGGAGGTCTCTCCTCCTCCTGACTCCCCGAGAACTGCAGGTATCATGTCCACTCTCGCTCCTAACTCAGTCTCAGATTGCTGAATTGACTTCCCGCAGCACTAGCTTCCGCCAAACGGGGTCTCGCTACCCGGGAGAACGAAGTAAGGGTCGCTAAACGGCCTGCCCCTACGGTTGATTCCACCCTACCGGTGGGAGGAGTGGTTGTCGAATCTTCTATAGCTCCACCTGATTCCAGCCATCCCACGGGAGAGGACAACTCCCCCTGCTTCCGGCCAAGCCGGGATCACCACTCGCAAAATATTCCACCCGGGAAAAGGAGAGCCGATCCAACTCCACTTTGGAACTGACGGGGGGGGGGGGGGGGGGGGGGGGGGGCTGGGCCTTCTCGCCTGCCGTCGACCGGTGGTTCTCGCCATACTGCAGGTATGCGATATGCTTATCATAATTATCGCTTAGCTATCGCAATGACCATAGAACTCTTTTGTCAGGGGATCCGGGCTCGCGGTCGGGAGCTGACACAGAGGATGAAGATGGAGAAGACAAAGAAGACAGAGACAGGGAGGATGACGAGAGCTCCCCCTTCCCTTCATCTGACGAGATGGAGGAAATATTGACCAGTGCCGGGAGCGCTAAAAGGCGGGGGAAGAGGGTTGCCGCCGTCCTATCAAAGTTTATATGGCGGGAGCGGGCCCATGACTCCACGGCGAGAGAGTTCCGCCAATCGGTGGAGAAGAGGCTGGAGGCTTTGGAGCGAGACTACTTCATAGGCGAGATGGATCAGCCAGGTGTGCCTGTATCCGGGTCTTCTCCCGAAAGGTGTATTTCACGGATCCGAGACCTGTCCTGCCAAATCAACCTAGGATGCACTGTCTTATCGTCCTATTTCAACCCGCAGGCGCCACCGAGGACTAGGCAGCAGGAACAAGTACGATAGTGGTGGGAACCTTATTGATTCGCGAGATCTCCTCCTTTCTTACCCCGGGCCTTCCCCTTTCCCAATGTACCCTGTTATTTTTATCAGTCTATAACTCATAACTTTGTTATTATGCTATTATTATTATTATTATTTTTTATTCAGCTCTCGCTCGGCGAGAGTAACCCCTGCTTCCGCTCATTTCACTTGTCGCGTGTCATCTCAAAATATTTGCGGTAATCAGATTTGTCGGCCAGTCGCTGTTAATCTTGGGCGGGAAACCGAGGCGCCACTGACTTAAGGCGTGACGGCTGTACCCCCGTCGCCTTTTTGGGAATAGTCATGATGATCACGGTTTTTTATAAATAGGGAAGTCCACCTATGATATTTATTTATCTGATCCGAAACCCGTGCCCTTTTTCTCGTCGCTTTCGTGGTTTGCCGAGAGCTCCTGCTTGCTTCTGCTTCCCCCTCCCGTTCTCGCTTAGTTCTCACTTTTGCCTCTCTTCTGATGACCTCGCCCTCAACCTCTCAAGCACGATGTCAGGCAGAAGCGAGGGATGCTATAATTGCGCGGAAGCATTCCAGAAGCAGCTGTTCCCCTCTTGTAGCCTGACCATGGAGGAGTTCCTACTGATCCAGACCTGTTATGTTCCCGCCGGCTTCACCGCGCGAAACCACGGCAACCACGATAGGGTGAACAGTGCGGAGGAGGGGGAGCTCGCCATCCCCCTTGAGCACTTTGAGGTGGCCTTCTGCCTCCCCCTCTGGCCAGAGATGTGATAGGCCCTCTGGTACTATGTAGTGGTTCCCGCGCAGTTGAATCCTAACTCGGTAGCGATCCTTGTGGCATTCATCTGCTACATGTGATCTGAGAGGATCGAATTCAGCCTCCCTATCTTCTGGAAGTTGTTTACCTTTCGCGCTAAGGGATGGGTGGTGTTCTTTTCGGGGCAGCTGCTCAAGACCATTGGTCTCGCCAACAAGCACCATCATTGGGGCGAGAAGTTCGCCTTCGTTTCCGACGATTTCAGGAACGTTCCTCTCGCGCCCATTCAGTATGAGGACGCCGCTTACAAGACGCCCTCCTTGGGCTCGCGTGAGAGCTCCCTCCTTGAGTTCTTCGGAACCAAGGATTTCGACGTCCAGTTCCTCCGGCGGGGCGTCGATTCACTCCTCCTCGTGCCTCCGGGCGAAGGTATGGTCTTGTCTTTAACTCGCTATTCCTCCCCCTCTTTTAAGATTAGGGCTGAGTGTTGTCGCCTCTGCAGTAGAGCGCGAGATCCCCCTGCGCCAACCTTTCGACGAGGCTTACGCTGCCGATAGCCAAACCGTGAGAGATCCGCTGGCTCTCGCGAAGTCCGTGGCTCAAGCTTGCCGGGACGAGCCAGCCCCGCTTCCGGCAACCGGCATCGGGAAGCAAAAGCCCAGTGCCCCATTGCCCCCAGCGCTTAAGAGGCCAAAAATAACTGCTATCGAGAAGGGTAAAGCCGTAGCGGTTCCGACATCCCAACCTCCCGCTCCAGGCCGCTCCTTTGAAGAGATCTTGCAGGCCGCCAGCGAGATCGCTTTTACCAGGGGTGGTGCCGAGGCGCCTGCCGAGAACCCTCCGGCCCCGGGTGAAGTAGATGGCAAGGGAGCTGCCGCCGAGACCTTCGCTCAGTCTCTGCCTGGAGAGGTGCCATGGGGCCACCGTAAGTTTGGTCTTGGCACGAAGTGCCTTGATGCGGAAAATAAACCGCTGCTTCAGTGGGACCCTGACACCAACAGGGTTTCAATCTCGTCTCTTCTACCAGGCTGGGCGGAGCGAGATGAGGTCACCAGTGAGGCCTTCTCCTTGGGCTATGGCCTCTATAGCCGGGAGAACGCAAATATCTATGATAAAATGACCACTAGGCTCCTGGCCTACGACTCCACTCGGGCCCTAATGCGCGGGATCGAGCTTGCACATATGTGCGCATGTCTGAGTATCACAATCGACCGCAACTTCCAAGATATGTTCAAGGCTAAGGATGAGGCGGTGGCTCAGGCGGCTGCCTTGAAGAAAGAGCTGGCAGATGCTAATCAACTGCTGTCTTTGCGCCCAGCGGAAAAGGTAAGCGAGACCTTTCGCGGCACTCGCTCTCGCCACTGTAGATTTCAACCTTTCCTTTCATGCTAACCTCTCGCTACACAGGATTCCACTCAGGCCGTGGCGCTTCGCGCGGGGCTAGCCCAGTCGCAATTCGAGAACGTCCTGCTGAGGGACCAGCTCCATCGGATGGAGGCGACTGCGCCCCTCCTCCTCCACTGGACGAAAGGTTGAAGAGCCACCACTATTCAGTCTACGACATTGACAAGCTCCTTCAGGCCAACACTCAAGCTACAGTCAAGCTGACCCTGGAGATGCTGTGGGATGTAGGTTGCTTGGACCGGAGAGGCAAGTCCATCACTGCTCATCAGCTTGTCCCTTGGCTCTTCGAGCCCGTCTCGAAACCCCTAGTAGCGCTCGATTCCCCGCCTTCAGATGTCCCGGAATCCCCTGCAAGGCTGGCGAGACATCCGGGGAGGCCTCAGGCGAGAGCTCTCGCGGGATTTCAAGCGAAATCTTAGAGGGTACAACGCGCCTCCCTGAAGTGCCTCCTTTCTTCTCTTTTGGTTGTACTAAGCGAGATTCTTTAGACTTGTAATTTCATTAAATACATTGTAAATATTTTGTATATATGCTATTTTATTTTTATTGCAAAGGTGTTTAATACAACTGTTGAGGCCGAGTGCTTCTTATGCGTGCTTCTGCCGAGGCCCTTGGCACCCCTAGGGTAGTCTCCCTTAGCGATGGATAGGCGGGAACCTGTCAAAAGAGCCCAGGGCTTATACGTCTCGTTTCTGCACTCAGCCGAGAACCGTCTGCCGGGAACATTGCTCGTAGGCCCTTTAAGGCCAGGCTGTCCCTCTTTAGCTTGCGCGAGCTGTTCGAAGCTTTCGCCTAACACTTCCCACTGTCCGACCAAGGATACTGTCAGGAGCCTTCCCGCCGAGAACTTCCTTCGGCGAGATCTCCATGGCGGGGACCTCCCCGCTGAGATCTCCTCTAGCTGAAACCTCTCCTACATGAAGGGATCCTACCTCTTTTCATTTCGTGTTCCAGGTGCGTTTCTTGCCCTGCTCAGAGCATCTGAGTTGGAGTGTCTCCTAGGATGAAAAACTTCCCTCCCCCAGGCGAGCTTTCGAGCCTGCCAGCTAACGAGAGCCTGCGCAGTGGGTCTACCTGGGGCCGAGCCAAGATGGGGTGCCGATGAAGTTTCCTCAAACCAAACGTATCCCCCACAAGCGAGCCTTCGGACCTGCCAGCTAGATGAGATCCTACGCAGCGGGTCTACCTGGGCCGAGCTGAGCTCGGGGTGCCGATGAAGTTTCCTCAAACCAAACCTATCCCCCACAGGCGAGCCTTTGGACCTGCCAGCTAGATGAGAGCATGTGCAGCGGGTCTACCGGGGGCCGAGCCGAGCTCGGGGTTCTGATAAAGTTTTCTCAAACCAAACCTATCCCCCACAGGTGAGCCTTTGGACCTGCCAGCTAGATGAGAGCCTGCGCAGCGGGTCTACCTGGGGCCGAGCCGAGCTCGGGGTGCCGATGAAGTTTCCTCAAACCAAACCTATCCCCCACAGGCGAGCCTTCGGACCTGCCAGCTAGATGAGAGCCTACACAGTGGGTCTACCTGGGGCCGAGCCAAGCTCGGGGTGCCGATGAAGTTTCCTTAAACCAAACCTTTCCCCCACAGGCGAGCCTTCGGACCTGCCAGCTAGATGAGAGCCTGCGCAGCGGGTCTACCTGGGGCTGAGCCGAGCTCGGGGTGCCGATGAAGTTTCCTCAAACCAAACCTATCCCCCACAGGCGAGCCTTCGGACCAGCCAGTGAGATGAGAGCCTACGCAGCGGGTATACCTTGGGCCGAGCCGAGATCGGGGTGCCGATGATGTTTCCTCAAACCAAACCTATCCCCCACATGCGAGCCTTCAGACATACCAGCTAGATGAGAGCCTGTGCAGCGGGTCTACCTAGGGCTGAACTGAGCTCGGGGTGACGATGAAGTTTCCTCAAACCAAACCTATCCCCCACAGGCGAGCCTTCGGACCTGCCAGCTAGATGGGAGCCTATGCAGCGGATCTTCCTGGGGCCGAGCCGAGCTCGGGGTGCCGATGAAGTTTCCTTAAACCAAATCTATCCCCCACAGGAGAGACTTTGGACCTGCCAGCTAGATGAGAGCCTGCGTAGCGGGTCAACCTAGGGCCGAGCCGAGCTCGGGGTGCCGATGAAGTTTCCTCAAACCAAATCTATCCCCCACATGCGAGCCTTCAGACCTTCCAGCTAGATGAGAGCCTGAACAACGGGTCTACCTTGGGCCGAGCCGAGCTCGGGGTGCCGATGAAGTTTCCTCAAACCAAACCTATCCCCCACAGGTGAGCCTTCGGACCTGCCAGCTAGATGAGAGCCTGTGCAGTGGGTCTACCTGGGCCGAGCCGAGATCGGGGTGCCAATGAAGTTTCCCAAACCAAAGCTATCCCCCACAGGCGAGCCTTCGGACCAGCCAGCTAGATGAGAGCCTGTGCAGCGGGTCTACCTGGGGCCGAGCCAAGCTCGGGGTGCCGATGAAGTTTCCTCAAACCAAACCTATCCCCAACAGGCGAGCCTTCGGACTTGCCAGCTAGATGAGAGCCTGTGCAGCGAGTCTACCTGGGGCCGAGCCGAGTTCGGGGTGCCGATGAAGTTTCCTCAAACCAAACCTATCCCCCACAGGCGAGCCTTCGGACCTGCCAGCTAGATGAGAGCCTGCGCAGTGGGTCCACCTGGGGTCGAGCCGAGCTCGGGGTGCAGATGAAGTTTCCTCAAACAAAACCTATCCCCCACAGGTGAGCCTTCAGACCTGCAAGCTAGATGAGAGCATGTGCAGCGAGTCTACCTGGGGCCGAGCTAAGCTTGGGGTGCCGATGAAGTTTCCTCAAACCAAACCTATCCCCCAAAGGCGAGCCTTCGGACCTGCCATCTAGATGAGAGCCTGCGCAGTGGGTCTACCTAGGGCCGAGCCGAGCTCGGGGTGCCGATGAAGTTTCCTTAAACTAAACCTATCCCCTAGAGGCGAGCCTTCGGACCTGCCAGCTAGATGAGAGCCTGCGCAGCGGGTCAACCAAGGGCCGAGCCGAGCTTGTGGCGCCGATGAAGTTTCCTCAAAACAAACCTAACCGCACATGCGAGCCTTCGGATATGCCAGCTAGATGAGAGCCTGCACAGTGGGTCTACCTGTGGCCGAGCCGAGCTCGGGGTGTCGATGAAGTTTCCTCAAACCAAACCTATCCCCCACAGGTGAGCCTGCAGACCTGCTAGCTAGATGAGAGCTTGCGCAGTCGGTCTACCTGGGGCCGAGCCGAGCTCGGGGTACCGATGAAGTTTCCTCAAACCAAACCTATCCCCCACAGGCGAGCCTTCGGACCTGCCAGATAGATGAGAGCCTGTGCAGCGGGTCTACCTAGGGCCGAGCCGAGCTCGGGGTGCCGATGAAGTTTCCTCAAACCAAACATATCCCCCACATGCGAGCCTTCGGACCTGACAGCTAGATGAGAGCTTGCGCAGCGGGTCTACCTACGACCAAGCCGAGCTCGGGGTGCCGACGAAGTTTCCTCAAACCAAACCTATCCCCCACGGGCGAGCCTTCGGACCTTCCAGCTAGATGAGAGCCTGCGCAGCGGGTCTGCCTGGGGCCAAGCCGAGCTCGGGGTGCCGATGAAGTTTCCTCAAACCAAACCTATCCCCCACAGGCGAGCCTTCGGACCTGCCAGCTAGATGAAAGCATGCGCATCGGGTCTAGCTGGGGCCGAGCCGAGCTCGGGGTGTTACGAAACACAAGTACTTCCTATTATAAACAAATTTCCCAATAGGCAAGAGAAAATCAAGTCAACTGATGTAGTATAATAAGTTTGATTTTGGATACATAATTACATCCTCCCCATTTCATGGGTAGAAGCGTTTTAGGTCATCGCCGCTCCAAGTGTGGCTTAAGGCCCTCCCCTCCATGTCCTAGAGGTAGTAACCTACTGTTCCAAGGAATTCCTTCACTATGTAAGGTCCTTCCCAGTTCGGGTTGAGCTTGCCCACGGGAGCCGACCTTCCTGCCGCGTCAACCTTCCTCAGCACCAGATCTCCTTCGGCAAACTGCTTGACCCTGACATGCTTATCGAAATAATTGGCCATCAACCGCTTGATCTCTTCTTGCCTGATGGCCGCCACGTCCCGCAGCTCTTCCACCATGTCTATCGAGAGGCGTAACCCCTCCTCATTCTTCAACCTCCAAGTCTCATCTCCTTCACCCGTGGCTGTGACCCGCGGGGACCGAACCTAGAACTCCACTGGTAGGACCGCCTCACACCCATGAGAAAGCTTGAAGGGGGTCTCACCGGTGGCCGTGTTCGGGGTCGTTCGCAAGGACTACAGGTCCGAGGGGAGCTACTCCACCCAATTTCCCTTTACGTTTTCCACTTTATTTTTGAGCAGGTTCACAATAATCTTGTTTGCCGCTTCCACCTGGCCGTTGCTCCGGTGGTGGTGGACAGAGGCAAATCTGAGGTCTATCCCCAGTTGGGCGCAAAAGCTAATGAACTCTTCACTGACAAACTGGGTACCGTTATCTGTCACTATCGCTTGAGGCAACCCGTGTCTGCATATGATCTCCCCCTAGATGAAGTTCCTTATGACTTGCGAGGTGACATTGGCCAAGGCCTTAACCTCCAGCTGTTGAAACCGGAACCCGGCTTCCTGTAGAGCTCGCCCTTGGGGAAAGGGGTGGTCTCGCGCCTACTTCGTTCCTGCAAGGAAAAACAACAAGATAAGGAGAAACAGGCCCAAGGGCTCGGCGGGGAGGTCCCACCACAAACCCGGAAGATCTCAGAGCGCTTCCCCTCCTTAGCCTGAAGCCGAGCTAAGGTACCCTCAGAAAGCACTTGGAGAATTTGGGGAGAGGAGCTCAGGGGGGAAAAACCGTGCTTTCAGGGGTACCCCTTGGGTCCTATTTATAGTTTTTGAAACCCGGACTGCCAATAACCAAAATAACTGACCTGAAAATACCAGAAAACCCTCGGCTGGGTCTGCCAACAGCCAAACTCCGCTGTTTTGAAGGGCTACGGGCAGACCAGCAAGGGTAAAACAGTAAAAGGTACCTCTGACCCCCAGGCGAGCTGGGACCCCTGGCCACCTCGGCATGCTTTGCTCGCCAGCTGCTGCCGAGCTCCACTGCGAGGGCGCGAGCCTCAGCCCGCTCGGCGAATGCCGGGCTCTGGGTCGCCGATCGTCGATCTCTGGTCGACGGATGCTGAGCTCTGGCCCTCTCCTGCTGTTGCCGAACTCGCCTGCTGCTGCCGAGCTCGCCGAGCTGCTCTTAGCCTGATCAGTTTGGCCCTTGTTGAGCTTGCTCGCCGGACACGGGGTTGTACACCAGCCACTTTGAAAAGTAATCGACCATGACCAAGAGGAACCTCCTCTGCCCACTAGCCGGAGGAAAAGGCCCAACTAAATCCATCCCCTAGATAGCGAACAGCCATGGTGTCACGATGCTTCAGAGCCTTTGAGCTGCCAAGAGATGGAGGGGGCGCAGAGCTGGCACTTTTGACACCTCCTTGCAAATTCTGCGGTATCCTTCCTTAAGGTGGGCCAGAAGTACCCCTGCCTGACAACCCTTACCTCCAACATCCTACCTCCAGAATGACTGCCGCACTCGCCCGAGTGCACCTCTCCCAAGATCCTTGGGATCTCTTCTTCAGTTACACATCTTGCCAGGAGCCCTAACAACATCTTACAATGCAACCCCCCCCCCCCTTCAATCATCAGGTAATGAGCTGCCTTGCTGAAAGAATTAGTGTCTAACAACCTAAGGGGGGGTGGGGGTGGGGGTGAATAGGTGTAATTCCTTTTTGTTTAAGGCAGAATATTTATTCTGTTAATTAATCAAAAATTGCAAATTCTACAGCTAACATAACACAACATTCACAGAAACATTCAATTATAGAGTGCACACAGTTTTTATAGTGGTTCCCCAAGGTCTGGGTACATCCACTTTCCCCCTTCGCCTATCTAGCAGTGTGCTACATTCGGCCTAACTTCTTCTCTTCACCTCAGATCCTCAGATCTTACAACTCAGAACCCAACAAGGCTCCTACAACTCAAAGTGAGTCCACACTCCTACAGCTCAGGCAATCTGCCCTACCTCAGCCTACACAAGGCCTACAACTCAAAGATATCAATCTCCTATAACTCAGGCTCACAGCCCTACCTCAGCCTTCAACAAGGCCTACCACTCAGAGATCTAAATCTCCTACAACTCGGCCTTTATAAAATAGGCTTACAGCTCAGATCTAGAATAAATCCTACAGAAAATAGATTTAACAAAGTGTTTACCACCACCCTGGTAGAGGGAGAAAGGATGGATGGCTTCTTGATCAGTTCTTGGAAGAATCTGATGGCAGAGAACAACCACTCTTAGCTTTCTTCAAAGCTTCTGGAATCTGAACTCAGTAGGGTTGAACTCCTTTGAAGTTGATCTTCAATGAGCTTCTTTCTTGAAATTCAGAAATCAATCTGAATCATTCTTAGCAGCCTGGTTCAACAACTGTACTTGAGTAGACGGAGCTCTCTCTCTCCAACTTATTCTTAGATTTTCTGATGAAAATCTTCTTCTGTCTTATTTTGTAACTGTTCTTCAGTTATCTCTTCAGTAGTCACTTTCTGTTGAAGGAGAATGCCTTTATATAGACTTTCTCTATTGTAACTGGCTGATCCGGTTTCTAACAAACTTTTGACAACTCTGACAGTTGTAGTAGACCGGTTAGAAATGGCAGCTGTATAGTCATTCATTCACTTCTTGAAATCTGTCTCTATCAGCAAAGTGTCGAGACTGAACTTCTTCATGTGTTGACATAAGTAGACTAAGTGTCGACACAAGTGGATTAAGTGTCGACACAAGCCTTGGTGGTGTCGACACAACTCCTTTGTTGTTGATACTGCTTCTCGACACGGCTTCTGTAGAATGTGTCGACACTGATTTTATGTGTCGACACAATCACTTCTTCTCTTTAACTTAGTTGAAACTCTATTGTGTGTGGACACAAGTCCTGTTTGTCGACACTGCCTCTTGGTGTCGACATTGTTGATGTCGACTAAGCTTCTCTGTGTGTCGACACTACCTCTTGGTGTCGACACAGTTAATGTCGACTAAGCTTCTCTGTGTGTCGACTCTGCCTCTTGGTGTCGACACAGTTGATGTCGACAATGCTTCTCTGTGTGTCGACACTGCCTCTGTATGTCGACACAGTTTCTTCTAGTGTCGACACAGCCTCTCCAAGTGTCGACACAATTAACTCCAAGTGTCAACACAGCTTTTCTCCAGTGTCCACTCAGTCCTTCATAAGTGTCGACACAGTTTCTTCTGGTGTCGACACATGGACTTAGAAATTTTTCTGTATTCCTGCATTTACTTAACCTGCACATATAAACTCAAAACACATCAAATACACCTTAATGCATATCATTGAGTAAGGTGAGGCTTCTTCAAATCTGGTACACATTTTCCAATGTAGCCAACAATTGCGCCTGAAGCTCTTTGCATCCTTAACCTTCTCTGTCAGCCTGCCTGTGGTCAGGAAGGTTACCAATGGGTCCACCCACGAGGATCGCCGACCTACCTCCCTCAACTCCCCTTCCTCAATGGCTGACCGAAAAAGTTCAGTCAGGGTCCCTCCTCCCCGTAGACCAAACTTCGCCAATCGATCGACGGATGCCCTCTCCTCCCTGGGGACATGCTAGATTGAGAATGACCGGAACCCACCGATGATCTCCCTTACCTTGGATAGGTATTTTATGAGGGTAGGTTCCGAGCCTCAAACTCTCCTCGGATCTGCGACGCTACCACCATTAAGTCAGTGAAGGCCTCCACATCCCGGATCTCAAGCTCCTTTGCCAAGCGAAGGCCGGCGATCACGACCTCATACTCTGCTTGGTTGTTGGTCACCGGAAAATGGTAAGCCACCGCCTGCTCTATCGCGACTCCCTGGGGGCTTATCAGCACCACTCCTCCCCCAAGGGAATGTTTTACTGAGGCCCCATCAACCATCATCTTCCACACTTCCTATGGCTTCTGCAGTCCCTCCTCGACTTCGACAACATAATCCGCCAGAAAGTCCGCCATCACTTGCACCTTAATGGAGAGTCTCAGAACAATAGAGATGTCGAACTCGCTTAGTTCAATGGACCACTTAGCAAGTCTTCCCGAGTGCTCCACCCCTTCAAAAATCTTGCGAAGAGGATGGTCGGTTACCACCCTAATCGAATGTTCTTGAATGTATGGCCGGAGTTTCCTTACAGAGATGACTAATGCATAAGCCAACTTCTCAAGGATGGGGTGGCAGAGCTTTGCCTTCTTCAAGATCCGGCTGACGTAGTAGATTGGCAGTTGCTTCTTTCCTTCTTCCCTTACTAGGACAGATCTCACCGCATCAGCTCCTACTCCAAGGTACAAGGTCAGGTCCTCCCCTTCTTTTGGGCTCTGAAGCGGAGGAGCCTGAGAGAGCTGTCTCTTCAGCCCTTGGAAGGCTTCTTCGCACTCGGCGGTCCACTCAAACCTTTGGTACCCTCGCAGCACCTTGAAGAATGAAGAACACTTATCTCCTGACCTGGAGAGGAACCTGCTCAGCCCATCCAGTTTGCCTGTCAAGCACTAGACCTCCTTGGCATCGCGAGGTGATTCCAAATCCATGATGGCCTTTACCTTGTACGGGTTGGGTTCCACCCCTGCCAGAGTCAAGAGATGCCCAAGGAACTTCCCGCGTCTGGCCCCGAAGACACACTTCAAGGGGTTCAGCCTCATCTTGAATCTCTGAAGGGTGGCGAACGTCTCTTCTAGATCATACAGGTGCTAATCCAGACACTTGATCTTAATCACCAGGTCGTCGATATAGACCTCCAAGTTTCTCCCCCTTTGATCTCGGAAGACCCGATCCATCATGCGTTGGTATGCCGCCCTTGGGTTCTTCAACCCGAAGGGCATCATTTTATAACTGAAGCATCCCTCCCTCATGATGAAGGAAACATCCTTGACATCGGGAGGGTGCATCCGGATCTAGTGATAACTTGAAAAAGCATCCAAAAAGCTCATAATTGAAAAACTGACGGCTGAATCAACCAGCACGTCGATCCGAGGCAGGGGTAGAAATCCTTAGGGCATGATTTATTTAACAATGAGAAATCAATACACATTCGCCATTTCCGACCCCCCTTCTTAACCATTACCACATTGGAGATCCAGCCTGGATACTGTATCTCTGAGATGAAGCCGGCCTCCAGGAGCTTCCTGACCTCTTCGCGGATGGGTTCCTCCAGCTTGGTGGCGATGGCCCTCATCTTTTGGCGCATGGGACGGGTGCGGGGGTCTAGGTTTAGGTGGTGGCAGGCCACGTCCGCGTTGTTGCCCGACATGTCTGTCGCGCTCCAAGAGAAGATGTCGATGTTTCTTTGAATGCAGGCCCGTACTCGCTCCTGGTCCCCAGGACTCAAGTCCCCGCTGACCCGCACCCTCTGCACCTGCCCTGCGATGGTGAAGACCTCCATCTCCACTACTTCCTCGGCCGGTTCCAGCCGCGACCGATCCCAGCTGACCCTTGCATCTTCCTCCAGCTCCAACTCCTCCCTTCCTACCTCCTCCTCAATCTCCATCGCCTCCTCTGACCCCTAATGCTGCTCCTCGACATCCACGCCCCTCTGGGCCTCTCTCTCCACTCCTCCTGCTACTTTCTCTTCTACCTCCATCGCCCACTCCGGGCTCTCATACTGCTGCTCAGCCTCCACGCCCCTCTAGGCCACTCTCTCCACTCTTCCTGCTACTTACTCTTCTACCTCCATCTCCCCCTCCGGGATCTCCTACTGCTGCTCAGCCTCCACGCCCCTCTGGGCCTCCCTCTCAGATTTCTTCTGCTCCTCTGCAATCTCCTTCCTTGCCTCCTCTAGGCTTATCCCCTCTTCATCGATGTCCTCCTCCTGCTCCACCATCTCCCTCTCTAGGTCTTCTGTCTCGGCCATCCAGGATACAGTGTTGACTGCCGTCACATAACATTGCCTCGACACATTCGGATCCGCCCTGATCCTAACCTGCACCCCTCCGTTATTGAACTTAAGGCATTGTTGGAAAGAGGAGGGGATGCAACGAAAGGCGCTGATGAGGGGACGCCCAAAGATGGCGTTGTAACTGCTCGGAGCGTCCACTATCACGAACCTGCAGTTCCATGATACGCCTCCCAACTTCACATGCAGCCCTACTCCTCCTTCTACTTCCTTCCTCTCTCTAGAGAATCCGAACAGCGGTCCATCCAAAGCCAAGATCCTTTTCCCCTCATCCCTCATCTCATCGAAGACCTTCTTGAAGATAACATTTACTGAGCTCCCGTTGTCACCTAGTATCCTCGAGACCGTGAAATTCTCCACTGCCGTCTGGATCACCAGGGCGTCGTAGAACAGATCTTCATAGTTCGGCATGTCCGCTGACGAGAAGGTGATCTTTTCTTCCGGTGGGGCGGGGGGGCCTGGGAGGTAGAGGCGACCCCCCTTCAGTACATGGTTTGAAGGCTCCCCTAATGGGTTGCCTCGATCCCCACTCCCCCGTGGATCACCCTGATTCCTCCCCGGGTTCCCACATCTACCTGATCTTCACATCTATCCTCCATCTCTCCCTGCTGTACTTCCATAATCCTAACCGGCGGATCCTGCCTCCCTGCTCCTCTTGCTTCCCTCATCTTTAAGAACTCAGGGCAGGTGGCCATCGCGTGACCCTCCTCCTGGTGGAAGTCATAAAAGAGAAACACCGCCCTACCCATTATTCCTTCTCCTCCTCCTCTTCTCCCAGCTCCTCGAACTCCTTTCCTTGCTCCTCTTCCTCTGCCCACCTCCATGGCCTCTTGCGGCGGCGGGACACGACCCCTTGGCTCCTGCCTCCATGACGGTTGGTCGAACCTCCTGGGTTACCGTAAGTTATATCTTCCCTGGTAGCCTCCTCCTTGGCCCTGGGGGCATCACTCCTGGAGCCTCCAACCCAACCGGTTGTTTGGCTCCCGGGCCCCCATCCCTGCTGCTGCCCATGTCTTCGGGGCTCTTCCCTCCTTCTTCCTTCTCTTTGCTCCCTCTGCTCTCTCGGCTCCTTCTGTCTTCCTGCTGCAGGTTCCTTCACATCATCCTCCGCCAGCCTGGCCAACTTCTTGGCGAACGCTGGGTTTGCCCTCTCAAAGTCTATCTCTTTTGCCACCCTCTCCATGAGCTCCTCAAAGGAGAGGGGGGCACTCTTTTCAACTCCATACTGAAGAATCTCAGCCTCAGCCCCAGGGTAAAGGCGAGCATCAGTGCGTACCCTGGGACCACCTGGACCCGGAGGATCTCTTCCTGAAACCGGTCAACATAGTGACCCAGTGTCTCATCCGGCTTCTGCCTCACTGCAAACAGGCACTCCGCCTCCTTCTTCCGCTTCTTTGACGTTGAGAACCTCAACAGGAAACTTCTTCGCAGATCTTCAAAACAGTAGATCGACCTTGCTGGCAGCTGGTGGAACCAGTCCCGATCCTTCTCCTTCAACGTGATGACAAATAGCCGACACTTGAAGGCATCCGTCATCTGCCTTATCGAAATGACATCTTCAAACCACTGCACGTGTTGTACAGGGTCATCCTTCCCCGAGTAGTAGGACATGTCAGGCTCCCGGAACCCCTCCAGTACCGGAGCTGAGATGATGAGCTCGCTGAAAGGGCTCTCGCCTCCTGCCTGGCGAGAGGGTACGTCCCGCGGCCTCGGCTGGCTGGCCCGATCCGCGCGACCGTGCCCAAGGAAGAGTTCTCACACTGCCTCCTCCCTCTCGCCCAAATATGTTAGAGCTTCCTTGCCCGGGTGCTGGCCTGGGAAGAGCTTCCGCGCGGCCACGTCCCTCTCGCCAGCCTCCGTCGGGACCTCCCTCCCCGGGCGCTATCCAGGGGCATTCTCGCCTAAGAGCAGGACCTCCTCTATCGGAACCTGAGGTGTGGCCCACTCGCTTCGGGCCGAGGAGTCCAAGTTGATGGTCTGCAGGACTTCTCTCCTGAAGTCATCCAGCATCTTCCTCGTCTCCTCCTCTCCCCGGGTGGGGGAGCCTCCAGAACCAGACCCTTCACCTTCACCTTCAGCCATGGGACAAAACTCAAGGCTTTCTTGTATTAGCTGCCTTCCACCCTCATCGCACCAGAACCGTTGAAGTCAAAAATGACCTCAACGGGAGTTCAAAATAGGGGTGCAGCCAACACCTACTTCTCTCGACCCTCGACCCTCGACTAGACTCAAAGGACCTAGGACTGACCCAAAGCCTCAGTAGGGAGGTCCCACCTCACACCCGGAAGATCTTTGAGAGCTTCCCCTCCAAAGTCAAAAGCTGGGCTAGGGGCTCCTCAGAAAGCACTAGAGATTGGATGATTATGACCGCTTGCTTTCCAAGGAGCCCTTATGGGTCTGTTTATAGCCTTTTGCTGACCTGAGATTACTGAAATACCCTTAGTTGATCTGCCAATAGCAAAATCCCGCTGTTTATCCTGAGGGTATAGGGGTAATTTTATCTGAGGGTAATTAGGTCATTTTACCCAGGTCCCTGGGCCTCACTCGGCGAGAACTCTGAGCTGAGAGCCTTCCAGTCCAGAGCCCGGCACAAGCGGTCTCGCCTGCTTATAGGCGAGAGCTCCTCCAAGGCAGGAGCTTGGCGTAAGCGCAAGCGTTCCCGCCCACTAATGGGCGAGAACTTCTTCAGAGTGGGAGCTCCTCTGCCTAGCCTAATCCTGACCATTGGTGTCTCCTGGGCTGACTCAGCGAATATGGGGTTTTATAACTGGAGCTGTGTCTGCGTATTAGCGCACAATGTTGATATGGAGTCCGGCTGTGGCGGTCTTGGCTTGGCGTTTGGCGACAAGGCGGACAGGTGTTGATGTCCGACCTTGGTGAAGCATTGGTCTTGGCTTGACCTTTGGCAACAAGGCAGACTAGCGATGTGTTTGGCCTTGGTAAAGCATAGGCAGACTTGCTATCCTGCACAGGCAGCGGCGGACTTGTGTGTATCCGCGGGCATGTGGATACACTTGTTCTTGCTGCGGGATGTGGCGGTAATCCTATCGGCTAGGGCGGTGGCCACACACCTCATCTTGCCTATAAATAGGACCCATGTCACATCAGGAATAGAACCAACCGAAGTGAGTGAACAGTAAGTTGATCCCGCAACAGTTGCTTCAGACTGACTTTGGTGTCCACGCTGTTTGATAGAGTTGACCGGTTTGTGCTGTGCAGGATGTGCGGATAGCGCTGGAAAGCCAGTACTTGTCTCTGATTGCGGTCGGGGATAGTGTGGACTCTGCGGTTAAGCAACAGGTGGTAAACAGTAGGTAGCGGACAACGACCAGGCGGTTTTCTCTTTGGCAACTTGTCTTCGGGGTTCAATAAGTCGCCTTCTTCAGGCGGACTGTTTATTTCGTCATCGCAGGTTGTGCGGTCTGGAGGCTAGGTGACCTCACGGTCAGGAAGCTTGCAGATCGGCGGCTAGAGCTTAGCATTGGAATAACAGGGAGTCTTCGCGGCTTGGGTTGCGGTCTGGCGACCTGGCGGTTTGAGCGGACTCCATAGCAGTAGACCGGCGGCTTAGTGTTTGAGTCCGCGTGGCTTGTGTTATCTTGTCTTTGAAAGTATCTCTACTCTCCCTGTGGTGGTTTTGGCGAAGCTTTTCTCGCCATGTATGTCTCGCTTTGTAAAGAAGTTGGCTGTTAATCAATAAAGACTCTTGATGGTGCATGTGTTTCTGGTTGTAACTGACTTAGTTGACATAACCCCTGCTTACTCCAAGATCCAGAGTAATTTCAACATGGTATCAGTGGAGGTTGGAGTGTATATGCAATGTTCAACTGAAGTGGTTGTTTACTATTATGAAGAGGGAACCAGTTGTAGAACCATGACAGTGGAAGATGCAAGTAGTCTTGGAATTGAACTCCTTACAGAGACGAACTTTGATAGGTGGAAGTCTTGTATGGAGAGCTTTCTTCTTGGCGAGGACCTTTAGGAGGTGGTGTGTGGAGCAGGAAGACAATAAGCTACTGATGGCAATGCTCAAGAGATGAGAGCTTGGAAGGAGACAAAAGCAAGAGCGGAGTCTATTCTCAAGCAGGTGATCTCATCGGAGCTCTTCGACCACATCAGTGGATGTCGATCAGCGTTGGAGGTTTGGAATTCCCTTGATGGGTTGTTCAGGAAGGAGTTGAAGGTTGTTGCAGAAGATGGTCCCTCTACTTCATATCAGCAAGAAAGGAGTGTTTCTCCTAGGCGTGATGGGAAGACGAAGGAAGGACCAAGGTGCTATAGATGCAAGCAGTATGGTCATCTCAGGAAGGAGTGCAAGGTTGTCTTGCTCTCGGCGAACATTGCTCAAGTATGGAGAAAGGAGATGAACTTGGTTGGATCATCAACAAGTTTTGGTGTTGATTGGATGAAGTCCGGTGATAGTACAGCTATCTGGCATGAAAGACTTGGGCAAGTGGGGATGGACAAGCTGAAAGCTATGGCAGGAAAAGGACTCGTAAGATGCTTGCCTAGATGTTCATCCTATGGCGACTGTCAAGCTTGCGTGGTATGTCAGCATAGTAAAGTTTACCGCTTTACAGTTGATAAGGCACAATCCAGATGTAAGGTACCTTTGGAGGTTGTCCATTGTGATCTTGTTGGACCGACCGTCACTGCCAGTCTTGGAGGCAGCAGGTTCATGCTGATATTGGTTGATGATTATTCAAGGTATACGTGGGTATACTTCATGAAGGAGAAGTCAAACTTGTTCCGCTTGTTTGTGGAGTTCAAGAAGCTTGTGGAAGGCCAACTTGGCATATGGATCAATAAGTTGAGGACAAGCATCGGTGGTGAGTTTGGCTCAACCGAGTTCTCGAACTTTTGCAGGAAGAATGGGATCCGAAGGGAGCTTTCTTGTGGACATACTTCACAGAAAGGCGATGTTGCAATTCGGATGATCCGTTTGTTGACGGAGACCTGCAAATGTTGGCTTCAGTGAAAAGGCATTCCTAAGGCTTTTTGGGCAGAAGGGATGGCCTGCGTGGCACATGTCATCAATCGGATGCCTCTTAGTCCGATCAATGTGAAGATTCCATATGAGCTGATGTTCGGGGTGAAGCCCAGTGTAGATCACCTACGGGTGTTTGGATCTACCTGCTACATACATACTCTGGATGCTCTCAAGACGAAGCTAGTCTTTGTTGAGTGTGATGAAAAGAAGAGAAGATGAAGGTGTATGGATCCTGGGAAGAAGAGGTTCATCGTGTCAAGAGATGTTGTCTTTGATGAGCTGACGTCATATTAGGATAGCTCATGTGTGGAGCTAGAGATGAGCAGGTCTGATGGTGGGCTAAAGGAGGCTGCTGCTAAGGAAGAAAGGGAGCTGCCTGTGTCACCAGGAGCTCTAGGTTATTCTAGCTCCGGGGAAAAAGTGTCAGGGTCGGGAAGTAGGGGGAGCGATGCTTCAGGTGCTTTTGGCTCGAACACGGAGGCTTCTGGTTCAATAAGCAGGGGGAGCGATGTTCCAAGTAGTTCTTGTTCGATAAAGGAGGCTTCTGGTTCCGGTAGCAAGGGGAGCGTTGCTCTAGGTGCTTCTGGTTCCAATGAGGTGGCGTCTTGTTCAAGAAGCAAGGGGAGCATTGTTCCGGGATTGCCTGAGAATGGAGTTGGTTCAGGAGGAGCCGCGAAGGGGGTTAGCCGTGATCAGGTTCTTCGGAGATCGAAGACTATCAGCAACCCACCAGCTCGATATAGCGAAGGGAACACTGTGAGCTTGGTCTCATGTTTCCTTGCAAGCCCTCAGGTCGAGCGAGTACCTTGTAGCTGTGATGACACCACTAGAGTCAAGGAGGTGGATGATGCCAAGGCTGAGGAGGTGACTACTCTCAGAGGTGACAAGGCATTGGCCCTTGTGCCCAAGGTTGGTGGCGATAGTCCTGTTTTCGGTGTTCTCCAAGATCGATCTTCGTTCAGGCTATCATCAGCTCAGGATCCGTGAGTTGGACATTCCACAGACTTCTTTCAGGTCGAGACATGGGCATTTCGAATTCCTGGTTATGTCGTTTGGTTTGACCAACGCGCCATCAGAATTCATGGACATGATGGACCGGGTGTTCAAGGATTTTCTGAATAAGTTTGTGGTCGTATTTATAGACGACGTTCAGATTTATTCTCGCAGTGCTGAGCAGCATGAGCAGCATCTGTGATTGTTTTTATCTGCTTTGAGAGACCATCAGTTATTCGCCAAGTTGAGTAAATGTGAATTCTGGTTGTCCCAGGTTTCCTTCCTGGGTCATGTGGTGAACAAAGATGGCATTTCAGTTGACCCGAAAAAGATTTCTACAGTAAAGGATTGGCATAGGTTGAGCACACCCAAGGAGATTCGGAGCTTCTTGGGGTTGGCCGACTATTATAGAAGATTCGTGGAGGGATTTTCTACCTTGGCAGCCCCCTTGACTAAGTTGACGCAGAAGAATGCGACGTTCATTTGGAGCGAGAAATGCGAGGAGGCTTTTCTGGAGCTGAAGTGCAGGTTGTGTTCTGCTCCTATCTTGGATTTGCCTACGGAGGGCATGGACTATGATGTGTATGTGGATGCCTCGCATGTTGGGCTCAGAGGTGTGTTGATGCAAGCAGGGAAGGTGATTGCATATGGGTCGAGGCAATTGAAGACTCATGAGAGGAACTACCCTACGCATGATCTTGAGTTCGGAGCGGTGATCTTTGCCCTAAAGATGTGGATACATTTACTTTATGGTGCCCAATGCAAGATCTACACCGATCATAAAAGCCTAAAGTATGTCTTCACCCAGAAGGAGCTGAATTTGCGCCAATGGCGTTGGTTAGAGTATGTGGCCGATTATGATGTGGATACACAGTATCATCCGGGCAAGGCCAATGTGGTGGCCGATGCCATGAGCCGGAAGACGGGGAAGATCTTTAATCTCACCGCCGATCGTTTAGTGGAAGAGTTCCTCCTGATGGACATTTCCGTGGGACACTGTGACATGCAGAGCAGTTTGAAAGATAATAGTTGTCAACCTAAATCACCTAGAGGGGGGTGAATAGGTGAGTTGTGCGTCTTTTGCGGAATAAAAAATCTCAGAACAAAGCACAGATCTATTTACCAAATTATCACAGACGAGACAAGATTTATAATGGTTTCCCGATCTTGGGTACATCCACTTTCCCTCACCGATCTAGTAATAAACTAGACTCGGCTACTCCACTATCTCGGATTGAAAATCAATCCTACCCTCGGAACAAAGTTCTTATAATCTCAATCCAACAACCTGGATCTATAACTCGGAAGGCAAAACTTCCTACAAATTCGGAGTTGAAAACTCCTACACTCGGAGATAACTTCTCCTACAAGAATGAAAATTGTTTAAGAAAATACAAACAATGATTTCTTTGTCAGATCTGTAAGCAAGCAACCGGGATCTTCTTCTTGTAAGCTTTGCGGCACTTTCAGAAAGATGAAGAAAATCACGGCAATAGATCTGGAATCTTCTTTGTCTTACACGATCGGGAATAGGATGAGCAGGTGAGACACGATCTCGATCTGGAATCTTCTTTGTTTAAGAAAATCGAAACCCTTGCCGGAGAAGAACAGCAGCGGCGGCGGCTTTCGTTCCGTGAAGAGAGAGAGAGGAAACAACGACTTGGAGAGAGAAAATGGCTGCAGAAATTTTTCAATAATATTTGATCTTGAAAGCTTGTATCCTTGTTAGGGTTTGTCGATTAGACATGACTTTATATAAAAATACTAATAACGGTCATAATTGGTCTTAATGACGTACATGTGGACCAATCATGTCACGGAATTTAAAAATCTGTCAAATCTGGACTTAGAAGAAATTTCAGAGAAAAAGAGGTGATATACACGAGTAGGAATATAACTACTCGAGTAGGTAAAGGACAACTCGAGTAAGTGAAGGAAAGTAACTCAGGTATATAATTCATGACTACTCGAGTAGGTTTGAAGACAACTACTGGAGTACATATAATAAACTACTCGAGTACTTAGAATATCTACTGGAGTATGCAGAAAATTTCACGGGAAGTGGAGTTGAACTACTCGAGTACAAGTTGTACTACTCGAGTAGGTGTGAAAAACTACCAGAGTGGTTTGATGAACTACTCGAGTGATAGGACTTAGAAAAATTTCTGAACATTGAAAAATGAGCTACTCGGGTAGTCAGACTGAACTACTCGAGAGGATATAGTCTACTCGAGTATATGAAACGACTTACTCGATTAAAGGACTTGGAAAATATTTAGGAGAAGAGAAATTTAGTTTACTCGAGTATGAAGCTTGAACTACTCGAGTAGTAAGAGAACTACTCGAGTATATAACTTATACTACTCGAGTATTGAAAATTTATTCTTGAGATAGAACAGTTACACGAGTCAGAATCTATAACCACTCGAGCATATAAATATGCTTACTCGAGTGTTTTACTTAGAAAAACTTGGAGAGGAAATCTGTATTACTCGAGTAAGAAGAAGTATCTACTTGAGTAGTTAAATAAGCAACTCGAGTAAGTGACAGTCCACTCATGTATGTGGACTTAACTTGACGAGAGGAAGATTTACTTACTCGAGTATAAGAATTTTGACTCGATTCTAAAGCAAGTATTTCACTCGAGTAGTTAATGGCCTACACGAGTAGAATACTTAGAAAAATTGGCAAGGTTGAAATCCTTCCTTCTTTGGTGAAATCAACATCCAACTTTATACACATAGTTCAAGTGTTTGAAAATGAAGTGTATCCCAATAGAGAGGCTACACATGAGTCAACACCTTGGGTCATACAATGAGGGATTACATTGTATGGTCCTGTGTTTGGTGACCCATTGAAGACTGACATTGGTCTACACTTCCCATTGGAATCCTGCAACCACATAACTCAAACAAATCATCAAATACAACCTAATTCATCTTACTTTCAGGATGACTTCATCAAATATGGGTTAATGTGGACATAGGTCCCAACAATCTCCCCCTATTTGTTGAAGTTAGAACCCTTTACACTAAGGTGAATTAAAGACATAAAAAGAAGCTAAGTAGAAAAATAAGTGCAAGCAAGCAATAGACTATGAGACAAGATAATAAGAGCAAAAACATAGAATTATATAAATAAGAATATCCAAAATTGTCAATTCTATAGTCAATCATTTCACACTCTCAAATATCCTTGAAATTTAGACTTGATGCTGTTGTCTGTCCAATTTCTCTTGCTATCTTCTTTGGTAGCAGTAGGGTTTAGGATAATATTTGGGAGGTCTAGGAGGGGCAGCAGGGTTGTTCCTCCCATATTCTCTATCATAGATTCTCCTTTTGGTTAAGGATTTTTCATAAAGTTCCCATTCATATGAGTTGTAATGAATATTCCCGCTCTCATGGAATTCCATAACTAATCTGAGAGTTTCTAGAATCAGGGATTTGGAAGGTTGGAGACCAAACTTCAGCATGTTCAGTAGTAGGAGCAGAAGCAGGAGTGGATCTGCTGGCAAAAGCACCTTCACCATATTTTCTTTTCTTTCTGGATGTCTGAATTTCTGGAGGGGCTTTGAAGAATATATCTGCAGGATCTTCTTCCCAGACTTGAACACAGGTGTCTGGAGGAGCAACTGTGTCCCCAGGCCTGGGAGAGAATGTAGGTTGCAGAGGAGCAGCTGGGGCAGAGGCATCTGTAGCTAGAGGATTTAAACGATGTGGAATGATGTTGGGGTCAGCAACAAACTCTAGGAGAATCTGGTTATGCATCCAGACAGTAGTGTCATAGGTGTGGAACTTGACACTCTGTATCTGGGCTAACACATCACCCTTAATTCCCTTCACATGAGTTTCCCATAGTTCCTGTTGGAGAGCAGTAGATTTTTCTAGTTATTCTTTTACTAATCCCTCCCCTTTCTGACTTCGACAGATAGCTTCTTTATGGCAGTTTCTTTAAATAGACCAACTTCTTCACAAATTTTCATTTTGTTGTCTGCATTTCTCTTGTACAGTTCTATTTGATTATTTGCAAGGGTGATACCCTATTCCATAACTTCTCCAACACTAGTTATAGTATGGTCGAGGGCTTTTCCACCAAGTTGAAACAGGTATCTGAGCTTGTCAGTGTTATGCTGGATTTCAGTAAAGCCTCTGCTCATCTCAGTCTCGAGAGCAGTTACCTTGTCAGTTACAGTCTTTAGACAAGTATCAAAATATGTCCTCTGGTCTTGAAGGAGCAGTGCAATCTATTGCAGCAAATCTGAGGAGGAAGGGTCTGTAGCAGCAGTGGAAGGAGCAGCAGATATAGGAAGAGCAGAAGGGAGAGGAGGAGCTACCCATGGAGCTATTTCTCCAATAATCACAGAGCTTGTAGCCCTTGTTGTATGAATGATAGCATCCCTTTCTTCTGTATCATAAGGGATAGAGAAATCTAAGTTTCTGAGAGGATCCTCAGCTTGTTCAGGGGAGGGCTCATCAGAAAGAAGAATTGTGTCTTGCTGGTCTTTGAGGGCAGCAGGAGAGTGTGCTGGAGTCCTGGCTGGAGAATGTTCAGGAGATTGTTCAGGAGTTGAGTCCTTGTGAAATTTAGAGGATGGAGCAGGAGGAGATAGAGGAGGAGGAGGAACAGGCAGCACTTCTTTAGTGAGTTCTGCAATCATTGCATCTAAAGCAGCAGCTATTGAGAGAAGAGATTCTTGAGGTATCTGATCTGAAGGAGTTACTGGAGTTTATGGTGTGTGAGGTAGGGGAGAAGTTGCTGGCTGAGGAGATGAAGTGGTTTTTGTTGGAGAAGGCTTCCTGACTTAGATAGAAGGTCCAAGCTCCCCCTCACTTAGTGCACTAGAGGAGCTGGCCACCTGATGAGGTAAGGGAGATGGAGTACTGTCCTCTAATACTGGATCTTCTGGAACTTCTGAAATCTTAGTAGCTTGACCAGAATTTTTTAGTTTGAGCTCCCATCTCTGAATAGAAGAAATGGAGACTTTCTTCATGTGGTGAAGAGGGGTCCCTTTGGAGAAGTTGAATACCTGAGGATTTGTTTAACGGAGGAGCAGAGAGATTATTCTGGCGAAGTTGGGGGTTTTTAAGCTGTCCTTGATTTTGTCCAGAATCAACATGCCAAACTGGAACTTCTTACGGCACACAATGGCTTGCATTATGTTGAAGAAATACAGTGGAATGTCTCTTATGGAGTTGGTCTTGCACAGCAAAATCTTTCCAATAACATCAACTAGAAACTTTCCTTCTGCGTTCATGTCTGATCGTTTGAAATACTGAGCGTCAGCTGAAATACCACAGAATAAGCTTGTTCTGTCAGAATCTTCGTCATCTAGGTCATCTTCTTCGTCCACTATCGGTATGCGGAGAAGTTGAGAGACAATTGTCTTGGTGAGTTTGATTTTCTGACCTTTCACCTTGGATTTCAGAACTTTGCCATGCCGCTTGACCTTCAGATTGGAGAAGAATTCCGCTACCTCGGGGAAGAGGATCCGGCAGGGTTCTTGCAGGACGAAGGATAGCCCTAATGTGTTTAGAAGAATCAAAAGTTGTGGAAATCATTTGAAAGCTCTGCAATCCCTGCGGTAACAAGTTTCGAGCCTGCACCAATCTTGGAGACGGCGGCCATGATCCAGAAACTAGAAAAGCTCTGGGGGGGGGGGGGGGGGTAAGAGGAAAAGTAGCGCCTCTGCAATTTCTTGAAGGAAGACGAAGCGGTGGACGGGTACTCGAGAGATTGGAAATGATCTCGTGTAGAATGAATTCGGAATTTCGAATTTATAAACCCTAGGTTTAATTCTAATTATCTAGAAGGAAATAACTTAAAAGGAGAAGACGACATAAGCCTTGGTTGGCTTATAGGAAAATTTGAAAAATCAAAGAGACATACACGAGAGATAAAGAGGTACTCGAGTAGATTGGGAGTTACTCGAGTAGGTGAATCGACTTACTCGAGTAGATGAAGTATAATACACGAGTACATGAATTTCCTTACTCGGGTAAGTCAAATGGACTACTCGAGTAGGTCCTTTGATTTCTCGAGTAGGTCAAGGTTATAAAGAAATTGAAATGCCAAATTGACTAACCCTTTATTTTCCTTTGCTTTCTTGAAATCCAAACTTCTCTAATCCTCTTTGTTGAGCATCGCAAGTTCCGTTTTGAAGAAGGAGAACTTGGTCTCGTCAAGCAGCTTCGTGAAAATATCTGCAACTTGCCTGTCTGTGGAGACATATTGGAGATCTATGTCCCCATGCTCTACATGCTCCCGGATGAAATGATACCTTAGCTTGATATGCTTTGTCCGGCTGTGCGAGACTGGATTGTTGGCTATTGCAATTGCGCTGGAAGAGTCGCAAAGCAATGGGATTTTCTTGAACTTCATGTTGTAGTCTTCAAACTGATTCTTTATCCAAATTAACTGTGCGCATCAAATTCCTGCAGAGATGTACTATGACTCAGCCGTTGAGATTACGACACAGTTCTGCTTCTTGCTACTCTAGGAGATAAGCCGTCTTCCAAAGAATTGGCACGTCCCAGAGGTGCTTTTCCTGTCATCTTTGCTACCTGCAAAATCTGCATCTGAAAAACTAATTAGTTCGCTGTCACTACTTTTTGGGTACCATAAGCCAAGATTTGGTGTACCTTTAAGGTATCTCAAAATCCGTTTTGCAGCAGTGTAGTGAGATTCCTTAGAGTTCACCTGAAATCTAGCATAGACACATGTTGAAAACATTATGTCAGGTCTACTGGCAGTAAGGTAGAGCAAGGATCCAATTATGCTTCTGTACTTAATTTCATCAAAAGGTTTCCCTTTTTCATCCTTGTCTAGAGACATAGTTGAGCCCATTGTAGTCCTCATAGAGGTTACGTTCTCCATTCTGAATTTCTTAATCAGGTCTTTGGTGAACTTGGTCTGCGAGATGAAAATTCCATCTTCAGATTGTTTCACCTGAAGCCCTAAGAAATACTTCAGCTCGCCCATGCTGCTCATTTCGAACTTCCCTTGCATAAGTTTTGAGAACTTTTTGCAGAGGTTGTCGTCTGTAGAGCCAAAAATAATATCGTCGACATAGATTTGCACTAGCAAAATCTTGCCTTTTATTTCCCTAAGAAATAATGTCTTGTCTATCTTTCCTCTTGTGAACATGTTCTCAAGTAGAAAGCTAGACAGTGTCTCATACCAAGCTCTAGGAGCTTGTTTCAGAGCATATAGGGCCTTGTGCTGTAAATAGACGTAATCAGGAAAGTTAGGATCAACGAAACCTGTAGGTTGTTCCACATACACTTCATCCTTTATGTTACCATTTAGGAAGGCAGACTTCACATCCATCTGATAGACGGTGAAGCCTTTGAATGCAGCGTATGCTATGAACAACCTTATTGCCTAAAGCCTTGCCACTGGAGCATATGTCTGGTCGAATTCGATTCCTTCTTCTTGACGATAGCCTTTAGCGACAAGTCTGGCCTTGTTCTTTATGATCATCCCGTCTTCATCCATCTTGTTCCTGTAGACCCATTTTGTTCCAATGATGTTCTTTCCTTTGGGTCTTGGAACAAGCTTCCATACATTGCAGCGCTTGAACAGATTTAGCACTTCTTCCATTGTCATTATCCATGATGCGTCCGAGTTTGCTTCCTCAAACTTCTTCGGTTCAACCTGTGAGAGAAAACTCAAATATAAATTCTCATTAGTTGTACCTCTTCGAGTTCTGACACCGTCCCGGAGATCTCCTATGATCTGGTCCATGAGATGATCCTTCAAATGTCTGAGCTCTAGAGGTCTTGCATCTGGATTGTCTTCTATCACCAGAGTTATTTCTTCATCTTCGATGACTTCTTCATCTTGATCATCAGCCTCTCCAATAGGGGTTGGAGTGGTGATCTTGATGAACTTTTAGCCTCTGTCCTCGGACGGTTCATCCTAGCTCGTTTCTTTCATCTTTGCACCTACATCTTCAATGAGCACACTAGACGGATTGCTTTGCAGCAAGCTCGTCTCATCAAATACAACATGTATCGATTCTTCTACCACTAGGGTTTTACTATTAAAAATTCTATATGCCTTACTATGGCTACTATAACCTACAAAAGTACCTTCAAAACTCTTTTCGCTGAACTTGGTGGTATGATACTTACCATTGTTAAGTACAAAGCATTTACAACCAAAGATTCTAAAGTATGAGATGGTTGGCTTCCTTCCCTTTAGAAGTTCGTAAGGTGTCTTATCGTGGTTTTTGTTAATGAGTGCTCAATTTTGCACGTGGCATGCAGTGTTGACGGCCTCAGCCCAGAAGTACTCCGGAAGTGAAGCATCACTCAACATTGTCCTGCAGTCCTCTATGAGTGTTCTATTCCTTCTCTTAGCCACTCCGTACTGTTGTGGAGTACGAGCAGAGGAAAACTCATGAAAGATACCTAAGCTTTCACAGAATTCTGTCATGGCCCCAGATTTGAACTCTATTCCGTTGTCACTTTTGATTTTGACTACGAGCAGTTGTACTCATTCTGGACTTGCCTGACAAAATTAGTATAGATGTCGAAGGTATCTGACTTGTGTTTCAGAAAGAATACCCATGCAAAGCGCGAGTAATCATCAACAATTACCAACGTATAATCCTTACCTCCCAAACTTCTAATTTGCAGTGGACCAAACAAGTCCATGTGCAGTAGATGAAGACATCTATTAGAGTCTTTGCCAATAACGCTTTTAAAGGTAGCCCTTGTTTGCTTGCCTTTTACAAATGCATGACAAGATCTATCTTTGACGTACTTGACATTTTGGGCATCACGAACTAAGTTCATTGAAAATAATTTGTTAATAGTTTTGAAATTAATATGTGCTAGTCTCTTGTGCCATTGGTCACCAAAAGACGCACTATCTTTTGCTAAAAGGCACACTGGTGTAGAGGAATCTATACAAATGAAATTTAAACAGATAATATTCCTGCTTCGAGTGCTGGATAGAATCGTTTCCATATTGTCAACGGATTTTATCAAGCACTTATCAGCATGTAATTCAACTATGTATCCTTTATCGCAGAGTTTGCTTATGCTTATGAGATTGTGTTCCAATCCTTCGACATAAGCCACATCCGAGAAGGATACATTGTCGTTAGTAATCATACCATAGCCTCTTGTAATTCCACGGTCAGAACCTCCAAAGATGACCTTTGGTCCGTTCACAACTAAAGTAAAGTTCTGAATAAGGCTTCTAGTCCCGGTCATATGTCCGAGAGCATCCGCTGTCCAAATACCAGATTAGTGTTTTGTTGGCCTTTGGACATACCTGCAATCATAATCAATTTGCCTTAGGAACCCAAACACGTTTGGGTACTTGGTCTCGGGTTAGAGTACTCCCCATACGAGTGTTAGCATTATGAGCGGTCTTTCTCATATTGCTGATATGAGGAGTTGCAGCATTTTTGGGATTTAACCAGCAATCTATGGTGAAGTGACCAACCTTGCCACAACACCAATAGTCAAATCTGTTGTACCTTTGCCTCATGATCTCCTGCTTAACCTTTTGGAATTGTGGTCTAGCAGGGGCAGCATTCTTGGAGGAAGAAGCTTCGTGATAATGACAATCACATGTCTTCTTCTCCTTAGGAGGACTTTCTACAATAGGCTTTGTCTTTGGTGCCTTCTTGAAGTTATGCCCATGATTGAAAGGGCCATAGCTCTGAAGAATAACCTTTTCATAAGGTGCCTTAAAGACACTTTCGCCAAAGTTTCTAGGTCGAGTCCATCCTTGATAGCGGGACTTTGGCTCTACATGAGTAGGCTTAGCAAAGTGCCCGTAGGATGAGTCAAGATCAAACTCATTTGATGGAAAGATGACTTTCTTGAATGTAGTCTGATCTTGAGGGGCTTTCCCCTTCTCTTTGGCTAGGGCTTTTTTGGCGGCCTTATTCTTCCATTGAGACTTATTTCTCCTAGAGGATTTACTAGGGGCTGTTCATGGCCTAGCCCAGCTCCCTTGACCTTTACTGAGAATTCAGTAAAAAATGGAAGAACTGTCTTGGGCTTTGAGAAACTCTCAACAAGTTTCTTTTCAGCGGTAAGTTGTCCCTCAAATTCCTTGATGATTTTCTCTCTGAGGTCAAGGTGCTCAAGAGCCTTGTTATATTCTTCAATAGAATTATTGAAGTTTTCTTCGAGGGAGTCTGTCTTTGAAACTTTCTCTCTCAAGATGCTCTCTTCGGCTTTTAGATATTTGATCTCTTTAGCCTGAGTCTTCACGACTCGACGACATTTGTCATAAGCCATGATTAACTCCATGTACTGGGCCATTACTTCTAACTCATCGTCAGAGGTGCTATCCTCACAATCATGTTCAAAGACTTCAGAATCTGAAAGAGGGGTATGATAGTTTACCTTCCCAGTGAACTGGGGCTCTTGATCATCATCTATTTGAGCCATAAGCCCAAAATAAGCTTCTTCTTCACTCGACTCAGATGAGTCGGAGTCACTGAGAGTCTTGCTCTTTTTGGCTATTAGGCTCTTCTCTTTCCTCTTCTTGTTGTATGAGGATTTCTTTTCTTCTCTTCTACCACCCTCCTTCTTATGAGGGCAGTCGGCGATGACGTGACCTGGCTTATTACAATAATAGCAAATGATGTCAGTCGAAACATATTTGTTTTGTTTAGAGGAATACCTGTCGTGGCTACTTGAGCCTTTTCTTTGCCGATCACCATCGTGTCGGGATCTTCTATAGGAGGCATCCTTGCCTTTCCATTGCTTCTTCTTATTCAAGAATTTCTTGAACTGACGTGAGAGCAGTGAGAACTCTCCTTCTGATAGCTCAGAGCCTGAGGTACTAGGCTCAGAAGTTTCTTCTTCTTCACTAATTTCTGGAGCTGGAGCAGGGGAGGAAGCCTTTGTCTTTCTAGATGTGTCTGCCTTTAGAGCAACAGACTTTTTTTTGAGAGCAGACCTCCTCTTCTCTTCTTCAGCTTTCCTAGTGTTGAGTTGAAGCTCATATGACATAAGCTTCCCGAAGAGATTTTGTGGGTCTGTCTCAGCCAGCTTCCCAAACTTCCCGATGGCACAGACCTTGTTGTCCCATTCTTTGGTCAGGGATCTCAGGAACTTGTCATTCAGTTCTCTATTAGTGAATACTCTGCCATAGACTCTTAGGCCATTCACTATCTTGAAAAAGTTCTCAAATGTATCAGCAATGGTCTCTTTGCTTCCCTGTCGGAAGGCTTCATACTTCTGATTGAGGAGGGATCTTCGATCATCCCTTACTTCTTATGTTCCTTCCATCAAGGTAACCAAGGACTACCATATCTCCTTTGCAGATTGGCAGTGAATTAAGTTCTGCAACATTGAGTCATCAAATGTACTTGCTATAATGTTTTTAGCTTTCTTGTCTAGTGAAACAAGTGCAATCTCGTCCTTGTCTAAATCCATCAGCTTCTTTAGAACCTTCTTGGTAGGATCTATAGTGGAGACAGTCATAGGGATATAGGGACCTTCTTCAACTATCATGAAGATCCTCGGGTTCACAGCTTCTATAAAGAATTTGATCCTTTCTTTCCACATGGGAAAGTTGTTCTTGTTGCATAGGGGAAGCTTGGCAAAATCCTTTGCCTTGTCCATGATAGGTAGATCTCAAATGACCACTATTGCAGGAACTGATCAAGTTGTTAACGTTTTGATCAACCTGGCTCTGATAACAATTGAAAGATAATAGTTGTCAACCTAAATCACCTAGAGGGGGGTGAATAGGTGAGTTGTGCGTCTTTTGCAGAATAAAAAATCTAAGAACAAAGCACAGATCTATCTACCAAATTATCACAGACGAGACAAGATTTATATGGTTCCCCGATCTTGGGTACATCCACTTTCCCTCACCGATCTAGCAATAAACTAGACTCGGCTACTCCACTAGCTCGGATTGAAAATCAAACCTACCTTCGGAACAAAGTTCCTACAATCTCAATCCAACCAACTGGATCTACAACTCGGAAGGCAAAACTTCCTACATACTCGGAGTTGAAAACTCCTACACTCGGAGAAAACCTCTCAAACAAGAATGAAAATTGTTTAAGAAAATACAAACAATGATTTCTTTGTCAGATCTGTAAGCAAGCAACCAGGATCTTCTTCTTGTAAGCTTTGCGGCACTTTCAGAAAGATGAAGAAAATCACGACAACAGATCTGGAATATTCTTTGTCTTACACGATCAGGAATAGGATGAGCAGGTGAGACACGATCTCGATATGTAAAACTTCTTCAGTCTATTTTCTCTGAAAATCGAAACCCTTGCCGGAGAAGAACAGCGGCGGCGACGGCTTTCGTTGCGTGAAGAGAGAGAGAGGAAACAGCGACTTGGAGAGGGAAAACGGCTGCAGAAATTTTTCAATAATATTTGATCTTGAAAGCTTGTATCCTTGTTAGGGTTTGTCGATTAGACAGGACTTTATATAAGAATACTAATAACGGTCATAATTGGTCTTAATGACATATACGTGGACCAATCATGTCACGAAATTTGAAAATCTGTCAAATCTGGATTTAGAAGAAATTTCGGAGAAAAAGAGGTGATATACACGAGCAGGAATATAACTACTCGGGTAGGTAAAGGACTACTCGAGTAAGTGATGGAATGTAACTCGGGTATATAATTCATGACTACTCGAGTAAGTTTGAAGATAACTACTCGAGTACTTAGAAGATCTACTCGAGTATGCAGAAAATTTCACGGGAAGTGGAGTTGAACTACTCGAGTACAAGTTATACTACTCGAGTAGGTGAGAAAAACTACTCGAGTGGTTTGATGAACTACTTGATTGATAGGACTTAGAAAAATTTCTGAACACTGGAAAATGAGCTACTCGGGTAGTCAAATTGAACTACTCGAGAGGATATAGTCTACTCGAGTATATGAAACGACTTACTCAAGTAAAGGACTTGGAAAATATTTAGGAGAAGAGAAATTTAGTTTACTCGAGTATGAAGCTTGAACTACTCAAGTAGTAAGAGAACTACTCGAGTATATAACTTATACTACTCGAGTATTGAAAATTTTTTCTTGAGATAGAACAGTTACATGAGTCAGAATCTATAACCACTTGAGTATATACATATGCTTACTTGAGTGTTTTACTTAGAAAAACTTGGAGAGGAAATCTGTATTACTCGAGTAAGAAGAAGTATCTACCTGAGTAGTTAAGTAAGCAACTCGAGTAAGTGACAGTCCACTCGAGTATGTGGACTTAACTTCACGAGAGGAAGATTTACTTACTCGAGAATAAGAATTTTGACTCGAGTCTAAAATAAGTATTTCACTCGAGTAGTTAATGGCCTACATGAGTAGAATACTTAGAAAAATTGGCAAGGTGGAAATCCTTTCTTCTTTGGTGAAATCAACATCCAACTTTATACACATAGTCCAAGTGCTTGAAAATGAAGTGTATCCCAATAGAGAGGCTACACATGAGTCAACACCTTGGGTCATACAATGAGGGATTACATTGTATGGTCCTTTGTTTGGTGACCCATTGTAGACTGACATTGGTCTACACTTCCCATTGGAATCCTGCAACCACATAACTCAAACAAAGCATCAAATACAACCTAATTCATCTTAGTTCCAGGATGACTTTATCAAATCTGGGTTAATGTGGACATAGGTCCCAACACAGTTTGGCAGTGGCAGAGCCGTCTTGGATTGTACTTACCAAGTTGCACTAGAAGGATGATCCGAATCTACTGCACTTGTACCTCAGGACTGAGAGAGGAGAGTTGCCGGATTTTTCTATTGATGATGCAGGAACTTTGAAGTACCGCAGCAAGTTTTGCATTCCCGCTGTTGGAGGCATCAGGGGTATGATTTGTAGAGAGGCTCATGGATCTAGTGTTGTCTACCATCCCGGATTTACAAAGATGTATCATGAATTGAAGCAGATTGCCTGGTGGTATGGGATGAAGGGTGATATAGCCTGATTTTTTGCTGAATGCCACACTTGCAAGCGTGTGAAGGCCGATCATGGAAGGCCTGGTGGAAAGTTGACTCCGTTGGAGATCCCAACTTGGAAGTGGGAAAGCATTTCTATGGACTTCATTACGGGCTTGCCGAGATCTCCTAGAGGTTTTGATTCTGTTTGGGTTATAGTGGATAGACTGGCGAAGTGTGCTCACTTTTTGTCGTACAAGATTGATTATACGATGAAAAAGATAGCAGAGTTATATTTGAGTGAGGTCATCAGATTGTACGGTGTGCCAGTTAGCATCATTTCGGATCGAGAAAAGCTTCATGTTTTACATCTCGCTACTGGAGGAGTCTGCAAAAGGGTTTGGGTACAAATTTGATTTATTTTACAGCTTACCACCCGCAGACCAATGGTCAGACTGAGCGAGTGAACTAGATAGTTGCGGATATGATCAGGTGCTACATCTTGGACCACGGAGGAGCGTGGGATGAGGGTTTGCGACTTATGGAATTTTCATACAATAACAGTTACTAGGAGAGCTTGCAAATGGCTCCATTTGAGGCTTTGTATGGGAGGCACTGCAGAACTCCCTTGTTTTGGGCCGAGGTCGGTGAGAGGCATGTGTTGGGTCCGGATGCGCTCGAGGAAATGGAAGTCGCAGTGAAGCTTATTCGAGAAAAGCTTCATGTTGCTCAGGAGAGATATGAGAAGAATGCCAACTGGCATAGGTCTGACTTGGAGTTTTTTGTAGGGGACCTTGTGTTTCTAAGGTTTCCCCGATGGTTGGTTTTAAGAGGTTCGGTAAGAACCGGAAATTGGATTTGAGGTATGTGGGCCCGTTTAAGATTGTCGAGCGGATTGGCGTGTCAGCATATAGATTGGATTTTCCAGCAAATTTGTCAGGTATTCATAATGTGTTTCATGTAAGCCAATTGGAGAAGTGTGTGCGAAGCAGTGGGCAAGTCTTGGATGCTGTTCCCCAGTTGGAGCCTAATCTCTCATATGTTGAGGTGCCGGTCCGCATCTTGGATACTCAAGATCGGGTGCTGCAGACGAAGTCTATCCCGATGGTGAAAGTCCTGTGGAAGAATCAGGATTTGGAAAGTGCGATTTGGGAGCTAGTGTCAGCTATGAGGGAGGCCCACCCTCATCTTTTCCATTGATTTGTTTGGTACGTTTCCTTTCTAGTACTCTTGTTTGTTACTTTCCATCTATAGTAGTAGTGGTGTATGTAAAGTTTCGGGGCGAAACTTTCTTTTAGGGGGAGTGACTATAACGCCCCCGATTTTTCTGCGATTATTTAATTCTCGTTGGGCGTTACGTTGATGCGTTTCCGGTATGTGCCATTTGTTAAAGCGTGGTCTTAGCTCTTTTGGTTCCTTGTGTGGTTATTGGTAGTCTTTTTGGCAAGATCCCCTAGCAAGTCGGGTCTGTTTTTGTGACCGGTGAGGCCTCTCGGGGGATGCTTGTGTTTTGGCTTCGGGTAGTGATAACCCGAGTTTTGTTCGTCGAAAGTTGATTTCAACTTTGCCATTGTGTTCGTAGCATAGGTAATTAGCTACGGTGTGAATTTCGTCGGATTCCGAGGTGCTTCGGTTTTCGCATCGTTTTGATGTGTTGATAATTATAATGCAAATAATTAATTAATGAAACTTGAATTGAATCCAGAGGCGGTAGGGCTGATTAGACGCGTCCATGCATATATATAAAGACTTGGACAAAAATCGAAACTATTCATTGTCTCCTTCTTGGTAAGAGTAACCGCTTCCTATTCGAGAGGATGTAAAAACCGCCAACCCTGCTGCCCTTCAGATGCCGATTCTGTTAGCGTTAGTGGATGGAATTCAATTCCGAAAGCGGATTTGGAGTGCTCTCACCTAGACCTTCATTCATACGGTAAGAGATTCAATTTTCATGGTTTTCTAGGGGACTCAGAATTTTTTAGTTTGATCCTTTTCCGCCATTAAAACCTTAGATCCTGTTTAGGTGTTATTGCGGCTGGAGCCGAGAGAGAGAGAGGCAGGGCTGTGCAAGATAAATTCTCGAATTTTGGCAAGTGGTGCTCCTACCCTAGCCAAGTTTTCTTCTCCTTTTCATGGTCATATTTGCTATATTTTTTTTTGTTTTCCCAAGATTAATATTTTTCTCTGTTTTTCCGTCAAAAGCATGTAAATCATTAACCATTATGGACCTTTATGTTTCTGTTTTCATTCTCTCAATGTTCTGAAACTCAAATCTTCGGCTGGAGTACTTTAGTCTTGTTTGTTTTTTCAAATTGTTCCCTTATTATCATTCAAAGTGTTCCCTGTTAAAACCACTGTTTGGGTAGTATCTAGCCTTTCAACCCTAGAATTTAATAGCAATGAGATTTCAAACTTATATTACAAGTAATAGGTTTAAATTAGGCTAAGAAGTTTGGTCGGGAATGAAGTTGGAGGTACAGGGATGCTGTACACTCAATGTAGCTAGTTCGACGAAGATCGTTGATCTGGGTTCGATGATAATCTTCGAACTGAGATCGACGAACTCTGGTTGCTGAGATCGACGATCTCTGTTTCCTGAGTTTGGCGAGGATCGTCGAGCTGCATTTGACGAGGATCGTCGAACTGAGTTCGACGATTTTCTGTGGCCTGTGTCTAGCGCGCAATCGTCGAACGGAATTCGACTATTTTCTGTGGCCTGCATCTAATGCGCAATCATCGAACAGAACTCGACTATTTCCTTGGCCTGCGTTTATCGGAAAATCGTCGAACGGCGTTCGACGATTTTTCCCGTGACCTTTGTTCGACGAAAGGAAAATCGTCGAACGTCGTTCGATGATTTTTCCCGTGCCTGTATTAGATGATTTCCTATGGTATGCGTTTAACGGAAAATCGTCGAACGGAGTTCGACGATTTCCCGTGGCCTATGTTCGACGAAACACTTCGAGTCGTGTTCGACGATTTTCCTACGTTCGACGATTTTGTTCCAGCGCTCGACGAAAATCGTCAAGCTGCGTTCGACGATTCGTGTAGGAAGATGTTTTTTTTCTCTTTTCAATTACTTTTCTTCCCGAGTGATTACCTCCTAGGGAAATGTCTTGTCGGCATTTCGTTGTTCCTTTGTTTTGAGGGCCGAATCATGGGTTATGGCAGTTAGTGGTATTTTGACGCTCTAAAGGAGCGTGATGTTTTGTGTGCGAGCTGTGACCGCCACTTTTAGTCCCAGGTATGGGCTGGGTATTGATGTGGCCTTCACCCTTTTTTATCCCAGGTACGGGCTGGGTTTGTGGTGATTTTTGTGCTGACACAGTGAATTTTCTTTTGGAACTGTTTTGCTTTGGGGACTGTTTTTGGTCACCAACTCAGGTGCATTTGTTTACCATCTTAGAGTATTTCTAATTACTCTTGTAATCCACTTAGTGCATTATGTCTTACGTTAACCTGGACTGCCTAGGCATCCCTGTGAAGGGCTCTCGAGGGTACTAGGAACTACGATGGACTGAAACCCAAGCTCCCTTTTCGTTTAAAGTCAACGATCATTGTTTAGAACTCTACCCTGCGGGCGATCCAGTGGAAGGGAATTTGAGGCCCTCCACTCCCCAATTTATAATCTTTCGCCGCCATGGGGCCAAGCTCGCGACCATAAAACAAAGTGCTTGTGGGAGGCACCTCATAGTTATCCTTACTATTATTTTTTTTATTTTGTTGCATTAACAATTTTCTGCTTTATTTTTGTTGCGGTCTTTCGCTCCTTGGCTAGCAGTGGAAGCCATCTTTCCCCTCCAGTCTTTTTTCATCTTCATCTTCATAGTTAGCTTTAAACATTGGGGACAATGTTTAATTTTAAGTATGGGGGGAGTCGTTCATCCTTCAGTATTCCATTATTTAGAAAGTTTTTTAAAAAAAATTATAAAAAAAATCTCAAAAATATTTTCTCTTTGTTTTTAAACACTTAATAAAATATTATAATATATATTTTTTATTTATGTTTTTGTTTTCCTTCTACTAATATTTAAAAATTGCATATTTATACTATCTTAAAAAGATATAGAGAGTTCTGCCAA
Organism: Platanthera guangdongensis; assembly: GCA_039583875.1. Classification (NCBI taxonomy): domain Eukaryota; kingdom Viridiplantae; phylum Streptophyta; class Magnoliopsida; order Asparagales; family Orchidaceae; genus Platanthera; species Platanthera guangdongensis. The sequence continues at coordinate 91,514,120 of CM077147.1, forward strand.
TATCATGAGTTCAAAAATAGCCTAATTACATGAACCGTCGGATTTGACTATCTTATTTCTAAGCCACTGGATCCTGGTTGCAAATAGCCAGAGAGGCCTGCATATAAAAAAACCTAATGTTTCTCTCTCCAAAACCCCGATCACCGAATTCGCTCCCCCCCCATTTCCACGGTCTCCGCCTCCGCGCGGCGTCCTGACCGGCGAACCCCCCGCAGGTTCGCCGGGAGCAGGAGAACCTGCCGGCGGTGGTCCGGTGGCGCTCGGCGGGGGCCACCGCCGGCGGTGGCCCCGCCGGAACGCCACCGGACCACCGCCGCTCCCGGCGAACCTGTCGGGGACCTCCGATCAGGCCGCTGGTGGCGGTGGGGAGGCCGCAAATTCGCAGGGGGGGACTCGAATTTTTCAATTTTTATAAAAATTAAAATATTAATATTATAAAAATATAAAAATTATAAAAAAATTATTAATATATAAAATTTATATAATATTTTTTTTATAAAAATTATTAATATATAAAATATTTTATATTATATAAAAATATTTTAAAAATGTAAATTTAAATTAATATAAAATTTTAAATTGGGCGTGCTCCGCCCGCAGGGAGGGGGGGTGCGGGCGGAGCCTGCCGGGGGTGGTGGGCGGGCGAAACGCCGTCGGCGGCCAGGTACTATGGCGCGTAGCCATCGGGCCGGAGGCCCGTGCCTGCGACTCGTATATATATATATATATATATATATATATATATATATATATATATATATATTATATATATATATATATATATATATATATATATATAATATATATATAATATAATAAAAAACAAAGAAATGAATTTTATAATTTTTGTTTAGACAAATTGTGGTAGAATCAATAGTATCCTTTGCTTTATGTTTTGTTATTCCAAAATCTTTTATATAAACTTAGCTAGTTTTAATTTCTCATAATCCTTCTTCTTAATTATGTTGTACATGTAAATTGTTGGTCATGTTGTGTTTCCAATTATAGGTAGAAGATCAATTTGAAAAAAAAAATTCTAAATCTTGCACTTCTTTATGATTTTCTTCTTTTATTTTCATTACTTTCTTAAAAATTCTTCATCCACTATTTTTCTTTTTGGTGTGTAAAATTTTTGTAATGGAAACTTTGGATTAGTGTAGTATATGTGAATATCCTAGATGCTTATTATCGTTATATTCATGATAATTTATTTAGTCTCTATTTACAATGTAGCACTTATTCTATTCGACATTTTTCAAAACTTATGCTTTAAATGAATTAGGAGCATGAAAATTATTTAGGCCATTTTGAATTTGTTTCAGCCTTCATGCCAACCTTTTAAATGAACCCTTAGTTAGCCTCTTTTGGGCCTTCTTCCATATTTTACTTTCTACCTCCACTAATCATCTCACCAAAGCCAATTTTTCCAACTTATTTGATCACACTAATCTTTGAAATTTCATTTAAATTTCATGATTGTGATAGGGTTGTGTGATATTTGGAGAAATTCAAAAATGGTATGCTAACAAGAAAATTATTCAAGAAACGTGGGTTTTACTTGAAAAAGGTTGTGTTTGGCATTACAAAGAAAATTTTTAATGGCCTTTTGTTAAAAAATATTAACTTAAAAAAAGGAAAATTGCTTATACTTTACCTCATGGTCGAAATTTCTATAAAACTCATGCTTTGATTTAGTGTGATTGTTAGCCACCGGTTTTATCTTTGAATATCATTCCAAATCATATACCTAAGTCATGTCTCGATCTAACAAAATCATTTTCATTCACGCTCTTAGGTTCGTTTCTAGTCAAGTAGAGAAACAGATTAGATTAGCTAAGCTATTGGGAACAATTTTAGATACTTGATTTTAGATGTATATGATTATAATTTGTCTCTTGGGGTATAATAATAACTCAGTACATTATTCTTTCGTTAAATTACTTCATTTTGTTTAAAGACTTTTGGCTAAAATTTTGGATGATTATTTGTGTTAGTAAAGACTTTAAATGTTACTTCATAATTAAGTAAAGCTTTAGGTTTATCTTTCATTTTCTTCCTACTAAGAATTTCACAAGGTACTCGTGTGTAACATAAATAAGTTTTTTTTATTAGTTACTTCACGTTGGCTTGTTTTTATATCTTTGCTTGAGAATAAGCAAGGATAAGTACGGGGGAATTTGATAATATTTTTTAGTCTAAATTACTTGGGCAAATCTATACATTTTCTTGTTTAAAATTATATATTATATGAATTTTGAGCCTATAATTAGTTTTTTTTTTATAAAAATTGTTCTAACTTAGTTTATTTCTGTTTTCAGGATTGTAACACATTTTGGTCATTTTCCACTTTACAAGTACCAAGTTCACCGGTGTGTACCTTGGGCATGTAACTCAATTGGAATGAAGTGACGATCCGAAATTCGTATCGAAAAAAATTCACCTTACTAACCCATGAGTCACGGCCGTGTACTTCTTACATGGGCATGTAACAAAATCTGCAAGATTCAACCCGGTCCAAGTTCAAGCAGAAACCATTTTCACGCCCCAGTCATGGCCTTTTACCATCTACACGGGCATGTACCTGGAGCGTGCCCCGCCAAGTTCTGAAGATGCACCGAAGTGCAACTTTTTGCCCCTCCACTTGTAAGACTCTTTTTTTTTTCAAAAACCAACAGGGTCTTATGCCCAGAACCGCCGCTTTGCGGTGACACCAACAAACCCGGGAAGGTCGTCACTACAAAACATCGATCCTGTCGGCCATACCGATCGCAGAAGAGAAGAGTAAAAGTATAAGTTCATGAGTAAAATGAAACTCAATGCTGGTCCACCAGAAATCACATGAATATAAATAAATCTCCACGAAGGGAGAGTCCATAGTAACATCAAATCTATAGTAACTACTAATGATTGAGACTCACTCTCCTTGCAGCGTGACTCCCGTGCTAGACTGTCCCGTCTCCAAGCAAACCGACCTCTAGGGCTGCATCTCCTGGTTCGGCTCCACGATCCCCTAAAACCATTTGGTCAACGACCATTAGTCTAAAAGACTAAGTCCTATCATCCCCCACCCCTCCCCCATGGCTACTAGGCACCGATCGGGGAGAAGGAAAGGGAAGGTATTTAAGGTGCAGAGTAGCAAAGTAAGCAGGTGATGGTAGAACTAGTATAACTTGAGCATATAATCACAGCAAGTATAAGTAAGAAAATAGTAGGTAAGCAATATAAATATACACATGAACAAGGTGAGCAAGTAAAGTACAAGAAGGTATACTAAGTAACCATGCCCTATAGGAATGCTCATACAAACTTATAGACCAACGGGTGGTTTTGCAAGACCTATTGTATAAAGAGTCTCATAACAATTTATACAATAGGTGTCAAGGGTTATATGCAATGAATATTCTATGACATGCAAGTACGTTATGATAGGAACATACAAGTGCAACACACACACCTGACTATGTGCACACAGACCTATAGTTCCCCCTTTCTGGAGCCTAACCTCTTAGGATACCTCCGTAGTGGCAAACGGAAGCGGTGGGTTGGGCCTTTCCCACCTCTAAATCGGTATTAGCACTACCAGTCAGACCTATTGTAAACGCCTCAATGCTGGTGCACTAAGTGGAGCTCCTGCATACTCTTGCCGGCTGGCGCACCAGTCTTTATTTGACTAAGTGCTAAACCACACTTGCCGAGTCAACGTATTGGTGTCGGTGTGAGGACTCTCCAATACCGAAGACCCACCACCTTATACTTATACACATACAGCATTAATGTATTTCCCACCAAGCCGAAGCTCCCTAGAGCATCCTGTCCGTCATAAAACCATCTGAGCCAAAGGTCCCCAGATTAACTTACCCATCACCAAAACCACCGAGTCTACCGCTCATGAGACCCAACCTAACTCCCACAACACCGGGGAGTGTGAGTGTAAGTGCAATCCTAGAGTATTTCTAATTACTCTTGTAATCCATTTAGTCTTACGTCTTATGTTAACCTTGGACTGCCCAAGGTATTCCCTGCGAAGGGCTCTCGAGGGCACTAGGAACAACGATTGACTGAAGCCCAAAGCTCCCTTTCACAAGGTACTTATTATTATTGGTATCTACCCATAATAAATACTGTTTAAGGTTATACATAATCTAACCCTATTGCATTTGACTCTTTTCTCTCTCCACGGTAATGACGATGTTTCGTCAAACCAGAGCACCATTTAGCACTAGTCAACTCAATACTTCCACATTATTGATGCGCGAAAATGGAGGAGAAGGTTATCACGGGCACCAGCAGCTAACAGGTGTGTTCGGTCTCACAAGTAAGGATGATGAGGTGAAGAGGTTGATTGCGGGGATAACGGAGAGGTTAAGCTTCTGAGTGCTCAAAAGTGGAGCAAACGCTTGATCAAGGGATGCAGGGATAGAGGAGAGGAAGAGGAGGTTGCTGCTCTGAGTGTGGAGATGGCCGAGAAGGTTGATCAAGAGCTGTCGATCAGAAGGTTACTTTGATGGTTGTGCTTGCAGGTTGATGCCTAGAGAATAGAATTGAGAAGAAGACAGGCTGCTAGCAGCGGAAACAACAGACTTTGCCCGTCACGACTTAAATGTCAGTCTTGCGACGGGCTTTCCTTTGATTAATATCAGTTATTATAGCTTGAGTTACCCCTTTACATGGAAAGAAAATAAAGGGTACATAGGGGAAGCTGGAAGCTAAGGAAAGAAATTGTCAGAGGAGTCTGTGCAGCCTGAGGAGAGAGGTCGGTAGAGAAGAGAGAGGCGGTCGTGCGGAATGGAATATAGAGTCTGTAAGGTATGATGCTTGACCTTGCCGGGGGCTGTCCTCGCATTTGTGTCCTCCTGAAAGAGAGGTATGGGGGTCTATTTATTGGCCCGAGGAGGTAACGGCTTTTGATAATGTCAACCCCGGTGAGTCGGTGATTTGTGAGAGTAGAGATTTGAGTATGCCGAGTCTGCACCAGGCCGCGCGGTGATGGACATGCTTCTGGAGTTGAAGCTGATTCTTGGCGGACTGGGACGTGTCCGCCTCTACTGTGCTAAGTGAGCATGCGCCATGATATACGGGCTGAGGAGTTGTCCTCTCGTTGCTGGGAAGAAGCAGGTAGAAGGATGATTGGCGGGTTGCGTAGCGAGTCCGCCTCTTGCTATAAAAAGTTTTTGGTAAAACTGGAGGCCTCGGTGGAGGACTGGGAGAGTCCTCCAAGCCCGCGGCGGACGAGATGAGTCCTCCTCTACTGAAGGCTTCTCTTGGTGAGTTGATGATCTGGCAGACTGAAGACGAGTCCGCAAGATGTTTGTGGATTGACGGAGCTGATCCACGATCCTTGGGCGGATTGAGAGAGTCCACGAACTGTTAGCGGGTGAGTTGGATGACTGGGCGACTTGGCGGACTGAGGAAGCAGGTCGCCGCCGTGGCTGATGTCTGCCTCCTGTAGTAACGGTCAGGCTTGCCGCACTTGCTGGGCGGCATGGAGGTTGTCGCCCCCTGGTGGGCGACCTTTTGTCTCGCTGTTGAGCGACCTGGAGGCAGATCGCCTAGGGTTGAACGACCTGGAGGGTTGTCGTTGTTGGGCGACCTGGGGGCAGGTCCCCTGGCATTGAGCGACCTAGAGGAAGGTCACCTAGCGTTGAGCGACCTGGAGGCAGGTCGCATAGTGAAGTAGCTGGTGGACCCTCATACGGCTATATGGCAGTCTCGGCGGGTTGAAATTCGAGACTGCCACAGTTACCCGAGTAGTCTACCTGTTGGGATGGAGAAAACCATGATGCGGTTAGTTGAACAAGTCTTACAGCCTGCAGGGGCGGACTAAGGAAGCAGACTGCAGACCCTACAGAACAAGCGGCAGCGGTGCGACTTGGGAGGTCAGACCGAGGAGACCGCCCTAGCCGCGCGGCCTGAGCGGACAGAGAGGTCTATCCACCCACACTAACTGGTCGCGACCTCTAGTGAGAACCTAGAGCAGGCCGCGACTAGCAAGCTGGCTACCTTGTAGGATCGCCGATTTCTAGGTCAACATAATCCTGAACTTCTTTATGTCCCGAAGGGAACTTCGAAAACATAGGAGTCCCACGAAAATCATGATCCACCCCATAGAAAAGTAAGAGGTGAGGAGAGATAGAACCTGATGTCTCTCCTTAGAAGGAGTTTGTTAATGCCTATCTTCCTCCTGCAAAGGCAATGTTAATGCAAGCAAGGAAAGGAGGATAAAACTCATGTATACCTGAATTGCCTTCGCAAAATGAAGAAGACATGAATGCCTTCCACTGAGCTCTGCAAAACAAAGATTAGAAGAAAGGAACAGAAGTGTAATAACTTGCAAGTACCTGATGGAGGCTTGCAAGCACCTATTATGAAAGTTAAGGTTAGACCTGAAATACTCTAGAGGGGGGGTGAATAGAGTATCTTAAACTTTAATGTTTTTTGCTGTAAATAAAAATTCAGTCCTAAGATAAGCTAATCTCTCACAGGCACAGCAAGGATTAAGTTAAATAACACATGGACAGCAAACCTAACTAGCACAGGCACAGCAAGAACAAAAGAAAAAGATTGCAACCAGACAACAGAAGAATTTTATAGTGGTTCCCCAACCTGGGTACATCCACTCTTCTACCACCCTGGTAGGAATCCACTAGCAGGTTTTGATCAGTTGACTGCCACCAATGAGATTTTAATCAGGTGCTCAAAAACAAATCCCAAGTCTTTTGATCAGGTGACTTGCAACCAGGAATAACTTTTGAAGGGAGTTAAAGAACCCTTTTTATAGTCGGGGGATGAGAGAGTGATGTTGTCTTCTCTTTCTCAAATACAACTGAGAAGACTTAGTGGATCTTTGATGTTAACAAAGCTCCCCCTAAGATATTGAATTGTTCAGGAAGGTTGGAGCTTTGTTGCAGGGTGAGTAGGTCTTCAATCTTTTGCTTTGACCAGAAGAGCTTCAGGAACTTCTTGACTGATGAAGTTTTGTTGTCCTTGAAGAAACCTGAAGTGAAGAATGAAGAAGACTCTTGATTTGAATTGATGTTCTTCTTCTTCTATAACTTGTGTTATTTCTCTGGTCTGGGATTCTTGTTTCTTTTCTCTATTACTGTATGATTGCTTTCTATGTTCTGTGTGTCCTCTCTTTCGCCATCTGTATAAGAAGGAGAAAGAAAAATCCTTTTATATTTCCTATGAAATCTTCCTTCTGAATTTTGAATTTATTTCAACATTGATTGCTGACGGCCTTGAAAATGTCTGTATTGATTGATTTCCCCAATTATCCCATTGAAAAACGGCAAGTAATATTCCTGATAAACACCATAATCAATGTTGCGTCTAACGGTAATATTCAGAGAATATTAAGCATTGATTACTCAGGAATTATTATAATAAAATAAGGACAGAGGGAGGGAAATATCCAAGTCTGGATCTGGACAGAAATCGTCGAGCAAATAACAGAATTCGTCGAACTGGGTCCAGAGTTCGTCGAGCTGAGAGGTTATGTTCGTCGACCAGAAAATTATTGTTCGTCGAGCTGAGATCCAAGAACGTCGAACTAAGAACAGATAACTACTTTCTCTAGAACCTTGCCAATTCTTTGTATCAAGATCGTTGAGCTGAGAATATGACTTCGTCGACTAGTGTTCAGAGAAATGGTTCTTGGACTTTAGAATGTTGAAGTAGAGTATCCAGAAATCATCGACCTGAGAACTAAGTTCGTCGACCTGAGAACTGCTAACTGCTACTTAATAAAACTTATCATTACTGTGGTCTAAGTTCGTCGAACTGAGAACATGAATTCGTCGACTGGAGTTCAGAGAAGTGTTTCTGGACTTAAAATATTGAGATGTGTCTGGACTTAAAATGTTGAGGTAGAGCATCCAGAAATCGTTGACCTGAGAACCAAATTCGTCGAGCTCAACTCAGAGAATTTTCTCTGAGTTCGTCGAGCTGAGCACGACTTTCGTCGAGCTAAGTTAGACGAACGTCGAACTCATTTTCCTAAGCCTTTGAAATTTCTCTAATTCTTGAGTCTTCTATAGTCTGTTAATGGCTGGTCCATGTAGTGTTGACTCTAAGGACAAGGTCTACACTTTAGGACACAAACATGACCCTGGCTATACATGTTGGGTCAGACATCCTAGTTTAGTGAACCTAGCCCAAATCCAACTAGGGATCCAACAATCTCCCCCTATTTGGGTGAGGTCACTAATCACATACACACAGAATTTACAAAGCAAGAAAACATATATCTGGCGAGAAAAATTTAAAATGTGCAGCAGATATATATGTATAGTAATCTTTGTATCAGGAATTAAATAGACAGTTTTAAGATAACAGAAAAACTAAAAACAGTTCAAAAATTTTATTTCTTCTGCTTGGGCTCCTCTGACTTAACCTCCTTAGCTTTTTCACCTGGCTGAGTAAACTTGGTTTCCCTGTTAGGGTTTGCTGCTTGAATTTTTGTCATTGTCATATCAGCAGCTCCAATAATATTAAGGGAAGTAGCCATTGACACTACAGCTTCTGGATGCAATTTCATGTAATCATCAACATTAAAGAATTTGTTAGTTTTAGCAAAACTGTTGAGTTCTTCCATCCTGTATTTAGACATTGTAGTATATTCAGAGGGATCCTTCCATTCAGCTTTTGCTTTGTTGATCATAGAAAGGCCAACCAGTTCTTGGAACCTGACCATCCTTGCTGTTGTAGATGTTTATGGATGCTCAAATGGTACAGGAGGAGATGCATGTCTCTTTGGACTTTGAGCTTTCTGATGTTCAGTAGTTTGTTGTTGTTGATGTTGATGTTGCTGTTGTTGTTGTTGATGTTGCTTGCCAGATGAATAGTGCCTGTGCTGGCTGCTTCCTGAAGAGGAGGAGTATCTACCCGGATGTCTCTGATATGTTTGGTATTGGGTAGTCCTCTGAGATGAAGAACCTAAAGCACCAGTAGCAGGTGGAGGAGGAGGAGGATCCTTTCTATATCTCTGAGGAGGAGGTGAGTACTTCCTGCTTTTCTTTCTCTCTTTCTGCTGGTTCTTGGACAACCACGTCCTTGCTGGCATGGCCCTGTATGGTGTGATTTTCTGAAATATATAATATGGAGTATCATTTGTTGGATTGTGTTTTGGGGTAGGAGGTAGAGGAGCTTTCCTTTTCTTGGAGACTTACTTTTTGGGCTCATCATCAGAGTCCTCTTCATCATCTTCATCTTCAGAAGAGTCTTGATAAGTATCATATAGTACATTTATTTCTTTCAGAGCCTCTGCAGATATGAAGGGTTTCTCTGCCTGGGAAGGAGCTGGAAGAGGAGCTGGAGCTGGAGCTGGAGAGCTATACATATCAGTGCTTTCAACAACTAATTTATTCTCTTCTTCTATATCAGCCATGATCAATTCATCAAGATCAGGCATTGGGGAGTCATCCATAACAAAAGTTGGAGCAGAAATGATTCTGGGAGGAGATGGAGGAATGAGGGAAGCAGCTTTTGCTGGAGATGGGATAACAGGGACCTCTGTAATGGCAAGACTAGCCTTGAGTTGGTTGGCAACCATGGGGCTTATTGGGGAGGTATACGGGACTATAGCCAAGGATGGCTTTATATTGTACTCTAGAAGTTCATTTAAATAAACTGTATCAAATATTTTCAACAAATCCAACAGATCTACTGTGGGATGTCTAATATAATCACGAGCAGTGTCTATCTCATCCAAAACAGGCTCATCCATATCAGTATTTGATTCTATTAAATCTATTATGTCATAAGGATCTGCTACATCTTCTGAAGAGTCAGTCATGAAAGAATCAAGTTCTGCTGTTGCTGCTACTGTTGTTGTTGCTGCATTCACTGTAACTTCTTCATCATGAAGCATCTCCCCCTGACTGGCTGGAGACGTTCCTGGAGCTAGTCCCCCAGAAGAAGGGATAGGGGATAGAGCAGCAATGGTGGAAGAGAGAGTTTGGATGGAAGTAGTGAGAGGAGCTAAAGCATTAGTTAGAAGGTTTTGAAGAGTGGGAGAGATGAAAGCAAGCAAATTCTTAGCAATTTCAAAGAAATTTAAATAGAGGGATTCTGGAGCAGTGGAGGAGTAGGGATTGTGATGACCACAATTTGAACAAACAGAAAATGCACTAGACATATCTGGGTGTGTGTAGTCAGGTGCAGAAGATGGAATTACAGTTGTGGGGATGGATTCTTGATGTGGAGATGATGGGGGAATCACTAGATTGAATGTGTAGGAGATAAAGGTGTTAGGATCTGTGGTAGTTAAATGAGGTGGAAGAGGAGATTGATGTGGGGATGGTTGTGGTGATTGGGAAGGAAAGTGTTGTATGGATTCCTGAATGGGGGAAGATGGGATTTCAAGTGATTGGACTTCAGTGATATTTATTTGAGGAGAGGATGGAGGTGGAGAATGTGCAGGAGATGGAACTGGTGTAGAAATGTGAAGTGGTTTTTGTTGTCGGTGTTGAGGAGAAGAAGGAATGTTGGAGGTGGAGGGGGCCTCTTCTGGGGTTAAAGGAGCGGCAATGACAACCCTATTGCTTTCAGAAGGCCTAGATGAGGAGGAAACTTTGGTGGGCTTTGTGATCCTCCTTTCCCATCTGCCAAAGAGAGCAGAGGTGAACCTCTTGAAGGCATTGATGAACACTGTTGTTGATACCAAGTGTTCAGAAGCACTTCTTGTAGGAAAATCCCCAGTATCCGGTCAAAGCAAACTTCTTTCTTGTTGTTTTTCCTCTTAATCAAGTCAAACACTAATTGTCCCCAGTTAATTCTTTTCTTATCCACTAGCGCAGCCATCACAAAGAATTGCTGCCTGGTTATATAATCATGTGCTGTGTGTTTTCCGAACAGCACTTTGTCGACCAAATCAACTAAGAACTTGTACTCAGCCGACAAGTTCTTCTTGAGCAGTTTGTTGGGTTTATTGCCACAGTGACCTATTTTATTTAACATATCATTATACCCTTCAGTATCCAGTTCAATGTCGTCTTCACCATTCAGCAAACCGAAAATGTCGGTTAGTACAGTTGGGGAGAGAGAGACTGAATTACCTGAAATCGTGCCTGTCATGGAATCGTCTGTAGTTGTAGAAGTAAAGACCCATTCTTTAACCTCAGTCATTGCAATCTTTATTCTAATCGTCATTAGATTTTTCAGTTGTTGTTTTCAAACAACTACAAAATCTCCATGAAAATTTTATCAGAAAACTGGAATGAATCAAAGTCTATGTCAAATCCCATGTCAAATTCATTGAAGAGTAAGCAGTAGCCGGAATTGCCATGATGCACCTGCAGGAGAAAAACGAAGATCAAGTGCGATGGAATTGAAAGCGCGGGATGGAGGTCGAAGAAAACCTAGATATAAGGTTTTCAGAATATGAATCGACAAACTCCGTTCCACGAAAAATAAAAGAACTCTTCGATCTGAGGTTGACGAAAGATTTTTGTAGTTAAATAATTCGTCTAGCTTAGTCTGAAGATTTTAGAACATTTCGTCAAGCTCCGTTCGACGAAATTTTTCTTAAGCAAATTCATCGATCTCCGTTCGATGAAAGTAATTTTACTCACAGAGAATTCGTCGATCTGCGTTCGACGAATATCTCAAGAACTTTTCCTAGTTCGTCGAACTACGTTCGACGAACTTTGAAAAATTCATCAAGCATGGATAGAAATTAAACTAAAGCTTCTCCATTGATCATTCCAAGCTGATTTATAAAGAGTAAGTGATTTCTTTTATCCAAGGGTTTGGTGAAAATATCCGCTCTTTGTAAATCAGTGTAGATATAGATAAGTTTGATTTTGTTTTTTTCTACACACTCTCTAATGAAATGATGTCTAATATCTATATGTTTAGTCCTACTGTGATGGACTGGATTTTTTGCTATGGATATAACACTTGTGCTATCACATAAAAGAGTTGAATTATTTAATTTGAAACCATAGTCCAAGAGTTGGTTTTGAATCCACAACATCTGGCAACAACAACTGCCAGCTGCTATATATTCTGCTTCAGCAGGTGATGTAGACACAGATGATTGTTTCTTGCAGAACCAAGACACTAATCTCATACCAAGGAACTGGCAAGTCCTTGAGGTACTTTTCCTGTCTAGCCTGCATCTAGCAAAGTCTACATCTGAGTATCCAATTAACTCAAATTCTGACTCAGTAGGAATACAAGAGTCCTATACTACGACAACTCTTTATATATCTCAAAATTCTTTTTAGAAAAACTAGATGAGATTCTTTAGGGTTCACTTGAAACCTAGTACAAAGACATGTATCAAACATTATATCAGGTCTACTAGTTGTAAGGTATAGTAGGGACCCAACAATGCCCCTATATAATTTCTGATCAACTGGCTTCCCATGTTCATTTGTGTCTATTACAGCATTAGTGGTCATGGGTGTTTTCTTTGTTGAGGCATCAGCTATCCCAAACTTTTTAATAAGCTCTTTAGCATATTTAGCTTGGGAGATGAAGATGCCATCAGGTAGCTGCTTCACTTGGAGACCAAGTAAGTAGGAGAGATCACTCATGCTACTCATTTCAAACTTAGAATGCATGAGGTCAGAAAACCTCTTACATAGTTTGGAATCAGTAGATCCAAATATAATGTCATCTAAATAAATTTGTACTAACAAAGTTTGATCCTTATGGTGCCTAGTGAATAATATTTTATCTACTATGCCTCTAGTGAATTTATGCTCTATCAGAAAGCTAGCTAAGGTCTCATACCAAGCTCTTGGTGCTTGCTTTAAACCATAAAGAGTTTTATGCAATTTAAAGACATATGAAGGATGGGTTGGAGAGATAAAACCTGAGGTTGCTCAACATAAACTCTTCTTTACGTACTCCATTCAGAAAGGCGCTCTTTACATCCATCTGATAGACTTTGAACTTCTTGTATGCAGCATAAGCAAGGAAGATCCTGATTTCTTCTAACCTTGCAACTGGTGCAAAAATTTGATCATAGTATATCCCTTCTTCTTGCTTATAACCTTGAGCAACAAGCTTATCCTTGTTCCTCACAATTGTACCTTGGGCATCTAGCTTGTTTCTATATACCCATTTAGTTCCAATGATTGGGTAGTCTTTGGGCCTTGGAACTAAATCCCAAACTATACATCTCTCAAATTAATTGAGTTCCTCTTGCATTGTAATGATCCAGTGAGAATTTTGCTCAGCATCTTTTATGCATTGAGGCTCAACTTGAGAGAGGAAACAGGCATGCATCACATCTTGGTTGAGTTGATGCATTGTCTGTATGCCTACTATTATGTCTCCAATCACTTGAGATTTAGGGTGATCCCTTAGTGTGACAAGATCAGTGGGTGGAGTTGGTTCAGCAACAACATTTGTAATTAATTTCTCTTGTGGAATTATGTCTGCTCTTAAATGAAGTTGAACAACTCCTGTGCTTTCTTCTTCACTATCTTCATCAACATATGGAGGTGAGGGTGATATAACCTCTTGTGGAAGGTTTAATTCACCCAATTTCTCACACAAGTGAGGTACCTGCAATGTGCTATTGGTAGAAATTTTTTCTCCTTATAAGACATGTTAGTTTCATCAAAAGCTACATGTATTGATTCTTCAATTTTTAAAGAAGATTTGTTAAACACCCTATAAGCTTTGCTTACTTGGGAATATCCTAGAAAAATTTCATCTTCAGCCTTAGATTCAAACTTTCTAATATATTTCTTGTTATTATTATGTACATAACATATACATCCAAATACTTTAAAATTGGTGATTTTAGGTTTCTTCCTTTTAAGCAATTCATAGGGAGTCTTATTCTTAAGTTTATGTATTAAACTTCTGTTTATGACATAGTTTACTGTGCTTATAGCCTCATCCCAAAAGGATAGGGGCATGTAAGCATCTGCAAGTAATGTGTTTGTAGCTTCAATTAGGGTTTTATTCCTCCTTTCAGCTACCTCATTTTGTTGAAGAGTTCTAGGAGCTGAGAAGCAGTGTCTGATACTTTCCTTCTCACAGAACTCATGCATAAGAAGAGACTCAAACTATGTATCATGATCACTTCTGATCAATGCAACATGAGTAGAGTACTCAATCTGCATGGTCCTGAGAAAATCTGTAAGAACTTTGAATGTATCTGACTTAGATCTCAGAAAGAACACCCACGTGAATCTTGAGAAGTCATCTACAATAATTAGAGTATAGGATTTTCCTCCTAGGCTTTGTACAGCAATTGGTCCAAAAAGGTCCATGTGTAGCAAGTATAAAATCCTAGGTGAATCACTCTTATTAAATGATTTAAAACTATATTTAGTTTGCTTGCCTAGTTGACAAGCCCTGCAGAGGCTTTCCTTCTTGTAGGGACCAGAAGGCAAACCTCTCACAAGGTTGTCTTTAGATAGCCTAGCAATATTTTTCATATTAACATGTCCTAGCCTTTTATGTCAAAGATCATTATGATTTCTAACAATATTAAGTAGCCATATATCTTAAGGTGCAGAATGAAAGTCTAGTATATATATGTTACCTTATATATTTCCAATTAAAACATTTTATTTTCTTTATTAGAAATAATACAAGATGTTAAGTTAAAGTGTACCTGATAACCTTCATCACATAATTGGCTTATGGAGATGAGGTTATGCTTGAGTCTGCTTACATATGTCACCTTCTTGAAAGTGACTGCTCCAATCTTTACTTCTCCAAAGCCTTCAGACTGGCCACACTTTGAATCACCAAAGATCATTTTTGGTCTCAGCTTGGACTTGTAGTTAATTAAGTTGTCCTTGCTGCCAGCCATGTGCTTGGAGCATCCACTGTCCAGATATCATTTTTGATTAACAGCTGGACATCTCTTTTCCTGCAATGAAAATAATTAGTTGTTCTTGACCCAGGTTACCTTGGGTCCTTTATATTGTTGATAAGAAAAACTTGATATAACAGAAAATTCAGGTTTAGATTTACACCCTAAGGGGTGATATCTTCTAGGAGGAATTATACAATCAGCAAGTTGATTAAAAGGTTTCCTAGTTTGATTAGAGTTGCTGTTATAGTTTTGATTTTTAGTAAGTATGTCTGGGTTCGACGAAAATTTGTAAGTTCGTCGACCAGAGTTCAATGAAATGGGATGAGATCGTCGATCTCTGCTCAGAGAATGAACATATTCATTTTTTACGTCCCAAGTTTGTCGATCTCTGCTCGACGAACCATACACAGTTCGTCGATCGCAGTAAGACGAATAATTATTAAATAGATCTGTGTTCAGAGTTCGTCGACTAGAGTTCGACGAACTAGCCACATTTCGTCGATTTGAGTTTGATGAAATATGTAGAATTTTGTTTTTATCAAAGGTTTTTTGGTTTCTGTTTTTGTGATTTTTAAAGTTTGGTAATTCTTCTGTGATTTGTTTGTTGTTCATTAGCTCTTTATCCTTAGCTGACAAAAATCTAATGGGGGTTGATAATATGTTCTTCTTGAAAATGGGGGGTAAACTTGATGATGCACCCAAGCTCAGTTTGTCATTCAGTCTGGCAATGACTGTGCTTGTGATGTCCATCAGCTTAAGGCTTCTCCCATTGAGAGATTCCTCAAGTTGTTTGGCCTCACATACCTCTGTTTTTAAAGAGTTTATTTGTCCATTGGCTGGAGTTAGTTCTTCTTTTAACTTGGTGTTTTTCAGAAATTAGATTTTCTTGATTTGATAGTTTTCCCTAAGTATTTTAATTTCTTTCTCTGAGATAATTAGATCAATACACAATGTTTTAAACTTAGTTTTGAAACTATCAGAACTATAATCAAAAGTTGAGAGTACCTGATCAACTTCTGATTCTGAAGCTCCTCCATTTTCAGATTCTTCTTCATCTGATAGACTTCTAGAGGCATCAATGGTCATGAGGCATACTTCCTTGGCCCTTGCCTCTTCTTCTTCACTGAAACTAGAAGATGTGGATTCATCTTCAGTGTCACTCCAGTTTTCAGCTACAAAGCCCTTCTCCTTCTTCTTGTATTTACTGGAGGAAGGCCTTGAGCTTGGTTGTCTTCTGGATTCCTTCTCTCTTCTTCTTTCTTTCTTTTGATTCTCTGGACACTCTGAGATGAAGTGTTCAGGTTTCCTGCAACCAAAGCATACTACTTCTTTTGTAGGAGTTTTGTCATACATTGGCGTATCATTCTGCCTGGATGATTTTCTTCTGAAGTTTTTCCTTGTCATTTTGTAAAATCTTTTGGCAAGTAGACTCATTAGCTCTTCATTCACTGTTGAGCCTTCAGTTTCTTCAATAGCCTTGAATGACAAGCTGTGTTCCTTCCTTGCTGGTGGAGGAGTTCTTTGTTCAGCTGCTTCTTTGGATTTTATGAGCTGCCCATAAGACTTGAGCTTTGCTAATAGAGATTTTGTGAAAATCTCATTTAAGCTTCTGGCCTCCTTGATTGGCCAGATCCTTGAATCCCATGAGCTTGGGAAGCAAATGAGGATTTTATCATTGACTTCAGTAAGGGTGATGTCCTTATCCAAAGTCTTCAACTCATTGATGATTGAGCTCAGTCTGTTGTACATGTCTGCGACAGATTCTGCTTCATCCTTCTTGAAATTCTCATACTGGGATATGAGATTTGATATTATGTCTTTCCTTTCATCAGCATAGCCAGCCATCATTTGGTTGAGAGAGTCCCAAATGGTCTTGGCTGAAGTGCATTCAGCCACTTTCTAGAAAATGTCATCAGACATTATTTGGGCCAGAATATTCCTAGCTTTAGCATCAGCAACTTTTGTTTTCTTCTGAGCATCAGTCCACTCAGGTGGTGGAACTGCATGAGTGCTTGAGGTTGCTGTAGAAGTAGATGGTTGAAGAGGAGCTGTCAAGATAGAATTGTAGAAGTCATCATCAATAGAATTCATATTAAGTTTTATTCTTGCCTTCTAGATGGCAAACTTATTTAGGTTGCACACTGAAGGTCTAGTGCTTTCATAATCATTGTTCTGTGTCATGTTGTGAATATAATCCCAGTAGAAATAAAAGATCAGGTCTAACAAAGGATCTTTTGGTTCAAGGGTTAGCTTGTACAACCAATGGAAACTGCTCTGATATCAATTGAAAGTTAGGGTTAGACCTGAAATACTCTAGAGAGGGGTGAATAGAGTATCTTGAAACTTTAATGCTTTTTGTTGTAAATAAAAATTCAGTCCTAAGATAAGCTAATCAATCACAGGCACAACAGGGATTAAGTTAAATAACACACGCACAACAAACTTAACTAGCACAGGCACAATAAAAACAAAAGAAAAAGATGGCAACCAGATAACACAAGAATTTTATAGTGGTTCCCCAACCTGGGTACATCCACTCTTCTACCACCCTGGTAGGAATCCACTAGCAGGTTTTGATCAGGTGACTGCCACCAATGAGCTTTTGATCAGGTGCTCAAAAACCAATCCCAAGTCTTTTGATCAGGTGACTTGCAACCAGGAATAACTTTTGAAGTGAGTTAAAGAACCATTTTTATAGTGGGGGGATGAGAGAGTGATGTTGTCTTCTCTTTCTCAAATACAACTGAGAAGACTTAGTGGATCTTTGATGTTAACAAAGCTCCCCATGAGATATTGATTTGTTCATGAAGGTTGGAGCTTTGCTGCAGGGTGAGTAGGTCTTCAATCTTTTGCTTTGACCAGAAGAGATCCAGGAACTTCTTGACTGATGAAGTTTTGTTGTCCTAGAAGAAAACTGGAGTTAAGAATAAAGAAGACTCTTGATTTGAATTGATGTTCTTCTTCTTCTTCTGTAACTTGTGTTATTTCTCTAGTCTGGGATTCTTGTTTCTTTTCTCTGTTACTGTATGATTGCTTTCTATGTTTTGTGTGTCCTCTCTTTCATCATCTGTATAAGGAGGAAGAAAAATCCTTTTATATTTCCTATGAAATCTTCCTTCTGAATTTTTAATTTGTTTCAGCATTGATTGCTGACGGCCTTGTAAATGTCTGCATTGATTGATTTTTCCCCAACTGTCCCATTGAAAAACGGCAAGTAATAATTCTGATGAAGACCATAATCAATACTGCATCTAACGGTAATATTCAGAGAATATTAAGCATTGATTACTCAGGAATTATTGCAATAAAATAAGGACAGAGGGAGGGAAATATCCAAGTCTGGATTTGGATAGAAATCGTCGAGCAGAGAACAGAATTCGTCGAACTGGATCCAGAGATTGTCGAGCTGAGAGGTTATGTTCGTCGACCAGATAA
This sequence comes from Platanthera guangdongensis, assembly GCA_039583875.1. Classification (NCBI taxonomy): domain Eukaryota; kingdom Viridiplantae; phylum Streptophyta; class Magnoliopsida; order Asparagales; family Orchidaceae; genus Platanthera; species Platanthera guangdongensis. The sequence continues at coordinate 91,532,343 of CM077147.1, forward strand.
TTGTTGTTCGTCGAGCTGAGATCCAAGATCGTCGAACTAAGAACAAATAACTGCTTTCGCCAGAACCTTGCCAATTCTGTGTATCAAGAATGTCGAGCTGAGAATATGACTTCGTCGACTAGTGTTTAGAGAAATGGTTCTTGGACTTTAGAATGTTGATGTAGAGTATCCAGAAATCGTCGACCTGAGAACTATGTTCGTCGACCTGAGAACTGCTAACTGCTACTTGATAAAACTTGTCAATACTGTGATCTAAGTTCGTCGAACTGAGAACATGAATTCGTTGACTGGAGTTTAGAGAAGTGTTTCTGAACTTAGAATATTGAGATGTTTCTGGACTTAAAATGTTGAGGTAGAGCATCCAGAAATCGTCGACTTGAGAACCAAATTCGTCGAGCTCAGCTCAGAGAATTTTCTCTGAGTTCGTCGAGCTGAGCACGACTTTCGTCAAGCTGAGTTCGACGATTATCGAACTCATTTTCCTGAGCCTTTGAAATTTCTCTATGTCTTGAGTCTTCTGCAGTCTGTTGATGGCTGGTCCATGAAGTGTTGACTCTAAGGACAATGCCTAGACTCTAGGACACAAACATGAGCTTGGCTATACATGTTGGGTCAGACATCCTAGTTTAGTGAACTTAGCCCAAATCTAACTAGGGATCCAACATGTTATCCTCTACAAAAGGAAGAGTAAGTATTAGGCGTTAAGGAAAAACAATTTGCAAGTAGCTGAAGGGGACTTGCAAGCGTTTGCTAAACTCAGCAAGAAAAGAGTTAGAAGCAAATATAATATATGAAAGTAAGCTACAAGAACCTGAAAGGAACATGCAAGTATCTGTTGAACTATGCAAGAAAAGAGTTACAAGCAGATATGATATATGAAAATAAGATACAAGTATCTGAATTGAACTTGCAAGTATCTGCTGAACTCTGAAAGAAACGAGTTTGAAGCAAATATGATATATGAAAGTAAGCTGCAAGTACCTGAAAGTACTTGCATGTATCTGCTGAACTCTACAAGAAAAGAGTTAGAAGCAGATTTGATATATGAAAGTAAGCTACAAGTACCTGAAAGGAACTTACAAATATCTGCTGAACTCTACAAGAAAAGAGTTAGAATTAAATATGATATATGAAAGTAAGCTGCAAGAACCTGAAAGAAACTTAGAAGTATCTCTTAAACTCTGCAAGAAAAAAAGTTAGAAGCAGATATGATATATGAAAGTAAGCTGCAAGTAGTTGAAAGGAACTTGCAAGTATCTACTGAACTCTGCAAGAAAAGTGGTAGAAGAAGATATGATATATGAAAGTAAGCTGCAAGTACCTAAATGGAACTTGCAAATGTTTGTTGAACTCTGCAAGAAAGTGTTAGAAGCAGATATGAATGAAAAGCTAAGTTGCAAGTACTTAAAAGGAACTTGCAAGTATTTGCTGAACTCTGCATGAAAAGAGTTAGAAGCAGATATGATATATGAAAGTAAGCTGCAAGTACCTGAAGGGAACTTCCAAGTATTTGCTGAACTCTGCAAGAAAATAGTTAGAAGTAAATATGATATATGAAAGTAAGCTACAAGTACCTGAAAGAAACTTGCAAGTATCTGCTGAACTCTACAAGAAAAGAGTTAGAAGCAGATATGATATATGAAAGTAAGCTACAAGTACCTGAAAGGAACTTGTAAGTATTTGCTGAACTTTGAAAGAAAAGAGTTAAAAGTAGATATGATATATGAAAGTAACCTGCATGTACCTGAAAAGAACTTGCAAGTATCTGCTAAACTCTGCAAGAAAAGAGTTAGAAGCAGAAATGATATATAAAAGTAAGGTGCAAGTACCTGAAAGGAACTTGCAAGTTTCTGCTGAACTCTACAAGAAAAGGGTTAGAAGCAGATATGAAAGAAAAACTAAGCTGCAAGTACCTGAAAGGAAATTTCAAGTATCTGCTGAACTCTGCAAGAAAAGAGTTAGAAGCAGATATGAAAGAAAAGCTAAGCTGTAAGTAACTGAATGTAACTTGCAAGTATCTGCTGAACTCTGCAAGAAAAGCGTTAGAAGCAGATATGAAAGAAAAGCTAAAATGCAAGTACCTGAAAGGAACTTGCAATTATCCGTTGAACTCCGCAAAAAAATAGTTAGAAGCAGATATGAAAAAAAAAAGCTAAGCTGCAAGTACCTGAAAGGAACTTGCAAGTGCTATCTATTGATATGATAAGATAGATATGATCGGATAGCAGAAGAAATGTCTGACGGATTCCGCTGATAACTGTATAAAGGCCAAGCTGCGATAATGATCTTATATTGAATATGAAGTCCAGATCAATAATAAGAAACCATCTTAATTAGACTCCAATAGCAAGGCTTGTTAATCAGAGAGAATCAAATACTTTGATCAATGATTGGAGCCATTATATCCAAGAAGTAGTAGAGAGCTTGCAAATTATCATCTGATAGAACTTTGAGCAAGCAGTGCACATAAGATGAGCATAAGCAAAAATGAATGCTGCAAATCCTTTTGATAGGTCAGATTTAATCTGTTAACCTGTGAAAGAGACAGTTGATAAAAAGAGATCTATACTTGGAGATGACCAAGAAAGACTGGATGCTCCCACAGGAGATCAGTCGTGGGCCTTATGAATCGCTTGCATGAGAAAGGTCATCATAAGTATAGTCCTACTTACAGCGGGCTGATCGCGCATCCTTTATAAGGGCACAAAAGAGAAAAGCATGGGAAATACTGAGAAGGATCGTTAGATAGACTGCTCTCATGCCTCGACTTATAACATCGTTGATCGGTCAGGACAGGTGCGCCAAGTGGTCTACAACATTGCTCGCCCGTGACAAAGATCATTGGATAAGTGGGTCCCGCAAAAGTACGGATTGAGAGCACCATAGAGTATTCGACTATTACAATCATGAGATGATCGAAGAGACAGGTCTACACTTGATCGTCATTGCTTGTCAAGCAAAGATCATCGTAACTATAATATATCCTTCACGAAGCACAGCAGAGCTCATACATGGGACCTCCCTTGATGCACACTTTGTGTTATATGTCGGCTAGGATTCGAAGTCTCGTATTCCACTACATGAGAGTTGTACAGCCCCCACTACACATATGCAAATACTCCCCGCGATATGTGGTCATCGTGGTCTTATGCCAGAGTCCAATCTTGAGGGGGCCCATAGCAAGACTCGACGATATCTCGGTGGTTCTGTGATCTCTTTGGCAAAGAGAAAATAGAGGAGGTAGCACTACAAAAAAAAGGAAATGTGTCAGTATGGGATCTCTGACGTAAACTTTATTCAAATACAAGAAAAAACACATAGAAATGCTTTGGAAAGAAAATGCTTGAAATATGAAAGGTGAAGTAAGAGTAACCGGTAATGGCTGCGAGGAGCCTTGAGGAGCTGTGATGTCCTTTTAATCTCTGAATAGTCATCCAAACATGCCCTCGTCATTGGCATCAAAGGTGTTGTCAATAACGATGGGAGGGTATTCGTTGATTTGGCTCACTCCTCTTGAGCAACAAGGAGTGTCTGCAACCTCTTTGCCCTTTGAGGTTGATGGATCAGAATGATCATTCTACTGGACCAAATGCCGGAATTTACCATGTTTTATCATCTTCTCTACTAGTTGCTGAAGGGCTCTACAATCTTCTATTGCATGACCCTTTTTCTTTGAAATATTTGCAGTATTGGTTAGAGTCCTTGGCCTTTCGATCAACAAGCTGAGAAGATCACTCATTGCTTGGTTTGTTCTTCATGGCCTGAGGTTGAAAACCCTTTGGAGGAGACTTTGGAGGTTGCCTGATAGGGGGTAAAGCTTCTTGTTCTCTCTTCCTCTTAGTGGAAAATTCAGGCAGCTTTCTTGGGTGATTGGCAGAGCAAGCGATGGTTTGAGGGCTGAGTTTGCAGGAACACTTTTGTTCAGCAACTGGGAACTGCAAAGATATTGTGGCCTGCCTAGGTAAATAACTTGTCGGATAGGTATAAGGATCAACTGCCAGAAAAGTTGGCTGATAAGAATGTGGATCCACCACTGCTGAGTTGACTGTAGTACCTGGCGCTGCTGTAGGTTGTGAGTCTAGTCGCTGCATTATAGTGACAAGGCTGTCAGTAATCGCTGCGATCTGCTGGGCAGTTTCCCAATGTGTCAGCAAGAGGGCTTCCCAGAGAGCCTCTTCACTGGTACGAGGAATGTCTTGAGGAAGTTGGCGGTCTGACATGAGTAACCGTTGGTTTTCACCGTTTATTCGGATCTGAAAGTCGCGTGTTAACTGTTGATGCGCTGAAACGGAGAGGAGGCGAAGGTTGTCGCGGGCACCAGCAGCTAACAGGCGTGTTTGGTCTCATAAGCAAGGATGATGAGGTGAAGAGGTTGATTGCGGGGATAACTAAGAGGTTAAGATTTTGAGTGCTCGAGAGTGGAGCAAACGCTTGATCAAGGGATGCAGGGATAGAGGAGCAGAAGAGGAGGTTGCTAATTAGAGTGTGGAGATGGCCGGGAAGGTTGATTAGGAGTTGTCGATCAAACGGTTACTTTGATGGTTGTGCTTGCAGGTTGATGCCTACAGAAGGGAGTAGAGAAGAAGAGAGGGTCGCTAGCAGCGGCAACAGCAGACTTCGCCCGCCACGACTTAAATGTCACTCTTACGGCGGGTTTCCCTTTGTTTAATATCAGTTATTACAGATTCAGTTACACATTAGGGTCATAGGGGGAAGCTGACGGCTAAGGAAAGAAATTGCTAGAGGAGGTCAGGCGGCCTGAGGAGAGAGGTCGTTAGAGAAGGGAGAGGAGGTCGTGCAGACTAGAACACAGAGTCCGTAAGGTCTGATGCTTGACCTTGTCGGGGGCTGTCCTAGCGTCTGTGTCCTGAAAGAGAGGTATGGGGGGCTATTTATTGGCCCGAGGAGGTAACGGCTTCTAGTAACGTCACCCCCGGTGAGTCGGTGATTTGTGCTAGTAGAGTTTTGAGTCCGCCGAGTCCGCACCAGGACGCGCTGTCAAGGACTTGCTTCTGGAGTTGAACCTAATGCTTGGCGGACTGGGAGGAGTCCGCGTCTACTGAGCAGAGTGAGCCCGCGCCATGACATGCTGGCTGAGGAGTTGTCCGCCCGCTGTTAGGATGAAGCGGGTGGAAGGCTGATTGGCAGGATGCGTAGCGAGTCTGCCTCTTACTGTAGGGAAGTTTGTTGGTGAAGCTGGAGGGATCGGTGGCGGACTGGGAGAGTCCGTCCAGCCCGCGGCGGACGAGCCGAGTCCGCCTCTGCTGAAGGCATCTCTTGGCGAGTTGACGATCTGGCGGACTGAAGACGATTCCGCAAGATGTTTGTTGATTGACGGAGCTGATCCACGATCCTTAGGAGGACTGAGAGAGCCCATGAACTATTGGCGGGTGAGATGGTTGACTGGGTGACCTGGCGGACTGAGGAAGCAGGTCGTCGTTGTCGCTAAAGTCCGCATCCTGTAATAACAGTCAGGCTTGCCGCCCATACTGGGCGGCCTGGAGGTTGTCGCCCCCTGGTGGGAGACCTTTTTGTCTCGCTGTTGAGCGACCTGGAAGCAGGTCTCCTAAGGTTGAATGACCTGGATGGTTGTCATTGTTGGGCGACCTGTGGACAGGTCGCCTGGCATTGAGCGACCTAGAGGCAGGTCGCCTAGCGTTGAGCTGGAGGCAGGTCGCCTTGTGAAGTTGCTGGTGGACCCTCATGCGGCTATATGGCGCTTTTGATGGGTAGAAATTCTAGTCCACCACAGTTACCCGGGTAGTCTACCTGTTGGCATGGAGAAAAACATGATGCGGTTAGCTGAACAAGTCGCGCGGCCTGCAGGGGCGGACTAAGGAAGCAGTCTGCAGCCCCTGCTGAACAAGTGGCTGATGCATGACTTGGGCAATCAGACTGGGGAGACCACCCTAGACGCCCGGCCGGAGAAGACAGAGAGGTCTATCCGGCCACACTGACTGGTCGTTACCTCCAGGGAGAACCTAGAGCAGACCGCGACTAGCAAGCTGGCTACCTTGGGAAGGATCGCCGATTTCTGGGTCAACACACATCATGACTCCTAAATATGAAATCATTTTCACTTCAACAAACTCAGTATACTATTAATCTCATCTCCCTATGTTCATTCCTCATGTTATCACATTTTCGCAGTTTTACTATATGCAGACCAATCTAAGCTATATGATGTGCATGATAGGAGGTACTCCAAATTTTCATCCAATGACCCTAAGATATTTATTGTGAGTCTATCATGACACATTTAGCCAAAATCCAGAACTTGTAGTTTTCCTAATTAATTTGGCATTTATTAAAGTTTCCCAAAAAATAGGCAATGGGTAATTTTGAACATGAAGTACTAAATTTCCTTAAGTTATGGTCACCCAAAACTTATTAACACTATTGGATAGCAAAATATTAGTGAATACCAAATTTCACATACTTTCATAAAAGTATCAGCGCATAAATAATTAATTCAAGATAAATATAATAAATAGAATTAAAGAGAGTATCTCAAATTTTATCCAAAACTTACACAAAATTTAGCAGGACTATAATATGATCATAAATCATCACTGACTAAGTTTCATAACATTCTAAGTTAGTTTAGCCATGATTTTATCAAAATCATCCTTAAGGGTAATATAAAGGTTATAACTACAAGAATAAGATAATATCTTCCAAACATCCTACAATAATTTCCAGAGACTCAAATTGTCATAAACAATCTTCTACCAAAATTTCATAAGAATCCAAGGTCATATGGCCCTTCAATATTTTCATAAAGGGTATAGGCCTAAACTATCCATAATTGGTTTAAGTTGTGTGTCTAAGTCTAAATGTCACCAAATTCCTTCCTAGAGCTATTTACCATTCTAGGATTACATGGACTAAACTCCAAGTCCATACATGGACATATCACACCATGTCCTTCACAAACCCCGAAAGTTCAACCTTAGGGTTTGAACTAGGGTTCTAGGGAAAATCCACCCTAATCCCCCCTAACTCCATGTGAGGGTGTTTATACTAACCTTAGGGCTTTGGCCGAAGTCCCAACCCCTTTCAGTGACAATTGAACCCTCCATGCACCATGCTCACTCATGCCCTAATTAACCACTTAAGGGCCATACTTTGGTCTCACCATAACCTATTCAAAACATAACCAATTGGGCTGAGATTTTTATCATAGTCATGTCATGACTCTAACATACAGACACCAAAATTTTGGTGGATTTTGGAGGCCATTATACCCCTTAAATAATTCATACATAGTTTATTAAATTTCTACAAAAACTTTTGGAAAATATTTTCCAAAAATTCCAATTTTTGGATATGCTATATATATAGGCAAAAGTGACCACCAACCAAAATTTCAAGTCATTTGGATGGCTGGATTGATGGGGGCACTCAAATCAATCTTTGACCAAGCCTAGGTATAGACCTCACCAAAATGTGTGCTGGGGTCTGACTTGAACTCCAAATTAGTTAAAACCAATTTTAAAATAACTTAGACTCATAGTGATATAACTTTCATGTAGACCACTTTTTCTGTAGGTGACCTAAGTATTTTCAATAATTAATTTAAAACAACCCAATAACTGTGACAGAAAATGAACTAAAATGAATTAACGGCACGAATCTTAAAGCATGATCGGATGGCCCTGGCATCTTCTTCTTCCTCCAGCCAAAGGCCATGATTTACCGAGCCTGAAACATCTTTTAAAGCCATTTGTCGACCACCCGGCCACCTCCCTGGCCGGCCACCACCACCACCACCTCCGTTGAGGTGGGGGCTATTGTCGGGCGGCGGCACGACCACCAGAGGGGCTGTTTTCGGTGAACCCGAGAGGTAGATTTTCATGAAAATTCTGGAATTTTTTCTCTCCCAATCAAGCTCAATTGAGCACAATTTCTCTCCTAAATGATCTAAGATTCTAGCACACGAAGAAAGGAGTAGAGGAGGACCTTAATGGAGGGTTGTTGCCTTGCCGATCGCCGGGTTGCCATGGACCATTGTGGCGTTTTCGGTGCTCTACAACTACACATCCAACTAGCTCATTTTATTCAGGGGAAGGGTGGAAACTTCTCCTCTCAGCCTGGTGAAGCTTTTTAAAAAGCCAAATGGAGAAGAGGAGGGGTCTAACTTCGATGGCCATTAATGGCCATGGGGGAGAGGTTCCGCCATGGTATAGCCCACTTAATCCAGCCTCTATTAAAAGGAAAATAAGCTTTCTCTCTCCTTCTCTCTCCTCTATTAAAAGGAAAATGAGCTTTCTCTCTCCTAGTCACCATTTCCAGAAAATGAATGGCATTCCATGTAAATATCAACCCCTATGGTTGGTGGGCCACTACAATTTGTCTTACCCAAAGTGGATTGTGCTAGGTTGGGTCTACTTGAGCTAATTTGACCTAAACTAAGGTTGAGTTCACTTTGGTCAATTTGACCTATTGTGTTGACCCCAATGAGTACTTGGTGACCCATTGGCCTCCCATAAGGTTTAGGAAGACTTGGGTAGGGTTGGTTGGGCATCATGCAGGCCACTTGACCCTTATTTAGGAAACTTTGACCACTTTAGTGTTTAAGTTGACTTTGGTCAACTTGACCACTTGGGTTGACCCAAGTGGGTCCTTAGTGACCCCATGAACCTCTTAAAGGGTTAGGGAGGTTTAGGTGGGGTCGATTTTGCTAAGGGAAGGTCCACTGGCCCTAGATAGGGCACTTTGACCATTTTATGATTAGCGTTGTCTTTTGTCAACTTGACCTTTTTTATTGACCTCAATGGGTCCTTGGTGACACAATGAACATTGTAAAGGGCAAGAGATGTTGTGGTGGGGTCAAAGAGTCAAGTTGAGGTCATAAAGTCAAACCCTAGGTTAGGTAATTTAATGTAATTTAGGCAAGGAAACGTGCAAGTGCGTGTCGGCGTATTAATAAAAGGGGGAGGGTGCCAATTAGGAAATTGACGCGAACCTCCCTCTGATACCAAATTGATGCAGGCTAACACATTGACACTGAAAAAAAAAATCTACGGACGCACACGATTGCCTCTCTACGATCAAATTCTATACTCGCACAATTATTCAACATCGCGCACACGCTATTTAATTTATCAATTAGATTCTAACATACGGGTAGCCAATCCAATTAGGATCAAACAGAGACTATATTCACTACTAGAACACACTTTTGGCCAGGGTAAATTTCCCTGCCAAAAAGTCGAAAACCGTGGCTAAAAAGCTCTAGCCACGGTCTAGCCTCGGGAAAACTCTGTGGCTAAAGTTGGCGTGGCTAAAAATTTTAAGCCACAGATTGGCCATAGCAAATAGTATTTGACATGAGAAAAACTGTTGTGGCAAATAAGTCAACTATTTGTCACGGTATGAAGCCCTGGCTAAAAGTGAACTCATCTTTTTTAAAAAACTATTTGCCACGATTACAAGCTGTGGCAAATACTAATTTATGTTTTTTAAAAAAAATACATTCAAAATAATGTAATGCTAGACATGTGTTGTTGCTGATGAGTTACAAATGATTTGATCGGGCGACAAGTTTTCTAAGGCAATTGTTCCATCACCAGTTCTTACAGATGATGTATGAATTTGAGATCTATCACTCCTACTGCTATACCCAATCATTTCACAAACAAAGGTCCAATATCACTTTCCTAATCTGGCAATCCTTCCATAATATCGAAGAAACTCACGAGTAAGAACTGCATGGATTAGCAAACTGCTATTGAAATATTCAGTTCTTGGTTAAGGACTATCTAATTACTAAAACACGAGAGCAAAAGAGATAATCGTAAGTTAACAAATAGAGGAAGGTGGACTGTCAATTAATCTCCCTCTTATGGCTGGCAATCTACTGATCAAAAATTGTTCGTCTACTTCAAGAATTACAACATTAGTTGCGACATATATAAAGGAAGGCTCATACTATATACTCAAATGGTGTTCAGTGCATTTATGAAGTAATTCACAAACTTGCCACCACACAAATGAGATCAGGATCTTCTTTTATATCCAAATAAAGCATAGTCTACTATTGAAAAGATAAAATTGATCAAAACTGATGAAGATCTAAAAACACTAAAGAAGATCGATAGTAGTTAAATGTTTTGTTCTTCATGGACTAATAAACTATGTTAAGATTCATACAGTTTAGACTCTCATAGAGAAATTAATGACAGTCCCTTCTTCAGAAAACACATTAGATGAAGATCTCCAACCATATCTTGACACTTGCACTTATATATAGTCATGGAAGACAAAATCGTTGTTGAGGAATAAGAGAACACACCACTAACAATGGATCACAATGCACTAGACGTGAATGAATTGGTCATACTAAGGAAAGTGTTACTCCTTAGTTGGATTTCCTGGTAAATCAGCTAACGTCCTCTACTCTCAATCAGTTGATCAGGGAACACTCATTAGAATGTATCAAGTGACATTAAATTCAACGAGTATCTTTAATACAAGGCTAAACTACAGAACACCTCACATCTTGAGTCATCAAATGCATGAACTAATTCAGAGGGGCTCATCTGACATTTCTCATTTCGCGCCTTAAACTATTGGCACCTCCAAAGGTGATTGCAATTTGAGATTACCAAACGTAAGGCCTGAAGGAGGAAAGCTTAGCTTACATGAATCCCAAAAGGTGAATGTGATCAGAATTCCTCTATTTACTATAATCTATCCCAATTAGGCATAACTTTGAATGTGATTAAAGTGAATAAATCATGAGAAACAAATACAATTTAGTTTAGGGTTAAGAAAAACTAAAGAAATTTATATCAGACTAAACGTTCATGTGTGGGGATAAGTGGCTCTTGATATGAGTTTACTTCCATTGAAAATAAAAAAGAATCAATCAAATGAATCATAAAGTGAAATAAGTTAAAGGATGCGGAAACAGTAGAAGAGAATGTGGAACCCTAGCAGCCATCTGAACGAGACAATGTCGAGCCCTAAAAGTGACCTGGAAGAGAAAATGCGAAGTCCGAGCAACGAAACCTGAGAGAGAATGTGCAGTACGACGTGGAGGAAAGATCGTAGCAAGAGGTATCAGTGAAATTTGGAGGTTGAAAAGATGTGGAAGAGATATTTGGGGCGTTACCTGTAGGATTCATGGAGCGCAATTCCTAGCAGCGAGTGCTATCGGGAGGAGGAGATGATCGGGAGGAAGAGATTGAGCGCCTAGTGGAGAGGAAGAAGTGGATATGGCTGGGATGAAGAAATTGCGCTGCTCGGTCGATGATCGAGCGCTCGTCGGGAGGAAGAAATCGGGCTGCGCGGGAGGAGGAAATCGTGCATCTCGGTTAGGGTTGAAAGCTCGTATGTATCCGCTGGAAGGAAAATGCGTAATATCGTCTAAAACTTTTTTAGGGGTGCTTTATTATTTTTTCTTTGCTCAATCTTTTTTTTTAAGAATTGTCCCAAAAATTTAAATTTTTTATCACCTCTTTAAAATTCCGCAAAAAATTATGTTGATAGATGATTTTTATTTGGCGTTTATATTTGCAGTCCGCATATCGATATTGACAGCCCAATTATAATGGCAGCCTAAAATATGGCTATTGGCAGCCCGATGGATACTGCCAGCCCAAACAATAAATTTTTAAATAGACATTTTTAGAAAAAGTGTTCAGCATGAAAGTTGTAGATCTCGTCGAGATCTACAACTTTTATGTTGAACAATTTTTCTAAAAATGTCATATAGTCGGCCTATTTTCAAAAGGCGCGGAACTCGGGCGGAAATAACATATTTCCGCCCGGGTTCCGCGCCTTTTAAAAATAGGTCGACTATATGACATTTTTAGAAAACGTGTTCAACATAAACGTTGTAGATCTCGACGATATCTACAACTTTCATGTTGAACACGTTTTCTAAAAATGTCATATAGTAGACCTATTTTTAAAGGTCGTGTGTTCTGCATTTTGGGCTGCTATTAGCGGTCATATTATGTATGTTTTTCCTTATTTTTTGGGCTGCCAATATCGATATGCGGGCTGTCAATATAAACGCCTTTTTTTTTTATTGAATTAGGGAGAATGAACATCACAAATAATTATTTTTTCTTCATTCCAATCGATGCCCTAGGTCGAAGGACAGAGCGTCGAGTGAGAAGCCGGGTGAGAATCTGGTGCCGCAGCATCGCGGGAAGGAGGTTGCCGGCGTGGCACTATCAATGGAGGAGAAGCACTTGCGGTGAGGCGCAAAAAAGAAGAGAAAACTAAAGCAGAGAGAAAACTAAACAAAAAACTAAAGAACAAAGAAACAGCACCGAGAAAAACAGAGTGGGAAGGAGGTACCGAGGGGACTTCGGCGGTCGGAGGAGATCGTGGAAAGGAGGTTGCTACGAGGCACTATCATTAAAGGAGAAGCACTTGTGATGAGGCGTCGTGGAGGAGATTTGAGCCACGGGAAGGAGAATGGTCGGCAAACTTGCGGCTGGGCGAATCTTCAGTCGGCCGACTGCGGGAGACAGGGCCAAACTCGGCGAAGAGGGCCGATAAGGCAGGATTTTGAGCTCGTGTGTTGGTTATCCGGTACCGAAAGTTGAAAGGGTTTAGGGACGGGAGGGAGGAAATGTCTAACGGGACGGGAGGGAGGAAATGCTGTCGGGACGGGAGGGAGAAAGAAAGGCGCGAGAGAGTAAGTGCGGGATCAACCGGGAAATGAAAAAGTGTGACAAATTTATGTCAATAATCTCTTTTTGGCCATAAATATTATTTCGAGGATAACCAGAATTCACACTTGGAGAACTTAGCAAACAACTGATTTCTCTTCAACGTCTCCAACACCATGTGCAGGTGATTGTAGTGATCCTCTTCACACTGCGAGTACACCAGGATATCGTCGATAAATACTATCACAAAACTGTCCAGATACTCTCTGAACGTCCTGTTCATCAGATCCATAAACACGGATGGCGTATTAGTCAAACCAAACAGCATGACCGTGAACTCGTAATGCCTAAACCGCATACTGAATGCTGTCTTTGGGATGTCGCTCTCCCTTATCCTCAATTGGTAGTAACCGGACTTCAGATCTAAATTCGAATATACCGTTGACCCAACCAACTAATTAAATAGATCGTCAATTCTCGGAATCGGATACTTATTCTTTTTCGTAAGCTTGTTCAATTCCCGTTAGTCGAAACAAAGCCGCAAGCTCCCATCTTTCTTCTTAACGAAGAGAACCGGTGCGCTCCAAGGCGACGAACTTGGATGCACATAATCTTGCTCTAACAACTCTTGCAGTTGCACCTTCAACTCCGCCATCTCTTTCGGCGCTATCTGATAGGGGGAACGTGACACCGATTTGGCACCCAGTAACAGCTCAATAGTAAAGTCTATCTCCCACTGAGGAGGAGCTCCTGGGAGATCATCTGGAAACACATCAGGATACTCAGACACAACTGGGATACTGTCCAGACTTGGCTTAGGCGTCGAAGTCTGCACTAATGTGACAAACAGCACTGCCGCAGACCGAACTGCCTTGATCACCTAAAGGGCTGACATCAAAACTTTCCCTGACCCCTTCATGCCTGCAAACGTAGTCTCCCGTTCAGAATTTAATCCCAACTTAACCTCCTTTCGGTTGCAATCAATGTAAGCTTGCTGCTTCGAGAGCCAGTCCATACCTAAGATTACATCGAATTCCACTAACAGTAGAATCAACGCTCGGAAATCAAACTCCTGATCCTCAATCTGAACCTTTACTACACAAACTTTGTCTACGCGCATTGAGCAACCATTGGGCAACAACACATCCAACTTGTCTTTTGCCATCGAGGGAGGGACCCCGATGCGCGTCACAAATCATTCGGACAAGAAGGAATGCGAAGCTCCCGTATCAAACAAGGCTCTCGCTGGACAATCGAGAATCAAAACAAATCCTAGCAACAACAGAAGTAACCTAACACATAAAAGAGGTAACAACTACAAAAGTTAATCTGCTATAAATTAACTCATACCTGTCATCACGTCAGCTAGCTTTATGGCCTCTTGTAGACCAGAATTATAAACACTAGGCTGGACTGGAGCATGATGGGACGCGATTGACTCCACCGCCTTCCCTTTCTCCTTATAAGTCGCTCCAGACTTCCTCTCGGACTTTGCACGTCCGCTCCAACACATACGAGCAAAATGCCCCATCTTCCCATAGTTGTAGCATGCTCCTGGCACTCGACTTGTGGTTTCCCCTGACACACCAGACGAAGGGGCTGAGTTCGTAGTCCTCTGCTTCTTGCTCCATCTGTGGAATCCTGACTTTGCATTAGGCATTTTGAACTCTGCCTTCTTTTCTCCTGGGTCCTTCTTCTCTTGCACCCTCTTCACAACCTTTTCCAAAGACCGAGCCGAGCTGACCAAGGATAGGAAGCCCTAAGCCTTAGGCCCAGCAAGGAGTAACTGTAGGTCACCACGAAGACCCTCATAAAATCAGTTGGTCTTCCTCTCCTCTTCCGTAAACATAGCCCCAGCATACCGACCCAACCGTGTAAACTCATGGAGATACTCGTCCACGCTTCTGGATCCCTGAGTCAACCCAAGATATTGGTTCTCCATCTCAAGCTTCTGAGCAGAGGGTACATATCTTGTAACGCTCTAAAACTCAAAAGAGCGACGGGGGACGTTTTGGGCCAGATTTGGAATCTGGCAGTAGGCACACGGCCTGCGACACGAGCGTGTCCCAGGGCGTGTCTTGCTGGAGTCGACGATTTGGTTGAGATGTCGACGATTTTGGAGTCAACGATCGTCGAGCAGAGAACACGGCCTGAGACACGGGCATGTCGCAGGGCATGTCGAGCCCGTGTCGACGATCGGCCCGGGGAGTCGACGAATTTTGCTCGACGAGGTGTCGAGACAAGGCACACAGCCTAGGACACGGGGGTGTCCAAGGCCGTGTCAGCGAGTCGACGAATTTCGCTCGATGATGTGTCGAGAGAAGGCGCACGGCATAGGACACGGGCGTGTCCAAGGCCGTGTCGTGTGGTCGACGAACTTCACTCGACGAAGTGTCGAGACCGTGAACACGGCCTGGAGCCCAGGCGTGTTCGAGTAGACACGGGCTAGGACACGGGCGTGTTCAACACCCGTGTGACTCTCGGGTTGTTTTCGGGGCTGTGTCGATGGGGGCACACGGCCGACCACACGGCTGTGTCAGTTGGAACACGGGCATGTCAGGTCGAACACGGGCGTGTTGGATGCCCGTATGTTGTTCCAGGCGCGTCGATTTTGACGGCGAATAGGGGACACGGCCCTGGACACGGGCGTGTGCCAGGCCGTGTTCGAACCAGTTTTAATATTTCAGACCCGAATCAAGGCCGTTCATTTCTTTAATTTGGGATCCAACGGCTGGGGTTGTTCCTGATGGGATATAACCGGGATTGGACCTTTGAAACCCTCATTTCTTTTGAGTGGTTCTCTTTCTAAGTCAAGAGAGAGAGGAGAGCAAAGGAGGAAGAAGAAGAAGAAGCTAGATCCGGCCATTGGAGGAGCTTCGAAGCTCAAAATCGCGAGCCGACTTCGGATCTACAAAGGCAAAGAGATTGCGGTGCTTTTCATCCACTTACATTTCCATGGCGCCAAAGAGGAACGCTAGGGTAACAATTCTCTATTTGAGCATGTGAAGCTTTACTTCTTTTGCATAGGAAGCCCGCTCTCGCGAGTTTGCGGTTAGTTGGAGGCGTTCCTTCGGGTAGATATGTAAAGTCCCCGTTGTTTAGAGTCCGTATTCGAAAACGGACATAGGCATGATGTGTGAAGCCTACACGGACAAGTTGGTATGGATCGGTGATGTTGCATTGCATAAATGGCCGGAGAAGACTCCGTGCGAATGTTTGTTTTCGGGTTTTTCTACGTGGTAGATTGCAACAGGGAGCCTTGGGGATTAACTCAAAGGTGCACCCGGAAAACTGAGCAGATGCGTGATTCTGCCAAAAATATGGGCCTGTGAGCCAATTTGAACATAACTGGGTTATGTGTTATGTGTAAACGATTTGGGACTCGAGAAAGTTTGACCCGCGCATATGTTTTGAATTAACGTTGCGGTGTGAGCAACGGGTCAGGCGGAACCATACCCGCTCTATGTCGTTCGGTTAAAGAGACCTAAAGTTAACGTGGCACTTACCGTTGGCATATATGGAGGGTCTTAGGCAGTGGCCAGAAAGACCAAATGCTCACGAGAGATTGCCGTCCCGGGGACGGTGGTGAGTCGACAGACATAGACTGTGATCACCGAGAATGTGCCCTGAGAGCACGGGGCGTGTGGCCGTGCGTGCCAATGCCTGTGATGTAATGTATTTATTTACTGCTTGGTTGCGCTAATATAATGCAGGGAAGGAGCATCGCCGCCCCGAGTTGGGGGCAGGATCGTTATAATTTGGTCAGCAATGCTGACCGTTACTTTTGTTTGCCACCGTGCGGTGGATTGTGCTTGCAGGTGCTGCTGGACCAAGTGGTCAATAGCGGGCTAAAGCCCAAATTGCGAAGGCCTGGTTGGAGTGTTTACTGCTTTTATTCATGTATGACCGGCCTGCGTGCCGTGGTTTGTAAAACATGTAATATTGAAGTAAACCATTTTGTAATGCCTTAAGGCTTGTACTCGTGTATATACGACATTCCTATTTGGTGTATTAGTGGACATTCGTGCTCTTTGTGTTGGCTTCTTTATTGCAACTTAAACTGCTTCCGCTAGAATGCTCTGTGTAGGACATTATGATTGGTTGGATGGTTTCCATTGAGTAACCACCCGGTCTGTCTGCGGTATATGACGTCGGGCCCCGACCGGACCTACTACTATATGCTATGGGAGGGATAGGGGGTGTTACAATTTGGTATCAGAGCCAGGTTTCGATCCTGTGACCTGTGGGTTATGTACGACATTCCTATTTGGTGTATTAGTGGACATTCGTGCTCTTTGTGCTGGGTTCTTTATTGCAACTTAAACTGCTTCCGCTAGAATGCTCTGTGTAGGACGTTATGATTGGTTGGATGGTTTCGATTGAGTAACCACCCAGTCTGTCTGTGGTATATGGCGTCGGGCCCCGGCCGGACCTACTGCTATATGCTATGCGACGGATAGGGGGTGTTACAATTTGGTATCAGACTACTGCTTTCAGTCAGGCTTAACATGAATTCGTGGATGAATTCTTTTTATGGGGTGGTGAGCACATGTATGTGCGTCATCATTATAACAACAAAAGAACCCATGAATATCCACTTAGGAATGAAAATACACGTGTTTGGGGAACCTGCGTGTTCCTATAATTGTTGTTTGCAATTTTATTTGGTCGCTTAATGATGTTTTTACCACTATAGTGACTAGAAGCGGTGCTGGGCCGCCAGAATGTTTAGTTTCTGAGGAGTATAGTGCACCTGGTGAGGTGTTTGAGACTCCTCTTTCG
This sequence comes from Platanthera guangdongensis, assembly GCA_039583875.1. Taxonomy (NCBI): domain Eukaryota; kingdom Viridiplantae; phylum Streptophyta; class Magnoliopsida; order Asparagales; family Orchidaceae; genus Platanthera; species Platanthera guangdongensis. The sequence goes on from CM077147.1 coordinate 91,549,757, forward strand.
TATGAAACCGTAAGAAGGATCGTTAAAGCAGTGTTCGCTGTAATGAGTGCACAGCATGAAAGAAATGTACAACCCTGTGCCCCTGTTGTGGCTTCAACGCCGGGTGGCGTGATGGAGCAGATGACTTTTGGTAGACCATCGGGTCAGCAGCTGAATATGCATTTAGTGCAGGGAGCGCACATAATTGATGAATATTTGCAAGCATTTCTTATGATAAGTCGTTACCCATGCTTCGAGTTGGATAATGAGCAAGTTACAATCGATAGATTTTACAATGGCCTGCGCGCCGATTTACGAGTTCTATTGCTAGGACCAAGGTTATTGGGATTCCGAGCCTTGGTGGAATCAGCTAGCTCTTTGGAGGCAGATTTGAGGAAGACTCACCCGATGCCAGCGACCATGGTATCGAACTATGCAAGCCCCATAGGAGATACATCTGGCAGAATGCTGGAGAAGGGGGCTACGACATCGACTAGCAAAGCTACTTCCACTTGTTATACTTGTGGAAAGAAATGGCACTTTGCCCGAAGGTGTTGGAAAGGTGATCAGAAGACTAAGAAAGTTATGTCAGGAGCAGTTGTGGACTTTAGTGCAAAGGAAACGGCATTCAAAACGCCGAACACCTCAAAGTCTGTTTATCGTAGGTGAAAGATATAGTACATAAACACCTAGAGGAGGGGGGTGAATAGGTGACCTAATTCTTTTTTAAAGTTTAATGACAGCAATCAGTTATAACACAGAATCTACTCTACTTTTGCAATCACACAACATACACAGTAAAGCACAGCACAGCAGACACAGAGTTTTATAGTGGTTCCCCAAGCTTTGGGTACATCCACTTTCCCCCTTCACCTATCTAGCAGTGTACTAGATTCGGCCAAACTTCACCACTGTCTCAGAACCCAAACTGGTTCCTACACCTCAGGCCCAAGGCCCTACAACTCAGCTTTTCCACAAAGCCTACACTCAGCCACAAAGGCCTACACTCAGCCAACAAGGCCTACACTCAGCCACCCAGGCCTACACTCAGAGATTTCAATCTCCTACACTCAGGCTCTCAAGCCCTACCCTCAGCCTTTATAATTACAGGCTTACAAAACACTCAGATCCAAATGATCCTACAAGATAAAAATGAATTTACAATTGTTAACTCAACAACTCAGAAACAAGAGAGGGGAGTTGAGAGTTTCTTGATGAGTTCTTGGAAGAACTCAGCTGGATTCAATCTGACTTAGCTTTCTTCAAAGCTTCTTGAAAGTAGAACTCAATTAGATTGACTCCTTCTGCAGTTGATCCTTGACCTCTGCTTCTTAAGATCCAGAATGAATCTGAATCCTTCTTCTCAGCCTAGTTCCAACGGCTGATTTCTTGGATGGAGCCCTCTCTCTCCAACTTCTTAGATCTGCACTTGGACAGCTAGATCTTCTTATTTTGATACTTGATCAATAACTTGAACAACTCTGTGAATCACTTTCTGAATTGCTTCAGCAACTTCTTCAACAACAGTTTCTGTAGACTGTATGAGCCTATTTATAGGCCTTCTTCATGGTAACCGGCTGGTCCGGTTCATAACTGTCTTCTGACATCTCTGACAGGTGCTGTAGACCGGCTGGAATGGCAGCTGTCAAGTCATCCAGTCAGTTCTTGAAAGTTCTCTAACTCTCTGAAAGTGTCGAGACTTTCTGTCTTTAAGTGTCGACACTTATAGACCAAGTGTCGACACAAGTTGTGTAAGTGTCGACACAAGTCTACAAGGTGTCGACACAACTCCTTGTGTTGTACATTCTATGTCTCGACACAGTTTCTTCTGCATGTGTCGACACTGAAATTGAGTGTCGACACAAGTACTTGATCTTCTATCTTTTGCTGAATTCTTCTAAGTGTCGACACATCTCCTTTGTGTCGACACATCTTCATGTGTTGAATCTGTCAAGTGTCGACACTACTTCTTGGTGTCGACACATAGTATTCAATGTTGATACTTGATGAGTGTTGACACAGCTCGTTGTGTCGACACTTGATTCTTCTGTTGAGACTTCAGCTGAGTGTCAACACATTCTCATAGTGTCGACACTTGTACTTAGAATAATTTGTTGATCTTGCTGTTCTTTGCTAAGTGTCGACACAGCTCCATGTGTCGACACTTTCTTCAAGTGTTGAGTGTTCAGCTGAGTGTCGACACATTGTTCTTGGTGTCGACACTTACTTCAAGTGCTGACTCTTCTGTTGAGTGTCGACACATTGTTCTGGGTGTCGACACTTATACTTAGTCTCTGCTGACTTTTGCTGAGTGTTGACACAGCTCCAAGTGTCGACACTTTCTGGTGTAGACACAGCTTCACTGAGTGTCGACACTACTGTTAAATGTCGACACTGCTTTACTGTACTTTCTTCATTGAGTGTCGACACAGCTCCTTGTGTCGACACTTTGTGTCTGGTGTTAACTCTGCATCCCAGGTGTCGACACAATGACTCCAAGTGTCGACACTGCTTGCGTGGGTGTCGACACAAGTCTTCTTAAGTGTCGACACTTTCCCTCTGGGTGTCGACACATGGACTTAGAAATTTTTGCTTCAGTCCTGCAAATACTTAGCCTGCACAAGTAACTCAAAAACACATCAAATACATTTTGATGTATATCATTGAGTTGGGTGAGGCTTCTTCAAATCAGGTACATTTAACCAATGTACCCAACAATCTCCCCCTATTTGGAGAAGTCATAACCCTTAGTCAATGATATACACCATTCATAATTAAGATTACAAAATGATGTAAGGCAGGATAATGTACAGTAGGGTAAACATAAACATGAATTAATTTCACATGTATACAAATTCATCATCTCAGAACAAATAAGAAATAGACATAGACATTATCACAGAACAAACATGAAATAGATTAATCATATAACATATTGTTCTAATATCTGTCTTATACATTTTCAGAAGTTCACAAAATGTTTTACATCCAAAAGATTACAGCATAAACTTCAAGAAAATTCTAAATCTATTTTTGTTCAGGCTCTTTAATAACTATCCCTTTGCCAGCTTGAACTTTAGCTTGGACAGGAGCATCAGCAGTTTCAGCATCAGCAGGCTTCTTGCCTTTCAGATCTTTCTTCTTAAGCTCTTCAGCTTTGATCTTCTGTCTTTCAAAATAATGGTATGGCTTAGGAAAGTACTTGATAGGCTCCTGGGCAGTAGGAGGTAGCTTTCCCATCTTTGCCTTCCTTCTATATTGGACTATTGCCTCTTGCCTGGTTTCATGTTTCCTCCATTCAGCCTCAGAGAACCACTTGTTCCTGTCATGAATGTTGTCTTTGGCAGCTTTCCAGGCAGTCAAAATAATGTTTCTAGAGGTAGGGCTCCATTGCTCAAAATCTGGTCTCTGTTCAGCTTGTTCCCTAAACCTCTTCTTAGACAATCTTGTCTCTTCTTCTTTTTGCAATGCCTCTTGCATGGCTTCAGATATAGGCTGAATAACCTTTTCAATAATCACATTGTCCTTGCCCCCAGGTGGGCTGTACATGGTCTGTACATCAGCATGCACCATTTCAAAATCTGGAGGAGGATATATGACTTGAGCTACCTCTGGTTGCTCACCTCCAAGATAGGCAGGGTTAATTCCAGATTCAGCAACATCATTGTCATCACATGGAGGAGGATATCCAAGTGTAGCTCTGATAGAATTTGATATCCACTTAGCATGGTCAGAGCTTGTCTTGACTAACACTCTCTCCCCCTTTATGACTTCTCTAGCCATGTGATCTCTGACATCATCCTTCTGAAATCTGATTTGATTATCCAAGTATCTGACTCCAACTTTAAAGAAAGGTTTGAGCTTTTTAAGTTGTTCAGATATGGCCTTCTGGGAGTCTTCAATGGCAGTCTTAACAACATTGATTTCTTCTTGAAATACTTTATCAAATTCAGCTTTAACAGCAGCAGTAGAGGTAGAAGGTCCAGCAGCCTGGTTCTTTAATTCTATGACAATAGCATTATGGGAAGCAGTAAGATTGTCATTCATCCTTAGCTGATTTTCAAGAACAAACCCTTGCTTTAATGCTATGTCATCCACTTGTGCTTTTATCTTCTCTTGGTGTGTAGCCAAATACACCACTGCATTTCCACCTTTGTGGAAGCAGTCTGTTATCTCTTTCTTGTTTAGGTTCATTTCAAACCTTATTGACTTGATGTCCTGGGCCAGATCAAACTGCAAAGATTTCTGCCCTTCATCTATATACTTCTCAATTGCTTTTCTATGTTCATCCAGTTTAATCTGCATTTCCACCATTAAAGCACTATAATCTATTGATGGGGCTTGCTGAACTATAGGCTGTGGTGCAATAGATTATAGAGCTTTCTTATAACTTTGGCTTCTTCTCTTGAATACATAAAGTTTCTTTTGCTTAGCCCTTGTAGGCTCCTCATCTTCAGATTCTGAGGAGCTGGCTATGTCAACCCTCTCCTTAGGGCTTGAAGGCCTCTCAGTTTGCACATCTGGTGCCTTCTCAGTTTCTTGCCTCACAGGCTCTTCATGAACTTGCACTTGCTCCCCCTCAGCAGCAGCATTATCTCTTTCAGCAGCAGCCTTGTCCATGTCAAAATCTGCTTGATCCAGATTTAAAAATAAATCTTCCATGGTGAATTCTTGTGGTGAAGGAGCTGGAGTAATTCTAGGTTCTTCAACCACTGGATCAGGAACCACTTCTAGTACAACAGATGTATCTTTTATAACAGCATCTGGAACTTGACTATTTAGCTGAGTTTGCTGATGATCATCAGACAAATCAGTATCTTCCATAGAAAAATCTAAAGTGTTTAGTTCAGTGATTACCTCTAGTATGATGGTGGTTGCTTGTTCACTTTCCAATGTAGTTGGTTCTTCTACAACTGGAAGCTCCCCCTGGCTTTGATCCTTGTGGATGGGGCTAGCTTGAGGTAGCTCCCCCTGGATCTCAGCAACCTCTTGAGGAGTAGGAGTCTTTACAGCAGGCTCTTCCTCATGCTCATCTGGAGTGAAGACAACCTGTTCTTCACTATCAGAGCTGCTAGTGGACACTTGAGCCACTGAAGTAGTCTTCCTTTTCTTCTTTGGAGGAATTTCTTTCTCAGACACTGTCTTCTCAGGGGTTGGCATTTCTTTTGACAACACCCTGTCCCATCTTGAGAACAATCTCATGTCCATTTTTCTCATGTGATTAATTTTGCTTCCGGCAGATTGTTGCATGACCTCAGGTATGGTTCCAGCAAGGTAAAGGCTTATGATTCTGCCCAGGTTGGGCTTCTTCAAGCTTTCCTTAATCTTCTCAAACACTATAACTGACCAATCAGTTCTTAAAGTGAAGATTATTCTTGTCATTATATTGAACATAGAGGCAGACACTCTGTCATGCCCTCCTGGCTTACTGAGTAGTACTTTTCCAACAATCTCAGACATGAATTTGCCTTGGCTGTTCATGCCTTTTCTAAGAAATACTGATCCAAGCTTCATCTTAGGATCCAGTCCATACCAGGTTAGAGCTTCCCTGGTCTTTGTAGCAGTAATCTCATCTTCCTCTTGAATTCTTGGCAATTGAAGCATCTTCCTCAAGCTCTTTGGTGAAATCTTAACCTTTGTTCCATGAACTCTGGATTTGATCTTGTATCCAGATTCATCCACTTTGGCTCCATTGAGGAATTCAAGTACCTCTTTCTTCCATATCGTAGTAGGTTCAGAAACTAAATATTCTAACCCAGAATCGGCAACTAGGGTTACGACCGCCTGGATTTCTTGATCAGCATCATTGAAAGCGCCGCGCACCAACTCATATCCTTCGTTGATGTTCTCCTCTAGCTTAGGCGCCATTAGGGTTTGTAGAATTTGTCTTGAGAGAAGAGAGGTGTCGACACTGAAGTTTGGTCTCGAAACTTTGAAAGCGTGTCGACAAACAAAGACAAAACCCTATCTATACCTTTCTAATTTTGAAGATGAACAGGCGGGACAGCTAACTTAAAATGTGTCGACACTGGCAATAAGTGTCGACACTGACTTATAATGTATCGACACATATGTGTCGACACAAGTTTAGTCAACAGATTTTATGTGTCGACACTTGTTTATGTGTCGACACCACATAACTCGACACATAGTCGAGACTTTACTTAGAAAATTCTGAGTAAATACTAAGTGTCGACACCACTTTGGATGTGTCGACACCTACTTGGCATGTGTCGACACTAATATTTTGAAGTGTCGACACCAACTACCTAGATGTGTCGACACCTATTTCCTGAAGTGTCGACACCACTTTCTGTGTCGACATAGACTTGTCTATGTGTCGACACCTTTTTACTTAGCCAATTTCAATTCTGTAAACTTACTCTAAGTTTATCATTCCTAGTTCAATTTTAAATCTATTGAACTTAGCTTCTTCTAGGGGCTTAGTATACATATCAGCTACTTGATTATCAGTTTTAACATATTCTAATAAAATATCTTCTCTTTCTACATGCTCCCTAAGAAAATGATATTTAATTTCAATATGTTTTGTTCTACTATGAGATACAGGATTATTGGCTATTGAAATAGCACTTGTAGAATCAAAAAAGAGTGGAGTTCTACTTACCTGAAATCTATAGTCCTCTAGCTGATGTTGTATCCACAGAAGTTGAGCACAACAACTTCCTGCAGCCACATACTCTGACTCTGTAGTGGAGATAGCCACACTGGTTTGCTTTTTGCTACTCCATGAAATTAGTCTCCCACCTAGAAATTGACAGGTTCCAGTAGTGCTTTTTCTATCTTCTTTGCATCCTACAAAGCCTGCATCTGAATAACCTGTTAGTTCAAAATCTTCATTCCTAGGGTACCAGAGGCCTAGATAGGGAGTGCCCTTTAGATATCTCAATATTCTTTCGACTGCTGTCAAATGAGACTCTTTAGGGCAGGCTTGATACCTTGCACAGACACATGTAGCATACATGATATCTGGTCTACTAGTAGTCAAGTATAGTAGGGAGCCAACTATCCCTCTATACAAGGTTTCATTTACAGGTTTCCCTGCATCATCCTTGCTAAGAGACATACTTGACCCCATAGGAGTCTTCATGGTACTGGATGAATCCATACCATACTTCCTTATGAGTTCTAGGGTGAACTTGGACTGACATATGGATAAACCACTCTCAGTCTGTTTAACTTGGAGACCCAAGAAAAACTTCAGCTCTCCCATACTACTCATCTCAAATTGACCTTGCATAAGTTTTGCAAACTTTTTGCAAAGACTGCTTTCAGTAGACCCAAATATAATGTCATCTACATATATTTGGACTAGTATAACTTTGCCTCTAGATTCCCTAAGGAATAAAGTCTTATCTATTTTCCCCTTGAGAACTTGTTCTCAATGAGGAAACTAGATAGGGTTTCATACCAAGCCCTAGGGGCTTGCTTTAACCCATATAAAGCTTTTCTAAGTCTATAGACATGATGAGGTAGAGTTGGATCAACAAAACCTGAAGGCTGTTCCACATAGACTTCTTCCTTAAGATTACCATTCAGGAATGCTGACTTGACATCCATTTGGTAAACCTTGAATCCTTGATAGGTTGCATAGGCCAAGAACATCCTTATGGCTTCCAGTCTGGCTACTGGAGCAAAGGTTTGATCAAAGTCAATACCTTCTTCTTGCCTATATCCTTTAGCAACCAATCTTGCTTTATTCTTAATGATGACCCCTTGTTCATCTATCTTATTCCTGTAGATCCACTTGGTTCCTATTATATTGTGGTCTTTAGGTTTAGGAACAAGTTCCCAGACCTTGCACCTCTTGAACTGATTAAGCTCTTCTTGCATTGCTTCAGTCCATTGTGGATCTAGTATTGCTTCTTCAAACTTCTTAGGTTCAACTTGAGATAGAAAACTGGAGTAGATTGCTGCATTCATGTTTCTGCTCCTGGTTTGTACTCCTTGTCTTGGATCTCCAATAATCTGCTCTACTGGATGATCTCTAAGATGCCTGTTGGCTGGAGGTATCCTAACTTCTGGTTGAACCTCTTCAGCATCTCCATCATGCTGTACTCCTTGTACTTCTTCTGCAATTGGCACATGTAGTTCTCCCCCTGGACAACAGCTACTGTCCTCTACTTGCTGTCTTGCAGTAGGTACTTCTTCTATATTAAGCTTGTCCATTTTCTTTGTTAAACCTGTGGGGCTGCATACACTACTAGACAACTCATTGTTAATAAGTTTAGTCTCATCAAAAACCACATGCACAGATTCTTCTACAACTTGTGTAGTCAAGTTGTAGACTCTATAAGCCTTACTGTTATTGTTGTACCCAACAAAAATTCCCTCTTGGGACTTGACAGCAAACTTAGTCAAGTAAGACTTCCCATTGTTAAGTATGAAGCATTTGCAACAAAAGATCCTGAAATAGGATAGGTTTGGTTTCCTACCTTTCACAACTTCATAGGGGGTCTTGTTGAACCTTTTAGTGATGGTAGCCCTATTTATAACATGGCATGCAGTGTTAACTGCTTCAGCCCAGAAATACTCTGGAGGTGATGTATCACTTAATAGGGTTCTACCTGCCTCTATCAAGGTCCTATTCTTCCTCTCAGCAATGCCATTTTGTTGAGGTGTTCTAGGTGAAGAGAATTCTTGAAATATCCCAAATTCTTCACATAGTTTTGTCATGCTTTCAGACTGAAATTCAGTACCATGGTCACTTCTAATCTTGACCACTGTACTATTTAGTTCATTCTGAATTTGCTTGACAAAGCTATGGAAGACACTAGGTGTTTCAGATTTCTGTCTTAAGAAGAACACCCAGGAAAACCTTGAGTAGTCATCTACAACTACAAGGGTATATACCTTCCTACCTAAGCTGTGAACTGACATTGGACCAAAGAGATCCAAGTGCAAGAGGTATAAACACCTCACAGCATCTTTGTTTTCTATGTTTCTAAAGGTGGATTTAGTCTGCTTGCCCTTTTGACAAGCTGAGCAAATACCATCTTTAACACACTTAACTTGAGGACCATTCCTCACTAACTCTTTCCTAAAAAGTTTGCTAATAGTCTTGTAGTTAAGATGGGCAAGCCTCTTGTGCCATTTGACACAATGAGAGACTGTCTCATCAGCTACAATACACACTGGAGAACCACTGTTCTCAACCATAATGTCTAAGCAATAGACATTCCTTTTCCTATAACCAGTCAAAATGATCTCTTGATCACTTGACCTCTTGATATGACAACCATTTTTAACAAATAAGATGTCATACCCTACATCACTTAATTGACTTATACTTATTAGGTTGTGTTTCAACCCTTTAACATAAGCCACTTGAGTAATGGTAACTAAGTTGCTAGAAATGTTACCAAATCCTTTGATGATTCCTTTTTCAGAACCACCAAAGGTGACTTTTGGACCATCTTTTATTGAAATGTAATCCTTTAGTAATCCTCTAGTTCCAGTCATATGTCTAGAACATCCACTGTCCAAGTATCATGTTGGGGTATGGGCACTTGGACTCACCTGCAAAACAGATTAATGAACCTTAGAACCCAAAGAATTCTTGGGTCCTTGGTACTTGCTAGTTTGCAACTTGACAAAACCACCTACTGGCTTTCCAATAGGTAATTTGCAAATCACTTTGGCACTAACATTGTGCCAACAGTCCATTGCAAAATGGCCAACTTTGCCACAACACCAACATTCAAACTTATTGTACCTTTGCTTAGGTACTGTCTTTGCTATCTTATCTACAGCAGACTTGTTGAATGTTGAGGCTTTGCCCTTGGACTTGGACTGCTCAGTCCTTGCAGGTCTAGTAAAGCCCAGTCCAGCTTTACCCTTGTGATGAACAAATTCATCAATTATGGGTAACACTGACTTAGGTTTAGAAAACCTAGCAACAAGCTCTCTCTCTTTCTGAAGATTGATCTCCAGACTCTTGATTTGATCATTCTTAAAGGTGATAGTCCCCATCTGAATCACTGTTATGTGTTTCATCCCGGCTATCTCATTAAGCTTTTGATTAAATAGCTTCTCAGAATCTGTTGCATCAGCTTTTAGATCAGCAATTTCCTTTGCCTGACTTTTGGCTAGGGACTTGCTCTTCTTGTAAGCTTGCAACAGTACTTTATATTCATCTATCAGCTGATGAATATCATCCTCAGACTCAGATACACTTTCATCACTTGATGAAGATGAATCTGATTCTGTACTGGCACAAGAAACTGAACTTAAAGTTGAAATTTGTACCTTACTGGGTCCTGGCTGCTCCAGGATTTTGTCACTCTCAGTCAATGCCATCAGTCCTTGGCACTGACAGTCTTCTTGTTCATAAATAGACTCCATAATCTGCATGAATTCTTCTTCTTCTTCTTCAGCAAACAGCCCTATGTATGCCTCAGCATCAGACTCAGTTTCTGAAGAAGAGATATCTGATAGAGTCTTCTCCTTCTTGGCAACAAAAGACTTCTCTTTCTTGCCTTTGAAATGAGTCTTCTTCCTGTCACTAGACTCTTTTCTCTTCTCAGGACAATCTACAACAACATGGCCTTGTCTATTACAGCAATAGCACACTATTTTTGAA